>OY997264.1:557287014-559687014 GCA_963921465.1 Triticum timopheevii | reverse complement strand
CGAGTCGTGGGATCAGCTGAAGGCCCGGTTTATAGCCAATTTCAAAGACACGTGCAAACAGCCCATGTCCATTATGGACCTGGATGCTTGTGTTCAAGGGGAGAACGAGCAACAACTCATTGGGTACGCCGGGTTTCAGAAGTTTTGCATTCGTCCGACCGAATTAACGCTGGTTAAGCGATCATAACGCTGGAGCGCAATTGCCGGTTTAAGTCACTGAAGATGAAGTTGGGATGGCTCAAGCGCCACTGCAACGACATGGGAACCCTCATGGCAGCCTTGGTCAAGTATGCCGATTCTGATAATACCAAGGATCCCGATTCTGATGATGAGAAACCGGAGAAGGGAAAGAAGAACAGCGGTGCAAAGGGACAGCAGCACAACCAAGGAGGCCATGGGAATAACGGTAAGCGTAAAGCAGATTCAGATTTTGTGGCTAACGCTAATGTGCAGCGTCGTAAGGGTAAACCGCCCCAGCGTGGCAGCGGAATGAATCTGGAGCGCTTGTTGAATCAGCCCTGCCCAAAGCACGGGACCAAGGAGGTTCCTGCAACGCATCTCTGGAAGGATTGTAACATTATGAAGGAGTTCAAAAACTCTGATCTTTTCTGGTATGATCAGGGTCCATCAGGCGGTTCAGGTCCAGGTTTTCATGGTGGCGGCGGCTCAAACTCTGGATTTCAGAATAATTAGGGCAACCAGAACAACCAAGGTGGTAATAACCAGCAGAGTAATCAAGGAAATCAGCAGCAGTCGGGTTACCAGAGTCACCCAAAACAGTTAAATGGTGGCCAGTATCATGTGTTCACCACTAGTTTGTGCAAGCGTGATCAGAAGCTTCACAAGAGGGCAGTCAATGCTATTGAACCGGCAGTACCACGTTATCTGCGGTGGTCCGAACAACCTATTGTGTGGAGTAGGGAAGATCATCCGCCCCGAGTTGACAATCTGGGTCACCTGGCTTTGGTGGTGGCGCCTCAGGTGGGAGGTTATAAATTCACCAAGGTACTCATGGATGGAGGAAGCAGTATCAACATTCTGTATTATGAGACCTTCCGTCGCATGGGGTCGACAGACAAGAGTCTTAAACCGTCCAACACTGTTTTTCATGGTGTGGTACCAGCTAAATCGGCATATCCTGTAGGTAAGATCGCTTTGGAAGTTGTGTTTGGTGATGAACATGACTCCCGGTCTGAAACATTGACCTTTGAAGTGGTGAGAATCCAGAGCCCGTACCACGCACTGTTTGGGCGACCGGCTTATGCAAAATTCATGGCAAGGCCTTGTTATATTTACTTGCAGCTCAAGATGCCGGGTCATAAAGGGACTATTACGGTTCACGTAAGTCGTAAAATTGCTTTGGATTGCAAGGAAGGTGATGTGGCCTATGCTGAGTCGGTTTGTGCTACAGAGGAGCTAAATTTTATAAGGAGAATGTTGATCCGGCAGATATGACCCCTCTGAAGAAACCCACCACTGAGCATGACCCAACCCTGCATTTCAAACCGGCCGACGAGACTAAACTTGTTGACTTCATGTCTGGTGATTCGTCCAAGCAGTTCAGCATCAGCACAAATCTGGATCCAAAATAGGAAAGGGCGCTCATCGAGTTCATCCGTGAGAACCGGGACATTTTTGCATGGAAGCCTTCTGACATGCCAGGTGTACCGAGGGAACTCGCTGAGCACACTCGTAATATTGATCCCAAGTTTAAATAGGTCAAGCAATTTCTTCATCGCTTTAATGAGGAAAGACGCAAGGCAATTGGTGAGGAGGTAGCCCGGCTGTTGGCTGCTGGGTTTATCGTTGAAGTGTTTCATCCTGAATGGCTGGCTAATCCAGTGCTTGTTCTTAAGAAAAACGGCACTTGGCGTATGTGTGTGGACTACACGGACTTGAATAAAGCTTGTCCGGTCGATCCCTTTGCTCTCCCGCGTATTGATCATATCATTGATGCAACGGCGGGTTGTGAGCGCCTGAGTTTTTTTGGATGCTTATTCAGGTTATCATCACATCAAGATGGCAGTTAAGGACCAGGAGAAGACAGCCTTCATCACTCCCTTTGGCGGATTGGTTATCAAAGGTTAAACCGCCCGTAGGCAGAAGGGCCAGGATTCAAAAAAATCTGCTAAGTGTCACAAAAACAGGTTTCACAATATCACAGTATAATTTTGGATCTACCGTGGATAATTAAAGAAAGTTTTCCTGAACCCTACAATGACGCTAAGAGGAACAGAGAAGATCCAGACACAGTCTGTTTGGAGCAGCAAGAAGCCATGGGATGGTGGACTATGAATCTAGCCGCAAATCAAAGCTAGCAGATGCATATATATATATACCCTCAGTAAAAGGACTAAAGGGAAAGCTGAAGAAGAGCTCAGGAGCGGCGGCAGACATGGATGAACTCGAAAACCCTAATGAAGATCTAGGGTACAGGGAAAATGAACTTACCAGGGCCACTCGGCGGCGGAGGAACGCGACAGGGTCTCTGGAACAAATAGGATGATGCAGCGGCCTTGGTCGGTGCAGATTCGAAGATCGACGGCGGCGGTGGTGCTAGGGTTCTTCGGGTCGCGAGGAAGAAGATGAGAAGAAAGGGAAGGAAATGAAAATACCTGTCGGGCTTATTTACAACAGGGAAGGGAGATAAGTGACAGGTGCGAAAATCGAGGAGTCCAAAGCGACAAGTGGTGCAACTGTCGCCTCGATTTCCAGGATGACATTAAATGAAGGGAATCTTTTTTATTTCATTTTTTACAGAGATGACGTCATGATGATCCGTTGCTGTACCCAGAGGATGACGTCACGGCGGATTAATAAAGTGTATAAAAGGAGACATCATGGCGTTTTACGAGAAATGAAGGATGATATTCACAGGATTTTTTCTAATTACTGAAGATTGACATGAACAGGTTCAAATCACTGTGGGGCCTAATGTTGGGGATATAACTATTAGGTATAAACCGCCCAGGAGGGGCCGGTTTACCCTCAACTATAGCGAAGCCCATGAAGACTCAGAAGATGGTGTTTTGCTATGAAGCTTAGAGGGTCGGAGCTCAAAGACAGATTAGGGCCCATGGTAGCAAACCGCCTTGGTTATGTAGCTTGTGTTGTAAGTTAGGAAAGGAGAGACCGAGCCGGACCCTTGTATGAGTTGGTCTCGGGACTCTGTAGACCGGTCAGGCGTCAACCTGTGTATATAAAGGGACGACCCGACGGCAGTTCAGGGACGACAGACAACAACTCGAGACTCAGGCAAAGCGTATCCGCTCCCTGATCATCGAAACCCAATCAATTTCATCACAACTAGACGTAGGCTTTTACCTTCATCGAAGGGGCCGAACTAGTATAAACTCCCGTGTCCCTTGTCCGATTTAACCCCTTCAAGCTAACCCGTTGCAATGGCTCCGCGACTAAGTCCTTTCTTGAGGACATCTGACGTGTTAATTCCAAGACACAGTGGGTTGCGTACATAGTTTGAAAAATTCCTTCGTGTATAACCTTCCTCCGGGCAGACCAGAATTCCCAAAGCGTGACAATCATTGCGATGAGCTCATCATTGGACAGTGTTTCAAAATAGAGAACAACCAGTCCTTTGCAGTATCATCCCGATTCATAGCCATGGGTTGTACCATCTCCTCCTTTGCCAATGCCCAAGTACTTCTAGATAGAGCACAATCCAGTAAGGAATGTCACCAACTATCTCGCGCGCCACAAATCCCGCATACATCCGTTGTCACCATATTTCTATGTTGGAGTAGGTCCCCGGTGGGAAGGGATTGTTTTGCAAGCCTCCATGTAAGGTCTTTTAATTTTGATGGTAGTTGTAACTTCCATAAGGCCGACCAGCTATTCATCTGGCCCTATAAATTAGAAGTGTGTTCGCCTTCCTCTAACCATGCTTCTCTGCCCATTTTGATACGGTAGATCATCTTGTATGCAGCTCTTACCGAGAAGCAGCCCCTCGGGTCCTCCGACCACGCCCAGAAGTCATCTACATGCCTTGTACAGAGTGGAATTCTCAGAATAGCCTCGGCATCAACTGGAACAAAAACTTGTCTGATCAAGTCTTCTCTCCAAGATGCTGAAGATGGGTCGATTAACTCTGCCACTAATTGTGGAGGATCCTGAACCAACGAAGAGATCAACCTCATCATGCCCGCCCTAAGGATCCAGTTATGTTGCCAAATGTGAGTCGATGTCCCATTTCCAATCCTCATGATCGCACCATGCTGCATTATGTTTCTGCCATCTGATACTGCCCGCCAAATCTGAGAGGGATTTGATCCCAGTTTTGCTTCCAGGATAGAACTATCTGGATAATAAGCTGCCTTGAGAATACATGAACTCGGCGAGTTAGGTTCTTTCAGACACCTCCAGGCTTGCCTTGATAGAAGAGCTAGATTAAAGACTTCCAGATCCTTGAAACCCAAGCCTCCCAAGTTCTTTGGTTTTGTCAGCACATCCCAAGATACCCAAGCAGGCTTCCTATTTCCCTGTTTAGATCCCCACCAAAATTGTCTTATAAGTGTAGACACACTTTCACAAAGTCCCCTAGGAAGTCTGAAACATGACATTGAGAAAACGGGTATGGCATGTGCCACTGATTTTATCAACACCTCCTTCCCCGCTGCTGAGAGTAGTTTCTACATCCATCCCCTCATTTTCTCCCACACTCTATCCCTCAGATAACAAAAAGTGCCATTCTTTGAGTGACCCACCTCTGTCGGCATGCCCAAGTATTTTTCACTCAAAGGTTCATTCTGCACATGAAGGATATTTTTCACCTGGTGCTTTAGAGCCTCTGGACATCCTTTACTAAAGAAGATTGATGACTTGTCATTGTTAATTCGTTAACCAGACGCATCACAATAAGTATGAAGAAGGTTTGAAAACGCATTTGCTCCCTCCACACTAGACATAAAAGGCAGCAGGCTGTCATCCACAAACAAAAGACAGTTCACCACAAGAGCTGTGGGTGCCACCTTCACTCCTCCAAGTACCGATGACCGAGAACTGGATTTTAAAAGGCACAAAAGCCCCTCTGCTGCTAATAAGAATAAGTAAGGAGAAATGGGATCTCCCTGCCGAATACATCTGGATGGTTTGAACTGTTCAAGTTTTTCACCATTGAAAAGAACCGAGAAAGACACTAATTTGACCATCCCCATAACAATTTTAGTCCAAGCTGGTGAGAAACCCAACTTGAGCAAGATCGCCTATAAATATGCCCACTCGACCCTGTCATAAGTTTTCATCATGTCAAGCTTTAGAGCACACAAACTATTGCTCTTGAACCTGTTCCTTTTCATAAAATGCAAGCATTCGTATGCACAGATAATGTTGTCCATGATCATTCAACCAAGGAAAAATGTTGATTGTTCCTCAGATATAATACCAGGCAATATGATCTTCAGTCTATTCGCTACTACCTTCGACGCAATTTTATATAATACGTTGCAAAGACTGATTGGCCTGAACTGAGATAGAAGGGTCGGACTCGTTACCTTTGGTATTAAAACTAACACCATGTCATTAACCCCCTCAGGGCTCTCCTCCACTCTAATTATCCTCAGTACCACCGAGGTAACCTCTTCTACGCATATGTCCGAGTGCCACTGGTAGAAGTGAGCAGGAAAGCCGTCAGGACCTGGCGTCTTTGTTGGGAACATTTGAAACAAAGTTGTCTTGACTTCCTCACTAGTGTACGGTGCACATAAAGTATCGTTCATGGCTGGTGTGACCTTCCGGGGTACATGCCTCAAGAACTCCTCCATCTCATGTACCCCCTCGGATGTGTACAAAGATTGATAAAAAACTTGAACCAGTGATTTTAACTCAGCCGGGTCGTCTGTTACCACTCCCAAAGAGTTTGATAAAGCACGTATCATGTTCCTTTTCCGCCTCATACTAGCACACATATGGAAGAATTTAGTATTTGTATCTCCAGCTGACAGCCACTCAAGGCGAGATCTCTGTTGCCACATCAATTCTTCTAGATGGAGGATCTCTACTAGTCTCTCATTCAGCTTAATCTCTACATGCACTAGCCCCACTCTAGCTGGATCATTCTGCAACTGTTCACGCTTTGCTCTGATTTGTTTCATCTCCTTCCGCACACTTCCAAACGTATCAATACCCCATGTTGATATGTCCTTCCTTATTCTTAGCAGCTTATCTCTGAAGTCGCCGACTCCATACCCAGGCGCCAAAGCACCCCAACAATCTATTATCTTGTCCCTCCATGCTTCATGTGACTCCCACACAGTTCCGTGTCTAAAAACCTTCCTCGACATTGTATCATGTTGTGTGCTATCAAATTTCAGCAAGATCGGTCCATGGTCAGAGGTTGCACCCACTAAATGAGAAAGCATTGCATGTGTATATCTTGTAATCCAGCTAGCCGAGGCCAAAGGCCGATCTAGCCGAACTCTAGCATAGACCCCCCCCCTGTAATCTTCTTCTCAAAAGTCCATGGTCGCCCTGGTACCCCAGGTCCATACGCATGCACACGTCAATTGCTTCTCGAAAGGCTTGGATCTGTGCATTACTTCTGTCTGCTATCCCATGATGCTCCTCCGGACGCAATACTTTGTTGAAATCACCAAAACAAAGCCAGGGTCAATCACTTATTGTGCTTCCCCCTTCAGAGCGTCCCAAGTTTTGTGTCTGAGATGGGTTTGGGCCTCCCCATATACACAAGTGATGCGCCAAGGGTCCTGTCCCACCTCTGTGATTTTTGCATCAATGTGATAAACATAATCTCCCAAAATCTCAACATTGCATGTATTATTCCAAAACATACCAATACCTCCACTTCTACCTTGACTACTAATAGCAAATGAATTATCAAAACCTAAAGTTCCTGCTAGAGCTTCTACTCGTGCACCACTTATTTGTGTCTCAACTATACATAGCACAGTAGGGGTAAACTTCATCGCGAATTCGCGGATTTCTTGAACTGTCATAGGTTTACCCACTCCATGACAGTTCCATAAAAAAGCACTCATTGGGCCCTGCGGCGCTCCTCAATGGAGCCCGCCAAATTCTTCACTGCTGAAATTTGTCCCTCTGTATCATCATCTGTCTTCTTAGTCCTCTTCGAATCTCGCTGTGGGAGGGGACTCATCACATTAGCTCCCACCGGAACAATTGCTAAAGGGTTTACCTTGTCCACTGCAGGTACTTAATTGGGTTGGGGGAGAATATGTTGTTTGGCCCCAAGCTCTGCTCCCACATTCCTCTTCCTGCCCAACTCCTCCATATCCATATTGCTAGCCGCCTCGGCAGGATCCACAGAGGTTACATCTGGTGTATGGCTCTCTGTCATGTCCCCCCTTCCCCTCTCTGAGCGCCCACTCGAGCGGCCTCTTGATCGGCCTCCCCTGCAACCACCTCGTTGTATGCGTCCTTCTCCAGGGCCTTTGCCCGAGCACATAAACCAATTTGCGCGTAGATCCTTGAACACCAAGGAAGACGGAGGGTGAATACCATTGCCGTGTTACTTAAATTGATGCCCAAGCATGCCGCAAACCGCACACCAGTCAGGGAGCTTTTCATACTTGACCCTATAAATCTATCTCTTCCCATCTCTAATCATAGACGCCACGTTCTTGAGTGGCTTGAATACATTAATTCTGACCCAAACTCGATGCAAGTTACCAATAAAGTCGTGTGAATTAGGTTCAGAGAAGAGAACTTCCCCCACCTTAGCAGCAAGTGGAGTCATCAGATGTGCATACAACTCTGGTATATCATGGATTTGAATCCATGTATCAATTGTCTCAAGCTTAACAATGGAAGGCTTCGTGATCCCATCATACGGCAGCAGAATAACCGCATCTCCTCTGAAATTCCATGGACCATCATTCATGACTCTCTCCCAATCTCCTAGACACGAGAATTGGACAGTGTATAGATTATCTTCCCAAGGTCTGAACCTTGCCTCTTGCGCGATGTCCCAGGCCACGCGCATGTTCCTGTAGAACCATGTTTGGCTGTAGGTTTTTGTGGCGTTAACCCTAGCCAGAGCTATCCATCGCGGTCCCTCCGGCGGCGCAACTTGTTCATCAAAAACCACATCATCCAGGTCCTCCTCTCTCAGTCCTAGCTCCTTCATCATCTGCTCAACATCACTAATTCCCGAGGAACTCGATGCCCCGACGGAAGCCATTAGAACTCTGACCCGAAGAAAAGATCGATCGGGTTGCTTGGGGTAACCCTAACTTCCGCCGTCCCCGTCCCCTGTCTCGAGCGGGGAAACGACCAAGATGGCCGCCCCCAGCGCCCCGCAAATGATAGTAGGGAGAAGATTGGCAGTAGGGAAGCAAAAGACTCGACGGCGGCGAGATCGCCCCGAGAGAACCAGAGAAACCCTAACTAGAGGGAAAAAACTTGGTACGTCATTAGTTGTCGTTAAATTGTATCGTGCGGTCGTTAAAAACTCTTCTCGTTGCTGTTGTAAGTTTCGCTAAAATTCTGCCTGTACGTAATTGTTGGGCCTAGGGGCGTCGGTCACCTCTTTTGGGCCCAAAAAATGTTGGGCCCAGATGCATCGACCAACTCTCGTGGCCCGAAAAAATTGTGCTTCTCTGGAGGATCGAACTCAGATTCTCCCCCGCGTTAGATAGAACTAAAGCCAACTCAGTTAGCTGATGATGATGTCAAATGATAGGGCCCGTTTCACAAATAATAATCCCACCTCGCTCTTGTATATAAAATTCAGCCAATTTATAAAGTCCAAAAAAATTCTGAGAATCAGCAGCCCCCTCGAAATCAATAAATATGTCGTGTGTTGCAACGGGAGACAAAAGATTATGTGCTAGCCAATAAGTATGACTCAATAACGTGACATATATGAGCGTCCTCTATTTTAACATGGTGGCTCACCATGTTGCCAATTGTTTTTCTTCCCACCCTCGCTAATGATGGTCGCGATGTCCAGGTGATCACAATGCATTCGACGTGGTAAATCCCAAGGCTATGAGCTTGCCACTGCACGCCACACTTGTCACTATGTAGCGCAAGGGAATGTTTAAAACTTTGAAACAAATCTCATCGACCATGAACTACTCCAATGCCTAGACATATAAAGACTTCCGAAAAACTAATCAAATCTAGACATACAGACTTTTGAATCGGTGAACATTTTTTCAAATCGACAAACATTTTTTTATTAAAATTTTGGATTTTCCGATAAAAATCACGAACATCTTTTGAAATGCATGAACAGCTTTCGAATTCATGAACATTGTTTTTACACAACAAACATTTTTGAATCAATGAACTTTAAAAAAAAATGAAAAAAAACTTCATTTTTTTATTCCTTTGAATATTTTCTAAAATTTAGTGGACATTTATTTCAGATTCCCGAATATGTTTAAAATAGACGATCATTTTTAAAAAACCATGAACATGATTTTCTTTCCCGACCATTTTTTTCCAAATTGTGATTTTTTTTATAATTTGCGAACAGTTTTTGCAAAACCATAACATTTTTTTGAATCCGTGGAAGTTTTATGATTTCCTAAACACTTTTTGAATTCACATACATTTTATGATTTCTCAAAAAATAAATTTGAAAACTCGCAACTTTGAAAATTCCGAATTAGTTTAAAGAAGGAAAAAGACAAAATGTAAAAGAACAGGGGAGTCAAGCCCTTATGGGCCGGCCCATGAAAGCATATGTGTGGGGGACGACGTGCATGAAAAAGGGATGAAAAAATTGTTGAAAACGACGGGAGGTCCTATGTGACGCAGAATGCGTCAAGTTGCTGGGGTATCGCACAGGGAAGCTCGTTGGCGGGCTTAGTGGGCCCCACGCGCGATTCTTGTGTTTGAACACAGCCCATTTGTAGCTGCACGCGATGAAAAATGCACACAAATGTGCGTTCCAGGTGGGTATCGACACAGAGACCTGCAGCATGCAAGCTCAAGCTGCTCGCCAATGCGACACACTTACTGTCGTGCAAATTTAACAGCGCACCTATTAAAGAAAAAATTTGGCTAAAAAAACCTATTAAAGAAAAAATCGAAGCAGCAACAAAGAACAACTCCCAAAAAAGTGTGCATAAGTAGGATCGAACACACGACCGTGAGTCAAGCAGGTCCCTACACGCTTCAGTACATAAATTTTGTTGTCGAAATCAGATTATATAAACTATTGAAATTTTGAACAGAATTTTTCTTTTTCACAAAAGTCAATGCTTTTGACAATCAAAAACGTTTGTAAAGACTAGAACATTTTTGGGAATCTAAAAGAATTGAAAAAATGGAGGAAAATTAAAAACTAGTAAATTTTTCGAAACTACGAACAACTTTTTAAAAATGCGAACATTTTCCAAAAAAACAAAAACAAAAATGGAAAACACGAACAATTTCTGAAATTATGAACAAGTACTTCAAAATGCAGACATTTTATGAAACTCCACAAACATTTCTAAAATTTGTGAGAAATTTATGAAAATATGAACATTTTTTTAATTTGCGAACAAATTTTGAGAACCTGAATTTTTTTAGTTTGAGAACAAATTTTGAAAATCTGAACATTTTTGAATTTTATAACTAATTTTGAAAACATGGACACTTTTTAATTTGAGAACAAATTTTGAAAACATGAACATTTTGTGAAAAACACAAATATTTTATGAAATTGCCAAAACAATTTTAATTGACAAACAAATTTTGAAAACATGAACATTTTTTAATTTGAGAACAAATTTTAAAAACAGGAACATTTTTTGGAAAACGTGAATATTTTATGAAATTCCCCAAAGTTTTTCCGAATCTGCAAACAAATATTTAAAACATGCACATTTCGGAACTTTTCAACAAATTTGAAAAGTGGAACATTTTTTTTAATTCACGATAATTTTTTAAATTTGCGAACAAAACCTGAAATTTTGATTTTTGTTGGAATATTTTAAATTTCCTTGAATTTTTAAACATTGTTATTAATAAGTGAACAAATTCGGGAGTACCAAACGCTTTTGAAATTTCTGAACAAAATTTGAAAACAGATTTTTTTTTTTCAGAAAATGAATAATTTTTGAGAATTGCAAACTTTTTTGAAATTTATGAATGTTTGTTCAAAAAGTAAAAAAATAAACTCGAAAATTAGAATGAGAAATGAAATAAAATAAAAAAAGGAAAGAAAAAAAAACCAAAAAAGGAGCGAAAAGAAAAGAAAAGAAATAGGAAAAATTAAAAATTAAAAACGAAGAAGAAATAGGAAAAAAGTCTTGGGAACCTCCTAGAAAGTTCCAAAACCGAAACAAAAACAACTGCGAACGATGGTTCAGAACTGTAAATCGCTCAAAGGTTTAACAGGCCAGCCCATCCCGAGCGATCTTCGATCTCTCCCTGTGCATGTCCCCGACAGCTTGCCGCAGCGAGCGGCAAATAGGGATTTCCGAAACGACAACATTTTTTGAATCTGCAAAAACATTATGACTTCCTAAACACTTTTTGAATTCACATATATTTTATGATTTCTCAAAAATAAATTGAAAACTCGCAACATTTAAAATTCCAAATTAGTATAAGGAAGGACGAAAAGGCAAAAAAAATGAAATGAAAAAGACCAGGGGAGTCAAGCCCTTTATGGGCCGGCCCATGAAAGCATATGTGGGGGAGGACGTGCGTGAAAAAGGGATGGAATTTTTTTTGAACCTAGGTATTGAACAGTTTTTGCAAAATGATAACATTTTTTTAATCCGCGAAAATTTAATGATTTCCTAAACACTTTTCGAATTCACATACATTTTATGATTTCTCAAAAAAAAATTGAAAACTCACAACTTTGAAAATTCTGAATTAGTTTAAAGAAGGAAAAAAAGACAAAAAAACAAAATATAAAAGAACAGGGAAGTCAAGCCCTTATGGGCCGACCCATGAAAGATTATGTGGGGAGGACGTGCATGAAAAAGGGATCATTTTTTTTGGACACCACAACATTTTTTGAATCCGCAAAAAATGATGATTTTCTAAACACTTTTTGAATTCACAGACATTTCATGATTTCATAAAAATAAATTGAAAACTCGCAACTTTTCAACCACGCACCGCCTCGCTGCCCTGCCCTCCCCTAGACCTCCCCCACTGTTGTTGCTGGACCCCGCCCCGGCCATCCCTCTAGCCCCCCCCTCCCCCCCCCCCCCCCGGCAACCGTGAAGGACTCCGGCGATCCCCTGCACCCCCACCCCTAACGATAGATAATGGGGTCAAGGCTTACCCCACCCCTAACCCACCCACCCCTAACGATAAATAGTGAGGTTGTCTTCTCCCGCGAGGTCCCGCATGAAGGAAGGAAGAAAGGAAGGAGGAAGGTGACCGACGTGAGATAAAATTTCAGGTACCTAATAAATATCAAAGTCGATGAAGTTCTAGCTTTTCCTAAGTCAAACTAGATTAAGTTTCATCAACTATACAAAAAGACGTGCTAAGATCTACAAACCAAATACACAAAGTACGAAAATATATTTCATAATGAATCTCGTCAGGCTAATTTGGTGTTCTTTTTGTTAATATATACTCTCTCTGTCTCATAATATAAGACTTTTACACAACACTAGTGCCAAAAAAAAATCTGATATTACAGGACAAAGGGAGTATTTCTATAGACTTGGTCAAACTGAAACAAGTTTTGACCTAGGACAAATCTGGAAAATCCAAACCCTAGTTGGCGCCTGCGGGAATCAACTAGTGTGTGTGTGTGGGGGGGGGGGGGGGGGGGGGGGGGGGGCTCTGCCCACACGAGTAACAATGGACCGACCCAGTTCGGGGCTTCGCTTTGCGCTTATGTTTTCTCGTTAATTTTTTATTGTGGTGTTTGTGTTTCAGTTTTTATTCGTTTTATGTTTTAGTTTTCTATTCTTTCTAATTTTACTTATTTATTTTTCTTATTGTTTTTCTTTTCTTTTTACATATTTTCTTCTGGATCAAGTATTCTATTTATTTTTTTGCATTTTTTTAGTTTTGATAATAAACATTTCTCTAATATACGGAGAAATTCTTTCAAATACGCATTGAAAATTTATTTAATGTGCAGTGGACTTTTAAAAATATGTTGAACATTTTTAAATACTGATCAAACTTTATTTCTTACATGGTAAATTTGTTTAATAATAGGGCATTTTTCTAATACAGACTTTTTTTAAAGACATACTAAGCGTTTTTTAATATGATTTTTATTTTACATAAGTAGTTTCCAATTATTTAGATCTGTACAAAAAACTACAGTCGTTTTTGTAAAAAAAAACAGTTTGTATCATTTTTTTAGTCTATAATCAGTTTGTTTCATGAAAAAACCCGACATGAAAAACAAAGAAAACTGTTTTCGTGAGACTCGCCTGAATGAGCCGGCCAATTCTACTCGAGGGAGCCGCTATGGGCCGCTTCTAGCAAGCAGTACGGGCGTGTCTTTTTTTCGTTTTTTATTCTGGTTGGTATAATTTTAATTTAAACCATGAATAACAAATGAAGTCATGAATTTGAAAAATGTTTGCGCGCTAAGAAAAATATTCTTGAAATTTGAAAAGTTCCACCAATCATATAGAAGTTCATGAATTGAAAATTCTTCATGTATTACAAAAGAAATGATCACGAATTTGCAAATTCTTTAGTGAATGATATTTGAATTTTTTTTCATGTTTTTTATAAAAAATATTTTTAAAGAATTCGAAGAAAATTATAAAATAATATATAAAATTTCCATGAATTCATTTTGTGTGTATTTGACAAAATATTAACAATTTTACAAAAATGTTTCTGAATTAAAAAATAACGTACTTTATAAAAATAGAAAATATAAAAAAGGTGCAAGAAAAAACCTCAAACCTTGCTGAAACTAAACATATGGTTTAAGAAACTTCCTAGAACCAATCACTCATTTCCGCCCCGCACCTATACTAGGGTGGCTTAATGGGCCAGGTAAATATAGCGGCTCTGGTATTGATGGCAAAGAGCGATGCATAGTCTTTGCGTCTACTTGAAGAAGAACTACCGTGCATCAGAGAAAAGCTTGCCATTGCAGGGTGGTTGGGCTGCTTCAAGTGGAAATGTCCCCTGAAAAAACAGACCCCTCAGAGAAAAAAGTGAAAAGATATGGCCGTCGATTTCTGTGAGTGGGCTTGTTCCGAACTTCTTTAACGTCGACTGTTCAAGTTATTGAAATTGAGTTTTTCTATCTCGTGTTGCCAGCCCAAGATTATTTAGTTTTCCCTCTGCGCTTCGAATGCACCGTGATCTTGTAGTTTTTTGTTTACCAAAAAAAATATGCAAACTAAGTATAAATTTACTTTTGGTCAATCTTATACTATAAGCATATTTTTTGGTGTGTGTGTGTGTGTGAGAGAGAGAGAGAGAAAGCAGAGGACTGATTGATCGGGCTGGCCCGAAGTTGAGCGGCCGTGCCCGTGGCCGTGGGGTGCCCGTGGCCGAGCCCGACGCTACCACTAGGCACCAGAATAGGAAATAGTTTCTGATGATTACACGAGCCGAGCCAAGGCAGTGTCATGTGAAGGCGCTGGCTGGAATGCCGAGTCGGCGATGCTGCCGATGCCCGATGCCTTCCGCGCAGCAGACCTGCAGGGACCCACGGCACACACTAGACAACAACCCGTCGGCCCCGCCCCGGTAGGGGTGGGCATAAAAAACCGAGGACCGAAGACCGGACCGAAAAAACCAGGACCGAAGCCGAAAGAACCGATGACCGAAATTTCAGATATAAAATCGGTTGTCAATTTAACAAAACCGAAGTAGTTTCGGTGATTTCGGTGCCAATCATCCGCTGACCGAACTGACCGAAGTACCAAAGAAAAATAGAAACCGTCCAACTCTAGCTATTAAATGATGCAGCCCAACGTTGATGGAAAAAAAAGAACGATGCAGCCCAACGCCCCAACCGCATTTACACACAACCCAGTTGTCCACCATAATCTGGAGCCTTCAGGAGTCCGTGCGGGCGCTTGGAAACCTCACGGTCACGTTTACACGAGCCGAGCCAAGGCAGTGTCATGTGAAGGCGCTGGCTGGAATGCCGAGTCGGCGATGCTGCCGATGCCCGATGCGAAAGTGCGGCATTCCGCGCAGCAGACCTGCAGGGACCCACGGCACGCACTATACAACCACCCATCGGCCCCGCCCCGGTGCGGGATTCCGTTGATCCAATGGCCTACCGGAAACCCGCTTCCGGGCCGCCTCCGTGTAAGAGCCCCAACGCAGTACTACTCGAAATATATACCCAGCCCCTGCCCAGACCGATCGGTGGCTGCTTGGTAAAAGAGTGAAAAGCAATAAATAAGGCGACGACGATTCTTTTATTGACTTTATTAATTCAAAATGAAACATCAAAAGGGATACAAACACAATAAACAGGTTCTAAAAAAAGATACACACTCAATAAACACACATCTGACCTCTGCATCCTCTAATACATAAGCTCCCTAGTTTAAGAGAGATGAGAATCAGTTGAGGGCAACATTAGCGATTTTGGCTTCCGATTTTGATTGGGTCGCCTCCCTGGGCCTATACAGTTTTGTGGGCCCTATATGTAAGTGTCCCATTGTTGTGGGCTTTCTGGTCTTTTCAAATGAAAGCGGCGTGGCGGCTGGGGGCTTCCTTGGTGGCCGCGTGTCCATCGGTCGTCGGTTACTGTGTCGGGAAGGAGAGGGGCTGAGGTGATTTGCGGCGTGCTGGGCGACATTTGTGTCCTCCCTTCGGCGACGCTGTTTCCCCCTCCATGGCCCTCCCCATTCCTTGCGGCAACGAACTCCATATTCACTTACGTGGCCAAAATCAGATCCCCTTTTTCTATTTCATGTGTGTTTGACGAATCTTTTTTAAAACTTCTTTGATTTATATTTGATGGAGTAAATCTGCCTATGTCAACGGTAGTCCATTCGAAAATTGGAAATCAAAATCATTGTATTGCAGGTCTGTTGCCCGTTAGTTTGTTCTTACTATATAATAAGATCCTTAACAGTTTATGAATTTGTCTTTAGAATATGTATAAAATTTCATAGATAGGCAGGCCTTGTTGTTAGATACATTTGTACAATTAAGTGTAAACATATTTGTCAGTGAGTTTGCACGGTTCATACTAGTATGCATAAATTTGTAGCACTTCTCTAAATTTGCTCATATGTAGACCACCTATGAATCATAAATTTGTCCAAAGCTTTTCGATTGTTTGATAGAGTTTGCATTGCAGGATTACTTGGAGCCTAGCTAGCTTGAAGCTAGGGTAAAGGAAGATAAGCTCATGAGAGTAACGCTTCATATTGATATTTAATATAATTATTGGTTTCACTCGTAGTGCAGGGTAACCAGTTTTTTCAGAATCGACTAGTGCAACCAACATTTAAGTGAGAACGCTGCTTCATTGCTATGTATATATTTCTAATTTGAAACTATCATATGGGAATAAATCATATGAAGAATACCCAAAAAGTTCAGGTGCATTTCGAGCTGTTGTTTTCCTCATGCATTAAGCCAATTGCAGTATAGTACTCGCCCTATATTGCCTCCTAACAACTAAGCCCGCCCTTTTTCCTGAATCTGGGTGCTTGCATATTGTATTTGCATAACATATACTATTTTAAAGTCAACTCTATGCTGATTTTTGGACAAAGAATCCTACCAAGATCTGGTTGACTAAAAAATATCACATGTTATACAAATATAATACTCCATGCAGTGATCAAGTAACAATCTTAAGGTGAGTAGGATGCAAGTCATGTAAGATCACCGTGCCCTGGCCGAGCCCGACGCTATCACTCATTAGGCAACAGAATAAGAAATAATTTCTGATGATCACACGAGTCGAGACGCCAACGCCATCGTGTTGTCAGCAGGAAGGAAATGGTTTCCAGGCACTGTATGTGAGATTGAGTTCTGGCTGGAATGCCCAGTCGCGATGGTCCCGATGCCCGATGCGGAACTCCGAGCTGCAGACCTGCAATAGCGGGCCCCAGTGGGGGATCCATTGATTAATGTCCTCATTGGAATACCGCGGGTAGTTATCTCATCTAAAAAAACAAGAACGAAAAAACAACATCAGAAAACTGCTGGATTAAGTTCGTGACCGAGCACGAATGAGTACTACTGAGACAAAATATATCCAGCCCAATCGGTGGCTCAGCGGTGAAATCTCTACTACTATTAAACAAGAGAACATATTCAACGCTAAACGCACCCAGCCTAATCTACACATAACATTCCCGATTAATTGGAGCCTCACGATCAAATCGCTTAATTAGATCTAGCCGTCATGATTACACCAACCCACAAACGAAGTGCGTTTAGCAGTTTTCCAGGGCGGACGAAAACTCTGCCAACGCTCACGCCTGCACAAAGGAAACATCCCACATCCAATTTACACGGAGAGTCATATACGGAAACAAATGTGCTAACTTATCGGAAATATATCCAGGGAATCAATCCGCCGTCCAGCTTACGTGCGTCGTCGCTGCCCTGCACAACCGCCGAGGCACCCGACGACCGCCGCGACGACGAGCTCGCCGAGTCACCCAACGACGACCGCAATGACGAGCTCTTCCCCAACACAGGTGCAGCCGCCCAGGCGCCATCCCAAAGCGGCGACGACGAGCTCTTCGCCGCATGGGTGCATGCTCTTCTCTGATCTGAAGTTGGTAAGGCTTTTACACGCAGCTGCCGCCAAGACTTCGTTAGGCTAAAAGACGCCTCTACTCCGCTCCGTAGATGCATGCTCATTTGTCAACCTGTTCATGTGATCCATCAATTGCTTTCATTGAATTTATGAAAAACAAGAGCAATTCTAGAAGGAAAATGTAGGAACTGGTGACTTATGGCAATGACCATATGCTAACATGATCCTTGATGAGCATTGGACTGACTTCACCTAAATGCCTCATGAAGCTGCATATGGATCATTCAATGCTCAGTTCCAATTCATGTGAACACAAATAAAGTCTGCCTGAGATATACAGTATTACAACCTACTACATCCTGATGCATTCTTGCAGGTATATTAGTGCAAAATGAATTCAATTGGTTGCAGAGGCACCATAAGAAAGCTTTTTGATGGCAAACAGTGGGATGGAGTTGAACATAAAACTACACTCTGTCAGCGTTGTGCTAATAGTATTCCTTCCGTTACAATTGTGTGATAACATTCTTGACATTCACAGGGTTCAAGGACTTCGTATAGCCCCGACCAATCCCAACGGGACACTCACCCCGTTCCAGGATATAAGCAACATTCAATCCTTGGGTGATGAGCATTACACAAGCACACAATTTCAGTTTTTGTAGCTCAACTGATGAATTGTGCCATTGATTGCATACCCTAAAGAAGTAAAAAGGCAAGAGGGATAGAGAGTGGTATGCACAAAATAAGGATGAGATTAATAAGAGACGCCGTGAGGTTTATACACAGAAGAAAATTGCCTGGGGCACAAACACAGCTGGTTGTATCACACGGTAATGAAGATGAACTTCATCCTACATGGCCCAGTTATAATGATGTATACTGATCTATTCTTCATCTACTCAGGCCATAATGAGATTAAGAATCAGATGGAAAGGGAGCGGTATGCACAAAATAGAGAGGAGATATTAAAGAGACAATGACAAGCCCATGAGCAAAATAAGCATATTGAGCAGATGGTCCTTGGGGATATGAGGGATCTGCTGCAATCCATGTGAAAGGATATTAAACTCTATGGATTTCCGGATCTGGTTGACGCAGATGGTTCTTGTAACGTTGATGCTAGAGAGGTAACAGAGGAGAGACAGGTCAAAGCGGACCAAGAACATCTAGATCTATTCAGTTGTTTGAACAATGAGCAACTAGCTTGTTTCAATGACATAATGGATCATGTGACAAACCCAAAAATCCAGATATTCTTTGTTGACGGTCCAGGAGGCATTGGGAAGACGTACATGTACAAGGCATTGTTTGCAAAGGTCCGTTCGATGGGCCTAATAGCGATCGCAACTGCTACATCCGGTATAGCGTCTGACATTGTGATTGCTTATACCGAGGATGAAGAACCTATTAACAAGCTTATCGAAGATGTCTTCCCATCCCTGCACACCAATGCTAGGTCGAGAGAGTACATGAGCAGCACACGTGCAATTCTCTCGACCAAAAATGAGCATGTGGATGACCTGAATGACAAGATGATCTCCAAGTTTCCAGGCGAAGAAAAGGTGTACCATAGCTTTGGCTATATCGAGGATGACTTCCAGAATAATTACACGATTGACTTCCTGAACTCGATCACACCAAATGGGTTGCCCCCGCATGTCTTGAGAGTAAAAATCAACTGCCTGGCCATTTTGCTACGGAACCTCGACCCTCATAATGGGCTATGTAATGGAACACAGCTTATGATCAGGGCCTTCCAGGATAATGCAATTGATGTAGAGATTGTTGGTGGCCAGCATGCTGGAAAGAGGGTGTTCATACCTAGGATCCCTATGTCACCCTCCGAGGACACCTCACTTCCCTTCAAGCTTAAGAGAAAACAGTTCCCTATCCGCCTAAGTTTTGCGATGACCATTAACAAGGCACAGGGTCAAACCATCCCAAATGTTGGTATTTACCTTCCAGAACCTATTTTCTCACATGGCCAACTATATGTTGCATTGTCAAGGGGTGTCTCAAGAAAGACGATGCGGATTATAGCCAAGCCTAACAAGGAGGTTGATAAATCTGGAAGAAGCACCAAAAACATTGTCTACAGAGATGTTTTAGAGGGGTGAGGTACATGCAATCGTTCGTGTTTTCTTTGCACCTTTGATTTTGTACCTATATAACTAACTCTGAATGTAACACTTCTCTCTTATTTTATTTGCAGGTTTTGATCACATCGCGCTACATAATAGGGTGATAAACAAGAATGATGCCGCTACATAATAGGGTGATAAACAAGAATGATGCCGATGTGACCTCTAACTCTTTATGTCAGAGTCGTTTATTAGTGTGATTTATTTTGAAAAATCATTGACATATCAACTGTCTCAAAATGAAAAAGTTCAGACTTTAAATGTGTGACACTTGTTATTCTGTTCTTGTTCTGATTACTTACACCATTCATTTGGGAACGTGGAAATTTCAATTTATTCTTTCAATTCCATAACATAAGATTGTACTACCAGCAAAATTTAAGCTGCTGGGATCATTGACAGAAATGATGAAATATTGCAAATTTATGATGGCTGTTTTTTCTCTGAAGTGCATATGTGATTATGACCTCGGTCTCAAATATAACTGGTTTCATTGCCAAGCACACATGAACTAACTAAATTAAAACTATCAAGAAGTGTCAATTTCATCATGGAGTAAAAAGTATTCTGAGTCCCTAACACTAATAGCCATAGATAAAATTGTAATGTGTACACACAAAACTGAAGACAACATAACCATCAATGAACAAAAAGAGATTCTAAACATGGAATTCTGGACCTAGCACTTATCTTTTGTTTTAACTTCCAGGTTTTGTTCGGATCACACTATATAATAAGCATGAAAGAAGGATGTCGATGTGACCTCCGACTCTGCATATCTGTGTCTCCACAGCAACACACCTGAAATATTGCAACTTGATGATGGCCGCAATTACTAGCATCTATCTTCTCAATGCATTTTTTCCTATTACTCATGACCAAGAATAATGAGAAAACAAAAGCATGAAACTCACCTTGATGGTTACACATCAATGTCAAGAGTTTTCAGCTGTAGTACAGCATTTGCGATGTTACATCCTTCAATCTCAGGAATATTAGATTTCGCTGGTTTAGCAAACTCATAACTAAAAGTACTTCGCTGGCCCCTCCTGTCCAGCACGGCCATTGATGGTACAATAAACTGGCAAGATAAAGGACACAAGAATTATATTTCTTGAGAAAAAAGGTATAAACTTTCTTTGTACAAAATGGTAAAGGAAAGAAGACACAAAATCGAAGAAACGTTCCAACAAGCTGAACTCGATATTTCTGTATAAAGAGCAGTCTCGAGACAGATGGGTATACCTCTTTCGATTCAAACTTGTTGCTCCCATCCACTTTCGGCACCTCCTTCTCCCTCAGGGTATCTGAACCATTAAGGGTCGCATCATCAACACAGGCACCAACAGAGAGGATGAAAAGGAAAATCATAGGCTTGGAAGAAAGCTTACTCTTTTTTTACCAAACGATAAACAGCCTCCTGCGAGTTGGCGAGCAGTGACCTACAGTGTCCCGAGCAGCAGCACAGCACGCAGAGGTCTTCGTGGTCATCCTAATCAAGATGGAAATCAAGACGGGGGCGGAGTGCAGAGCATCCGGATCGAGGGGAGAACAAGAGTTGGAATTGGACCTTGATGGCGTCCCGAGAAGGGGGGAGGGAAGTTCGTGGTGCGGCGGGTGCATCAGTACGAGGGAAGGGCCCGGCGTCGCCGGCGAGCATGCCGAGCTCGAGCGCCCCGGCATCGCCAGGAGGAGGCAGGCCCCAGCATCACCAGATAGGAAGAAGGGGCGGGGCAAAGAAGGGGCCTGCGCGGCCATGGCGAGTGCGTCAGCACGAGGGAGGGCCCCGACGTCGCCGGCGAGCATGCCGAGCTCGAGCACCCAGGCGTCGCCAGGAGGAGGCAGGTCCCGGCGTCACCGGATAGGAAGAAGGGGCGGGGCAGAGGAGGGGCCTGCGCGGCTGCCGGCGGTGCTGGCGAAGGGGAGGGGCGGGGCAGAGCAGGGGGCTGCGCGTCCGCCGGCGTTGCTGACGAAGGGGGGAGGGGGGGCTACCACCATATAGCTCCGGCCATGGATGGAGATCGCGTTGTGGATGAGGGAACCAGGGAAGAATGGGGAAGAGAGAAGTGTGAGGGGCGGTGGAAGGTTGACTGATTCTTTTTTTCACTATACTACGTATGATGGTGAGTGAGTGTGGCATTGTCCAAACAAAAAATATCTTCTAATAAAAATCCATTATACTCTGTATGTTCGTAAATACAAGTTTTTTTAGAGATTCTAATATGGACAACATCACTCTAAAATACGCTCTATATTCATCCGTATGCAGTCCATATTCAAGTTTCTAATGACTTATATATATAGAAACAGAGGGAATATTTCATAGGGATTCATAGGGCATGTCCGGTTCACCTACGTGGGTGAAATTATTGTTTCCATCACGGCTTGTTAAAGTCATGATCATTTGATGATTAAAAAAATATAAATTTCTACAAAAAATGATAAACTTTATTGAGTATATTTAAGTTTTGCAACCATGCAGGTCATCTTGTGGTTTGTGGATGGTAAATTTTATGGAGTACTTCACAGTAGATATTTTGTCTGACGCTCCTACACGGGTATTTTTCACTGTGTATCATTATACTTATTCTATGTTGTATCACTATTTAACTCTCATTACTACTTTAATAGGAACATATAACAGCTTTTAAAACAAAACTAGCTATGATTTTAGTGGACTCGGAATTGAATGATGATAATATAAGAAATCGAGACATGGAAGATGACAAAGACAACACAGACCCCACAGAATGTATGATACTAGGTAAACCCCCTGAGAATTTCAAAAAAATCAAATACATCATCAGAAGTTGAGCTCATCTCATAGTCATTTATCCTTTCACCGTTTGTCAATCAAACAAATGGTGACTTAATAGATGAACTATGCTTGTTCATCAGTATGGTTGATGATGTCGCTCTACTGGAGTAAGCCATATTTTTTAGATCATTTTGTATTCTAATAAATTACTCTGATGTCATTATAATTGACAGAATTTCGAATTTACATGAGCGAATGGGTCAAAAGCTCTGATCCTTACCAAATTAGCTTAAATTTGAGACAAATAAAAAACATACTAAACAATGATGAATACATGGATATTGATTGTTTCAATATGGTTGTGCGTATACTAGCGCGCAACAAAGTCCAGCTTCTCAGAGACATTCCATCTCACTATATGGATATAAACTTTTGTGTAAGTTACTATAATCACGTATCAATTTTTTTTCCTCATTGCACTAATGTTTTCTTATTCTTATTTTAGGCGGTGTTTCACTATGCACGAAACTCAAGTCGTCGTGAAAATATGGACATTGTTATATTGAAACGGTTGTTCCATAGGTGGCCTGAGAGCAATGACTATCATATCTCACAATGTGATATGGTAAGATTTTAGATTTTCATTTTATGACAATGCTCTATTTGGTCTTAATTAATATTCCATATATTATTTATAAACTATCGTATCGTTGTAGATTTTGTTGCCTTGGTGTAAGTTTGGACTATTTTATTGTTTGTTTTGGATCAAAATAAAAAACTTGTCTTAATTTTTGATCCGATACCAATACCTACTTTGGGGAGAATGTACTTAAAACCGTGGCTGGCAACCTAAACATTGCCCTTGAAGTTGCAAACCCTGCATTCAAGGACGATATCTCTAAATGGGAATGCATAGTTCCTATTGCTCCAACAAACTCACACTGGTACGAATCTTTTTAATGCATTACAATATTTATTGATTCATTCAAAGCACATTATATCTTTATTGCATACATGCAGTGCCCTGTCGGGTTATTTGGTTTTCAATTTCATGCACTCATTGTGCGATGGAAAACTATATTTTCCCATACCCAAGGTGAGTATTTACACCATGCTTATTTGTATACACATTGTACATGCAACTTGTTATAACAATGTTGTATAATGCATATGTAGCATGGTTTTCAACTGAGGAAGCACTTTTTGGTGCATATTCTAAAGTATGAAGAGAATGAAGCTCAAAACAGTATCCCATCCATTGAACGAATCATCATAGATCGCATCTACAGATGGACCTTCATTGCTTCAAAAGATGGACCTTCAAGACATGCTTAGTTCTGGTTCTTAAAATATATATTTTTGTAACAATTATAATACAATTATTATGTGACCGTTAATTTTATGCGGAGACATGTTTCTGAATCATGTGTTACACGCTCGCTCATATCATTGGGCATTAGACACATTTAAATGGCTCAGTAAAAAAATCACTAAAATAAAAATTAAATTTACAGTAGATGTTTTTACTATGGATTATGATACGTGTGTGTTGGATCACAAATATGTCACACTTTTTTAAATACAATTTGAGTGACATGATAACATTTTTTAGCCATCCGAATTTTTATGTAAAATTTATTTTGGTTAATATTATACCATGTGAACTCATTTTTGTTTCAGACGTGCGTTGCACGTGCATGCTTACTAGTAGTAAAAAATTACAAAATAAGGTGACATGATTTGTGGCACACACACACAATTTTTTTACTCCGCACTGCACGATGCCAATTAAGTGGTCTGCTGCGGCTAAATTTCGTGTTTTGACCCTTTTGTTAAACAAAATCGAGATCTGACCCCAGTTTGAAACTTTTTCGAGATCTGACCCTTTCCCCTACCGCCACGAGGCACGGCGGTAGGATCATACAACCTACCGCCAAGACCTGCGGCGGTAGCAAACTTGTCCATGTTAGCAACGATAACGGCCTCCGTGCCCCCTCCATCACACCCTACTGCCGCTCCACCCAGCGGTAGGATGTTTGAACCTACCGCCGGAGTCTCTGGCGGTAGGGTGTGGGCATATATAAACCGCGGGCCGGCCGCCCCCACCCCCTTCTCCCCCCACCCAGCCGCCCCCCACCACGAAGAACAGAACAGTTGCTCCAACTCGCCCTCTCTCATCCCCTCCACTCCCCCCTCCGATCTTCTTCGTTTCTTGACGGATTTTGCGGATCGAGATGGCTCCGAAGAAAGAAAAGTAAGCTCTTTCAATCCCTCCAATAAGTTTTAATCAAACACCTTTCGATTCGTCGCATTATTCGATTCAAATCTCTCCTATTTGAAAAAATAACCCTAGGATTGATTTAGGTTGATTCTAGATGTTATATTGTGTTAGATATGAACTATATTGAATAGTTGGTATGGTTGTGTTAAGATGAACCCTAGTTCATAATTGATTTGAATGGTTTTTTTATATGATGGATGATGCATGTGCCTATGCTATGATGCAAGTATTGGATGTAGTGTATGATGAATATGGGAGATGAATATTTGATATATTTGTTATATGTAGTGTATGAATCCTCAAGCTGAACCCTAGTTCATTTTTTTTGTCTTTTAACAAAAAATGAGATTATGCATGTTGGATGTTGTTGGAGAAATATGTGTTATGATGGATTTGAACCATGGTGATTGCATCTTCATAAAAGTATTTTATTTAGTTCTTGATATATGTATTGTATTTAGTTCATGTTCATAATAATCTTGATATATGATTATTCAAAGATTGAACTCATAGGTTATGTTGGATGTGATTAATTTTTGTTATGCATCGATATGTTTCATAGTTAATGTTGAACCCTAGTTCATGTTGAAAAATCTTTTGATATGCTTATGCAATTCTTTTAGGAGGCCACCTCTTGCGGACGACATCGGTACGAAGTACACAATGCTTGACCCTAGGTTCGACAAGCGTCACCATGCCCATTTCATTTAGAATGGAGTGGTAATTACCATTTTAAACCAAATCTTTTGAATTGATGAAAACAAGTTGCTAACTATTATGTCCATGCTAATTATGCTTTGGTTATTGATTTTCACAGATGCTGCCGCCACTGCGGATGAGGGCTCACAAGACGACGGTTAAGATGGAGTACGATGAGCGGTACGCACCGTTCTTTAGGAGAGCCCGACTATTGGGTTTTGTCCTGCAATTCAAGCATAAGCCGCCGACGCTCGTCCACTCAGCTCTCATGGCTCTGATCGACCGGTCGCGACCAGAGACGCACAACGTTCATCTTCCATGTGGGGAGATGACCGTGACCCTTGAGGATTGGGCGATGATAACGGCAGTACCGCTCGAGGGTCGTGCTCTCACAGGAAGAGTGGAGAGGGCGAACTGGCATGAGAGGGTTGTCAGCCTCATTGGTGACTGCCCCCCGCTAAGAGCAAACGGACTTCCGGCATACCACTGTCATGGCTCCTCAAGCACCGGAGCAAGTGCCCAGAAGATGCCGAGCCCCGGGTGGTGGAGCAGTACGCCAGGGCCTACCTGTGGTACATTCTCACGGAGGTAGTGTTTCCGGACTTCTCTGGGAACTCTGCCCTATGGATGTATCTCGACTTCCTAAAGGACTGGGATGCGGGGTACAGCTGGGGGGCCGCCGGACTCGCCTACCTATACTGTTTGGTAAGTGAATATCACTTTCTTTCAAATATCAGACATGTGCTGCTTTACATTTTGACATCTTATCATCTGAACATGGTTTGTAGCTTGACGACGCGACCCAGAGAGCGGAAGTCACGTCCGGTATGTGTGGATGTGTATGGGGCCTCTCCATTTGGATGTGGGAGCGAATCCTGGTGGGTCGTCCGGAGAAGCTGCGCTCGCGTGCATGGACGGACTATGGCCAAGATGACGAAGATGATCAGAACCCGACCGTCGCATACGCTTGGGACATGGTGCGTGTCTACACGGGCGAATCGAAGGCCTTGTACAAGGTCTTCAGCAACGAGCTTGATGCTTGATACGTCTCCAACGTATCTATAATTTTTGATTGTTCCATGCTATTAGATTACCCCTTTTGGATGTTTATAGGCTTTATTTTACATATTTATATCATTTTTGGGACTAACCTACTAACTGGAGGCCCAGCCCGTATTGCTGTTTTTTGCCTATTTCAGTATTTCGAAGAAAAGGAATATCAAACGGAGTCCAAACGGAATGAAACCTTTGGGAGCGTGATTTTTGGAACGAATGTGATCCAGAGGACTTGGAGTGCAAGTCAAGAAGTAGCCGAGGCCTCCATGAGATAGGAGGGTACGCCCGCCCCCCATAGGGCACCCCCTGTCTCATGGGCCCCTCGGGCGTCCATCGACGTACTTCTTCCTCCTATATAAGCCTACGTACCCTGAAAACATCCAGGGAGCAGACGAAACACAATTTCCACCACCGTAACCTTCTGTATCCATGAGATCCCATCTTGGAGCCTTCGCCGGTGTTCTGCCGGAGGGGGAATCGACCATGGAGGGCTTCTACATCAACATCCTTGCCCCTCCGATGAGTTGTGAGTAGTTTACCACAGACCTTCGGGTCCATATATAGTTATTAGCTAGATGGCTTCTTCTCTCTTTTTGGATCTCAATACAATGTTCTCCCCATCTCTTGTGGAGATTTATTCGATGTAAACTCTTTTTGCGGTGTGTTTGTCGAGATCCGATGAATTGTGGGTTTATGATCAAGTTTATCTATGAGAAATATTTGAATCTCCTTTGAATTCTTTTATGTATGATTGAGTTATCTTTGCAATTCTCTTCGAATTATCAGTTTGGTTTGGCCTACTAGATTGATCTTTCTTGCCACGGGAGAAGTGCTTAGCTTTGGGTTCAATATTGCGGTGTCCTTACCCAGTGACAGAAAGGGTTGCAAGGCACGTATTGTATTATTGCCATCGAGGATAAAAAGATGGGGTTTATATCATATTGCATGAGTTTATCCCTCTACATCATGTCATCTTGCTTAATGCGTTACTCTGTTCTTATGAACTTAATACTCTAGATGCAGGCAGGAGTCGGTCGATGTGTGGAGTAATAGTAGTAGATGCAGACAGGAGTCGGTCTAGTTGTTACGGACGTGATGCCTATATACATGATCATGCCTAGATAATCTCATAATTATTCGCTTTTCTATCAATTGCTCGACAGTAATTTGTTCACCCACCGTAATACTTATGCTGTCTTGAGAGAAGTCACTAGTGAAACCTATGGCCCCCGGGTCTATCTCTTATCATATTTGCTTCCAATTTACTTTTATTTGCATCTTTACCTTTTGCATCTATATTATAAAATACCAAAAATGCATTTATCTTATCTTATTATCTTTATTAGATCTCACTTTCGCAAGTGGCCGTGAAGGGATTGACAACCCCTTTATTGCGTTGGTTGCAAGTTCTTTGTTTGTTTGTGTAGGTGCGTGGGACTTTTTAGGAGCCTCCTACTGGATTGATACCTTGGTTCTCAAAAACCAAGGGAAATACTTACGCTACTATTGCTGCATCATCCTCTCCTCTTCGAGGAAAACCAACGCAAGCTCAAGACGTAGCAAGAAGGATTTCTGGCAGCGTTGTCGGGGAGGTCTTCGCTCAAGTCAAGACATACGAAGTACCCATCACAAACCCATCTCCCTCGCATTTACATTATTTGCCATTTTCCTCTCGTTTTCCTCTCCCCCACTTCACCCTCGTTTTATTCGCCCTCCTTTTCCCAATCTCCTCCTCTCTTTTTCGCTTGCCTTTTTCTGTTTGCTTGTGTGTTGGATTACTTGTTGCCATGTTGCAAGATAATACCAAATTGTGTGATTTCTCGAATACCAATAATAATAATTTCCGTAGTACTCCGATTGCTCCTCTTAATGATGTTGAGTCTTGTGAAATTAATACTGCTTTGCTGAATCTTGTTATGAAAGATCAATTCGCCGGCCTTCCTAGCGAAGATGCCGCTACTCATCTAAACAACTTTGTTGATTTGTGTGATATGCAAAAGAAGAAAGATACGGATAACAATATTTTCAAATTGAAGTTATTTCCGTTTTCACTTAGAGATCGTGCTAAAGTTTGGTTTTCGTCTTTGCCTAAAAATAGTATTGATTCTTGGAACAAGTGCAAAGATGCTTTTATCTCTAAGTATTTTCCTCCCATTAAGATTATCACTCTTAGGAACGATATTATGAATTTTAAACAACTTGATCATGAGCATGTTGCCCAATCTTGGGAAAGAATGAAATTGATGGTTCGCAATTGCCCTACTCATGGTTTGAATTTATGGATGATCATACAAAAAATTTATGCTGGTTTGAACTTTGCTTCTAGAAATCTCTTAGATTCGTCCGCGGGAGGCACGTTTATGGAAATCACGTTAGGAGATGCTACAAAACTTCTTGATAATATTATGGCTAATTATTCTCAATGGCACACCGAAAGATCTTCTAGTAAAAAAGTGCATGCTATAGAAGAAATCAATGTTTTGAGTGGAAAGATGGATGAACTTATGAAATTGTTTGCTACTAAAAATACTCCTCTTGATCCCAATGATATGCCTTTGTCTTCTTTGATTGAGAATAATAATGAATCTATGGATGTGAATTTTGTTGGTAGGAATAATTTTGGAAACAATGCTTAGTGGAAACGTTAATGCTAGACCGTTCCCTAGGAATTCCTCTAATAATTATGGAAATTCCTACAATAATTCTTATGGTAATTTTAATAAGATGCCCTCTGATTTTGAGAATAGTGTGAAAGAATTTATGATTTCTCAAAAGAATTTTAATGCTTTTTTTGAAGAAAAATTGCTCAA
Source organism: Triticum timopheevii (assembly GCA_963921465.1). Taxonomy (NCBI): domain Eukaryota; kingdom Viridiplantae; phylum Streptophyta; class Magnoliopsida; order Poales; family Poaceae; genus Triticum; species Triticum timopheevii. Next base: position 559,657,637 of record OY997264.1, on the reverse strand, counting down.
AGTTGATGATTTGGCTAGGAACGTTGATAGACTTTTGCTTGATGTTGATTCTCTTAAACTTAGATCTTCTCCTCCTAAGCATGATATCAATGAGTCTCTCAAAGAAATGAGAATTTCCATTGATGAGTGCAAGGAAAGAACCGCTAGATTGCATGCTAAAAAAGATAGCTTTATAAAAGCGTGTTCTTCTAGTTTCCATGAAAATAATGATGAAGATCTTAAAGTTATTGATGCGCCTCCTATTAGATCTATGTTTTGCAATATGAATTTTGATAATTATGGGACTGATGATGAGTCAACTTTGCCTAGAAGGCGTCCCAAGAATTCAGAGTTTTTAGATCTTGATGCTAAATTTGGTAAAAGTGGGATTGGAGAGGTCACAACTTTAAATGGCGTTGAACCCACTATCTCAGATTTCAAGGAATTGGATTATGATAATTGTTCTTTAGAAGGTTGTATTTCCTTGTTGCAATCCGTTGTTAATTCTCCTCATGCTTATAGTCAAAATAAAGCTTTTACCAAAAATATCGTTGATGCCTTGATGCAATCTTATGATGAAAAACTTAATTTGGAAGTTTCTATACCTAGAAAACTTAATGATGAGTGGGAACCTACTATAAAGATTAGAATTAAAGATCATGAGTGTTTTGCTTTGTGTGATTTGGGTGCTAGTGTTTCCACGATTTCGAAAACTTTATGTGATATTCTAGGTTTCCATGATCTTGATGATTGCTCTTTAAATTTGCACCTTGCGAATTCCACCATTAAAAAGCCAATGGGAAGGATCAATGATGTTCTCATTGTTGCAAATAGAAATTTGGTACCCGTGAATTTTATTGTTCTTGATATATATTGCAATCTTTCTTGCCCTATTATTCCTGGTAGACCTTTCCTTAGAACGATTGGCGCGATTATTGATACGAAGGAAGGGAATATTAGATTCCAATTTCCATTAAATAAAGGCATGGAGCACTTTCCAAGAAAGAAAGCCAAATTACCTTATGAATCTATCATGCGGGCTACATATGAATTTAGTGCCAAAGATGGCACCCGTTAGATCTATCTTTGCTTTTATGCCTAGCTAGGGGCGTTAAACGATAGCGCTAGTTGGGAGGCAACCCAATTTTCTTTATGTTTTTTTGTTTTTGCTCCTGTTTAGTAATAAATCTTGCATCTACCTTCTGTTTAGATGTGTTTTTATTTTTTAATTAGTGTTTGTGCCAAGTAGAACCTATAGGATAACCTATGATGATAGTTGATTTGATTCTGCTGAAAAACAGAAACTTTGCATGCACGAATATAATTTTGTTAAATCACAGAAACGTGCTTTTGCATTGATTCGTTTTGATTCTGATCAATAAACAAATTGTCCAGGACTTACTATTTTGGTAGGATTTTTAGAGTTCCATAAGTTTGCGTTAGTTACAGATTGCTACAGATTGTTCTGTTTTTGACAGATTCTGTTTTTCGTGTGTTGTTTGCTTATTTCAATGCATCTATGGCTAGTAAAATAGTTTATAAACCATAGAGAAATTGGAATACAGTAGGTTTAACACCAAAATAAATAAAGAATGAGTTCATTACAGTACCTTATGTGGTGGTTTTGTTTTCTTTCACTAACGGAGCTTATAAGATTTCCTGTTGAGTTTTGTGTTGTGAAGTTTTCAAGTTTTGGGTAAAGCTTTTATGGACTATGGAATAAGGAGTGGCAAGAGGCCTAAGCTTGGGGATGCCCAAGGCACCACAAGATATTCAAGGATAGCCAAAAGCCTAAGCTTGGGGATGCCCCGGGAAGGCATCCCCTCTTTCGTCTTTGTTCATTGGTAACTTTACTTGGAGCTATATTTTTATTCGCCACATGATATGTGTTTTGCTTGAGCATAGTGTATTATATTAGTCTTTGCTTTTTAGTTTACCACAATCATACTTTCTGTACACACCTTTTGGGAGAAGCCTATTTGATTAGGATTTGCTAGAATACTCTATGTGCTTCACTTATATCTTTTGAGCTTGACAGTTTTTGCTCTAGTGCTTCACTTATATCTTTTAAAGCACGGTGGTGTCTTAATTTTGAAGAAATTTCTAGTCTCTAATGCTTCACTTATATCTTTTTGAGAGTCTTTTAGAACAGCATGGTATTTGCTATGATTTTAAAGTTGGACCTAGAATGATGAGCATCCAAGTTTGGTATAATAAAAACTATCATAGAAAAAGAATTGGATGCTATGATCAATTTGATGCTTGATAATTGTTTTGAGATATGGAGGTAGTGATATTAAAGTCATGCTAGTTGGCTAATTATGAATTTAAAGAATGCTTGTGTTGAAGTTTGTGATTCCCATAGCATGCACGTATGGTGAACTGCTTTGTGATGAAGTTGGAGCACAATTTTATTTATTGATTGTCTTCCTTAGAGTGGCGGTCAGGGACGAGCGATGGTCTTTTCCTACCAATCTATCCCCCTGGGAGCATGCGCGTAGTGCTTTGGTTTTTAATGACTTCTAGATTTTTGCAACAAGTACATGAGTTCTTTTGACTAATGTTGAGTCCATGGATTATACGCACCCTTTCACCCTTCCATCATAGCTAGCCTTTCTTGTGCCGCGCAACTTTCGCCGGTACCATACACCTACCATATACCTTCCTCAAAACAGCCATCATACCTACCTATTATGGCATTTCCATAGCCATTCCGAGATATATTGCCATGCAACTTTCCACCGTTTCGTTCATATGACATGCACTACTTTTGTCATATTGCTCTTTGCATGATCATGTAGTTGACATTGTATTTGTGGCAAGGCCACCTTCCTAATTTTCATACATGTTGCTCTTGATTCATTGCATATCCCAATACACCGCCGGAGGCATTCATATAGAGTCATATCTTGTTCTAGCTTTGAGTTGTAATTCTTGAGTTGTAAATCCATAAAAGTGTGATGATCTTCATTATTAGAGCATTGTCCTAGTGAGGAAAGGATGATGAAGACTATGATTCCCCCACAAGTCGGGATGAGACTTCGGACTTTACAAAAAGAAAAAAAAAGAAAAAAAAAGAGAAAGGCGAAAAAAAGGCCAAAGAAAAAAAAGAAGAAAAAAAAGAAAAAAAAAGAAAAAGAGAAAAAAAATGAGAGAAAAAGAGAGAAGGGACAATGCTACTATCTCTTTTTCCACACTTGTGCTTCAAAATAGCATCATGATCTTCATGATAGAAAGTCTCATATGTTGTCACTTTCATATACTAGTGGAAATTTTTTCATTATAAAACTTGAATTGTATATTCCAATGATGGGCTTCCTCAAAAATGCCCTAGGTCTTCGTGAGCAAGCAAGTTGGATGCACACCCACTTAGTTTCTTTTGTTGAGCTTTCATATATTTATAGCTCTAGTGCATCCGTTGCATGGCAATCCCTACTCACTCACATTGATATCTATTAATGGGCATCTCCATAGCCCGTTGATACGCCTAGTTGATGTGAGAAGAAGAAGAAGAGGGAGAAGAAGAAGAAGAAGAAGAGGGAGAAGAAGAAGAAGAAGAGGAAGAAGACGACGACGACGACGAAGAAGAAGAAGAAGAAGAAGAAGAAGAAGAAGAAGAAGAAGAAGAAGAAGAAGAAGAAGAAGAAGAAGAAGAAGAAGAAGAAGAAGAAGAAGACGACGACGACGAAGAAGAAGAAGAAGAAGAAGACGAAGAAGAAGACGACGACAACGACGACAACGACGAAGAAGAAGAAGAAGAAGAAGAAAAAGAAGAAGAAGAAGAGGAAGAAGAAGAAGAAGAAGAAGAAGAAGAAGAAGAAGAAGAAGAAGAAGAAGAAGAAGAAGAAGAAGAAGAAGAAGACGAAGAAGAAGAAGACAACGACGAAGAAGAAGAAGACCAAGAAGAAGAAGACGAAGAAGAAGAAGACGAAGAAGAAGAAGAAGAAGAAGAAGAAGAAGAAGAAGAAGAGGGAGAAGAAGAAGACGAACAAGAAGAAGACGAACAACAAGAAGAAGACGACGAAGAAGAAGACGAAGAAGAAGAAGAAGAAGAAGAAGAAGAAGAAGAAGAAGAAGAAGAAGAAGAAGAAGAAGAAGAAGAAGAAGAAGAAGAAGAAGCAGAAGTAGAAGAAGAAGAAGAAGCAAAAGAAGCAGAAGAAGAAGCAGAAGAAGCAGAAGAAGAAGAAGAAGCAGAAGAAGCAAGAAGAAGAAGAAGAAGAAGAAGAAGAAGAAGAAGAAGAAGAAGAAGAAGAAGAAGAAGAAGAAGAAGAAGAAGAAGAAGAAGAAGAAGAAGAAGAAGAAGAAGAAGAAGAAGAAGAAGAAGAAGAAGAAGAAGAAGAAGAAGAAGAAGAAGAAGAAGAAGAAGAAGAAGAAGAAGAAGAAGAAGAAGAAGAAGCAGAAGTTAACTTTATGCCACTATGATAACCTACCGCCAGGGATCTCGGCGGTAGGTTTGTGCTGACTACCGCCGTGGTCTATGGCGGTAGGTCTGTAAGCAGCTGTTAACAGCTTAACGGTCGTCATCCACACCTACCGCCAGAACCTGCGGCGGTAGGCTGTGCAACCCTACCGCCCGAAGGTCTGGCGGTAGCAAAAGGGTCAGATCTCGAAAAAGTTTCAAACTGGGGTCAGATCTCGATTTTGTTTGACAAAAGGGTCAAAACACGAAATTTAGCCGTCTGCTGCATGGCTCAATCTCATTGCATATGGGGTGGTCGCCTCGATAAAAGATGATTCGAGAAATTGGGATACTTGCGGGGGCAAAGAAATTGAGCTCGATCATGCCGCGGTAGTAGTCATTTTTGTTTCGGCCATTTGTGAAGGAGTAACGGTTCTCGTAACTATGTTTCAAACCCTTTCTTAATCAATGAGATGAGGCAAATCTTTTGCCTTCGTTTTAAAATAAAATAAAATTGGTGTGTGTGCATAGCAACATTTTTTCGACAAATGATGCACTTTATTAACTTAAAATAAAGCATTAAGAGGATACCACCACACCGAAAGACAAGACGCGATAATCTCACCTCGTAGTTTCTGGCCATGATTTCTAGTGGTCTAGATTTTGATTGGCATTGTTTGCCACCTTGGGGAAGGTCTGGCGGGATCTTGCTCAGCTTCAACTGTGAATCTCTTGAGGTGGTGAAGGTGTTTATGGGTGAGTTTGCCGTCAAGTTTCATGTGAGATCAAAAGTTGACGGTTTCAGGTGGGCAGTTGTGGCGGTGTACGGAGCGGCACAACCCAACTCAAACCTGACTTCCCTGCATATCTAGTAAGGACATGTGGAGAGGAGACCCTAGCGATCTTAGTTGGTGGAGACTTCAATATCATTAGAAGAAGAGAAGAAAAGAACAATGGCAATTTCGATGGTAGATGGTCATTCATGTTTAATGCGATTATAGAAAGCCTAGACCTGCGAGAGATTGAACTCACAAGTAGGCAATTCACTTGGGCGAATAATCTTCTGAATCCAACATATGCTTTGGATAGAGTTCTCATGAGTGTTGAGTGGGAACAAAAATTTCCCTTTGTGGCGGTGCAAGCGTTACTAAGAGGAACTTCTAATCATACATCCCTCCTTGTTGACTTTGGTGAGGCGATTCATCAAGGAAACAAGCATAATTTCTCTTTCGAAATAGCGTGGTTCAAGAGAGAGGGGTTCCTTGAGCTGATAGCAAAGGAATGGGCATCAGAGCAAAGGAGTGAGTCAAATGTCGAAAGATGGCAATATAAGATTAGACACCTACGACAATTTTTTGAGGGTTTGGGCCAAGAATGATAGTGGTATTTATAAGCAGCATTTTGAGGGTTTGGGCCAAGAATGATAGTGGTATTTATAAGCAGCATTTTGAGGGTTTGGGCCAAGAATGATAGTGGTATTTATAAGCAGCAGAAAGAGAGGCTGCTCAATATTATTAATGATCTTGATATAAAATCTAAGAGTCAGTCGTTAGACTTTAATGGGCAAGTGGCTAAAAGAGAAGCTGAGGTCAGTTTGGCAAAGCTTCTTCAAGAAGAAGAGATCAAATGGGCGCTTATGACTAAAGTGCGTAGGGTGGTTCAAGGGGATAATAATACGTAATTTTTTTCATATGATTGCCAGTGGGACACATAGGAAAAATAAAATCATACAACCTGAACATGACAAGAATTTTTTTTGGTGTGTGTGTGAGAGAGAGAAAGCAGAGGACTGATTGATTGGGCTGGCCTGAAGTTGAGCGGCCGTGCCCGTGGCCGAGCCGGTGGCCGTGCCCGACGCTACCACTAGGCAACAGAACTAGGAAATAATTTATTACTGTATGATGGTTAGACGAGCCGAGACAAGCAAACGCTGCCATGTTGTCAGAGAGAAGGGAAAGGTTTCTGGGCACCGTAATGTGAAGGCGCTGGCCGGAATGCCGAGTCGACGATGCTGCCGATGCCTGATGCCTTTCGCGCAGCAGACTTGCAGGGACCCATGGCACGCACTAGAGAACCAACCACCCGTCGGTCCCGGTGCGGGATTCCGTTGATCCAATTGCCTATTGCCTATCGGCAACCCGCTTTTGGGTCCCATTGCCTGTTGCCTATCGGAAACCCGCTTCTGGATTATTGCTTCTAGATCGGCTTCGTGTAGGGGGCGAGAGAAATTTGCTGACAGGTTAAGTAACCCTTCGTAACAGCTTTAGTAGGTGTAGGATTATTGCTCCTGGATTGGCTCCATGTCCGAGCCCCAATGAAGTATTACCTCCGTCTTGGTTTATTAGTTTTCTCAATATTTTGTGTTAAACTTTAAATGTAGATTTAACTAAAAAAATAATATTGCATGTCATAAAAAATTACATCGTTGGATTTGTATTTGAACCTATTTTCCAGTAATATTATTTTTTGTAAACATGCATTAACATTTTGTTAATTAAATTTAATTTAAAATTTAACACAAAATACGAAAGGGACCAATAAACCAGAACAGAGGTAGTACTAGTAATCGAAATGTACCCAGCCCCCGATGGGTGGTTGCTTTGTAAAAGAGTGAATGCAACGCTATAAAATAAGGTGATGGTGATTTTTTATGAATGCAAAATAAATCATCAAAGGGATACAAGCATAATAAGCACACACCCGACCTCTGCATAGATATAAGGACATGGATAAGCGGCGCGGGGGCACCAGATGGAGTGCCCGAGCATACCCTCTATATTAGACCTCCTCCAATGCACTAGTGCTAAGATGAGGTGCTAAGCATATTAAAGAGCTAAGCAACTAAAGTCCCCAATGCAAAGGTGCTTAACTTGTTGTAGCTAAGCATCCTTCATTTAATGATTTAGCAACTAAAGTTATCAATGAATTGGTGGGCTTCTTTCATTTAAGTGTTTTCCCTAGGTTCCCGCGCTTGGCATTGTTTCTTCCTGGGGTCACCACACTCATCTTTCTTCTCTTAATTACCTTGCCACATCATCTTTTTTCCCTACATGACTGCTGGGAAACATAGCATGCAATTTCAAAAAATTCCTACGCCCACGCAAGATCTATCTAGGAGATGCATAGCAACAAGAGGGGGAGAGTGTGTCCATGTACCCTCATACACTGAAAGCGGAAGCGTTTGTTTAACGCGGTTGATGTAGTCGAACATCTTCTCATTCTGACCGATCAAGTACCGAACATACGGCACCTCCGAGTTCTGTACACGTTAAGCGCGATGACATCCCTTGAGCTCTTGATCCAGCAGAGGGTCAAGGAAGTAGATGAGTTTCGTCAACACGATGGCATGGTGACGATGATGGTGATGTGATCCGTGCAGGGCTTCGCCTACACACCGGGAGAATATGACCGGAGGCGTAAACTGTGGAGGGGGCGCCGCACACGGCTAGGAATCAATATTGTGTGTTCTAGCGGTGCCCTGCCCTCATATATATAGGTGGGAGGGAGAGGGAGCAGCCAAGGGGGCGCCCTAGTAGGAGGAATCCTACTTGGGGCCCTAATCCTATTTGTTTCCCCTTTCCATATCTTCCGGAGGGGGAAGGAAGGAGGAGGGAGGAGGGAAGGAAGGGGGAGGCCGAATCCCTCCCCTTCCTTCTCTCTTCCCCTCTTTACTTCCCCTCTCCTAGTTTGGCCTACATGGGGCGCACTAGCCCCTTAAGGGCTGGTCTGTCTCCCTCTTGGTCCATTAGGCCCATGTAGTTTGTCGGGGGTTGCCTGGAACCCCTTCCGGTGACCCGATACGTACCCGGTACCCCCGGAACACTTCTGGTATCCAAATACTATCGTCCTATATATGAATCTTTACCTCTCAATCATTTCGAGACTCCTCGTCATGTCCGTGATCTTATTTGGGACTCCGAACATCATTCGGTCATCAAATCACATAACTCATATAATACAAATCGTCATCGAACGTTAAGCATGCGGACCCTATGGGTTCAAGAACTATGTAGACATGACCGAGACACCTCTCTGGTCAGTAACCAATAGTGGAACCTGGATGCTCATATTGGCTCCCACATATTCTATGAAGATCTTTATCGGTCGAACCACTATGACGACATACGTTATTCCCTTTGTCATCGGTATGTTATTTGCCCGAGATTCGATCGTCGATATCTTCATACCTAGTTCAATCTCACTACTGGCAAGTCTCTTTACTCATTCTATAATGCATCGTCCCGCAACTAACTCATTAGTCACATTGCTTTCAAGGCTTCTTATGATGTGCATTACCGAGAGGGCCCAAAGATACCTCTCTGATACTCGGAGTGACAAATCCTAATGTCGATCTATGCCAACCCAACAAACACCTTCGAAGATACTTGTAGATCATCTTTATAATCACCCAGTTACGTTGTGACGTTTGATAGCACACAAGGCATTCCTCTGGTATCCAAGAGTTGCATAATCTCATAGTGGAATATGTATTTGACATGAAGAAAGTAGTAGCAATAAAAATGAATGATCATTATGCTAAGCTAACGGATGGGTCTTGTACATCACATCATTCTCCTAATGATGTGATCCCGTTCATCAAATCAGAACACATGTCTATGGCTAGGAAACTTAACCATCTTTGATTAATGAGCTAGTCAAGTAGAGGCATACTAGGGACACGGTGTTTTGTCTATGTATCCACACATGTATCAAGTTTCCGGTTAATACAATTCTAGAATGAATAATAAACATTTATCATGATATAAGGAAATATTAAATAACAACTTTATTATTGCCTCTAGGACATATTTCCTTCAGTCTCCCACTTGCACTAGAGTCAATAATCTAGTTCACATCGCCATGTAATTTAACACCAATAGTTCAAATATGTATGTGATTAACACCCATAGTTCACATCGCCATGTGACCAACAACCAAAGGGTTTACTAGAGTCAATAATCTAGTTCACATCGCTATGTGATTAACACCCAAAGAGTACTAAGGTGTGATCATGTTTTGCTTGTGAGAGAAGTTTAGTCAACGGGTCTGCCATATTCAGAGTCATTTGTATTTTGCAAATTTTCTATGTCTACAATGCTCTGCATGAAGCTACTTTAGCTAATTTCTCCCACTTTCAATATGTATCCAGATTGAGATTTGAGTCATACGGATCAGTGTAAAAGCTTGCATCAACGTAACTCTTTACGACGAACTCTTTATCACCTCGATAACCGAGAAATATTTCCTTAGTCCTCTTAGGTAACTAAGGATAAATTTTACCGCTGTCCAGTGATCCACCCCTGGATCACTATCGTACCCCCTTGCCAAACTCATGATAAGGTACACAATAGGTCTGGTGCACAACATAGCATACTTTATAGAACCTATGGCAAAGGCATAGGGAATGACTTTCATTCTCTTTCTATTTTCTGTTGTGGTCAGGTTTTGAGTCTTACTCAACTTTACACCTTGCAACATAGGCAAGAACTCCTTCTTTGACTGTTTCATTGAACTACTTCAAAATCTTGTCAAGGTATGTACTCATTGAAAAATCTTATCAAGCATCTTGATCTTGAAGGAAATATGCCCTAGAGGCAATAATAAAGTTATTATTTATTTCCTTATTTCATGATAAATGTTTATTATTCATGCTAGAATTGTATTAACCGGACAAAACATATTGTCCCTAGTATGCCTCTACTTGACTAGCTCGTTTATCAAGATAGTTATGTTTCCTAACCATAGACATGTGTTGTGATTTGATAAATGAGATCACATCATTAGGAGAATGATGTGATGGACATGAACCATCCATTAGCTTAGCATTATGATCGTTTTAGTTTCATTGCTACTGCTCTCTTCATGACTTATACATGTTCCTCAGACTATGAGATTATGTTACTCCCGAATACCGGAGGAACACTTTGTGTGCTACCAAACGTCACAACGTAAATGGGTGATTATAAAGCTGCTCTACAAGTGTCTCTGAAGGTGTTTGTTGGGTTGGCATAGATCGAGATTAGGATTTGTCACTCCGTGTTTCGGAGAGGTATCTCTGGGCCCTCTTGGTAATACTCATCACTATAAGCCTTGCAAGCATTGTGAATAATGAGTTAGTTGCGGGATGAAGTATTACGGAACGAGTAAAGAGACTTGCTGGTAATGATATTGAACTAGGTATGATGATACCGATGATCGAATCTCGGGCAAGTAACATACCGATGACAAAGGGACCAAGGTATGTTGTCATGTGGTTTGACCGATAAAGATCTTCGTAGAATATGTAGGAGCCAATATGAGCATCCATGTTCCGCTATTGGTTATTGACCGGAGATGTGTCTCGGTCATGTCTACATAGTTCTCGAACCCGTAGAGTCCGCACGCTTAACATTCGATGATGATTTGTATTATGAGTTATATGATTTGATGACCAAAGTTTGTTCGGAGTCCTGGATGAGATCATGGACGAGACGAGGAGTCTCAAAATGGTCGATACGTAAATAGTGATATATTGGAAGGCTATATTCGGACATCGGAAAGGTTCCAAGTGATTCGGGTATTTTTCGGAGTACCGGAGAGTTACGGGAATTCGCCGAGGGAAGCAATGGGCCTTAATGGGCCATACGGGAAAGGAGAGAAGGGCCTCAAGGGGTGGCCGCGCCCCCCCCCATGGGCTGGTCCGAATTGGACTAGGAGGGGGCAGCGCCCCCCTCCTTCCTTCTCCCCGCTTCCTCCTTCCCTCCTTCTCCTACTAGGAACAAGAAAGAGGAGGGGAATCCTACTTAGACTGGGGAGTCCTAGTAGGATTCCCCACACCTGGCGTGCCCCCCTTGGACCAGTCACCTCTTCCCTCCCCTCCTTTATATACGTGGCTAGGGGGCACCCCATAGACACAAGTTGATCAAGTTGATCTTTTAGCCATGTGCGGTGCCCCCCTCCATAGATTTCCACCACAGTCATACCGTCGTAGTGCTTAGGCGAAGCCCTGCGCTAGTAACTTAATCATCACCGTCACCATGCCATCTAGCTGACGAAACTCTCCCTTGGCCTCAGCTGGATCTAGAGTTCGAGGGATGTCACCGAGCTGAACATGTGCAGATCGCGGAGGTGCCGTGCATTTGGTACTTGATCGGTTGGATCGCGAAGACGTTCGACTACATCAACCACGTTACATAACACTTCCACTTTCGGTCTACGAGGGTACATGGACACACTCTCCCCTCTCGTTGCTATGCATCACATAGATAGATCTTGCGTGATCGTAGGAAAATTTTGAAATTACCGCGTTCCCCAATAGATCTATCTCTATAGATCTTGATGCCCAATATGTAAGCAGCTTCACCGAGGTCTTTCTTTGAAAAAATCCTTTCAAACTCTCCTTTATGCTTTCCAAAAAATTCTACATCATTTCTGATCAACAATATGTCATTCACATATACTTATCAGAAAGGCTGTAGTGCTCCCACTCACTTTGTTGTAAATACAGGCTTCACCGCAAGTTTGTATAAAACTATATGCTTTGATCAACTCATGAAAGCGTATATTCCAACTCCGAGATGCTTGCACCAGTCCATAGATGGATCGCTGGAGCTTGCACATTTTGTTAGCACCTTTAGGATTGACAAAACCTTCTGGTTGCATCATATACAATTTTTTTTCAATAAATCCATTAAGGAATGCAGTTTTGATATCCATTTGCCAGATTTCATAAAATGCGGCAATTGCTAACATGATTCGGACAGACTTAAGCATCGATATGAGCGAGAAAATCTCATCATAGTCAACACCTTAAACTTGTCGAAAACCTTTTGCGACAATTCGAGCTTTGTAGATAGTAACACTACCATCACCGTCCATCTTCCTCTTGAAGATCCATTAATTTTCTATGGCTCGCTGATCATCGAGCAAGTCAACCAAAGTCCACACTTTGTTCTCATACATGGATCCTATCTCAGATTTCATGATCTCAAGCCATTTATCGGAATCTGGGTTCATCATCGCTTCTTTATAGCTCGTAGGTTCATCATGGTCTAGTAACATGATTTCCAGAACAGGATTGCCGTACAACTATGGTGCGGATCATGCTCTGATTGACCTACGAGGTTCTGTAGCAGCTTGATCTGAAGTTTCATGATCATCATCATTAGCTTCCTCTCTAGTCGGTGTAGGCATCATGGGAACGGATTTCTCGGATGAGCTACTTTCCAAATTGAGAGAAGGTACAATTACCTCATCAAGTTATACTTTCCTCCCACTCACTTCTTTCGAGAGAAACTCCTTCTCTAGAAAGGATCCATCCTTAGAAACGAATATCTTGCATTTGGATCTGTGATAGAAGGTGTACCCAACAGTTTCTTTTGGGTATCCTATGAAGACACATTTCTCCGATTTGCCAAAGTTTCCAGGACTTCTGGGTTGTCAATATTTCTGAAAACTATCATTGAAGCTCCTTGGAACATCCCGTTGGCATCCCTGCAGATCGCCGTTGCAGTCCCAAAGCCTCCATACCTTGCTACTTCTGCATCAACATTCACCTTCATATGCTGCTCTGGTGGGGGAATCCGTGTCGTTGGTCTTGGAGCTGGAACACTAGCTCTCCTCTCCGGTTTCGTAAGGATTTGTAGTTCCGCCAGATAACTCGAGATAAAACAGTGGGTTGCGTATGGAGTTTGAAAAATTCCTTCGTGTATAACCTTCCTCTGGACAGACCAGATTGCCCAAGCGTGACAATCATTGCGATGAGCTCATCATTGGGCAGTGATTCAAACATAGAGATCAACCAGTCCTTTGCATTATCATCCCGATTCATAGCCATGTGTTGTACCATGTCCTCCTTTGCCAATTCCCAAGTACTTCTAGATAGAGCACAATCCAGTATGGAATGTCGCCAACTATCTCGCGCGCCACAAATCCCGCATACATCCGTTGTCGCCATATTTCTGTGTTGGAGTAGGTCCCTGGTGGGAAGGGATTTTTTCGCAAGCCTCCATGTAAAGACTTTTAGTTTTGATGGCAGCTGTAACTTCCATAAGGCCGACCAGCTATTCATCTGGCCCTGTAAATTAGATGTGTGTTCGCCTTCCTCTAACCATGCTTCTCTGCCCATTTTGATACGGTATATCATCTTGTATGTAGTTCTTGAGAATAAGTGAACTCAGCGAGTTAGGTTCATTCAGACACCTCCAGGCGTGCCTTGATAGAAGAGCAGATTAAAGACTTCCAGATCCTTGAAACCCAAGCCTCCCAAGTTCTTTGGTTTTGTCAGCACATCCCAAGATACCCAAGCAGGCTTCCTATTTCCCTGTTTAGATCCCCACCAAAATTGTCTTATAAGTGTAGACACACTTTCACAAAGTCCCCTAGGAGGAAGAACGAGGAAGAACATGCCGAACATCTAACGCTAGTGTTGAAGAAACTTCGAGAGCATCGCCTTTATGCCAAATTTTCTAAATGCGAATTTTGGTTGTCAGAAGTGACCTATCTGGGACATGTAATATCTGGTAAAGGTATTGCTGTTAACCCTGAGCGAGTGCAAGCCGTCCTTAATTGGACTCCACCTGAATCGGTCAAGCAAGTTCGGAGTTTTCTGGGCTTAGCGAGCTATTACTGTCGCTTTGTCGAGAATCTCTCCAAGGTTGCTAAACCTCTAACTGAACTCCTCAAGAAAGATAAAAAGTTCGAGTGGACTCCACAATGTGAGCATAGTTTTCAGGAACTGAAAAGACGTTTAACTTCTGCTCCCGTACTGGTACCACCAGATTTCTCTAAAGACTTTGTTATCTACTGCGACGCCTCGCGACAAGGACTAGGCTGTATTCTCATGCAAGATCGACACGTAATTGCTTATGCTTCACAACAATTACACCCACATGAGGAAAACTACCCCACTCATGATCTAGAGCTTGCAGCTGTAGTCCATGCACTCAAAACTTGGCGACATTACCTTCTCGGTAATCGTTGCGAAATCTACACTGATCACCAAAGTCTGAAGTATATATTCACCCAACCGGACTTGAATCTCAGGCAAAGACGTTGGGTCGAGTTGATCATAGATTTTGACTTAGGAATAACTTATACCCCGGGGAAAGCCAATGTCATGGCTGATGCGCTAAGTCGTAAATCTTATTGCAATAATCTGATGTTGCAACAAAGTCAACAACTTCTCCATGAGGAATTTCGGAAACTTAATCTCCACATTGTTCCTCAAGGATTCCTTTCCACCTTGGTGGCGAAACCTACCCTTACGGATCGGATCATCAAAGCACAGAAGGTAGATCCGGGAATTTCCCGCATCAAGAGAAACATCAAGAAAGGAGTTGCGAATTGTTTCTCCATTGATGATCAAGGGGTCGTATACTTCGGGAATTGGCTAGTGGTTCCCAAGGTGCGAAACCCGAGGCGATTGATCCTTAAGGAAGCTCATGAATCTCCTCTCACTATTCATCCCGGTAGCACTAAGATGTATCAGGACCTACGCCAGAGGTTCTGGTGGACTAGGATGAAGAGAGAAATTGCTCAGTATATTGCTAATTGCGACGTCTGCCATCGTGTAAAAGCAGAGCATCAACGGCCTACTGGCACCCTTCAGCCCCTAGCTATTCCTGAATGGAAATGGGATAAAATTGGTATGGACTTCATTACCGGTTTTCCCAGGACCAAAAGAGGGAATAATGCTATCTTCGTCGTTATCGATCGTCTTTCCAAAGTGGCCCATTTCTTACCTGTTCGTGAGAGTATAACTGCTAGTCAGTTAGCAGACTTGTACATCTCCCGAATAGTGTCTCTCCATGGTGTTCCTTTGGAAATTAACTCAGATCGAGGAAGTCTTTTCACCTCTCGATTTTGGGAAAGTTTCCAAAATGCTATGGGAACCCGCCTTTCTTTTAGCACCGCTTTTCACCCCCAATCAAGTGGTCAAGTAGAACGCGTCAACCAGATTCTAGAAGACATGCTTCGAGCCTCTGTTATCTCATTCGGAATGGAATGGGAGAAATGCCTTCCATTTGCCGAATTCGCTTACAACAACAGCTATCAATCTAGCTTGGGTAAAGCCCCTTTTGAAGTTCTCTATGGACGACGGTGTCGAACACCCCTTAACTGGTCAGAAACCGGGGAAAGACAATTCTTTGGCCCGGACATGATCCAGGAAGCAGAAGAGCAAGTTCGCATCGTTCGTGAAAAGTTGAAAACAGCCCAATCTCGTCAAAAGAGTCAATATGACCGAAAACATAAGGCTATGATGTTTGAGGTTGACGAGAAGGCTTACCTTCGGGTTACTCCTCTGAAGGGAACCCATCGTTTCGGTATTAAAGGCAAATTGGCTCCTCGTTACATTGGACCTTTTCGCATTCTCGCTAAATGAGGAGAAGTTACCTACCAATTGGAACTACCTCCGCATCTCTCCAGAGTCCACGATGTCTTCCACGTTTCTCAACTCAGGTGTTGCTTCTCGGATCCTATCCGTGGAGTGGACCACAAAACGCTTGATCTCAAATATAATCTCACGTATCGAGAGTACCCCGTTCGTATCCTCGATCAAGCTGAGCGTACCACTCGACGTCATAATATCAAGTTTCTCAAGGTTCAATGGTCGCACCATTCTAAGAACGAAGCAACTTGGGAAAGGGAGGATCGTCTTCGACTCGAGCATCCCGCCTTCTTCCCAGAGGAACCTAAATCTTGGGACGAGATTCTTTTGAGTGGGGGTGAGTTGTCACACCCTAGCTAGTTCATGCATTAGAGTGTTGCATCATGTTTATTCTTGCAACAGAAACCTGAAATGGGGATGACAGAATCCCCAGCCCCCTCTGAAACCAACTAGGGTTTACTAAAAACTTTTTCAATGAACCTGAAATGCCCTTCTAAAATGTCCATCATTTTTGTCTTGGTTCAGAACCTCTGCCAAAAGTGATGCACAATTTCCTAAGTCATCTTAAGGTCTTTGAATTAAATGATAAGTATTTGAATTTGGGCATTTAAAATTATATAAAATATTTCAAATGCTCAAATATTCCTAAACTGAAATGTTTCATGTTGGAAATATTCCAACTTTGGACCAGGAGCAGTTTGGTGAATTTTGGAACTTTCTAGGTATTTTTTAAAATTCAACAAAGTTGCAGAAAAATAGAAAAAGGAAAATAACAGAAAGACTTACCTGGCGCCCGCTAACCGGCCCACCTGCCGGCCCAGCCCAGCTGCCGCGCCAGCGAGCTGCTTGGCTCGGCAGGCAGGCAGGCAAGGTGCTCGACGGCGAGCACCGCACGGGTGCCACGCACCTGCTCGCCGCCTCGCCGCTCCCCTCTTCACGCCACGTGGGGATCACTCCCCCTCTCTCCCCCGAACCCCCCAGACACCCCCTCTCCTCTCCAGCTCCTCCCCCTCACGCTCCCTAGCCATGGACGAAGCCACCGCCGCCGCTCCATCATCGTAGCCGCACTCCCCGCCACCCGTGCTCCGTCTCGTTCTGTCCAGGAGATCCGCCGCCGTCCACTTCATCGAGCTAACCGAGCCCCGTGTGCTCGCGAGGCCCGAGTCCACCGCACCGACCTCGCCCGAGTCTGCCATCGCCGGAGATCCCCTTCAACGCCGTCGCCGCATCAGCTCGTCCCCGACCCCGCCGGTGGCCTCTACGAGTGCTCTGTGAGCATGGCTACCCCCCTTCCCTTCCTCTCTCGCCCACGAGCTGTGTATCAACCGCACGAAGATCACCCGCATGCACCACCGTGGATCTCGTCGCCGACGTGCTCCCGACCATCCTCCGGCCACCTCACGGTGTCCAACGCACTCACCACGCTGCGTTGAGTCCAACCGTGCACTCCCCGCACCTCACTGCACCCCCTAGCTCGAGTTCGTCTCCAACCGAACTCCGGTGGCCGCCAAGGTCGTCGCCGGCGCCAACTCCGGCCACCCCGACCCCAACGGACTCCACCAAGAGCCGCGGCTCGTCCTTAGCTCCACCCCGATGCCCTCCGCGACCCATTTGGTGGCCGGAACGGCCAAAACCACTTCCGCCGCCGCGTTGGGCTCGCCGGCGGCTAAACGCCGACAGCACTGACTTTGACTTTGACCACGGGTGGGCCCAGGTTGACTCCGTTAAGTCACTGACAGGTGGGGCCCAGCCCTGTTAATTAACCCAGTTTAGTTTTAATTAAATTCTAACTAAACTAATCGCACTGACACCCTGGACCCACACGTCAGGTTTGACCTGGACCGGGTCTGTTGACCTGCTGAGGTCAGCGTGACGCAATGCTGATGCAGTAATTATTTCTGGATTTATTTTTATTCAGGAAATTCCAGAAATTGTTGCAAACTTCAAAAATTCATATAAATTCAACCATAGCTCCAAATCAAACAAATTATATATGAAAAATGATCAGAAAAATCCAATCTATACATATGTACTGTTTCCATGCATGTTTAAACAAGTTAACTTGCTGTTTAGTGCAAAACATGATAAAGCACTATTTAAGATCACAAATGTGTTTGGAAATTGAATCTTTAGTTCAAATTGGCTCAAACCCATCTGGTCTTAGTTGCATTAGCCCAACACACTCATATTTGCTATGTCTCATGCATGCATCATACTGTTGCATATTGTTTGGTGACGTTTGTGTG
Source organism: Triticum timopheevii (assembly GCA_963921465.1). Taxonomy (NCBI): domain Eukaryota; kingdom Viridiplantae; phylum Streptophyta; class Magnoliopsida; order Poales; family Poaceae; genus Triticum; species Triticum timopheevii. Next base: position 559,639,645 of record OY997264.1, on the reverse strand, counting down.
TCGGTGTTCTCTGCGGCAGGTTCTGCCCCCGAGGAGTACCGTGATTACCCCAACGAAGAGCAATACCAGTGCACCGACCCATCAGGCAAGCAACCAACCGTTTCATCATATCGATACAATCCCATGTTCTCGCTCCTGCTCTCTTTTACTGCATTAAGACAACGCGATTCAAACTGCTGTGTGCTGCGGTAGTTGAACCCATTTCCTCTGCATGACCTGTCATTGCCACAGTAACTAGATGAAACCCACTAGCATGTGTAGGAGTTGACTGAGCCATATGTGTGTGTTGTTCCTACCTTGCTATGCCTGCTATGCTTAGAGTCGTGTCAGGTCTGGTTCATCTGGGTGATGGGCCAGAGTGAAATGATCATGTCAGTATGAGAGTGGTGTGTTGAACACGATTTGGTAAATGTATCGATGAAAGGCCATGTAGGAGTACATGGTGGGTTGTTTCATTGAAGCCGTCCTTAAGCACTGAGATCTGTATGTGTGATTTAAGATTCAGCTACTACCATGCATTGGGCCCGAAACCAATGGACCCTCTCGACTTCTTAACTACCCTAGTCCTCTATCCAGGAGTTGCAAGTAGTTTCTGGTGTTTGTAGCCTACTGGAGGCCGTGGACAGCGCTGACCGTAGGGGTGGGCTGTGATGCGGTAGGTACGTGGCTGGGTATATCGAGCACCCGTTAGGTGTCTCGGAACCCTGTTCACATCATTTGGGGCTGTGAGCGAAACCCCGGCCGGATCTCTTCATGGATGGAACCCGAATAGGCGATAAACTTGGATTAGGGACTTGGGTGATTAGGTAGGTCGTGGCCGACACCCACGTTGGGCTTCCGCTTGAAGGTTGCCGAGTACATGTCGTGTAAACGGCGGTAAGTGGTGAGAGCGTGTATGAAGAAGTACACCCCTGCAGGGTTAACCTAATCTATTCGAATAGCCGCGTCCGCGGTGAAGGACTACTTGGTTGCCTATACAGTTCATAGACAAGTAAACTGGAAACTACTAAAAGCCTCAAGATAAGCGTGAGTGCCGAGGATGGCTCTTCCGTAGGAAGACGGAGGTGGATCCTCGGTAGTGTATTGAAGTGGTGAGTAGTGGACTCGTGTGCGCAAAACCATTTCAAGTTGGAGTCTCGTAGGATAGCTTAGCCAAGAGTTAAAGCTGGCTTGCTACAACAACTCCACCAACCCTTCTTGATAATGTGCATGTATGTAGGATCTGATGTAAGTCTTGCTGAGTACCTTTGTACTCATGTTGCCTTAATTTATATTTTCAAAAGATGCTACAACCCCTTCCGTCGGGTTCTTCGTAGACGTTGACATCGATGAGTAGACTAAGGCCCAGGTGGTGATCCTGAGCACGTGAAGGACCATGTAGTATAGCTAGGCTTACCCAAGCCTCTTTTATTTTACTAGTTGTCTGTACCCAGACAAGTTACCTTCCGCTGTCGACTTGTATGCTTGTATGACTTGAATGTGGGTCGTATGACCCGTGCTTGTGTGTATGCTATGTATGGCTCTCTGAGCCTCTAAATAAAGTACTTGTGTCGTAGAGTCATGTTGTGATGCCTTGTTGTATTTGCACATATCGAGCATATTGTGTGTATGATTGAAATGCTTGGTATGTGTGGGATCTGACTATCTAGTTGTTTATCTTTAGTAGCCTCTCTTACCGGGAAATGTCTCCTAGTGTTTCCATTGAGCCATGGTAGCTTGCTACTGCTCCGGAACACTTAGGCTGGCCGGCATGTGTCCTTCTTCGTTCCTGTGTCTGTCCCTTCGGGGAAATGTCACGCATTGAGTATCGGAGTCCTGTTAGCCTGCTACAGCCCGGTTTACCGGAGTCCTGCTAGCCCAGTGCTACAGCCCGGACCCACTTGCTGATGACCGACACGTTCGATGCTGGGTCATGGATGCCTGTCCCTGTAAGTCTGTGCCACTTTGGGTTTACAACTAGTCATGTCAGCCCGGGCTCCTTATCATATGGATGCTAGCGACACTATCATATACGTGAGCCAAAAGGCGCAAACGGTCCCGGGCAAAGGTAAGGCGACACCCGTGGGAATACCGTGCGTGAGGCCGCAAAGTGATATGAGGTGTTACAGGCTAGATCGATGTGACATTGAGTCGGGGTCCTGACAAACACCTCCTTCCCTACTGCTGAGAGTAGTTTCTGCGTCAATCCCCTCACTTTCTCCCACACTCTATCCCTCAGATAACGAAAAGTGCCATTCTTCGAGTGACCCACCTCTGTCGGCATGCCCAAGTATTTTTCACTCAAAGATTCATTCTGCACATGAAGGATATTTTTCACCTGGTGCTTTAGAGCCTCTAGATATCCTTTACGAAAGAAGATTGATGACTTGTCATTGTTAATTCTTTAACCAGATGCATCACAATAAGTATGAAGCAGGTTTGAAAACGCATTTGCTCCCTCCACACTAGACTTAAAAAGCAGCAGACTGTCATCCGCAAACAAAAGATGGTTCACCACAGGAGCTGTGGGTGCCACCTTCACGCCTCCAAGTGCCAATGACTGAGAACTGGATTTAAAAGGCACAAAAGCCCCTATGCTGCTAATAAGAATAAGTAAGGAGAAATGGGATCTCCCTGCCGAATACCTTTGGATGGTTTGAACTGTTTAAGTTTTTCACCATTGAAAAGAACCGAGAAAGAGATTTGACCATCCCCATAACAATTTCAGTCCAAGCTGGTGAGAAACCCAACTTGAGCATGATCGCCTGTAAATATGCCCACTCGACCCTGTCATAAGCTTTCATCATGTCAAGCTTTAGAGCACACAAACTATTGCTCTTGGACATGTTCCTCTTCATAAAATGCAAGCATTCGTATGCACAGATAATGTTGTATGATCATTCAACCAGGCATAAATGTTGATTGTTCCTCAGATATAATACCAGGCAATATGATCTTCAATCTGTTCGCTACTACCTTCGACGCAATTTTATATAATACGTTGCAAAGACTGATTAGCCTGAACTGAGATAGAAGGGTCAGACTCGTTACCTTTGGTATTAAAACTAACACCGTGTCATTAACCCCCTTAGGGCTCTCCTCCACTCTAATTATCCTCAGTACCACCATGGTAACCTCTTCTCCGCATATGTCCCAGTGCCGCTGGTAGAAGTGAGCAGGAAAGCCGTCAGGACCTGGCGCCTTTGTTGGGAACATTTGAAACAAAGCTGTCTTGACTTCCTCGCTAGTGTACGGTGCACATAAAGTATCGTTCATCGCTGGTATGACCTTCCGGGGTACATGCCTCAAGACCTCCTCCATCTCATGTACCCCCTCGGATACGTACAAAGATTGAAAAAAATCTTGAACCAACGATTTTAACTCAGTCGGGTCGTCTGTTACCATTCACAAAGAGTTTGATAAAGCACGTATCATGTTCCTTTTCCGCCTCATACTAGCACACGTATGGAAGAATTTATTATTTCTATCTCCAGCTGGCAGCCACTCAAGGCGAGATCTCTGTCGCCACATCAATTCTTCTAGATGGAGGAGCTCTACTAGTCTCTCATTCAGCTTAATCTCTGCATGCACTGGCCCCACTCTAGCTGGATCATTCCACAGCTGTTCAAGCTTTGCTCTGATTTGTTTCATCTCCTTCCGCACACTTCCAAACGTATCAATACCCCATGCTGATATGTCCTTACATATTCTTAGCAGCTTATCTCTGAAGTCGCTGACTCCATACCCAGGCGCCAAAGCACCCCAACAATCTATTATCTTGTCCCTCCATGCTTCATGTGACTCCCACATAGTTTCGTATCTTAAAACCTTCCTCGACACTATATCATGTTGTGTGCTATCAAATTTCAGCAAGATTGGTCCATGGTCAGAGGTTGCACCCACTAAATGAGAAAGCATTGCATGTGGATATCTTGTAATCCAGCTAGCCGAGGCCAAAGGCCGATCCAGCCGAACTGTAGCATAGCTCTCCCCTGTAATATTCTTCTCAAAAGTCCATGGTCGCCCTGGTACCCCATGTCCATAAGCATGCACACGTCAACTACTTCTCGAAAGGCTTGGATCTGTGCATTACTTCTGTCCGCTATCCCATGATGCTCCTCTGGATGCAAAACTTCATTGAAATCACCAAAACAAAGCCAGGATAAATCACTTATTGTGCTGATCCCCTTCAGAACGTCCCAAGTTTGGTGTCTGAGATGGGTTTGGGCCTCCCCGTATACACAAGTGATGCACCAAGGGTCCTGTCCTACCTCTGTGATTTTTGCATCAATGTGATAAACAGAATCTCCCAATATCTCAACATTGCATGTATTATTCCAAAACGTACCAATACCTCCACTTCTACGTTGACTACTAATAGCAAATGAATTATCAAAACCTAAAGTTCCTGCTAGAGCTTCTACTCATGCACCACTTATTTGTGTCTCAACTATACACAACATAGTAAGGGTAAACTTCATCACGAATTTCTTGAACTGTCGCAGGTTTACCCGCTCCATGATAGTTTCAACAAAAAGCACTCATTAGGCCCTGTGGCGCTCCTCAAAGGAGCCCACCAAATTCTTCACTGCTGAAAATTGTCCCTCTGTATCATCATCAGTATTCTTAGTCCTCTTCGAATCTTGCTGTGGGAGGGGACTCATCACATTAGCTCCCACTGGCACAATTGCTCAAGGGTTTATATTGTCCGCTGCAGGAACAGAATTGGGTTGGGGGAGAATATGTTGTTTGGGCACAAGCTCTTCTCCCGCAATCCTATTCGTGCTCAACTCCTCCATATCCATATTGCTAGATGATACGTCTCCAACGTATCTATAATTTTTGATTGCTCCATGCTACTTTATCTACTGTTTTAGGCAATATTGGGCTTTATTATCCACTTTTATATTATTTTTGGGACTAACCTATTAACCGGAGGCCCAGCCCAGATTTGCTATTTTATGCCTACTTTAGTGTTTCGACGAAAAGGAATATCAGACGGAGTCAAAATGGAACGAAATCAACTGGAGAAGTTATTTTTGGAAGGAAAGCAACCTGATAGACTTGGAGTGCACGTCAGGGGAGTCCCGGGCTGACCACGAGGGTGGGGGGCGCGCCCACCCCCCTGGGCGCGCCCCCCTGCCTCATGAGCACCCCGGAGGTCCACCGACGTACCCCTTGCACCCATATATACCTACGTACCCTAAAACTTCCAGAACAGAAGATAGACCGGGAGTTCCCCCGCCGCAAGCCTCTGTAGCCACCAAAAACCTCTCAGGAGCCATTCCTGGCACCCTGCCGGAGGGGGGGGGGGATCCTTCACCGGTGACCATCTTCATCATCCCGACGCTATCCATGACGAGGAGGGAGTAGTTCACCCTCGGGGCTGAGGGTATGTACCAGTAGCTATGTGTTTGATCTCTCTCTCTCTCTCTCTCTCGTGTTCTCTCTCGTGTTCCATCTATGGCACGATCTTGATGTATCCCGAGCTTTGCTATTGTAGTTGGATCTTATGATGTTTCTCCCCCTCTACTCTCTTGTGATGAATTGAGTTTCCCCTTTGAAGTTATCTTATCGGATTGAGTCTTTATGAGAACACTTGATGTATGTCTTGCCGTGATTATCTGTGGTGACAATGGGATATCATGTGCCACTTGATGTATGTTTTGGTGATCAACTTGCGGGTTTCGTGACATTGGGAACCTATGCATAGGGGTTGGCACACGTTCTTGACTCTCCCGTAGAAACTTTGGGGCACTCTTTGAAGTACTTTGTGTTGGATGGATGAATCTGAGATTGTGTGATGCATATCGTATAATCATGCCCATGGATACTTGAGGTGACAATGGAGTATCTAGGTGACATTAGGGTTTTGGTTGATTTGTGTGTTAAGGTGTTATTCTAGTATGAACTCTTTTATAGATCGATCCAAAAGAATAACTTTGAGGTGGTTTCGTACCCTACCATAATCTCTACGTTTGTTCTCCGCTATTAGTGGCTTTGGAGTGACTCTTTGTTGCATGTTGAGGGATTTTTATATGATCTATCTATGTTATTATTGTTGAGAGAACTTGCACTAGTGAAAGTATGAACCCTAGGCCTTGTTTCCTATCATTGCAATACCGTTTCACTTTTATCTTTAGTTACCTTGCTGTTTTTATCATTTTAGATTGCAAAAACCTATATCTACCATCTATCTTGCACTTGTATCACCATCTCTTCGCCGAACTAGTGCACTTATACAATTTACCATTGTATTGGGTGTGTTGGGGACACAAGAGACTCTTTGTTATTTGGTTCCAGGGTTGTTTGAGAGAGACCATCTTCATCCTACGCCTCCTACGGATTGATAAACCTTAGGTCACCCACTTGAGGGAAATTTGCTACTGTTCTACAAACCTGTGCACTTGCAGGCCCAACAACGTCTACAAGAAGAAGGTTGTGTAGTAGACATCAAGCTCTTTTCTGGCGCCGTTGCCGGGGAGGCTAGGTAAAGGGCACTCACTCACACCCCGTCAACTAAGCTCTTTTCTGGCGCCGTTGCCGGGGAGGTGAGTGCTTGAAGGTATATCTTTAGATCTTGCAATCGAATCTTTTGTTTCTTGTTTTAGCACTAGTTAGTCTATAAAAGAAAATTACAAAAAAAATGGAGTTAAGTTTGTCTCATATGCTTCACCTTTTTAATATCTTTCGTGAGTATGATGGAAAGGATAATTGTGCTCAAGTGCTAGAAGAATAAATCTCTAAATTGTTTGGCACTAAATATTTGAATGATGAGCATGATTGCAATGTTGTTAGTATGAATTCTTTGAATATCCATGATGCTAATGATGATTGCACTAGTTATGATGAAAATGCCTCCTATAAGCATGTCAATTTTTGTGGAGTGCATTGGGCTTGCAAGGACACACCAAATAGGGAAGATAGATATTACAAGAGGCATAAGTACTTAGAAACTAAATGGTTGCAAGAAAGGCTAGATGCATGTGCTGAAATTTTATTTTTTCTTAGCCATACTTGTGAACTTTGCAATGAACGTGATCATTTTAGTACCCAATGCAAATTGTTTCATGATCGTATTGTGTCCAAAAATTGTGATGACTTGATTTCCCTTGCACATCATAATGAACTTAGTTTGCTCTTGGGTTATGAAGAAATAAAACGTATAACTAAGATTATTCCAGAATTTGCCCTTGATAGAATTCTTTATTTTAATCTAGAAGAAATTTATATGTATTGTGCGGTGAATTGCATCGAAAATCCTTATATTTCCAATTACCTAAAGAAAAGAAAGCAAATGGAAGATGATGAGAATACTAATGAAAGGGAAGAGGCTTCCCAACCTCCTCCTATTATTTCTTATGATGAATCAGGTAACGAGGAGGAGCTTTCTATTCAACCAATCTCATCAATAAGGAGCTCAAATAGGAAGGTTGAACTCACACATAATGTGAAGAAAAAGAAGAAAAGAAGGAGCAACAAAGGTAGAAAGGTATCCCTCCCAAATGATGTTGCTCCTACTACTCATTGTGATGATGATAATTGCTATACTATTGGTGCTATCAATATTTTTAATGATGAGAGTGATTATGCTTATGATATGAAAGGGCCCAAGCTTGGGGAAGCTATGTTTGAATGGGATGAAATATTTGAGAATATATTTGCTAGAATTAATGTTTGTCCCAAGCTTGGGGATGCTATGTTTAATGAAGATGATATTTTTAGCATCCCAAGTTTTGATATGCAAAGTTGTTATGATGATAGCATGCCTCCTACCTATGATGATTATATTGATGAAAGTGGGTTCGGAAGAGAGTCAACTTTAGGAAGTAGTGATCCCACTATTTTGTAGGATGTTGAATTTTATTGGGATGAATACGAAAGTGGATTTGGAAGAGTGTCAACTTTATTTAGTGATTCCCCTATCTTGGGAGAGGTTTCAATCGATTATGATGAGAACGAAGTTGCTACTTATGATGATTATTGTGATAAAACTTATGCTATAAAAAGTAGTGATGATTATATTTACAAATCTTGTCATGATTATGATTACCCTTTTTCTGAACATTACTCTTTCAATGTGGAAACAATTTTTAGTGTTCAAGTCTCTTATGATACTCCCACTATTATTCATGAGAAGAATTTTGCTTATGTGAAGAGTAGAAAATTTTCTATGCTTGTAGATCATGAAAAGAATGCTTTAGGTGCTGGTTATATTGTTGAATTTATTCATGATGCTACCGAAAATTATTATGAGGGAGGAACATATGCTTGTAGGAATTGCAATAATATCAAGTTTCCTCTCTATGTGCTTAAATTCTTGAAGCTATGCTTGTGTTACCTTCCTATGCTTGTTGATTATTGTTCCCATAAGTTGTTTGCTCACAAAATCCCTATGCATAGGAAGTGAGTTAGACTTAAAAGTGCTAGTCATATGCTTCATGATGCTCCCTTTATGTTTCAATTCTTACCTTTTACGTGAGCATCATTGTCATCATCATGCCTAGCTAGAAAGGCATTAAAGAAAAGCGCTTGTTGGGAGACAACCCAATACTTATCCTTACTGTTTTTGTGTGTTCACATGATTATGCTACTGTAGTAATCATGTTTTATAGCTTTTGTTTCAATAAAGTGCCAAGTAAGACCTTTAGGATGGCTTACGGTGATAGTTGTGTTGATCCTGCTGAAAATCAGAAACTTTTGCACCCAGTAAACTAGTTTTGTTAATTCACAAAAACGTGATTCTGCTATGATTCTTTTTGCTCTGGATTGGTACACACATTTCGTAGGACTTCCTAATTTGATAGGATATTTTGAGTTCCAGAAGTACACGTTTGATACAGATTACTACAGACTGTTCTGTTTTTGACAAATTCTATTTTCTATGTGTTGTTTGCTTATTTTGATGAATCTATGAGTAGTATCGGAGGGTATGAACCATAGATAAGTTAGAATACAGTGGACATTACACCATTATGAATTTAGAATGAGTTCATTATAGTACCTATGTGGTGGTTTTATTTTCTTATACTAACGGAGCTTACGAGTTTTCTGTTGAGTTTTGTGTTGTGGAGTTTTCAAGTTTTGGGTAAGGATTCGATGGACTATGGAATAAGGAGTGGAAAGAGCCTAAGCTTGGGGATGCCCAAGGCACCCCAAGATAATATTCACGAATAGCCAAAAGCCTAATCTTGGGGATGCCCCGGAAGGTATCCCCTCTTTCGTCTTCGTTCATCGGTAACTTTACTTGGAGCTATATTTTTATTCACCACATGATATGTGTTGTTCTTGGAGCGTCATTTTCTTTAGCTTTGCTTGCTGCTTGAATACAATACCAAGATATGAAATTCTTTATTGAGAGAGAGTCTTCGCATAGTTGCGTAATTATTTAACTACTCATTGATCTTCACTTATATCTTGTTGGAGTAGTTTGTCGTTTGCTCTAGTGCTTCACTTATATCTTTTAGAGCACAACGGTGGTTATATTTTGTAGAAATAGATGAACTCTCATGCTTCACTTAGATTATTTTGAGAGTCTTAGATAGCATGGTAATTTGCTTAAATAATCCTAATATGCTAAGCATAAAAGAATTGTAAGAATTCTTATGAGTGTGTTGAATAGTAAGAAAAGTTTTTTGCTTGATAATTGTTTTGAGATATGAAGATGGTTATATTAGAGTCATGCTAGTTGAGTAGTTGTGAATTTGAGAAATACTTGTGTTAAAGTTTGTGATTCCCGTAGCATGCATGTATGGTGAACGGTTATGTGATGAAGTCAGAGCATGCTTTATTTATTTATTGTCTTCCTTATGAGTGGCGGTCGGGGACGAGCGATGGTCTTTTCCTACCAATCTATCCCCCTAGGAGCATGCGCGTAATACTTTGCTTTGATAACTTGTAAATTTTTGCAATAAGTATATGAGTTCTTCTGACTAATGTTGAGTCCATGGATTATACGCACTCTCATCTTTCCGCCTTTGCTAGCCTCTCTAATACCACACACTTTTTGCCGGTATCATACACCCACCATATACCTTCCTCAAAACAACCACCATACCTACCTATCATGGCATTTCCATAGCCATTCCGAGATATATTGCCATGCAAGTTTCCACTATTCCATTTATTATGACACGCTCCATTATTGTCATATTGCTTTGCATGATCATGTAGTTGACATCATATTTGTGGCAAAGCCACCGTTCATAATTCTTTCATACATGTCACTCTTGATTCATTGCATATCCCGGTACACCGCCGGAGGCATACATATAGACTCATAATTTGTTCTAAGTATCAAGTTGTAATTGTTGAGTTGTAAGTAAATAAAAGTGTGATGATCATCATTATTAGAGCATTGTCCCAAGTGACGAAAGGATGATGGAGACTATGATTCCCCCACAAGTCGGGATGAGACTCCGGACGAAAAAAATAAAAGAGGCCAAAGAAGCCCAAATAAAAAAAGGGAGGCCATAAAAAAAGAGAGAAAAGGCCCAAACAAAAAAATAAAAAAAATGAGAGAAAAAGAGAGAAGGGACAATGCTACTATCCTTGTACCACACTTGTGCTTCAAAGTAGCACCATGATCTTCATGATAGAGAGTCTCCTATGTTGTCACTTTCATATACTAGTGGGAATTTTCATTATAGAACTTGGCTTGTATATGATGGGCTTCATCAAAATGCCCTAGGTCTTCGTGAGCAAGCGAGTTGGATGCACACCCACTTAGTTTCTTTTGTTGAGCTTTCGTATACTTATAGCTCTAGTGCATCCGTTGCATGGCAATCCCTACTCACTCACATTGATATCTATTGATGGGCATCTCCATAGCCCGTTGATACGCCTAGTTGATGTGAGACTATCTTCCCTCTTTTTGTCTTCTCCACAACCACCATTCTATTCCACATATAGTGCTATATCCATGGCTCACGCTCATGTATTGCGTGAAGATTGAAAAAGTCTTGAGAATTTCATAAGTATGAAACAATTGCTTGGCTTGTCATCGGGGTTGTGCATGATTTAAATATTTTGTGTGGGGAAGATGGAGCATAGCCAGATTATATGATTTTGTAGGGATAACTTTCTTTGGCCATGTTATTTTGAGAAGACATAATTGCTTTGTTAGTATGCTTGAAGTATTATTATTTTTATGTCAATATGAACTTTTGTCTTGAATATTTCGGATCTGAATATTCATATCACAAGTAAGAAGAATTACATTGAAATTATGCCAAGTAGCACTCCGCATCAAAAATTCTTTTTTATCATTTACCTACTCGAGGACGAGCAGGAATTAAGCTTGGGGATGCTTGATACGTCTCCAACGTATCTATAATTTTTGATTGCTCCATGCTACTTTATCTACTGTTTTAGGCAATATTGGGATTTATTATCCACTTTTATATTATTTTTGAGACTAACCTATTAACCGGAGGCCCACCCCAGATTTGTTGTTTTATGCCTATTTCAGTGTTTCGAGGAAAAGGAATATCAGACGGAGTCAAAACGGAACGAAATCAACTGGAGAAGTTATTTTTGGAAGGAAAGCAACCTGATAGACTTGGAGTGCACGTTAGGGGAGTCCCGGGCTGCCCACGAGGGTGGGGGGCGCGTCCCCTGCCTTGTGAGCACTCTGGAGGTTCATCGACGTACCCCTTGCACCCATATATACCTACGTACCCTAAAAATTCCATAACAGAAGATAGATTGGGAGTTTCGCCGCCGCAAGCCTCTGTAGCCACCAAAAACCTCTCGGGAGCCCTTCCTGGCACCCTGCCGGAGGGGGGGATCTTTCACCGGTGGCCATCTTCATCATCCTGGCGCTATCCTTGACGAGGAGGGAGTAGTTCACCCTCGGGGCTGAGGGTATGTACCAGTAGCTATGTGTTTGATCTCTCTCTCTCTCTCGTGTTCTCTCTCATGTTCCCTCTATGGCACGATCTTGATGTATCCCGAGCTTTGCTATTGTAGTTGGATCTTATGATGTTTCTCCCCCTCTACTCTCTTGTGATGAATTGAGTTTCCCCTTTGAAGTTATCTTATCGGATTGAGTCTTTATGAGAACACTTGATGTATGTCTTGCCGTGATTATCTGTGGTGACAATGGGATATCATGTGCCACTTTATGTATGTTTTGGTGATCAACTTGCGGGTTTCGTGACATTGGGAACCTATGCATAGGGGTTGGCACACGTTCTTGACTCTCCTGTAGAAACTTTGGCACACTCTTTGAAGTACTTTGTGTTGGTTGGATGAATCTGAGATTGTGTGATTCATATCATATAATCATGCCCACGGATACGTGAGGTGACAATGGAGTATCTAGGTGACATTAGAGTTTTGGTTGATTTATGTCTTAAGGTGTTATTCTAGTATGAACTCTTTTATAGATCGATCGGAAAGAATAACTTTGAGGTGGTTTCGTACCCTACCATAATCTCTACGTTTGTTCTCCGCTATTAGTGGCTTTGGAGTGACTCTTTGTTGCATGTTGAGGGCTTGTTATATGATCTATCTATGTTATTATTGTTGAGAGAACTTGCACTAGTGAAAGTATGAACCCTAGGCCTTGTTTCCTATCATTGCAATACCGTTTACGCTCACTTTTATCTTTAGTTACCTTGCTGTTTTTATCATTTCAAATTACAAAAACCTATATCTACCATCTATATTGCACTTGTATCACCATCTCTTCGCCGAACTAGTGCACCCTTACAATTTACTAGTGTATTGGGTGTGTTGGGGACACAAGAGACTCTTTGTTATTTGGTTGCAGGGTTGTTTGAGAGAGACCATCTTCATCCTATGCCTCCTACGGATTGATAAACCTTAGGTCATCCACTTGAGGGAAATTTGCTACTGTCCTACAAACATGTGCACTTGTAGGCCCAACAACGTCTACAAGAAGAAGGTTGTGTAGTAGACATCACTAGACGCCCCGGCAGGATCCACAGAGGTCTGTGTTACATCCGGTGTATGGCTCTCTGTCATGTCTCCCCTGTTGGGGATCGTTGCAGAAATTAAAAATTTTCTACGCATCACCAAGATAAATCTATGGAGTAACTAGCAATGAGAGAGAGGGGAGTGCATCTTCATACCTTTGAAGATCGCGAGTTGGAAGCATTACAAGAACGTGGATGAAGGAGTCGTACTCGTAGCGATTCAGATCGCGGTGGATTCCGATCTAAGCGCCGAACAACGGCACCTCCGCGTTCAACACACGTGCAGCCCAGTGACATCTCTTGCACCTTGATCCAGCAAGGAGGAGGGAGAGGTTGAGGAAGATGGCTCCAGCAGCAGCACGACGGTGTGGTGGTGATGGAGTGGCAGTTCTCCGGTAGGGCTTCGCCAAGCTCACGCGGAGGAGGAGAGGTGTTGGGGAGGGGAGGGGCTGCGCCTTGGATGTGGTGCTGCAGCCCTCCCTCCACCCCTCTATTTATAGGGAGAAGGGGGAAGGGGGCCGGCCCCTCTAGATGAGATCTAGAGGGAGGCGGCGGCCAAGGGGGAGGGGGCTTACCCCCCAAGCAAGGGGGTGTTAGGACCGGATTTTCGGGATATTAATTTCCCAGAAAATGACCCTTGTGCTCACCAGCCCCAGGATTACTGTTAGCTGGCGAGACACCAACTTGATACAGAAACTCCAAGCAAAATACATAATATGTAGTACAAGACCATTCTGGCCTATGAGTACAACACAAGGTTTCTAGTGGTTGTTGGCGGAAGCGGTTTGTGGTTCATCAGCGTCTATGGGACTTGCTACCTCTTGAGCACTGCGTTGGATTTCCCCGAATAGGAGAGGATGATGCAGTAAAGTAGTGTAAGTATTTCCCTCAGTTTATGAGAACCAAGGTATCAATCCAGTAGGCGACCACACACAAGTCCCTCGTACCTACACAAAACGATAGCAACTCGCAACCAACGCTAAGGGGTTGTCAATCCCTTCACGGTCACTTACGAGAGTGAGATCTAATAGAGATAATATTTTTGGTATTTTTGATAGATAGATGCAAAGTAAAAGTAAAGGCAAAGTAAAAACAAAGCAAGTAAATAAAGTGATATAGATTGATATGATGAGAATAGACCCGGGGGCCATAGGTTTAACTAGTTGCTTCCCTCAAGAGCATAAGTATTCTACGGTGGGTGAACAAATTACTGTTGAGCAATTGACAAAATTGAGCATAGTTATGAGTATATCTAGGCAATGATCATGTATATAGGCATCACGTCTAAAACAAGTAGATCGAAACGATTCTGCATGTACTACTATTACTCCACTCATCGACCGCTATCCGGCATGCATCTAGAGTATTAAGTAAAAACAGAGTAACGCCATAAGCAAGATGACATGATGTAGAGGGATAAATTCATGCAATATGATAAAAAACCCATATTGTTATCCTCGATGGCAACAATACAATACGTGCCTTGCAACTCTTTCTGTCACTGAGTAAGGACACCGCAAGATTGAACCCAAAGCTAAGCACTTCTCCCATTGCAAGAACTACCAATCTAGTTGGCCAAACCAAAAAGATAATTCGAAGAGACTTGCAAAGATAACTCAACCATACATAAAAGAATTCAGAGAAGAATCAAATATTTTCCATAGATAATACTGGATCATAAACCCACAATTCATCGGTCTCAACAAACACACCGCAAAAAATAAGATTACATCGAATAGATCTCCACGAGAGTGGGGGAGAACATTGTATTGATATCCAAAAAAGAGAGAAGAAGCCATCTAGCTACTAGCTATGGACCCGAAGGTCTGAAGTAAACTACTCACACTTCATCAGAGGGGCTATGGTGATGATGTAGAAGCCCTCCGTGGTGGATGCCCCCTCCGACGGAGCTCCAAAACAGGCCCCAAGATGGGATCTCGTGGATACAGAAGGTTACGGCGGTGGAATTAGGTTTCTGGCTCCTCTTCTGATCGTTCGGGGATACATAGGTATATATAGGAGGAAGGAGTACGTCGGTGGAGGTCCGAGGGGCCCACGAGGTAGGGGGGCGCGCCCATGGGGGCGCCCTCCACCCTCGTGACCTCCTCGGGCACTGCTTGGAGTAGGGTCCAAGTCTCCTGAGTCACGTTCGGTTGGAAAATCACGACCCCGAAGGTTTCATTCCGTTTGGACTCCGTTTGATATTATGTTTCTTCGAAATACTAAAAAAGGCAAAAAAGAACAATTCTGGGTTGGGCCTCCGGTTAATAGGTTAGTCCCAAAAGTAATATAAAAGTGGAAAATAAAGCCCAATATAATCCAAAACAGTAGATAAAGTAGCACGGAGCAATCAAAAATTATAGATACGTTGGAGACGTATCACGCATCCCCAAGCTTAATTCCTGCTCGTCCTTGAGTAGGTAAATGATAAAAAAGAATTTTTGGTGCGGAGTGATACTTTGGCATAATTTCAATGTAAATCTTCTTAATTGTGATATGACTATTCAGATCCGAAAGATTCAAGACAAAAGTTCATATTGACACAAAAAATAGTAATACTTCAAGCATACTAATCAAAGCAATCATGTCTTCTCAAAATAACATGGCAAAAGAAAGTTCATCCCTACAAAATCATATAGTTAGGCTATGCTTCATTTTCGTCACACAAAGATGTTCCCAACTTCTATACCCCCGATGACAAGCCAAGCAATTGTTTCATACTTAAATAATCTCAAACTTTTTCAACCTTCACGCAATACATGAGCGTGAGCCATGGACATAGCACTATGGGTGGAATAGAATATGATGATGGGGATAGTGTGGAGAAGACAAAAAAGGAGAAAGTCTCACGTTGATGAGGCTAATCAATGGGCTATGGAGATGCCCATCAATTGATGTCAACATGAGGAGTAGGGATTGCCATGCAATGGATGCACTAGAGCTATGAATGCTCAACAAAAGAAAACTAGTGGGTGTGCATCCAACTTGCATGCTCACGAAGACCTAGGGCATTTGAGGAAGCCCATCGTAGGAATATACAAGCCAAGTTCTATAATGAAAAATTCCCACTAGTATAAAAAGACAACTTATGAGACTCACTACATGAGGAACAAGGTGCTACTTTGAAGCACAATATATGAGACTCACTACATGAAGAACAAGGTGCTACTTTGAAGCACAAGTGTGGAAAAAGAGATAGTAGCATTGCCCTTTTTTTGGGCCTTTTTTTGGCTTTCTCTTTTTTTTTGGGCAATGCTCTAATAATGATGATCATCACACTTCTATTGATTACAACACAAGGATTACAACTCGAAACTTAGAACAAGATATGACTCTATATGAATGCCTCCGGCGGTGTACCGGGATGGTGCAATGAATCAAGAGTGACATGTATGAAAAATAATGCATGGTGGCTTTGCCACAAATACGATGTCAACTACAAGATCATGCAATGGCAATATGACAAAAGTAATGTATGTCATGATGATGATGGTGGAAGTTGCATGGCAATATATCTCAGAATGGCTATGGAAATGCCATGATAGGTAGGTATGGTGGCTGTTTTGAGGAAGATATAAGGAGATTTATGTGTGATAGAGTGTATCGTATCACGGGGTTTGGATGCACCGGCGAAGTTTGCGCCAACTCTCAAGGTGAGAAAGGGCAATGCACGGTACCGAAGAGGCTAGCAGAGGCGGAAAGGTGAGAGTGCATATAATCCATGGACTCAACATTAGTCAAAAGAACTCATATACTTATTGCAAAAATTTAGAAGCCATCAAAAATTCAAGTACTACGCGCATGCTCCTAGAGGGATAGATTGGTAGGAAAAGACCATCGCTCGTCCCCGACCGCCACTCAGAAGGATGCACAAGCCAGGTACACTTCATGTTTCAAATTTGTTACATAACTTTAACCATACATGCATGCTACGGGACTTGCAAACTTCAACACAAGTATTTCTCAAATTCATAATCACCCAACTAGCACGACTTTGATATTATCACCTCCATATCTCAAAATAATTATCAAGCATCAAACTTATCTTAGTATTCAATTCACTCAAAAGAAAGTTTCACATATCTTGAATACCAAGTATATTAATATTAAGCAAATTACCATGCTATTAAAGACTCTCAAAATAATCTAAGTGAATCATGAGAGATCAAATAGTTTCTTTAAAACAAATCCACCACCGTGCTCTAAAAGATCTAAGTGAAGTACTAGAGCAAAAATTATCACGGTCAAAAGATATAAGTGAAGCACTATGAGCAAAACTATCAAGCTCAAAGGATATAAGTGAAGTGCATAGAGTATTCTAACAAATTCCAATTCATGTATGGCTCTCTCAAAAAGGTGTGTACAGCAAGGATGATTGTGGTAGACTAACAAGCAAAGACACAAATAATACAAGACGCTCCAAGCAAAACACATATCATGTTGGTGAATAAAAATATAGCTCCAAGTAAATTACCGATGGAAGTGGACGAAAGAGGGGATGCCTTCCGGGGCATCCCCAAGCTTTGAATTTTTGGTGTCCTTGGATTATCTTGGGGGTGCCATGGGCATCCCCAAACTTACGCTCTTGCCACTCCTTGTTCCATAATCCATCAAAAGAATTCACCCAAAACTTGAAAACTTCACAACACAAAACTCAACAGAAATCTCGTGAGCTCCGTTAGAGAAAGAAAACAAAAGACTACTTCAAGGTACTGTAATGAACTCATTCTTTTATTTATATTGGTGTTAAACCTACTGTATTCCAACTTCTCTATGTTTTATAAACTAATTTACTAGCCATAGATTCATCAAAATAAGCAAACAACACACGAAAAACAGAATCTGTCAAAAACAGAACAGTCTGTAGCAATCTGTAACTAATGCAAACTTCTGGAACTCTAAAAATTCTACCAACATAGGAAGTCCTGGACAATTTGTTTATTGATCAGAAGCAAAAAGAATCAACGCAAAATCACGTTCCTGTGATTTATCATAACTAAATTCGTGCGCGCAAAGTTTCTGTTTTTCAGCAGAATCAAATCAACTATCATCGTAGGTTATCCTATAGGTCCTATTTGGCACAAACACTAATTAAAACATAAAACCACATCCAAACAGAAGGTAGATGGATTATTTATTCCTAAACAGAAGCAAAAACAAAAAACACAAAATAAAATTGGGTTGCCTCCCAACAAGCGCTATCGTTTAACGCCCTTAGCTAGGCATAAAAGCAAGGATAGATTTAGGTATTGCCATCTTTGATAGGCAATTCTTAAATGAGGCGTCTACCTCCTTTAGAATTTTCTTTCTTCCTAGTAATTGACAAATCTTCAGGCAGAAGATCAAAAAATTCATCTATAGCAAATGGTTCCTTAATGATGGTAAAAAGATTGGGATGAACACTTATAGATTTAAGATCCGCAGTTTCCTTACTAGATGATTCTCCCTTATTCTTAGGAACATAAATAAGCTTAGTATTTTTAGTAGAAGAACTTGGAGTGTTTTGAACGGAAGAAAAAACAGTTCCCGAGTTAGTAATGATACCTTAAAGTTTGTCGATTCTTGTGGAATCTAGATTTATTTTCTCATTAACTACGGGTTCTTTTTCCTTAATATTTTTCAAAGTCATTCCTACCTTAGATCCATATTGGGTAATTTGATTGTGGATCTTTTTATCAAGATTTTCAATTGATTCAATGGCAGCAACTTTATTTTAAATAGCTTCAAGCCTTTGCATAACATGCTCCAAAGTTAATGTAGTTCCATTAGTCAAAAGGGGTGGTGAGCCAAATAAATCTATTAAAGCATTATAAGAATCAAAAGTATGGCTATCCAAAAAATTCCCTCCGGTAATGGTATCAAGGATATATCTATACCAAGGATTAGCACCTACGTAAAAATTGCGAAGAAGAACTGAGGTAGATTGCTTCCTAGTAGATTTATTTTGACATTGCAAATTCTATACCAAGCATCTTTTAGATTTTCTCCCTCCCTTTGTTTAAAATATAAGACCTAATTCTCGGGAGATAACGGAGATGATATGAAACTAGTCATGATGACAAGCAAGTAAACAAGCTAGCTCACGAGCAAAAAGAAAGGCAACAGGAAAAAAGGCAAACGGGAAAGAGAGGAGGAGATTGGGAAAGAGAGAGCAAATAAAACGGCAAGGGTGAAGTGGGGGAGAGGAAAACGAGAGGCAAATGGCAAATAATGTAATGCGAGAGATATGGATTGCGATGGGTACTTGGTATGGTTGACTTGCTTGTGTGAGCCTCCCCGGAAACGGCGCCAAAAATTCTTCTTGCTACCTCTTGAGCACTGCATTGGATTTCCCCTAAGAGGAGAGGATGATGTAGTAAAGTAGCGTAAGTATTTCCCTTAGTTTTTGAGAACCAAGGTATCAATCCAGTAGGAGACCACGCACAAGTCCCTCGTACCTACACAAAATGATAACAACTCGCAACCAACGCTTAGGGGTTGTCAATCCCTTCACGGTCACTTATGAGAGTGAGATCTGATAGAGATAATATTTTTGGTATTTTTGATAGATATATGCAAAGTAAAAGTAAAGGCAAAGTAAAAACAAAGCAAGTAAATAAAGTGATATAGATTGATATGATGAGAATAGACCCGGGGGCCATAGGTTTCACTAGTGGCTTCTCTCAAGAGCATAAGTATTCTACGGTGGGTGAAAAAATTACTGTTGAGCAATTGACAGAATTGAGCATAGTTATGAGTATATCTAGGCAATGATCATGTATATAGGCATCACGTCCAAAACAAGTAGATCGAAACGATTCTGCATCTACTACTATTACTCCACTCATCGACCGCTATCGAGCATGCATCTAGAGTATTAAGTAAAAACAGAGTAACGCCGTAAGCAGGATGACATGATGTAGAGGGATAAATTCATGCAATATGATAAAAACCCCATCTTGTTATCCTCGATGGCAACAATACAATACATGCCTTGCAACTCTTTCTGTCACTGAGTAAGGACACCGCAAGATTGAACCCAAAGCTAAGCACTTCTTCCATTGCAAGAACTACCAATCTAGTTGGCCAAACCAAAAAGATAATTCGAAGAGACTTGCAAAGATAACTCAATCATACATCAAAGAATTCAGAGAAGAATCAAATATTTTCCATAGATAATACTGGATCATAAACCCCAATTCATCGGTCTCAACACACACACCACAAAAAAGAAGATTACATCAAATAGATCTCCACGAGAGAGGGGGAGAACATTGTATTGAGATCTAAAAAAGAGAGAAGAAGCCATCTAGCTACTAGCTATGGACCCGAAGGTCTGAAGTAAACTACTCACACTTCATCGGAGGGGCTATGGTGATGATGTAGAAGCCCTCCGTGGTGGATGCCCCCTCCGGCGGAGCTCCAGAACAGGCCCCAAGATGGGATATCGTGGATACAGAAGGTTACGGCGGTGGAATTAGGTTTTTGGCTCCTCTTCTGATCGTTCGGGGTTACGTAGATATATATAGGAGGAAGGAGTATGTCGGTGGAGGTCCAAGGGGCCCACGAGGTAGGGGGGCGCGCCCAGGGGGGGCACCCTCCACCCTTGTGACCTCCTCGGGCAATGCTTGGAGTAGGGTCCAAGTCTCCTGGGTCACGTTCAGTTGGAAAATCACGATCCTGAAGGTTTCATTCCGTTTGGACTCCGTTTGATATTCTATTTCTTCAAAATACTGAAAAAGGCAAAAAACAGCAATTCTGGGCTGGGCCTCCGGTTAATAGGTTAGTCCCAAAAGTAATATAAAAGTGGAAAATAAAGCCCAACATAGTCCAAAACAATAGATAAAGTAGCATGGAGCAATCAAAAATTATAGATACGTTGGAGACGTATCAGGACTCCATTTCCCACAGGAACAGCTGACCTGGATAACTCCTATCTTCGCGAGACTGCTATCACCATTGCGTAGGTTCCGGGGCTGTCATCACAACGCTCCTCTCCATGCAAGAAATCTGGCCAAGACAATAGCCAGGGACAAGCCAGTGAGTACTTTGAATGTACTCGCAAACATTATGAACACTGGTATAATATAACAAATGATAATCATGCTTCGGAATATTCTATGATCACAACGTCAGTCATGAAATAAAAATCCGTGATGCACGCAAGCAGGTTGTTTATATAAAATATGAATATCCAATGAGAGAGTAGAAATAGAATGCACCGATCAGGTGTCTGAAGCGACTGTAAGGGCATATTTATCCCCAAGATGTTTTGGTTATTGATGACAATGCTTTTGCAGACTAATCGTGTGCGTTAAGTTCTTTCAGAGATTCATCCATTGGCACGAGACGATTTCCTCCCCTCCGTGTGTCTATCAAGACGGTGTAGCTCCTTCGTCTCTCTGTTGGTGGACTAGTTTCGTAGGAGTCACCGTACTATCAAGAGGGGATCCGCTTTGGTAAGGCTAGGGTGGAATCAACACGTACACATCCGTTTCACACCCAATGTCTTCCTTCCCGCTGCGATGGAGCAGCTCTTCCTTCCGTGTTCCTGCCTTGACCCACCCCAGCGGTAGTACCGCGGTCTTCAGCGGTAGTACCGCCGAAGCACTCTAGCGGTAGTACCACTCCTGGAGCGGTAGTACCGCTCCCCAGTGGTAGTACCACTCTCCCGAGCGGTAGTACCGCTTGAGGACTTCGGCCGTAGTACCGCAGCAGTTCCGCGCTAGTACCGCTTCGATTCTCGACCGATGTTTTTCATGTCGGGTTTTACGGTACTAGGTGCGGTAGTAGGGGCAGTAGTACCGCTCCAAGTGGTAGTACCGCGCCTACTACCACGGTAGTACCACTCTGGGGCTGGGTCTCTGATCTCCTCGCCAGCGCGGCAGTACCGCTGGGTGAGAGCGGTAGTACCGCCCTCAGCGGTAGTACCGCCCTGCCCAAGCGTTAGTACCGCTCTGTGCGGGGCTGCTCAGTGGGGTAACGGTTGGATTTGTTCCCCACTATATAAAGGTGTCTTCTTCCTCCAAGTTGACTTACCTCTTTCCCCCAAAGCTCCATTGTTGCTCCAAGCTCCATTTTCGCCCGATCTCTCTCCCTAGCCAATCAAACTTGTTGATTTGCTCGGGATTGGTTGAGAAGGCCCAGATCTACACTTCCACCAAGAGAAATTTGATTCCCCCCACTTATCCCTAGCGGATCTTGTTACTCTTGGGTGTTGAGCACCCTAGACGGTTGAGGTCACCTCGAAGCCATACTCCATTGTGGTGAAGCTTCGTGGTGTTGTTGGGAGCCTCCAAGTGTTGTGGAGATAGCCCCAATTTTGTTTGTAAAGGTTTGGTCGCCACCTTCAAGGGCACCAATAGTGGAATCACGGTGTCGGTGTCAAAACTGGCGGATCTCGGGTAGGGGGTCCCGAACTGTGCGTCTTAGGATCAATGGTAACAGGAGGCAAGGGACACAATGTTTACCCAGGTTCGGGCCCTCTCGATGGAGGTAAAACCCTACTCCTGCTTGATTGATATTGATGATATGGGTAGTACAAGAGTTGATCTACCACGAGATCAGAGAGGCTAAACCCTAGAATCTAGCCTATGGTATGATTGTTGTTGTAAATGTCTATTAACTAGCCTAGCCCCGGTTTATATAATGCACCAGAGGCCTAGGATAACAAGAGTCCTAGCCGAATACACCGGTGGGGGAGGAGTCCTTGTCTTGATCGCCAAGTCTTGTGGATTCTTCCTTGTATGCGGCAGCTGTTCGGACTGGCCCATGAGTATACGGCCACGGGGGTCCTCGGCCCAATCCAACTGATCGGGAGACGACGCGTTGAGTACCCCCTAGTCCAGGACACCGTCAGTAGCCCCCTGAACCGGTCTTCAAGTTAGGGACGCTCCTCGATTCTTCCGAACTATTCTTCATCTTCGATTGCCGGTCTTGAAAACTGGTTCAACAAATCTTCTCATCTTCTATCTTGAGGATCGCCGAAATGCATTCGACGAGTTTACACATCGGGTATCCGAGGAGCCCCTTTAAGTTTCCGGCCTTTATCAATACCTTGTTATTTTTATGCCACACCTCGGGTTTGAAGTTGTTCCCGGGCGGCAACGTCCTCTTGCGTCCGAGCTCCAATGCCGGACTGCATTCAAGGTATCTTTTGCAGCCGAGCACCAATGCCGGACTGCTTCCCAGCTCTCACACTGGACTATGTATCCGAGCTCCAACGCCGGACTGTATCCGAGCTCCAACGCCGGACTGTATCCGAGGTGTCGTAAATCACCTTGGTTCAAAGAAGTTTGAAGGAGTTTAGCCGAGCTTAATGCCGGAAATGCCCTCTATGGAGCCAACCACTAGCACCCAAGCTTTATGTCGGGCTGCTTCCGAGGTGGTGCACCTCCCCGAATGTGGGCCGATTTTTGTCAATATTTTTGATTGGTGCCAGTAGCCCTCAAGGTGGGTATCAGTCTAAAACCCGAGATGCACATGAAGGATGACATAAGACCGCTGATCCCCGTAGCCGCTGAGACTTAGGTTGATTTGCAAAATCGGTCTGAGGGTCAAGTCCTAGCTCGGCAGAATACTTCGGGACACAAAAAGTGGTGTGCTCAGTCCTCGAGACTCAGGTTGGGTGCGGCCGATCAACCTGAGGATCAAAATCTCCTCGGAAACTATATTGCACTTAAAATTTTCTGCGTAGAACAGGCAATGCAGTAGCCCCCGAGGCACTGGTCGGGTGGCAACACTAGATTAGGGGATCGATGTGCCCCTTTAATATTTGTAAATAATAAGCCCGAAGCCCAGTAGCCCCCGAGCCTTAATGCGGGCATGGGTGGCCGAATTAAGGATTGATATCCATAGTAAAATCACAAATTATGTGTAATGACTCTATGTATCCAAGTACTTTACGTCATTAATGCTCGGATCCGCATTGTACAAAACTTTGTTGACCGACCATCGGCTTCCACCTCCTCGGCGAATAGCCGAGGAGTGTTTGTCCTACTTTATAAAGCCTTTATGAGGGCAAAGATTTACAACAAACAAGGCAATCTGGCCATACGGTTTTTATAAACAAAGGTACGCGGAGAGACATGTTATATTACTGTTTAACAGAAGAAATGTCTTCCAAAGAAAATAGTCCCGCTATCGGTTCCTTTCTTTGGGTTGTCATGCTAAGCATGATCATGAAACCTCAGCTCCAATGTAAGAGCAAAATATCGAGGATTTAGTTTGGGAGGCCAGTTAATAGCCCCCGGTAGTGTTCGACGACAGTCGAGGTCAAGCCGTAAACACTTCGGCCATTGTTATGAATGGCCTGTCGTTTAACGCCGTCATCGGATCGCCGACCAGTTTACGCTTATTGTGACAGTCAGTTTTCGGCTTTCTCCACTGAGGTGCTTAACCATGTGAGCTAGAAGCACAATCGCAGTGGTTCTCCCTTTGCACACCTAGCCGAACAAAGCGGAACATAGGAGGCAAGCGCAGGAGCCGAGCAACCCAACTATTGACCGAAGACACAATTCAAAACCGATGCATATATAGTAATATCCGAGAATGTTTTTGCCGAATCTCTAAAGGTGTCCGGCGTTGCACTACGAGACTTGTGCTGAAAACACACAAATAGTTTAAAGTGCCATGGGCTCGAAAAGCCAAAAAACTTATTCAAAAGGTTAATGTCCGAACTAGATCAAGTGTTCGGTGCCAATCCGAAATTTGGACTTTAGAGAAAAAAAAGGTGCTTCTGCCGTGCTTTAACATGACACATCCTATCTCAAAACTACAAGCGGGTCAGCCTACGGCTTCAACCTCCTATCCTGAAGGCGGAGTACTTCTTACTAGGCCAGTTTAGCAAACTAAACTCTAGCGGCTTTGAGAGAGAAATTAGGCTCCCCGGCTAGTGACCGCACACTTGTGTCGAAAAAAGGAGTGATAAATAATAATAAAAACTTTGCAACGACTAAGAAGAAAAACACTTATTATAAAACGGCTCAAATAAACATAAGAGCCCCCAAGTGACTTGGGTAAAAGAATGATTGTATGTACCGAAGTACTTATATCCTATCTATGTTCAACCGAACTTTAAACGCGTCTTAACTGACCGTCGGCTTCTCCCTCTTTGGTCAAGGACCAAAAAGTGTTATGTACTCCATCTGTCGAGAATATCGACGATGTTTCCAATAACCAGGCAATCAGGCCATAAGGCTGTAACAGACAAAGCGCGCTCAGGGAACTTATGCTATATTACTGGGAAGTAAGAAGCATCTTCGAAGAAAATAGTACCCCCACCAATACCTTTCTTCGGTGCTCATTGTTATTATGAGACTTGTGCAATAGATTTTTTGTACTCATGAGTTCCTTGTGTGCCGACCATGATTGAAAACAATAAGAACGC
Organism: Triticum timopheevii; assembly: GCA_963921465.1. Classification (NCBI taxonomy): domain Eukaryota; kingdom Viridiplantae; phylum Streptophyta; class Magnoliopsida; order Poales; family Poaceae; genus Triticum; species Triticum timopheevii. Next base: position 559,614,358 of record OY997264.1, on the reverse strand, counting down.
TAGCTTTCGGCTTCACCCAGTCTGAGGTCCGGCTCAGTTGACCCGATCGTGACAATCGCAGAGCTGCTCCCTTTACTCCCTAGCTGAACAATCGGGAACGTAGGGGTAAGCACAGGAGCCAGGCAACCCAGCTTGCAAATCGCTTAAGTCAATATGGTGCATATTGTGGCGTAATACACGAACAAGGAACGAAGCCGTACAAGTATAATCATATGCAAGAGGAAAAAGCTTCATGAAGGAAGCTCCCAAGTAAACGGGGTATTTGAATTTGCGCGTCACAAACAAAGTTTGGACAAGGAAATTTTTACAAGCAACTTTTTTCCAAAAAAAGTATAATGCTTGGTCGAGCCGAACACAAGTTAAAGATTTAAAACTTTGAGCTTGAAGACAACTTAGCTAGTTAATGTGTTCGGTATTGATGACGCGGTCCGAACTTGATGCGGGACAAGGTTCCATCCCCAAAGCCAGTCCCGAGGTTGCGGAGCAAAGAGCTCGGCACTCCGAAGTGGTGACATAGCACGGTCAATGCAGGACGGCAGGATGATGCCGAAGTCCCCGGCATGGGGTAATGAAGTGTTGACGAAGCCCCCCGTCCAGCCGAGGTGACGCCAAAGGATATAGTCCGGCTGGATCATTATCCTGTGCACAAAAAATAGTGCAAACCGGAGATAATAGTAATAATAAAAAAAATTCATTGCATAACAAATAATTTATGCAAAGTGAGTAATAAAAGAAATATGGCCTGGCGCCGAAGTCAATGTCAATGCAGGGCGGCGGCGTGATGCGGTAAAGGCATGGCAATGCCTGAATTCACAGATTGGTTCGAGTTCTGGATGCGGCGTTCGCCGGACTATGTACGGAAACTGACCGAACCACCTTGCGGCCGTCATTAATGCGGCCATCATTGGATAGACCTAGCTTATTTGTTGTAGCAATCAGAAGAAAGGTGATTCCCAAAATTGGGACTCGATCCGCACACCTATCGCCTGATGGGCGATAAAGCAATGGCATGGCGATGCTGGCAAAGGTTGGCTCGCCGAGGCAAAGCCCTCGGTCCAGCTAACGTGACGGAGCTGGTCGGCCAGCGACGCCGAAGTCTCCAGAGTAGGTTGATGAAGAGATGATGAAGCCCCCGGTTCAGCTAGCGTGATGAAGCCTTGGTATCAGCCGATGAGTCGAAGTAGGTCGGCGTGATGGACACTAGCTTGAAAAAGCAACAGCGCGGCCCTGCCGATGCAGGTCGTGACGTGGTCGATGCCGGCTTGATGAAGTGACCGTGCGGCGATGCAGGTGTGCCCGCCCCGTGTAATCCGTGGGGTGGCGATGTTGGTGATGATTTATCCTTCGCGATGCCGAACTATTGTTCGGTTGGCCGAGATGATGATCCGAAGAAATTGAGCTCGGCTCAACAAAGCGACGACGTGTCTAACGCAGGCCGGCCTCCGTGGAGTGATGTTGTCGGGCTGGTTTGACACCGGCGCGACGGTGAAGTTCGTATTGCAAGAATACTTTTAATACTACTGGGATGTTTTTGAGAATAAAACACAACACCCCATACGAAAACTTCCTTCAAAAATGATGTCCGAGATCCCGTTCATAAAGAAGATGAATTCGGGTCGGATTCGTTCTCGTGCAGAAAACAGATCCAAAAAGTGATGCACTAATCGGAAGTTTCCCAGAGTTTGGACGGTCGGATCGAGCTGAATTTTTGGCGGGTGGTAGATATGGGAATTCCGCAGCAAATCAATGGTTGATCCTCCAAAGGACATCCGAGCTAGATGTTGGATACCACGCCCTAAACTCGTCCGGATTCTCGTCCAGATTCAACAGGGCTCCGGTATATCGGAGATTGCCGGAGATTCCTCCATCGGAACTCGACAAAATTTTTGCAGGGTTGTTGTAGATTTAATTCCGCATAACTCCACCGAAGTAATCGTTTAAGCGACACTCGAGGAGGCGGTGGCGGCGGGTACAAGTCTGCTGTCCAAAAAAACAGCACGGTCGCCAGAGGGCAATGTTGACGTTGAGCCCCCGAGCTCCATGGATGACTCCTCCATGATCTTGATAGAGATCGGAGTTGGTGTTGATGAAGGCTTTCATCCGAACATGACGATCAGAGGTAGGGCGCAGTCCTCGGTCAAGCCAAGGTGACCAGTCGAGCTGGTGAGGAAGAAGCCGACGTCGCAGTTGACCTGCAGTCGAGCCATTGATCCTTTCGCCGATCACACAGCGGAACTCTCAATGAAAGCACCAATGTCGGTGTCAAAACCGGCGGATCTCGGGTAGGGGGTCCCGAACTGTGTGTCTTAGGATCAATGGTAACAGGAGGCAAGGGACACAATGTTTACCCAGGTTCGGGCCCTCTTGATGGAGGTAAAACCCTACTCCTGCTTGATTGATATTGATGATATGGGTAGTACAAGAGTTGATCTACCACGAGATCAGAGAGGCTAAACCCTAGAATCTAGCCTATGGTATGATTGTTGTTGTATATGTCTATTAACTAGCCTGGCCCCGGTTTATATAATGCACCAGAGGCCTAGGATAACAAGAGTCCTAGCCGAATATGCCGGTGGGGGAGTCCTTGTCTTGATCGCCAAGTCTTGTGGATTCTTCCTTGTATGCGGCAGCTGTCCGGACTGGCCCATGAGTATACGGCCACGGGGGTCCTCGGCCCAATCCAACTGATCGGGAGACGACGCGTTGAGTACCCCCTAGTCCAGGACACCGTCACACGGCATCTCGCATTGTGTGAGGGCGTGAGGAGATTACGGTGGCCCTAGTGGCTTCTTGGGGAGCATTGTGCTTCCACACCGCTCTAACGGAGACGTACGTCCCCTTAAAAGGAAGGAACTCCGGTAACACATCCTCGTCTCCACCGGCTCCACTCTTGGTTATTCCGTGCCTTTACTTTTGCAAGCTTACTTGTGTTGCATCTATTGCTTGCTTGTGTGCTAGGTGTCTTTGCATCATATAGGTTGTCCACGTAGTTGCACATCTAGACAACCTATTTCTTTGCAAGGTTTAAATTGTTAAAGAAAAGCTTAAAAAATGTTAGTTGCCTACTCACCCCCCTCTAGTCAACCATATCGATCCTTTCAATTGGTATCAGAGCCTCGTCACTTTATTAAGGACTTTGCCGTCCGAAGAGTATGGTTGACACCAACGACGGTGCGGAGGAGCACTTCGGTGTGAATCCCATCTCGTCTTCGGCCGATGGGGGAACCTTGGTCTCACGTGAGGAATTCAATGTGGCTTTAGACACATTGAAAACCTCCATGACGGCCGAGGTTAAAAGCATGTTTACCGAATTCCTAGAAGGACTTAAACTATCTACCTCGCCGATGAAAGTGGGTGATCCCACTAACAAGGTGACGGATGCTACCTCCGACAAGGGGGAAGCTAACAATGAAAAGAGTCCTTCTACTAGTGGTAGAAATGGCACTGACATATTTGCCCATGTGGAACCCCCAATTTATGGAGGGCAGATCCCATCAACTCATTTGAATCATGCCGGTCCTCCTCCTAAATATGAAAAGCATGAAGATTTTGATTCTTGGGTTTATTGCTTCAAGCATCATTTAAAGCATGTGAATACTAACCTTTGGAGAATCATTGAAGAAGGTTTCTATCCTCATGACCCAAGCAACTTCACCCCTCGAGAAGGCATGGACAATCAATTCAATGAGAGTGCTCTCTTCATCATCCAAGATGCTATCCTTCTCGAAGATCTTCCTCATCTTCGACCTCATGTCATGGCTAAAGAAGCATGGAAATGTGTCGAGGGTCTCTATCGAGGAAGTGCTAGCATTCAATGCTCCAACTATGAAGTGATGCAAGATGAAGCCGATGAGTTTGCAATGAAAGAAGATGAAGAACCTCGTGAGCTCTTTCGAAGAGTGACCAAACTCGCGGTCGCACTCCGAGATCATGGAAGCAAGGACATGGATGACAATTGGATCAAGCGCAAGTTCCTCAAGGCCATGATGCCCTACAACAAGGCCATGTCCTCCGTTATTCGTCAAAGACCGGACTTCCACTCCATGACCTCAAGTGAAGTGTTGGATGAGTTCGTTGCAATGAGCATCTTGGACAAGACCGCCGACAATGCGGTGCTCCGTTCTCAAAGGGCAAAGAAGCCCAACCTTGCGTTGAAGGCCAAGGTTATTGTGGAAGAAGAGGAAGAAGTGGAAGATGAGGAGAGCAACCCCGAAGACACCAAGTTTGATTACCATGAGCACATGGCCCTTGCTTCAAGACAATTTTGGAGCAAGAAGAATTCAAGACCCAACTTCAACAAGAACAACTCAAGTGGCGAAAAGGGCAAGCAACGAGTTAGAACTTGCTTCAACTGTGGCAATGTGAGCCATTTCATTGCGGATTGTCCTTACGAGAAGCGGGAAGACAATGTTGGCAAGTTCATCCGAAAGGACAAAGCCAAGTCCTTCCCCAACAAGAACAACTTCGCCAAGAAGACTCCCACTCGTGGGTTGGTGGTTCAAGAAGAATACCAAGAGGATGACGATGATGATGAAAATGAAGAAGCAATGGCCATGGCATCCATTGCCATTGCTACTACTCCCCGGGTGTCTCTCTTTGATTCACCCAGCGAAAACATCACCGCCAAATGCCTCATGGCTAAAGCTTCAAACAAGGTAACCCCCAACATTAAAACCACCATCATTACTAATCCCTCCGTGGAGGATTGCATTGATGAACATGATGGGTCTAATGAAGAAGTGAATGAGTTTGAGTCTTTTATGAGTAAGCTCAAGGGCAAGTCCAAGAAGCATTTTTTTGCTCTCTTGGAACAACTTGGTGAGGCCAATGACATGATCGAGGCTCACGAAGAAACCATCTCTAAGATGGAAGGTCATAGTCGTGACTATGCCGATGAGATATCGGATCTCTCTAACGCGCTAGAGGAAGAGCGTGTGCATCGTTTGACTTTTGAGGAGTCACACAATGATGACCATGCTAAATTAAAGAAAGATCTTGATCTTGCTCTTGTCGTGTCTCGTGTGCTAACTTCCAAGAAGGCTAAACTTGGGGTTGATCATGCTAGACTCAAAGAGGAGTTTGAGATACTTGACAAGGCCCACAAGGTCTTGAAGGGTGCTCATGCTAACCTCAAGGAGTCTCATGCTCAACTCCAAGTTAAGCTAACCAAGGAAAAGGCCACCTTTCCTCATATGGTGTTAATTGATAATGCATGTGCTACTAACCCGTGTTGTGAGCATGTGCATCTTGTGGAGGAGAATGCCAAGTTGAAGGATCAACTTGAGAAAGGTCTTGTTTCATGCATTCAAGGTGAGAAGAACCTCAACGACCTCTTGAGCAATCAAAAGGAAGTTGTGGCCAAGGAAGGAATTGGATTTGCACCCAAGTCCAAGAGCAAGAAGAAGAAGAATGACAAGACCAAACGTCCTCCTCCTCTCAAGCAAACTTTTGTAAAAGAGGGAGAGGGTGCTCCTAAGGAGAAGAAGGAAAAAGTGAAGGGAGTTGACGCTCAAAAGGGAAAAAGCGTTTCCTCCAACAAAGCCGGCGACTTTAACCCGTCATATGTGTTGTGCCGTGCTAGTGATGGACATGTTTATGCTAAATTTGTTGGTTCTCCTTATGAGTACATTGAATGGTCTATTTGCGTTCCCAAGACCCTTGTTACTAACATCAAAGGACCCATTACTAAATGGGTACCTAAAACCAAGCATTGATCTCTTGTAGGTGTTTGCTTCCGGTGGGAGATCATGGTTGCTCGATAGTGGAGCAACAAATCATATGACCGGGAGCAAGGACATGGTGGTGGACGTGCAAAAGATTCCATCTATGCCCACCAATGTCGAGTGGGTTGATGCATCACATTCTAAGGTATTGGGTCTCGGCAAGGTTGTCATTTCTCATGATCTAACGATCGAGAAAGTCATGCTTGTTGAGTCCCTTGCATACAATTTGCTTTCCGTTCGTCAACTTGCAATCATGGGTTTTGCTAATTTCTTTGACATTGATACCATGGCCCTCTTGTGGAGCAAGACTCTTAAAGTAGCCTTTGTTGGGCATGTCGAGAACGGTCTCTATGTGATTAACTTTTCAGAGCGACCCACTAAGACCGCGACATGCTTAATGGCTAAAGTTGACATGGGATGGCTTTGGCATCGCCGTTTAGCCCACGTCAATATGAGATCTTTGCAAAGTCTTCTCAAGGGGGACCATGTTCGTGGACTAACAAATGTTAGTTTTGCCAAAGATCGTGCTTGCAGTGCTTGTATTGAAGGAAAGCTTCATGAGAAGGCTCACCCTCCCTCAACCATCATCTACTCGAAGAGACCCTTGGAGCTCCTTCACATGGATCTTTTTGGGCCTCCATCTTCTGATAGTATTGGAGGAAGAAAGTATTGCTTGGTGATTGTGGATGATTATTCAAGATACACTTGGGTATACTTCTTCAAGAGGAAGAGTGAGACTCAACAAACCGTCATCGACTTTGCAAATGAAGCTCAACGTCAACATAATGCAAAGATCTTGACAATCAGAAGTGACAACCGCACCGAGTTCAAGAACTACACCTTGGATGAGTTTCTTAGTGATGAGGGGATCAAGCACCAATATTGTCGTGGATTTGTCACGGCAGATGTCCTAGTGAAAGGACTTAGTCGTGGAGCCATCGCTACGTGTTTACTTGAAGGGGTTAAAGCGGACACAAAGACACGAGGGTTTTATACTAGTTTGGCCCCTTCGATGAAGGGAAAAGCCTACGTCTAGTTGTGATGGAATTGATGTGGTCTCGATGGCTAGGGAGCAAACAAGCTTCGCCTAGGCTCGAGTTGTTGTTGTCTGTCCTGAACCACCGCCGGGTCGTCCCCTTATATACACGGGTGACGCCCGTCGGTCCATAGAGTCCCAACCGGTTCATACTCGTACTCCGGTTGGTATCTCTCTATTCCTAACTTACAATACAAGTCATACATCAGGCCGGTTTACGGCTACATGTTCTAACCGACTACAGGCCTTGGGCCTTCATCTGCTTATACCACTAATGAAGTTAACCCGGCCCAAGTAGGCCGGTTTACGCCTAGTGGTAATATCCCCAACATTAGGCCCCAGATTGATTTGAACTGGTTCATGTCAATCCTTCACACAATCTTGCGTCTTGGATATCTTCTGGTAATGGGTAAACCTCCATGTCGTCATCATTTTTGGTTGTTGTAAACCGGCATGACGTCATCAGTTTTGGTTACTGTAAACCGGTATGACGTCATCATGAAATTTATAACGCCCTCTTAATAACAGCTCCTGGATCCGCGCGCTTGACCTAGCTCGGTTACCTTATAAATAAGACCGAAGGGTCATTTCTTTTCTTTCCCCTTCGTCCCTTCTTCTTCTTCTTCCTCACGTCGCCGGCTTTGGAGCTCCGCCACCGCCATCGACCTCTGCCTCGTCTCGGGCCGCTGCATCAACCTGAACGTACCAGAGTATTGCGGCACCTTTCCGCATCTTCTCCGTTCCCGGTAAGCTTTCTCTCCTTCTTAACCTAGATCTGTTCTTAGGGTTCCATGTTCATGCTGTGTTCATCGCGCGCTCATATCCGCTCTCTGATCTTGAATGAATCCGTGAACTCTTGCTGTGTTTAATAGCGATCCTAAGCATCCGCTTGCAATTTCTCATCTAAGCCCATAGATTTCCCGCACATATCCGCTCAATGGCTCACTTCTGTTTCTGCTTTACTCTTCGAAATATTTCCTGTTTTTGTGCACTTGCTGTAGATCCGCGGCTGTAACAAGATTTTTTGAAACTTGTTTCTGCATACCTAGTTATCCATAGCTTCAATTGCTTCCGATGCTTAGGTCCGGTGGTTTAACTTTACCATAGAAAAAATTGCTACGCTGGTATATATATCATTAGTCCCCTGGTTGAACCGCCAGAATCCATATGATGCCGCACTGAATTCACCGACGGTCCTAATACCGAACTGGGTGGTATGGCCATTCAAAAAAGGAAGGAAATCACCTATCCCCACGTCAAACTCCATACTCACCCCAAGGAGTGGAACGCAACTTGGTTTTATTGCAAGGATACCTCCCCTGACAATGAAAATCCCTTGCCTGGCTTCCGTCCGGAACGGCTCAGCAACACTCACCCTTTTCCACAAAGGCTAAGAGCCAAGGAGAGAATTAAATATGCTCCTCAACTGTCCAAGCTCCGGGCCTTCATGGCCAACGGTTTAACAGGAATAGACCTTGCACGCTGCTGGATATCATGGAGCATTCTGCCTCTGAGCCGGCGCCCCGGTTTGATGTGCACGTACACTGGTAGCATCGATGACCCACTCCGACATATCAAAATTCAAGTCTCCGATGACGAAGTCACATAATCTGTAAAGAAGATGTTGAATGAACCGGAGCACCTCTGTGCTCAAACCGGTCTGCTTCCTTACTGCACCACCAATGAACCGCCAGCGGTAAGATTTTAATTGCTCTATTATTGAACCTGTTACTGCTTTATCTGCCTGACCTTTAATTATTGCTGACCCAGAGTGATAATCCGTTTTGGAGCAAGAAGCTTTCACAAGATAAAATGGAGAAGGCAGGGCGGCCAACCCGGCCCAAGACCAAGGTTATCAAGAAACCAGCTCGTAAGAGAAAAACCACCGCTTCATCTGACCCAGCTATTGATGATGATGATGTGGGTAATCCGGATCTTGAGGTAGAACTTGATTCACTTGGCTTACTTTTTACACGCCTTATTGATGATGATGCTTGTCAGGATGACGCTGAAGCCAACAATGCGGGATTCGTTGAAGTAACTATTCTCTCTTCTGATTCAGAAATCTTGCCTTTGCCAAAATTTTGCCGGGCAAACTGGAAAGTTAAATTTTCTCATCCTCTTGCTTATTTGGATCCCCAATTTCTTATGAAGACCCAGCAACACGAAGCTCGCCGCACAACCCGGCACAGTGGCCAGGTAGTTACCTCTGCCGGTTTACCAAACAGTCCGGTTCAAAAACGCCGCTCCGAGGTCTCCGACCTTTTTATTGATTTAAATCCTAAAGCGGGTTTCTTCCGTCAACCTCTTAATCCATCCGACTCCGATTATCAAGTCACTTCTCATTCATCGTCTGGTGAATCGTCGGCCACTCAGCTACCACCTTTGAAAACAGTTGCTGGGTAAGTTAAACTGAACATATGCTTCCAGTATACTGCGTAATGGCTTATGCCTTTCCTTGACTTTTTGTTTTTCTTTTAGGGCCAAACCGAAACCAAGCAAGAAAGCCCGCCTGGATAAAGCGGCTGAAGAAGATGTAGCCCCAGAACATGACCAAGTGCCGGATCTTGAAATGTTTGCTCCTGAAGATATTCCCAATGATTCTCCTTTGCAAGATGACATTATTCCGGAAGAAGGGCTTATTAACACTTCCGCCTCTGCTAATCCGCCTGCCAGCTCCGTCCGGATTGAGAAATGCCACACTCCTGCTGACAAACCGGCCGCGCCAACACAAACCGGCGAGTCCAAAGATGATGATGTTGTGATTACCGGTGTGGGCCGCTTTGAACCCGGGAATCCTGTCACCCTTACCAAGCATACTATCAAAGAGGATTTTTCCACTTTGAACAAAGGAAAATGGGATGTTGAACTAGAGACATATGCTGCTCTGAGTGCTCAAGATCTTCACTCCGGCTATTTAAACTGGCTTTACACCAGCCGTGACTGTGAAGCTGGCCTGGTCAAGATGATGAGGGATAAATTTGAGGTAAATTTCTTCTTTCCATGCTGCCATTGCATTCATCCTTGTAGCCCCCAAGGGCCGGTTTGTATCCTTGGTCAAACCGGGACTTGATCCTGAACATTTTTGAAACCCGTCGGCATAACCCTCAAGGGCCGGTCTAACTTAGCATAAGTAAACCGGGGCTCCAATAGAAAACTGTCCTTAGAACATAACTTGATCAAATAGCCATTAGCCCCCAAGTGCCAAGTTGAATACTTGTATTGAGCTTGGGACTTTGTAATCTAGTAATATATAAAAATTGAAGGTGCATTAGCCCCCAAGTATCAGGCATATAACTTTGTTATGTGGTTGATACTTCAATTTCTTGGATCGCCTGTGCAAAGCTTAAACGCTGTCTGTATGCAGGCTGAGGTGAAAATCAAGGAGGACCGGATTGCCGATTTGCAGGAGGCTGTGAAAACCCAGCAGGCTGAAACAGATAAGGCAAAGCAAGAATTAACCAGCGCCTTGAGCACTGCTGAACGGCTGAAAGAAGGCTTCAAGAAAGAGCGGGCTGACTGGGCCACTGAGAAGGCCGGTTTAACCAAAAGAGCGGAAAATGCTGAAGCTGCCCTTAAACCGGTGGTGGATGAACTGACGGCCGTACAGCGGCAAATACACTCCATGACTGCTGCAATCTTTGGTAAGCTCCTTTTAACTTCTGTGATAATTTGAACCTGCTGTAGCGTAAATCCGGTTTGAAACCATTCCAATCTTGTTGTAGGCACACGTATTGGGCACTTAGGAAATGATGTGCGGAAGAAACTGAAAGCTGCCTACACCTTGGTGGAACAATTGTATACCGGGGCCCAACGGATCATCACCGCAGCTTCTCATAACAACCCGGCGCCCTCTTTAATCTAGGACACTCTTAGCAGGTTGTCAATGCTTCCAGCCCGGATTGAGGAGCTGAAAAAATCCGCTGCCCGAACCGGAGCCATCAATGCCTTAATCCGGGCAAAGGCATGGGTGCCAGATTTTGATCCTGTGGAAGCAGCTCAAGGCTATCCCAGCCTGAAAGAAGATGGCTCTGAATTCAACGAAGAGGATTTAAGGGCAATAAACCGTGTAGTGCGCCCTCTGGCTTGCCAGCTAGCTGAAGAGGCAGATTTGACGCATTATCAAGCACAATATAACGATCAAAACAAGCGAGTGCCTGCCCCAATTGTTGAAGCGGAGAATCTGATCCCTCCAATCCGTAAGCACACTTATGCTCCTGATATTGAACCGTCTTCCCTGATCCATGAAGAGGCTGTTTTCCAAGCTTTAATGGGAATCGACTGGACCACTGTTGATTTCCAGCCAATGGGTAGAGACGAGGAAGCTGAAGCGGCGGAGGATGAGGAGCAGGCTTGAACCGGAAGCCGGTTTGGAGAGCTATTTGTGACATCTTTCCAAAAGAACAATGATCTTGTTTGGGCACCGTGCTGCCTTGTAATAGGATAGTTAAAACTTCTGCCTGGAATATGCCTTCGTGCATAAGTACTGAAGCTTTTGTTTGAAAAACTTTAATTCATATTTCCTGCAATCAGAAAAATTTGAACTTCAGTGGCGGTTATACCGCCAGCCGGTTTATGATCTTGATATGTGTATCAGTAATATAACAAATAGATGATACATAAATACCTGCCATGTTTGGGCATGAAGCTGGCTTAGCCAAGCCTGAAGCGGCGGTTTTATAAACCATTACCGTCAAAAAGGGGGGGAGAAAATAGCTCCCGTATAAACCGTACTGAATCAACACGAGCTCCCTTGTTACTCCATGATGTTAACAGGGAAAAGGTAAACCGGGCATACTCCTCCGGATTAAAGGGGAATCAAATCCATCGGCTGAACCGGAAAAAGGTGTTTGTCGACAGAAAAGAAATCCGACAAAAGCAAAGAACAAACAAACCATGAAAATAACATGAAAGCAAAGGCAATGATAAAAACCGTTTGCAAAAATATGCTATACTGAGCTGATCAGATGGTATTACCATGGTCGGACAGGATCAAGGCCCCCAATAGGAGTGACAATGATTCAAGTCAGCCAGGTCCCCAAATGATTCGTGGCATATATGCCAGATCAAGAGGCGTGACAATGGTTCGGGTTCGACCATGCCCCTAGGTGATTTTGTGGCCTTAGGCCGACCAAGAGGCGTGACTGGTTCAGACTTGACCATGTCCCCAAATGATCTGGTGGCTGTCGCCTATCAAAGGGTGTCGCGTTGGTTCGGACACGACCAAGGCCCCCAGTGATATATAAAAAACATATGTCAAGGGGTAAACCGGAGGCCGCTTTAAAAACAGAGCCACTCCGTGTAACCACGCATGATAAGAAAGACAGAGACCCCGCTTTAGCTGAGGCTCCGGTTTGATATATCAAAGATAATATATACATCGTTATGATATGTACATAGATAGAGCCGATGGCTCAAGTATAGTAAGGCCGAAGATGAGCTATGTTCCACGGCCTGTTGGTCTCGTCCTCTGATGTACGTGAGTCTTGATGCTCTCGAATATCAATCAGATAGTACGACCCATTGTGCAGATTCTTGCTGACCACGAAAGGTCCTTCCCAAGGTTGGGATAACTTGTGCATATCTGTCTGGTCCTGGATTAATCGAAGCACCAAATCTCCTTCTTGAAAAGTTCTGGTTCTAACCCGGCGACTGTGATAGCGACGAAGATCTTGTTGGTAAATCGCCGAACGGGCAGCCGCTAGATCATGCGCTTCGTCCAATAGGTCCAAAGCATCTTGCCGTGCTGTCTCATTGCCCGCTTCAACATAAGCTGCCACACGAGGCGAATCGTGCCAGATATCACTAGGGAGAACTGCCTCTGCTCCATAGACCATAAAAAATGGTGTGTATCCTGTGGACCGGTTTGGCGTAGTATTGATACTCCAGAGCACAGATGGTAGCTCTTCAACCCAACAGCCCGGTGTTCTTTGCAATGGGACCATAAGCCGGGGTTTGATGCCTCGCAAGATCTCTTGATTAGCTCGTTCTGCCTGTCCATTCGACTGGGGGTGCGCCACTGATGACACGTCAAGTCAGATGTGCTCACGTTCACAGAACTCCTTCATAGCCCCCTTGGATAAATTGGTACCATTGTCAGTAATGATACTGTGCGGAAAGCCAAACCGGAAAATCACCTTTTTGATGAACAGCACCGCTGTTGCTGCATCGCACTTACTGACAGGCTCCGCTTCAACCCACTTGGTAAATTTATCAACTGCTACCAAAAGGTGAGTTTTCTTATCCTTGGATCTTTTAAAAGGTCCGACCATATCCAGCCCCCAAGTTGCAAACGGCCATGTTATTGGAATAATCCTCAATTCTTGAGCCGGCACATGCGCACGCCTTTAAAATTTCTGACATCCATCGCACCGTTTAACCAAGTCCTCCGCATCAGCATGTGCTGTCAACCAGTAAAATCCGTGACGAAATGCCTTTGCCACCAGAGACTTTGAACCGGCGTGGTGTCCACAATCCCCCTCATGGATTTCTCTTAAGATTTTACAGCCTTCCTCAGGAGAAACACAACGTTGAAACGCCCCTGATACACTGCAACGATGCAATTCACCATTGAGAATCGTCATGGATTTGGATCGCCGGACTATCTATCTTGCTAGAATTTCATCTTCTGGCAACTCCCCCCGGGTCATGTATGCAATATAAGGAATCGTCCAATCCGGAATAGCATGTAATGCTGCCACCAATTGAGCCTCCGAGTCAGGAATAGCCAAATCCGCTTCACCTGGGAGCTGGACTGACGGATTGTGCAACACGTCCAAAAAGACATTGGGCGGGACCGGTTTGCGCTGAGAACCTAACCGGCTTAAAGCGTCCGCCGCTTCATTCTTCCGACGGTCCACATGATCCACTTGATAACCCTTGAAGCAACCTGCAATATTATCCACTTCCCGACGATATGCAGCCATGAGCGGGTCCTTAGAATCCCAAGTGCCAGACACCTGTTGAGCCACAAGGTCCGAGTCACCGAAACACTTAACCCGGCTTAAGTTCATCTCTTTAGCCATCCGGAGACCATGGAGCAAGGCTTCATACTCAGCTGCATTGTTGGTACAAGGGAACATTAAGCGGAGAACATAACAGAACTTATCACCTCGTGGGGAAGTTAATACGACCCCAGCCCCCGAGCCTTCCAATTGCCTGGATCCATCAAAATGAATAGTCCAATATGTGTGATCCAGCTTTTCCTCTGGCGCTTGTAATTCCGTCCAGTCATTGATGAAATCAACAAGTGCTTGAGACTTCACCGCCGTCCGAGGTACATACTTCAGTCCGTGTGGCCCAAGCTCTATAGCCCACTTGGCAATCCGGCCAGTCGCCTCCCGGTTCTGTATGATATCCCCCAAGGGAGCTGAACTGACCACTGTGATGGGGTGCCCTTGAAAATACTGCTTCAACTTCCGGCTGGCCATGAAGACACCATAGACCAGCTTCTGCCAATGCGGATACCTTTGCTTGGATTCAATAAGCACCTCGCTGATATAATAAACCGGCCGCTGAACCGGATATTCCTTGCCTGCCTCCTTCCGTTCCACCACAATAGCCACGCTAACTGCCTGAGCATTAGCCGCTACGTATAATAATAGTGGCTCCTTGTCAACCGGAGCCGCAAGAACCGGCGGATTGGCTAACCGCCGCTTCAAGTCCTCAAATGCTTCATCAGCAGCCGGACTCCAGACGAAATTGTCTGTCTTCCTCAGCATTTGGTACAAAGGGATAGCCTTCTCCCCGAGGCGGCTGATAAACCGGCTCAGTGCAGCGATTCGGCCCGCCAAACGCTGAACATCATTAATACATTTCGGTTTAGCTAGGGATGTAATAGCCGTAATCTTCTCCGGGTTTGCCTCAATTCCTCTGTTAGACACCTGGAAACCCAGTAACTTGCCTGCCGGAACACCAAAGACACACTTGGCCGGATTAAGCATCATCTTGTAAACTCGCAAGTTGTCAAAGGTCTCCTTCAAATCATTCACCAGCGTCTCCTTCTGTCTTGACTTTACTACAATATCATCCACATAGGCGTGCACATTGCGGCCGATCTGTTTATGCAGGCAATTCTGTACACACCGTTGATAGGTGGCTTGGGCACTCTTGAGCCCAAAGGGCATAGATACATAGCAGAAGGCTCCAAAGGGAGTAATAAATGCTGTTTTCTCCTGGTCCTTAACTGCCATCTTGATCTGATGATATCTAGAGTATGCATCCAAAAAACTCAAACGCAAACAACCTGCCGTGGCATCAATGATCTGGTCAATGCGGGGGAGGGCAAAAGGATCTGCCGGACAGGCCTTGTTAAGATCTGTGTAATCCACACACATACGCCAAGTGTCGTTTTTCTTAAGAACCAGCACCGGATTAGCAAGCCACTCTGGATGGAACACCTCAACAATAAAACCAGCTGCTAAAAGCCTGGCCACCTCCTCTCCAATGGCTTTGCGTCTTTCTTCGTTAAACCGGCGGAGGAACTGTTTCACCGGTTTGTACTTAGGATCCACATTAAGAGTGTGCTCAGCGAGTTCCTCGGTACACCTGGCATGTCAGACGGTTTCCATGCAAAAATGTCCCGATTCTCACGGATGAACTCGATGAGTGCGCTTTCCTATTTGGGATCCAGGTTGGCACTGATAGTGAACTGCTTGGACGAATCGCCGGGCACGAAGTCAACAAGCTTGGTCTCAGCTACCGATTTGAACTTCAGATCTGAATCATGCTCTGTACTTGGCTTCTTCAAAGGGGTCATATCCGCCGGATCAACATTGTCCTTATAATACTTCAACTTTTCTATGGCACAGACCGACTCTGCATAAGCCGCATCACCTTCCTCACATTCCAAAGCGACCCTACGGCTCCCATGAACCGTTATCGTCCCCTTGTAACCCGGCATCTTGAGCTGTAAGTAGATATAACAAGGCCGCGCCATAAACTTGGCATAAGCCGGCCACCCAAACAAGGCATGATACGGGCTCCAGATCTTTACCACCTCAAAGGTTAACTTTTCCGACCGAGAATCGTGCTCGTCCCCAAAAGCCACATCTAGGGCTATCTTACCAACAGGATATGCAGATTTGCCTGGCACTACACCATGAAACACCGTATTAGACGGTCTGAGATCCTTGTCTGTTAGACCCATGCGCCGGAATGTCTCATAGTACAGTATGTTAATACTGCTTCCTCCATCCATGAGTACCTTGGTGAACTTATAACCCCCCACCTGAGGGTCTACCACTAATGCTAGCTGGCCCGGATTATCAACCCGGGGCGGGTGATCCTCTCTGCTCCACACGATAGGCTGCTCTGACCAGCGTAAGTAACGTGGTAAGGCCGGTTCAACAGAATTCACCGCTCGCTTGTGGAGTTTTCGGTCGCGCTTATCCAAGCTAGTTGTGAAAACATGGTATTGCCCATTGCTCAACTGCTTTGGCTGTCTCTGATAACCCGACTGCTGTTGCTGCTGCTGCTGCTGGCCGTTCTGATTATTCTGGTTATTGTGACCGCCCTGATTGAAACCTGAACCGGAAGCTCCATCGTGACCCGGTCCGTGTAAACCGGATCCTGAACCGCCACCTGACCCATGGTCATACCGGAAGGCATTAGAGTTTTTAAACTCCTGCATAATATAACAATCCTTCCAAAGGTGGTTAGCCGGCGACTCCTTCGTCCCGTGCTTTGGGCAAGGCTGATTCAACAAATAATTCAAATGGCTTGCGTTAGGGTTGGGAGCCCCATTACAATTTGCCGCTTTACCTCTGCGCCGCTGCCCCCTGTCCTGTGCATTAGTGTTGGCCACAAAATCCATGCTGCTATCCGCCTTGCGCTTGCCTCCGTTTCCATGACCCGCCGGTTTGTACTGCTGCTGTTTGGAGTTGCTATTCGTCCTTCCCTTCCCTGCTTCATCATCATCAGGCTCGGGATCCTTGGTACTGTCCGAATCAGCGTACTTCACTAAAGCGGCCATGAGGGTTCCCATGTCATTACAGAACCGCTTCATGCGTCCCAATTTCAATTTTAAAGGCTCAAACCGGTAGTTGCCTTCCAGAGTTAAGATCGCAGAGTCAGCATTAATCTTGTCAGACGAGTGCAAAATTTCCGAAACGCGGCGCACCCAACGGGTCGTTGATTCTCCTTCCTCCTGGACACAAGCTGCCAGGTCTACTATGGACTTGGGCTGCTTACATGTATCCTTAAAATTCTGTATAAACTGGGCCCGCAACTGGGCCCATGAGCTGATAGAATTGGGTGGTAGGCTCTTCAACCAAGTACGAGCCGTGCCCTCAAGCATCATGGTGAAGTATTTTGCACACGCGGCCTCATCCACGTCCAGCATCTCCATGGCCATCTCATAACTCTCTACCCACGCTTCAGGGGATAAATCAGCGGTGTAATTCGGCACCTTGCGTGGACCCTTGAAATCTTTGGGCAGGCGCACATTGCACAAAGCGGGGATTAAGCAAGGTACTCCCAAAGCGGATGCGACTCCTGGTCCGGCGAAGGTGGTAGAGCGAACCGGTGTAAGTTGACCTGCATCATCCTGTGCTGCTAACTCGGCCTCCCTTCGTGCCCGGGCCCGGTCCACCACATCCTGCGCATCGCGGACACCGCCTGCCGGGTTATTGCCACGGGCCGCTTCACGACCTTGCGCATTGCTCGATATGGCCGGTTCATTCATGCGCCTGCTATAGCTCCGGCTTGGACGGGGCGTAGAGTGAATCCGATCATGGCTGTACGAATATGCTTCCTGCTGAATCAGTGCAGTCCGGAGAAGCTCCTTTACCCGACGCGTCTCTATCGCTTGCGGGGAGTCTCCTTCGACCGTGATAGCCTCTAATCGCGCGGCGGCTGCAACAAGGTTGTCCATAGGATTCGAATAATGACCCGGGGGCGTCTGGACCGGCAGAGGGGCCACAACGTTCTGTTGAAGAGGTTCCATCAGGTGGGGCTGCACCGTCGCTCCTGGCCCTGGTGCTTCAATCCGGTTTGCCTCCAGGTACTGCGGCGGATTACTGGGCCCTGCTCCTGGAGTGTGAAAGAGATTTCGGGGGTCAAACCCTAACGGCAGGCGTGATCTGTGCTTCCACTTCAAGACCTCCTGTGATGCATTCTGGTCAAGCATGAGCTTATAGGCCTGGGCGTCCAAAGCGGCCCGCTCTGCAGCCATCCTGTCCTTCTCTGCTGCCAGATCCGCTTTGGCTTGCGCGATCTGTTCTTTTACCTTTGCAATCTCTGCATCATGAGCCTCCCGATCCGCCGGATTGGCTTCTGCCATAAGCGCGGCCAGTGCATCAAACAGGTCGGATAGGACTTGAACCGGCGGGCGCATAAGGCCTCCTGCCCCTGCTGCCGCTGCCGCTGCTGATCTGGAGAGCATTGCTGCGGCGGTCGAAGAATGGTTCGCCGCCTGGGTGCCGGCCATGAATATTCCAACCCGGTTGACCTGGCCTGGGGGGTCCGGAATACTGTCGCCATCGGAACAGCCCCTAACCTGGTCGTCTTGCAACTGGTATAGCGATTCGGTCTCTCCGGTCGAGGACTCGTCGCCGGAATAGACGACGGTCTCGCTACCGTGTTCTGACTCGTCCTCCCGCTCTCCTCCGTGGATGACTCCAACGAAGGCACGCTTCATGGCCGGTTTAGCCTGGGTAGATCTCGCACGCTGAGCCGTCTCAACGAGGTCGGTGCAGATGTCCGGCTCAGGCCCAGGCTCACCGATCTTGCCAATGAAAACGTGTATGCCGCCGAAGGGGACCCGGTACCCGTACTCGATTGAATCGGCCTCGGGACCCCATCCTGCGTCGTCGATGTAGATCCTGCCGCGACGACTCTTGGTCATCCGGCCCACAACATAGCCTTCGAGTCCTTTGAGCTTGCCCTCCAAGATCATCATCGTGCGATAGCCCCACGGTGGGCGCCAACTGTCGTGGATTTGTCACGGCAGATGTCCTAGTGAAAGGACTTAGTCGTGGAGCCATCGCTACGGGTTTACTTGAAGGGGTTAAAGCGGACACAAAGACACGAGGGTTTTATACTAGTTTGGCCCCTTCGATGAAGGTAAAAGCCTACGTCTAGTTGTGATGGAATTGATGTGGTCTCGATGGCTAGGGAGCAAACAAGCTTCGCCTAGGCTCGAGTTGTTGTTGTCAGTCCTGAACTGCCGCCGGGTCGTCCCCTTATATACACGGGTGACGCCCGTCGGTCCATAGAGTCCCAACCGGTTCATACTCGTACTCCGGTTGGTATCTCTCTATTCCTAACTTACAATACAAGTCATACATCAGGCCGGTTTACGGCTACATGTTCTAACCGACTACAGGCCTTGGGCCTTCATCTGCTTATACCACTAATGAAGTTAACCCGGCCCAAGTAGGCCGGTTTACGCCTAGTGGTAATATCCCCAACAAATATGCTGCTCCATACACCCCTCAACAAAATGGTGTGGCGGAGAGGAAGAACCGGACGTTGATGGATGCGGCTAGGACCATGATGGCGGAGTTCAAGTCTCCATACAAATTTTGGGCCGAAGCAATCAACACTGCATGTCATGCATCCAATCGGCTCTATCTCCGCAAAGGCTTGAACAAGACTCCTTATGAGATACTCACCGGCAACAAGCCCAACCTCAAGTACTTCCGGGTGTTCAGTTGTAAGTGTTTCATTCTCCAAAAAGGTGTTCACTTGTCTAAATTTGAGGCTAGAGCTCATGAGGGCATATTTGTTGGTTATGCTACAAACTCTCATGCTTACCGTGTTCTCAACAAGTCCACCGGACTCACTGAGGAGACGTGTAACGTGGAGTTTGACGAAAATAATGGCTCCCAAGTGGAGCAAAGTGGTACTTGTGATGTAGGTGATGAAATTCCTCCCCAAGCCATAAGAAGAGTGGGTATTGGTCACATTCTACCCATTGAGGAACCCCTTGTGGCCGAAGGAGAAGGACAATGCTCCACTCAAGTGGAGCCATCACCTCCCCAAGACCCACACGCTTCCGAAGAACAAAGTGAAGGCCCTCAACCTCGTGAACAAGACCAAGGGCAAGATAAACCTCAAGATGGTGGTGAACTTCTAAATGATGCCCAAGGTCAAGTTCTCCCCCTCGAGCAAGTTCAAGATCATGAGCAAGCTCAAGATCAAGAACGAGCTCAAGACGGCGCTGAAGATAATCAAGTCAACCCTCCTCCTTCCACATCCGAGGAGGAATTAGAGCGTCGTGCCGCGAAGATTGCTTCCAAGCTCACCACCCAAGGCCATCTCATGGAAAATGTGGTTGGAAGCCTAAGAAAGGGGGTAAGCACTTGTAGACAATTAGCAAACTATTGTGAACATCACGCGTTTGTCTCTTGTGTTGAACCCCAAAAGGTCTATGAGGCGCTCGAAGACTCGGATTGGCTCAAATCCATGCATGAAGAACTCAACAACTTCGAGCACAACAAGGTGTGGAGATTGGTGCCAAGGCCATCGGGGAACCACAACGTCATCGGAACCAAGTGGATCTTCAAGAACAAGCAAGATGCTCATGGGAACATCGTTCGCAACAAGGCAAGATTGGTAGCACAAGGCTACTCGCAAGTCGAGGATGTCTTCAATGGGAGAGTTGAAGTTCTTCCTTGGTTTTGACATTAAACAAAGAAGAGAAGGAACCTTCATCAACCAAGCCAAATACACTCAAGACATGCTAAAAAGATTCAAGCTAAGTGATGTCAAGCCGGCTACTACTCTAATGCCCACCAAGTGCCAACTTGACATTGATCCCAATGGTAAAGCGGTGGATCAAAAGGTATGTCGCTCCATGATTGGCTCCTTGCTTTACCTTTGTGCATCTAGACCGGATATCATGTTGAGTGTGGGGATGTGTGCATGGTTTCAAGCCGCACCGAAGGAAAGTCACTATGTGGCGGTCAAGCGAATCTTTCGATATTTTGCTCATACCCCAAACTTTGGCTTATGGTACCCAAGAGGGGCGGACTTCAAGCTTGAAGGATTTACGGATTCAGATTGGGCGGGAGACAAAGTGGATAGGAAGTCCACTTCCGGAGGGTGCCAATTTCTTGGGCGCTCTTTGGTGAGTTAGTCTTCCAAAAAGCAAAGTTGTGTATCTCTCTCGTCCACAAAAGCGGAATATGTGGCGGCCGGTAGTTGTTGTGCACAACTTTTATGGATGAGGCAAACTTTAAAGGAATACGGTGTCATTTGTGACAAAGTGCCTCTTAGGTGTGACAATGAAAGTGCCATCAAGATTTCTCTCAACCCGGTGCAACACTTCAAGATGAAGCATATTGAGATTTGGTATCATTTCATCCGGGATCACATTAGGCGAGGGGAGATCGAGCTCAAGTATGTCAACACTCATGATAACCTTGCAGATATTTTCACGAAGCCCTTGGATGAAGCAAGATTTCGCGAGTTAAGGCATGAGCTAAATATCATTGATTCGAGCAATGTGACTTGAACTCCTGCACACCCCATCTCACCCAACTTGATGTCTAGTTTAGATGTAGGCATGGACATAGGGGGAGTGTTGTTCTCTCAATGAACTCTCCCTTCCCCCATTATGCATAAAACGATCAACTCTTTCACATTAGCCATTGTTGATGGTACTTGTGCTTCTAAGACGAGTTTTGGTCATGGGCCCAAGGATAATTCTTCGCGGTGCCATACCAATTGACTCAAACATAGGTGGCTCCGGCCACCGCCCTCTCTTGAGAGAGGCCAGAGCTCGCTCTACTTTCCTGTGGTTGTCTTGTAGGAGTGGGTTCTAGACCGTTGTTAGTGTGTGTGTTGCCGTGTTGGTCTTTCTCTTGGAGTTGCTTTCTCGTTTTAGTTGTTGTGCTGTTTGGCTAGAGGCATTTCTGGTTGCTGGCAGTACTACCGCTGATGGCGAGCGGTACTACCGCTCCAAGCGGTACTACCGCCCTCCAGCGCGGTACTACCACTGTGAGGTGCGGGCAGGGGGTTATTTCGGGGCAGGGGGAGTTTCTTCTCCCCCATACCCATTCGCACGCCCCCTCGTTCTGCTCCTCTCTCTCCAGCAACCGACACCGCGGGAGGGCTCCGGCGGATCTCCCTCTCCGGGGCGTTCCTCTCCATTTCCTTCGGTGGAATCGATCCCCACCGTGTCCTCTTGCCATGGATGCCGGTGTTTCCCCCGTTCCCTGTTTCTTTTTGTCTAGATTTCCAATCTAGCATCTTAGGGGCAATAGCAGTTGCATCTCTAGATTTTTGGCCAGATCTAGGCTTGAGTAGGATGGAGAATGCTTCTAGACAGTGTGGATTGGTGTTTGGTTGGAGTATTTTTGAATTTGGTATGACGGTAGTACCGGATCTGACCACGGCAGTTGGAACCGGCTGTTTCCCCGCCTTGAGCGGTACTACCGCTCTCTCTAGAGCGGTACTACCGCTCGGAGCGGTACTACTTCTCACGGGTCGCGGTACTACCGCCCTCTACCAATTTCCACCATATTCCTACCTCTCAGTGATCCTTTTTTCTCGTGTTTTGTGGTTTATGCTCGTTCTTTCTGGTTGTTTGCGTGTTCTTGTGTGTGGTTCCAGGTGATGAGGTCCCTGAGCATCAGGCTCGTCGTGTCAACCCCGGTCGTGCCACGTCCAAGCGCTACCGCACCACCGGGCCTGCCGGAGGTTCTTCAAGTGCTCCACCTCCACCTCAACTCTAGAAGAAGCCTGGGGTCAAGCCAAAGCTAGGCAAAACCGTGCCAGAAATGCCACCCAAGGAGTTCTGGGCAAGACGCCGCCGCAACCCGTATGAGGTAGACCAAGATCCCACTTTGGTCAACCATCCGTTCTGGAACAGGTTCTAGTTTGCCATCTTCTTTGATGTTCTCAAAGCCAAGAAGAATCTCTATGTCAACGTACACTCCATCGACACCGACCATATGGAGAAAGATCCTGAATACTTTGGTGAAGATCTTCAGATGTGCACTCAACTGAACATTCTTGGGATCATGCAATTCAGCAAGGACTATGATGCTGATATTGTGGCCCAATTCTATGCCACGGTTCACCTTGGGACTGATGAGGACAGGTCACTGACTTGGATGACGAATGGCAAGTTGCTTTCAGTCAAGTGGAAAGCTTTCATGGAGTTGATTGGGGTGCAAGATCTAGGTCTTGAGTCTTTAGTCGCTTTCGCCCCCACTGCCGCACCAATGCCACTCACAAGCAAGCTCTATGGCCCTACTGCACTTTGAGGATCAAACCTGAGACGAAGAAGAAAACCTATGAGCTGCCTACCTATCTGGATATCCTTCACCGTATCTTCAGAGAGACTCTTTTCCCTCGTATCGGGAATCTGGACCAGGTTCACTCCTATCTCGTGGACATGCTTCTTTTCTGCCAGCGTGAGAAGGGACAGAACACCGGAGAGTCCTTGGATATCTCTCATGTTATGTGGTCTGAGCTGCTATCTGCTATCTCCGAGCGCAAGTGCCCGATTTATGGTCCGTTCATCATGCTGCTCATTCAGAAGGCCTGGGATCGTGTCTATCCCCAGGTGTTACTGGAGACTGGAGAGTTGATCTCTCACGATGTCAAGCGTCTGAGGAAGAAGGATAAATGGGGTACTCAGGCCCCTAGGACTGGAGTTCCTTCGTCTGCTACTACCATGGAGACCGAGGAGGAGACTGGGGCTGATGATGATGATGATGACTACATGCCTTCTGAGGCAGAGCCCTCTTGGGCAAAGAAGCTCAAGCTCAAGATGAAGAAGTTGTTCTGCATGGAGTCTCACGGTCAGTACATGACTCATGTGGCTGAGAAGAAGGCCCGAGGTCGCCACAAGAAGCTCATGCGTCAGTTGGGTGCTACAGTTATTAGTGGGTCTGAGGACCAGCTTACCGAGGAGGAGGAGTGGATTCAGCAGCACTGCCCGTGGACTGATTCTGATGCCGAGCACTTCCAGACTGATGACGGTGGCGCCGATGATCCCACTGAGCTCTGATGTGTGTGTCCCTCGTTTGCTCTCACCTGGAGCCATAGCAACACTCCCTCTCCTTTTTGTTGTCTCGATTCCAAAGGGGGAGAGAGTTTAGGGATTTGTGCTTTGTGTCTTCCGTCTCTTGTGTTCGTGTTTTCGTCGCATTTGCTTTGTTTGGTTTGTCTGTGAGACCTAAGTTCGAGTCATATGGTGTGAGACATATGCTACCTTATCTTTCCAGTATCATTATCTATGTCACTATCTAGCTTATGAGTTGCTTGCTTTTCCTATTAAGTCATCTATGCTGCTCTCATATACCTTGCTTAGATTGTTGGTCTCTAAAATGTAGGGGGAGCATTGATCCTAGTATGTGTGCCGTGCAGTCCAAAGCACTTATCTAGATAGCACACATCTAGGGGGATCCCATCTACATTTTAGGACGGTGGGGTTTGTGCGCTTACTCTATATCATGCTTGTGCAAATCCCGTATTGTCATCAATCCACCAAAAAGGGGGAGATTGTAAGGGCATATTTATCCCCAAGATGTTTTGGTGATTGATGACAATGCTTTTGCAGACTAATCGTGTGCGTTAAGTTCTTTCAGAGATTCATCCATTGGCACGAGACGATTTCCTCCCCTCCGTGTGCCTATCAAGACGGTGTAGCTCCTTTGTCTCTCTGTTGGTGGACTAGTTTCGTAGGAGTCACCGTACTATCAAGAGGGGATCCGCTTTGGTATTGCTAGGGTGGAATCAACACGTACACATCCGTTTCACACCCAATGTCTTCCTTCCCGCTGCGATGGAGCAGCTCTTCCTTCCGTGTTCCTGCCCTGACCCACCCCAGCGGTAGTACCGCCGAAGCAATCTAGCGGTAGTACCACTCCTGGAGCGGTAGTACCGCTCCCCAGTGGTAGTACCGCTCCCCCGAGCGGTAGTACCGCTTGAGGAGTTCGGCCATAGTACCGCAGCAGTTCCACGCTAGTAACGCTTTGATTCTCGATCGATGTTTTTCGTGTCGGGTTTTACGGTACTCGGTGTGGTAGTAGGGGCGGTAGTACCGCTCCAAGCGGTAGTACCGCGCCTACTACCACGGTAGTACCGCTCTGGGGCTGGGTCTCTGATCTCCTCGCCAGTGCGGCAGTACCGCTGGGTGAGAGCGGTAGTACCGCCCTCAGCGGTAGTACCGCCCTGCCCAAGCGGTGGTACCGCTCTGTGCGGGGCTGCTCAGTGGGGTAACAGTTGGATTTGTTCCCCCACTATATAAAGGTGTCTTCTTCCTCCAAGTTGACTTACCTCTTTCCCCCAAAGCTCCATTGTTGCTCCAAGCTCCATTTTCGCCCGATCTCTCTCCCTAGCCAATCAAACTTGTTGATTTGCTCGGGATGGGTTGAGAAGGCCTAGATCTACACTTCCACCAAGAGAAATTTGATTCCCCCCACTTATCCCTAGCGGATCTTGTTACTCTTGGGTGTTGAGCACCCTAGACGGTTGAGGTCACCTCGAAGCCATACTCCATTGTGGTGAAGCTTTGTGGTGTTGTTGGGAGCCTCCAAGTGTTGTGGACATAGCCCCAATCTTGTTTGTAAAGGTTCGGTCGCCGCCTTCAAGGGAACCAATAGTGGAATCACGGCATCTCGCATTGTGTGAGGGCGTGAGGAGATTACGGTGGCCCTAGTGGCTTCTTGGGGAGCATTGTGCCTCCACACCGCTCTAACAGAGACGTACTTCCCCTTAAAAGGAAGGAACTCCGGTAAAACATCCTCGTCTCCACCGGCTCCACTCTTGGTTATTTTGTGCCTTTACTTTTGCAAGCTTAGTTGTGTTGCATCTATTGCTTGCTTGTGTGCTAGGTGTCTTCGCATCATATAGGTTGTTCACGTAGTTGCACATCTAGACAACCTATTTCTTTGCAAGGTTTAAATTGTTAAAGAAAAGCTTAAAAATTGTTAGTTGCCTATTCACCCCCCCCCCTCTAGTCAACCATATCAATCCTTTCAGCGACGCCTCGAAAGGATAATGATATAAATCATGCCTCAGTCGGGCGTCTGAGCGACACCACATAAAGGGCTCATATAAAGTAAATAAATAACAAATATGCCACAGTCGGGCATCTGTGCGACACCACATAAAGGGCTTATAAGGTAAATAAATAACAAGCATGCCACAGTCGGGCGTCTGAGCGACACCACATAAAGGGCTTATAAAGTAAATAAATAACAAGCATGCCACAGTTGGGCGTCAGAGCGACACCACATAAAGGGCTTATAAGTAAAAGAAATAACAAGCGTGCCACAGTCGGGCATCTATGCGACGCCACATAAAGGGCTTATAAATAATTTAAATAACAAGCATGCCACAGTCGGGCGTCTGAGCGACACCGCATAAAGGGCTTATAAGAGAATAATCACGGTGAATATCCAGGAGGTAGAACCGTCCCAGGGATACTTGATAATTCAATTAATATAAATGATTAGTCCGTAATAATCATAATCATCCTAAGTCACAAGTCATGATCCATGTTCTGGTTTAGCAGTTTTTCCTGCTAAGACCGACACATGACCCATCCCAGACTGTAGTCCTTCCCCACGGACACGGCTATTCGAATAGATTTAACCTCTGCAGAGGGTGTACTCTTTACCCACAAGTAACGGATTCCTTTAGTCCAACGGGACTAATTCCATTTACGGTCTTTTAATTGAAAACACACCTGACCCGCACACCCCAGCTTAACTTACCGGTGTCTGGAATCACCCACGACACATGTTAAGCAAAACTCTAAGTGGGGAGGCTACAACCTCGATTAGCATGGGATCAAATTTATACCGCGCGCTACTAAGGGGTGCCCCTCTCTCGGTCCCAACCGGAAACACCCATGCCCCCGGACCAAGTGGCATGCCTACCGGATGCAGCCGATATCTTCCACCATGGCCTCTCTCTATGGTGTGTGCCAAGAAAGGGGTTGACAACTTACTTAACTATACCCTACCTGCGGCAGCGACAAGTGGTAGTACGAAACAAGCATGGGGGTTACTGGAACAAGAATCAATCTATGGTCGACTCAGGAGGTTTAAGTATTCCATGCATGATTAGCATGAAAAGTATATTTTAACCAACAGACAGAATCACCACTCATCATACCTCATCATGCCATACCGGACACAACCATCTCGACAAGGAACTAGAGACAAGCTCGTGTCTACCCAAGACAGAGAGTTTCCTGGCTTCCTTCCGATAGGCATGAAAGGCATACGAGGATGATTACTATCACAAGCATATCCATTTCCAACAGCAAAGAATCTTCATTATGCACTCATGCGTATGATCGTATCATCACATAAAATAACGAATGCTCCATGTCAAGGTGGTGTTGTAACTGTATCAAACAACACACAAAAATATTATGCCAGGGTTCAGAATGCTTGCCTTCGAGAGTATGTAAGTGGTGGTGCACTTTTGAAAGTTGCCTTCTTCTTCAAAATCCTATTTTGAGAAAATTCAAATTAACACATAGTTTCAAAACAGTACAAAAAGTTGTTTGGAAAATTTTCAAATAAATATGAAAATAAACTAGACAAAATTTGAGGAACAATAGAAAAAGAATCAAATCATTTGGACTTATATTTAAAAAGGTATAGCCAGTCAAAGATTAGTCAAAATTCTGTTTTTAAAATAAACTGAGAAAGAAAAACGTTTCGAATAAAAATACGGAGGAGGCGTACTTCTGGGTTTACGCTTTCACTTAAACCAGCGTGGACCGGCTCGTGGGTCACTAACAGTGGGTCCCTTGGGCCCACTGGTCAGGTTTGACCAGTCGCCGCGCCTCCTTCTTCCTCTGTCCGAGCAGAGACGGGGCTCCAGCGATCAACGTCGGCGAACGGCGGCTCCCCGCGGGATTCTGAGGGTAGGGATGGATCCGCCAGTCCAGGGCGGTCCTCCCAGTGGTCGAGAGGGTGGCGGGGATGGAGGAAGTCGCTGGCGGCGAGCTCTGCGGCGGACGGTGGCTTCGGGAGAATTGGGGCTTCGCGCTACGATGGCTCCCCGTCGAAGCTGAGAGGTTGGGCGGCTTCGCAAGATCGAGGGGAAGAGGATGGTGGCACTGGATGGACTGGGGGGTTCAGCTCGTGACGCACGGCACCAGAGTGTGGCGGCGACCGAACTGGCCGGAGACGAGGAAGAAGGCCTCCCTCCCATCGATTGCTGACTGTGGGAGCTCTAGAGGGATGGCTTGAGGTCGCCTAAGGGACTGGATGAGCTCGGGGGCCCCTATTTATAGCGGTCGAGGTCGGTTCCGTGGCGGCCGTGGATAAGAACACTGGCAAACCGCCGTTCTGTAGCCAGGAGGTGCGTGGCATTGGCTGGCGGGGTCTGTCAGGGTGAGGGGATAAGCTTGAGCTGTTCCAGGGGCGAGCTGTCGCGCGGCTGTGGCTCGGGCGGCGCCGTCCATGGCAGAGGCTGTTGGAGCGGTGGTGGCAGCTTGCGGTGGTGGTGCTGTAGGGTGCCAGGAGGGGGCTAGGGTGGCTCTGCAACGAGGGAGAGGTCGGGCGCGTTGGCTGGGGGCGGGCACGGATCAGAACGAACGCGGGGAGGCGGCAACGAGACGCGGCAACTCGGGCGCACACACGTGCAAAATGCGCTCTCTGGCTGCGCCCAGAGTACGCAGGCCAAGTGTTCCGCAAAATGCCAAGGCATGCCAGGATGCTTGGATGTGGCTGGGGACTAACAGGTCTAGGTGTCGGAGTAATGGGCCACGGGTAGGCCAACCCGAGCCCGAGAACCTTTCAAGACATCGGGGCAGGCCGCGCCCCTCCAGCCGAGTCTCAGATGGCGACTCCAAGACAAGATGAGTCTCAGATAGGCGACTCCAAGACAAGCCGAGTCTCAGATAGGCGACTCCAAGATAAGCCGAGTCTCAGACAGCTACTCCAAAATAAGCCGAGTCTCAGATAGGCGACTCCAAGATAAGCCGAGTCTCAGATGGCGACTCCAAGATAAGCCGAGTCTCAGATGGCGACTCCAAGACCACCGAGTCTCAAGAGGGCGACTTCCGGAGGAGCCGTCTATGGAGCGTCGGCCCGCGACTCTACTCTCGTCGCGATAGGTGAGGCGGGTACGACCACGGCGTGGCCGTCCCCTCCTGCTTATGAGGGCCCGGCATGGCTACAGTGTACCATACCGCTGGAGATCTTCGGCGTGGCCCGGCACTGTAGCCATGCCAGCCCTGACCTCAGCCACAGTGCGCGACGCCCTGTGGCCATGATGGCCTACCTGTACGGCTCAGAGATGGCGGACCCGCCAGTCAGTGAGAGCATGGGAGACGGCGGATACGCCCCGAAGGCGGCCCCGTGGGAGTCGGCTCCCCAGAGTCGGCCGGCCTATCCCATGGGCCCCACGCGCCATTAACCAGACAAGACGGGAAGTAACGACAGTGATCGCCCGATAGACAGCAGCACTGTTGCCATGACCCCGTGACCAAGCCTACGTCACCAGCATCATGGCTACAGTGCCGGACTCGCTGGCGGGGCCTGCAAGTCAGCGGACCCAGTAGTCGGCGGAGAAGACGGCGGCCTGAGAGACAGACGGCTGGGACCCACGCCCAGCCGGATTACCATTGTACCCCCATGGGGTAGGCCTATATAAACCCCCCGGGGCACCCATGCAAAGGGTTCGCATCCATTAGCCTTAGAACAGGTCACATAGGAAGGGGAGAGCTAGCCTTGCCCTCTCCTACCTCCCGAATACAGCTCTAGGAGCAACTTTGTAGTCACTACGCCTTAGTGATCATGCAGAAGCCCCGCAGAGCAACAGTAGGGGTGTTATCTCCTCGGAGAGCCCCGAAGCTGGGTAAGATTTGCCGGCGTGCATGCCTTCGCCTAATCTCGTTTCCTGGCACCGGCGACGTTCTACTCGCTCCCACCATGATAAGCCATCCTTTGGCATATGTCGCATCCAACCCCCGACACTAGGTTAGAGTTATCTAGGAGCTTAGTGGACATGATGGTTTGGCAAAGCAAGCAGGTTAAAATGCAAACTAGAGTTCATGCCAATTCTGTTCATGCACTCAAGGTGTTTGACAAAATGCTATGGTCATCTAGGCATCTCTTGGGGTGGCCAAAAACTCCAGATCATAGCCTCTTTAGATACAAGTGATTATGGCAAGGTTATAAGGGCAAAACCAGAAACTTGTTAGTGCAAGTTTTTGAGAAAACCAATTTTGGACAA
Source organism: Triticum timopheevii (assembly GCA_963921465.1). NCBI lineage: Eukaryota > Viridiplantae > Streptophyta > Magnoliopsida > Poales > Poaceae > Triticum > Triticum timopheevii. The sequence continues at coordinate 559,584,439 of OY997264.1, read as the reverse complement.
AAAGTAAAGGGCATCATTGCATGGACCAAAAATGCTCCAATGGGTCCAATCTCCTGGACTTAAGGGTTTGGTGGGGTGGTCTATAAGCAGGAGAAAGATCATGGGCACTAGAGCAAAATAAAATAGGGTTGCAGTAGAAAATGCCAAACTGGACCAGAGAGCAAAAGAGGATGTTTTGCTCAAATTTTTCAAAGAACACCAGTGGTTTTTTTGCACAAAGTTGAATTATATGCATCTACTAACATCTCCCAACTTTGGTGAAATTTTAAAATAAATATTTAAATAGGTTGCAGTGCAAACCACAAACTGATCCAGATTTGAAAACTTGGGGTAGAGCTCAAAATCTCCAAATGCTAAAGAGAGGTTTTTGCATAAAAGTGATTTAGGAACATCATATGTCATCCCCAAATTTTGGTGGAGTTTTTAAATAAATTTATCAAAGGGTTGTAGTGGAAAAGAGGCTCTAAGGCTTATGAGAAACCATTTTCAAAGAATTAAATCTCAGGAAAAATAATTATAGAAATAATTCCACTGATAAAAGAAATGTTTCTAGAGTGGGTATACAAGTCCAACAACATTTGAAAAGTTTTTACTTGTGGTGGAAACTCCACAATACAGGAGAAAAGAGTGGTTCTGAATCAAAAGAAAATCCAGAAAATAAAATTTTAATTTACCAAAGCAAAATTTTAATTAATAAATCATGGTTGAATTTTTGGTGTGTTACAGGGGGGCGCCCCCTTTAGGGTCCCCCCCCCCACCCTAGGCGCATGGGCCCTAGGGGGGATGGCGCCCAGCCCACTTAGGGGTTGGTTCCCTTCCACCAACAGCCCATAAGGCCCTCCTGGGCAGGTGGACCCTCCCGGTGGACCCCCGGAACCCGTCCGGTGGTCCCGGTACAATACCGTTATACCCCCGAATATTTCCGGTGACTGTATGATGACTTCCCATATATAAATCTTCACCTCCGGACCATTCGGGAACTCCTCGTGACGTCCGGGATCTCATCCGGGACTCCGAACAACATTCGGTAATCACACACAAATCTTCCTTATAACCCTAGCATCATCGAACCTTAAGTGTGTAGACCCTACGGGTTCAGGAATCATGCAGACATGACCGAGACATCTCTCTGGCCAATAACCAACAGCAGGATCTGGATACCCATGTTGGCTCCCACATGTTCCACGATGATCTCATCGGATGAACCACGATGTCGAGGATTCAAGCAACCCTGTATACAATTCCCTTTGTCAATCGGTACATTACTTGCCCGAGATTCAATCGTCGGTATCCCAATACCTCATTCAATCTTGTTAATGGCAAGTCACTTTACTCGTTCCGTAATGCATGATCCCATGACCAACTACTTAGTCACATTGAGCTCATTATGATGATGCATTACCGAGTGGGCCTAGAGATACCTCTCCGTCATACGGAGTGACAAATCCCAGTATCGATTCGTGCCAACCCAACAGACACTTTCGGAGATACCTGCAGTGCACCTCTATAGCCACCCAGTTACGTTGTGACATTTGGTACACCCGAAGCATTCCCACGGTATCCGGGAGTTGCACGATCTCATGGTCTATGGAAATGATACTTGACATTAGAAAAGCTTTAGCAAACAAACTACACGATCTTGTGCTATGCTTAGGATTGGGTCTTGTCCATCACATCATTCTCCTAATGATGTGATCCCATTATCAATGACATCCAATGTCCATAGCTAGGAAACCATGACCATCTATTGATTAACGAGCTAGTCAACTAGAGGCTCACTAGGGACATGTGGTGGTCTATGTATTCACACATGTATTACGGTTTTCGGTCAATACAATTATAGCATGAACAATAGACAATTATCATGAACAAGGAAATATAATAACCATTTCATTATTGCCTCTAGGGCATATTTCCAACAGTCTCCCACTTGCACTGGAGTCAATAATCTAGTTACATTGTGATGAATCGAACACCCATAGAGTTATGGTGTTGATCATGTTTCACTCGTGGAAGATGTTTAGTCAACAGATCTGGGACATTTAGATCTATATGCACTTTACAAATATCTATGTCTCCATCTTGAACATTTTCACGTATGGAGTTGAAGCGACGCTTGATGTGTCTGGTCTTCTTGTGAAACCTGGGCTCCTTGGCAAGGGCAATAGCTCCAGTGTTGTCATAGAAGAGAGTCATCGGGCCCGACGCATTGGGAATAACTCCTAGGTCAGTAATGAACTCCTTCATCCAGATTGCTTCATGTGCTGCCTCCGAGGCTGCCATGTACTCCGCTTCACATGTAGATCCCGCCATGACGCTTTGCTTGCAACTGCACCAGCTTACTGCCCCACCATTCAAAATATACACGTATCTAGTTTGTGACTTAGAGTCATCCTGATCTGTGTCGAAGCTAGCATCGACGTAACCCTTTACGATGAGCTGTTCGTCACCTCCATAAACGACAAACATATCCTTAGTCCTTTTCAGGTACTTCAGGATATTCTTGACCGCTGTCTAGTGTTCCATGCCGGGATTAATTTGGTACCTTCCTACCAAACTTACGGCAAGGTTTACATCAGGTCTGGTACACAGCATAGCATACATAATAGACCCTATGGCTGAGGCATAGGGGATGACACTCATCTTTACTCTATCTTCTGCCATGGTCGGGCTTTGAGCCAAGCTCAATTTCACACCTTGCAATACAGGCAAGAACCCCTTCTTGGACTGATCCATATTGAACTTCTTCGATATCTTATCAAGGTATGTGCTTTGTGAAAGACCTATGAGGCGTCTTGATCTATCTCTATAGATCTTGATGCCTAATATGTAAGCAACTTCTCCAAGGTCCTTCATTGAAAAACACTTATTCAAGTAGGCCTTTATGCTTTCCAAAAGTTCTATATCATTTCCCATCAATAGTATGTCATCCACATATAATATGAGAAATGCTACAGAGCTCCCACTCACTTTCTTGTAAACGCATGCTTCTCCATAAGTCTGCATAAACCCAAATGCTTTGATCATTTCATCAAAGCGAATGTTCCAACTCCGAGATGTTTGCACCAGCCCATAGATGGAGCGCTGGAGCTTGCATACCTTGTTAACATTCTTAGGATCGACAAAACCTTCCGGCTGCATCATATACAATTCTTCCTTAAGGAAGCCGTTAAGGAATGTCGTTTTGACGTCCATTGGCCATATCTCATAATCATAGAATGCGATAATTGCTAACATGATTCGGATGGACTTCAACTTCGCTACGGGTGAGAAGGTCTCATCATAGTCAACCCCCTGAACTTGTCGATAACCCTAAGCGACAAGCCGAGCCTTATAGATGGTAACATTACCATCTGCGTCTGTCTTCTTCTTAATGATCCATTTATTTTCTATCGCTCGCTGATCATAGGGCAAGTCTGTCAAAGTCCATACTTTATTTTCATACATGGATCCTATCTCAGATTGCATGGCTTCAAGCCATTTGTTGGAATATGGGCCCGCCATCGCTTCTTCATAGTTTGAATTCACCGTTGTCTAACAACATGATTTCCATGACATGGTTGCTATACCATTCTAGTGCGGAACGTGTCCTTGTGGACTGATACATCTCCAATGTATCTATAATTTTTGATTGTTCCATGCTATTATATTACCCCTTTTGGATGTTTATCGGCTTTATTTTACACATTTATATCATTTTGGGACTAACCTACTAACCGGAGGCCCAACCCGTATTGCTGTTTTTTTGCATATTTCAGTATTTCGAAGAAAAGGAATATCAAACAGAGTCCAAACGGAATGAAACCTTCGGGAGCATGATTTTTGGAACGAACGTGATCCAGAGGACTTGGAGTGCAAGTCAAGAAGCCATCGAGGCGGCTAGGAGATAGGAGAGCATGCCCACCCCTCCTGGGCGCGCCCCTGTCTCCTGGGCCCCTCGAGCAACCACTGACGTACTTCTTCCTCCTATATATACCCACGTACCCTGAAAACATCCAGGGAGCCAACGAAAAACAATTTCCACCACCGTAACCTTCTGTATCCACGAGATCCCATCTTGGAGCCTTTGTCGGCACTCCGCTGGAGGGGGAATCGACCATGGAGGGCATCTACATCAACACCATAGCCCTTCTGATGAGTTGTGAGTAGTTTACCACAGAGCTTCAGGTCCATAGTTATTAGCTAGATGGCTTCTTCTCTCTTTTTGGATCTCAATACATTGTTCTCCCCCTCTCTTGTGGAGATCTATTCGATGTAAACTCTTTTTGCGATGTGTTTGTCGAGATCCGATGAATTGTGGGTTTATGATCAAGTTTATCTATGAGAAATATTTGAATCTTCTCTGAATTCTTTTATGTATGATTGAGTTATCTTTGCAAGTCTCTTCGAATTATCAGTTTGGTTTGGCCTACTAGATTGATCTTTCTTGCCATGGGAGAAGTGCTTAGCTTTGGGTTCAATCTTGCGGTGTCCTTACCCACTGACAGCAGGGGTTGTAAGGCACGTATTGTATTGTTGCCATCGAGGATAAAAAGATGGGGTTTATATCATATTGCATGAGTTTATCCCTCTACATCATGTCATCTTTCTTAATGTGTTACTCTGTTCTTATGAACTTAATACTCTAGATGCATGCTGGATAGCGGTCGATGTGTGGAGTAATAGTAGTAGATGCAGGCAGGAGTCAGTCTACTTGTTGCGGACGTGATGCCTATATACATGATCATGCCTAGATAATCTCATAATTATTCGCTTTTCTATCAATTGCTCGATAGTAATTTGTTCACCCACCGTAATACTTATGCTATCTTGAGAGAAGCCTCTAGTGAAACCTATGGCCCCTGGGTCTATCTTTTATCATACAAGCTTTCAATCTACTTTTATTTGCATCTTTACTTTTCGCATCTATATTATAAAATACCAAAAATATATTTATCTTATCATACTATTTCTATCAGATCTCACTTTTGCAAGTGGCCGTGAAGGGATTGACAACCCCTTTATTGCGTTGGTTACGAGTTCTTTATTTGTTTGTGTAGGTGCATGAGACTTCTGAGGAGCCTCCTACTGGATTGATACCTTGGTTCTCAAAACCGAGGGAAATAATTACGCTACTATTGCTGCATCACCCTTTCCTCTTCAAGGAAAACCAACACAAGCTAGAGACGTAGCAAGAAGGATTTCTGGCGCCGTTGTCGGGGAGGTCTTCGCTCAAGTCAAGACATACCAAGTGCCCATCACAAACTCATCTCCCTCACATTTACATTATTTGCCATTTGCCTCTCGTTGTCCTCTCCCCCACTTCACCCTTGCCGTTTTATTCGCCATCTCTTTCCCAATCTTCTCCTCTCTTTTTCGCTTGCCTTTTTCTATTTTCTTGTGTGTTGGATTACTTGTTGCCACGGCGCAAGATAATACCAATTTCTGTGATTTCTCCAATAGCAATAATAATGATTTCCTTAGTACTCCGGTTGCTCCTCTTAATGATGTTGAGTCTTGTGAAATCAATACTGCTTTGCTGAATCTTGTTATGAAAGATCAATTCGTTGGCCTTCCTAGTGAAGATGCCGCTACTCATCTAAACAACTTTGTTGTTTTGTGTGATATTCAAAAGAAGAAAGATACGGATAATGATATTGTTAAATTGAAGTTCTTTCCATTTTCACTTAGAGATCATGCTAAAGTTTGGTTTTCGTCTTTGCCTAAAAATAGTATTGATTCTTGGAACAAGTGCAAAGATGCTTTTATCTCTAAGTATTTTCCTCCCGCTAAGATTATCACTCTTAGGAATGATATTATGAATTTTAAACAACTTGATCATGAGCATGTTGCCCAATCTTGGGAAAGAATGAAATTTATGATTCGCAATTGCCCTACTCATGGTTTGAATTTATGGATGATCATACAAAACTTGTATGCCGGTTTGAACTTTGCTTCTAGAAATCTTTTAGATTCGGCCGCGGGAGGCACGTTTATGGAAATCACGTTAGGAGATGCTACTAAACTTCTTGATAATATTATGGCTAATTATTCTCAATGTCACACTGAAAGATCTTCTAGTAAAAAAGTGCATGCTATAGAAGAAATCAATGTTTTGAGTGGAAAGATGGATGAACTTATGAAATTGTTTGCTACTAAAAATACTCCTCTTGATCCCCATGATATGCCTTTGTCTACTTTGATTGAGAATAATAATGAATCTATGGATGTGAATTTTTTTGGTAGGAATAGTTTTGGAAACAATGCTTATAGAGGAAATTTTAATTCTAGACCATTCCCTAGTAATTCTTCTAATAATTATGGAAATTCCTACAATAATTCTTATGGTAATTTTAATAAGATGCCCTCTGATTTTGAGAATAGTGTGAAAGAATTTATGATTTCTCAAAAGAATTTTAATGCTTTGCTTGAAGAAAAAATGCTCAAAGTTGATGATTTGGCTAGGAACATTGATAGACTTTTGCTTGATGTTGATTCTCTTAAACTTAGATCTACTCCTCCTAAGCATGATATCAATGAGTCTCTCAAAGCCATGAGAATTTTAATTGATGAGTGCAAGGAAAGAACCGCTAGATTGCGTGCTAACTGATACGTCTCCGTCGTATCTATAATTTTTGATTGTTCCATGCCAATATTATTCAACTTTCATATACTTTTGGCAACTTTTTATACTATTTTTGGGACTAACATATTGATCCAGTGCCCAGTGCCAGTTCCTCTCTATTGCATGTTTTTTGTTTCGCAGAAATCCAATATCAAACGGAGTTCAAACGGGATAAAAACGGACGAAGATTTTTTTGGAATATTTATGATTTTTGGGAAGTAAAATCAACGCGAAACAGTGTCCGGGGTGGCCACGAGACAAGGGGCGCGCCCTCCCCCCTGGGCGCGCCCTAGACTCTCGTGGGCCACCAGTAAGGCAGTTGACGCTCTTCTTTTGGTGCAATAAAGCTAATTTTATGAGAAAGATCTGGGCGAAAGATTCACCCCAATCGGAGTTACGGATCTCCGGATATTTAAGAAACGGTGAAGGGGTAGAATCTGGAAACGCAGAAACAGAGAGATAGATCCAATCTCGGAGGGGCTCTCGCCCCTCCCAAGCCATGGGAGCCAAGGACCAGATGGGAAACCCTTCTCCCATCTAGGGAGGAGGTCAAGTAAGGAGAAGAAGAAGGGGGGCTCTCTCCCCCTTGCTTCCGGTGGCGCCGGAGCGCTGCCGGGGGCCATCATCATCACCGCGATCTTCACCAACAATTTCACCACCTTCATCACCAACTCTTCCTCGCTCTATGCGGCGGTGTAACCTCTCCCTTACCCGCTGTAATCTCTACTTAAACATGGTGCTCAACGCTATATATTATTTCCCAATGATGTATGGCTATCTTATGATGTTTGAGTAGATCCGTTTTGTCCTATGGGTTAATTGATGATCGTGATTGGTTTGAGTTGCATGTTTTATTATTGGTGCTCTCCTATGGTGCTCTCCGTGTCGCGCAAGCGTGAGGGATCCCCGCTGTAGGGTGTTGCAATATGTTTATGATTTGCTTATGGTGGGTGGCGTGAGTGAACAGAAACACAGACATAAGTAAGTAGGTTGTTTGCGTATGGGATAAAGGGGACTTGATACTTTAATGCTATGGTTGGGTTTTACCTTAATGAATCTTTAGTATTTGCGGACGCTTGCTAGAGTTCCAATCAAAAGTGCATATGATCCAAGTAGAGAAAGTATGTTAGCTTATGCCTCTCCCTCAAATAGAATTGCAATAGTGATTACCGGTCTAGTTATCGATTGCCTTGGACAAATAACTTTCTCGTAACAAAAAGCTCTCTACTAATATTTACTTTATTGCATCTTTATCTAAACAACCCCTAGTTTATGTTTACGTGCTCTTTATTCTCTTGCAAATCTATCCTATCACACCTACAAAGTACTTCTAGTTTCATACTTGTTCTAGGTAAAGCGAACGTCAAGCGTGCGTAGAGTTGTATCGGTGGTTGATAGAACTTGAGGGAATATTTATTCTACCTTTAGCTCCTCGTTGGGTTCGACACTCTTACTTATCGAAAATTGTTGCGATCCCCTACACTTGTGGGTTATCAAGACCTTTTTCTGGCGCCGTTGCCGGGGAGTCATAGCGTGGTGTGAATATTCTCGTGTGTGCTTGTTTGCTTTATCACTAAGTAATTTTTATTTGCTGTTCTAAGTTGTTCTCTATCTTTAGTTATGGATATGGAACACGAAATACCAAAAACATTAGGTGTACTTTCTACTCATGGAGATGGGGAACCTCCTAAAACCCTCGATGCTCTTTATGTTCAAGATATTATGTACTACTTTGATAATCCTGAGAAAACCCAACTCTATTATGTTATGGGAGTAACATTGGATCAATGTGAATACTTTAGGGATTATCGCTTGACACAAAAAGGGAAACTATTATGGGATCAAATTCAACTGTTGAAGTGGTATGCTAGGCAACTATGCTTGATGCATGATTATACTTGCTGCTCTAAGATGAAGTCTCCACACCTTCCCTTTTCATGCAAATTCAATGTTAATGAAACCTTAGCTTCTTATGCTAATGGTATCTTTGATTACTATGATGTGGAACAAATAGAAGAATTTGTTGCTTTTATGGGTGCTTATGAGGTTGAATCTATGTTTAAAGCGTTTGATGATTTTGATGATTCAGTTTATAGACCAGAAAATCTTGCTATACTTAGATATTGCTATGAAAATTATGAATACAATTACAGTATTAATGCATTTATTGAGAAAGTCTCCGCTGTCCAAGAAGAGATTGATATTTTGCAGGAAGCTATGGAAGAAGAAATTGATGAGATAGTGAGCTCATTGGATGAAAAAGATGATGAGGAGAGCAAAGAACGAAAGGAGGAAGAGAGGATTAGCTACCCATGCCCACCTTCTAATGAGTGTAACCCTCCAACTCATACATTATTTAATTCCCCTTCGTGCTTACCAAAGGATGATTGCTATGATCCCTTGAATTTGTTTGAAATATCCCTTTTTGATGATGCTTGCTATACTTGTGGACAAGATGCCAATATGAATTATGCTTATGGAGATGTACTTGCTATAGTTCCTTATGTTAAACATGAAATTGTTGCTATTGCACCCACGCATGATAGTCCTATTATCTTTTTGAATTCTCCTAACTACACTATATCGGAGAAGTTTGTGATTAGTAAGGATTATATTGTTGGGTTGCCTTTTACCGTTGCACATGATGATTTTGATATATATAATATGCATGTGCTTGCTGATCCTACTTGCAATTATTATGAGATAGGAACTACATCTCCGCCTCTTTATGTTTCCAACACGTTAGAAGTGCAAGAAACTGCTTATACTATGCATTGGCCTTTACTATGTATGCATGAATTGTTCTTTTATGACATGCCAATGCATAGGAAGAGAGTTAGACTTTGTTGTTGCATGATATATGTTACTTTGTGCTCACTACTAAATTACAAATCATTGTTAATTAAAATTGGCTTTGATATACCTTGGGATCTGGGTGGATCCATTACTTGAGCACTAAATGCCTAGCTTAATGCCTTTAAAGAAAGCGCTGCCAGGGAGACAACCCGGAAGTTTTAGAGAGTCATTTATTTCTGTTGAGTGCTTTTATATAATTTAAAAACACAAAAATAAAGAGGGGAACCTAAAAACTTTTCAAAAAGGAAAGTGAAAGTGAGAAAGACAAGCATTGTTGAAGTGGGAGCTAGCCTTGGACTTTGTTCATGCTCACAGAAACTTTTTGAATCTTGATTACAGAAACTTTTCAACAAAAATAATTATCCCCTTGTACAATTCCATTGTATTATAAAAATAATGTTCTAAGGTTTGCCTTTAGGATGTTTACAATGCTTGTTGGTTTGTACGGTGCAGGACAGAAACTTTGGCTGTAGTGCGCGATTTTACATTTTTAACTGAAACTTCAATTGGTTATGATTCCTTTTGAAATGTGTTTCTATACAACTTGTTTATTTTTCCTAATTTGGGTAGAATTTTTGGGGTACCATAAGTATGGTGGATGTTCAGATTGCTACAGACTATTCTGTTTTTGACAGATTCTGTTTTTGAGGCATAGTTTGCTTGTTTTGATAAATCTATCAATTTATATTAGTGGATTAAGCCATGGAAAAGTTATATTACAGTAGAAACAATGCAAAAACAAAATATGAATTGGTTTTCAACAGTACTTAGAGTGATGATTTGCTTTATTATACTAATGGATCTTACCGAGTTTTCTGTTGAAGTTTTGTGTGGATGAAGTGTCTAAACGAGGAGGTCTCGATATGAGGAAAAGGAAGAGAGGCAAGAGCTCAAGCTTGGGGATGCCTGAGGCACCCCAAGTAAATATTCAAGGAGACTCAAGCGTCTAAGCTTGGGGATGCCCCGGAAGGCATCCCCTCTTTCTTCAACAAGTACCGGTATGTTTTCGTATTCGTTTCGTTCGTGCATTATGTGCAAGTCTTGGAGCGTCTTTTGCATTTAGTTTTCACTTTTTCTTTTATGCACCATGCTGGTATGAGATAGTCCTTGGTTGATTTATAGAATGCTCTTTGCGCTTCACTTAAATCTTTTGAGTATGACTTTATAGAATGCTTCATGTGCTTCACTTATATCATTTGAAGTCTGGATTGCCTGTTTCTCTTCACATAGAAAACTGCCATTTGTAGAATGCTCTTTTTCTTCACTTATATTTGTTAGAGCATGGTGATACGTCTCCAACGTATTTATAATTTTTGATTGCTCCATGCTACTTTATCTACTATTTTGGACTATATTGGGCTTTATTTTCCACTTTTATATTACTTTTGGGACTAACCTATTAACCGGAGGCCCAGCCCAGAATTGCTGTTTTTTTGCCTATTTCAGTGTTTCGAAGAAATAGAATATCAAACGGATTCCAAACGGAATGAAACCTTCGGGATCGTGATTTTCCAACCAAACGTGATCCAGGAGACTTGGATCCTACTCCAAGTAGTGCCCGAGGAGGTCACGAGGGTGGAGGCCCCCCCTGGGCGCGCCCCCTACCTCGTGGGCCCCTCGATGCTCCACCGACGTACACCTTCCTCCTATATATACCTACGTATCCCTGAACGATCAGAACAGGAGTCAAAGACCTAATTCCACCGCCGCAACCTTCTGTATCCACGAGATCCCATCTTGGGGCCTATTCGGGAGCTCCGCCGGAGGGGGCATCCACCACGGAGGGCTTCTACATCATCACCATAGCCCCTCCGATGAAGTGTGAGTAGTTTACTTCAGACCTTCAGGTCCATAACTACTAGCTAGATGGCTTCTTCTCTCTTTTTGGATCTCAATACAATGTTCTCCCCCTCTCTCGTGGAGATCTATTCGATGTAATCTTCTTTTTTTGCGGTGTGTTTGTTGAGACCGATGAATTGTGGGTTTATGATCCAGTATTATCTATGGAAAATATTTGATTCTTCTATGAATTCTTTTATGTATGATTGACTTATCTTTGCAAGTCTCTTCGAATTATCCTTTTTGGTTTGGCCAACTAGATTGGGAGTTCTTGCAATGGGAGAAGTGCTTAGCTTTGGGTTCAATCTTGCGGTGTCCTTACTCAGTGACAGAAAGAGTTGCAAGGCACGTATTGTATTGTTGCCATCGAGGATAACAAGATGGGGTTTTTATCATATTGCATGAATTTATCCCTCTACATCATGTCATCTTGCTTACGGTGTTACTCTGTTTTTAACTTAATACTCTAGATGCATGTTGGATAGCGGTCGATGAGTGGAGTAATAGTAGTAGATGCAGAATCGTTTCGGTCTACTTGTTTTGGACGTGATGCCTATATACATGATCATTGCCTAGATATACTCATAACTATGCTCAATTCTGTCAATTGCTCAACAGTAATTTGTTCACCCACCGTAGAATACTTATGCTCTTGAGAGAAGCCACTAGTGAAACCTATGGCCCCCGGGTCTATTCTCATCATATCAATCTATATCACTTTATTTACTTGCTTTGTTTTACTTTGCCTTTTACTTTTTACTTTGCATCTACCTATCAAAAATACCAAAAATATTATCTCTATCAGATCTCACTCTCGTAAGTGACCGTGAAGGGATTGACAACCCCTAAGCGTTGGTTGCGAGTTGCTATCGTTTTGTGTAGGTATGAGGGACTTGTGTGTGGTATCCAACTGGATTGATACCTTGGTTCTCAAAAACTGAGGGAAATACTTATGCTACTTTACTGCATCATCCTCTCCTCTTCGGGGAAATCCAACACAGTGCTCAAGAGGTAGCACATGGGCATACATTTTGTGGACACAATTAAACTCTCTTGCTTCACTTATATCTATTTAGAGAGATGACAGGAATTGGTCATTCACATGGTTAGTCATAAAATCCTACATAAACTTGTGGATCACTGAATATGATATGTCTGATTCCTTGCAATAGTTTTGCGATATAAAGGTGGTGATATTAGAGTTATGCTAGTGGGTGACTGTGGATTAGTAGAAACACTTGTGTTGAGGTTTGTGATTCCCGTAGGATGCACGTATGGTGAACCACTTTGTGATGAAGTTGGAGCTCAATTTTATTTGTTGATTGTCTTCCTTATGAGTGGCGGTCGGGGACGAGCGATGGTCTTTTCCTACCAATCTATCCCCCTAGGAGCATGCACGTAGTACTTTGTTTTCAATGGCTTGTAGATTTTTGCAATAAGTATATGAGTTCTTTATGACTAATGTTAGGTCCATGGATTATACGCACTCTCACCCTTCCATCATTGCTAGCCTCTTCGGTACCTCGAGAGTTGGTGCAAACTTCGCCGGTGCATCCAAACCCCGTGATACGATACACTCTATCACACATAAGCCTCCTTATATCTTCCTCAAAACAACCACCATACCTACCTATCATGGAATTTCCATAGCCATTCCGAGATATATTGCCATGCAACTTTTATCATCATCAAAGACATGATTTGAGCATTCATTTTCATATTGCTTTGCATGATCGTAAGATAGCTAGCGTAATGTTTTCATGGCTTGTCCGTTTTTTATGTCATTGCTATGCTAGATCATTGCACATCCCGGTACACCGTCGGAGGCATTCATATAGTGTCATATCTTTGTCCTAGATATTGAGTTGTAAGTAAATAAAAGTGTGATGATCATCATTATTAGAGCATTGCCCCAGTGCGGAAAGGATGATGGAGACTATGATTCCCCCACAAGTCGGGATGAGACTCCGTACTTTATGAAAAATAAAAGAGGCCAAAGAAGCCCCAATAAAAAAAAGAGGCCAAAGAAGCCCACCAAAAAGAAAGAAAAAATATAAAAAAATGAAAAATAAAAGAAGAAAAATGAGAGAAAAAGAGAGAAGGGGCAATGTTACTATCCTTTTACCACACTTGTACTTCAAAGTAGCACCATGTTCTTCATAGAGAGAGCCTCCTATGCTTTCACTTTCATATACTAGTGGGAATTTTTCATTATAGAACTTGGCTTGTATATTCCGATGATGGGCTTCCTGAAATGCCCGAGGTCTTCATGAGCAAGCAAGTTGGATGCACACCCACTTAGTTTTTAGTTTGAGCTTTCATACACTTATAGCTCTAGTGCATCCGTTGCATGGCAATCCCTACTCACTCACATTGATATCTATTGATGGGCATCTCCATAGCCCGTTGATACGCCTAGTTGATGTGGGACTTTCTCCCTTTTTGTCTTCTCCACATAACCTCCACCATAATATTCTATTCCACCTATAGTGCTATATCCATGGCTCATGCTCATGTATTGCGTGAAAGTTGAAAAAGTTTGAGATTATTAAAGTATGAAACAATTGCTTGGCTTGTCATCGGGGTTGTGCATGATAAAATACTTTGTGTGATGAAGATAGAGCAACAGCCAGACTATATGATTTTGTAGGGATAGCTTTCTTTGGCCATGTTGTTTTGAAAAGACATGATTGCTTTATTGGTACGCTCGAAGTATTATTGTTTTTATGTCAAATGATAGACTATTGCTTTGAATCACTTGTGTCTTAATATTCATGCCATGATTAGACTTATGATCAAGATTATGCTAGGTAGCATTCCACATCAAAAATTATTATTTTTTATCATTTACCTACTCGAGGACGAGCAGGAATTAAGCTTGGGGATGCTGATACGTCTTCGTCGTATCTATAATTTTTGATTGTTCCATGCCAATATTATTCAACTTTCATATACTTTTGGCAACTTTTTATACTATTTTTGGGACTAACATATTGATCCAGTGCCCAGTGTCAGTTCCTGTTTGTTGCATCTTTTTTGTTTCGCAGAAACCCAATATCAAATGGAGTCCAAACGGGATAAAAACGGATGGAGATTTTTTTTGGAATACTTATGATTTTTGGGATGTAAAATCAACGTGAAACAGTGTACGGGGTGGCCACGAGACAGGGGGCGCGCCCTCCCCCCTGGGCGTGCCCTGGACTCTCGTGGGTCACCAGAAATGCGGTTGACGCTCTTCTTTTGGCGCAAGAAAGCTAATTTTATGAGAAAGATCTGGGCAAAAGATTCACCCCAATCGGAGTTACGGATCTCTGGATATTTAAGAAACAGTGAAGGGGTAGAATCTGGAAACGCAGAAATAGAGAGATAGATCCAATCTCGGAGGGGCTCTCGCCCCTCCCAAGCTATGGGAGCCAAGGACCAGAGGGGAAACCCTTCTCCCATCTAGGGAGGAGGTCAAGGAAGGAGAATAAGAAGGGGGGCTGAGGGAGTCCTGGATTGGGGGGGTGTCCGGATAGCCGGATTACCATGATCAACCGAACTATCATCGGCCGGACTATCATCATCGATCGGACTCCAAGACTATGAAGATACAAGATTGAAGACTTCTTCCCGTGTCCGGATGGGACTTTCCTTGGCGTGGAAGGCAAGCTTGGCGATACGGATATGTAGATCTCCTACAATTGTAACCGACTCTATGTAACCCTAGCCCTCTCCGGTGTCTATATAAACCGGATGGCTCTAGTCCGTAGGACAACGAGCAACATCAACCCTTACAATCATACCATAGGCTAGCTTTTAGGGTTTAGCCTCCTTGATCTCGTGGTAGATCCACTCTTGTAAACATCCACAATATCAATATCAATCAAGCAGGACGTAGGGTTTTACCTCCATCAAGAGGGCCCGAACCTGGGTAAAACATCGTGTCCCTTGACTCCTGTTACTATCCGCCTAGACGCACAGTTCGGGATCCCCTACCTGAGATCCGCCGGTTTTGACACCGACATTGGTGCTTTCATTGAGAGTTCCTCTGTGTCGTCACCGATAGGCTTGATGGCCTCTTCAATCAACAACGACGCGGTCCTGGGACAGACTTTTCTCCCCGTACAGATCCTTGTATTCGGCGGCTTCGCACTGCGGGCCAACTCACTTGGCCGTCTGGAGCAGATCGAAAGCTACGCCCCTGGCCGTCAGGTCAGGTTTGGAAGCCTAAACTTCACGGCCGATATCCGCGGGGACTTGATCCTCGACGGGTCCGAGCCGCATCTAAGTGCGCCGCACTGCCACGATGGGCACGACCTAACTCTACCGCCGGACAGCGCCTTGGAGGCCGCACTTGAATCCGCTCCGACCTATAGTCCGGAGCCGATCGCGCAGATCGAGGACGGGTGGCTGGACACCACCTCGGGAGCTGCAACTTCTACGGCGATGGAGCCGAACACTGACCTTGTCCCGCATATAGCTCATGACTCCGAGGTGCCGGACTCTCTATCGGACTCCAACCCTCCTACGCCCGCGCCAGTCGAATCCGATTGGACACCGGCCATGGAATTCACCGCTGCGGACATCTTTCAGCACTCACCCTTCGGCGACACCTTAAATTCGCTGAAGCATCTCTCGTTATCCAGAGAGCCCTGGCCGGACTACGGCCGGGATGGTTGGGACATGGACGACGAAGAAATTCTGAACCCTCCCACCACCCACTTCGTAGCCACCGTCGACGATCTAACCGACGTGCTCGACTACGACTCCGAAGACATCGACGGTATGGACGACGATGCCGGAGACTATCAAGAACCAGTGCCTGCAGGACACTGGAAAACCACCTCATCATACGACATATACATGGTGGACACCCCAAAAGACGGGGACGGCGAAGAAGCAGCGGAGGCAGATTCCTTAAAGAAACAGCCCAAGCGCCGACGTCAGCGGCGCCGCTCTAAATCCCGCCATAGCAAGAATGGAGATTCCGGCACAGGAGATAACAACACCCCAGAAAGTGCCGAAGACAACCCCCTCCAGCAAGACTCAGCGCAAGAGGAGGCAGAAGCAAGCCCTCACGAGAGGGCGGCAGACGAAGAGGTCGAGGATGATAATTACATACCTCCCTCCGGAGACGAGGCAAGCCTCGACGACGACGAATTCATCGTACCTGAGGATCCCGTCGAACAAGAGCGTTTTAGACGCAGGCTAATGGCCACAGCAAACAGTCTAAAGAAAAAGCAGCAACAGCTTCAAGCTGATCAAGACCTGCTGGCCGACAGATGGACCGAGGTCCTCGTGGCCGAAGAGTATGAACTCGAACGCCCCTCCAAGAGCTACCCAAAACGCAAGTTGCTCCCTCGACTAGAGGAGGAAGCATACAATCCGGCATCACCAGCGCACAATACGGCAGACCGACCACCTCATGGCCGCGACAGAGAGGCATGCAAGCCCTCCACCAAAACCGTCCCTCGGCACCGCTCAAAAAGTGCGAAGCCGCGGGGGAACGCGCCGGACTTGCGAGACATATTGGAGGACAAGGCAAGACAATCCAGATCTATCTACGGATCACGTAGGCGCCCCAAGACCCACGACGAATACCGTCGCGCCGGACACAACTACTCCGGCCGGGCCAAACACAGCAGACAACGCTCTCTCGAGCTACGTCGCGATATTGCTCAATACAGAGGCGCCGCACACCCACTATGCTTCACTGATGAAGTAATGGATCATCAAATCCCTGAAGGGTTTAAACCCGTTAACATCGAATCCTACGATGGCACAACAGACCCCGCGGTTTGGATCGAGGATTATCTCCTTCATATACACATGGCCCGCGGCGACGATCTTCACGCCATCAAATATCTCCCGCTCAAGCTTAAAGGACCAGCCCGGCATTGGCTTAACAGCCTGCCAGCAGAGTCAATTGGATGCTGGGAAGACCTGGAAGCCGCATTCCTCGACAACTTCCAAGGCACGTACGTGCGACCACCAGACGCAGATGACCTAAGCCACATAATCCAGCAGCCAGACGAATCGGCCAGGCAATTCTGGACACGGTTCTTGACAAAGAAAAATCAAATCGTCGACTGTCCGGATGCAGAGGCCCTTGCTGCCTTCAAACATAACATCCGCGACGAGTGGCTGGCCCGACACCTAGGACAGGAAAAGCCGAAATCCATGGCAGCCCTCACGTCACTCATGACCCGCTTTTGTGCGGGAGAGGATAGCTGGCTAGCTCGCAGCAACAACCTGAGAAAAAACGCTGGTAGTCCGGATACCAAGGACCGCAATGGCAGGTCGCGTCGATACAAAAACAAACGCCGCATTAACGGCGATAGCAATGAGGATATGGCAGTCAACGCCGAATTCCGAGGCTCTAAACCCGGTCAACGGAAGAAGCCATTTAAAAGAACTACTCTGGGTCTGTCCAATTTAGACCGAATACTCGACCACTCTTGTCAAATACATGGAACCCCCGAAAAACCAGCTAACCACACCAACAGAGATTGTTGGGTATTTAAGCAGGCAGGCAAATTAATTGCCGAAAACAATGACAAGGGGCTACACAGCGACAACGAGGAAGAAACCCAACCGCCGAACAACAGAGGACAAAAGGGATTCCCCCCTCAAGTTCGGACAGTAAATATAATATACGCAACGCATATACCCAAGAGGGAGCGGAAGCATGCACTAAGGGACGTATACGCGATGGAGCCAGTCGCCCCAAAATTCAACCCATGGTCCTCTTGCCCGATCACTTTCGATCGAAGAGACCATCCGACCAGTATCCGCCATGCGGATTTGCCGCATTGGTTTTAGACCCAATCGTTGATGGTTTTCACCTCACGAGAGTCCTGATGGATGGCGGCAGTAGCCTGAACCTGCTTTATCAGGATACAGTGTGCAAGATGGGCATAGACCCTTCAAGGATCAAACCTACAAAAACAACCTTCAAAGGCGTCATACCAGGTGTTGAAGCCAGCTGCACAGGCTCAGTCACACTGGAAGGGGTCTTCGGATCCCCGGATAATTTCCGAAGCGAGGAGTTAATCTTCGACATAGTCCCGTTTTCGCAGTGGCTATCACGCTCTGCTCGGACGAACCGCGTTTGCAAAATTCAACGCGGTGCCGCATTATGCATACCTTAAGCTCAAGATGCCAGGCCCTCGCGGAGTCATCACAGTCAATGGAAACACGGAACGCTCCCTCCAGACGAAGGAACATACAGCGGCTCTCGCGGCATAAGTACAGAGCAGCCTTTTAAGGCAATTTTCGAGTCCGGCCGTTAAACGGCCGGACACGACCAAACGCTCCCGGAGCAACATCAACCAAGACCACCTGGCAGTTTTCGAGCACGCGTAGCAATGCGGCCCCAACCCCAGCCCTCGCACAATTGTAAGACAAACTCTCCGCGTACATAATTACGCCCTGGAGATACCATGGGTCCAGGGGAAGGGGCACGACCACAACAAACCCAGAGTGCGGTTCGACCACACCAGGGGCTCCCAAGTGTGTTGCTCTTTTCTTTTATTTTTCCTTTTTTTTACAGGACTCTGTCTGGCGGCGAACCTGCCGAACTCATGATGCAACAGCCTGGGAGAGACAAAGGCTGCGACGAATACTCAGGTGGTCTCCATTACGAGCATTAAATTTGCTAAATACACCATTCCGCGGCCTACCCCTGGAGGGAGACGCCTTTAATTCGTCCAATCCCTTGCTTTCCGCACTATTTGTATCATTCCGCACTCATAGCAGAACTTCTTGAATAAAATGCAGCACCTTTTGCCCATAAATGCATTACTTTATATATATGTTCATTTACAACATGTTGCATCCGTATATTTTGGTACGGCCGAATACACTAGGGGCTTATGTTCCCTGCATTATGGTGTGATAAGTCTGAACACTTTCACAAGTGCGGCACCCCAAACTTATATCATTATATGAATCGGCTCCGAATCATGTCTTGGGTCAATAGTTGGGTTTGCCCGGCTTCCATGTTTGGCACCTTACGTTTCCGTTCTATCGACTAAGGTAGCACTGGGAGAACCACTGCGATTGCACCCCGGTTGAGCCGGGTTAACGCCTCAGTGGAGAAAGCTAAAACTGACCGTCATGATAAGGCGAGAGACTGGTCGCTGTTCGAGAGGTTTTTTCGTGTCCTAAAGGCCTACGCCGCTTCGAGCGAAGTTCCGGATAATGTCCGATGAAGGCGTGGATAGCGCCCCAAATTAGGTCTTCCGAATACTAGGGGCTTCGCTGAAATTTAAAATTATAGAATTCTATGGCTAAGTGAGAGTGTTCAAGCATTATAAGTCTGGTTGCCTTGTTCGTCGTGTTGAGCGCCTCCCTAGATGGACCCAAATATGGGAACAAGAGTGCTCAAGTTTATCCCGAACACCCCAGCACTAGTGCCATGGGGGCTGAAGCCAACAACTTGCCATCTCTCAGATTTTATAAACGACCGCACAGAAGGTAATATTTTAAATTAAAACAAGCGTTGCTTAGCGCATATGAACAAAGTTTTCAAGCGCACAGGATACTACATAGCGAGTTTACTCAATAATTACATCTCGGGGGCACTCATCCGCAATCTTGCGGGCACCCTTTATGACAGTCTTATAGTACATCTCGGGCGTACGATATTCCTTGCCCGTTGGTGGCGCATCGGTGATCGGCTTCTCTGCATCCAGCTTGCCCCAATGCACCTTTGCGCGGGCAAGGGCCCGACGAGCACCTTCAATACAAGCGGAGCGCTTGATGACCTCCACCCAGGGGCACGCATCCACCAGCCGCCGTACGAGGCCGAAGTAGCTCCCGGGCATGGCCTCTCCAGGCCACAGCCAGACTATGAGGCCCTTCATGGCCTCCTCGGCTACCTTGTGGAGTTCGACCAACTGCTTCAGCTGGTTGCTAGGGGGCACCGAATGGCCGGCCTCAGCATACTGAGACCAGAAGACCTTCTCCGTTGAGCTTCCCTCCTCGCCACGGTAGAATACGGTGGCATCGGATACACTACGAGGCAAATCTGCAAACGCCCCTGGAGAGCTCCGAATTCGGGTAAGTGTCAGGTAGTTTACATTAACATGCTTGCTTTGCATGAAAAATGCCTTACCCGCCGCTATTTTCTTCACATCTTCCACCTCCTGAAGGGCCTTATGGGCCTCGGCCTTGGCGGCTTTGGCACTTTCGAGAGCCGAGGCAAGCTCGGACTCTTGAGTCTTGGAGTCACGCTCCAAACTCTCATGCTTTTCCATGAGAGCCTGGAGCTCTTGCCGAACCACCGCCACCTGCGCCTCCTGCTTTTCTCGCTCCATCCGTTCCGCCGCCGCATTGTGTTCGGCCGCGGACACGGCCTCCTTCAAGGCTGCCACCTCGTTCGTGGCCCCTGCAGTACCCATGTTATCCTTGTTATTCTTTTATTGCAACCTAAATCCTTTTCTGTAAGGTAACTATTCAAAGTGGTGTTACTCACCTTCTTTGTCCTGGAGCTGCTTCTTGGCACGGCCGAGCTCTTGCTCGGACTGCTCGAGCTCCTGCTTCAAAGCACCGACCTCCGCAGTCAGTGCGGCAGAGGTCAGCAGTGCAGCCTGCACACCCATATTGACATAATTTTTTTAGCAACCCTGCGTATATCTCTTTTTTCAGATTCTCGGTCCGGCTTTTCTTTCCGAACACCGAACCGAGCATCAGGGGCTACTGTCTATGCGGTATTACATTACATAATTTTAACTTCTTACCTCAAAGCCTGTTAGAAGGCTACTGCAGGCTTCGGACAGCCCGCTCTTAGCGAGCTATACCTTCTGAATCACCGCACTCATGATAGTGCGGTGTTCTTCCTTGTTGGAAGCGCCTTGGAGCGCCTCCAACAAGTTGTCCGGCGCCTCCGGTTGGACGGAGGCCGCCGGCGTCACGGTCTTGCCCTTCTTGCGAAGGGGCCGCCGGCCGGACTCCGGAACCACTGCGGGTTCCGATGTGGAGTCCGGCGCAAAGTCCGGGAGGCCGCCTTGTGGCGCCTCCGGAGCCTCCCCCTGATGGGTCCCTTCTTGGGACCCCACCTCGGCGTCCTCAGTGGCGCGAGGGGTAGAGGCCGTCGGGATGGAATCCACATCTGACGGAGCCAACGACCCGCTTGATGAAGCGGGGAGATCATCATCGGCCGGACTACAGGCAGTATGCGGCATTAGAGGGACGCTATGTGACATAAAAAGAAACTATAAATCATTCAGGGATCCGGATACTTACGATCTCGCTGGAGGCCTGGCCCTTGAAGGCCACTCTTCCTCGCCAACGTTGATGTTGGCGGAGCTGTCCGGGGGGATAGTCCTTCCCCTCTTGGACCCTTCGGCCTCCCCTGTTAGGGAAGCCTTCCTCTTCCTCTCTCCCTCCTCTGGGAGAGAGTCCTCTTTCTCCTCCTCGTTTTTGGGGGAGGAGCCCGCCTCGGAGTCGTCGGACACCTGAAAACGGGAACTCTTTCGTGTACCCGTGGCCTCCTTCTTGGCCTTCTTCTCCGGCACCACGTGCGGTGCCGGAACCAGCAGCCTCGCTAGACGGGCGCCTACTGGGTTTTCTGGCATGGGAGCCGGGCAGTTGATCTGCTCCACCTTCCTCATCCAGTCCTGTCAAAGGAAAGGGGGAAATCAAAACCCGCATAGAGTCAAACTATGAAAAGCAAGTGTCCCGTAAAGCGGTAGAATCACTTACCTCGTCAGCTTGGCGCTGCGAGCGAAATCCGCGATCTTCAGTCGCGGATGTGGGGGCTTCGGCGCCCTTAAACAACACCCTCCAGGCGCCTTCGTACGTCATGTCGAAGAGTTCGCTCAACGCCTGGTGCTGTTCCGGATCAAACTCCCACAGATTAAATGCCCTCTCTTGGCATGGGAGAATCCGGCGGACGAGCATGACTTGGACCGCGTTAACCAGCCTGAACTTCTTCACTAGCTTCTGGATACAGGCTTGGAGTCCCGTCACCTCTTCTGAACTACCCCACTGCAAGCCCTTCTTTTTCCAGGAGGTGAGCTGCATGGGGATGCCAGATCTGAATTCGGGGGCCGCCGCCCACGTAGGGTCGCGCGGCTCGGTGATATAGAACCACCCTGATTGCCATCCCTTGACGGATTCCACGAAGGCCCCTTCGAACCAAAGGACGTTGGGCATCTTGCCCAACATGGCGCCTCCGCACTCCGCTTGAGTGCCCTTCACTACCTTCGGCTTGACATTGAAGGTCTTGAGCCACAAGCCGAAGTGGGGCTGGATGCCGAGGAAGGCCTCACATGCGACGATAAACGCCGAGATGTTGAGGATGAAGTTCAGCGCCAGATCATGGAAATCCAGGCCGTAGTAGAACATGAGCCCCCGGACGAAGGGGTGAAGTGGAAAGCCCAGTCCGCGGAGGAAATGGGGAAGAAAAACGATCCTCTCATGGGCCCTGGGGGTGGGGATGAGCTGCCCCTCGTCGGGCAGCTGGTGCACGATGTCGCCGGACAAATAGCCGGCGCCGCGCAGTCTTTCGATGTGCTCCTCCGTAACGGAGGAGGTCATCCACTTGTCTCCCGCTCCGGACATGGTTGGAGAAGGTCGAGACGAGATGCGCGAACTTGGGCGCTGGAGCTCGAGTGCGTGGAGAGGAATAAGCAAAGGAGGAAGAAGGCGTAGGTGAAAAGGTGAATCCTTATCCCTTATTATAGGCGGACGAAGACTATGCGTCCCCACTAGCCTGATAAAACTTGCTTATCTCCCAAGCGCCACCATCAATGGCTCGGTTGGGTTGCCCACGTCCGTATTGATGAGAATCCCGGATTAAGGGGAAACACGATCTCTGCTTCGACAAGACGTGCCAAGGAAACCGCTTCGCTAAATGCACTGAGGTGGTAAAATAAAAAACGTAATGGCTTGGTAGTGGTGTGACGTCACGCCGCAAAAAACATCAGCAGATTGAACTTGTGTATATGTATATATTATTCTCTCTACGGTGGAATGTGGAATTTATTTTGCAGAGCCGGACACTATCCTAGTGTTCACAATCTTCTATGAATTATTCAGAGGAGGAACCCTCCTTGCAATGCTGAACAATATGCGCGCCGGACTCATCATCATTGAAGCCTGGTTCAGGGGCTACTGAGGGAGTCCTGGATTGGGGGGGTGTCCGGATAGCCGGATTACCATCATCAGCCCAACTATCATCGGCCGGACTATCATCATCGACCGGACTCCAAGACTATGAAGATACAAGATTGAAGACTTCTTCCCGTGTCCGGATGGGACTTTCCTTGGCATGGAAGGCAAGCTTGGCGATACGTATATGTAGATCTCCTACAATTGTAACCGACTCTATGTAACCCTAGCCCTCTCCGGTGTCTATATAAACCGGATGGCTCTAGTCCGTAGGATAACAAACAACATCAACCCTTACAATCATACCATAGGCTAGCTTTTAGGGTTTAGCCTCCTTGATCTCGTGGTAGATCCACTCTTGTAAACATCCACAATATCAATATCAATCAAGCAGGACGTAGGGTTTTACCTCCATCAAGAGGGCCCGAACCTAGGTAAAACATCGTGTCCCTTGTCTCCTGTACCATCCGCCTAGACGCACAGTTTGGGACCCCCTACCCGAGATCCGCCGGTTTTGACACCGACAGGGGCTCTCTCCCCCTTGCTTCCGGTGGCGCCGGAGCGCTGCCGGGGGCCATCATCATCACCGCGATCTTCACCAACAACTTCACCGCCTTCATCACCAACTCTTCCTCCCTCTATGCAGCAGTGTAACCTCTCTATTACCCGCTGTAATATCTACATAAACATGGTGCTCAACGCTATATTTTATTTCCCAATGATGTATGGCTATCTTATGATGTTTGAGTAGATCCGTTTTGTCCTACTGGTTAATTGATGATTATGATTGGTTTGAGTTGCATGTTTTATTATTGGAGTTGTCCTATGGTGCTCTCCGTGTTGCAAAAGCGTGAGGGATCCCCGCTGTAGGGTGTTGCAATATGTTTATGATTTTCTTGTGGTGGGTGGCGTGAGTGAACAGAAGCACATACCCGAGTAAGTAGGTTGTTTGCATATGGGATAAAGGGGACTTGATACTTTAATGCTATGGTTGAGTTTTACCTTAATGAATCCTTAGTAGTTGCGGACACTTGCTAGAGTTCCAATCATAAGTGCATATGATCCAAGTAGAGAAAGTATGTTAGCTTATGCCTCTCCCTCAAATAGAATTGCAATAGTGATTACCGGTCTAGTTATCGATTGCCTTGGACAAATAACTTTCTCGTAACAAAAAGCTCTCTACTAATATTTACTTTATTGTATCTTTATATAAACAGCCCCTAGTTTATGTTTACGTGCTCTTTATTCTCTTGCAAATCTATCCTATCACACCTACAAAGTACTTCTAGTTTCATACTTGTTCTAGGTAAAGCGAACGTCAAGCGTGCGTAGAGTTGTATCGGTGGTCGATAGAACTTGAGGGAATATTTATTCTACCTTTAGCTCCTCGTTGGGTTCGACACTCTTATTTATCGAAAACTGTTGCGATCCCCTACACTTGTGGGTTATCACTAAGAAAGATTGCTTTGTAAAGGCGTGTTCTTCTAGTTTCCCTGAAAATAATGATGAAGATCTTAAACTTATTGATGTGTCTCCCATTAGATCTTTGTTTTGCAATATGAATATTGATAATAATGGGACTGGAGATGAGTCAACTTTAATTAGAAGGCGTCCCAATAATTCGGAGTTTTTAGATCTTGATGCTAAATTTGGTAAAAGTGGGATTGGAGAGGTCATGACTTTAAATAGCATTGAACCCACTATCTCGGATTTCAAGGAATTTTATTATGATAATTGTTCTTTAGAAGGTTATATTTCCTTGTTACAATCAGTTGTTAATTCTCCTCATGCTTATAGTCAAAATAAAGCTTTTACCAAACATATCGTTGATGCCTTGATGCAATCTTATGCTGAAAAACTTAATTTGGAAGTTTCTATACCTAGAAAACTTAATGATGAGTGGGAACCTACTATAAAGATTAGAATTAAAGATCATGAGTGTTTTGCTTTGTGTTATTTGGGTGCTAGTGTTTCCACGATTGCGAAAACTTTATGTGATATTCTAGGTTTCCATGATCTTGATGATTGCTCTTTAAATTTGCACCTTGCGGATTCCACCATTAAAAAGCCAATGGGAAGGATCAATGATGTTCTCATTGTTGCAAATAGAAATTTGGTGCTCGTAGATTTTATCATTCTTGATATAGATTGCAATCTTTCTTGCCCTATTATTCTTGGCAGACCTTTCCTTAGAGCGATTGGTCCGAAGGAAGGGAATATTAGATTCCAATTTCCATTAAAGAAAGGCATGGAGCACTTTAGAAGAAATAAAGTCAAATTACCTTATGAATCTAGCATGCGAGCTACTTATGAATTGAGTGCCAAAGATGGCACAACCTAGATCTATCTTCGCTTTTATGCCTAGCTAGGGGCGTTAAACGATAGCGCTAGTTGGGAGGCAACCCAATTTTATTTGAGTCTTTTGTTTTTGTTTATGTTTAGTAATAAATTTTTCATCTACTTTCTGTTTATATGTGTTTTTATGTTTTAATTAGTGTTTGTGCCAAGTAGAACCTATAGGATAACCTATGGTGATAGTTAATTTGATTCTGCTGAAAAACAGAAACTTTGCACGCGCGATATTAGTTTTGTTAAATCACAGAAACGTTCTTTTGCGTTGATTCTTTTTGATTCTGATCAATAGAGAAATTTTATAGGACTTCCTATTTTGGTAGGATTTTTATAGTTCCACAATTTTGCGTTAGTTACAGATTTCTACAGACTGTTCTGTTTTTGACAGATACTGCCTTTCGCGTGTTGTTTGCTTATTTTGATGTATCTATGGCTAGTAAAATAGTTTATGAACCATAGAGAAGTTGGAATAAAGTAGGTTTAACACCAAAATAAATAAATAATGAGTTAATTACAGTACCTTATGTGGTGGTTTTGTTTTCTTTCACTAACGGAGCTTATGAGATTTCCTGTTGAGTTTTGTGTTGTGAAGTTTTCAAGTTTTGGGTAAAGATTTGATGAACTATGGAATAAGGAGTGGCAAAAGCCTAAGCTTGGGGATGCCCAAGGCACCCCAAGATATTCAAGAATATCCAAAAGCCTAAGCTTGGGGATGCCCCGGGAAGGCATCCCCTCTTTGGTCTTCGTTCATTGGTAACTTTACTTGGAGCTATATTTTTATTCGCCACATGATATGTGTTTTTCTTGGAGCGTCGTGTATGATATTACTATTTGCTTTTTAGTTTTACACAATCATCCTTGCTGTACACACCTTTTGGGAGAAGCCTACTTGATTGAAAATTATTAGAATACTCTATGTGCCTCACTTATATCTTTTGAGCTAGATAGTTTTTGCTCTAGTGCTTCACATATATCTTTTAGAGCACGGCGGTGGCTTAATTTTGTAGAAATTGCTAGTATCTCATGCTTCACTTATATTATCTTGAGAGTCTCTTAGAACAGCATGGTATTTGCTATGGTTATAAAATTGGTCCTAGAATGGTAGGCATCCAAGTTGGGTATAATAAAAACTATCATAGAAAGTGAATTGGATGCTACGATTAATTTGACACTTGATAATTGTTTTGAGATATGGAGGTAGTGATATTAAAGTAATGCTAGTTGGGTGATTATGAATTTAAAGAATGCTTGAGTTGAAGTTTGTGATTCCCGTAGCATGCACGTATGGTGAACCGCTTTGTGATGAAGTTGGAGCACAATTTTATTTATTGATTGTATTCCTTGTGAGTGGTGGTCGGGGACGAGCGATGGTCTTTTCCTACCAATCTATCCCCCTAGGAACATGCGCATAATACTATGTTTTTGATGACTTGTAGATTTTTGCAATAAGTATATGAGTTCTTTTGATTAATGTTGAGTCCATGGATTATACGCACTCTCACCCTGCCACCATTTCTAGCCTCTCTTGTGCCGCGCAACTTTCGCCGGTACCATACACCCACCATATACCTTCCTCAAAACAGCCACCATACCTACCTATTATGGCATTTCCATAGCCATTCCGAGATATATTGCCATGCAACTTTCCACTGTTCCGTTTATATGACACACATCATCATTGTCATATTGCCCTTTGCATGATCATGTAGTTGACATCGTATTTGTAGCAAGGCCACCTTCATAATTTTCATACATGTCACTCTTGATTCATTGCATATCCTGGTACACCGCCAGAGGCATTCATATAGAGTCATATCTTGTTTTAAGTTTTGAGTTGTAATTCCTGAGTTGTAAGTAAATAAAAGTGTGATGATCTTCATTATTCGAGCATTGTCCCAGTGAGGAAAGGATGATGGAGACTATGATTCCCCTACAAGTCGGGATGAGACTTCGGACTTTACAAAAGAAAAAAAAGAGAAAGGCCAAAAAAGAGAAAGGCCAAAAGAAAAAAAAAGGGGATTGAAAAGAAAAAGAAAAGAAAAAAAGAATAAAAAATGAGAGAAAAGAGAGAAGGGACTATGATTCCCCCACAAGTCGGGATGAGACTTCGGACTTTACAAAAGAAAAAAAAAGAGAAAGGCAAAAAAAGAGAAAGGCCAAAAGAAAAAAAAGAAAAAGAAAAAAAAGAAAAAAAAAGAAAAAAATGAGAGAAAAGAGAGAAGGGACAATGCTACTATCCTTTTACCACACTTGTGCTTCAAAGTAGCAACATGATCTTCATGATAGAGAGTCTCCTATGTTGTCACTTTCATATACTAGTGGGAATTTTTCATTATAGAACTTGGCTTGTATATTCCAATGATGGGCTTCCTCAAAATGTCCTAGGTCTTTGTGAGCAAGCGAGTTGGATGCACACCCACTTAGTTTCTTTTGTTGAGCTTTCATACATTTATAGCTCTAGTGCATCCGTTGCATGGCAATCCCTACTCACTCACATTGATATCTTTTAATGGGCATCTCCATAGCTCGTTGATACGCCTAATTGATGTGAGACTATCTTCTCCCTTTTTGTCTTCTCCACAACCACCATTCTATTCCACATATAGTGTTATGTCCATGGCTCACGCTCATGTATTGCGTGAAAGTTGAAAAAGTTTGAGATTACTAAAGTATGAAACAATTGCTTGGCTTGTCATCGGGGTTGTGCATGATTAAATACTGTGTGTGATGAAGATAGAGCAATAGCCAGACTATATGATTTTGTACGGATAACTTTCTTTAGCCATGTTATTTTGAGAAGACATGATTGCTTTTATTAGTATGCTTGATGTGTTACTATTTCTTATGTCAATATGAACTTTTATTTTGAATCATTTGGATCTGAACATTCATGCCACAATAAATAAAATTACATTGAGAATTATGCTAGGTAGCATTCCACATCAAAAATTCTATTTTTATCATTTACCTACTCGAGGACGAGCAGGAATTAAGCTTGGGGATGCTTGATACGTCTCCAACGTATCTATAATTTTTTATTGTTCCATGCTATTATATTACCCCTTTTGGATGTTTATGTTCTTTATTTTACACATTTATATCATTTTTGGGACTAACCTACTAACCGGAGGCCCAGCCTGTATTGCTGTTTTTCTGCCTATTTTAGTATTTCAAAGGAATATCAAACGGAGTCTAAACAGAATGAAACCTTCGGGGGCGTGATTTTTGGAATGAACGTGATCCAGAGGACTTGGAGTGCAAGTCAAGAAGCAATCAAGGCGGCTAGGAGATAGGAGGGCACGCCCACCCCTCCTGGGTGTGCCCTCTGTCTCCTGGGCCCCTCGAGCAGCCACCGCCGTACTTCTTCCTCCTATATATACCCACGTACCCCGAAAACATCCAGGGAGCCAACGAAAAACATTTTCCACTGTCATAACCTTCTGTATTCGCGAGATCCCGTCTTGGAGCCTTCATCCGTGCTCCGCCAGAGGGGGAACAGACCATGGAGGGCTTCTATATCAACACCATTGCCCTTCCGATGAGTTGTGAGTAGTTTACCACAGACCTTCGGGTCCATATATATTATCTAGATGGCTTCTTCTCTCTTTTTGGATCTCAATACAATGTTCTCCTCCTGTCTTGTGGGGATCTATTCGATGTAAACTCTTTTTGCGGTGTGTTTGTCGAGATCCCATGAATTGTGGGTTTATGATCAAGTTTATCTATGAGAAATATTTGAATCTTCTCAGAATTCTTTTATGTGTGATTAAGTTATCTTTGCAAGTCTCTTTGAATTACCAGTTTGGTTTGGCCTACTAGATTGATCTTTCTTGCAATGGGAGAAGTGCTTAGCTTTGGGTTCAATCTTGCGGCGTCCTTTCCCAGTGACAGCAGGGGCAGCAAGGCATGTATTGTATTGTTGCCATCAAGGATAAAAAGATGGGGTTTATATCATATTGCATGAGTTTATCCCTCTACATCATGTCATATTTCTTAATGCGTTACTCTGTTCTCATGAACTTAATACTCCAGATGCATGCTGGATAGCGGTCGATGTGTGGAGTAATAGTAGTAGATGTAGGCAGGAGTCGGTCTATTTGTTGCGGATGCGATGCCTATATACATGATCATGCCTAGATAATCTCATAATTATTCGCTTTTCTATCAATTGCTCGATAGTAATTTGTTCACCCACCGTAATACTTATGCTATCTTGAGAGAAGCCTCTAGTGAAACCTATGGCCCTCGGGTCTATCTTTTATCATACAAGCTTTCAATCTACTTTTATCTGCATCTTTACTGTTTGCATCTATATTATAAAATACCAAAAATATATTTATCTTATCATCCTATCTCTATCAGATCTCACTTTCGCAAGTGGCCGTGAAGAGATTGACAACCCCTTTATTGTGTTGGTTGCGAGTCCTTTGTTTGTTTGTGTAGGTGCATGAGACTTCTGAGGAGCCTCCTACTGGATTGATACCTTGGTTCTCAAAACTGAGGGAAATACTTACGCTACTATTGCTGCATCACCCTTTCCTCTTCAAGGAAAACCAATGCAAGCTCAAGACATAGCAAGAAGGATTTCTGGCGCCGTTGCCGGGAAGGTCTTCGCTCAAGTCAAGACATACCAAGTACCCATCACAAACTCATCTCCCTCGCATTCACATTATTTGCCATTTGCCTCTCGTTTTCCTCTCCCCCACTTCACCCTTGCCTTTTTATTCGCCTCTCTTTCCCAATCTTCTACTCTCTTTTTCGCTTGCCTTATTCTGTTTTCTTGTGTGTTGGATTACTTGTTGCCATGGCGCAAGATAATACCAAATTGTGTGATCTCTCCAATACCAATAATAATGATTTTCTTAGTACTCTGGTTGCTCCTCTTAATGATGTTGAGTCTTGTGAAATCAATACTGCTTTGCTGAATCTTGTTATGAAAGATCAATTCGCCGGCCTTCCTAGTGAAGATGTCGCTACTCATCTAAACAACTTTGTTGATTTGTGTGATATGAAAAATAAGAAAGATATGGATAATGATATTGTTAAATTGAAGTTATTTCCGTTTTCACTTAGAGATCGTGCTAAAGTTTGGTTTTCGTCTTTGCCTAAAAATAGTATTGATTCTTGGAACAAGTGCAAAGATGCTTTTATCTCTAAGTACTTTCCTCCCGCTAAGATTATCACTCTTAGGAACGATATTATGAATTTTAAACAACTTGATCATGAGCATGTTGCCCAATCTTGGGAAAGAATGAAATTGATGATTCGCAATTGCCCTACTCATGGTTTGAATTTATGGATGATCATACAAAACTTTTATGTCGGTTTGAACTTTGCTTCTAGAAATCTTTTAGATTCGGCCGCGGGAGGCACGTTTATGGAAATCACGTTAGGAGATGCTACTAAACTTCTTGATAATATTATGGCTAATTATTCTCAATGGCACACTGAAAGATCTTCTAGTAAAAAAGTGCATGCTATAGAAGAAATCAATGTTTTGAGTGGAAAGATGGATGAACTTATGAAATTGTTTTCTACTAAAAATACTCCTCTTGATCCCAATGATATGCCTTTGTCTACTTTGATTGAGAATAATAATGAATCTATGGATGTGAATTTTGTTGGTAGGAATAGTTTTGGAAACAACGCTTATAGAGGAAATTTTAATTCTAGACCGTTCCCTAGTAATTCCTCTAATAATTATGGAAATTCCTACAATAATTCTTATGCTAATTTTAATAAGATGCCCTCTGATTTTGATAATAGTGTGAAAGAATTTATGATTTCTAAAAAGAATTTTAATGCTTTGCTTGAAGAAAATTTGCTCAAAGTTGATGATTTGGCTAGGAACGTTGATAGACTTTCGCTTGATGTTGATTCTCTTAAACTTAGATCTATTCCTCCTAAGCATGATATCAATGAGTCTCTCAAATCCATGAGAATTTCCATTGATGAGTGCAAGGAAAGAACCGCTAGATTGCGTGCTAAGAAAGATTGCTTTGTAAAGGCGTGTTCTTCTAGTTTCCATGAAAATAATGATGAAGATCTTAAAGTTATTGATGTGTCTGCCATTAGATCTTTATTTTGCAATATGAATCTTGATAATAATGGGACTGGAGATGAGTCAACTTTAATTAGAAGGCGTCCCAATAATTCGGAGTTTTTAGATCTTGATGCTGAATTTGGTAAAAGTGGGATTGGAGAGGTCATGACTGTAAATACCATTGAACCCACTATCTCGGATTTCAAGGAATTTGATTATGATAATTGTTCTTTAGAAGGTTGTATTTCCTTGTTGCAATCCGTTGTTAATTCTCCTCATGCTTATAGTCAAAATAAAGCTTTTACCAAACATATCGTTGATGCCTTGATGCAATCTTATGATGAAAAACTTAATTTGGAAGTTTGTATACCTAGAAAACTTAATGATGAGTGGGAACCTACTATAAAGATTAGAATTCAAGATCATGTGTTTTGCTTTGTGTGATTTGGGTGCTAGTGTTTCCATGATTCCGAAAACTTTGTGATATTCTAGGTTTCCATGATCTTGATGATTCCTCTTTAAATTTTCACCTTGCGGATTCCACCATTAAAAAGCCAATGCGACGGATCAATGATGTTCTCATTGTTGCAAATAGAAATTTGGTGCCTGTAGATTTTATCGTTCTTGATATAGATTGCAATCTTTCTTGCCCTATTATTCTTGGTAGACCTTTCCTTAGAACAATTGGTGCGAAGGAAGGGAATATTAGATTCTAATTTCCATTAAAGAAAGGCATGGAGCACTTTCCAAGAAAGAAAGTCAAATTACCTTATGAATCTATCATGTGAGCTACTTATCAATTGAGTGCCAAAGATGGCACAACTTAGATCTATCTTCGCTTTTATGCCTAGCTAGGGGCGCTAAACGATAGCGCTAGTTGGGAGGCAACCCAATTTTATTTGTGTCTTTTGTTTTTATTTCTGTTTAGTAATAAATTTTTCATCTACTTTCTGTTCAGATGTGTTTTTATGTTTTAATTAGTGTTTGTGCCAAGTAGAACCAATAGGATAACCTATGGTGATAGTTAATTTGATTCTGCTGAAAAACAGAAACTTTGCACGCACAAAATTAGTTTTGTTAAATCACATAAACATGATTTTGCGTTCATTCGTTTTGCTTCTGATCAATAGAGAAATTTTACAGGACTTCCTATTTTGGTAGGATTTTTATAGTTCCGCAAGTTTGCGTTAGTTACAGATTTCTACAGACTGTTCTGTTTTTGACAGATACTGCCTTTCACGTGTTGTTTGCTTATTTTGTATCTATGGCTAGTAAAATAGTTTATGAACCATAGAGAAGTTGGAATAAAGTAGGTTTAACACCAAAATAAATAAAGAATGAGTTAATTACAGTACCTTATGTGGTGGTTTTGTTTTCTTTCACTAACGTAGCTTACAAGATTTCCTGTTGAGTTTTGTGTTGTTAAGTTTTCAAGTTCTGGGTAAAGATTTGGTGGACTATGGAATAAGGAGTGGCAAAATCCTAAGCTTGGGGATGCCCAAGGCACCCCAAGATATTCAAGAATATCCAAAAGCCTAAGCTTGGGGATGCCCCGGGAAGGCATCCCCTCTTCGGTCTTCATTCATTGGTAACTTTACTTGGAGATATATTTTTATTCGCCACATGCTATGTGTTTTGCTTGGAGAGTCGTGTATGATATTAGTATTTGCTTTTTAGTTTTACACAATCATCCTTGCTGTACACACCTTTTGGGAGAAGCCTACTTGATTGAAAGTTATTAGAATACTCTATGTGCTTCACTTATATCTTTTGAGCTAGATAGTTTTTGCTCTAGTGCTTCACTTATATCTTTTAGAGCACGGTGGTGGCTTAATTTTGTAGAAATTGCTAGTCTCTCATGCTTCACTTATATTATTTTGAGAGTCTCTTAGAACAGCATGGTATTTGCTATGGTTATAAAATTGGTCCTAGAATGGTAGGCATCCAAGTTGAGTATAATAAAAGTTGTCATAGAAAGTGAATTGGATGCTACGATTAATTTGATACTTGATAATTTTTTTGAGATATGGAGGTAGTGATATTAAAGTCATGCTAGTTGGGTGATTATGAATTTAAAGAATGCTTATGTTGAAGTTTGTGATTCCCGTAGCATGCACGTATGGTGAACCGCTTTGTGATGAAGTTGGAGCAAAATTTTATTTATTGATTGTCTTCCTTATGAGTGGCGGTCTGGGACGAGCGATGGTCTTTTCCTACCAATCTATCCCCCTAGGAGCATGCGCGTAATACTTTGTTTTTTATGACTTGTATATTTTTGCAATAAGTATATGAGTTCTTTTGACTAATGTTGATTCCATGGATTATACGCACTCTCACCCTACCACCATTGCTAGCCTCTCTTGTGCCGCGCAACTTTCGCCGGTACCACACACCCACCATATACCTTCCTCAAAACAGCCACCATACCTACCTATTATGGCATTTCCTTAGCCATTCCGAGATATATTGCCATTCAACTTTCCACCGTTCCGTTTATATGATACGCATCATCATTGTCATATTGCTCTTTGCATGATCATGTAGTTGACATCGTATTTGTGGCAAGGCAACCTTCATAATTTTCATACATGTCACTCTTGATTCATTGCATATCCCGGTACACCGCCGGAGGCATTCATATAGAGTCATATCTTGTTTTAAGTTTTGAGTTGTAATTCTTGAGTTGTAAGTAAATAAAAGTGGTATGATCTTCATTATTAGAGCATTGTCCCAGTGAGGAAAGGATGATGGAGACTATGATTCCCCCACAAGTCAGGATGAGACTTTGGACTTTACAAAAGAAAAAAAATAGAAAGGCAAAAAAAGAGAAAGGCCAAAAGAAAAAAAAAAGAAAAAGAAAAAAAGGGGATTGAAAAGAAAAAAAAGAAAAAAAAGAATAAAAAATGAGAGAAAAGAGAGAAGGGACAATGCTACTATCCTTTTACCACACTTGTGCTTCAAAGTAGCAACATGATCTTCATGATAGAGAGTCTCCTATGTTGTCACTTTCATATACTAGTGGGAATTTTTCATTATAGAACTTGGCTTGTATATTCCAATGATGGGCTTCCTCAAAATGCCCTAGGTCTTTGTGAGCAAGCGAGTTGGATGCACACCCACTTAGTTTCTTTTGTTGAGCTTTCATACATTTATAGCTCTAGTGCATCCGTTGCATGGCAATCCCTACTCACTCACATTGATATCTTTTAATGGGCATCTCCATAGCTCGTTGATACGCCTAATTGATGTGAGACTATCTTCTCCCTTTTTGTCTTCTCCACAACCACCATTCTATTCCACATATAGTGTTATGTCCATGGCTCACGCTCATGTATTGCGTGAAAGTTGAAAAAGTTTGAGATTACTAAAGTATGAAACAATTGCTTGGCTTGTCATCGGGGTTGTGCATGATTAAATACTTTGTGTGATGATGATAGAGCAACAGCCAGACTATATGATTTTGTACGGATAACTTTCTTTAGCCATGTTATTTTGAGAAGACATGATTGCTTTTATTAGTGTGCTTGAAGTATTACTATTTCTTATGTCAATATGAACTTTTATTTTGAATCATTTGGATCTAAACATTCATGCCACAATAAAGAAAATTACATTGAGAATTATGCTAGGTAGCATTCCACATCAAAAATTCTGTTTTTATCATTTACCTACTCGAGGACGAGTAGGAATTAAGCTTGGGGATGCTTGATACGTCTCCAACGTATCTATATTTTTTATTGTTCCATGCTATTATATTAACCCTTTTGGATGT
Organism: Triticum timopheevii; assembly: GCA_963921465.1. Classification (NCBI taxonomy): domain Eukaryota; kingdom Viridiplantae; phylum Streptophyta; class Magnoliopsida; order Poales; family Poaceae; genus Triticum; species Triticum timopheevii. The sequence continues at coordinate 559,548,874 of OY997264.1, read as the reverse complement.
TTATGGGCTTTATTTTACACATTTATATTATTTTTGGGACTAACCTACTAACCGGAGGCCCATCCCGTATTGTTGTTATTTTGCCTATTTCAGTATTTTGAAGAAAAGGAATATCAAACAGAGTCCAAACAGAATGAAACCTTCGGGAGCGTGATTTTTGGAACGAACGTGATCCAAAGGACTTGGAGTGCAAGTCAAGAAGCAATCGAGGCAGCCAAGAGATAGGAGGGCGCGCCCACCCCTCCTGGGCGCGCCCCCTGTCTCCTGGGCCCCTCGAGCGGCCACCGACGTACTTCTTCCTCCTATATATACCCACGTAACCTGAAGACATCCAGGGAGCTAACAAAACAATTTCCACCGCCGTAACCTTCTGTATCCGCAAGATCCCATCTTGGAGCCTTCGTCGGCGCTCCGCCAGAGGGGGAATCGACCACGGAGGGCTTCTACATCAACACCATAGCCCTTCTGATGAGTTGTGAGTAGTTTACCACAGACCTTCGGGTCCATAGTTATTAGCTAGATGGCTTCTTCTCTCTTTTTGGATCTCAATACAATGTTCTCCCCCTCTCTTGTGGAGATATATTCGATGTAAACTCTTTTTGCGGTGTGTTTGTCGAGATCCCATGAATTGTGGGTTTATGATCAAGTTTATCTATGAGAAATATTTGAATCTTCTCTGAATTCTTTTATGTATGATTGAGTTATCTTTGCAAGTCTCTTTGAATTATCAGTTTGGTTTGGCCTACTAGATTGATCTTTCTTGCCATGGGAGAAGTGCTTAGCTTTGGGTTCAATCTTGCGGTGTCCGTACCCAGTGACAGCAGGGGTTGCAAGGCACGTATTGTATTATTGCCATCGAGGATAAAAAGATGGGGTTTATATCATATTGCATGAGTTTATCCCTCTACATCATGTCATCTTTCTTAATGCATTACTCTATTCTTATGAACTTAATACTCTAGATGCATGTTGGATAGCGGTCGATGTGTGGAGTAATAGTAGTAGATGCAGGCAGGAGTCGGTCTACTTGTTGCGGACGTGATGCCTATATACATGATCATGCCTAGATAGTCTCATAATTATTCACTTTTCTATCAATTGCTCGACAGTAATTTGTTCACCCACCGTAATACTTATGCTATCTTGAGAGAAGGCTCTAGTGAAACCTATGGCCCCGGGGTCTATCTTTTATCATACAAGCTTTCAATCTACTTTTATTTGCATCTTTACTTTTTGCATCGATATTATAAAATACCAAAAATATATTTATCTTATCATACTATCTCTATCAGATCTGACTTTCGCAAGTGGCCGTGAAGGGATTGACAACCTCTTTATTGCGTTGGTTGCGAGTTCTTTGTTTGTTTGTGTAGGTGCGTGGGACTTCTGAGGAGCCTCCTACTAGATTGATACCTTGGTTCTCAAAACTAAGGGAAATAATTATGATACTATTGCTGCATCACCCTTTCCTCTTCAAGGAAAACCAACGCAAGCTCGAGACGTAGCATGGACCTACGAAGCTCAGTAGCAACTTGATCCAAAGTATCTTATCATCATCATTAACTTCCTCTCCAGTCGGTGCACGCACCACAGAAACATCTTCCTGAGCTGCGCTACTTTCCGCTTCAAGAGGCAGTACTTCATCAAGTTCTACTTTCCTCCCACTTACTTCTTTCGAGAGAAACTCTTTCTCCAGAAAGGACCTATTCTTGGCAACAAAGATCTTGCCTTCGGATCTGAGGTAGAATGTATAACCAATGGTTTCCTTAGGGTATCCTATGAAGACGCATTTTTCCAACTTGGGTTCGAGCTTTTCAGGTTGAAGTTTCTTGACATAAGCATCGCATCCCCAAACTTTTAGAAACGACAGCTTAGGTTTCTTCCCAAACCATAATTCATACAGTGTCATCTCAACGGATTTAGATGGTGCCCTATTTAAAGTGAATGTAGCTGTCTCTAGAGCGTATCCCCAAAATGATAGCGGTAAATCCGTAAGAGACATCATAGATCGCACCATATCCAATAGAGTGTGATTACGACGTTCGGACACACCATTACGCTGAGGTGTTCCAGGCGGCGTGAGTTGTGAAACGATTCCATATTTCCTTAAGTGCGTACCAATTTTGTGACTCAAATATTCTCCCCCACGATCTGACCGTAAGAACTTTATTTTTCTGTCCCGTTGATTCTCCACCTCACTCTAAAATTCCTTGAACTTTTCAAAGCTCTCAGACGTGTGTTTCATCAAGTAGACATACCCATGTCTACTTAATTCATCAGTGAGGGTGAGAACATAACGATAGCCTCCGCGAGCCTCAACGCTCATTAGACCGCACACATCAGTATGTATGATTTCCAATAAGTTGGTTGCTCGCTCCATTGTTCCAGAGAACGGAGTCTTGGTCATTTTGCCCATGAGGCATGGTTCGCATGTGTCAAATGATTCGTAATCAAGAGACTCCAAAAGTACATCTGCATGGAGCTTCTTCATGCGTTTGACACCAATGTGACCAAGGTGGCAGTGCCACAAGTATGTGGGACTATCATTATCAACCTTACATATTTTGGTATTCACACTATGAATATGTGTAACATCACGTTCGAGATTCATTAAGAATAAACCATTGACCAGCGGGGCTTGACCATAAAACATATCTCTCATATAAATAGAACAACCATTATTCTCGGATTTAAATGAGTAGCCGTCTCGTATTAAACGAGATCCAGATACAATGTTCATGCTCAAAGCTGGCACTAAATAACAATTATTGAGGTTTAAAACTAATCCCGTAGGTAAATGTAGAGGTAGCGTGCCGACGGTGATCACATCGACCTTGGAACCATTCCCGATGCGCATCGTCACCTCGTCCTTCGCCAGTCTCCGCTTATTCTGCAGCTCCTGTTTTGAGTTACAAATATGAGCAACCGCACCGGTATCAAATACCCAGGAGCTACTACGAGTACTGGTGTCGCGACGCGGGGCACGGTCTACTTCCGTGGCCGCCGGGCACCTATGGGGCACGGGGGGCCCCTTTTCTGGTTCGGAGAGGGGGTGCGGAGGCCGCGCGCAGAGCGGATCGAGGTCCCAGGCGCGCGGTGGAGTGAGAGAGACGGGCGATTTTTACCCAGCTTCGGAGCTCTCCGGAGAGATAAAACTCCTACTGCTGCCTTGTGTTGTTATTGGATCTTGCTCGAATACGAGCGCACGGTTGTGTGATGTGTATGTGTTGGACCGGACTCTGGTCCTGTGTCCTCAGATGAACCCTAAAATCCACTGTGCCTGAACCCCTTCTACGTGCGTATGGGCCTCCCTTTTATAGTCTAAAGGGGGCACCAACAGGTGGCAGCGTAAGAAGAGGGGGTAGAGAGGTAAAAACGCAGGTTGGTGTAACAGTGACCAACAGTGCCCCCTACCTAACTGACGGTAGGGGACAAGGGCATTTAATGCCCGTCCGGTCGCCCCAACAGTGCAGGGAGGCGATCGTCAAGTGAGCCACCGATTGCCACGATGGCGTCTCTGTCAGCTCCGCTTGCCACCTCGCTCCGCATGGCTGTGTAGTGCCTCGCCACGTGCCATTGGGACGGTCTTGTGATGACACGTCGCTGGATGTGCTGGAGTTTGGTTGGCAACCTTGCCGCGGCAAGTGCCTTGCCGCGGCCCTCCTCTTGTCGTGCCGGCAAGCTTGCCGTCCCTCGGGCCTTGCCGGGGCGCACGGGGCACCGCGGCAAGTCCCCTGGAGGTGCCTCGGTCGGCCTTCCCGGCAAGCTCCTCTTGTCGGGGCCTTTGTTTCCTTCCCGGCGAGCTCTCCTTGCCGGGCCTTGGTTGGCCTTCCCGGCAAGCTCCTCTTGCCGGGGGCTTTAGCTTGAGTACTCCATCCCTGAACGGCATCAACGTAGCCGCGGAGGACCTTGGTGGACGCCCGGCAAGCCCTGCCGCGGGTTGCCGCGACTGCCCGTGCACAAGTTCGGGGTACTAAGGTACCCCCCTACTTTAGTACACCGACAGTAGCCCCCGGGCCTGGGCCATACACGGTGCCGAGCGTTGTTGGGCCAGGCCCAAAACAGTGCACGGGCACGCGTGGCCTGGGTCCACACAAAATCGGACTCCGCTTCCACCGCGTCCTCCCGCAACGGCACGCGTCGGTTGCGGCGTCGTGGGAGACGTGGTTAATACTTAATTCCAGGGAATGCGCAACGTTCGCATCCCCTATTTATAGGCGGAGGGAACGGAGTCGCTCCCCCACTTTCGCCACTTGCGGTTCCTTCCTCCGAAAGCCCCGACGCCCTCCTCTGTCTCCTAAAAAACAGGAGAGGGATTACGGGCACCTTATCTTTTAATTTGTAAGCCTTCGGGCCTTAGCTGTATTTAAAGCTTGTAATCCTCTCTATCATGTTTTTCATCCTCCATGGACTCACACTAAATTGGGATGTTTTTTAATGAAAAGAGGGGAAATCTTGCCGGATTAAGTCTTTTACTTGATTGCGTGCCTTGTACGTTTTCACCCTACGCTTTCAGGGAACTTGCAGGCGCGGGCACCTTGCCGTGGGCGCCGAGTGCGGAACGTCGGCAACGGAACTGCAACCGACAGGAAACCTTGTTGCGGAGCTAGTCGCGGCTTACTTAAGTCGTTGAGCGGACTCGAAATGACAGTAAGGCAACTAGCTACGAGTTGGTTCCCTGCCGGCGGTGTCGCGGCCGACAAGAAACCTTGCCGTTGGGCTAGCCGCAGTTCACCTAAATTGTCGAGCGGACTCGAGGCAACAGTCGGTGCGCGACTAGCTACGAGTCGGTTCCTCTGCGCACAGGTTCTTTTCGTACAAGGCATGATCGTTCAGAGACGCGGTCTCGCTTTCCCCAGCCCACAAGAGGATGCATGACGAGGGATGGAAAACTTATCTGGTATTACAGCCCCCGGCGACTCTGGCTTGCCGGGGGTGAATCTTGATATTTGCAGCTCCCGGCAACTTTGGCTCCGCCGGGACCTAGGCGCTGGTGCGCCTTGCTCTGTCCTTGCCGCCAGCGTTGTAGCCCCCGGGGACACTGACTTGCCGCGTAGGGATCTTGGCGGCCGCAGCCCCCAGTGAAATCGGCTTGCCAGGGCCTCTTCGCCAGTGCGCCCTTCTAGTTTCTCCTTGTCGCTGTTATTACAGTCACAAAAATAACTAAGAAGCGCTGTAATAAGTTATTCTTTGCAACGTAATCTCAAGTTGGGCAATGCGATGCCATGTTTCACCCCTTTGCATTTTTACACTCTACGCTTCTAGGGAACTTGCCGGTGCTAACACACTTGCTGAGTGCGGAACGTCAGCAGCCTGCTGGCGGTGTTGTACCCGGCAAGAAACCTCCTCGGGCCAGTTGCAGCGCACTTGCATTGTTGAGCGGACTCGGAAACAAACCAAGGGCACAACTTAGCCACGAGTCGATTCCTCCGCGCACAGGTTTTCCATACAAGGCACGGACGTTCAAGGAATATAACTTAAAAATTTAAAACTGACTATGCTCAAACTTTGGCAACTTAGCTTTTTTTTGTCGTCTGCGTCCCGGCAAGGCTAGATTCCTTTGAACGATGCCCGGTCCACATCTTTATCTTCTCTCCCCCCTGGTGAACTTGTGGGCGGAGGGATCTTCTTTTTGAGAAGGAAGAAAAGGAAATGATGATATGGAACATTAAGGTTCGCTATTGCTTACCGGGGGTAAGTGCTGCACAAAGTGTCAGGCATACATGCAAAAAAGAGAGATGCATTAAATTTGACAAAATGTGCGAGGCATATAAACTTTATTTACGCACGGGGGCTGCACCCGGCTTTGTACAAAGTGTTACATGCAACAGCGGCAAGGCTTGTACAAAAGGTGGTTGCCGGAACAGGGCCCGGCAACCGCGCCTTATGGGTAAAACTTGCGGAGATGCTCTATGTTCCAGGAGTTGCTCACCGGAATGCCATCTTCGGTCTCAAGGCGGACAGAGCCGGGCCTAGTGACTCGTTTCACCCGATAAGGGCCTTCCCACTTCGGCGTCAACTTGTTGGAATTCTTGGCGGATTGAACGCGCCGAAGAACAAGGTCGCCTTCCTCGAAGCTTCTGGCATTAACTTTGCGGTTGTGGTAGCGGCGCAAAGCTTGCTGGTAGCGAGCAGCTCGCACAGCAGCCTGAAGACGATCCTCCTCGAGGAGCAGCGCGTCATCTTGACGCAGCTGCTCTTGCTCAAGCTCATCATAAGCGAGCACCCGAGGCGACCCGTATACGAGTTCCGTGGGGAGAACTGCCTCTACTCCGTAGACAAGAGCAAAGGGTGTCTGGCCAGTGGCTCGATTTGGCGTCGTTCTGATCGACCAAAGAACCACTGGCAGCTACTCAATCCAATTTCTTCCGCACTTGTGTAGCCTGTCGAAAGTTCTGGTCTTAAGTCCGCGTAGCACTTCAGCGTTCGCCCTCTCCGCTTGACCGTTGCTTCTTCTCGGGTGAGCAACAGAAGCGAAGCAGATCTTGGTGCCAAGATCTTGGACGTACTGCATGAAGGTGCGGCTCATGTATTGTGTGCCGTTATCGGTGATGATCCTGTTAGGGATTCCGAAACGGCAAACAATCGACCTGAAGAACCTGACTGCTGACTGTGCTGTCACCTTTCTCACTGGTTCCACCTCAGGCCACTTTGTGAACTTGTCGATTGCAACGTACAAGTACTCAAAGCCCCCGATGGCTCGGGGGAAGGGGCCGAGGATATCGAGCCCCCAGACCGAAAATGGCCAGGACAAAGGGATTGTTTGGAGAGCTTGAGCTGGTTGATGAATCCGCTTGGAATGGAACTGGCACGCTTCACACTTGGTTACTTGTGCAGTTGCATCCTGGAGGGCTGTCGGCCAGAAGAACCTTGCCGGAAAGCCTTGCCGGCGAGTGCTCTTACGCCAATGTGATGACCACATATGCCTCCATGTATTTCTGCCAACAGCTCTCGTCCATCTTCCCGGGAAATGCACTTCAATTTCGCTCCGTTGAATCTTCTTCTGTACAGTATGTCATCGACAAACTGGTACATACTCGATTGCCGGGCTACTCTTTCCGCTATTTGTTGTTCCTCGGGGAGTTCTCCTGTTTGAAGGAATTGGACGATCTGCTGTGCCCATGCCGGAGCTTGTGGCTCGACGACAAGGACTAAAGGCGCAAATGCTGCTGCAGGAACATCCGCTTCCACGGCAAGAGTCTGAGATTCTGCCGGAGCGTGATGCTCCCCGGCAAGCGTGTTGGGACACGGCTTGTCGGGAGCGTCTGCTTCAACGAAACAAACCCTAGGGCTTGTCGGAGTAGACTGCTCCTCAGCGCTCTCTGTGTCGAGCATGGGTACCTTCTCGGCGGCGGCTCCGGGAAGCTCTACCGGAGAGTAGTCGCCAGTGACGAACTTTCTCTTTCCGCTCTGTCCAGTTGATGGTGTGACAGATGGTTGAGTCAGCTTGAGCACAAAAATTCCTGGTTCCACAGGTAACTTGAGTGCGGCACATTTTGACAGGCCATCTGCAATGTCATTCTGAGCTCTTGGAACATGTTCCATCTGCAAGCCGTCAAAATGTTCTTCTAGCTTCCTCACTTCATCGATGTACGCTTCCATCAACGGACTCTGATAATCTTTGTTAACTTGACGGACGACAAGCTGTGAGTCACCCCTGACAATGAGCTTCTTGATCCCAAGTTCTGCTGCTATTCTGAGTCCGGCAAGCAAACCTTCATACTCTGCAGTATTGTTTGTTGCTTGCTCCTTGGGAAAATGCATTTGGACCACGTACTTGAGGTGCTCTCCGGTGGGGGCGACAAGTAGTACGCCCGCACCGGCGCCTTGCAGCAAAAAGGCACCGTCAAAGTACATGATCCACTCTCTGCTTGCTTCCTTGACGGGGATGCTCCTCTCCGGAGTCTCTTCATCAGGCGTTGGCGTCCACTCCGCTATGAATTCTGCCAAGGCTCGGCTCTGAATAGTTGAAGTACTTTCAAATTTGAGGCTAAAGCTTGACAGTTCCAGTGCCCACTCGACAATCCTTCCTGTTGCTTCTGGATTTTGCAATATCCTCTTCAGCGGAAAGCGAGTGACAACTGTGATCTCATGTGCTTGGAAGTAATGGCGCAGCTTCCTCGAGGCCATGAGGAGGCCGAAAAGCAACTTCTGCACACCAGAGTACCTTGATCTAGCCCCCTGGAGAAGGGAACTGACAAAGTAAACTGGGCGCTGCACCATCTTCTTCTGTTTCTCCTTTGGCACTTGTACAGATCCATCCTTGCCGGAGCCAGAACTTGTCGGACCAGGGCTTGCCGGTCCAGAACTCGTCGGGGGAGCCCCCTGCTTGTCGCTGGATTCGCTTGCCGCGGCCGCTGGCTCATCATCTGCCTCCCTCTCTGCTACTAACACAGCACTAACCACTTGATTGGTTGCCGCTAGATATAGCAGCAACTTCTCTTGTGGCTTAGGTGCGACAAGTGTTGGAGTGGAGGACAGATATTTCTTCAAGTCTTGCAGCGCAGCCTCCGCTTCCGGAGTCCATTTCATTGGACCCGCCTTTTTCAAGATTTTGAAAAACGGCAGGGCGCGTTCAGCAGACTTGGAAATGAACCTGCCGAGAGCGGCAACGCAGCCGGCAAGCCTTCGTACGTCCTTGACTCGCTTCGGCGCCTCGATTTGCTCGATGGCCTCGATCTTGTCGGGGTTAGCTTCAATCCCCCTCTGTGACACAAAGAATCAGAGAAGCTTGCCGGAAGGGACTCCAAACACACACTTCTCGGGATTCAACTTGAGATTGATCTTGCGCAGATTTGTGAAGGTCTCGTCCAAATCTTGGATCAGAGTTGCCCTGTCTCTGCTCTTGACCACTATGTCATCCATGTAAGCTTCTATATTTCTGTGCAGCTGTGGCTCAAAAGCATGACCGACTACTCTTGCAAACGTCGAACCAGCATTCTTTAGTCCGGAAGGCATCCGTACGAAGCAATACGTGCCACATGGAGTAATGAATGCGGTTTTCTCTTCATCCTCTTCTGCCATGAAGATCTGGTGATATCCTGAGTATGCATCAAGGACGGAGAGCAGATCACATCCTGCGGTGGAATCAACAATCTGATCGATGCGCGGCAAGGGGAATGGATCCTTGGGACAGGCTTTGTTGACATCAGTGAAGTCAATGCAGAGTCTCCACTTCCCGTTCGCCTTGCGCACGACTACCGGATTGGCTAGCCACGTTGGATGGAGTACTCCCCGGACCAATCCTGCTGCTTCCAACTTCCTAATCTCCTCTGCTATGAATTCTTGGCGCTCCACTGCCTGTTTCCTGACTCTTTGCTTGACGGGCCGCGCGTGAGGGCACACGGCAAGGTGGTGCTCGATTACTTCCCTGGGAACACCGGGGATGTCAGATGGTTTCCACGCAAACACATCAACATTCGCCCGCAGGAAAGCAACGAGCGCGCCTTCCTATTTAGGATCAAGTGTGGCACTGATGGTGAAGGTACCACCGGTGCCGTCCTTCTTGGCGGCCACCTTCTTGGTCTCTGGCGAGGCTACCTTTGCTTTCTTGCACTTGCCGGTGGAGCTCGATGGTGCGCTCTCGACGGCAGCGCAGCACTCCGAGGAGGTGCGCTTGCCGGAGTGGGCATCAGGGCTGCACTTGCCGGACTTGAATTTCTCCTTCCCCCGGGGAGCTTCAGCGGCAAGTGGCTCGCGCTCTGCTGCGGCTGCTGCTTCCCGGTAAATCTTGTCGGCGCAGATGAGTGCATCCCTCTTGTCACCTTGGACAGAAATGATACTCATCGGGCCAGGCATCTTGAGCACGTTGTATGCGTAGTGAGAGGCTGCCATGAACTTGGCAAGCGCTGGTCGGCCGAGTATCCCATTGTAGGGCAATGGGATATCAGCAACATCGAAGGTGACCCTCTCTGTCCTGAAATTCAGCTCACTGCCAAATGTCACTGGCAATGTGATCTTCCCCTTGGGCTTGCTCCTTCCCGGATTTATCCCTTGAAAGGTACCAGTCTCTTCGAGCTCGCTGTCGGGGATCTGGAGCTTCTTGAGCACTGCGGAGGAAATCAGGTTCAGGCCGGCCCCGCCGTCAACCAACATCTTCGTGACCTTGAGGTTGCGGATTGTTGGTGAGACCAACATCGGCAAGCACCCGACCGCAGTGATGCGATCAGGGTGGTCTTCTACATCGAAAATGATGGGCGTGTCGGACCATTTCAGAGGCCTGCGCGCCTCGACGGATGGCTCCGTTGCGTTCACCTCTCGCACCCACTGCTTGAGTTGGCGGTGCGAGGCGTGCAGAGAGGCGCCGCCGTCGATGCACAGCACCTCTGTCGCCTTCTGAAACTCTTGGTCATCGGTCTCATCTTCCTCCATCTCATCTTCATCTTCGTCCTTGTCGCGGCCGCGGGGAGGCCTATCTCCTTGCCGCGGCTTGGGCTTGCCGCGGTGTCCTCCCCGGGCGGGAAGTTTCTTGCCGGATCCTCCGCCACCTCCCTGGGCTCTATCCTTATCGCGGCACTCGTACTCTGCTTTCTGTAGCTCCGCCATCTCTTCGACTTTCTTGCAGGTTTGGAGATCGTGGCCCTTGGTGCGGTGGATCTTGCAATACCGCTTGCCGGAGCCATCCTGCTTGTCGGCGGCTACCACAGCCTCGCCAGAGTCATCGGCCTTGGCTTTGTCGGAGCCGCCTCCGTTGCCGGAATGCTCAACAGCTAGCACATCCTTAGTCTTTCTCTTCCTGTTGTTCCGTCTCCGGTTCTTCCTTGCCGGGGCGGTATCCTCACTGTCAGATCCTTCTGCTCCCGCGACCTCTCCGGGGATTTTCCTTCCCTCCTCAGCCCGTGCACACTTGTCGGCCAGAGCATAGAGCTCGCTGACGTCTCTGATCTTGCACATCGCCATCTCCTCCCTCATCCTGCGGTTACGCACGTTCTAATGAAAGGCGCTGATAACCGCGGCAGGGTGGACGTCTGGGATGTTGCGTTGCACCTGGCTGAATCTCTGTATGTACTTGCGCAGGGGCTCCCCTTCCTTCTGGACGAGCAAGTGGAGGTCACTTTCCTGGCCATGAGGCTTGTGGCCGCCCGTGAAGGCGCCGACAAACTGATGACACAGGTCAGCCCACAAAGAGATGGAACCGTCCGGCAAGTGCATGAGCCAAGATCTGACATTGGGCTTGAGTACCAGCGGGAAGTAGTTGGCGAGGATCTTCTCATCGCACCCTCCGGCAGCCTGCACCGCGATGGTGTAGATGCTGAGGAACTCCGATGGATGTATCCTGCCATCGTACTTCTCGGGCACGTCTGGCTTGAAGTTCTTGGTTTTGGGCCACTGGACTTGCCGCAGCTCGAGGGTGAACGCAGGGCAACCTGCCGCGTACGGCAAGTCGCCTGGCTCCCCTAGCGCATGCATGTCGACAGTGGGCCCACCACGCTAGTCAGATTGACGTCGCATTTCCCTTCTGCGCTCGATGCGAGTGCGAGCGTCTTCGTGCCGCCATTCTTGGAGAACGTGGCGCTGGTCGCGTCGAGTTCGCGGGTCCGATGACGCGGTGGAGTCGCCGTCGGGGTTGGTCCGGCGAGCCGGCGATCTTGGCCTTCGGGGCTGGGAGTGCACGGAGGTGGCTCCCCCAGCGGTCTTGTCGGCGCCGGCTTGCGCTTGGACGCCTCGCCGGGGCTTGTCGCCGTTGGCGAAGGTGATGAGACTGTATATGGTCATCCTCCAGTCGTCGATCTTGTGCGGCGCCGGAGGGTAGTCTAGGAGCAGCTAGGCTCGGGCCAGCGCTTCCTCTGCTGTCTTGGGTGGTGGTGGCGACGAGCGGCGCGACGAGCGGGATGTGCTTGGACTCCCAACTGGATTGGGAGGTGCGTCACCCCGCCCTGGCGACCGTACCTCGCTCGCGCCAGCATGCGGGCGTGCATGCTGACCTCGAGCGTCTCGCGACCCGCCAACTTGGCCTTGCTCCAACGCGAGCACGGTGCTAGGAGCACCGGGGCGTTGTCGACCTTGCACCTCCTGGGAAGGGTGTGGTGTATGCATGGTCGCCGACGCTTGCGGGGCCTTGTTTTTGGATCTGGTGATGACGTGAGTCCCACCGTCGGCGCCCGCTCCTCCGCCGGCGCCCACTCCACCGCCCGTTTGCTCCGGCGGTGGTGGCGGAATCGATGTAGACGGAGCGGCTACCTCCGAAGGCTTCTTCTTTGGTGGCATGTTGATGAAGGCGTTGATGCAGCGCGCGCGGAGACCGGATCGGATGCTCACGACCTCGACGCGCCCCCCTACCTGGCGCGCCAAAGATGTCGCGGCGGGGGGCACGGTCTACTTCCGTGGCCGCCGAGCACCTATGGGGCACGGGGGGCCCCTTTTCTGGTTCGGAGAGGGGGTGCGGAGGCCGCGCGCAGAGCGGATCGAGGTCCCGGGCGCGCGGTGGAGTGAGAGAGATGGGCGATTTTTACCCAGCTTCGGAGCTCTCCGGAGAGATAAAACTCCTACTGCTGCCTTGTGTTGTTATTGGATCTTGCTCGAATACGAGCGCACGGTGGTGTGATGTGTATGTGTTGGACCGGACTCTGGTCCTGTGTCCTCAGATGAACCCTAAAATCCACTGTGCCCGAACCCCTTCTACGTGCGTATGGGCCTCCCTTTTATAGTCTAAAGGGGGCACCAACAGGTGGCAGCGTAAAAAGAGGGGGTAGAGAGGTAAAAACGCAGGTTGGTGTAACAGTGACCAACAGTGCCCCCTACCTAACTGACGGTAGGGGACAAGGGCATTTAATGCCCGTCCGGTCGCCCCAACAGTGCAGGGAGGCGATCGTCAAGTGAGCCACTGGTTGCCACGATGGCGTCTCTGTCAGCTCCGCTTGCCACCTCGCTCCGCATGGCTGTGTAGTGCCTCGCCACGTGCCATTGGGACGGTCTTGTGATGACACGTCGCTGGATGTGCTGGAGTTTGGTTGGCAACCTTGCCGCAGCAAGTGCCTTGCCGCGGCCCTCCTCTTGTCGTGCCGGCAAGCTTGCCGGCCCTCGGGCCTTGCCGGGGCGCGCGGGGCGCCGCGGCAAGTCCCCTGGAGGTGCCTCGGTCGGCCTTCCCGGCAAGCTCCTCTTGCCGGGGCCTTTGTTTCCTTCCCGGCGAGCTCTCCTTGCCGGGCCTTGGTTGGCCTTCCCGGCAAGCTCCTCTTGACGGGGGCTTTAGCTTGAGTACTCCGTCCCTGAACGGCATCAACGTAGCCGCGGAGGACCTTGGTGGACGCCCGGCAAGCCCTGCCGCGGGTTGCCGCGACTGCCCGTGCACAAGTTCGGGGTACTAAGGTACCCCCCTACTTTAGTACACCGACAACTGGTAAGGTACACATCAATAACATGTATATCACATATACCTTTGGTGTTGCCGGCCTTCTTGTCCGCTAAGTACTTGGGACAGTTCCGCTTCAAGTGTCTGTTTCCCTTGCAATAAAAGCACGCAGTCTCAGGTTTGGGTTCATGCTTTGGCTTCTTCCCGGCAACTGGCTTACCGGGTGCGGCAACTCCCTTGCCGTCCTTCTTGAAGTTCTTCTTAGCCTTGATTTTCTTGAAACTAGTAGTTTTATTGACCATCAACACTTGATGTTCCTTTTTGATCTCCACCTCCGCTGATTTCAGCATTGAATATACCTTAGGAATGGTTTTCACCATCCCCTGTATATTGAAATTCATCACAAAGCTCTTGTAGATAGGTGGGAGCGACTGGAGGATTCTGTCGACCACTGCGTCATCCGGGAGATTAACTCCCAGCTGAGATAAGCGGTTGTGCAACCCAGACATTTTGAGTATGTTCTCGCTGACAAAATCATTCTCCTCCATCTTACAACTATAGAACTTGTCGGAGACTTCATATCTCTCGACCCGGGCATAAGCTTGGAAAACCATTTTCAGCTCTATGAACATCTCGAATGCTCCATGCTGCTCAAAACGCTTTTGGAGCCCCGGTTCTAAGCTGTAAAGCATGCCGCACTGAACCAGGGAGTAATCATCACTACACGACTGCCAGGCGTTCATAACATTTTGAGTTGCTGGGAAAACGGGTGCTTCACCTAGCTGTGTGCTACCTCTTGAGCACTACGTTGGATTTCCCCGAAGAGGAGAGGATGACGCAGTAAAGTAGCGTAAGTATTTCCCTCAGTTTTTGAGAACCAAGGTATCAATCCAGTAGGAGACCACGCACAAGTCCCTCGTACCTACACAAAACGATAGCAACTCGCAACCAACGCTTAGGGGTTGTCAATCCCTTCACGGTCACTTACGAGAGTGAGATCTGATAGAGATAATATTTTTGGTATTTTTGATAGATAGATGCCAAGTAAAAGTAAAGGCAAAGTAAAAACAAAGCAAGTAAATAAAGTGATATAGATTGATATGATGAGAATAGACCCGGGGGCCATAGGTTCTACTAGTGGCTTGTCTCAAGAGCATAAGTATTCTACGGTGGGTGAACAAATTACTGTTGAGCAATTGACAGAATTGAGCATAGTTATGAGTATATCTAGGCAATGATCATGTATATAGGCATCACGTCCAAAACAAGTAGATCGAAACGATTCTGCATCTACTACTATTACTCCACTCATCGACCGCTATCCAGCATGCATCTAGAGTATTAAGTAAAAACAGAGTAACGCCGTAAGCAAGATGACATGATGTAGAGGGATAAATTCATTCAATATGATAAAAAAACCATCTTGTTATCCTCGATAGCAACAATACAATACGTGCCTTACAACTCTTTCTGTCACTGAGTAAGGACACCGCAAGATTGAACCCAAAGCTAAGCACTTCTCTCATTGCAAGAACTACCAATCTAGTTGGCCAAACCAAAAAGATAATTCGAAGAGACTTGCAAAGATAACTCAATCATACATAAAAGAATTCAGAGAAGAATCAAATATTTTAAATAGATAATACTGGATCATAAACCCACAATTCATCAGTCTCAACAAACACACCACAAAAAAGAAGATTACATCGAATAGATCTCCACGAGAGAGGGGGAGAAAATTGTATGAGATGCAAAAAGAGAGAAGAAGCCATCTAGCTACTAGCTATGGACCCGAAGGTCTGAAGTAAACTACTCACACTTCATCGGAGGGGCTATGGTGATGATGTAGAAGCCCTCCGTGGTGGATGCCCCCTCCGGCGGAGCTCCGGAACAGGCCCCAAGATGGGATCTCGTGGATACAGAAGGTTACGGTGGTGGAATTAGGTTTTTGGCTCCTGTTCTGATCGTTTGGGGATACGTAGGTATATATAGGAGGAAGGAGTACGTCGGTGGAGGTCTGAGGGGCCCACGAGGTAGGGGGGCGCGCCCTCCACCCTCGTGACCACCTCGGGCACTACTTGGAGTAGGGTCCAAGTCTCCTGGGTCATGTTCGGTTGGAAAATCAGGATCGCAAAGGTTTCATTCCGTTTGGACTCTGTTTGATATTCTGTTTCTTCGAAATACTGAAAAAGGCAAAAAACAGCAATTCTGGGCTGGGCCTCCGTTTAATTGGTTAGTCCCAAAAGTAATATAAAAGTGGAAAATAAAGCCCAATATAGTCCAAAACAGTAGATAAAGTAGCATGGAGCAATCAAAATTATAGATACATTGGAGACGTATCAGGCATCCCCAAGCTTAATTCCTGCTCGTCCTCGAGTAGATAAATGATAAAAAAGAATTTTTGAGGCGGAGTGATACTTTGGCATAATTTCAATGTAAATCTTCTTAATTGTGGTATTAATATTCAGATCTGAAATATTCAAGACAAAAGTTCATATTGACACAAAAAATAATAATACTTCAAGCATACTAATCAAAGCAATCATGTCTTCTCAAAATAACATGGCAAAAGAAAGTTCATCCCTACAAAATCATATAGTTAGGCTATGCTTCATTTTCGTTGCACAAAGATGTTCCCAACTTCTATACCCCCGATGACAAGCCAAGCAATTGTTTCATACTTAAATTATCTCAAACTTTTTCAACCTTCACGCAATACATGAGCGTGAGCCATGGATATAGCACTATGGGTGGAATAGAATATGATGATGGGGATTGTGTGGAGAAGACAAAAAAGGAGAAAGTCTCACGTTGACGAGGCTAATCAATGAGCTATGGAGATTCCCATCAATTGATGTCAACATGAGGAGTAGGGATTTCCATGCAATGGATGCACTAGAGCTATGAATGCTCAACAAAAGAAAACTAGTGGGTGTGCATCCAACTTGCTTGCTCACGAAGACCTAGGGCATTTGAGGAAGCCCATCGTAGGAATATACAAGCCAAGTTCTATAATGAAAAATTCCTACTAGTATAAAAAGACAACTTATGAGACTCACTACATGAGGAACAAGGTGCTACTTTGAAGCACAAGTGTGGAAAAAGAGATAGTAGCATTGCCCTTTTTTTCGGCCTTCTTTTTCTTTTTCTTTTTTTGCCTTTCTCTTTTTTTGGGCAATGCTCTAATAATGATGATCATCACACTTCTATTGATTACAACACAAGGATTACAACTCGAAACTTAGAACAAGATATGACTCTATATGAATGCCTTAGGCGGTGTACCGGGATGGTGCAATAAATCAAGAGTGACATTATGAAAAATAATGCATGGTGGCTTTGCCACAAATACGATGTCAACTACAAGATCATGCAATGGCAATATGACAAAAGTAATGTATGTCATGATGATGTTGGTGGAAGTTGCATGGCAATATATCTCGGAATGGCTATGGAAATGCCATGGTAGGTAGGTATGGTGGCTATTTTGAGGAAGATATAAGGAGGTTTGTGTGTGATAGAGCGTATCGTATCACGGGGTTTGGATGCACCAGCAAAGTTTGTGCCAACTCTCAAGGTGAGAAAGGGCAATGCACGGTACAGAAGAGGCTAGCAAAGGCGGAAAGGTGAGAGCGTGTATAATCCATGGACTCAACATTAGTCAAAAGAACTCATATACTTATTGCAAAAATTTAGAAGCCATCAAAAATTCAAGTACTAAGCGCATGCTCCTAGGGGGATAGATTGGTAGGAAAAGACCATCGCTCGTCCCCGACCGCCACTGATAAGGATGCACAAGCCAGGTACACTTCATGTTTCAAATTTGTTACATAACTTTAACCATACGTGCATGCTACGGGACTTGCAAACTTCAACACAAGTATTTCTCAAATTCATAATCACCCAACTAGCACGACTTTGATATTATCACCTCCATATCTCAAAACAATTATCAAGCATCAAACTTATCTTAGTATTCAATTCACTCAAAAGAAAGTTTCACATATCTTGAATACCAAGTATATTAATATTAAGCAAATTACCATGCTATTAAAGGCTCTCAAAATAATCTAAGTCAAGCATGAGAGATCAAATAGTTTCTTTAAAACAAATCCACCACCGTGCTCTAAAGTCGCACTATATTAAGCAGTTTGACTATTGCCTTTTGTTTTTATAAATTGACGTCTATTATATCTGGTAATTCATGTTAAAAGTTATGGAACACATCTTTATTAGTGCATTGTTGCTTGAAAATTTTATGTCATAGTTAAGTAGTGCATCAGGGTAACATTAGCTCCAGATCCGCCCGTGGCGATGGTGCCGATGCCCGATGCGGAACTCCGAGCTGCAGACCTGCAACTGCGGGCCCCAGCGGGGGGTCCATTGATTAATGTCCTCATCGGAATACCGTGGGTAGTTATCTCATCTAAAAAAACAAAAACGAAAAAACAACATCGGAAAGCTGCTGGATCAAGTTCGTGACCGAGCACGAATGAGTACTACTAAGACAAAATATACTCTACCCAGCCCAATCGGTGGCTCGTCGGTAAAACAGTAAAAATCTACAAAATAAGGTGACGATGATTTGTGGCACCCGCACAATTTTTTTACTCTGCACTGCACGACACCAATTAAGTGGTTTGCTGCATGGCTCAATCTCATTGTGTATGGGGTGGTCGCCTCGATAAATAAAATGAAGCGGGAAATTGGGATACTTGCGGGGCAAAGAAATTGAGCTCGATCATGCCGCGAGAGTAGTCATTTTTGTTTCGGCCATTTGTGAAAGAGTAATGGTTCTCGTAACTATGTTTCAAACTCCTTAATCAATAAGATGAGACATAATTTCTCTTTCGAAACAGCGTGGTTTGAGAGAGAGGGGTTCCTTGAGCTGATAGCAAAGGAATGGGCGTCAGAGCAAAGGGGTGAGTCCAATGTCGAAAGATGGCAATATAAGATTAGACACGTACGACAGTTTTTTGAGGGTTTGGGCCAAGAATGATAGTGGTATTTATAAGCAGAAGAAAGAGAGGTTGCTCAATATTATTAATGATCTTGATATAAAATTCGAGAGTCACTCATTATACTTTAATGGGCAAGTGGCTAAAAGAGAAGCTGAGGTCAGTTTGGCAAAGCTTCTTCGAGAAGAAGAGATCAAATGGGCGCTTAGGACTAAAGTGCGTTGGTTGGTTCACGTAATTTTTTTTCATATGATTGCCAATGGGACACATAGGAAAAATAAAATCATACAACTTGAACAGGACAAGGGCACAATTGTTCGTCATGAGAAGCTTAAGATGTATATTACAAACTTCTATAAAAAAATACTGTCCAGGGCACAGTTCAAAATTATGTCTCAATCAACAAGAGTGTAGTGGACGACATAACGCAACTGGGAGATGATGAGTGAAAGGATCGATATAGTTGACTAGAGGGGGGGGGGTGAATAGGCAACTAACAATTTTTAGCTTTTCTTTACCAAATTAAACTTTGCATCAAAGTAGGTTATCTAGATATGCAACTAGGTGAGCAACCTATATGATGCAACAACAACAAGCACACAAACAAAAAGGGATATAACACAATATAGTTTGCACAAGTAAAGGCGAGAGATAACCAAAAGTGGAACTGATGGAGATGAGGATGTGCTACCGAAGTTCCTTCACTTTGAGGGGAAGTACGTCTCCATTGGAGCGGTATGGAGGCACAATGCTCCCTAAGAAGCCACTAGGGCCACCGTATTCTCCTCACGCCCTCACACAATGCGAGATGCCGTGATTCCACTATTGGTGCCCTTGAAGGCGGCGACCGAACCTTTACAAACAAGGTTGGTGCAATCTCCACAACTTAATTGGAGGTTCCCAATGACACCACGAAGCTTCACCACAATGGACTATGGCTCCGCGGTGACCTCAACTGTCTAGGGTGCTCAAACACCCAAGAGTAACAAGATCCGCAAGGGATTAGTGGAGGGAATCAAATTTCTCTTGGTGGAAGTGTAGATCGAGGTCTTCTCAACCAATCCCTAGAGAATCAACAAGTTTGATTTGCTAGGGAGAGAGATCGGGCGAAAATGGAGCTTAGAGCATCAATGGAGCTTAGGGAAGGAAGAGGTGGTCAACTCGGAGAAGAAGACTCCCCTTTTATAGTGAAGGGACAAATCCAACCGTTATCCACTTATCCAGCCCGCGACATGCGGTACTACCGCACCAGACAAGCGCTACTACCGCGAGGCACCGCGGTACTACCGCTTGCACGGTAGGAGCCAGACCAGCCCTGTTGCGATGAAACAAGGAGCGGTAGAACCGCCGGAGCGGCACTACCGCTTGCCCTTGCGGTACTACCGCAAGGCAGTGTTGGTCCGGGCTGGTAAGGCACGGACGAAGAAAAATACATCCGTGGCTACTTCCGCTGAGTTTCGATCTGTGCAAAAATCCGACATGGTACTACCGCATACAGGGAACGGTACTACCGCGTAGGGCATGGATGTAAAAAATTACATCCGCCCCTACTTCCGCTCATGTTGTTGTGCTGGGCCAGAGGCCACGGTACTACCGCGCCCGCGGAGCGGTACTACCGCACGACAGGCCGGTACTACCGTGGGCCTCTGCGATACTACTGCTCCCTTGAGCAGTACTACCGCATGCCACAGCTCAATAACACTAGGAGGCCTTCATTTCGCAAAGACACGGATAAACGGATAAACTTCCGCCGTCCCCGTCCCCTGTCTCGAGTGGGGAAACGACCAAGATGGCCGCCCCCCGCGCCCCGCAAACGATAGTAGGGAGAAGATTGGCAGTAGGGACGCAAAAGACTCGATGGCGGCGAGATCGCCCCGGGAGAACCAGAGAAACCCTAACTAGAGGAAAAAAAACTTGGTACGTCATTAGTTGTCGTTAAATTGTATCATGTGTTTGTTAAAAACTCTTTGCGTCGCTGTTGTAAGTTTCGTTAAAATTCTGCCTGTACGTAATTGTTGGGCCTGGGGGCGTCGGTCACCTCTTCTAGGCCCAAAAAATGTTGGGCCCAGATGCATCGACCAACTCTCGTGGCCCGAAACAATTGTGCTTCTCTAGAGGATCGAACTCAGATTCTCCCCCTTGTTAGATAGAACTAAAGCTAACTCAGTTAGCTGATGATGATATCTTTCTCAAAAAAGAGTTAGCTGATGATGATGTCAAATGATTGGGTCCGTTTCACAAATAATAATCCCACCTCTCTCTTGTACATAAAATTCAGCCAATTTATAAAGTCCAAAAAAGTTTTGAGAATCAGCAGCCCCCTCGAAATCAATAAATATGTTGTGTATTGCAACGGGAGACAAAAAAAATTATGTGCTAGCCAATAAATATGACTCAATATTGTGACATATATGAGCGCCCTCTATTTTAACACGGTGGCTCACCATGTTGCCAATTATTTTTCTTCCCACCCTTGCTAATGATGGTCGCGATGTCCAGGTGATCACAATGCATTTGACGTGGTAAATCCCAATGCTATGAGCTTGCCACTGCACGCCACACTTGTCATTATGTTGCGCAAGGGAGTATTTAAAACTTTGAAACAAAACTCATCGACCATGAACTGCTCCAATGTCTAGACATATAAAGACTTCCGAAAAACTAATCAAATCTAGACATACAGACTTTTGAATCGGCGAACATTTTTTCAAATCGACAAACATTTTTTATTAAAATTTTGGATTTTCCGAAAAAATCACGAACATCTTTTGAAATGCATGAACAGCTTTCGAATTCATGAACATTGTTTTTACACAACAAACATTTTTGAATCAATGAACTTTTTAAAAAAATGAAAAAAACTTCATTTTTTTATTTCTTTGAATATTTTCTAAAATTTAGTGGACATTTATTTCACATTCCCGAATATGTTTAAAATAAACGATCATTTTTCAAAAATCATGAACATGATTTTCTTTCCCGACCATTTTTTCCAAATTGTGATTTTTTTATAATTTGTGAACAGTTTTTGCAAAACCATAAAAAAAATTTGAATCCGTGGAAGTTTTTTGATTTCCTAAACACTTTTTGAATTCACATATATTTTATGATTTCTCAAAAACTAAATTTGAAAACTCGCAACTTTGAAAATTCTGAATTAGTTTAAAGAAGGAAAGAAGACAAAAAAATAAAATGTAAAAGAACAGGGGAGTCAAGCCCTTATGGGCCGGCCCATGAAAGCATATGTGGGGGGAGGACGTGCATGAAAAATGGATGAAAAAATTGTTGAAAACGACAACATTTTTTGAATCCGCAAAAAATTTATGACTTCCTAAACACTTTTTGAATTCACATACATTTTATGATTTCTCAAAAATAAATCGAAAACTCGCAACATTTAAAATCCAAATTAGTTTAAGGAAGGACGAAAAGGCAAAAAAAAAAAGAAATGAAAAGACCAAGGGAGTCAAGCCCTTTATGGGTCGGCCCATCAAAGCATATGTGGGGGAGGAGTGCGTGAAAAAGGGATGGAAAAATTGTTGCACCTAGGGATCGAACAGTTTTTGCAAAACCATAACATTTTTTGAATCCGCAAAAAGTTTATGATTTCCTAAACACTTTTTGAATTCACATACATTTTATGATTTCTCAAAAAAAATTGAAAACTCGCAACTTTGAAAATTCTGAATTAGTTTAAAGAAGGAAAAAATGATAAAAAAACAAAATATAAAAAGAACAGGGGAGTCAAGCCCTTATGGGCCGACCCATGAAAGCTTATGTGGGGAGGACGTGCATGAAAAAGGGATGATTTTTTTTTTTGAAAACCACAACATTTTTTGAATCCACAAATAAATTATGATTTTCTAAACACTTTTTGAATTCACATACATTTTATGATTTCAGAAAAATAAATTGAAAAGTCGCAACTTTTCAACCGCGCGCCGCCTAGCCGCCCTGCCCTCCTCTAGACCTCCCCCACTGTTGTTGCAGGACCCCGCCCCGGCCATCCCTCTAGCCCCCCCCCCCCCCCCCCGCAACAGTGAAGGACTCCGGCGATCCCCTGCACCCCCACCCCTAACGATAGATAATGGGGCCAAAGGCTTCCCCCACCCCTAACCCACCCACCCCTAATGATAAATAGTGAGGTTGTCTTCTCCCGCGAGGTCTCGCATGAAGGAAGGAAGAAAGGAAGGAGGAAGGTGACCGACGTGAGATAAAATTTCAGGTACCTAATAAATATCAAAGTCGATGAAGTTCTAGCTTTTCCTAAGTCAAACTAGATTAAGTTTCATTAACTATACAAAAGACGTGCTAAGATCTACAAACCAAATACACAAAGTACAAAAATATTTTTCATAATGAATCTCGTCAGGCTAATTTGGTGTTCTTTATGTTAATATATACTCTCTCCGTCTCATAATATAAGACTTTTACACAACACTAGTGCCAACAAAGTCTGATATTACGGGACGAAGGGAGTATTTCTATAGACTTGGTCAAATTGAAACAAGTTTTGACCTAGGACAAATCTGGAAAATCCAATTATTTTGGAACGGTGGAGAAAAAGGCAAACCCTAGTTGGCGCCTGCGGCAATCAACTAGTGGGGGGGCTCTGCCCACACGAGTAACAGTGGGCCGACCCAGTTCGGGGCTTCGCTTTGCGCTTATGTTTTCTCGTTAATTTTTTATTGTGGTGTTTGTGTTTCAGTTTTTATTCGTTTTATGTTTTAGTTTTCTGTTCTTTCTAATTTTTCTTATTTATTTTAATTTTATTTTTACAGATTTTCTTCTAGATCAAGTATTCTATTTATTTATTTATTGCATTTTTTTAGTTTTGATAATAAACATTTCTCTAATATACTATGAAATTCTTTCAAGTGCGTATCAATTTCGTGACTCAAATATTCTCCCCCACGATCTGATCGTAAGAACTTTATTTTTCTGTCACGTTGATTCTCCACCTCACTCTAAAATTCCTTGAACTTTTCAAAGGTCTCAGACGTGTCTTTAATCAAGTAGACATACCCATATCTACTTAAGTCATCAGTGAGGGTGAGAACATAACGATAGCCTCCGCGAGCCTCAACGCTCATTAGACCGCACACATCAGTATGTATGATTTCCAATAAGTTGGTTGCTCGCTTCATTGTTCCGGAGAATGAAGTCTTGGTCATTTTGCCCATGAGGCATGGTTCGCATGTGTCAAATGATTCGTAATCAAGAGACTCCAAAAGTCCATCTGCATGGAGCTTCTTCATGCGTTTAACACCAATGTGACCAAGGCGGCAGTGCCACAAGTATGTGGGACTATCATTATCAACCTTACATCTTTTGGTATTCACACTATGAATATGTGTAACATCACATTCGAGATTCATTAAGAATAAACCATTGACCAGCGGGGCATGACCATAAAACATATCTCTCATATAAATAGAACAACCATTATTCTCAGATTTCAATGAGTAGCCGTCTCGTATTAAACGAGATCCAGATACA
Organism: Triticum timopheevii; assembly: GCA_963921465.1. NCBI lineage: Eukaryota > Viridiplantae > Streptophyta > Magnoliopsida > Poales > Poaceae > Triticum > Triticum timopheevii. The sequence goes on along the minus strand of OY997264.1, from coordinate 559,525,129 downwards.
ATGTTCATGCTCAAAGCTGGCACTAAATAACAATTATTGAGGTTTAAAACTAATCTCGTAGGCAAATGTAGAGGTAGCGTGCCGACGGCGATCACATCGACCTTGGAACCATTCCCGACACGCATCGTCACCTCGTCCTTCGCCAGTCTCCGCTTATTCTGCAGCTCCTGTTTTGAGTTACAAATATGAGCAACCGCACCGGTATCAAATACCCAGGAGCTACTACGAGTACTGGTAAGGTACACATCAATAACATGTATATCACATATACCTTTGGTGTTGCCAGCCTTCTTGTCCGCTAAGTACTTGGGACAGTTCCGCTTCCAGTGTCCGTTTCCCTTGCAATAAAAGCATTCGGTCTCAGGTTTGGGTCCATGCTTTGGCTTCTTCCCGGCAACTGGCTTACCGGGCGCGGCAACTCCCTTGCCGTCCTTCTTGAAGTTCTTCTTACCCTTGCCTTTCTTGAAACTAGTGGTTTTATTGACCATCAACACTTGATGTTCCTTTTTTATCTCCACCCCCGCTGATTTCAGCATTGAATATACCTCAGGAATGGTTTTCACCATCCCCTGCATATTGAAATTCATCACAAAGCTCTTGTAGCTAGGTGGGAGCGACTGGAGGATTCTGTCGACCACCGCGTCATCCGGGAGATTAACTCCCAGCTGAGATAAGCGGTTGTGCAACCCAGACATTTTGAGTATGTTCTCGCTGACAAAATCATTCTCCTCCATCTTAGAACTGTAGAACTTGTCGGAGACTTCATATCTCTCGACCCGGGCATGAGCTTGGAAAACCATTTTCAGCACTTGGAACATCTCGAATGCGTCGTGCTGCTCAAAACACTTTTGGAGCCCCAGTTCTAAGCTGTAAAGCATGCCGCACTGAACCAGGGAGTAATCATCACTACGCGACTACCAGGCATTCATAACGTTTTGAGTTGCTGGGAAAACAGGTGCTTCACCTAGCGGTGTGCTACCTCTTGAGCACTGCGTTGGATTTTCCCGAAGAGGAGAGGATGACGCAGTAAAGTAGCGTAAGTATTTCCCTCAGTTTTTGAGAACCAAGGTATCAATCCAGTAGGAGACCATGCACAAGTCCCTCGTACCTACACAAAACGATAGCAACTCGCAACCAATGCTTAGGGGTTGTCAATCCCTTCACGGTCACTTACGAGAGTGAGATCTGATAGAGCATAAGTATTCTACGGTGGGTGAACAAATTACTGTTGAGCAATTGAGAGAATTGAGCATAGTTATGAGTATATCTAGGCAATGATCATGTATATAGGTATCACGTCCAAAACAAGTAGATCAAAACGATTCTGCATATACTACTATTACTCCACTCATCGACCGCTATCCAGCATGCATCTAGAGTATTAAGTAAAAACAAAGTAACGTCGTAAGCAAGATGACATGATGTAGAGGGATAAATTCATGCAATATGATAAAAACCCCATCTTGTTATCCTCGATGGCAACAATACAATACGTGCCTTGCAACTCTTTCTGTCACTGAGTAAGGACACCGCAAGATTGAACCCAAAGCTAAGCACTTCCCCCATTGCAAGAACTACCAATCTAGTTGTCCAAACCAAAAAGACAATTCGAAGAGACTTGCAAAGATAACTCAATCATGCATAAAAGAATTCAGAGAAGAATCAAATATTTTCCATAGATAATACTGGATCATAAACCCACAATCCATCGGTCTCAACAAACACACCGCAAAAAAGAAGATTACATCGAATAGATCTCCATGAGAGAGGGGGAGAACATTGTATTGAGATCCAAAAGGAGAGAAGAATCCATCTAGCTACTAGCTATGGACCCGAAGGTCTGAAGTAAACTACTCACACTTCATTGGAGGGGCTATGGTGATGATGTAGAAGCCCTCCATGGTGGATGCCCCCTCCGGCGGAGCTCCGGAATAGGCCCTGTCGGTGTCAAAACCGGCGGATCTCGGGTAGGGGGTCCCGAACCGTGTGTCTAGGCGGATGGTAACAGGAGACGAGGGACACGATGTTTTACCCAGGTTCGGGCCCTCTTGATGGAGGTAAAACCCTACGTCCTGCTTGATTAATATTGAAGATGTGTGTTACAAGAGTGGATCTACCACGAGATCAAGGTGGCTAAACCCTAGAAGCTAGCCTATGGTATGATTGTTGTAATGGTTGTTCGTCCTACGGACTAAAGCCCTCCGGTTTATATAGGCACCGGAGAGGGCTAGGGTTACACAAAGTCGGTTACAATGGTAGGAGATCTACATATCCGTATCGCCAAGCTTGCCTTCCACGCCAAGGAAAGTCCCATCCGGACACGGGACGAAGTCTTCAATCTTGTATCTTCATAGTCTTGGAGTCCGGCTGACGATGATAGTCCGGCTGTTCGGACACCCCCTTGTCCAGGACTCCCTCAGTAGCCCCCGAACTAGGTTGCAATGACGATGAGTCCGGCGCATGTATAGTCTTCGACGTTGCAAGGCGGGTTCTCCTCCAAATTCCATGTTCTTGCCGAATAGTGTCCGGCTTCCTTATGAATGTTGCACTCCTTGGCTTCCACGCCCAATAATGGCCCTCTTCCACGTGTCGCACGAATGCGAAAAGCCAGGGTATCTTTTATGTTTTACCCCCTAGCCGCGCAAATAATCTGCCTATAAGAGAGGCAAGAATCCAGATCCAAACCACACCATCTTCCTTCCGCGAGTACTCATCGGAGCGCCTCTGACAAAAAATCCATTCCATCATGGACCGTCCTCGCGGCTCCTCCTCTCGCGCTCCCAGCCCTCTGCCAGGAGATTGGAGGAGATGTTCTGTCCCACACAACGAGCTGGTGACGCTCCAAGCGGAGGGATATCTTCATCCGGCCTTCATGGTCCCGGTTCGAGCCGGGCTGGCCACCTACAAAGGTGGGAAGCAAGCGGAGGCCACCCTAAGTCCCAATAAAGGGGAGTGGGTATGCTTCGTCCCCTATCTGATAAGAGGGCTCGGATTTCCTGTACATCCGTTCCTCCGCGGGCTTCTGGAGTTTTACGGACTCCAGCTCCATCACCTCACGCCCGCCTCTATTCTGCATATCGCGGGTTTCGTAGCTCTTTGCGAGCTATTCCTGGGCATCGAGCCCCATTTTGCACTGTGGAAGAGGCTATTCTGCCTCGTACCCCGTTCTCACGAGGGGTCGATTTATCAAGTGGGCGGTGCCGAAATATGGCGCATCGCCGGGACCGGATATCTCTCCGGAACCCCTAAGAAGGCATCCGAAGACTGGCCTTCAGAATGGTTTTATGTAGAAGACGCTCCACTGACGGACCCTGTTCAGATCGGCCTCCCGGAGTTTAGCAATGCTCCCCTTAAGAAACGCCTGAGTTGGCGCCCGCGGAGCCCTCAACTGGAGGAAGACAAGAGCGTCCATTATTTGATGGGCCGGATAAGGTTACTGGCCCATTCCGGACTGACCATGACTGGAGTCATGGCCACGTGCATTATGCGGGGGGTGCAGCCTCTGCAATACAGGGGCCACCCCATGTGGGATTTCAACGGGGAGAATGATGCCACCCATCACGGCCGCAAAGGGCCGGGATCGGCCGAGGATCTGGTGAAGATCCTGTCCAGTCTGTTCAAGGGGGAGAAGGAGGACTTCCTCCGGATGAGCCCATTGAATGGGTTCTCCATGAATAACCCTCGGAGCTAGGTAAGCGGACGTTTATTCATCCGACCCGTTCTTTCAAGGCCAAGTGCCTTACTTTATGATTTCGATGCAGGAACTGCGCCGAGATGTGGAGGACATTCACAGTTCGGCTTCGCAACCCGAGGATCCGGGAAAATCCCTTGATCCGGCCTCTGAAGAGGATCCGGACATAGAGGTGGAGCTGATCGACGGGGTGTTCTATCAACTTAGCATGGACAATGCTTTAGTCGCCATTACGGCTGACTACCCCGGCCTATCTCCGGCTTCCCAGGTAATCATGACCGGAGCCTTGACACCATTACTTCGTCCTCGCGTATTTCTTACTGTCGTATACAACGGTGTCTTGCAGGAGGTGCCTTCAAGGCGGGAAGCCGAACCCGCGGCGGCTGACCAACAAGGGTCAGTCCGGCCCAGCAGGCGGAAGAGGGGTGCGGTACGAATCGAAATGTCACCGCAATGGTATAGCTCGCGACCGTTGTTTAGGAAAAAGATTCCTGGGAGGCGTATTAATGCTCATTACTTTTCCAGGAGAAAGAGCGCTCGCCGGACTGTGCCCGGAGAGGTTGCCAACCAAGCCTCCGCCAGCCAGGCTCCAACACCTGGTCCGGAGGGGGAGGCGAGCGCGAGGCACGAGTCGGATACTCCTCCAATGGAGAATGCCGACAGGCTGTCCGCCACCGGGTCTGAGGTGGAGAGCGCTATGAATCATAGGCGCCGCCGAACAGTTCTTCGTGACGCGTGTTTCTCCCCAGAGGCGTTGAATGCCTTTAACGCGGGGGACGCGCACCTCCGTATCGCTCAAGATGGTTTGGCCAGAGCCACGGAGCAGTATGTAAAAGACATACGGGTAAAGGATTTTAATAGTTGTATATGCCAGTAGCCCCCGAGACTTAAAGTAGTTAGAGTAACTGATTTAAGGATCATTTGATTACGAAGAAGAATACCCGATTATCCCAGGAGCTGCAAGAGTGCAAGGCCCAATTTGAGGCCGCGCTGGCTGCCGCCCAAGGAGGCACAGAGACCCCCTCTGGTAACACATTATTTCGAAAAAATAAGCGGTGTGCGGCGTACGTATAATTCTGACAATGATATTGCAGATGTTGCCGGACTTGATCCGGACAAGCAACAACTACTGCGCCAGCTGAAGGCCGGCGAGAGGGTGCTTACAAAGGTGCAGCAGGAGAGGAACAAACTCCAAGATGCCCACACCCAGCTAGGAGAAGAGCTAAAGGGTGCTCGGGCCGAGCTGTTTGGCTCCGTGAAGGAGAATCAGCGGCTTCGTCGCGGCATCTATAGTAAGTGCTTGAGCGAACTCCTTTGAAAAGAAGAGTTCGGCGAGGAAGTCGATTGACAAAAATATGTCTGTAGGTGTGCTCACAGGTCGCCCTGCGGAGGAGATGCCCGTATCAACGGGTGATCAACTTCCCGAGCTGGTGCAACTGCTCGAACGAGTTCGGCAGGCGATGAGCGGCGTCGTCCAGGCTTTATGGCCGTCCCTCTCCCTACCCGAGGGCCTTGGAGAGCTTGCGGAGAAGCTTCAGGGAGCGCGGAAGTGCTTCCGTTTATGGAAGATATCGGCCTGCCGCCAAGGTGCCAGGGAGGCCTGGGCCATGGTGAAGACGCGGTACAAGAAGGCGGATCCCAACCACATGGCCGAGGTCGGACCTGTGGGGCCCGATGGGAAGGAGATCCCTGTGAGTTTAGTGTACGGCCAAGTAGAGTTGGCCGCTAAGTATTCCCAACGGGACTGTAAATTAGATAGCCTGTTAGACGGGATTGAGGAGGAATACAGTCAGTCGATTTGACAATGTATTTTAAAATGACATGTAAAATGTCTTCTAGCCGGATTGTAGATCGTTTGTCTTTTCCGACCTTTTTGCTTTGACCTCGGGACCCTAGAGTTCGGAGTGTGTCCGAATACCTTCTCGGTTAAGGAACAACCGGGGTATGCATGGAGACCAGGCGTAGGGGTCATTAGTGCTTTATCAGACAAGTGCCCAACTAGTTATGTTATATTACATGGTTAGTAAGAAACATCTTCCAGGGAGAATAGTTCCGTTAAGGGTTCCTTTCCCTGGGAGGCATGCCCTAAAGTGCATGTCCGGACTGCGAAAAGAGCAGGAAAATATCTGGGGGCAGATAGATAAATAGGTAAAAAATCATCTTTCGAGTCACCTACCGAATATTCCCTGAACGCTAGCTTTCAGCTTCACCCAGTCTGAGGTACACATCCGGCTGACGCGGCAGTAACAATCGCAGAGGTGCTCCCTTTACCTCCTAGTCGAACAATCGGGGACGTAGGGGTAAGCACAGGAGCCAGGCAACCCAGCTTGGCCAAAACTTAAGTCATATCGATGCATATAATGGTGAATAAAAGGTACATGTGGAAGTTTGACACATGTGCTGGGCATGGAGCCCTTATAGGTAAGCTTCTGGTAAAGAAGCCCCCAGGTATAATGAGTGCGGATAGCACATCAAGTGTGTGCGAACAATGCGCAAGTAGGCCTTCAAGGGCTTTTATGAAAGGGGTGAGAGAAAAGAGAGAAAAGAAAGACAGCTGAAATGTAAAAAATTTGGATGGGGGGAAGGAGACGAACTCTTAGTCCGGTGCTAGGCGTAGAATCGTCGGAGGCGGGCTGCGTTCCATGGGTTCGGCTCGAGTCGGTTATCTGATGCATTTCGCAAACGGTACGCTCCGCCGGTCAGGACTTGATCGATAATGAAGGGCCCCTCCCATTTGGGCTTGAGCTTGTCCTTTTTCTTGTCCGGCAGGCGTAGAACTAGTTCGCCAACATTGTAAGTCTTAGCCCGTACTTCTCTGCTTTGATATCTTCGAGCCTGCTGTTGATAAAATGTGGAACGAGCTTTGGCGACGTCGCGTTCTTCCTCCAGTGTGTCCAAACTGTCCTGCCGATCCAGCTCAGCCTCTCTTTCTTCGTACATGCGCACTCGAGGTGAGTCATGAATGATGTCGCAGGGCAAAACTGCCTCTGCACCATATACCATAAAAAATGGTGTGAATCCGGTAGTATGGTTGGGCGTTGTCCGCAGCCCCCAGAGTACGGAGTCGAGCTCCTCTACCCAGTGCGTGTCAGATTTCGTAAGGGACCGCACTAGTCTGGGTTTGATGCCGCTCATTATTAGACCATTTGCTCGTTCCACTTGACCGTTGGTTTGAGGATGATAGACTAAAGCGTAATCGAGCTTAATGCCCATATTTTTGTACCATCATTTAACCTCGTCGGCCGTGAAGTTCGTGTCGTTATCGGTAATGATGCTATGGGGGACACCATAACGGTGTACTACCCCGGATATAAAGTCTATCACTGGTCCGGGCTCTGCCGTTTTAACTGGCTTGGCCTCTATCCATTGGTGAATTTGTCCACCATGACCAATAGGTACCTTTGCTTGTGGGTTCCCCCTTTAAGGGGTCCAACCATGTCAAGCCCCCAGACCGCGAACGGCCAGGTAATGGGTATAGTTTTGAGGGCGGTGGGTGGCATATGGTTCTGATTAGCAAAGAGCTGACAACAGACGCATCTTTGGACTAAGTCCTGAGCATCTGCCCGGGCCGTCGGCCAATAAAATCCTGTACAGAAGGCCTTGCCTACAAGGGCCCGAGCTGCGGCGTGGTGTCCGCCTAGTCCGGCATGAATTTCATCCAGAAGGTTTCACCCTTCCTCTTCGGAGATACACCTTTGAAGGACTCCGGTTGTGCTTTTCTTATACAATTCTCCCTCATGTACCTTGTAGGCTTTAGATCGCCGAACTATGCAGCGGGCCTCATTTTGGTCCTCGGGAAGCTCCTACCTAATCAGGTAGGCTAGGAATGGTTCTATCCATGGGGCAATTACTGCCATTATTTCGTGGGCTGAAGGCATTATTTCATCGGCTGGGTTGCCGATTATGTCAGATTGTTCTGTGTTGGGCGGTGCGGCTGCTTCCGGGTTGTTATTTCCGGACTCCTCTTCCCATAGTACGGATGGCTTAAAGAGCCGTTCCAGGAAGATGTTTGGAGGGACAGCGTCACGCTTCGCACCGATGTGTGCCAATACGTTGGCTGCTTGGTAATTATCCCGGGCTACGTGATGGAATTCAAGTCCTTCGAACCGGGCTAACATTTTTAGGAAAGCGTTACGATAGGCTACCATCTTCGGATCTTTGGCGTCAAAGTCTCCATTTACTTGGGATATTGCGAGGTTTGAGTCCCCGCGCACCTCTAGGCGTTGAATGCCCATGGAGATTGCCATCCGGAGGCCATGTAGGAGGGCCTCATATTCGGCTGCATTGTTGGAGCCCGTGTACATTATCTGAAGTACGTATTGGACTGTATCCCCGGTTGGGGACGTCAATACGACGCCAGCCCCCAAGCCGGCCAACATTTTGGAGCCGTCGAAATGCATAGTCCAATTGGAGTATGCACCGTACTCTTTAGGGAGTTCGGCTTCAGTCCATTCAGCGACAAAGTCAGCCAAGACTTGTGACTTTATGGCTCGCCGAGGTTTGTAAGTTATGTCGAATGGTAAGAGCTCAATGGCCCATTTTGCAATCCTGCCCGTTGCGTCGTGGTTGTTTATGATGTCGTTGAGGGGCACTTCGGAGGCCACTGTTATTGAACACTCTTGAAAGTAGTGTCGGAGCTTCCGGGATGCCATGAACACTGCGTACGCTATCTTTTGATAGTGCGGGTAACGGGACTTGCAGGGAGTTAAGACAGTGGATACGTAGTACACTGGTTTTTGGAGAGGGAATTTATGCCCTTCTGTTTCTCGTTTGACGACGAGTACCGCGCTTACAACTTGATGTGTTGCCGCGATGTATAACAACATTGGTTCACCCAGGTTGGGCGCGGCCAGGACCGGATTTGTTGCCAATATGGCTTTTATTTCTTCGAGTCCGGCGGTGGCAGCATCCGTCCACTCGAAGTGTTCGGTGCGCCTGAGGAGGCGATAGAGGGGCAATGCCTTTTCTCCCAGACGGGAGATAAAGCAGCTTAAAGCCGCCACGCATCCAGTCAATTTTTGTATTTGTTTGAGGTCTTTTGGAATATCCAGCTGTGACAGAGCTCGGATCTTGGCTGGGTTTGCTTCAATTCCTCTACCGGATACAATGAAGCCCAGGAGCTTTCCTGCTGGTACTCCAAAAACGCATTTTTCCGGATTCAGCTTAATGTCATATGCTAGGAGGTTGTCGAATGTGAGCCTCAAATCGTCTACTAGAGTTTCGACGTGTCTGGTTTTGACGACTACATCGTCTACGTATGCCTCTACTGTTTTGCCGATCTGGGTAGCCAGACATGTCTTAATCATGCGCTGATATGTTGCGCCGACGTTTTTGAGTCCGAAGGGCATCGTGTTGAAGCAGAATGGTCCATATGGAGTAATGAATGCCGTTGCGGCTTGGTCTGTCTCCGCCATCTTAATTTGATGGTAACCGGAGTATGCGTCAAGGAAGCACAATGAATCATGCCCTGCAGTAGCATCGATTATTTGGTCGATGCGGGGAAGGGGGAAGGGGTCCTTTGGGCAGGCCTTGTTGAGGTCTTTAAAATCGACACATAGGCGCCAGGATTTATCCTTCTTTGGTACCATTACCAGGTTTGCTAGCCAGTCCGGATGTTTAATGTGTCTGATGAATCCGGCTTCCAGTAGTTTGGCTATCTCTTCTCCCATTGCCTGTCTTTTGGGTTTGGAAAATCGCCGAAGAGCCTGTTTGACTGGCTTGAATCCTTTTAGGATGTTTAGGCTGTGTTCTGCCAATCTGCATGGGATTCCTGGCATGTCTGAAGGGTGCCAGGCAAAGATGTCCCAATTTTCCCGAAGGAATTCTCGCAGTGCGGCATCTACATCAGAGTTCAACTGTGCCCCGATGGAGGCCGTCTTTGTTGGGTCCGTCGGATGGACCTGAAATTTGACTATTTCATCCGCTGGTTTAAAACAGGTGGACTTGGGTCTCTTATCGAGTATCACATCGTCCCTATTCACCATAGAGCATAGCGCAGTAAGTTCCTCCGCCGCTAGGGCTTCGGATAGTGCCTCTAGGGCTAATGTGGCTGTCTTATTTTCGGTGCGGAGTGCTATATCCAGATCACTAGCGAGAATGATTATTCCGCCGGGCCCAGGCATCTTAAGCTTCATGTACCCGTAATGGGGTATGGCTTGAAAAATTGTGAATGCCTCTCGTCCTAATATAGCGTGATATCCGCTGCTGAACGGGGCTACTTGGAACGTGACCTCTTCGGACCTGTAATTGTCCGGCGAGCCGAACACCACATCAAGTGTGATTTTTCCTGTGCAGCGCGCTTCCCGACAAGGGATTATCCCTCTAAAGGTTGTGCTGCTTCGCTCAATGCGGCTCCAGTCTATTTCCATTTTTTGAAGAGTTTCCTCGTAGATGAGGTTTTGTCCACTGCCGCCATCCATGAGTACCTTGGTAAGACGAAAGTCATCCACTATTGGACTGAGGACCAATGCGGCTGGTGCTCGGGCTGTTCTGAACTTAGGTTGGTCGCTGGCGTTGAAGATGATGGCCACATCACTCCATGGATTTGTTGTTGCTACTTGGTAGACTTCGGCGAGGCTGCGGATTGTTCGTTTCCGCATATTATTCGATGCGAAAGTATCGAAGACTGTTGACACCATACTGGTATTATTGGAGTGGCTCTCCGGGGCCAGAAGCTCTTCGCTAATTTTGGCCACCTGCCTCAATATCCAACATGCTCGAAGGCTATGTGTGGGAGTGGCACCTTCTGTTTTTTGAATTTTACAGGGTCCGTTGAGCCAACCTTCCAGTGCGGTTTCGTGCCCTTTATGGGGTTTTTGCTTTTTGTTTTTTGTACCTGTTGCCTGAGTGTGATGCGTCCTTTTACTTCGGACTAGGGTTGTATTCGGGGCCGGATTGTCCCAAAACTTAGTTTCGATTTTCCGGAAACTCTCCATCGCACAGTACTTTCGTACTATGGACGCCAGATTGGCGAAGCATGTAATTTTGCGATGACTGACGGCGTTCAAAATTCCCTTGTCCGTGCAATTATTGCAGAAGATTGAAATTGCGTTTTCCGCATGGCAGTCCTTTATCCTGTCCGTAACCAGGAGGAATTTGGCCCAGCAATGATGTACTGTTTCAGCAGGCTCCTGCCGGATTTGAGATAGATCGCATATGTCTGGTCGGGTGGGTGGAATTAAGTCCGGAATCCTATCCATCTCAAGGCTCAAGGGCCGAGAGGTTTCCAAATTTGGAAGCTTGGATCGTTGAACGTCGTCCAACGAGTCCGGTCCGATGCCTGACTTTAGGTTAAGTGCTTGATCGAAGTCCGTCCCCCCGCGAGTATCCGGCATGGAGGGTTCGGAAGCCCGGACATGACTAGTTTTCAATATAGGAGAAGAGTCGTCGCGTCGTTCCTCTACCACTGCAACGTGGTGGGTAACCTGGGGAGAGTCAATCTCTCTCAGATCGGTTTTAAGCCCAATCTGATTGTAGTCTGTAGCGACTCCCAGGGCGGCGATGCGATCCAAGAGTTCATTTACGGACGAGAGCTCTGTTGGATTCAACTGCTCGGCGAATTCCGAGTTGATGTGAAGATTGCTTTTGATGACCCAAGAGGTCATCGTCGAAGCGGTGGCCGAACAGGCGGTCATGAGAAAACCACCCAGCTGGATAGTTTGGCCAGCAGCCAAGGCTCCTTTAGCGAAGATGCCGTCTTTGAAGACGGGAAGAGGCATCCTTCCTACTAGCGACGGCACAGAGGAACTCTCAATGAAAGCACCAATGTCGGTGTCAAAACCGGCGGATCTCGGGTAGGGGTCCCGAACTGTGCGTCTAGGCGGATGGTAACAGGAGACGAGGGACACGATGTTTTACCCAGGTTCGGGCCCTCTTGATGGAGGTAAAACCCTACGTCCTGCTTGATTAATATTGAAGATGTGTGTTACAAGAGTGGATCTACCACGAGATCAAGGAGGCTAAACCCTAGAAGTTAGCCTATGGTATGATTGTTGTAATGGTTGTTCGTCCTACGGACTAAAGCCCTCCGGTTTATATAGGCACCAGAGAGGGCTAGGGTTACACAAAGTCGGTTAGAATGGTAGGAGATCTACATATCCGTATCGCCAAGCTTGCCTTCCACGCCAAGGAAAGTCCCATCCGGACATGGGACGAAGTCTTCAATCTTGTATCTTCATAGTCTTGGAGTCCGGCTGACGATGATAGTCCGGCTGTCCGGACACCCCCTAGTCCAGGACTCCCTCAGGCCCCAAGATGGGATCTCGTGGATACAGAAGGTTACGGCGGTGGAATTAGGTTTTTGGCTCCTGTTCTGATCGTTCGGGGATACATAGGTATATATAGTAGGAAGGAGTACGTCGGTGGAGGTCCGAGGGGCCCACAAGGTAGGGGGGCGCGCCCAGGGGGGCGCGCCCTCCACCCTCGTGACCTCCTCGGGCACTGCTTGGAGTAGGGTCCAAGTCTCCTAGGTCACGTTCGGTTGGAAAATCACGATCCCGAAGGTTTCATTCCATTTGGACTCCGTTTGATATTCTGTTTCTTCGAAATACTGAAAAAGGCAAAAAACAGCAATTCTGGGATGGGCCTCCGGTTAATAGGTTAGTCCCAAAAGTAATATAAAAGTGGAAAATAAAGCCCAATATAGTCCAAAACAGTAGATAAAGTAGCATGGAGCAATCAAAAATTATAGATACGTTGGAGACGTATCAGGCATCCCCAAGCTTAATTCCTGCTCGTCCTCGAGTAGGTAAATGATAAAAAAGAATTTTTGATGCGGAGTGATAATTTGGCATAATTTCAATGTAAATCTTCTTAATTGTGATATGAATATTCAGATCCGAAAGATTCAAGACAAAAGTTCATATTGACACAAAAAATAATAATACTTCAAGCATACTAATCAAAGCAATCATGTCTTCTCAAAATAACATGGCAAAAGAAAGTTCATCCCTACAAAATCTTATAGTTAGGCTATGCTTCATTTTCATCACACAAAGATGTTCCCAACTTCTATACCCCCGATGACAAGCCAAGCAGTTGTTTCATACTTAAATAATCTCAAACTTCTTCAACCTTCACGCAATACATGAGCATGAGCCATGGATATAGCACTATGGGTGGAATAGAATATGATGATGGGGATTGTGTGGAGAAGACAAAAAAGGAGAAAGTCTCACATTGATGAGGCTAATCAATGAGCTATGGAGATACCCATCAATTGATGTCAACATGACGAGTAGGGATTGACATGCAACGGATGCATTAGAGCTATGAATGCTCAACAAAAGAAAACTAGTGGGTGTGCATCCAACTTGCTTGCTCACGAAGACCTAGGGCATTTGAGGAAGTCCATCGTAGGAATATACAAGCCAAGTTCTATAATGAAAAATTCCCACTAGTATAAAAAGACAACTTATGAGACTCACTACATGAGGAACAAGGTGCTACTTTGAAGCACAAGGGTGGAAAAAGAGATAGTAGCATTGCCCTTTTTTTGGGCCTTCTTTTTCTTTTTCTTTCTTTTTGGCCTTTCTCTTTTTTTATTTGGGCAATGCTCTAATAATGATGATCATCACACTTCTATTGATTACAACACAAGGATTACAACTCGAAACTTAGAACAAGATATGACTCTATATGAATGCCTCCGGCGGTGTAGCGGGATGGTGCAATGAATCAAGAGTGACATGTATGAAAAATAATGCATGGTGGCTTTGCCACAAATACGATGTCAACTACAAGATCATGCAATGGCAATATGACAAAAGTAATGTATGTCATGATGATGTTGGTGGAAGTTGCATGGCAATATATCTCGGAATGGCTATGGAAATGCCATGATAGGTAGGTATGGTGTCTGTTTTGAGGAAGATATAAGGAGGTTTATGTGTGATAGAGTGTATCGTATCACGGGGTTTGGATGCACCGGCGAAGTTTGCGCCAACTCTCAAGGTGAGAAAGGGCAATGCACGGTACCGAAGAGGCTAGCAAAGGCGGAAAGGTGAGAGTGCGTATAATCCATGGACTCAACATTAGTCAAAAGAACTCATATACTTATTGCAAAAATTTAGAAGCCATCAAAAATTCAAGTACTACGTGCATGCTCCTAGGGGGATAGATTGGTAGGAAAAGACCATCGCTCGTCCCCGACCGCCACTCATAAGGATGCACAAGCCAGGTACACTTCATGTTTCAAATTTGTTACATAACTTTAACCATACGTGCATGCTACGGGACTTGCAAACTTCAACACAAGTATTTCTCAAATTCATAATCACCCAACTAGCACGACTTTGATATTATCACCTCCATATCTCAAAACAATTATCAAGCATCAAACTTATCTTAGTATTCAATTCACTCAAAAGAAAGTTTCACATATCTTGAATACCAAGTATATTAATATTAAGCAAATTACCATGCTATTAAAGACTCTCAAAATAATTTAAGTGAAGCATGAGAGATCACATAGTTTCTTTAAAATAAATCCACCACCGTGCTCTAAAAGATCTAAGTGAAGTACTAGAGCAAAAATTATCACGCTCAAAAGGTATAAGTGAAGCACTATGAGCAAAACTATCAAGCTCAAAAGATATAAGTGAAGCGCATAGAGTATTGTAACAAATTCCAATTCATGTATGGCTCTCTCAAAAAGGTGTGTAAATCAAGTATGATTGTGGTAGACTAACAAGCAAAGACACAAATAATACAAGACGCTCCAAGCAAAACACATATCATGTTGGTGAATAAAAATATAGCTCCAAGTAAATTATCGATGGAAGTGGACGAAAGAGGGGATGCCTTCCGGGGCATCCCCAAGCTTTGACCTTTTGGTGTCCTTGGATTATCTTGGGGGTGCCATGGGCATCCCCAAGCTTAGGCTCTTGCCACTCCTTGTTCCATAATCCATCAAAAGAATTCACCCAAAACTTGAAAACTTCACAACACAAAACTCAACAGAAATCTCGTGAGCTCCGTTAGAGAAAGAAAACAAAAGACTACTTCAAGGTACTGTAATGAACTCATTCTTTATTTATATTGGTGTTAAACCTACTGTATTCCAACTTCTCTATGGTTTATAAACTAATTTCCTAGCCATAGATTCATCAAAATAAGCAAACAACACACGAAAAACAGAATCTGTCAAAAACAGAACAGTCTGTAGCAATCTGTAACTAACGCAAACTTCTAGAACTCTAAAACTTCTACCAAAATAGTAAGTCCTGGAAATTTTGTTTATTGATCAGCAGCAAAAAGAATCAACGCAAAATCACGTTCCTGTGATTTATCATAACTAAATTAGTGCGTGCAAAGTTTCTGTTTTTCAGCAGAATCAAATCAACTATCATCGTAGGTTATCCTATAGGTCCTACTTGGCACAAACACTAATTAAAACATAAAACCACATCCAAACAGAAGGTAGATGGATTATTTATTCCTAAAAATAAGCAAAAACAAAAAACACAAAATAAAATTGGGTTGCCTCCCAACAAGCGCTATCGTTTAATGCCCTTAGCTAGGCATAAAAGCAAGGATAGATCTAGGTATTGACATCTTTGATAGGCAATTCTTCAATGAGGAGTCTACCTCCTTTAGAATTTTCTTTCTTCCTATTAATTGAAAAAAATTCAGGCAGAAGATTAAAAAATTCATCCATAGCAAATGGTTCCTTAATGATGGTAAAAAGATTGGGATGAACACTTATAGATTTAAGATCCGCAGTTTCCTTACTAGATGATTCTCCCTTATTCTTAGGAACATAAATAAGCTTAGTATTTTTAGTAGAAGAACTTGGAGTGTTTTGAACGGAAGAAAAAGCGGTTCCCAAGTTAGTAATGATACCCTCAAGTTTATCGATTCTTGTGGAATCTAGATTTATTTTCTCATTAACTATGGGTTATTTTTCCTTAATATTTTTCAAAGTCATTCCTACCTTAGATCCATATTGGGTAATTTGATTGTGGATCTTTTTATCAAGATTTTCAATTGATTCAATGGTAGCAACTTTATTTTCAATAGCTTCAAGCCTTTGCATAACATGCTCCAAAGTTAACGTAGTTCCATTAATCAAAAGGGGTGGTGAGCCAAATAAATCTATTAAAGCATTATAAGAATCAAAAGTATGGCTACCCAAAAAATTCCCTCCAGTAATGGTATCAAGGATATATCTATACCAAGGATTAGCACCTACGTAAAAATTGTGAAGAAGAACTGAGGTAGATTGCTTCCTGGTAGATTTATTTTGAGCATTGCAAATTCTATACCAAGCATCTTTTAGATTTTCTCCCTCCCTTTGTTTAAAATTTAAGACCTCATTCTCGGGAGATAACGGAGATGATATGAAACTAGTCATGATAACAAGCAAGCAAACAAGCTAGCACACGAGCAAACAGAAAGGCAACGGGAAAAAAGGCAAACGGGAAAGAGAGGAGGAGATTGGGAAAGAGAGAGCAAATAAAACGGCAAGGGAGAAGTGGGGGAGAGGAAAACGAGAGGCAAATGGCAAATAATGTAATGTGAGAGATAGGGATTGCGATGGGTACTTGGTATGGTTGACTTGCTTGCATGAGCCTCCTCGGCAACGTCGCCAGAAATTCTTCTTGCTACCTCTTGAGCACTGCGTTGGATTTCCCCAAAGAGGAGAGGATGATGCAGTAAAGTAGCGTAAGTATTTCCCTCAGTTTTTGAGAACCAAGGTATCAATCCAGTAGGAGACCACGCACAAGTCCCTCGTACCTACACAAAACGATAGCAACTCGCAACCAACACTTAGGGGTTGTCAATCCCTTCACGGTCACTTACGAGAGTGAGATCTGATAGAGATAATATTTTTGGTATTTTTGATAGATAGATGCAAAGTAAAAGTAAAGGCAAAGTAAAAAACAAAGCAAGTAAATAAAGTGATATAGATTGATATGATGAGAATAGACCCGGGGGGCATAGGTTTTACTAGTGGCTTCTCTCAAGAGCATAAGTATTCTACGGTGGGTGAACAAATTACTATTGAGAAATTGACAGAACTGAGCTTAGTTATGAGTATATCTAGGCAATGATCAGGTATATAGGCATCACGTCCAAAACAAGCAGATCGAAACGATTCTGCATCTACTACTATTACTCCACTCATCGACCGCTATCCAGCATCCATCTAGAGTATTAAGTAAAAATAGAGTAACGTCGTAAGCAAGATGACATGATGTAGAGGGATAAATTCATGCAATATGATAAAAAAACCCATCTTGTTATCCTCGATGGCAACAATACAATACGTGCCTTGCAACTCTTTCTGTCACTGAGTAAGGACACCGCAAGATTGAACCCAAAGCTAAGCACTTCTCCCATTGCAAGAACTACCAATCTAGTTGGCCAAACCAAAAAGATAATTCGAAGAGACTTGCAAAGATAACTCAATCATACATAAAAGAATTCAAAGAAGAATCAAATATTTTCCATAGATAATACTGGATCATAAACCCACAATTCATCGGTCTCAACAAACACACCGCAAAAAAGAAGATTACATCGAATAGATCTCCACGAGAGAGGGGGAGAACATTGTATTGAGATCCAAAAAGAGAGAAGAAGCCATCTGGCTACTAGCTATGGACCCGAAGGTCTGAAGTAAACTACTCACACTTCATCGGAGGGGCTATGGTGATGATGTAGAAGCCCTCCATGGTGGATGCCCCCTCCAGCGGAGCTCCGGAACAGGCCCCAAGATGGGATCTCGTGGATACAGAAGGTTACGGCGGTGGAATTAGGTTTTTGGCTCCTGTTCTGATCATTCGGGGATACGTAGGTATATATAGGAGGAAGGAGTACGTCGGTGGAGGTCCGAGGGGGCCACGAGGTAGGGGGGGCGCCCAAGGGGGGCGCGCCCTCCACCCTCGTGACCTCCTCAGGCACTGCTTGGAGTAGGGTCCAAGTCTCCTGGGTCACGTTCGGTTGGAAAATCACGATCCCGAAGGTTTCATTTTGTTTGGACTCCGTTTGATATTCTGTTTCTTCGAAATACTGAAAAAGGCAAAAAACAGCAATTCTGGGTTGGGCCTTCGGTTAATAGGTTGGTCCCAAAAGTAATATAAAAGTGGAAAATAAAGCCCAATATAGTCCAGAACAGTAATAAAGTAGCATGGAGCAATCAAAAATTATAGATACGTTGGAGACATATCACGGTGCATCTAGGACATATGCTTTCTTGGCAGCTATGAGGATGATCCTCAAGTTCCGGACCCAGTCCGTATAGTTGCTGCCATCGTCTTTCAGCTTGGTTTTCTCTAGGAACGCGTTGAAGTTGAGGGCAACATTAGCGTTGGCCATTTGATCGCCAAGACATATTGCAAAGATTTTAGACTAAGTTCATGACAATTAAGTTCATCTAATCAAATTATTTAATGAACTCCCACTCAGATAGACATCCCTCTAGTCATCTAAGTGATACATGATCCGAGTCAACTAGGCCATGTCCGATCATCACATGAGACGGACTAGTCATCATCGGTGAACATCTTCATGTTGATCGTATCTTCTATACGACTCATGTTTGACCTTTCGGTCTCTTGTGTTCCGAGGCCATGTCTATACATGCTAGGCTCGTCAAGTCAATCTAAGTGTTTTGCATGTGTAAATTTGGCTTACACCCGTTGTATGCGAAAGTTAGAATCTATCACACCCGATCATCACGTGGTGCTTTGAAACAACAAACCTTCGCAATGATGCACAGTTAGGGGGAACACTTTCTTGAAATTTTATGAGGGATCATCTTATTTATGCTACCGTCGTTCTAGCAAATAAGATGCAAAAACATGATAAACATCTCATGCAATCAAATAGTGACATGATATGGCCAATATCATTTTTCTCCTTTTGATCTCCATCTTCGGGGCGCCATGATCATCATCGTCACCGGCATGACACCATGATCTCCATCATCATGATCTCCATCATCGTGTCTTCATGAAGTTGTCTCGCCAACTATTACTTCTACTACTATGGCTAACGATTTAGCAATAAAGTAAAGTAATTACATGGCGTTATTCAATGACACACAGGTAATACAATATTTAAGACAACTCCTATGGCTCCTGTCGGTTGTCATACTCATCGACATGCAAGTCAATCTCATACATCACATATATATATCATTCATCACATCCTTTTGGCCATATCACATCACACGGCATATGCTGCAAGAACAAGTTAGACGTCCTCTAATTGTTGTTGCATGTCTTTACGTGGCTGCATAGGTTTCTAGCAAGAATGTTTCTTACCTATGCAAAAACCACAACGTGATATGCCAATTGCTATTTACCCTTCATAAGGACCCTTTTCATTGAATCCGATCCGACTAAAGTGGGAGAGACAGACACTAGCTAGCCACATTATGCAACTAGTGCATGTCAGTCGGTGGAACCTGTCTCACATAAGCGTACGTGTAAGGTCGGTCCGGGCCGCTTCATCCCATAATGCCACCGAATCAAGATAAGACTAGTAGTGGAAAGTAAATTGACAAAATCGACGCCCACAACCACTTGTGTTCTACTCGTGCATAGAAACTACGCATAGACCTGAAGGAAATATGCCCTAGAGGCAATAATAAAGTTATTATTTATTTCCTCATATCATGATAAATGTTTATTATTCATGCTAGAATTGTATTAACTGGAAACATAATACATGTGTGAATACATAGACAAACACAAACGTCACTAGTATGCCTCTACTTGACTAGCTTATTAATCAAAGATGGTTATGTTTCCTAACCATAGACATGTGTTGTCATTTGATTAGTGGGATCACATCATTAGGAGAATGATGTGATTGACATGACCCATTCCGTTAGCCTAGCACTTGATCATTTAGTATATTGCTATTGCTTTCTTCATGACTTATACATGTTCCTGTAACTATGAGATTATGCAACTCCCATTTACCGGAGGAACACTTTGGGTGCTACCAAACGTCACAACGTAACTGGGTGATTATAAAGGAGTACTACAGGTGTCTCCAAAGGTACTTGTTGGGTTGGCGTATTTCGAGATTAGGTTTTGTCACTCCGATTGTCGGAGAGGTATCTCTGGGCCCTCTCGGTAATGCACATCACTATAAGCCTTGCAAGCAATGTAGCTAATGAGTTAGTTACGGAATGATGCATTACATAACGAGTAAAGAGACTTGCCAGTAACGAGATTGAACTAGGTATTGGATACCGACGATCGAATCTCGGGCAAGTAACATACCGATGACAAAGGGAACAACGTATGTTGTTATGCGGTTTGACCGATAAAGATCTTCGTAGAATATGTAGGAGCCAATATGGGCATCCAGGTCCCGCTATTGGTTATTGACCGAGAATAGTTCTAGGTCTTGTCTACATAGTTCTCGAACCCGTAGGGTCCGCACGCTTAACGTTACGATGACAGTTTTATTATGAGTTTATAAGTTTTGATGTACTGAAGTTTGTTCGGAGTCCCGGATGACATGACGAGGAGTCTCGAAATGGTCGAGACATAAATATTGATATATTGGACGACTATATTCGGACACCGGAAGTGTTTCGGGTGATTTCGGAGAAAACCGGAGTGCCGGAGGGGTTACCGGAACACCCCAGGGAAGTATTGGGCCTTAGTGGGCCTGAGGGGAGAGAGAGGGCAGCGGCCCAGGAGGTGCCCCCCCATGAGGAGTCCGAATTGGACTAGGGGAGGGGGCGCGGCCCCCCCTTTTCCCTCTCCCTCTCCCTCTCTTTCCTTCCCCCTTCCTCCTTCCTAGTGGGACTAGGAAAGGGGAGTCCTACTCCCACTAGGAGGAGGACTCCCCCCTCCTTGGCGTGCCCCCTAGGGCCGGCCGGCCTCCTCCCCTTGCTCCTTTATATACGAGGGCAGGGGGGCACCCTAGAGATACACAAGTTGATCTATGGATCGTTCCTTAGCCGTGTGCGGTGCCCCCTCCACCATATTCCACCTCGGTCATATCGTCGCGGAGTTTAGGCGAAGCCCTGCGCCGGTAGAACATCATCATCATCACCACGCCGTCATGCTGACGGAACTCATCCCCGATGCTTTGCTGGATCGGAGCCCAGGGATCGTCATCGAGCTGAACGTGTGCTGAACTCGGAGGTGTCGTACGTTCGGTACTTGGATCGGTCGGATCGTGAAGACGTACGACTACATCAACCACTTTGTCATAATGCTTCTGCTTATGGTCTACGAGGGTACGTGGACAATACTCTCCCCTCTCGTTGCTATTGCATCACCATGATCTTGCGTGTGCGTAGGAAAATTTTGAAATTACTACGTTCCCCAACAGTGGCATCAGAGCCAGGTTTTATGCGTAGATGTCATATGCACGAGTAGAACACAAGTGAGTTGTGGGCGATACAAGTCATATTGCTTACCAGCATGTCATACTTTGGTTCAGCGGTATTGTTGGATGAAGCGGCCCAGACCGACATTACGCGTACGCTTACGCGAGACTGGTTTTACCGCCGTGCTTTGCACACAGGTGACTAGCGGGTGTCTGTTTCTCCAACTTTAGTTGAACTGAGTGTGGCTACGCCCGGTCCTTGCGAAGGTTAAAACAACACTAACTTGACGAACTATCATTGTGGTTTTGATGCGTATGTAAGAACGGTTCTTGCTAAGCCCGTAGCAGCCACGTAAAATTTGCAACAACAAAGTAGAGGACGTCTAACTTGTTTTTGCAGGGCATGTTGTGATGTGATATGGTCAAGACGTGATGCTATATTTTATTGTATGAGATGATCATGTTTTGTAACTGAAGTTATCTGCAACTGGCAGGAGCCATATGGTTGTCGCTTTATTGTATGAAATGCAAATGCCCTGTAATTGCTTTACTTTATCACTAAGCGGTAGCAATAGTCGTAGAAGCAATAGATGGCGTAACGACAACGATGCTATGATGGAGATCAAGGTGTCGCGCCGGTGACGATGGTGATCACGATGGTGTTTCAGAGATGGAGATCACAAGCACAAGATGATGATGGCCATATCATATCACTTATATTGATTGCATGTGATGTTTATCCTTTATGCATCTTATCTTGCTTTGATTGACGGTAGCATTTTAAGATGATCTCTCACTAATTATCAAGAAGTGTTCTCCCTGAGTATGCACCGTTGCGAAAGTTCTTCGTGCTGAGACACCACGTGATGATCGGGTGTGATAGGCTCTACGTTCAAATACAACGGGTGCATAACAGTTGCACACGCGGAATACTCAGGTTAAACTTGACGAGCCTAGCATATACAGATATGGCCTCGGAACACGGAGACCGAAAGGTCGAACGTGAATCATATAGTAGATATGATCAACATAGTGATGTTCACCATTGAAACTACTCCATCTCACGTGATGATCGGACATGGTTTAGTTGATTTGGATCACGTAATCACTTAGATGACTAGAGAGATGTCTGTCTAAGTGGGAGTTCTTAAGTAATATGATTAATTGAACTTAAAATTTATCATGAACTTAGTACCTGATAGTATGTTGCTTGTCTATGTTTGTTGTAGATAGATGGCTCGTGCTGTTGTTCCGTTGAATTTTAATGCATTCCTTGAGAAAGCAAAGTTGAAAGATGATGTTAGCAATTACACGGACTGGGTCCATAACCTGAGGATTATCCTCATTGCTGCACAGAAGAATTACGTCCTGGAAGCACCGCTGGGTGCCAGGCCTGCTGCTGATGCAACTGACGACGTTAAGAACGTCTGGCAGAGCAAAGCTGATGACTACTCGATAGTTTAGTGTGCCATGCTTTACGGCTTAGAACCGGGTCTTCAACGACGTTTTGAACGTCATGGAGCATATGAGATGTTCCAGGAGTTGAAGTTAATATTTCAAGCAAATGCCAGGATTGAGAGATATGAAGTCTCCAATAAGTTCTATAGCTGCAAGATGGAGGAGAATAGTTCTGTCAGTGAACACATACTCAAAATGTCTGGGTATAATAATCACTTGATTCAACTGGGAGTTAATCTTCCTGATGATAGTGTCATTGACAGAATTCTTCAATCACTGCCACCAAGCTACAAGAGCTTCGTGATGAACTATAATATGCAAGGGATGGACAAAACTATTCCCGAGCTCTTCGCAATGCTAAAAGCCGCGGAGGTAGAAATCAAGAAGGAGCATCAAGTGTTGATGGTTAACAAGACCACCAGTTTCAAGAAAAGGGGCAAAGGGAAGAAGAAGGGGAACTTCAAGAAGAACAGCAAACAAGTTGTTGCTCAAGAGAAGAAACCCAAGTCTGGACCTAAGCCTGAGACTGAGTGCTTCTAATGCAAGTAGACTAGACACTGGAAGCGGAACTGCCCCAAGTATTTGGCGGATAAGAAGGATGGCAAAGTGAACAAAGGTATATGTGATATACATGTTATTGATGTGTACCTTACTAATGCTCGCAGTACTACCTGGGTATTTGATACTGGTTCTGTTGCTAATATTTGCAACTCGAAACAGGGACTACGGATTAAGCGAAGATTGGCTAAGGACGAGGTGACGATGCGCGTGGGAAATGGTTCCAAAGTCGATGTGATCGCGGTCGGCACGCTACCTCTACATCTACCATCGGGATTAGTTTTAGACCTAAATAATTGTTATTTGGTGCCAGCGTTGAGCATGAACATTATATCTGGATCTTGTTTGATGCGAGACGGTTATTCATTTAAATCAGAGAATAATGGTTGTTCTATTTATATGAGTAATATCTTTTATGGTCATGCACCCTTGAAGAGTGGTCTATTTTTATTGAATCTCGATAGTAGTGATACACATATTCATAGTGTTGAAACCAAAAGATGCAGAGTTGATAATGATAGTGCAACTTATTTGTGGCACTGCCGTTTAGGTCATATCGGTGTAAAGCGCATGAAGAAACTCCATACTGATGGGCTTTTAGAATCACTTGATTATGAATCACTTGGTACTTGCGAACCGTGCCTCATGGGCAAGATGACTAAAACGCCGTTCTCCGGAACTATGGAGCGAGCAACTGATTTGTTGGAAATCATACATACTGATGTTTGTGGTCCAATGAATGTTGAGGCTCGCGGCGGGTATCGTTATTTTCTCACCTTCACAGATGATTTGAGCAGATATGGGTATATCTACTTAATGAAACACAAGTCTGAAACATTTGAAAAGTTCAAAGAATTTCAGAGTGAAGTGGAAAATCATCGTAACAAGAAAATAAAGTTTCTGCGATCTGATCGTGGAGGAGAATATTTGAGTTACGAGTTTGGTTTACATTTGAAACAATGCGGAATAGTTTCACAACTCACGCCACCCGGAACACCACAACGAAACGGTGTGTCCGAACGTCGTAATCGTACTTTACTAGATATGGTGCGATCTATGATGTCTCTTACTGATTTACCGCTATCGTTCTGGGGTTATGCTTTAGAGACGGCCGCATTCACGTTGAATAGGGCACCATCAAAATCCGTTGAGATGACGCCTTATGAACTGTGGTTTGGCAAGAAACCAAAGTTGTTGTTTCTTAAAGTTTGGGGTTGCGATGCTTATGTGAAGAAACTGCAACCAGATAAGCTCGAACCTAAATCGGAGAAATGTGCTTCATAGGATACCCAAAAGAGACTATTGGGTACACCTTCTATCACAGATCTGAGGGCAAGATTTTTGTTGCTAAAATCGGATCCTTTCTAGAGAAGGAGTTTCTCTCGAAAGAAGTGAGTGGGAGGAAAGTAGCACTTGATGAGGTAACTGTACCTGCTCCCTTATTGGAAAGTAGTTCATCACAAGAACCGGTTCCTGTGACAACTACACCAATTAGTGAGGAAGCTAATGATATTGATCATGAAACTTCAGATCAAGTTTCTACTGAACCTCGTAGGTCTACCAGAGTAAGATCCGCACCAGAGTGGTACGGTAATCCTATTCTTTAAGTCATGTTACTTGACCATGATGAACCTACAAACTATGAGGAAGCGATGATGAGCCCAGATTCCGCAAAATGGCTAAAGGCCATGAAATCTGAGATGGGATCCATGTATGAGAACAAAGTATGGACTTTGGTTGACTTGCCCGATGATCGGCAAGCCATTGAGAATAAATGGATCTTTAAGAAGAAGACTGACGCTGATGGTAATGTAACTATCTATAAAGCTCAACTTGTTGTGAAAGGTTTTCGACGAGTTCAAGGGGTTGACTACGATGAGACTTTCTCACCTGTAGTGATGCTTAAGTCTGTCCGAATCATGTTAGCTATTGCTGCATTTTATGATTATGAAATTTGGCAAATGGAAGTCAAAACTGCATTCTTGAATGGATTTCTGGAAGAAGAGTTGTATATGATGCAGCCAGAAGGTTTTGTTGATCCAAAAGGTGCTAACAAAGTGTGCAAGCTCCAGCGATCCATTTATGGACTGGTGCAAGCATCTCGGAGTTGGAATAAACGCTTTGATAGTGTGATCAAAGCATATGGTTTTATACAGACTTTTGGAGAAGCCTGTATTTACAAGAAAGTGAGTGGGAGCTCTTTAGCATTTCCGATATTATATGTAGATGACATATTATTAATTGGAAATGATATAGAATTTCTGGATAGCATAAAGGGATACTTGAATAAAAGTTTTTCAATGAAAGACCTCGGTGAAGCTGCTTACATTTTGGGCATCAAGATTTATAGAGATAGATCAAGACGCTTAATAGGACTTTCACAAAGCACATACCTTGATAAATTTTGAAAAAGTTCAAAATGGATCAAGCAAAGAAAGGGTTCTTGCCCGTGCTACAAGGTGTGAAGTTGAGTCAGACCCAATGCCCGACCACAGCAGAAGATAGAGAGAAAATGGAAGATGTTCCCTATGCTTCAGCCATAGGCTCTATCATGTATGCAATGCTGTGTACCAGACCTAATGTATGCTTAGCAATAAGCTTGGCAGAAAGGTACCAAAGTAATCCAGGAGTGGATCACTGGACAGCGGTCAAGAACATCCTGAAATACCTGAAAAGGACTAAGGATATGTTTCTCGTATATGGAGGTGACAAAGAGCTAGTCGTAAATGGTTACGTCAATGCAAGCCGGATGATTCTAAATTGCAAACCAGATACGTATTTTTATTAAACGGTGGGGCTGTAAGTTGGTGCAGTTCTAAACAAAGCGTCGTGGCGGGATCTACATGTGAAGCGGAGTACATAGCTGCTTCGGAAGCAGCAAATGAAGGAGTCTGGATGAAGGAGTTCATTTCCGATCTAGGTGTCATACCTAGTGCATCGGGACCAATGAAGATCTTCTGTGACAATACTGGTGCAATTGCCTTGGCAAAGGAATCCAGATTTCACAAGAGGACCAAGCACATCAAGAGACGCTTCAATTCCATCCGGGACCAAGTCCAAGTGGGAGACATAGAAATTTCCAAGATACATACAGATCTGAATGTTGCAGACCCGTTGACTAAGCCTCTCTCATGAGCAAAACATGATCAGCACCAAGACTCCATGGGTGTTAGAATCATTACTATGTAATCTAGATTATTGACTCTAGTGCAAGTGGGAGACTGAAGGAAATATGCCCTAGAGGCAATAATAAAGTTATTATTTATTTCCTCATATCATGATAAATGTTTATTATTCATGCTAGAATTGTATTAACCGGAAACATAATACATGTGTGAATACATAGACAAACACAAACGTCACTAGTATGCCTCTACTTGACTAGCTTATTAATCAAAGATGGTTATGTTTCCTAACCATAGACATGTGTTGTCATTTGATTAGTGGGATCACATCATTAGGAGAATGATGTGATTGACATGACCCATTCCGTTAGCCTAGCACTTGATCGTTTAGTATATTGCTATTGCTTTCTTCATGACTTATACATGTTCCTGTAACTATGAGATTATGCAACTCCCATTTACCGGAGGAACACTTTGGGTGCTACCAAATGTCACAACGTAACTGGGTGATTATAAAGGAGTACTACAGGTGTCTCCAAAGGTACTTGTTGGGTTGGCGTATTTCGAGATTAGGTTTTGTCACTCTGATTGTCGGAGAGGTATCTCTGGGCCCTCTCGGTAATGCACATCACTATAAGCCTTGCAAGCAATGTAGCTAATGAGTTAGTTACGGAATGATGCATTACGTAATGAGTAAAGAGACTTGTCGGTAACGAGATTGAACTAGGTATTGGATACCGACGATCGAATCTCGGGCAAGTAACATACCGATGACAAAGGGAACAACGTATGTTGTTATGTGGTTTGACCGATAAAGATCTTCGTAGAATATGTAGGAGCCAATATGGGCATCCAGGTCCCGCTATTGGTTATTGATCGAGAATAGTTCTAGGTCATGTCTACATAGTTCTCGAACCCGTAGGGTCCGCACGCTTAACATTACGATGACAGTTTTATTATGAGTTTATAAGTTTTGATGTACCGAAGTTTGTTCGGAGTCCCAGATGTGATCACGGACATGACGAGGAGTCTCGAAATGGTCGAGACATAAACATTGATGTATTGGACGACTATATTCGGACACCGGAAGTGTTCCGGGTGATTTCGGAGAAAACCGGAGTGCCGGAGGGGTTACCGGAACCCCCCGGGGAAGTATTGGGCCTTAGTGGGCCTGAGGGGAGAGAGAGGGCAGCAGCCCAGGAGGTGGCACCCCCCCCCATGAGGAGTCCGAATTGGACTAGGGGAGGGGGCGCGGCCCCCCCTTTTCCCTCTCCCTCTCCCTCTCTTTCCTTCCCCCTTCCTCCTTCCTAGTGGGACTAGGAAAGGGGAGTCCTATTCCCACTAGGAGGAGGACTCCCCCCTCCTTGGCGCGCCCCCTAGGGCCGGCCGGCCTCCCCACCTTGCTCCTTTATATACGGGGGCAGGGGGCACCCTAGAGATACACAAGTTGATCTACGGGTCATTCCTTAGCCGTGTGCGGTGCCCCCCTCCACCATATTCCACCTCGGTCATATCGTCGCGGAGTTTACGCGAAGCCCTGCGCCGGTAGAACATCATCATCGTCACCACGCTGTCGTGCTGACGGAACTCATCCCCGACGCTTTGCTGGATCGGAGCCCGGGGATCGTCATCGAGTTGAACATGTGCTGAACTCGGAGGTGCCGTACGTTCGGTACTTGGATCGGTCGGATCATGAAGACGTACGACTACATCAACCGCGTTGTCATAACGCTTCCACTTACGGTCTACGAGGGTACATGGACAATACTCTCCCCTCTCGTTGCTATGCCATCACCATGATCTTGCGTGTGCGTAGGAAAATTTTGAAATTACTACGTTCCCCAACAAGACCTAGCTCATGATGCCACTGTTGGGGATCGTTGCAGAGATTAAAAAATTTCTACGCATCGCCAAGATCAATCTATGGAGTAACTAGCAATGAGAGAGAGGGGAGTGCATCTTCATACCTTTTAAGATCACGAGTCAGAAGCGTTACAAGAACACGGATGAAGGAGTCGTACTCGAAGTGATTCAGACCATGGTGGATTCCGATCTAAGTGCCGAACAACGGCACCTCCGCGTTCAACACACGTGCAGCCCGGTGATGTCTCCCGCACCTTGATCTAGCAAGAAGGAGGGAGAGGTTGATGAAGATGTCTCCAGCAGCAGCACGACGGCGTGGTGGTGATGGAGTGGCAGTTCTCCAGCAGGCTTCACCAAGCTCACGCGGAGGAGGAGAGGTGTTGGGGAGGGGGGTGTTGGAAATATGCCCTAGAGGCAATAATAAATTAGTTATTATTATTATATTTCCTTGTTCATGATAATCGTTTATTATCCATGCTATAATTTTATTGATATGAAACTCAGATACATGTGTGGATACATAGACAACACCATGTCCCTAGTAAGCCTCTAGTTGACTAGCTCGTTGATCAATAGATGGTTACGGTTTCCTGACCATGGACATTGGATGTCATTGATAACGGTATCACATCATTAGGAGAATGATGTGATGGACAAGACCCAATCCTAAGCCTAGCACAAAGATCGTGTAGTTCGTATGCTAAAGCTTTTCTAATGTGAAGTATCATTTCCTTAGACCATGAGATTGTGCAACTCCCGGATACCGTAGGAATGCTTTGGGATTACCAAACGTCACAACGTAACTGGGTTGCTATAAAGGTGCACTACGGTATCTCCGAAAATGTCTGTTGGGTTGGCACGAATCGAGACTGGGATTTGTCACTCCGTGTGACCGAGAGGTATCTCCGGGCCCACTCAGTAGGACACCATCATAATGTGCACAATGTGACCAAGGGGTTGATCATGGGATGATGTGTTACGGAACGAGTAAAGAGACTTGCCGGTAACGAGATTGAACAAGGTATCGGGGTACCAATGATCGAATCTCGGGCAAGTACTATACCGCTAGACAAAGGGAATTGAATACGGGATTGATTGAATCCTCGACATCGTGGTTCATCCGATGAGATCATCGTGGAACATGTGGGAGCCAACATGGGTATCCAGATCCCGCTATTGGTTATTGGCTGGAGAGTTGTCTCGGTCATGTCTACGTGTCTCCCGAACCCGTAGGGTCTACACACTTAAGGTTCGATGACGCTAGGGTTATAGGGAATAGATGTACGTGGTTACCGAATGTTGTTCGGAGTCTCGGATGAGATCCCGGACATCACGAGGAGTTCCGGAATGGTCCGTAGGTAAAGATTTATATACGGGAAGTCCTGTTTTGGTCACCGGAAAAGTTTCGGGTGCTATCGGTAATGTACCAGGACCACCGGGAGGGTCCCGGGGTCCAACAAGTGGGGCCACCGGCCCCAGAAGGCAGCATGGGCCAAGTGTGGGAGGGGACCAGCCCCAGGTGGGCTGGTGTGCCCCCCCCCCCACCAGGGCCCAAGGTGCCTAGGGTTTGGGGAGGGGGCGCCTCCACCTTACTTGGGGGGCAAGTTTCCCCCTCTCCCCCCCCCCTTGGCCGCCACCCTAGATGGGTTTTGGGGCTGCCGCACCCCTTGGGGTGGGAACCCTAGAGGGGGCGCAGCCCCCTCTCTCTCCCCTATATATAGTTGAGGTCTTTGGGGCTGCAAAGACAAGAGTTTTGACCTCTCCCTGGCGCAGCCCTACCTCTCTCCCTCCTCGTCTCTTGTGGTGCTTGGCGAAGCCCTGCTGGAGTGCCACGCTCCTCCACCACCACCCCGCCATCGTGCTGCTGCTGGACGGAGTCTTCCCCATCCTCTCCCTCTCTCCTTGCTGGATTAAGGCATGGGAGACGTCACTGGGCTGCATGTGTGTTGAACGCGGAGGTGCCGTCCGTTCGGCACTAGGATCATCGGTGATTTGGATCACGACGAGTACGACTCCATCAACCCCGTTCACTTGAACGCTTCTGCTTAGAGATCTACAAGGGTATGTAGATGCACTCCCCTTTCCCTCGTTGCTAGATTACTCCATAGATTGATCTTGGTGATGCGTAGAAAATTTTGAATTTCTACTACGTTCCCCAACAGTGGCATCATGAGCTAGGTCTATGCATAGTTTCTATGCACGAGTAGAACACAAGTTGTTGTGGGCGTTGATTTTGTTCAATATGCTTACCGTGTCCAATCTTGTTTAGACGGTATTGTGGGATGAAGCGGCCCGGACCGACCTTACACGTACACTTACGTGAGACAGGTTCCACCGACTGACATGCATTTGTTGCATAAGGTGGCTAGCGGGTGCTAGTCTCTCCTACTTTAGTCGGATCGGATTCGATGAAAAGGGTCCTTATGAAGGGTAAATAGCAATTGACATATCACATTGTGGTTTTGCGTAGGTAAGAAACGTTCTTGCTAGAAACCCATAGCAGCCACGTAAAACATGCAAACAACAATTAGACGACGTCTAACTTGTTTTTGCAGGGTATGCTATGTGATGTGATATGGCCAAAAAGAATGTGATGAATGATATGTGATGTATGAGATTGATCATGTTCTTGTAATAGGAATCACGACTTGCATGTCGATGAGTATGACAACCGGCAGGAGCCATAGGAGTTGTCTTAATTTATTGTATGACCTGCGTGTCAATGAACAACGCCATGTAATTACTTTACTTTATTGCTAAACCGTTAGCCATAGTAGTAGAAGTAATAGTTGGCGAGACAACTTCATGAAGACACGATGATGGAGATCATGATGATGGAGATCATGGTGTCATGCCGGTGACGATGATGATCATGGAACCCCGAAGATGGAGATCAAAAGGAGCAAAATGATATTGGCCATATCATGTCACTTTTTAATTGCATGTGATGTTTATCATGTTTATGCATCTTATTTGCTTAGAACGATGGTAGTAAATAAGATGATCCCTCATTAAAATTTCAAGAAAGTGTTCCCCCTAACTGTGCACCATTGCGAAAGGTTTGTTGTTTCGAAGCACCACGTGATGATCGGGTGTGATAGATTCTAACGTTCACATCAACGGGTGTAAGCCAGATTTACACACGTGAAACACTTGGGTTAACTTGACGAGCCTAGCATGTACAGACATGGCCTCGGAACACAGGAGACCGAAAGGTCGAGCATGAGTCGTATGGTAGATACGATCAACATGAAGATGTTCACCGATGATAACTAGTCCGTCTCATGTGATGATCGGACACGGCCTAGTTAACTCGGATCATGTAATCACTTAGATGACTAGAGGGATGTCTATCTGAGTGGGAGTTCATAAGGTGAAATTAATTATCCTGAACATAGTCAAAAGATCTTTGCAAATTATGTCGTAAGCTCGCGCTTTAGTTCTACTGTTTTAGATATGTTCCTAGAGAAAATTTAGTTGAAAGTTGATAGTAGCGATTATGCGGACTAGGTCCGTAAACTGAGGATTGTCCTCATTGCTTCGTAGAAGGCTTATGTCCTTAATGCACCGCTCAGTGTGCTGAACCTCGAACGTCGTCTGTGGATGTTGCGAACATCTAATATGCACGTTTTGATAACTACGTGATAGTTCAGTTAAACAGTTTAGAGTTGAGGCACCAAAGACGATTTCGAAACGTTGCGGAACATATGAGATGTTTCGAGGGCTGAAATTGGGATTTCAGGCTCGTGCCCACGTCAAGAGGTATAAGACCTCCGACGAGTCTCTTAGCCTGCAAACTAAGGGAGAAAAGCTCAATCGTTGAGCTTGTGCTGAGATTGTCTGAGTACCACAATCATGTGAATCGAGTGGGAGTTAATCTTCCAAATGAGATAGTGATGTTTTTCCAAAGTCATTGCCACCAAGCTACTAGAGCTTCGTGATGAACTATAACATATCAAGGATAGATATGATGATCCTTGAGATATTCGCGATGTTTGACACCGCGAAAGTAGAAATCAAGAAGGAGCATCAATTGTTGATGGTTGGTGAAACCACTAGTTTCAAGAAGGGCAAGGGTAAGAAGGGATACTTCATGAAACGAAAAATCAGCTGCTGCTCTAGTGAAGAAACCCAAGGTTGAACCCAAACCCGAGACTAAGTGCTTCTGTAATAAGGGGAACAGCCACTGGAGCAGAATTACCCTAGATACTTGGTAGATGAGAAGGCTGGCAAGGTCGATAGAAGTATATTGGATATAAATTATGTTAATGTGTACTTCACTAGTACTCCTAGTAGCACCAGGGTATTAGATACCGGTTCGGTTGCTAAGTGTTAGTAACTCGAAACAAAAGCTATGGTACAAATGGAGACTAGCTAAAGGTGAGATGACGATATGTGTTGGAAGTGTTTCCAAGCTTGATGTAATCAAGCATCGCATACTCCCTCTACCATCGAGATTGGTGTTATACCTAAATAATTGTTATTTGGTGTTTGCATTGAGCATAGACATGATTGGATTATGTCTATCGCAATATGGTCATTCATTTAAGGAGAATAATAGTTACTCTGTTTTTTGAATAATACCTTCAATGGTCTTACACCTAAAATGAATAGTTTATTGAATCTCGATCGTAGTGGTACACATGTTCATGCCAAAAGATATAAGATAGTAATGATAGTACCACCTACTTCTGGCACTGCCATGTAAGTCATATTGGTATAAAACTGATGAAGAAGCTCCATGTTGATGGATCTTTGGACTCACTCGTTTTTGAAAAAGTTTGAGACATGCGAACCATGTCTATTGGTGTATATGCATGAAGAAACTCCATGCAAATGGACTGTTTGGACTCACTTGATTTTGAATCACTTGAGACATGCAAATCATACCACATGGGCAAGATGACTGAAAGCCTCGTTTTCAGTAAAATGGAACAAGAAAGCAACTTGTTGGAAGTAATACATTTTGATGTGTGCAGTCCAATGAGTGTTGAGGCACATAGTGGATATCGTTATGTTCTTACTTCACGGATGATTTGAGTAGTTACTGAGTATATTTACTTGATGAAACACAAATTTGAATTGTTGAAAGGTTCAAGTAATTTCAGAGTGAAGTTGAAGATCGTCGTGACAAGAGGATAAAATGTCTATGATATGATCATAGAGATGAGTATCTGAGTTATGAGTTTGGTATGCAATTGAGACATTGTGGAAATCGTTTCACAACTAATACCGCCTGGAACACCATAGTGTGATGGTGTGTCCGAACATCATAGATGCACCCTATTGGATATGGGGCATACCATGATGTCGCTTATCAAATTACCACTATCGTTCATGGGTTAGGCATTAGAGACAACCGCATTCACTTTAAATGGGGCACCACGCAATTCCCTTGAGACGACACTGTATGAACTATGGTTTGGAGAAACCTAAGCTCTCGTTTCTTAAAAGTTTGGGGCTGCGACGCTTATGCGGAAAAGTTTCAGGCTGATAAGCTCGAACCCAAAGCGGATAAATGCATCTTCATAGAATACCCAAAATAGTTGGGTATACCTCAAGTCTCAGTTCCGGAAGCAAAAGGGGTTGTTTCTAGAATTAGGTCCTTTCTCGAGGAAAAGTTTCTCTCGAAAGAATTGAGTGGGAGGATGGTGGAGACTTGATGAGGTTATTGAACCGTCACTTCAACTAGTGTGTAGCAGGGCACAGGAAGTTGTTCCTGTGGCGTCTACACAAATTGAAGTAGAAGCTTATGATAGTGATCATGAAGTTTTGGATCAAGTCACTGTCGTACCTCGTAGGGTGACAAGGATTCGTACTACTTCAGTGTGGTACAGTAATCCTGTCTTAAAGGTCATGTTGCTAGACAACAATGAACCTACGAGCTATGGAGAAGCGATGGTGGGCCCATATTCCAACAAATGGTTAGAAGCCATGAAATCCGAGATAGGATCCATGTGTCAGAACAAAGCATGGACTTTGGTGGACTTGCCCGATGATCGGCAAGCCATTGAGATAAATGGATCTTTAAGAAGAAGACGGATGTGGACGGTAATGTCACCGTCTATGAAGCTCGACTTGTGGCGAAGAGTTCTTCACAAGTTCTAGGAGTTGACTACGATTAGATTTTCTCATCCGTAGCGATGCTTAAGTCCATCGGAATCATGTTAGCATTAGCTGCATTTATGAAATCTGGCAGATGGATGTCAAAACAAGTTTCCTTACCAGTTTTCGTAAGGAAAGGTTGTATGTGATACAATCAGAAAGGTTTTGTCGATCCTAAGGATGCTAAAAGGTATGCTACCTCCAACGATCCTTCTAAGGACTGGAGTAAGCATCTCGGAGTTGGAATGTACGCTTTGATGAGATGATCAAAGATTTTGGGTTTATACAAAGTTTATGAGAAACCTGTATTTCCAAAGAAGTGAGTGGGAGCACTATAGAATTTCTGATGAGTATATGTTGTTGACATATTGTTGATCAGAAATGATGCAGAGTTTCTGGAAAGCATATAGGGTTATTTGAAAAAGTGTTTTTCAAGGGAAAACCTGGATTAAGCTACTTAAACATTGAGCATCAAGATCTATAAGGATAGATCAAAAACCGCTTAATGGTACTTTCAAATGAACATATACCTTGACATGATCTTGAAGGCGTTCAAGATGGATCAGTCAAAGAAGGAGTTCTTGCCTGAGATGTAAGGTATGAAGTTAAGACTTAAAGCTCGACCACGGCAGAAGAAAAGAGAGAAAGGACGAAGGTCGTCCCCTATGCTTTAGACGTAGGCTCTACAGTATGCTATGTTGTGTACCGCACCTGATGTGTGCCTTGCTACATACCTGGCAAGAGGGTACAAAGGTGATCAAGGAGTGGATCACCAGATAGCGGTCAAAATTATCCTTAGAGGAATAAGGATATGTTTCTCGGTTATGGAGGTGATAAAGAGTTTGACGTAAAGAGTTGCGTCGATGCAAGCTTTAACACCTATCCGAATGACACTGAGTAGCAAACCGGATACGTATAGTGGAGCGACCATTTGGAATAGCTCCAAGTGGAGCGTGGAAGCTGCATTTACAATATGACTTAGAGATTTGCGAAGTACATACGGATCTGAATGTTGCAGACCCATTGACTAAAACCTCTCTCACAAGCAAAACATGATCAAACCCCAGAACTCATTGAGTCTTAATCACATGATGATGTGAACTAGTTTAGTGACACTAGTAAACTCTTTGGATGTTGGTCACATGGTGATGTGACCTGTGAGTGTTAATCACATGACGATGTGAACTAGATTATTGACTCTAGTGCAAGTGGGAGACTATTGGAAATATGCCCTAGAGGCAATAATAAATTAGTTATTATTATTATATTTCCTTGTTCACGATAATCGTTTATTATCCATGCTATAATTGTATTGAAAGGAAACTCAGATACATGTGTGGATACATAGACAACACCATGTCCCTAGTATGCCTCTAGTTGACTAGCTCGTTGATCAATAGAAGGTTACGGTTTCCTGACCATGGACATTGGATGTCTTTCCTAACGGGATCACGTCATTAGGAGAATGATGTGATGGAC
The DNA here is from genome assembly GCA_963921465.1 of Triticum timopheevii. Lineage (NCBI taxonomy): Eukaryota > Viridiplantae > Streptophyta > Magnoliopsida > Poales > Poaceae > Triticum > Triticum timopheevii. Next base: position 559,489,549 of record OY997264.1, on the reverse strand, counting down.
AAGAGCCAATCCTAAGCCTAGCACAAAGATCGTGTAGTTCGTATGCTAAAGCTTTTCTAATGTGAAGTATCATTTCCTTAGACCATGAGATTGTGCAACTCCCGGATACCGTAGGAATGCTTTGGGTGTACCAAACATCACAACGTAACTAGGTGGCTATAAAGGTGCACTGCGGGTATCTCCGAAAGTGTCTGTTGGGTTGGCACGAATCGAGACTGGGATTTGTCACTCCGTGTGACGGAGAGGTATGTCTGGGACCACTCGATAGGACATCATCATAATGTGCACAATGTGACCAAGGGGTTGATCACGGGATGATGTGTTACGGAACTAGTAAAGAGACTTGCCGGTAACGAGATTGAACAAGGTATCGGGATACCGATGATCGAATCTCGGGCAAGTACTATACCGCTAGACAAAGGGAATTGAATACGGGATTGATTGAATCCTCGACATCGTGGTTCATCCGATGAGATCATCATGGAACATGTGGGAGCCAACATGGGTATCCAGATCCCGCTATTGGTTATTGGCCGGAGAGTTGTCTCGGTCATGTCTACGTGTCTCCCGAACCCGTAGGGTCTACACACTTAAGGTTCGATGACGCTAGGGTTATAGGGAATAGATGTACGTGGTTACCAAATGTTGTTCGGAGTCCCGGATGAGATCCCGGATGTCACGAGGAGTTCCGGAATGGTCCGGAGGTAAAGATTTATAAATGGGAAGTCCTGTTTTGGTCACCGGAAAAGTTTCGGGTGCTATCGGTAATGTACCGGGACCACCGGGAGGGTCCCGGGGGTCCACCAAGTGGGGCCACCGGCCCCAGAAGGCAGCATGGGCCAAGTATGGGAGGGGACCAGCCCCAGGTGGGCTGGTGCGCCCCCCCCCCCTCCCCCCCCCCCCACCCTCCGCCCACCAGGGCCCACGGCGCCTAGGGTTTGGGGAGGGGCGCCTCCACCTTACTTGGGGGGCAAGTTTCCCCCTCTCCCCCCCTTGGCCGCCACCCTAGATGGGTTTTGGGGCTGCCGCTGTTGGGGAACGTAGTAATTTAAAAAAAATTCCTACGCACACGCAAGATCATGGTGATGCATAGCAATGAGAGGGGAGAGTATTGTCCACGTACCCTCGTAGACCGTAAGCGGAAGCGTTATGACAACGCGGTTGATGTAGTCGTACGTCTTCACGATCCGACCGATCCAAGTACCAAACGTACGGCACCTCCGAGTTCAGCACACGTTCAGCTCAATGACGATCCCCGGACTCCTATCCAGCAAAGTGTCGGGGATGAGTTCCGTCAGCACGACAGTGTGGTGACGATGATGATGTTCTACCGGCGCAGGGCTTCGCCTAAACTCCGCGACGATATGACCGAGGTGGAATATGGTGGAGGGGGGCACCGCACAAGGCTAAGGAACGATCTTGAAGATCAACTTGTGTGTCCTGGGGTGCCCCCCTGCCCCCGTATATAAAGGAGCAAGGAGGGAGGAGGCCGGCCCTAGGAGGGGGCGCGCCAAGTGTGGAGTCCTACTAGGACTCCCTAGTTCTAGTAGGATTCCACCTCCCTTGTTGGAGTAGGAGAAGGGGAAAGAGGGGGAGAGGAAGAAGGAAAGGGGGGGCTGCGCCCCTTGTCCAATTCGGACCAGAGGGGGGGCGCAGGCCTAATTCCTTTTGGCCTCTCTCCTCTATTCCCGTATGGCCCAATAAGGCCCATATACTCCCCGGCGAATTCCCGTAACTCTCCGGTACTCCGAAAAATACCCGCATCACTCGGAACCTTTCCAAACCCCGAATATAGTCGTCCAATATATCGATCTTTACGTCTCGACCATTTTGAGACTCCTCGTCATGTCCCCGATCTCATCCAGGACTCCGAACTCCTTCGGTACATCAAAACGCATAAACTCATAATATAATTGTCATCGAAACCTTAAGCGTGCGGACCCTACAGGTTCGAGAACTATGTAGACATGACCTAGAACTATTCTTGGTCAATAACCAAAAGCGGAACCTGGATGCCCATATTGGCTCCTACATATTCTACGAAGATCTTTATCGGTCAAACCGCATAACAACATACTTTGTTCCCTTTGTCATCGGTATGTTACTTGCCCGAGATTCGATCGTCGGTAGCCAATACCTAGTTCAATCTCATTACCGGCAAGTCTCTTTACTCGTTACGTAATGCATCATTCCGTAACTAACTCATTAGCTACATTGCTTGCAAGGCTTATAGTGATGTGCATTACCGAGAGGGCCCAGAGATACCTCTCCGACATTTGGAGTGACAAAACCTAATCTCGAAATATGCCAACCCAACATGTACCTTTGGAGACACCTGTAGTACTCCTTTATAATCACCCAGTTACGTTGTGACGTTTGGTAGCACCCAAAGTGTTCCTCCGGCAAACAGGAGTTGCATAATCTCATAGTTGCAGGAACATGTATAAGTCATGAAGAAAGCAATAGCAACATACTAAACGATCAAGTGCTAGGCTAACGGAATGGGTCATGTCAATCACATCATTCTCCTAATGATGTGATCCTGTTAATCAAATGACAACTCATGTCTATGGCTAGGAAACTTAACCATCTTTGATTCACGAGCTAGTCAAGTAGAGGCATACTAGTGACACTATGTTTGTCTATGTATTCACACATGTATTATGTTTCCGGTTAATACAATTCTAGCATGAATAATAAACATTTATCATGAAATAAGGAAATAAATAATAAATTTATTATTGCCTCTAGGGCATATTTCCTTCAGTCTCCCACTTGCACTAGAGTCAATAATCTAGTTCACATCGCCATGTGATTTAATACCAATATTCATATTTGTATATGATTAACACCCATAGTTCACATCTTCATGTGACCAACACCCAAAGGGTTTACTAGAGTCAATAATCTAGTTCACATTGCTATGTGATTAACACCCAAAGAGTACAAAGGTATGATCATGTTTTGCTCGTGCGAGAAGCTTAGTCAACGGTTCTGTCACATTCAGAGCCGCATGTATTTTGCAAATATTCTATGTCTACAATGCTCTGCACGGAGCTACTCTAGCTAATTGCTCCCACTTTCAGTATGTATCCAGATTGAGACTTAGAGTCATCTGGATTGGTGTGAAAGCTTGCACCGATGTAACTCTTTATGACGGGCTCTTTTATCACCTCCATAATTGAGAAATATTTCCTTAGTCCTCACTAAGGATATTCTTGACCAATGTCCAGTGATCTACTCCTAGATCGCTATTGTACTCCCTTGCCAAATAAAGAGCAAGGTATATAATAGGTCTGGTACATAGTATAGCATACTTTATAGAACCTATGACTGAGGCATAGGGAATGACTTTTCTATTTTCTGCCATGGTCGGGTCTTGAGTCTTACTCAACTTCACACCTTTGCATCACAGGCAAGAACTCCTTCTTTGACTGTTCTATTTTGATCCACTACAAGAAATATGTCAACTTATGACCTTCTCTTAGTGACCCCAGCTGAATTGGTCGTAAATTCACGGCCATTTCGCTTGGAAGGGCTCAAACCCTGAAATTGCTTACACCAAATGGTCACAAAGCAGACAAGAGGCGCCAATGACCTTATTTCTACCTGATTACGACCAATATAAATGGTCATGAGGTTGTGAACGTGGATGCATTGGTACTTATTGCTATAACTAGGCGCCACCTCATCAGTTTTGCCTATGTGTCATGTCCATGTGGCAGTTTTTGCCCTAGGTTGTGAAGCAACCTATATTTCTGTCATTCCCAAAATTCCCGAAAAAATCTCATAAATTCTTTGGGTCATATCTTCGTCAAATATGTAAAAACCTTCCTTGCCTAGTTCAAAAATAATTCAAAAATATTCATTTTCCTATTCTGTTCAGAGTAACAGTTTGTGAAGGAAGTACCACTTTGGCATGTCCAAATAGTATCCATTTTCTACAGTGCTTTCCTATGCCCAAATAACCATACTCCACCAAATGCCAGCTCAATCCATTCATTATTTTGAGCCGAGCTTCAACATTCGTATTTATGTCCAGTGTGGTGGTTTGCAAAGCAAGTACCACCTAGGCTCCTCCTTTTGAGCTGAAAATTTGTGAAGACGGTCTTCTTAGTAACTGATCATCCTCAGCCAAAAGTCACGCCCATTAGCCATGTACATTTCCCGTACCGCTAATCAAACACTTGGCTGCTAATTCATGTTTGAGCATTGATCGGTCTCCTCGTGAGAATCTTATGTTGTAATTTTCTTCCTAGCACCAACCTAGGGAGTGCCCAACCCACTAGACATGCCTAGGCCACCCAAAACACATGGCAACGCCACGGTCACGAGGTGACCATGCGGCGGGCATGCGAGTTTACGCCCTCTAGAGTTGGGGCCCTCGGCCACCGCCCAAACCTCGACGTATCGCCACCAGACCATGTATTTATGATTAAATAGGTCCTTATGTAACTAGAAATGATTTTTGGAAAAAATAAATAGCAAACTATGAGGCAGCTGCAGTTCAAATTTGACCCGCTTCCAGCTGAATCGGCAGAAATTTGTCTTTTACACGAGAGGTGGATCAAAAATTTTTACACCCAACCATTTTGTCATTTGTGCATTAAATATGTCCTAGTATTTTATAAAAATGATTTTGTCCAATTTTGCAACAATTATTTGGTAGTTCCTTCACAAAAAAACCTCCTTTCGGGCATTCGAAAAATGGAAAATGGTTTTTTCATCCAACGAAAATGAAAACTTCCTTAGGCAACATTGTTTGTCATTCCAATATGCACCCTTGTGCACAGTATGAGATCATTTGAACAAACTATGCCATGAATGTGGCCGTAAGATTGATCATTTGGCTTGAAAGCCATGAATCTTTAGAGATGATAGCTCATTTCTGAGAACACTTTTTTAAAATAATTACCGTATTACAAGTTTGTTATTTTTCCTAGGAACTTGTCCACATATAATGACACAATGCGAAGGTTTCCCAATTTTTTGATTTTTTTTGAATTTTTTATGCCCGTTTCAAATTGCGGTGAAAACGGCGGGAATGACCGTTCCTAGCTAGTGGTTGAATCTTGGAATTTTTTTGCTGTTTCTCTGATTAAATAGATACTTACGTACCTAGAAATGATTTTTGGAAAAAATAAATAGCAAACTATGAGGCAGCTGCAGTTCAAATTTGACCCGCTTCCTGCTGAATCGGTGGGAATTTGTCTTTTTCACGAGAGGTGGATCAAAACTTTTTGCACCCAACCATTTTGTCAATTGTGCATTAAATATGTCCTAGTATTTTATAAAATTGATTTGGTCCAATTTTGCAACAATTATTTTGTAGTTCCTTTACAAAAAAACCTCCTTTTGGGCACTCGGAAAATGAAAAATGATTTTTTTCGTCCAAAGAAAATGAAAACTTCCTTAGGCAACATTGTTTGCCATTCCAATATGCACCCTTGTGCACAATATGAGATCATTTGAACAAACTATGCCACGAATGTGGCCATAAGATTGATCATTTGGCTTGAAAGTCATGAATCTTCAGAGATGATAGCTCATTTCTGAGAACACTTTTTTAAAATAATTGTTGTATTACAAGTTTGTTATTTTTCCTGGGAACTTGGCCATATATAATGACACAATGCGAAGGTTTCCCAATTTTTTGATTTTTTTTGAATTTTTTATGCCCGTTTCAGAATGCGGTCAAAACGACGGGAATGACCGTTCTTAGCTAGTGGTTGAATCTTGAAATTTTTTTGGTGTTTCTCTGATTAAATAGGTACTTATGTAACTAGAAATGATTTTTGGAAAAAATAAATAGCAAACTATGAGGCAGCTTCAGTTCAAATTTGACCCGCTTCCAGCTGAATCGGCGGGAATTTGTCTTTTTCACCAGAGGTGGATCAAAACTTTTTACACCCAACCATTTGGTCAATTGTGCATTAAATATGGCCTAGTATTTTAGAAAAATGATTTGGTCCAATTTTGTAATAATTATTTGGTAGGTTCTTCACAAAAAAACCTCATTTCGGGCACTCGGAAAATGGAAAATGAATTTTCCATGCAAAGAACATGAAAAATTCTTTAGTCAACATTGTTTGTCATTCAAGATACAAACTTGTGCACAATGTGAGACCATTTTTTTGATTTTTTTCATGTGTAAAAGTAGAAGAAAAACAAAAGAAAAAACACAATTATATGTGCTCTATTCTCATTAGTTGGTTTAGTTGTCACACGGATCGATGACATGGCCGCCCATCCATCCGTCCCAACTCTCCACCTCTCCATCCAGCCATCCATCCGCAGCCCAAACCCTAACCCGCACCCGTCCACCTCTCCTCCCTCAGCTCCTCGCCGCCGCCACCTCCTCCCAGATCTCCCCTCTCCCCGACCTCCCTCTCTCTGCCATCCCAACCCCGTCGCCGGCCTCCCCCATCCCCACGGCCGACGACCTCCTCATCGCCCCCAGCTCCGGCCATCCTCCCTTCCACCACCCCTCTTGTCTGAGTCGCCCCCTCGCAACCAAATCTCGCGAGCCAATTCCCCCCCCCTCCCCTCCCCTCCCCTCCCTGCACCCCCACGCGCGCGATTCAGATCCACCAGCCGCCGCCCACCTCCGCCACCCCCACGCGAGGGAGGGAGATCCAACGCGATCCAGCCTCGGCCTCCAAGAAACCAAATCCCACCACCACTTGATGCTGCTGCTGCTGCTCCAGGATCGAGGCACGCGCGGCGGCGATGGTGATCGAGAAGAAGGGGATGTTGGCGTACGAGGCGGAGTGGGAGAGGACGGAGGAGGAGAACAAGCGCAAGATGGAGGCGCTCAACCTCTCCGTCGCCGTCGCCACCTACGCCCCCAAGACCCCCTCCCCCATGGTACCTCCCTCCTTGCCGCCTTCTATTTCTGCTCCAGCCGTCCTGTTCGCCGAATCGGTCACTCGCTGCCATTAATCGAGCATTTCCCTTTCTTGTTTTCGCGCCTGAGCAGAAGCACAAGCGGCACAAGATCATCCACGCGGCGACCCCTGTCCCGTCACCGCCGAGGAGGTCCCGCCGGCTCGCCCACCTCCCCGAGGTCAAGTACGCCGACGCCTGCGTGGAGGTATCCATCTGTCCGTCCATCTCGTCCTGCTCCCTTGCCTGATCTGTACCAAGCTTTTGGGGGAAATGCTTATAATGAATGAATGCACCTGTTTCTTGTGATTTTTGGATACACACAGTTTCTTCATCCCTTGCGCGGCTAATTTGCCTTTTGCTGTGAGATGCGACTGATTTTGTCCATCTTTTGGTGTGAGATGGCAACTGATTTTGCCTCTTGCTTGCCGTTTTTTTACTGCCTATTGTTGCTCATACTGTAACTGCAAGTACACTGTTGAACTGCAAGATGATGTTTACTTCACATTTTTAACTGTTGATGATGAGTTGTCTTGTCCCAGATTATGTCAATTTATTACGAACTAGTCTAAGAGTTAAAGCAACTTATTTGACCTTTCCTTACTGTTTTTACTGTCTAGTGCTGCTCATACTGTAAGTGGTACAGCCTGTTGCTCAACTGAAGATGATATTTGCTTCACGTTTTTTTCTATTGAACTAACCCAGATTATGTAAATTTAGTACTCCTAAAAGTATGAACCATTAAGAGTTAAATCAAGCATAGGGGAAGCATTAGCATAGGTGCTCTAGAACTGCTCTGCTTCTGTTCAGAGGCATCTGAACAGAAGGCTTTTAATGGATGCCTAGACTATTTTACAAGGATTCCTTTTTGTGCACCTGTACCGAACTGCTTGATTGCTTTCAGTTCAGTACCAATTTGTCTTACCACTCGTAATCTACGTTGCACATTGCACTGCTGTATGAGATAAACAAACTATGCATCTAACATATGCTTGTATTGGATGCCCCCCTAAAACACATGAATTTGTTTTACCTTTTCCCCTTTGTGGTTACTGGTTTTTGGCTTAAGGACACACATGCGTTAGTTGTTAGTATTCACTTTTTATTTATTTTTGCAGAATACTTAGTATTCACTTTGTTGTTCTGCTTTATACATGTGGTCAGTGTTAGTCTACTTACTGGTTCAGGACTTGAGGGCACACATGTGTTGTGTGGTGGTATTTTACTTTTCTGTTCGGTTTTATACCTGTCCATGGTGTATATATGAATGTCCTGAAGTCAGATAACCCTCATAGCATAGGAAATTGGTAGTTTAGCTCATATAGATGATCTTATAGTGAACAGCTTTAGTTGTTTGATGCATGTCGCTGCTGTTTATTGCCAGATCTATGTTGGTTCAGTATTAGCTCCTTGGATCTGTGCCCATGCATTGTATTCTCTTCTTTCCATATATGCACTGCATTTCTATATGCCAATGTGCTTTACACATGTGTTCTAAGTTGTCGTGCGCGTGCAAATTACAGTGCTGTTGTGGCTCCTGGTGGCGGTGAGCGTGAAGCTGGGGCGGCCCCACATCGCCCGCAACGCGGTGGAGGTGATGGAGAGGCGTCTGGCCAAGGACGACTTCCCCGAGTACTACGATGGCAAGACGGGGCGGTACATCGGGAAGCAGTCACGCAAGTTCCAGACGTGGTCGGTGGCGGTCGCCATCCTGCAAGTGGCGTGGACCCCGTGTTCGTCTTCAGCAGCAACACCATCTAGGTCCACTCCCGCTCCTTCTGTCCCCTGTCGCTCCATATTCCAGTCGGTTGGATGCTTCCAATTGATTGGTTCCTTCCAGCATTACCACGATCTATGTTTTTCTTCTCTGGTTAAAGTTTGCACGTGATGAGGCCAATTGACTAGTTCAACTAAAATCACTAGTATTGGATTCACTACAATAGTCAAATTAACTAGTTCAAGTTCTTGGCTGGTTAAATGTCGGAAGTGATTGGTCCCAATCGGGTAATGGCCAATAGGACTAATTAACTATATCATGTTGAGTTCAGAAGCTAAATTAACTACTACTGGAAACTGGATACATTACAATAGGGCTAAAGTTCAGTTCGTGCTTTCTTCACTGTCAATTCTGTGTTTGTAAATGCTTTTGTTAGTGAAAAATCTTGTGCTTCAGTGTGCTGCAGCAGTAGCATTTTGCTAACCTTTTGCCTAAATTGTCAAGAACAAAACTGGAGACATTATTGTGAAGACGTCTGCACCTCCTGCCCCCATCAAATCTGTCAAAACCCACCTGCTTATATACATATTTTGTTCTTTCCAAAGTGATATGTACCCAACTGCTTATATACGTATTTTGTTCTTAACTGTAGATTTCCTCTCACAGAAGGTTGAAAGGAGAAGGAGAGTTTGTGTCTGCTATAGAAGGACTGAAGGAGGTCCATGGTGAAGGTCAATAGAAGCAGTAATACTGTCATTGCCAGTGCCGTAGCCAGGAAATCCTACGCCCCGGGCCAGCAGTGTTGCTACAGTACGTACTGTAGCTACAGTGCGCGACTGTAGCTGCATTATACGAAGAGTTTTCTCTTCATGCCCCAAGCCACGGCCAGGGCAGCCCTGGCCCTGAATACGCCGCTGGTCATTGCCATTGTATTTGTATTGTATGATGTATCCGTGTTTACCCAACAAAAAATGTATTCATGTTGTAATACCGTGATTGCCATTCTGGCTACTATTTCAAGCAGTGTATTTTGCCAGTGCTGATTTAGATATTGGTTACTTATTTACTATGAAGTGAAATATAAAGAACTTGACCGTGACAAGCGGGTCCCATTACTAGAAACTAACAAGTGGGACCAATCTTCTAAGAAAAAGAAAAACTGAAACTCTTGGGACAAATGTAAAACAGTGGAAAATAAAATGGCAAAAAATAAAAGATTATACGCTGTAAAAGGCCGCATCTAGAAATAAAAGGCCGAATTGCTGGGCCAACCCATGTAGCTAGCAAAAATTAATAGGATAAATAAATATTAAAAAAGCCGAAGTAATGGGCTTGGCCCATGTAGAAAACCGAATTGGACCGGGCTGAATCTTGTGCCACATCAGCTTGCCACGCTGGATGCCTACGTGGCCTGGGGAGGTTGCTAGTGACCAAAACAGAAGGTCATAGGATAAAGACCTTTTGTTAAAGGTCGCTATAGTCAGTTTACGACCGCCAGCTTTTGACCTTCTGTTTTTGGTCACAAAAAGGTCGTAAATGGAAATTTGTGACCTTTCAGTGACCAATAGTGGTGGTCACAAGTTGACATATTTCTTGTAGTGAACTATTTCAAAATTTTATCAAGGTATGTACTCATAGAAAAATCTTATCAAGCGTCTTGATCTATCTATATAGATCTTGACGCTCAATGTGTAAGCAGCTTCACCGAGGTCTTTCTTTGAAAAACTCCTTTCAAACACTCCTTTATGCTTTCCAGAAAATTCTACATCATTTCCAATTAATAATATGTCATCCACACATATTTATCAGAAAGGCTGTAGTGCTCCCACTCACTTTCTTGTAAATACAGGCCTTTCCAAAAGTCTGTATAAAACCATATGCTTTGATCAACTCATCAAAGCGTATATTCCAACTCCGAGATGCTTGCACCAGTCCATTGATGGATCGCTGGAGCTTGCACAATTTGTTAGCACCTTTAGGATTGACAAAAACCTTCTGGTTGTATCATATACAACTCTTCTTTAAAAAAATCCATTAAGGAATGCAGTTTTGACATCCATTTGCCAGATTTCATAAAATGTGGCAATTGCTAACATGATTCAGACAGACTTAAGCATCGACACGAGTGAGAAAATCTCATCGTATTCAACACCTTGAACTTGTCGAAAACCTTTCGCAACAATTTGAGCGTAGTAGATAGTAACACTACTATCAGGGTCCGTCTTCCTCTTGAAGATCCATTTATTTAACATGGCTTGCTGATCATCGAGCAAGTCAATCAAAGTCCATACTTTGTTCTCATACATGGATCATATCTCAGATTTTATGGCTTCAAGTCATTTCGTGGAATCTGGGCTCATCATCGCTTCCTCATAGTTCGTAGGTTCATCATGGTCTAGTAACATGACTTCCAGAACATGATTACCGTACCACTCTGGTGCGGATCTTACTCTGGAAGACCTACGAGGTTTGGTAGCAACTTGATCTGAAGTATCATGATCAATATCATTAGCTTCCTCACTATTTGGTGTAGTTGTCACAAGAACCGGTTCTTGTGATGAACTACTTTCCAATAAGGGAGCAGGTACCGTTACCTCATCAAGTTCTACTTTCCTCCCACTCACTTCTTTCGAGAGAAACTCCTTCTCTAGAAAGGATCCGAATTTAGCAACGAAAATCTTGCCCTCAGATCTATGATAGAAGGTGTACCCAACAGTCTCTTTTGGGTATCCTATAAAGACACATTTCTCCGATTTGGGTTCGAGCTTATCTGGTTGAAGTTTCTTCACATAAGCATCGCAGCCCCAAACTTTAAGAAACTACAACTTTGGTTTCTTGCCAAACCACAGTTCATATGCTGTCGTCTCAACGGATTTAGATGGTGCCCTTTTAACATGAATGCAGCTGTCTCTAATGCATAACCCCAAAACAATAGTGGTAAATCAGTAAGAGACATCATAGATCGCACCATATCCAATAAAGTGCGGTTACGATGTTCGGACACACCATAACGTTGTGGTGTTCCAGGTGGCGTGAGCTGTGAAACTATTCCACATTGTTTTAATTGAAGACCAAACTAGTAACTCAAATATTTTGTCTCCACGATCAGATTGCAGAAACTTTATTTTCTTGTTACGATGATTTTTCCACTTCACTCTGAAATTCTTTGAACCTTTCAACTATTTCAGACTTCTGTTTCATCAAGTAGATATACCCATATCTGCTCAAATCATCTTGTGAAGGTCAGAAAATAACGATACTTGCCACGAGCATCAACACTCATTGGATTGCATACATCGGTATGTATTATTTCCAATAAGTCAGTAGCTTGTTCCATTGTTCCGGAGAATGGAGTTTTAGTCATCTTGCCCAAAAGGCACGGTTCGCAAGCATCAAATGATTCATAACCAAGTGATTCCGAAAATCCATCTTTATGGAGTTTCTTCATGCGCTTTACACCGATATGACCCAAACGGCAGTGCCATAAATAAGTTGCACTATCATTATTAACTTTGCATCTTTTGGCATCAATATTATGAATATGTGTATCACTACGATCGAGATCCAACAAACTATTTTCATTGGGTGTATAACCATCGAAGGTCTTATTCATGTAAACAGAATAACAATTATTCTTTAACTTCAAATGAATAACTGTACCGCAATAAACATGATCAAATCATATTCATGCTCAACGCAAACGCTAAATAACATTTATTTAGGTTTAACACTAATCTCGAAAATATAGGGAGTGTGTGATGATGATCATATCAATCTTGGAACTACTTCCAACACTCATCGTCACTTCCCCTTCAACTAGTCTCTGTTTATTCTGTAACTCCTGTTTCAAGTTACTAATCTTAGCAACCGAACAAGTATCAAATACTCAGGGGCTACTATAAACACTAGTAAGGCACACATCAATAACTTGTATATCAAATATACCCTTGTTCACTTTGCCATCCTTCTTATCCACCAAATATTCAGGGCATTTCCGCTTCCAGTGACCATTTCCTTTTGCAGTGTAAGCACTCAGTTTCAGGCTTTGGTCCAGCTTTAGTCTTCTTCACGGGAGTGACAACTTGTTTGCCATTCTACTTGAAATTTCCCTTTGCCCTTTTCTTGAAACTAGTGGTCTTGTCAATCATCAACACTTGATGCTCTTTCTTGATTTCTACCTTCGTTGATTTCAACATCACGAAGAGCTTGGGAATCGTTTTCGTCATCCCTTGCATTATAGTTCATCACGAAGTTCCACTAACTTGGTGTTGGTGACTAGAGAACACTGTCAATCACTATCTTATCTGGAAGATTAACTCCCACTTAATTCAAGCGATTGAAGTACCCAGACAACCTGAGCACATGCTCACTAGTTGAGCGATTCTCCTCCATCTTTTAGCTATAGAACTTGTTGGAGACTTCATATCTCTCAACTCGGGTATTTGCTTGAAATATTAACTTTAATTCCTGGAACATCTCATATGGTCCATTACGTTCAAAACATCTTTGAAGTCCCGATTCTAAGCATGGTGCACTAAACTATCAAGTAGTCATCATATTGAGCTAGCCAAACGTTTATAACGTCTGTATCTGCTCCTGCAATAGGTCTGTCACCTAGCGGTGCATTAAGGACATAATTCTTCTGTGCAGCAATGAGGATAAACCTCAGATCACGGATCCAATCCGCATCATTGCTACTAACATCTTTCAACACAATTTTCTCTAGGAACATATCAAAATAAACATATGAAAGCAACAACGCAAGCTATTGATCTATAACATAATTTGCAAAATACTACCAGGACTAAGTTCATGATAAATTTAAGTTCAATTAATCATATTACTTAAGAACTCCCACTTAGACAGACATCTCTCTAGTCATCTAAGTGATTACGTGATCCAAATCAACTAAACCATGTCCGATCATCATGTGAGATGGAGTAGTTTCAATGGTGAACATCACTATGTTGATCATATCTACTATATAATTCACGTTCGACCTTTCGGTCTTCGTGTTCCGAGGCCATATCTGTATATGCTAGGCTCGTCAAGTTTAACCTGAGTATTCCGCGTGCGCAACTGTTTTGCACCCGTTGTATTTGAACGTAGAGCCTATTACACCCGATCATCACGTGGTGTCTCAGCACGAAGGACTTTCGCAACGGTGCATACTCAGGGAGAACACTTCTTGATAATTAGTGAGAGATCATCTTATAATGCTACCGTCAAACAAAACATAATAAGATGTATAACAGATAAACATCATATGCAATCAAAATATGTGACATGATATGGCCATGATCATCTTGCGCCTTTGATCTCCATCTCCAAAGTACTGTCATGATCTCTATCGTTACCGGCACGATACCATGATCTTCATCATCTTGATCTATATCAATGTGTCGTCACATGGTCGTCTCGCCAACTATTGCTCTTGCAACTATTGCTATCGCATAGCGATAAAGTAAAGCAATTATTTGGCACTTGCATCTAATGCAACAAAGAGACAACCATAGGGCTTCTGCCAGTTGCCGATAACTTCAACAAAACATGATCATCTCATACAACAACTTATATCTCATCACGTCTTGACCATATCACATCACAATATGCCCTGCAAAAACAAGTTAGACATCCTCTACTTTGTTGTTGCAAATTTTACATGGCTACTACGGGCTGAGCAAGAACCGTTCTTACCTACGCATCAAAACCACAACGATAGTTCATCAAGTTAGTGCTATTTTAACCTTCACAAGGACCGGGCGTAGCCACACTCGGTTTAACTAAAGTTGGAGAAACAGACACCCGCTAGTCACCTGTGTGCAAAGCACGGCGGTAAAACCAGTCTCGCGTAAGCGTACGCGTAATGTCGGTTCGGGCCGCTTCATCCAACAATACCGTTGAACCAAAGTATGACATGCTGGTAAGCAGTATGACTTGTATCGCTCACAACTCACTTGTGTTCTACTCGTGCATATAACATCAACGCATAAAACCTAGGCTCTGATACCACTGTTGGCGAACGTAGTAATTTCAAAAAAATTCCTTATGGAAAGAAGATAAAAAAACAAAATGTAAAAGAACAGGGGAGTCAAGCCCTTATGGGCCGGCCCATGAAAGCATATGTGTGGGGGAGGACGTGCATGAAAAAGGTATGAAAAAATTGTTGAAACGACAACATTTTTTGAATCCGCAAAAAATTTATGACTTCCTAAAAACTTTTTGAATTCGCATACATTTTATGATTTCTCAAAAATAAATTGAAAACTCGCAACATTTAAAATTCCGAATTAGTTTAAGGAAGGACGAAAAGGCAAAAAAAATGAAATGAAAAGACCAAGGGAGTCAAGCCCTTTATGGGCCGGCCCATGAAAGCATATGTGGGGGAGGACGTGCGTGAAAAAGGGATGGAAAAATTGTTGAACCTAGGGATCGAACAGTTTTTGCAAAACCATAACATTTTTTGAATCCACAAAAATTTTATGATTTCCTAAACACTTTTTGAATTCACATACTTTTTATGATTTCTCAAAAAAAATTGAAAACTCGCAACTTTGAAAATTCTGAATTAGTTTAAAGAAGGAAAAACATGACAAAAAATTAAAATATAAAAGAACAGGGGAGTCAAGCCCTTATGGGCCGACCCATGAAAGCTTATGTGGGGAGGACGTGCATGAAAAAGGGATGATTTTTTTTAAAACCACACATTTTTTGATTCCACAAATAAATTATGATTTTATAAACACTTTTTGAATTCACATACATTTTATGATTTCATAAAAATAAATCGAAAACTCGCAACTTTTAAACCGCGCGCCGCCTAGCCGCCCTGCCCTCCTCTAGACCTCCCCCACTGTTGTTGCAGGACCCCGCCCCGGCCATCCCTCTAGGCCCCCCCGCAACAGTGAAGGACTCCGGCGATCCCCTGCACCCCCACCCCTAACGATAGATAGTGGGGCCAAAGGCTTCCCCCACCCCTAACCCACCCACCCCTAACGATAAATAGTGAGGTTGTCTTCTCCCGCGAGGTCCTGCATGAAGGAAGGAAGAAACGAAGGAGGAAGGTGACCGACGTGAGATAAAATTTCAGGTACCTAATAAATATCAAAGTCGATGAAGTTCTAGCTTTTCCTAAGTCAAACTAGATTAAGTTTCATCAACTATACAAAAGACGTGCTAAGATCTACAAACCAAATACACAAAGTACGAAAATATATTTCATAATGAATCTCGTCAAGCTAATTTGGTGTTCTTTATGTTAATATATACTCTCTCCGTCTCATAATATAAGACTTTTACACAACACTAGTGCCAAAAAAGTCTGATATTACAGGACGAAGGGAGTATTTCTATAGACTTGGTCAAATTGAAACAAGTTTTGACCTAGGACAAATCTGGAAAATCCAATTATTTTGGAACGGTGGAGAAAAAGGCAAACCCTAGTTGGCGCCTGCAGGAATCAACTAGTGGGGGGGCTCTGCCCACACGAGTAACAGTGGGCCGACACAGTTCGGGGCTTTGCTTTGCGCTTATGTTTTCTTGTTAATTTTTTATTGTGGTGTTTGTGTTTCAGTTTTTATTCGTTTTATGTTTTAGTTTTCTGTTCTTTCTAATTTTACTTATTTATTTATCTTATTATTTTTATTTTATTTTTACAGATTTTCTTCTGGATCAAGTATTCTATTTATTTATTTTTTGCATTTTTTAGTTTTGATAATAAACATTTCTCTAATATACTGTGAAATTCTTTCAAGTACACATTGAACATTTATTTAATGTGCAGTGGACTTTTTAAAATATGTTGAACATTTTTAAATACTGATCAAACTTTATTTCTTACATGGTAAATTTGTTTAATAATGGGCATTTTTCTAATACAGACTTTTTTTAAAGACATACTAAGCGTTTTTTCTAATATGATTTTTATTTTATATAAGTAGTTTCTAATTATTTAGATATGTACAAAAAACAACAGTCGTTTTTGTAAGAAAAAAACAGTTTGTATCTTTTTTTTAGTCTAGAATCAGTTTGTTTCATGGAAAAACCCGACATGAAAACCAAAGAAAACTGTTTCGTGAGACTCGCCTGAATGAGCCGGCCAATTCTACTCGAGGGAGCTGCTATGGGCCGCTTCTAGCAAGCAGCACGGGCGTGTGTGTTTTTCGTTTTTTATTCTGGTTGGTTTAATTTTAATTTAAACTATGAGTAACAAATGAAGTCATGAATTTGAAAAATGTTTGCGCGCTAAGAAAAATAGTCTTGAATTTGAAAAGTTCCACCAATCATATATAATTTCATGAATTGAAAATTCTTCAAGTATTACAAAAGAAATGATCACGAATTTGCAAATTCTTTAGTGAATGATATTTGAATTTTTTTCATGTTTTTTATAAAAATATTTTTAAGGAATTAGAAGAAAAATATAAAGTAATATATAAAATTTCCATGAATTCATTTTTTGCGTATTTGACAAAATATTCACAATTTTTAAAAAACTTTTGTGAATTAAAAAATGGCGTACTTTATAAAAATAGAAAATATTAAAAAGGTGCAAGAAAAAACCTCGAACCTTGCTGAAACTAAACATATGGTTTAAGAAACTTCCTAGAACTAATCACTCATTTCCGCCCCGCACCTATACTAGGGTGTCTTAATGGGCCAGATAAATATAGGGGCTCATGTATTGATCGCAAAGAGCGATGCATAGTCTTTGCGTCTACTTGATGCAAACAAGCGTCAAGCAGGAGGTCTCGAAGAAGAACTACTGTGAATCAGAGAAAAGCTTGCCATTGTAGGGTGGTTGGGCTGCTTCAAGTGGAAATGTCCCCTGAAAAAACAGACCCCTCAGAAAAAAAATAGAAGTGAAAAGATATGGCCGTCAATTTCTGTGAGTGGGCTTGTTCCGAACTTCTTTAACGTCCACTGTTCAAGTTATTGAAATTGAGTTTTTCTATTTCGTGTTGCCAGCCCAAGATTTTTCAGTTTTCCCTCTGCGCTTCGAATGCGCCGGGATCTTGTAGCTTTTTGTTTACTAAAAAAATGCAAACTAAGTATAAAATTACATTGGTTTCTTCCTTTTGCTCCCCGCTTTGTAACATACTTTGTAAGGAATAAAAATTACAGTAGAACTATTGTTCTACGGTTCATAGCTTCAAAAAATTCTCAGATTGTTCGTTTTTTCTTGCGGTGGAAACAATCAACAAGTGACGGCAGCACACATTTCATAAGCTAATGACGTCAGCATGCAGTTCACCAAGTTGCAAATCTTTACATCCAAAGACAAGGAGAGACACCAAGATCAAACGCCAATGGGACACACAACTTAACTTAACTAAGTGAACTGCAAATGTTACGCGGTACGCTGTCGTCCAAGTAACTGGCATTGGCACGAGCAGTGAACTACTAGGAGTACATAAATCATGGCACGAGCAGTGAACTACTTGGAGTACATAAATCACAGACGTGCAGAAAAATCGGATGCCGAAATGTGCAAGTCGTGCGCGCTGCCAGTGCCACGACCACCTGACAACGACTGCGAATTACGGAGCATCACACCTTGGCATGCATCAAAGACGATCAAACATCAGGTCGGTGCAGCTATCTCAGCACGGCGAAGCCTCCGAGCGCGGTGACGAGCACGAGCGGCACGACGGAGGCCCAGAGCACCACCTTCCCCTTGCGGCGCCGGCCGTGCGGGTCTTCGGCGACCCAGAAGCCCGTGGCCACCTCCACCGCGCCGAAGACGACGACGGCGGCGAGGATGACGTAGTAGGCGGCGACGAGCAGCCCGTCGAGGAGGAAGACGCCGGCCGGGGCCCTGAAGAAGGCGAGGAACAGAGCCGCCGAGGACTTGGCGATGCCGCCGCCGACCAGGGCGCGCTGCAGCTTGGTGTCGTCGTGCACGGCGTCGACCATGCCCGCGGCGGGCGCGTGCGGCAGCGGGTCTGGCATCTCGATGCTCACACAGTCCATCGCTTGCTTGTCAGTGTGTTCTCTCAGCTCGCTCTGAATTTTGGGAGAGGGTGAGGTAGCATGTGAGCTCGTATATATAGGCGAGGCGTGAGCGCAGGGGAAGCCCGATGCCGAGCCCGAGCCCGGCAGTCGGATGCGCATGTTGACTTTTGGTCAATCTTATACTATAAGCATTTTTCTTTGGTGTACGTGTGTGAGTGAGAGAGAGAGAAAGCAGAGGAGTGATTGATCGGGCTGGCCCGAAGTTGAGCGGCCGTGCCCGTGGCGTTCCCGTGGCCGAGCCCGAGGCTACCACTACCACTACCACTACCACTAGGCAACAGAATTAGGAAGTAATGTATGACGGTTAGACGAGCCGAGACAAGCAAACGCTGTCGTGTTGTCAGAGAGGAGGGAAAGGTTTCCGGGCACCGTCATGTGAAGGCGCTGGCTGGAATTGGAATGCTGAGTCGGCGATGCGGCCTATGCCCGATGCGGAAGTGCGGGACTCCGCGCAGCAGACCTGCAAGGACCCACGCCACGCCCACGCCACGCCCACGGCACGGACTAGACAACCACCCGTCGGCCCCGCCCCGGTGCGGGATCCCGTCGATCCAATTGCCTATCGGAAACCCGCTTCTGGATCGGCTCCGTGTCCGGGCCCCAATGGAGGACTAGTAGTACTAGAAATATACCCTGCCCGATCGGTGGCTGATTCCTTGGTAAAAGAGTGAATGAAAAGCTATAAAGTAACATCACACGTCCCAATGCAATACTACCTTTTGTGCCAAATTTTGACCATAGGTTAAACTAACAAAATGTTCACGCATGTCACCAAACATTATATTTTTGAAAACTATGTTCAAATACGAATGCAATGAGATAATTTTTCTTGACATGCATTAACATTTTATTAGTTAAATCTTTAGTCAAAATTTGGCACAAACTACAAAGGGGACCTATAAACCAGGGCGGAGGTAGTATGAGTCTATAACCTAATAAATGAAGCTTTGCATGTTACCACACTTATGTTACTACCCACTATTGAGGTAGTAACATAGTCTAGGATATGTGTATGTTACTAGTGTATGTTACTCTTCATCGTGGCTAGTCTAAGGTAGCGACGATTTTTTTATTGATTTTTCAATGCCAAATGAAACACCAAAAGAATGCAAACACAATAAACACACATCTGATCTGCACATAGATATTATAGACGCTGCCAACACCAAAGCTCACAAAACATGCGCTAGCAAACAGCAGTCATATAAGAGCATCTCCAACAGAGACGCTATGACGTGGCGCGCTGAAATAATTATACAGCGCGAAAAGTGCATTTTTTTGCGCACAGGAGGGCGTTTACTTCAACAGGCACTGCAAAATATGTCGCGCCGCTATAGCTCCAGTAGACGCTGCAAAATCCAGCGTGCGCGAGCGGCCGGTACTACGATGCAATACATACAAAAAGTATGAAACAACAAATAGATTTAAATTCATAGCATAGTTCAAGCCCAACACCGCATGTAGTCCATATGATACAAATAAAAACGATAGTACGATGCAAATATAGTACATAAAACACATCGACAACAAACTAGATAAAAGTACTAGTCCTCGTCCTCCTCGGTGGTGTCGTTCGACAACAGAAATGCGTCTTCCCAACGAGGATCATTGTCGTCAAAGGTCGACGCAGATTCCAGTTTGCACTGCGCTACCGCCAGTGCCTTCCGCTCACGTCCGTCCGCCCGATCCGCGACTCTCTGCATCCAGAACTCGTTCTCGACGGTGACATCCTCTGGGAAGCGCTCCCACCACGCCGCTATGGTGTGCTCATCCGTCTTGGCGATGAGAAGGCGGCGCTCCCACCTCCGCTGGATGTGGCGGTCCTCCGCGGTGATTAGCCGCGGGGGAGGCGCAAGTTCCTGTGCCTGCTCGCGTGTCCGAGAAATTCATCTGCGTGGCCTCCCAAGGCGCCACGCCGCCGCGTCGTACGCGTGGGCGGCCTCGTGGGCGGTCTCGAACGTCCCGAGACCGAGGCGTGTATCACCGGAGCGGATCTCCGCGTAATACACGCCGGAGGGGCGGGCGAGGACGCCGCGGTAGCCGAAGGTGCTCTGGGTGCGTGGCGGCATGGCGCCGGGGGGTGGGGGGAGAGAAGGCGCTGGAGGCGAGGAAGAAGGGCGCGGCGGCGACGGGAGAGGTGAGGAAGAAGGAAGGTGATAGAGACGACGGTTGGCGCGCGCGGGTTTTATACAGCGCGCGTTGCTCTTTTTCGCGTGCACGCGCATTTTTTTTACCGCGCCTGCTAGATCACGCCAACCTAGGTCAAAATACGTTTTTTTTCACGCATCATATCTAGCGTGGGTGTTGAAGATGCTCTAAGATCACTGTGTCCTGAGCGAGCCCGATGCTAACACTAGGCAACAGATTAAGAAATAATTTCTGATGAAGTGATGATTAGGCGAGCTAAGACCCCAACGATGTCGTGTTGTCAGCAGGAAGGAAAAGCTTTCCACGCACTGTATGTGACGAGGAGTTCTGGCTGGAATGCCCAGTCGGCGACGGTGCCGATGCCCGATGCGGAATTCTGAGCTGCGGACCTGCAACCGCGGGCCCCTGTGGGGAATCCACTGATTAATGTCCTCATCGGAATACCGCTTTGAACCAGCGGTAGTTATCTCATCCCAAAAAGCAAAAACAAAAAACAAGAGTCAAATACATCGTATGTACGTTAATTTGTCTGTTGCGGTTAGTGTCTAAATTAGTAAAATACATAAAACTGATGCTATAAGAGCAACTTCAATGGGCGACCCATTTTATCCGCTTGTGTCCGTTTGGGTCGGTGCGGACAAAAGTGAAGGCCCAACGCGCCGACCCAAACCTAAATCTCGTCCGCCTGGCGTCCGCGCCGACCCATTTTTGGCCCAAAATTGCGCCTGAAATGCGTTGGCGCGGACGCGAAACGGACGCTCCGCGCGTCTCCTCGGCGTCCGCCGCGGCCTCACCTGTAGGCCAGCCAACTACCGCCCGTCGTCTTATTTATGACGACCACCGACAGCGGGTCCACTAGTCAGCCAGTGGAAGCGTCCTTTTTTAACCACACGTGCGGCGCGGGCCGGCCTCATCCACTTCCGTCCACATCTGGGCCCCCACCACTCCCTTTGCTTCCTCGCCGGCAACAACAAAACCTAGCAAGCGATGGGCCTCTTCGGTAGCAACAGCGGCAAAGGCAAGGGCAAGGGCACCCCCAGCGTCTCGTCCTCCCGTGCTCCTCCTCCCCTCCTCCTCCGGCGCCGGCGCGTTTCCGCCCAGGTCGCCATGCCTGCACATTCCGGTGCACCAAGCGCGGTGGCACTGGGAGTACAGGCAGTTGCCCTACCCCGACGTCACGCTGCTTCACCACTGGCACCGGATCCAGGTGCCGGCAGTTTCGCAGACCCAACGGACGCACGACGAGAAGGTGCACAGGCGCCGGGCGCAGCTCACGTCGGAGCAGCGGCGGATGCCCGCGTACGCCACCGACTCTCCCAACTGGGAGGCTTGGTTTACCGTCGAACACGAGGAGCAACGGCGTGTAGTCGTCGACGCCGTCCCGCCGCCGTTTCCACCATCGCCCCCGCGGGTAGAGCCGGAGGAAATGGAGGCGGAGGCGGAGTACCAAGCCGCCCTCGAGTAGGCCCTACAACACACGCTGGAGGATAGCCGTCTCGAGAAGGACGACATAGGGATGGGCTGGGGCAAGCCCTTGCCCTGTCGGCAGCGGGAGACTCCGTCTACACCCTGCTCTTCGTCCTGCCTCCGCCCGTCGAGCCCAAGCCGGAGCCGACGCGGAAGCACTCCCCGCCTCCACCCACTTGGCCGGAGGAGACCTACACGTGGACGGGCCAGTACAGCGAGTAGGTGAGTGTGCCTCCTATCCACTACGTCGTGATGCCGGCGCAGGAGGCGGCCCACCTTGAGTGCTGGAAGGCGCACTGGCTCCGCCAGGAGCAAGCCGACGGCAAGCGCCGGATGCACTACGAGGCGATGCTGCAACGCGACACTGGGGCGCTCCGGCTTGAGGAGGAGGAGCGCGCGCGGCGAGCCGCAATGCCGCCGCCCCAGCAGACGCCGGAGGAGGCTGCCCTGGCAGCGTACCAGGCGGTGTTCGGGGTGGGATGGCCCTGCTCCCGTCTTCATCGACCTCACCAGCAGCGATGGCGACGTCGACGTCAAGGGTAAGTGCAAGGCCGACGACGTCTAGGGCAGCGTGCGGGCACAGACTTTTTTTAATGTTTTAATTAATGCTTAATTAAGTTTAAGTGGACTTTGACCGGCGGTTGACCGGCCACTTATGCATAATTATGTTTATTTCTGCGAGCTGTTTTTTTTTCCTCCACATTTTGGGTCTGTCTCCCGTTGGGCGGTCAAACCGACCCATTTGAGAATGCAGACGAGCACGTCCGCCCCGCCGACCCGAACGGATAAAGCACGCGTCCGTTTGGGTCGCCCTGTTGAAGCTGCTCTAACTTGTCACACGGTGTATATACGGTGCCCCCGCTCGTATGCGCTGTCCACATGGCGTGACAGCTGGCGGCTGGCCCAAAATGGGGTGAATGTTCTTTTTGGATAAACCCCCCTAAGGTTTAATTAAATGTCATGAATAAGCCCTTGCTCTGATTGCCAATAACAGGAAAAAAAAAAGAACTGCTCCAGTACATGTGTTTCGAACTTGGGACCTCCAACTTTAATGGCACGCACGCTAACAAGCTAGCCTAACAGTACTTTGCGTAAAACTGTAAGCTGGAAACCTATATAGTCTACCTCTCGCTCTGCAATTTCCTGTATTTTTTTTTCAAGTTACTGTTTGGTTTTTATGATATGTAAATTTTCCTATATAAAAATATGATAATTATTAATATGCGATTATTTTCTATTTAAGTCTTCATTCTATTTTTATTATTGTGTAGTTTGAAGAGGTGAACATGAACTTTTTCTAAATATTTTGAGGATTTAAACAGTTCAAGGTATATTTTGAAATATTGTGTGATTTTTTTGTATTGTCATTCAGACCATAAGAATGCATAATTATTGTGTTTCTTCACTGTATTTTTAGATACATAATTATTAAAAATCAACAATGTCGTGTTTTCAAAGCTTTTAATATGTAATAAAAATCATTGTGTAAAAACAATAAATTCTTTAAATGTGTGTAAAACATGCCTGTAGAAAAGTAAGAATAATTTTACACAATAAATATTTAATACATGTTTAACATTTTATGAAATATTTTTTATAATTTTTTAATGCATGACGAACATTTTTCAACACACGTTGACAATTTCTTAATAAATGTTGGAATTTTCAAAAATATGTTGATTTTTCTTTTCAAATGCACCAACACTTTCTTAAGTTTATTATGCCAGGTAATATGTTTTATAGTTCTCTTTCTTCGCGAGAATTTATTAATATCTTTTTCAATTTCCCGCGAGTCAACTGTTCCTTTTTTAAAATTTCTCTTTATTATTCTGCCCGGTATTCTTATTATAAATAGGTGTTTAACTCAGTACTAAACAGACAACCATTCGTGGCGTAGTGCTTGGCACATGAGCACATGCTATGCGCCCACTAATTGCGTTTGCATCCGGCCAACTCGCCATATTTTTCTTATTACTACTATTTCATCCCACGTCCTGACATGCATGACCCATATCTGATAATTAGGATCAATGCAGTTCGGGGTATTTTAAATAAAATGTGAGGGGTTTGCAAAATTTATTTAAACTAAGAGAGTTTTATGTAAAACAACCATCACATTTCACTCGCAACCGACATGTGGGCCAATGCCATGTTGCCACGCCATGCGGACAGTGCATACGCCCTAATACGGGCGCAGGCACCGTATTTGAACGCTTCAGACAAGTTACGGCACTAGTTTCATGTATTTTACAAGTTTAGGCACCAAAGCGACCGTGTCGGACAAGTTGAGGCACCCGTGATGTATTTAACTCAAAAAACAACATCGGGAAGCTGCTGACCGAGCACGGATGAGTACTACTCGACAAAATATACCTAGCCAAATCTTTTTTTTGCGAGAAACTTTTAACCTATTCATCAAACGTCAAGGTAGTACAAAGAACACCAGAAGTAAAAATTATATCCAGGTTTGTAGACCATCTAACGACGGCTACAAGCACTGGAGCGAGTCGAAGGCGCGCAGCGGTCATCGTCTCTCCCTCATCAGAGCCGATAACCGGCACAATCGGTGGCTGGTCGGTAAAAGAGTGAAAAGCCACACGACGATTTGTGGCACGCACACATTTTTTTACTACTCTGCACATGATACGTTGTGTGGGCGATCACTGCACGACACATAATTAAGTGGTCTGCTGCATGACTCAATCTCATTGTCGTACGAAAATTGGCGTTTGCATAGCAACACTCTTCGACAAACGAATAAAGCATTAAGAGGATACAAGCACAGTAAACACACGCCTAGCCTCCGCATAGCCAAAATCACACCTAACATCAAAGTGCACACATAAAAACACAACGTCAAATATAAAAGTCATAAGACCAAATATATGGCTAAGCGAGAAAAAAAGAACCCCAAGTGATCAAATTCACGATCGACAAACTATACAATAACCATTTTGACCAACTCTCATGATACCACAAAGACAGTGAGGTCATTTAGCTGGACACCTTAAAAAAAAAGAGCGACGCTCAAGCACCTTTGTCACGGGATCCAATCACCAAAGTATAGATTATAGATTTTCACCATGAATAACCAGTCCGAGCATGTCTCCGCAATGCCTTCAACAAGGTAATGATACAGAAACATCGCCATTGCTAGGTAGTATACCAACTTGAGTAAGACCTAGGTTTTCGTCCTGAAGCTCGAGACTGGTACGCGAGAAGCACCACCATCAAAGTCAATCATGTGTTGTCGCCATCATTGTTTCATGATCCCAGTGCCTACATATGTCGGGCTAGAAAACGGGCCGACCCCACTACAGAATCATACCCTCTGCATCAAGCTGTTGTCCATAATTTATGTTTCACCGCCGAAGGCAACAGATTTGGAGGGAGAAACCCTCTCAGAGATTTCTCGGTGGCCATCGTAATCCGTACTGAGGCCGCCGCTGCAGGTCAGAGTGGTCACCACATGGACCAACACCGACTGCCACCTCGTCGGAGGGACCCCTGCCAAGGCCCGCCAGCCCAGGTTCTGATATGGACAAATCCGAGGGACGAAAGGCGGATTTTTTTCAGCAGCCAAGAGCCAGGGTGTCGTAGCCCACGTGGCCGTTCAATACGCACATGGTCGGATCAATGCGCGAATTTTGGAGTGCGGCAGCGTGGTAGATCGCATGGTGCAGCTTGTTCGCTTCATCGTGTGTGATCTGATCTGTTCGCCCCAGCATGAATCTTTCAATGGGTTGCCTTTGTTAGCACTCTCTTCCGAAGTTTTGTTGCCATCTCTCTCCTCCACTGGAT
Organism: Triticum timopheevii; assembly: GCA_963921465.1. Classification (NCBI taxonomy): domain Eukaryota; kingdom Viridiplantae; phylum Streptophyta; class Magnoliopsida; order Poales; family Poaceae; genus Triticum; species Triticum timopheevii. The sequence goes on along the minus strand of OY997264.1, from coordinate 559,463,517 downwards.
GTGGAGTTTTCGAACCCGAGCTCTCATGCTCTCTCATAGAAAAAGAAAAATATAGTAAAAATAAAAAAACTGAAATTTCTTCATGATAATTATTGATGAATGTTTCAACAGTGTGCAACTTTTGTGATGAAATGGCATTCATTGAGGTCTGGCAGTATTAACTTGAAGTTGGTCTTTTTTTTTGCGGGTAACTTGAAGTTGGTCTATTTTGCCTTTTTTTTTCTCTCTAAAAGTTAAGCGTTCGAAAGCAGTATTCACATGTATATGTAAAACTTGATCGAAATTTCACTACCTACCAACGAATTCAAAACTTATCACTTCAAAAGTTGTTGCACGGAATTATTTTAATTCGTACCGACACACGCGTACGCCTGCATACAAATCTGAAATGAAAATATACAGTACGCAAACTGGATATGCAAGACAAGCATTACCAATGCTGGTTGGCAACTTAGCAAGACGCACGCGAGATCAACACAATGCACTGTCACTTAGGATCGCATGGCCTCCAACACCCGCCAAGAGGAGCAGCGGAAGAACCGACGCCCAGAGCACCGTCATCCCGACGGCACGCCGGCGTAGCGGGTCGTGCGAGACCCAGAGCCCCGTCCACGCCCCCGCCAAGCCGAAGAGGACGATGGCGACGAGGACGCCGCAGTAGGAGTTGACCAGGGAGTTTGACCTGACGAACAGGCCCGCCGGCTTGCTGAACAGCGCCAGGTACAGCGCTGCCGCAGCTTCGGCAACCCCGGCGGTGACCAGGGCTCGGGGCAGCTACAGCTTCGTCGCGTCGTGGCTAGCCGCCGTCGATCCCGGTGTCGGAGGCAATGGCCGCGTCCATTGGGCGATCGATAGTAGTTTCAGAGATTGCTCGTGGGCCGTGTGCGTGCGCTGAGATGATCGGCAAGTGGTAGTTGTTGCACTCTGCTTGTTTTCAACCGTATATAAGGCTGGTCATAGTGGGAGTAACATAGGTAGTAACATAGATGCCACATAAGCAAAAATGATGATGTGGCAAGTAGTTAATGAAGAGAGAGGCAAATAGAGTAACATAATATGTTACCATCACATAGCCCTTTTCAATGCACAATGAGTCTACAATGTAATAAATGAAGGCAACTATGTTACCACACCTATGACACTACCCACTATGAAGATAGTAACATAGACTAGTAACATACAGACTAGTAACATATGTATGTTACTAGTCTAAGTTACTTTTCACTATGACTAGCCTAATGAACGATGCATGACCCTGGTCTAGCAAGGACGAATGCCCTAACCCGAGGCGTGCTGTCCGATCAAAACAGAACAGAGCATGTCAGTGACACGTTGCACTGGCCCGTCTCAAAAGAGCTCTACACGAGCAAAATTCGGAACATGGGCCAGGCTCAGCCAGAGCCCGATGACTGCTCCTCTTCCAGAAATGGCCGCCTCGAAAGGGCCTCAGAAAGTCAGAACACTGGCCGAGCTAGCGACAGCTGGTGGGCTGGAGCCCGACGATGGCCTCCTCTTCTTCTTCAACGCACGCCGCCGTCCCTTTCAACGTCAGTTTCAACGGACCGAATGTTTCCGCCTTTTTTTTTTCGAGAAGGACATTTGCTTCCGCCTACAGAGGGAGAGAGGATAAGGCTTTTGCTGTCAAGAAAAAAAGAGTTTTTTTTTGGTCGGACAAGAAGAAGAGATGGCTTTTTCCGGGAGCTCCTATTTTGCCGCGTACTGCGTCGAATAGGTTTTTTTTTTTGAGTCTGTCAAATAGATGTCCCTTTGTACAGTGCGCGCCCGACTGGGCCAGCCCATTGGGGCTGAGCCGGAGCTAGCGGTCTGGAGGAAAATGAGCAAAAAAATTGTGGACACCCGAGTGGGGATTCAAACTGTAGATTTCGTGTTTGTGCAATCACCTTGCTTGCCAGTGCAACTACTGAGAGTCGCTAACAAATCCGTAGCGCAAGCTTTAAAGAACTAACACCAGCAGCGTAAACCGAACATTACTTAACAAAATTTCAAACACTTTTTCTGATATTGCGGACAATTTTTTAAAAAACGTGAACAAGGCTTTAAATTTATGAACATCTTTGAAATTGCAAGTACATTATAAAATTCCCGAACATTTTTTGAATTTGTAAAAAAACTTGAAAAGGGTACTTCTTGAAATTTTAAACAATTGGGAGGAGTCCGTTAAAAGAGACTTGAAGGATTGGAGTATCACCAAAGAACTAGCTATAGATAGGGGTGCGTGGAAGCTTGCTATCCATGTGCCAAAGCTATGAGTTGGTCACGAGATCTTACGAGTTTCACCTCTAGCCTAACCAACTTATTTGGGACTAAAGACTTTGTTGTTGTTGTTGTTGTTGTTATAGTTCTTGTTGTTGTCTTAAAATGCGAACATAAAAAAAAACTTTCCATAAATCCATATCATTTTTGAAAATGTGAACTCTTTTAATTGGTGAATAGAAATTGAATACGGGAATAAATTTTGAAATCCAGCATATTTTTTGAAAAATTGAGTTTTCCGAACTCTTGAGCAAAAAATGAAAACAGGAATTATTTTTGAAAACCAGAGCAACATGTTGAACAAAAGATGTACATTTTTTAAAAGCACAAACATTTTTTTAAAGTTTCTGAACAATTTTCAAAACATGAACTCTTTAAGAAAGAAAATAACCTTGAAAAACAAAAGAAAGAAACAGAAAAGGAAAAGACAAAAGAAAGAAAGAAGAAAAATAAACAGAAAATCAGAAAAATGAAAACTAAAAAGAAACAAGAACCTGGTTCAGTGAACCTTCTAGAAGGTTCCCAAAACCAGAAAAACTGCTGGAAAGGTTCCCAAAACCGGAAACACTGCAACACGTTAAATGGGCAGGCTCATGTCATTGCTCGATCTCAGTCTGTCCAACAGGAAATTCCCTTTTTCCAGTGTAGTCGTCTGCAGCTCGACCAGGCCTCCCCGCAACAACAACAAAACTCAAGCAGGCCGCTGACCGCTCCAACAACCCAACACTCACTTGGGCAAGTTTTTGGTGGGACGCAGAAGAAGCTCACGGAAGAAAGCGGGAGACACGAGATGGGCTGGCCCAGGGGAACAGGAGGCGACAACCAAGTTTTTTTTCCCACCTTTTCCTTTTTCTTTTCTGCTTTATTATTTCACTTTAGTTTAAATTTCCAACTGTTCCAAAAAAATACAAAAAACATTTGAAATGAATTATTAATCAAGCATTTGAAAATTGCTAAATATGTATAGAGAAAATGGGTCTCACGTATACAAAAAATGTATACAATAAAATAAAGTGTGTATGAGAAACTTTGATCAAGTATTCAAAAAATGTTGATCAAACATTTGAAAAATATTAGATGTCTTCGAAAAAATGTTGACCATGTATTCAAAATATAATAATCTTGCATTTCAAAAATGTTAATCAAGCATTAGAAAAATGTTAAATGTGTATAGGTAAAATGTTGACCATGTATTAAATTTTTTAATATCATATGTCAAAAATATTAATTAGACATTTCAAATATTAAAATGCATATAAAAATATAGACCGTGTATTAAAAAAATCATAATCTTGTGTTTAAAAATGTTAACCAATCATTTGAAAAATATTTAAAATGGTTGTATTAAAAAAATATTAAACTTGTATTTAAAAAATTATAATTAAAAGAAGTTTCTTGACGTATATAAAAATGTAGAATAAAAACCAAAGAAACAAAGAAAAAGAAAAGAAAGTAAAAATCAAAAACGAAACAAAGAAAAAAAACGAAAACTAAAATCGACAAAAGAAGTGTAAAAAGAATGAAAAAACAGTGAAAACCATTGAAGAAACGAAGAAAAACAAATAAACAGTTGCTATGGGCTGGCCAATTGTTTCATGAAAACCCCCGGCATGAAAACCAAAGAAAACTGTTTACCTGAGACTCGCCTGAATGGGCTGGCCAATTTGCGCCTGGTTCAGGCGAATCCCTATTCTACTCGAGGGAGCTGCTATGGGTCGCTTTTTTTTTAAGGTGCTATGGGTCGCTTCTAGCAAGCAGTACGGACGTGTGTTTTTTTCCTTTTTTATTCCGGTTGGTTTAATTTTAATTAAAACTACGAGTAAGAAATAAAGTCATGAATTTTAAAAATGTACGTGTGTTAATAAAAATATTCTTGAATTTTGAAAAATCACAACTCATATAAATGTTCCTGAATTGAAAATTGTTCATGTGTTATAAAAGATATGCTCACGAATTTGTAAATTCTTTAGTGAATGATATTTGAAAATTGTTCATGTTTTTCCTAAAAATATTATTAAAGAACTTTAAGAAAAATAATAAATACTACATTAAAAAATTTACAAATTATTTTTGTGAATTAAAAATTTAGGACGCCGATATCCACCACACGTGTGACATAATAGGCATTTGCCCACACACCATGTGTGTCATGAGCAGGGGGCAGCCCACACGGACTGTATGTGGGCGAACAGTAGAATTGCCCAAACGTGTGAGCGTCGCTACTTCGTGCCACACGTCCAACAAATACTACTCATCCCCACCCCGTGCGCGTGGCACGAAGCAAATATGCCCACACTTCCTGGCGCAGCTACATTACGTACCCACAGGATGACGATTTAGTTAACATCCGGGATGTCAGATGTAGTTATTCGGGATAACAAATGTGGTTGTAAAATCATGGCAACTCTCTCTGTTTTGGTTAACTATAGTTGCCGTGTTTAATTTATGGTAGTTGTCGTGTGTAATTAAACCATAGTTGTCGTGTGTGATTAACTACTTGCCATATATGATCAAACAATAGTTGTCATATGTGTTTACCTAGTTGCCACGTGTGATTAATCACAGCTTCCATGTATATTTATCTGATTGCCACGTACGCGCAACTGCAGTTGTCGTCTAGCAAACGAATCATAGTTGTCATGTGTGTTTATCTAATTGCCATGTACACGCAACTGCAGTTGCCATCCAACAACGTACGACTGTCGTGTGAGCGAAAAGCAGTCCACCCACACGCGCGTGGACTAGGTGGTGGCTGTGTGGGCGAAAACTAGTTCGCCCACACGCCCACACAACACAGCTGGCAACCGCGTGATGTGGGGCGTGTGGGCGACCTCTCCAACGCCCACACACCGGCCTTGTCCTATGTGGCACGCGAAAACTGCCGCGATGTGTCAAGATTCGTGTAAATTTAACTGGACGGTGATACAGGTGTGTGGGCGAGTTGCAATGTTGCCACACGTGTGGACGTTAGTGTTTTCAAAAATCTACGTATTTGAAAAAAGGAAAACAAGAAACAAAAAGGATAAAATAAAAATCTTAAACCTTGCTGAAACTAAACATATGGATTAAAAAACTTCGTAAAACCAATCACTCATTTCTACCTGTCACCTATACTAGGGCGGCTTAATGGACCAGCCATATATAGCGGCGCTGGTATTACTCGCAAAGAGCGACGGATAGTCTTTGCGTCTACTTGATGCAAACAAGCGTCAAGCAGGAGGTCTCGAAGAAGAACTACCGTGAATCAGAGAAAAGCTCGCGATTGTACGGTGATTGGGCAGCTTGAAGTGAAAATGTCCCCCGACAAATAAAGACCCCTCAAAAAAAGATCGAAGTGAAAAGATATAGCCGTCGATTTCTGTGAACGGGCTTGTTTTGAACTTTTTTTTTTTGCGGGGAGGTTCCGAACTTCTTTAACGTCGACTGTTCAAGTTATTGAAATTGAGTTTTTCTATTTCGTGTTGCCAGCTCAAGATTCTTTAGTTTTCCCCCTGCGCTTCGAATGCACTGTGATCTTGTAGTTTTTTGTTTACTAAAAAAAAGCAAACCAAGTATAAAATTACATTTGGTTTCTTCCTTTTGCTCCCTGTTTTGTAACATACTTTATAAGGAATGAAAATTAAAGTAGAACTATTGTACTACGGTTCATAGCTTCAAAAAACACTTAGCTTGTTCAGTTTCTTGCGGTGGAAACAATCAACAAGTGACGGCAGCACATATTTCATAAGCTAATGGCTTCAGCACGCAGTTAATCATGTTGCACATCTTTACATCCAAAGACAAGGAGAGACACCCAGATCAAACGCCAACGGGACGCACAGCTTAACTTAACTAAGTGGGCTGCAAATGTTAAGCGGTACGCATTCGTCCAAGTAACTGGCATTGGCACGAGCAGTGAATCAATATAGGAGTACATAAATCACAGACGTGCAGAAAATCTGATCTGGAAATGCGCAAGTCTCGCGCCCTGTCACGACCACCTGACAACGATTGCGAATTACGGACTACTCCTATCATTCACTCACACCTTGGGGCATGCATCGAAGACGATCGAACACCATCAGCATCAGGTCGGTGCAGCTATCTCAGCACGGCGAAGCCTCCGAGCGCGGTGACGAGCACGAGCGGCACGACGGAGGCCCAGAGCACCACCTTCCCCTTGCCGCGCCGGCCGTGCGGGTCGCCGGCGACCCAGAAGCACGTGGCCACCTCCACCGCGCCGAAGACAACGACGGCGCCGAGGATGACGTAGTAGGCGGCGACGAGCAGGCCGTCGAGGAGGAAGACGCCGGCCGGGGCCCTGAAGAAGGCGAGGTACAGAGCGGCCGAGGACTTGGCGATGCCGCCGCCGACCAGGGCGCGCTGCAGCTTCGTGTCGTCGTGCACGGAGTCGACCATGCCCGCGGCGGGCGCGTGTGGCAGCGGGTCTGGCATATCGATGCTCACACAGTCCATTGCTTGCTTGTCAGTGTGTTCTCTCGGCTCGCTCTGGATTTTGGGAGAGGGTGAGGTAGCATTTGAGCTCGTATATATAGGCGATGCGTCACCGCAGGGGAAGCCCGATGCCGGCAGAGCCCGAGGCCGAGCCCGAGCCCGGCTGTCCGGTGCGCAGGTTGACTTTGGGTCAAGCTTATACTATAAGCATTTTTGTGTGTGTGTGTGTGAGAGAGAGAAAGAAAGCAGAGGACTGATTGATCGGGCTGGCCCGAAGTTGAGCGGCCGTGCCCGTGGCCGTGGGGTGCCCGTGGTCGAACCCGACGCTACCACTAGGCACCAGAATAGGAAATAGTTTCTGATGATTACACGAGCCGAGCCAAGGCAGTGTCATGTGAAGGCGCTGGCTGGAATGCCGAGTCGGCGATGCTGCCGATGCCCGATGCCTTCCGCGCAGCAGACCTGCAGGGACCCACGGCACACACTAGACAACAACCCGTCGGCCCCGCCCCGGTAGGGGTGGGCATAAAAAACCGAGGAGCGAAGACCGGACCGAAAAAACCAGGACCGAAGCCGAAAGAACCGATGACCGAAATTTCAGATATAAAATCGGTTGTCAATTTAACAAAACCGAAGTAGTTTCGGTGATTTCGGTGCCAATCATCCGCTGACCGAACTGACCGAAGTACCGAAGAAAAATAGAAACCGTCCAACTCTAGCTATTAAATGATGCAGCCCAACGTTGATGAGAAAAAAAGAACGATGCAACCCAACGCCCCAACCGCATTTACACACAACCCAGTTGTCCACCACAATCTGGAGCCTTCAGGAGTCCGTGCGGGCGCTTGGAAACCTCACGGTCACGGGAAACAAAAAGCTCGTTTTCAGGATTCCCCTCACGACCTAAACCTAGCCGCCATCCAGTCAGACAAGGGCTTGCGGCCGGGACTTGCGGCCTCTGCTCCGGCGACAATGGCGAGGGCTGCTGCTTATGCTCTAGGAGACGAAGGACGACCGGCGGCAGATGCACTTCCAAGGTAACACGCACTGCCGTAGTGCGCCGTCGCTCCTTCCCCCTGGCTCCATGATTGCTTCTCCTCGGCGGACGACGACTATACAGAGAATAGGTGCCCCAGGTCTGTATGCGAGGAGGCAATCCTGTACTCATTGATTTGTTCGGTTTACACCAAAACCGAACCAAATTTCTCGGTGCACCGAAGGCTCGGTTAGCGATTCTGTAGGAGACCGATCGGTCAACAGTTTATGACAACCGAATTTTTTAACTGATCGGAGAACCGGACCGAACGGTTCGGTTGGACCGAATGCCCACCCCTACGCCCCGGTGCGGGATTCCGTTGATCCAATGGCCTACCAGAAACCCGCTTCCGGGTCGCCTCCGTGTCCGAGCCCCAACGCAGTACTACTCGAAATATATACCCAGCCCCTGCCCAGACCGATCGGTGGCTGCATGGTAAAAGAGTGAAAAGCTATAAATAAGGCGACGGCGATTCTTTTATTGACTTTATTAATTCAAAATGAAACATCAAAAGGGATACAAACACAATAAACAGGTTCTAAAAAAAATACAAACTCAATAAACACACATCTGACCTCTGCATCCACTAAAACACTAAGCTTCCTAGTTTTAGAGAGATGAGAATCGGTTGAGGCCTTGAGGGCAACATTAGCGATTTTGGCTTCCGATTTTGACTGGGTCGCCTCCCTGGGCCTATACAGTTTTGTGGGCCCTATATGTAAGTGTCCCATTGTTGTGGGCTTTCTGGTCTTTTCAGATGAAAGCGGCGTGGCGGCTGGGGGCTTCCTTGGTGGCCGCGTGTCCATCGGTCGTTGGTTACTGCGTCGGGAAGGAGAGGGGCTGAGGTGATTTGCGGCGTGCTGGGCGGCATTTGTGTCCTCCCTTCGGCGACGCTGTTTCCCCCTCCATGGCCCTCCCCATTCCTTGCGGCAACGAACTCCATATTCACTCATGTGGCCAAAATCAGATCCCCTTTTTCTATTTCATGTGTGTTTGACCAATCTTTTTTAAAATTTCTTTGATTTATATTTGATGGAGTAAATCTGCCTATGTCAACGTAGTCCATTCGAAAACTGGAAATCAAAATCATTGTATTGCAGGTCTGTTGCTCGTTAGTTTGTTCTTACTATATAATAAGATCCTTAACAGTTAATTAATTTGTCTTTAGAATATGTATAAAATTTCATAGATAGGCAGGCCTTGTTGTTAGATGCATTTGTACAATTAAGTGTAAACATATTTGTCAGTGAGTTTGCACGGTTCATATTAGTATGCATAAATTTGTAGCACTTCTCTGAATTTGCTCATATGTAGAGAATCCTATGCTGATTACCAAGATAGGGCTGACTAAAAAATATCACATGTTATACAAATATAATACTCCGTGCAGTGATCAAGTAACAATCTTAAGGTGAGTAGGATGCAAGTCATGTAAGATCACCGTGCCCTGGCCGAGCCCGACGCTATCACTCACTAGGCAACAGAATAAGAAATAATTTCTGATGATTACACGAGTCGAGACGCCAACGCCGTCGTGTTGTCAGCAGGAAGGAAATGGTTTCCAGGCACTGTATGTGAGATTGAGTTCTGCCTGGAATGCCGAGTCGGCGATGGTCAGGGGCGGAGCCCAATGGGCCAACCCTGTAGCACAAGCTACAGGGTCGAGGAATTTTTTTAGTGCTAATTAACAGTCGTTTGGCCTATGGCAACAGGGTGGCCCAGCAAGTGTGCCACAGGTCCGATGAAACCAGCCCGCGCGGGCTCGTGGCTTCACTTCCAACAGCCCACTACCCACGTTACGTACGGTACTATGCCAGTATACGCTCGATCCCTTCAAACGCACACCGGCACACACGATCGATCGTATGTTTGTTATCCATCTCCCTTCTCCGGTAAGTCTAACAAACTAGCGATCCATCTTTCCAATCCCAGATTTTTCTGCACTAAAAAAAAAGAGATCTCGATCCGTCTCCTCATGTCATGTATTCTGCCCAGAGCAAGCGAGGCGAGCAAATCTATGCGCGGCAGCGGCGGCGATCTATCGATCGAATCGATCCGTTCCTGATGGGTGGGCGGCCGGAAAACACGTACGCAAAGCAGCGGCAACCGGCAGGCCGGACCGTCGGAGACTGCGGATCGACGACTGACGCTGCAGCCTGCAGCGCCGAAGCCGCCACGGCTCAATCGCGAGTCATGGCCACGTCGCACGCCGGAATTTCTCTTTCCCTCTCTTAGCTAATTAGTAATATGCTTTTGAATTTTCCTTTAGATTACAGTCATTGCTTGATTCGAATTCTGCTCAATATCCCTTCTTTGTATTGTTTTTTCTATATATTTTTACAAGTCGCAACAATTGTATATATAAAATTGGGGCTAGAAAGTTAAACCTTATTGAAATATATTTATATGTATGCGTTTTGGCAAAACATGGGGCATCAGCTATTGTTTGAAGTTGTAATTACGTATACTTCATTGACTTCACAATTTTGATTCCTCACTAGTTTTAATTGTTAAATGCAGATAGTATGGACCAGGTTCTTCTCAAAAGAAAGGCACCATCACATTTGCAATTAGGTATCCTTGACATCCTTTTCAAGTAATTTTGTCGCACTATATTAAGCAGTTTGACTATTGCCTTTTGTTTTTATAAATTGACGTCTATTATATCTGGTAATTCATGTTAAAAGTTATGAAACACATCTTTATTAGTGCATTGTTGCTTGAAAATTTTATGTCATAGTTAAGTAGTGCATCAGGGTAACATTAGCTCCAGATCCGCCCCTGGCGATGGTGCCGATGCCCGATGCGGAACTCCGAGCTGCAGACCTGCAACTGCGGGCCCCAGCGGGGGGTCCATTGATTAATGTCCTCATCGGAATACCGCGGGTAGTTATCTCATCTAAAAAAACAAAAACGAAAAAACAACATCGGAAAGCTGCTGGATCAAGTTCGTGACCGAGCACGAATGAGTACTACTAAGACAAAATATACCCAGCCCAATCGGTGGCTCGTCGGTAAAACAGTAAAAATCTACAAAATAAGGTGACGATGATTTGTGGCACCCGCACAATTTTTTTACTCTGCACTGCACGACACCAATTAAGTGGTCTGCTGCATGGCTCAATCTCATTGTGTATGGGGTGGTCGCCTCGATAAATAAAATGAAGCGGGAAATTGGGATACTTGCGGGGCAAAGAAATTGAGCTCGATCATGCCGCGAGAGTAGTCATTTTTGTTTCGGCCATTTGTGAAAGAGTAATGGTTCTCGTAACTATGTTTCAAACTCCTTAATCAATAAGATGAGACATAATTTCTCTTTCGAAACAGCGTGGTTCGAGAGAGAGGGGTTCCTTGAGCTGATAGCAAAGGAATGGGCGTCAGAGCAAAGGGGTGAGTCCAATGTCGAAAGATGGCAATATAAGATTAGACACGTACGACGGTTTTTTGAGGGTTTGGGCCAAGAATGATAGTGGTATTTATTAGCAGAAGAAAGAGAGGTTGCTCAATATTATTAATGATCTTGATATAAAATTCGAGAGTCACTCGTTATACTTTAATGGGCAAGTGGCTAAAAGAGAAGCTGAGGTCAGTTTGGCAAAGCTTCCTCGAGAAGAAGAGATCAAATGGGCACTTAGGACTAAAGTGCGTTGGTTGGTTCAAGGGGATAATAATACGTAAATTTTTTTCATATGATTGCCAATGGGACACATAGGAAAAATAAAATCATACAACTTGAACAGGACAAGGGCACAATTGTTCGTCATGAGAAGCTTAAGATGTATGTTACAAACTTCTATAAAAAAATACTGTCCAGGGCACAGTTCAAAATTATGTCTCAATCAACAAGAGTGTAGTGGACGACATAACGCAACTGGGAGATGATGAGTGAAAGGATCGATATAGTTGACTAGAGGGGGGGGGGGGTGAATAGGCAACTAACAATTTTTAGCTTTTCTTTACCAAATTAAACTTTGCATCAAAGTAGGTTATCTAGATATGCAACTAGGTGAGCAACCTATATGATGCAACAACAACAAGCACACAAACAAAAAAGGGATATAACACAATATAGTTTGCACAAGTAAAGGCGAGAGATAACCAAAAGTGGAACTGATGGAGATGAGGATGTGCTACCGAAGTTCCTTCACTTTGAGGGGAAGTACGTCTCCATTGGAGCGGTGTGTAGGCACAATGCTCCCTAAGAAGCCACTAGGGCCACCGTATTCTCCTCACGCCCTCACACAATGCGAGATGCCGTGATTCCACTATTGGTGCCCTTGAAGGAGGCGACCGAACCTTTACAAACAAGGTTAGGGCAATCTCCACAATTTAATTGGAGGTTCCCAATGACACCACGAAGCTTCACCACAATGGACTATGGATCCGCGGTGACCTCAACTGTCTAGGGTGCTCAAACACCCAAGAGTAACAAGATCCGCAAGCGATTAGTGGAGGGAATCAAATTTCTCTTGGTGGAAGTGTAGATCGAGGCCTTCTCAACAAATCCCTAGAGAATCAACAAGTTTGATTTGCTAGGGAGAGAGATCAAGCGAAAATGGAGCTTAGAGCATCAATGGAGCTTAGGGAAGGAAGAGGTGGTCAACTCGGAGAAGAAGACTCACCTTTTATAGTGAAGGGACAAATCCAACCGTTATCCACTTATCCAGCCCGCGACATGCGGTACTACCGCACCAGACAAGCGCTACTACCGCGAGGCACCACGGTACTACCGCTTGCACGGTAGGAGCCAGACCAGCCCTGTTGCGATGAAACAAGGAGCGGTAGAACCGCCGGAGCGGCACTACCGCTTGCCCTTGCGGTACTACCGCAAGGCAGTGTTGGTCCGGGCTGGTAAGGCACGGACGAAGAAAAATACATCCGTGGCTACTTCCGCTGAGTTTCGATCTGTGCAAAAATCCGACATGGTACTACCGCATACAGGAAACGGTACTACCGCGTAGGGCGTGGATGTAAAAAATTACATCCGCCCCTACTTCCGCTCGTGTTGTTGTGCTGGGCCAGAGGCCACGGTACTACCGCGCCCGCGGAGCAGTACTACCGCACGACAGGCCGGTACTACCGTGGGCCTCTGCGATACTACTGCTCCCTTGAGCAGTACTACCGCATGCCATAGCTCAATAACACTAGGAGGCCTTCATTTCGCAAAGACACGGATAAACGGTCGGTGGTCCAAAGATGCAAAGGAAAGATGGTGCAAAGGAACAGAAGTGTACATGAGGATTCCACCCTAACCTTTCCAAAGCAGACCCCCTCTTAATAGTACGGCTTTCCTACAACTCAAATCCATCGAAAAGAAACGTAGAGATACGCTGTCTTAACTAGGCTTCGAGGAGCAACCAATCGTCTTGTGCCTAAACATCTGAAATGCTCAAAGCACACGATTAGTCCGCAAAAGCATTGTCATCAATCACCAAAACTACATGGGATAAAATATACCCTTACTATCTCCCCCTTTCTGGTGGATTGATGACAATACGGGATTTACATAAAGGAGTACATAAATGAATATAAGCAAACCCACCATCTACAAAATATAGGCAGGCTCCCCTAGATGTGTGCACTCTATATAAATGCTTTGGACTGCACGACACACATACTAGGATCAACACTCCCCCTACATTTTATAGACGAGGCAGACCATGCAACAATATAACTAACACTAAGCATGAAGGCAAGGCAATGATTATGAGCATAAAGTAAGGGGCACAAGATAACATAGGCTCACGAGGTACTAAGATAATAAGATAAGCTAGAGTGCATATGTCTTACACCATATGAAAGGGAACCGGGTCTCACGAGCACAAACCAAACCAAAGCAACACAAATGAAGGTCCAACAAGATGAAAACACAGAGATGACCCGAACGCAAATCCTATGCTCTCTCCCCCTTTGGCACCGAGACACCAAAAAGGCATAGAGGACACCTATGACACAGGCGGTAGCATCCTCTGTATAGATCACTCAACACGCTCCTCATCGGACTCGGCAGCTGGGATGGTCTCCTCCTCTGACTCGGTCCACTGATAGCCCTGCTTGGCTATCCATTCAGCCTCCGGAGTGATGTTCACCTCTGACCCGCTCTCCACAATCTCTCTGAAAGTCCTCAAGATCCTCTTGTCGCGCTGGCGACTCTCCTTGGAAGCAACATGGGTCCTGTACTGCCCCTTGGCTTGCATAAAGAACAGGGTCTTCATCTTGGCCTTCAGCTTCTTAGCCCAAGAGGGCTCAGTAGATGGAGGAACATACCCAGCAGAACTGTCCTCAGCCTCCTCCTCCTCCTCAACCTCGTCCTCATCCACATGCATCCTAGCAGCCTCAACCTCAGCCCTGGTAGCGGTATTTGCCCACTTGTTCTTTAGGCGCAGTTTGATAGGCTCGTGGCGAACCCAGTTTGGGACAGAAACATCTTCCTCCGGAACTATCTTGTCCAAAGTCTTTGAGATCAGATGATGCAAGTAAGGACCATAGATGGGAACTTTGCGATTGTAGACCACAAACCTGAGCTCATTCCACATGATATGAGAGATGTCCAGAGGCTGGGCAACATGCTGACGCGCCTCCTCACACAGAAGCATCATATCCATGAAATAAGCATGCACCTTATCTTTGTCACCGACGCGAATAAAGAGGGTGTTGCGGAAGATTCGGTGCATGACATCGAGGAAGGGGTTGAGCAGCCCAGACTGAGAGCCATTGGGTAGCTTCTTCTCTAGCTTATTCTCCACCATAAATGGCATAAGCTTGTCCTTGTTGGCCGACTCGGCGTTGCCGTGAGGGCGGGTGCCAACGGGCGCATCAGGCCCCTCATCATAGACATTCAGCAACATCATGAATTCCTTCCAGGTGGCAGGCAGCTTCTTCCCATTGGTCATCCAAGACATAGTCCGCTCCCCATCTATGTGGAAGTGAACGGAGGCAAAGAACTATGCCACGAGCTCCGGGTTAAAGTCCATATGGAATGTGATGAAGTCTTCAATGCCAAACTACTCCACCAAGTCCAGTGCCTCACCAAAGTAGTCCTGGTTCTTCCTCAGATGAGTCATATCAATCCACTGCATTGGGACATAGAGGTTGTGATTGGACTTGATCACATCGATGTATATGAGATTCTGCTACTTGGTCCAGAACAACTCATTCCCTCTGACATTCTCACGAGGGTTCACATAGGGATTGATTCTCCTTCGAATGATGAACTCAGACAGAGGCATCTCATCCATGCCAAGAACTGGCTCCTTGTACCTGTTGGCGATCTTCTTGACATTGCAGTGTTGGGCATTGGAGCCCTCCGATGCTTCTTGATTGCGCAGACGCTTGGAGCTCGTGTCGCGGCTTGGGTTCGAGCGACGAACATTGGAGCCACCACCTATGACACACAACATAAGAACACACGAGAGAAACAAGAAGGATCAATGCAAAGACCACAGCCAAAACAAACGAAACACGTAGACATAAGATTGGGAAGTTGTAACAAGGTAGCTTCGAAGTCAACGGCAGTACCTCACCACTAAGTGGAAGTAAAAATTTACTTCTGCTCTAGCCGCGGTAGTATCGTTCCGGGATGGCACAGTAGTACCGCGCCCATAGCGGAAGTAAAATTTTACGTCCGCGCCTCGAGCGGTAGTATCGCACCAGAGGAGCGGTAGTACCACGTGAGGCGGATGCGGCCAGGGCGGTAGTACCGCTCGGAATCCAATACGGCACAAAACGGATCTAGGCACATCTGCAACTTTGGATCGGTACTACAGTTGATCAAACATATTGTGTGACAACATTCCAAATTGCATATCTACTGCACTACTACTCTCCTACATCCTTCTCTTGCAAAGATTTGGCCTAAAATCTCAAGAACAACATGCATCTCCCCGAAAACCTAGAAGCAAAACTACGAGGCAAAGAGAGATGGGTTCGGGGAGAAACCTTGTTCCATGGCAAGAGGGCGAGGTGGGGATCGATCCCACCGGTCGGAATGCAAGGAGAGCGGCCGGAGACGAAGATCCGGCGAGGTCCTCCAGCGCCGTTCTTGGGCAGGAGAGAGAGAGAGAGACGAAGTGGGGAAACTGGGTTGAATGGGTATGGGGGAGTTGAAACTCCCCCTGCCCGCACTTGACCCCCACCCGCTCGCGATGGCATGGTAGTACCGCGGTTCATCGCGGTAGTACCGCCCGGGCGGAAGTACCACACACAGGGCGGTAGTACCGCTCCTCCGGCGGCAGTAAAAAATTACTGCCATGCTGGTAGCAGTAGTACCGTGCTCTTCTCCTGCGATAGTACTGTGGCTTGCCGCGGTAGTGCCGTAGACCCAAGAAAGTGCTCATTTCGACAAAACAGAGAAACACGGTCTTTGCACAAAAACCTTCAAGCGACCGGACATGCAACTGCACACACACACACACATGAGGCAACGCAAACACAAACACGGCACACCAAGAAGGCAAAAGGCAACATGGAACAAGCATAACCAAAACCTCTCTAGAGGAGAGGGCGGTGGCTGAAGCCACCTATGTTGGAGTCAATTGGTATGGCACCGCGAAGAATTATCCTTGGGCCCATGACCAAAACTCGTCTTTGAAGCACAAGTACCATCAAGAATGGCTAATGTGAAAGAGTTGATAAATTTATGCATAATGGGGGGAGGGAGAGTTCATTGAGAGAACAACCCTCCCACTATGTCCATGCCTACACCTAAACAAGATATCAAGTTGAGTATGGTGGTGTGTGCAAGGGTTCAAGCTACATTGCTCGAATCAATGATATTTAGCTCATGCCTTAACTCACGAAATCTTGCTTCATCCAAGGGCTTCGTGAAAATATCTGCAAGGTTATCATGAGTGTTGACATACTAGAGCTTGATCTCCCCTCGCCTAATGTGATCCCAGATGAAGTGATACTGAATCTCAATATGCTTCGTCTTGAAGTGTTGCGCCGGGTTGAGAGAGATCTTGATGGCACTTTCATTGTCACACCAAAGAGGCACTTCGTCACAAATGACACCGTAATCCTTCAAAGTTCGCCTCATCCATAGAAGTTGAGCACAACAACTACCGGCAGCCACATACTCCGCTTCGGTGGACGAGAGAGACACACAACTTTGCTTCTTAGAAGACCAACTCACCAAGAGCAACCAAGAAATTGGCACCCTCCGGAGGTGATCTTCCTATCCACTATGTCTCCCACCCAATCTGAGTCTGAATAGCCCAAAAGGTTGAAGTTGGCTCCTCCTGGGTACCATAAGCCAAAGTTTGGGGTATGAGCCAAATATTGAAAGATTTGCTTGACCGCCACATAGTGGCTTTCCTTAGGTGTGGATTGAAACCGTGCACAAATTCCCACACTCAACATGATATCCGGTCTAGATGCACAAAGGTAAAGCAAGGAGCCAATCATGGAGCGATATACCTTTTGATCCACCGCTTTACCATTGGGATCAATGTCAAGTTGACATTTGACGGGCATTGGAGTGGAAGCCGGCTTGACATCACTTAGCTCGAATCTCTTGAGCATGTCTTGAGTGTATTTGGCTTGGTTGATGAAGGTGCCTTCTCTTCTTTGCTTGATTTCGAACCCGAGAAAGAACTTCAACTCTCCCATCATGGACATCTTGAACTTTGAGGTCATGGGAGCGGAAAATTCCTCATTGAAAGCTTTGTTAGGGGAACCAAACATAATATCATCAACATATAGTTGGCATAAAAACAACTCCCCTTTGACCTTCGTAGTAAAAAAGTGGGGTCGATTTTCCCAATTTCAAACTCACGATCTTGCAACAACTCGATAAGGTGCTCATACCACACACGTGGGGCTTGTTTAAGGCCATAGAGTGCCTTGTCGAGTTGGTACACATGATCGGGGAAATAGGGATCCTCGAACCCTGGGGGTTGTTTGACATACACCAACTCATTAATAGGACCATTAAGAAAAGCACTCTTCACATCCATTTGTTGCAACTTGAAGTTATGATGAGAAGCATAAGCAATCAACAAACGAATAGATTATATGGCGAGCAATGGGAGCAAAGGTTTCACCATAGTCGATGCCCTCGACTTGGGAATAGCCTTGTGCTACCAAACGAGCCTTGTTGCGAACAATAATCCCGTGAGCATCTTGCTTGTTCTTGAATATCCACTTGGTTCCAATGACATTATGGTTTCCCGTTAGCCTTGGCACCAATCTCCACACCTTGTTGTGCACGAAGTTGTTGAGTTCTTCATGCATGGCATTGAGCCAATCCGGATCCTCGAGCGCCTCATAAACCTTTTGGGGTTCGACACAAGAAACAAATGTGTGATGTTCACAATAGTTTGCTAATTGTCTACGAGTGCTTACCCCCTTTCTTAGGCTTCCAAGCACATTCCTCATGAGATGATCTTTGGTTGTGAGCTTGGATGCAATCTTAGCGGCACGACGCTCCAATTCCTCCTCAGGTGTGAGATGAGGAGTGGAAACTTGATCATATTGAGCGTCGTCTTGAGCTTGTTGTTGATCTTGAGCTTGCTTTTGATCTTGAACTTGCTCGGAAGAGAGAACTTGACCTTGGGCATCACTTGGTGGCTCACCACCATCTTGAGGTCGATCTTGCCCTTGATCTTGTTCACTTGGTTGAGGGCCTTCACTTTGTTCTTCGGAAGCGTGTTGGTCTTGGGTTGGTGATGGCTCCACTTGAGTGGAGCATTGTCCTTCTCCTTCAACCACAAGGGCTTCCTCAATGGGTAGGATATGACCAACACCCATTCTTCTTATGGATTGGGGAGGAATTTCATCACCTACATCACAAGTACCACTTTGCTCCACTTGGGAGCCATTATTCTCATCAAACTCCATGTTACATGTCTCCTCAGTGAGTCACGTGGACTTGTTGAGGAAATGGTAAGAATGAGAGTTTGTAGCATAACCAACAAATATGACCTCATGAGTTCTAGATTAAAATTTAGACAAACGAACACCTTTCTTGAGAATGAAACACTTACAACCGAACACCCGGAAGTATTGAGGTTGGGCTTGTTACCGGTAAGTATATCATATGGAGTCTTGTTCAAGCCCTTGTGGAGATAGAGCTGACTGGATGCATGGCAAGCGGTGTTGATGGCTTCGGCCCAAAAGTTGTAGGGAGACTTGAACTCCGCCATCATGGTCCTTGCCGCGTCCATCAACGTCCGATTCTTCCTCTCCGCTAAACCATTTTGTTTAGGGGTGTAAGGTGCTGAATATTGATGCTTGATCCCCTCATCACCACGGAACTCATCCAAGGTGTATTTCTTGAACTCGGTGCCGTTGTCACTTCTTATTGTCAAGATCTTTGCATTGTGTTGACGTTGAGCTTCATTTGCAAAGTCGATGACGGTTTGTTGAGTTTCACTTTTCCTCTTGAAGAAATATACCCAAGTGTATCTTGAATAATAATCGACAATCACCAAGCAATACTTCCTACCCCCAAGACTATCAAAGGATGGAGGCCCAAAGAGATCCATGTGAAGGAGCTCCAAGGGTCTCTTCGAGTAGATGATAGTCATGGGAGGGTGAGCCTTCTCATGTAACTTTCCTTCGATACAAGTACTGCAAGCACGATCTTTGGCAAAACTAACATTTGTTAGTCTACAGACATGGTCCCCCTTGAGAAGACTTTGCAAAGACCTCATATTGACATGGGCTAAACGGCGATGCCAAAGCCACCCCACATCAACTTTAGCCATTAGGCATGTCGCGGTCTTGGTGGGTCGCTCCGAAAAGTTAATCACATAAAGACCACTCTTGACATGCCCAACAAAGGCTACTTTAAGAGTCTTGCTCCACAAGAGGGCCGCGGTATCAATATCAAAGAATGTGGCAAAGCCCATGAGTGCAAGTTGACGAACGGAAAGTAAGTTGTATGCAAGGGACTCAACAAGCATGATTTTCTCGATCGTGAGATCATGACAAATGACAACCTTGGCAAGACCCAATACCTTGGAAGACGAGGCATCACCCCACTCGACATTGGTGGGCATATATGGAATCTTGTGCACGTCCACTGATACGTCCATTTTGCATCATGCTTTTATATCAATATTTATTGCATTATGGGCTGTTATTACACATTATATCTCAATACTTATGGCCATTCTCTCTTATTTTACAAGGTTTACCATGAAGAGGGGGAATGCCGGCAGCTGGAATTCTGGCTGGAAAAGGAGCAAACATTGGAAACCTATTCTGCGCAGCTCCAAAAATCCTGAAACTCCACGAAACTTATTTTTGGAATTAATAAGAATTATTGAGCGGAAGAAACACCTTAGGGGGCCCACACCCTGGCCAGGAGGGTGGGGGGCGTGCCCACCCCTACTGGGCGCGCCCCCTGTCTCCTGGGCCCCCTGGTAGCCCTCCGGTGTCCATCTTCTGCTATATGAAGGCTTTTACCCTGGAAAAAGTCGTGGACAAGCTTACGGGATGAAACTCCGCCGCCACGAGGCGGAACCTTGGCGGAACCAATCTAGGGCTCTGGCGGAGTTGTTCTGCCGGGGAAACTTCCCTTCGGGAGGGGGAAATCATCACCATCATCATCACCAACGATCCTCTCATCGGGAGGGGGTCAATCTCCATCAACATCTTCACCAGCACCATCTCCTCTCAAAACCCTAGTTCATCTCTTGTATCCAATCTTGTATCGAAACCACAAATTGGTACCTATGGGTTGCTAGTAGTGTTGATTACTCCTTGTAGTTGATGCTAATTGGTTTATTTGGTGGAAGATCATATGTTCAGATCCTTAATGCATATTATTACCCCTCTGATTATGAACATGAATATGCTTTGTGAGTAGTTACGTTTATTCCTGAGGACATGGGTGAAGTCTTGCTATTAGTAGTCATGTGAATTTGGTATTCGTTCGATATTTTGATGAGATGTATGTTGTCTTTCCTCTAGTGGTGGTATATGAACGTCGAATACATGACACTTCACCATTATTTGGGCCTAGAGGAAGGCATTGGGAAGTAATAAGTAGATGATGGGTTGCTAGAGTGACAGAAGCTTAAACCCTAGTTTATGCGTTGCTTCGTAAGGGGCTGATTTGGATCCACCTGTTTAATGTTGTGGTTAGGTTTACCTTAATACTTCTTTTGTAGTTGCGGATGCTTGCAATAGGGGTTAATCATAAGTGGGATGCTTGTCCAAGTAAGGGCAGTACCCAAGCACCGGTCCACCCACATATCAAATTATCAAAGTACCGAACGTGAATCATATGAGCGTGATGAAAACTAGCTTGACGATAATTCCCATGTGTCCTCGGGAGCTCTTTTCTCATTATAAGAAATTGTCCAGGCTTATACTTTGCTACAAAAAGGATTGGGCCACCTTTCTGCACTTTATTTACTTTATTTACTTGTTACTCGTTACAATTTATCTTATCACAAAACTATCTGTTACCTACAATTTCAGTGCTTGCAGAGAAAACCTTACTGAAAACCGCTTATCATTTCCTTATGCTCCTTGTTGGGTTCAACACTCTTACTTATCGAAAGGACTACGATAGATCCCCTACACTTGTGGGTCATCAAGACTCTTTTCTGGCGCCATTGCCGGGGAGTGTAGCACTTTTGGTGAGTGGAACTTGGTAAGGAAACATTTATATAGTGTGCTGAAATTTTCTGTTACTTGTCACTATGGAAACTAATCCTTTGAGGGGCTTCTTCGGGGTATCTTCACCCCGACCAGAAGAGCAAAAAGTTGCTCCTCAACCTACTGAACTTTATGAAAATATTTACATTGAGATTCCTTCGGATATGATAGAGAAACTGCTAGCTAATCCATTTGCAGGAGATGGAACATTGCATCCCGATTTACAACTTATCTTTGTGGATGAAGTTTGTGGATTATTTAAGCTTGCAGGTATTCCTGATGATGTTGTCAAAAGGAAGGTCTTCCCTTTATCTTTGAAGGGAGATGCATTGACATGGTATAGGCTATGTGATGATACGGGATCTTGGAATTATAAACGATAGAAGTTGGAATTTCACCAAGTTCTATCCTATGCATCTTGTTCATCGTGATCGTAATTACATATATAATTTCTGGCCTCGCAAAGGAGAAAGCATCGCTCAAGCTTGGGGGAGGCTTAATTCAATGTTATATTCATGCCCCAATCATGAGCTCTCCGGAGAAATGATTATTCAAAATTTTTATGCTCGGCTTTCTCTCAATGATCGCAACATGCTCGATACTTCCTGTGCTAGTTCTTATATGCTAAAGACTATTGAATTCAAATGGGACTTATTGGAAAGAATTAAACGCAACTTTGAAGATTGGGGTTCTTACAATGGTAAGGAGTTAGGTATGACACCTAAGTTTGATTGTGTTAAATCTTTTATGGATACCGGTGCTTTTCGTGGATTTAGCGCTAAATATGGACTTGACTCTGAGATAGTAGCTTCTTTCTGTGAATCTTCTGCTACTCACATTGATCTCCCTAAGGAGAAGGGGTTTAAATATAATCCTCCCATTGAAGTAAAACTAGTTGCACCCATTACAGTTGAAGAAAAGACTGTCACCTATAGTGATCCTATTGTTCCTACTACTTATGTTGAGAAACCTTCTTTTCCTGTTAGGATAAAGGATCATGCTAAAACTTTGACTGTTGTTCGTAAGAGTAATACTAGGACATATACACCTCCTGAGAAAATCAAAGTTGAACCTAGTATTGCTATGGTTAAAGATCTCTTGAATGATGATTTAGATGGGCATGTTATTTATTTCTGTGGTGAGACTGCTAATATTGCTAGACCAGATACTAAGATACATAGACCTGTGGTAGGCATGCCTGCTATTTCTGTTAAAATAGGAGATCATTGTTATCATGGCTTATGTGATATGGGTGCTAGTGCTAGTGCAATACCCTATGACTTATATAAAGAAATTATGCACGACATTGCACCCGTTGAATTAGAAGATATTGATGTTACTATTAAACTTGCCAATAGGGATACCATTAAACCAGTTGGGATAGTTAGAGATGTTGACGTCTTGTGTGGATGGTTAAATATCCTGCTAATTTTCTTGTTCTTGGCTCCCCACAAGATGACTTTTGTCCCATTATTTTTGGTAGACCCTTCTTGAATACAGTTAATGAGTTTAATTTTGCTAAGTTTCGTAGACAACCTCATGATAGAGAATCACCTAGTAAGGATGAGATTATTGGTCTTGCTTCTATTGCCGTTGTTGGGAACGTAGTAATTTCGAAAAAAATTCCTACGCACACGCAAGATCATGGTGATGGCATAGCAACGAGAGGGGAGAGTATTGTCCACGTACCCTCATAGACCGTAAGCGGAAGCATTATGACAACACGGTTGATGTAGTCGTACGTCTTCATGATCCGACCGATCCAAGTACCGAACGTACGGCACCTCCGAGTTCAGCACACGTTCAGCTCGATGACGATCCCCGGACTCTGTTCCAGCAAAGTGTCGGGGATGAGTTCCGTCAGCACGACGGCGTGGTGACGATGATGATGTTCTACCGGCGCAGGGCTTCGCCTAAACTTCGCGACGATATGACCGAGGTGGAATATGGTGGAGGGGGCACCGCACACGGCTAAGGAACGATCCGTAGATCAACTTGTGTGTTCTAGGGTGCCCCCTGCCCCCGTATATAAAGGAGCAAGGGAGGGGGTGGCCGGCCTAGGAGGAGGCGCACCAAGGAGGAGTCCTACTCCCACCGGGAATAGGATTCCCTCCCTTCCAAGTAGTAGGAGTAGGAGTCAAGGAAAGGGGGAAGAGAAGAGAAGGAAGGAGGGGGCGCAGCCCCTCCCCCTAGTCCAATTCGGACTAGGCTTTGGGGGGGGGGGGCGCCTAACCTCTCCTCTCTCTTTCCCCTAAAGCCCAATAAGGCCCATATACTCCCCGGCGAATTCCCGTAACTCTCCGGTACTCCGAAAAATACCTGAATCACTCGGAACCTTTCCGAACTCCGAATATAGTCGTCCAATATATCGATCTTTACGTCTCGACCATTTCGAGACTTCTCGTCATGTCCCCGATCTCATCCAGGACTCCGAACTCCTTCGGTATATCAAAACTCGTAATATAACTGTCATCGAAACCTTAAGCGTGCGGACCCTATGGGTTCGAGAACTATGTAGACATGACCTAGAACTATTCTTGGTCAATAACCAATAGCGGAACCTGGATGCCCATATTGGCTCCTACATATTCTACGAAGATCTTTATCGGTCAAACCGCATAACAACATACTTTGTTCCCTTTGTCATTGGTATGTTACTTGCCCGAGATTCGATCGTCGGTATCCAATACCTAGTTCAATCTCATTACCGGCAAGTCTCTTTACTCGTTACGTAATGCATCATTCCGTAACTAACTCATTAGCTACATTGCTTGCAAGGCTTATAGTGATGTGCATTACCGAGAGGGCCTAGAGATACCTCTCCGATAATCGGAGTGACAAAACCTAATCTCGAAATACGCCAACTCAACATGTACCTTTGGAGACACCTGTAGTACTCCTTTATAATCACCCAGTTACGTTGTGACGTTTGGTAGCACCCAAAGTGTTCCTCCGGCAAACGGGAGTTGCATAATCTCATAGTTACAGGAACATGTATAAGTCATGAAGAAAGCAATAGCAACATACTAAACGATCAAGTGCTAGGCTAACGGAATGGGTCATGTCAATCACATCATTCTCCTAATGATGTGATCCCGTTAATCAAATGATAACTCATGTCTATGGCTAGGAAACTTAACCATCTTTGATTCACGAGCTAGTCAAGTAGAGGCATACTAGTGACACTATGTTTGTCTATGTATTCACACATGTATTATGTTTCCGGTTAATACAATTCTAGCATGAATAATAAACATTTATCATGATATAAGGAAATAAATAATAACTTTATTATTGCCTCTAGGGCATATTTCCTTCAGTCTCCCACTTGCACTAGAGTCAATAATCTAGTTCACATCGCCATGTGATTTAACACCAATATTCATATCTGTATATGATTAACACCCATAGTTCACATCGCCATGTGACCAACACCCAAAGTGTTTACTAGAGTCAATAATCTAGTTCACATTGCAATGTGATTAACACCCAAAGAGTACTAAGGTGTGATCATGTTTTTGCTTGTGAGAGAAGCTTAGTCAACGGGTCTGTCATATTCAGAGCCGTATGTATTTTGCAAATATTCTATGTCTTCAATGCTCTGCATGGAGCTACTCTAGCTAATTGCTCCCACTTTCAATATGTATCCATACTGAGACTTAGAGTCATCTGGATTGGTGTAAAAGCTTGTATCGTTGTAACTTTTACGACGAGCTCTTTTATCACTTCCATTATCGAGAAATATTTTCTTAGTCCTCACTAAGGATATTCTTGACCGCTGTCCAGTGATCTACTCTTAGATAAAAATTGTACTCCCTTGCCAAACTCAGAGCAAAGTATACAATAGGTCTGGTACATAGCATAGCATACTTTATAGAACCTATGACTGAGGCATAGGGAATGACTTTCATTCTCTTTTCTATTTTCCGCCATGGTCGGGATTTGAGTCTTACTCAATTTCACACCTTTGCAACACAGGCAAGAAATTTTTCTTTGACTGTTCCATTTTGAACTACTTCAAAATCTTGACAAGGTATGTACTTATTGAAAAAACTTATCAAGCGTCTTGATCTATCTCAATAGATCTTGATGCTCAATATGTAAGCAGCTTCACCGAGGTCTTTCTTTGAAAGAACTCCTTTCAAACACTCCTTTATGCTTTGCAGAATAATTCTACATTATTTCCGATCAACAATATGTCATTCACATATACTTATCAGAAATGCTGTAGTGCTCCCACTCACTTTCTTGTAAATACAGGCTTCACCGCAAGTCTGTACAAAACTATATGCTTTGATCAACTTATCAAAGCGTATATTCCAACTCTGAGATGCTTGCACCAGTCCATTGATGGATCGCTGGAGCTTGCACATTTTGTTAGCACATTTTGGATCGACAAAAACTTCTGGTTGTATCATATACAACTCTCCTTTAAGAAAACCATTAAGGAATGCAGTTTTGACATCCATTTGCCAGATTTCATAAAATGTGGCAATTGCTAACATGATTCAGACAGACTTAAGCATCGATACGAGGAGAAAATCTCATCATATTAAACACCTTGAACTTGTCGAAAACCTTTTTGCGACAAGTCGAGCTTTGTAGATAGTAACACTACTATCAACGTCCGTCTTCCTCTTGAAGATCCATTTATACAATATGGCTTGCCGATCATCGGGCAACTCCACCAAAGTCCACACTTTGTTCTCATACATGGATCCCGTCTCAGATTTCATGGTCTCAAACCATTTCGCGGAATATGGGCTCATCATCGCTTCCTCATAGTTCGTAGGTTCATCATGGTCTAGTAACATGACTTTCAGAACAGGATTACCGTACCACTCTGGTGCGGACCGTACTTTGGAAGACCTACGAGGTTCTGTAGTAACTTGATCTGAAGTTTCATGATCATCATCATTAACTTCCTCACTAATTGGTGTAAGAATCACTGGAACTGATTTTTGTGATGAACTACTTTCCAATTCGGGAGAAGGTACAATTACCTTATCAAGTTCTACTTTCCTCCCACTCACTTCTTTCGAGAGAAACTCCTTCTCTAGAAAGGATCCATTCTTAGCAACGAATGATTTGCCTTCGAAGGTGTACCCAACATTTTCCTTTGGGTATTCTATGAAGATGCACTTCTATGATTTGGGTTTGAGCTTATCAGGTTGAAAACCTTTTTCATATAAGCATCGCAACTCCAAACTTTAAGAAATGACAGCTTAGGTTTACTGCTAAACCATAGTTCATACGGTGTCGTCTCAACGGATTTAGATGGTGCCCTCGACATTCGGACACACCATAACGTTGTGGTGTTCCAGGTGGCGTGAGC
This sequence comes from Triticum timopheevii, assembly GCA_963921465.1. Lineage (NCBI taxonomy): Eukaryota > Viridiplantae > Streptophyta > Magnoliopsida > Poales > Poaceae > Triticum > Triticum timopheevii. The sequence goes on along the minus strand of OY997264.1, from coordinate 559,436,827 downwards.
TGTGAAACTATTCCACATTGTTTTAATTGAAGACCAAACTCGTAACTCAAATATTTGTCTCCGCGATCAGATCGCAGAAACTTTATTTTTTTGTTACGATGATTTTTCCACTTCACTCTGATATCCTTTGAACCTTTCAACTATTTTAGACTTATGTTTCATCAAGTAGATATACACATATCTGCTCAAATCATCTTGTGAAGGTCAGAAAATAATGATACTTGCCACGAGCGTCAACACTCATTGGATTGCATACATTGGTATGTATTATTTCCAATAAGTTAGTAGCTTGTTCCATTGTTCCGGAGAACGGAGTTGTAGTCATCTTGCCCAAAAGGTATGGTTCGCAAGCATCAAATGATTCATAACCAAGTGATTCCGAAAATCCATCTTTATGGAGTTTCTTCATGCGCTTTACACCGATATGACCCAGACGGCAGTGCCACAAATAGGTTGCACTATCATTATTAACTTTGCATCTTTTGGCATCAATATTATGAATATGTGTATCACTATGATCGAGATCCAACAAACTATTTTCATTGGGTTTACCATTGAAGGTCTTATTCATGTAAACAGAATAACAATTATTCTTTAACTTCAAATGAATAACTGTATTGCAATAAACATGATCAAATCATATTCATGCTCAACGCAAACGCTAAATAACATTTATTTAGGTTTAACACTAATCCCGAAAATATAGGGAGTGTGTGATGATGATAATATCAATCTTGGAACTATTTCCAACACTCATCGTCACTTCCTCTCAACTAGTCTCTGTTTATTCTGTAACTCCTGTTTCGAGTTACTAATCTTAGTAACCGAACAAGTATCAAATACTCAGGGGCTACTATAAACACTAGTAAGGCACACATCAATAATCTGTATATCAAATATACCCTTGTTCACTTTGCCATCCTTCTTATCCACCAAATATTCAGGCATTTCCGTTTCCAGTGACCATTTCCTTTGCAGTGTAAGCACTTAGTTTCAGGCTTTAGTCCAGCTTTGGTCTTCTTCACGGGAGTGACAACTTGCTTGCCATTCTGCTTGAAGTTCCCTTTCTTTCCCTTTGCCCTTTTCTTGAAACTAGTGGTCTTTTCAATCATCAACACTTGATGCTCTTTCTTGATTTCTACCTTCGTCGATTTCAGCATCACGAAGAGCTCGGAATCGTTTTCGTCATCCCTTGCATTATAGTTCATCACGAAGTTCTACTAACTTGGTGGTGGTGACTAGAGAATTCTGTCAATCACTATCTTATCTGCAAGATTAACTCCCACTTGATTCAAGCGATTGTAGTACCCAGACAATCTAAGCACATGCTCACTAGTTGAGCGATTCTCCTCCATCTTTTAGCTATAGAACTTGTTGGAGACTTCATATCTCTCAACTCGGGTATTTGCTTGAAATATTAACTTCAATTCCTGGAACATCTCATATGGTCCATGACGTTCAAAACGTCTTTGAAGTCCCGATTCTAAGCCATAAAGCATGGTGCACAAAACTATCAAGTAGTCATCATATTGAGCTAGCCAAACGTTCATAACGTCTGCATCTGCTCCTGCAATAGGTATGTCACCTAGCGGTGCATTAAGGACATAATTCTTCTGTGCAGCAATGAGGATAAACCTCAAATCACGGATCCAATCCGTATCATTGCTACTAACATCTTTCAATACAATTTTCTCTAGGAACATATTAAAATAAACATATGAAAGCAACAACGCAAGCTATTGATCTACAACATAATTTGCAAAATACTACCAGGACTAAGTTCATGATAAATTTAAGTTCAATTAATCATATTACTTAAGAACTCCCACTTAGACAGACATCTCTCTAGTCATCTAGGTGATTACGTGATCCAAATCAACTAAACCATGTCCGATCATCACGTGAGATGGACTAGTTTCAATGGTGAACATCACTATGTTGATCATATCTACTATATGATTCACGTTCGACCTTTCGGTCTCCATGTTCCGAGGCCATATCTGTATATGCTAGGCTCGTCAAGTTTAACCGGAGTATTCCGCGTGTGCAACTGTTTTGCACCCGTTGTATTTGAACGTAGAGCCTATCACACCCGATCATCACGTGGTGTCTCAGCACGAAGAACTTTTGCAACGGTGCATACTCAGGGAGAACACTTCTTGATAATTAGTGAGAGATCATCTTAAAATGCTACCGTCAATCAAAGCAAGATAAGATGCATAAAGGATAAACATCACATGCAATCAATATAAGTGATATGATATGGCCATCATCATCTTGTGCTTGTGATCTCCATCTTCAAAGCACCGTCGTGATCACCATCGTCACCGGCGCGACACCTTGATCTCCATCGTAGCATCGTTGTCGTTACGCCATCTATTGCTTCTACGACTATCGCTACCGCTTAGTGATAAAGTAAAGCAATTACAGGGCGTTTGCATTTCATACAATAAAGCGACAACCATATGGCTCCTGCCAGTTGCCGTTAACTCGGTTACCAAACATGATCATCTCATACAATAAAATATAGCATCACGTCTTGACCATATCACATCACAACATGCCCTGCAAAAACAAGTTAGACGTCCTCTACTTTGTTGTTGCAAATTTTACGTGGCTGCTATGGGCTGAGGAAGAACCGTTCTTACCTACGCATCAAAACCACAACGATAGTTCGTCAAGTTAGTGCTGTTTTAACCTTCGGAAGGACCGGGCGTAGCCACACTCGATTCAGCTAAAGTGAGAGAGACAGACACCCGCCAGCCACCTTTAAGCACGAGTGCTCGTAACGGTGAAACCAGTCTCGCGTAAGCGTACGCGTAATGTCGGTCCGGGCCGCTTCATCTCACAATACCGCCGAACCAAAGTATGACATGCTGGTAAGCAGTATGACTTGTATCGCCCACAACTCACTTGTGTTCTACTCATGCATATGACATCTACGCATAAAACCTGGCTCGGATGCCACTGTTGGGGAACGTAGTAATTTAAAAAAAAATTCCTACGCACACGCAAGATCATGGTGATGGCATAGCAACGAGAGGGGAGAGTATTGTCCACGTACCCTCGTAGACCGTAAGCGGAAGCGTTATGACAACGCGGTTGATGTAGTCGTACGTCGTCACGATCCGACCGATCCAAGTACCGAACGTACGGCACCTCCGAGTTCAGCACACGTTCAGCTCGATGACTATCCCCGGACTCCGATCCAGCAAAGTGTCGGGGATGAGTTCCGTCAGCACGACGGCGTGGTGACAATGATGATGTTCTACCGGCGCAGGGCTTCGCCTAAACTTCGCGACGATATGACCGAGGTGGAATATGGTGGAGGGGGGCACCGCACATGGCTAAGGAACGATCCGTAGATCAACTTGTGTGTTCTAGGGTGCCCCCCTGCCCCCGTATATAAAGGAGCAAGGGAGGGGGTGGCCGGCCTAGGAGGAGGCGCACCAAGGAGGAGTCCTACTCCCACCGGGAGTAGGATTCCCTCCCTTCCAAGTAGTAGGAGTAGGAGTCAAGGAAAGGGGGAAGAGAAGAGAAGGAAGGAGGGGGCGCAGCCCCTCCCCCTAGTCCAATTCGGACTAGGCCTTGGGGGGGCGCCTAACCTCTCCTCTCTCTTTCCCCTAAAGCCCAATAAGGCCCATATACTCCCCGGCGAATTCCGGTAACTCTCCGGTACTCCGGAAAATACCCGAATCACTCGGAACCTTTCCGAACTCCGAATATAGTCGTCCAATATATCGATCTTTACGTCTCGACCATTTCGAGACTCCTCGTCATGTCCCCGATCTCATCCAGGACTCAGAACTCCTTCGGTACATCAAAACTCATAATATAACTGTCATCGAAACCTTAAGCGTGCGGACCCTACGGGTTCGAGAACTATGTAGACATGACCTAGAACTATTCTTGGTCAATAACCAATAGCGGAACCTGGATGCCCATATTGGCTCCTACATATTCTACGAAGATCTTTATCGGTCAAACCGCATAACAACATACTTTGTTCCCTTTGTCATCGGTATGTTACTTGCCCGAGATTCGATCGTCGGTATCCAATACCTAGTTCAATCTCATTACCGGCAAGTCTCTTTACTCGTTACGTAATGCATCATTCCGTAACTAACTCATTAGCTACATTGCTTGCAAGGCTTATAGTGATGTGCATTACCGAGAGGGCCCAGAGATACCTCTCCGATAATCGGAGTGACAAAACCTAATCTTGAAATACGCCAACTCAACATGTACCTTTGGAGACACCTGTAGTACTCCTTTATAATCACCCAGTTACGTTGTGACGTTTGGTAGCACCCAAAGTGTTCCTCCGGCAAATGGGAGTTGCATAATCTCATAGTTACAGGAACATGTATAAGTCATGAAGAAAGCAATAGCAACATACTAAACGATCAAGTGCTAGGCTAACGGAATGGGTCATGTCAATCACATCATTCTCCTAATGATGTGATCCCGTTAATCAAATGACAACTCATGTCTATGGCTAGGAAACTTAACCATCTTTGATTCACGAGCTAGTCAAGTAGAGGCATACTAGTGACACTATGTTTGTCTATGTATTCACACATGTATTATGTTTCCGGTTAATACAATTCTATCATGAATAATAAACATTTATCATGATATAAGGAAATAAATAATAACTTTATTATTGCCTCTAGGGCATATTTCCTTCAGCCGTGCCTCCTACTGATCCATTAGAACAATATTTGCTTGACCATGAAAATGATATGTTTATGAAGGAAAGAAGGGAAATAGATGAAGTGTTCCTTAAACAGGAACCTATGCTGAAACACAACCTTCCTGTTGAAATTCTTGGGGATACCCCTCCACCCAAGGGTGATCCCGTGTTTGAACTCAAACCTTTACCTGATAATCTTAAGTATGCTTATCTTGATGAAAAGAAAATATATCCTATTATTATTAATGCTAACCTTTCAGAGCAAGAAGAAGAAAGATTATTGAGAACTCTGAAGAAGCACCGCGCTGCTATTGGATATACTCTGGATGATCTTAAGGGCATTAGTCCCATGTTATGCCAACACAAAATTAATTTGGAGGAAGGTGCCAAACCAGTTAGAGATCCTCAACGACGACTGAATCCCAAGACGAAAGAAGTGGTAAGAAAGGAGATACTAAAGCTCCTTGAGGCATGTATAATTTATCCCGTTGCTGATAGTGATTGGGTAAGCCCTGTCCATTGTGTTCCTAAAAAGGGAGGTATTACTGTTGTTCCTAATGATAAAGATGAATTGATCCCGCAAAGAATTATTACAGGTTATAGGATGGTAATTGATTTCTGTAAGTTAAATAAAGCTACTAAGAAAGACCATTACCCTTTACCTTTTATTGATCAAATGCTAGAAAGACTATCCAAACACACACATTTCTGCTTTCTAGATGGTTATTCTGGTTTCTCTCAAATACCTGTGTCAGCGGGGGATCAATCAAAAACTACTTTTACTTGCCCTTTCGGTACTTTTGCTTATAAACGTATGCCTTTTGGTTTATGTAATGCACCTGCTACCTTTCAAAGATGTATGATGGCTATATTCTCTGACTTTTGTGAAAAGATTTATGAGGTGTTCATGGATGACTTCTCCATTTATGGATCCTCCTTTGATGATTGCTTGAGCAACCTTGATCGAGTTTTGCAGAGATGCGAAGACACTAGTCAACTCTTGAATTGGGAAAAGTGCCACTTTATGGTTAATGAAGGCATTGTCTTGGGGCACAAGATCTCCGAGAGAGGTATTGAAGTTGATAAAGCCAAAGTTGATGCTATTGAAAAGATGCCATGTCCCAAGGACATAAAAGGTATAAGAAGTTTCCTTGGTCATGTCGGTTTTTATAGGAGGTTCATTAAGGACTTTTCTAAAATCTCTAGGCCTTTGACTAATTTATTGCAAAAAGATATTCCTTTTGTCTTTGATGATGATTGTGTAGAAGCATTTGAAATACTTAAGAAAGCTTTGATCACTGCACCTATTGTTCAGCCACCTGATTGGAATTTACCCTTTGAAATTATGTGTGATGCTAGTGATTATGCTGTAGGTGCTGTTCTAGGGCAAAGAGTTGATAAGAAATTGAATGTTATCCAGTATGCTACTAAGACTCTTGATACTGCCCAGAGAAATTATGCTACTACTGAAAAAGAATTCTTAGCAGTTGTGTTTGCATGTGATAATTTTAGACCTTATATTGTTGATTCCAAAGTTACTATTCACACTGATCATGCTGCTATTAAATATCTTATGGAAAAGAAAGATGCTAAGCCTAGACTCATTAGATGGGTTCTCTTGCTCCAAGAATTTGATTTGCATATTATTGATAGAAAAGGGAGCTGAGAACCCCGTTACAGACAACTTGTCTAGGTTAGAGAATGTTCTTGATGACCCACTGCCTATTGATGATAGCTTTCCTGATGAACAATTAGCGGTCGTCAATGCTTCTCGTACTGCTCCTTGGTATGCTGATTATGCTAATTACATTGTTGATAAATTTATACCACCTAGTTTCACATACCAGCAAAAGAAAAAGTTCTTTTATGATTTAAGACATTACTTCTGGGATGACCCACACCTCTATAAAGAAGGAGTAGATGGTGTTATTAGACGTTGTGTACCTGAGCATGAACAGGAACATATCTTACGCAAGTGTCACTCTGAATCATATGGAGGACACCACGCTGGAGATAGAACTGCACACAAGGTATTGCAATATGGTTTTTATTGGCCTACTCTCTTCAAAGATGCTCGTAAGTTTGTATTATCTTGTGATGAATGTCAAAGAATTGGTAATATTAGTAGACGTCAAGAAATGCCTATGAATTATTCTCTTGTTATTGAACCATTTGATGTTTGGGGCTTTGATTATATGGGACCTTTTCCTGCCTCTAATGGTTATACACATATTTTAGTTGATGTTGATTACGTTACTAAGTGGGTAGAAGCTATTCCAACTAGTAGTGCTGATCATAACACTTCTATTAAAATGCTTAAAGAAGTTATTTTTCCTAGGTTTGGAGTCCCTAGATATCTTATGACTGATGGTGGTTCACATTTTATTCATGGTGCTTTCCGTAAGATGCTTGCTAAGTATGATGTTAATCATAGAATCGCATCTCCTTATCATCCGCAGACTAGTGGTCAAGTAGAGTTGAGCAATAGAGAGCTCAAATTAATTTTGCAAAAGACTGTCAATAGATCTAGAAAGAATTGGTCCAAAAAACTTGATGATGCATTATGGGCCTATAGAACTGCTTATAAAAATCCTATGGGTATGTCCCCGTATAAAATGGTTTATGGAAAAGCTTGTCATTTACCTCTAGAACTTGAACATAAAGCATATTGGGCTATTAAAGAGCTCAACTATGATTTCAAACTTGCCAGTGAGAAGAGGTTGTTTGATATTAGCTCACTTGATGAATGGAGAACCCAAGCCTATGAGAATGCCAAGCAATTCAAAGAAAAAGTCAAACGCTGGCATGACAAAAGGATACAAAAGCGTGAGTTTAACGTAGGTGATTATGTGTTATTATTCAACTCTCGTTTAAGAATTTTTGCAGGAAAACTTCTCTCTAAATGGGAAGGTCCTTACGTTATCGAGGAGGTCTATCGTTCTGGTGCCATAAAAATCAACAACTTCGACGGCACAAGTCCGAGGGTGGTGAACGGTCAAAGAATTAAACACTACATCTCAGGTAATCCTATCAATGTTGAAACTAATATTATTGAAACCGTAACCCCAGAGGAATACATAAGGGACACTTTCTAGAACGTTCCAGACTCCGAAAAGGAATAGGTATGTGGTACGGTAAGTAAACCGACTCCAAAACAATTTTAATGGCAATTTTTATCAGTTTTGGAATATTTAAGAATTTTAGAAAGAAAGAAGTAGTCCGGGAGGGGCACGAGGCCTCCACGAGGGTGGAGGGCACGCCCACCCTTACTGGGCGCGCCCCCTGTCTCGTGGCCACCTCGTGTGCCTCCCGGACTCCGTTTTCTTGCACGTTACGTATTTTGGTCGGTAAAAATTCATTATATAAACTCCCGAAGGTTTTGACCACCGTATCATGCAAATATCCTCTGTTTTTGTTTTGAGCTGTTTCTGTTACAGATCTAGAGCACCATGACGTCGCCCTCCTTCAACAATGAGGACAAGGATGCTTGGCTATTGAAGATAGAGCTAAAAAGAGAAGAACCAGAAGAGATCAACAAAGATGAAGGGATCAAGAAAGCTATGGAGGTTCAAGCTCCGGCCGTGAAAGAAGAAGACATCCCAAACCTTTACCTAACCTCTTTACTCCAACAAAGATTGAAGCTTTCAAGATGATTGAGTTAGCTCGCATACAGAATAAGTATCTCATGCAGTAGAATATTTTGCTGAAGGATCATATCGCCGGACTCAAGGGCATTATCCACAAGTTGGAGGAGCTTTTACACTCGATGTGCGATTATCAACCATCATCATCACCACCTCCATCACCTCGGAGGACATAATCACATGGGTATGGGCACCCCCCTTGGCAACTGCCAAGCTTGGGGGAGGTGCCTCGGTGATACGTCTTCAACGTATCTACAATTTTTGATTGTTCCATGCTATTATATTACCCCTTTTGGATGTTTATGGGCTTTATTTTACACATTTATATCATTTTTGGGACTAACCTACTAACCGAAGGCCCAACCCGTATTGCTATTTTTTTTGCCTATTTCAGTATTTTGAAGAAAAGGAATATCAAACGGAGTCCAAACAGAATGAAACCTTCGGGAGCGTGATTTTTGGAATGAACGTGATCCAGAGGACTTGGAGTGCAAGTCAAGAAGCAGCCGAGGCGGCCACGAGAGGGTAGGGTGCGCCCCCTGTCTCGTGGGCCCCTCGGGCGGCCACCGACGTACTTCTTCCTCCTATATAAGCCTACGTACCCCGAAAACATCCAGGGAGCCACCGGAACACAATTTCCACCGCCGTAACCTTCTGTATCCGCGAGATCCCATCTTGGAGCCTTCGCCGGCGCTCCACCGGAGGGGGAATCGACCACGGAGGGCTTCTACATCAACACCATAGCCCCTCCGATGAGTTGTGAGTAGTTTACCACAGACCTACGGGTCCATAGTTATTAGCTAGATGGCTTCTTCTCTCTTTTTGGATCTCAATACAATGTTCTCCCCCTCTCTTGTGGAGATCTATTCGATGTTGAAATTGCTATTATCTCTTTGTTCTTCCTTGCATATGCTAGTTTTTGCTTGCCTTGATAATTTGTTTTCTTACAAGATGCCTATGCATAGGAAGTATATTAGACTTAAGTGTGTTTGTCACATGTTTTATGATGCTCTCTTTGTGCTTCAATTCTTGTCTTTCATGTGAGCATCATTGAAATCTCAATGCCTAGCTAGGGGCGTTAAACGATAGCGCTAGTTGGGAGGCAACCCAATTTTCTTTATGTTTTTTGTTTTTGTTCCTGTTTAGTAATAAATCTTGCATCTACCTTATGTTTAGATGTGTTTTTATCTTTTAATTAGTGTTTGTGCCAAGTAGAACCTATAGGATAACCTATGATGATAGTTGATTTAATTCTGCTGAAAAACAGAAACTTTGCACGCATGAATTTAGTTTTGTTAAATCACAGAAACATGATTTTGCGTTGATTCTTTTTGCTTATGAACAATAGATAAATTTTCCAGGACTTCCTATTTTAGTAGGATTTTGGGAGTTCCAGAAGTTTGGGTTAGTTACAGATTGCTACAGACTGTTCTGTTTTTGACAGATTCTGTTTTTTGTGTGTTGTTTGCTTATTTTGATGCATCTATGGCTAGTAAAATAGTTTATAAACCATAGGGAAGTTGGAATACAGTAGGTTTAACACCAAAATAAATAAATAATGAGTTCATTACAGTACCTTATGTGGTGGTTTTGTTTTCTTTCACTAACGGAGCTTATAAGATTTCCTGTTGAGTTTTGTGTTGTGAAGTTTTCAAGTTTTGGGTAAAGCTTTTATGGACTATGGAATAAGGAGTGGCAAGAGCCTAAGCTTGGGGATGCCCATGGCACCCCAAGATATTCAAGGATAGCCAAAATCCTAAGCTTGGGGATGCCCCGGGAAGGCATCCCCTCTTTTGTCTTCGTTCATTGGTAACTTTACTCGGAGCTATATTTTTATTCGCCACATGATATGTGTTTTGCTTGGAGCGTCGTGTATTGTATTAGTATTTGCTTTTTAGTTTACCACAATCATCCTTGCTGTACAAACCTTTTGGGAGAAGCCTACTTGATTAGAATTTGCTAGAATACTCTATGTGCTTCACTTATATTTTTTAGAGCACGGTGGTGACTTAATTTTGAAGAAATTGCTAGTCTCTCATGCTTCACTTATATTTTTTTGAGAGTCTTTTAGAACAGCATGGTATTTGCTTTGGTTACAAATTGGGTCCTAGAATGATGAGCATCCAAGTTGGGTATAATAAAAACTATCATAGAAAAGAATTGGATGCTATGATCAATTTGATGCTTGATAATTGTTTTGAGATATGGAGGTAGTGATATCAAAGTCATGCTAGTTGAGGTGATTATGAAAAATACTTGTGTTAAGGGTTGTGATTCCCGTAGCATGCACGTATGGTGGACCGCTTTGTGATGAAGTTGGAGCACAATTTTATTTATTGATTGTCTTCCTTATGAGTGGCGGTCGGGGACGAGCGGTGGGTGTTTTCCTACCAATCTATCCCCCTAGGAGCATGCACGTAGTGCTTTTGTTTTTGATGACTTCTAGATTTTTGCACAAGTACATGAGTTCTTTTGACTAATGTTGAGTCCATGGATTATACGCACCCTTTCACCTTTCCACCATTGCTAGCCTCTCTTGTGCCGTGCAACTTTCGCCGGTGCTATACACCCACCATTTACCTTCCTCAAAACAGCCACCATACCTACCTATTATGGCATTTCCATAGCCATTCAGAGATTATTGCCATGCAACTTTTCACCGTTCCGTTCATATGACACGCATTACTTTTGTCATATTGCTCTTTGCATGATCATGTAGTTGACATTGTATTTGTGGCAAGGCCACCTTCATAATTTTCATACATGTCGCTCTTGATTCATTGCATATCCCGGTACACCGCCGGAGGCATTCATATAGAGTCATATCTTGTTCTAGCTTTGAGTTGTAATTCTTGAGTTGTAAATCCATAGAAGTGTGATGATCTTCATTATTAGAGCATTGTCCTAGTGAGGAAAGGATGATGAAGACTATGATTCCCCCACAAGTTGGGATGAGACTTCGGACTTTACAAAAAGAAAAAAAAGAGAGAGAGAAAAAAAAGAAAGGCCAAAAAGAAAAAAAAGAAAGGCCAAAGAAAAAAAGGGGAAAGAAATAAATAAAATGATAGAAAAAGAGAGAAGGGACAATGCTACTATCTCTTTTTCCACACTTGTGCTTCAAAGTAGCACCATGATCTTCATGATAGAGAGTCTCATATGTTGTCACTTTCATATACTAGTGGAAATTTTACATTATAGAACTTGGCTTGTATATTCCAATGATGGGCTTCCTCAAAATGCCCTAGGTCTTCGTTAGCAAGCGAGTTGGATGCACACCCACTTAGTTTCTTTTGTGGAGCTTTCATATATTTATAGCTTTAGTGCATCTGTTGCATGGCAATCCCTACTCACTCACATTGATATCTATTAATGGGCATCTCCATAGCCCGTTGATACGCCTAGTTGATGTGAGACTATCTTCTCCTTTTGTCTTCTGCACAACCATCATTCTATTCCACATATAGTGCTATGTCCATGGCTCACGCTCATGTATTGCGTGAAAGTTGAAAGAGTTTGAGATTATTAAAGTATGAAACAATTGCATGGCTTGTCATCGGGGTTGTGCATGATTAAATACTTTGTGTGATGAAGATAGAGCAACAGTCAGACTATATGATTTTGTAGGGATAACTTTCTTTAGCCATGATATTTTGAGAAGACATGATTATTTTGATTAGTATGCTTGAAGTATCACCATTTCCATGTTAATATGAACTTTTATTTTGTATCATTTGGATCTGAACATTCATGCCACAATAAAGAAAAATTACATTGAGAATTATACTAGGTAGCATTCCACATCAAAAATTTTGTTTCTATCATTTACCTACTCGAGGATGAGCAGGAATTAAGCTTGGGGATGCTTGATACGTCTTCAACGTATCTATAATTTTTGATTGTTCCATGCTATTATATTGTCCCTTTTGGATGTTTATGGGCTTCATTTTACACATTTATATCATTTTTGGGACTAACCTACTAACCGGAGGCCCAGCCCGTATTGCTGTTTTTTTGCCTATTTCAGTATTTCGAAGAAAAGGAATATCAAATGAAGTCCAAACGGAATGAAACCTTCGGGAGCGTGATTTTTGGAACGAACGTGATTCAGAGGACTTGGAGTGCAAGTCAATAAGCAGCCGAGGCGGCCACGAGAGGGTAGGGTGCGCCCCCCCCCCTATAGGGCGCGCCCCTGTCTCGTGGGCCCCTCGGGCGGCCACCAACGTACTTCTTCCTCCTATATAAGCCTACATACCCCAAAAACATCTAGGGAGCCACCGAAACACAATTTCCACCGCCGTAACCTTCTGTATCCGCGAGATCCCATCTTGGAGCCTTCGCCGGCGCTCCACCGGAGGGGGAATCGACCACGGAGGGCTTCTGCATCAACACCATAGCCCCTCCGAGGAGTTGTGAGTAGTTTACCACAGACCTACGGGTCCATAGTTATTAGCTAGATGGCTTCTTCTCTCTTTTTGGATCTCAATACAATGTTCTCCCCTCTCTTGTGGAGATCTATTCGATGTAAACTCTTTTTGCGGTGTGTTTGTCGAGATCCGATGAATTGTTGGTTCATGATCAAGTTTATCTATGAGAAATATTTGAACCTCCTTTGAATTCTTTTATGTATGATTGAGTTATCTTTGCAAGTCTCTTCGAATTATCAGTTTGGTTTGGCCTACTAGATTGATCTTTCTTGCCATGGGAGAAGTGCTTAGCTTTGGGTTCAATCTTGCGGTGTCCTTACCCAGTGACAAAAAGGGTTGCAAGGCACGTATTGTATTGTTGCCATTGAGGATAAAAAGACGGGGTTTATATCATATTGCATGAGTTTATCCCTCTACATCATGACATCTTGCTTAAGGCGTTACTCTGTTCTTTATGAACTTAATACTCTAGATGCAGGCAGGAGTCGGTCGATGTGTGGAGTAATAGTAGTAGATGCAGGCAGGAGTCGGTCTACTTGTTGCAGACGTGATGCCTATATACATGATCATGCCTAGATAATCTCATAATTATTCGCTTTTCTATCAATTGCTCGACAGTAATTTGTTCACCCACCGTAATACTTATGCTATCTTGAGAGAAGCCACTAGTGAAACCTATGGCCCCCGGGTCTATCTCTTATCATATTTGCTTCCAATCTACTTTTATTTGCATCTTTACTTTTTGCATCTATATTATAAAATACCAAAAATATATTTATCTTATCATACTATCTCTATTAGATCTCACTTTCGCAAGTGCCCGTGAAGGGATTGACAACCCCTTTATTGCATTGGTTGCGAGTTCTTTGTTTGTTTGTGTAGGTGCGTGGGACTTTTGAGGAGCCTCCTACTGGATTGATACCTTGGTTCTCAAAAACTGAGGTAAATACTTACGCTACTATTGCTGCATCACCCTTTCCTCTTCAAGGAAAACCAACGCAAGCTCAAGACGTAGCACCTGGCATCATATCACCATCACACTCCTATCTTTACCGTTTTATTTAGTTCAATCCTTTTAGTAGTATCTTGATCTAGTAGATTGAAGTTTTGATATCAAGTAGTTTTGAGTTTTGCTTTGTGATCTCTTTATGTAATCGATTCCGTGAGCTATCTATAATGAAGATTAGTGTTGAGTCAAGGGCTTTGCTATGTTGCTATGATCTTGAGAAAGTAGAAAGAATAAAAGAGTTCATATTGATCTTATGGTCAGTGATGACTTCACATATAGAAAGTATGAGGCATAAAAGTTGTTGAGAGTTGATAAACGTAGTTTTGGTCATCGTTGCAATTAATAGGAAGTAATAAGGGAAGAGAGGTTCACATATAAATATATTATCTTGGACATATTTTATGATTGTGAAGCACTCATTAAGTATGACATGCTAAAAGAGTTGATGTTGGACAAGTAAGACAACATAATGGTTTATGTTTTCTCACATCTCAGTTAAAGTATATTGTCATTGACCTTCCAAACATGTTGAGCTTGCCTTTCCCCCTCATGCTAGCCAAATTCCTTGCACCAAGTAGAGATACTACTTGTGCTTCCAAATATCCTTAAACCCAGTTTTGCCATGAGAGTCCACCATACCTACCTATGGATTGAGTAAGATCCTTCAATTAAGTTGTCATGTTGCAGGCAATAAAAATTGCTATCTAAATATGTATGACTTATTAGTGCAGAGAAAATAAGCTTTATACGATCTTGTTGTGGAAGCAATAAAAGTGACGGACTGCATAATAAAGGTCCACATACAAGTGGCAATATAAAGTGACGTTCTTTTGCATTAAGATTTCATGAATCCAACCCTAAACGCACATGACAACCTCTGCTTCCCTCTACGAAGGGCCTATCTTTTATTTTATGTTTTTACTTTATGCTTGAGTCAAGGTGATCTTCACCTTTCCCTTTTTCATTTTATCCTTTGGCAAGCTCCTTGTGTTTGAAAGATCATGATATATATATCCAATTGGGTGTAAGTTAGCATGGACTATTATTGTTGACATCACCTAAAGGTGAATACGTTGGGAGGCAACACAATAAGCCCCTATCTTTCTCAGTGTCCGATTGAAACTCCATAACCACAAGTATTGCGTGAGTGTTAGCAATTGTAGAAGACTACATGATAGTTGAGTGTGTGGACTTGCTGAAAAGCTCTATTCTTGACTCTTTCTGATGTTATGATAAATTGCAATTGCTTCAATGCCTGAGATTATAGTTTGTTAGCTTCCAATGAAGTTTCTGAACCATACTTGACATTGTGAATTGATTGTTACTTGAGCATAAGAAGCCATATGACAAAATCTATTTATGTTGCTGTTATAAGAATGATCATGATGCCCTCATGTCCGTATTTTATTTTTATCGACACCTCTATCTCTAAACATGTGGACATATTTTTCGATATCGGCTTCCACTTGAGGACAAGCGAGGTCTAAGCTTCAGGGAGCTGATACGTCCATTTTGCATCATGATTTTATATCAATATTTATTGCATTATGGGCTGTTATTACACATTATATCTCAATACTTATGGCTATTCTCTCTTATTTTACAAGGTTTACCATGAAGAGGGGGAATGCCGGCAACTGGAATTCTGGCTGAAAAAGGAGCAAACATTGGAAACCTATTCTGCACAGCTCCAAAAATCCTGAAACTCCACGAAGCTTATTTTTGGAATTAATAAGAATTATTGAGCGGAAGAAACACCTCAGGGGGCCAACACCCTGGCCGGGAGGGTGGGGGGCGCGCCCACCCCTACTGGGCGCCCCCTGTCTCTTGGGCCCCTTGGTGGCCCTCCGGTGTCCATCTTCTGCTATATGAAGGCTTTTACCTTGGAAAAAATCATGGACAAGCTTACGGGATGAAACTCCGCCGCCACGAGGCGGAACCAATCTAGGGCTCCGGCGGAGCTGTTCTACCGGGGAAACTTCCCTCCAGGAGGTGGAAATCATCACCATCGTCATCACCAACGATCCTCTCATCAGGAGGGGGTCAATCTCCATCAACATCTTCACCAGCACCATCTCCTCTCAAAACCCTAGTTCATCTCATGTATCCAATCTTGTATCCAAACCACAAATTGGTACCTATGGGTTGCTAGTAGTGTTGATTACTCCTTGTAGTTGATCCTAATTGGTTTATTTGGTGGAAGATCATATGTTCAGATCCTTAATGCATATTATTACCCCTCTGATTATGAACATGAATATGCTTTGTGAGTAGTTACGTTTGTTCCTGGGGACATGGGTGAAGTCTTGCTATTAGTAGTCATGTGAATTTGGTACAATATTTTGATGAGATGTATGTTGTCTTTCCTCTAGTGGTGTTATGTGAATGTGGACTACATGACACTTCACCATAATTTGGGCCTAGAGGAAGGCATTGGGAAGTAATAAGTAGATGATGGGTTGCTAGAGTGACAGAAGCTTAAACCCTAGTTTATGCGTTGCTTCGTAAGGGGCTGATTTGGATCCATCTGTTTAATGTTGTGGTTAGGTTTACCTTAATACTTCTTTTGTAGTTGCGGATGCTTGCAATAGGGGTTAATCATAAGTGGGATGCTTGTCCAAGTAAGGGCA
Organism: Triticum timopheevii; assembly: GCA_963921465.1. Taxonomy (NCBI): domain Eukaryota; kingdom Viridiplantae; phylum Streptophyta; class Magnoliopsida; order Poales; family Poaceae; genus Triticum; species Triticum timopheevii. Next base: position 559,420,424 of record OY997264.1, on the reverse strand, counting down.
GTACCCAAGCACCGGTCCACCCACATATCAAATTATCAAAGTACCGAACGCGAATCATATGAGCGTGATGAAAACTAGCTTGACGATAATTCCCATGTGTCCTCGGGAGCTCTTTTCTCATTATAAGAAATTTTCTAGGCTTATACTTTGCTACAAAAAGGATTGGGCCACCTTACTGCACTTTATTTACTTTATTTACTTGTTACTCGTTACAACTTATCTTATCACAAAACTATCTGTTACCTACAATTTCAGTGCTTGTAGAGAAAACCTTACTGAAAACCGCTTATCATTTCCTTCCGCTCCTCATTGGGTTCGACACTCTTACTTATCGAAAGGACTACGATAGATCCCCTACACTTGTGGGTCATCATCCACCACCAAGTCCTTGCTTCCGGTCATATGATTTGTGGCTCCACTATCGAGCAACCATGATCCCCCACCGGAAGCAAACACCTACAAGAGATCAATGCTTGGTTTTAGGTACCCATTTTGTAACAAGGGTCTTAGGAACCCAAATAGACCATTCAATGTACTCATAAGGAGAACCAACAAATTTAGCATAAACATGCCCATCACTAGCACGGCATAACACATAAGAAGGGTTAAAGTCGCCGGCTTTGTTGGAAGGGGTGTCATTGCCCTTCTTGACACCACCACTCTTCACATTGTTCTTCCTCTCCTTATAAGCACCCTCTCCCTCCTTCACAAAAGTTTGCTTGAGAAGAGGAGGTTGTTTGGCCTTGTCATTCTTCTTCTTGTTCTTGGACTTGGGTGCAAACCCAACTCCCTCATTGGCCACAACTTCCTTTTGATTGCTCAAAAGGTTGTTGAGGTTCTTCTCACCTTGTATGCAAGACACAAGGCCTTTCTCAAGTTGCTCCTTCAACTTGGCATTCTCCTCCACAAGATGCACATGCTCACAACACGGGTTAGTAGCATTTGCATTATCAATTAAGACCATATGAGGAAAAGTGGCTTTCTCCTTGGTTAGCTTCACTTGGAGTTGATCATGAGACTCCTTGAGGCTAGCATGAGCACCCTTCAAGGCCTTGTGAGCCTTGTCAAGTATATCAAACTCCTCCTTGAGTCTATCATGGTCAACCCCAAGTTTAGCCTTCTCGGAATTGAGCACACGAGATACAACAAGAGCATGATCAAGATCTTTCTTTAATTTAGCATGGTCATCGTTGTGTGACTCCTTAAGAGCCAAACAATGAACACGCTCTTCCTCAAGCGCATTAGAGAGATCCGATATCTCATTGGCATAGTCACGAGTCATGACTATGACCTTCCATCTTAGAGATGGTTTCTTCATGAGCCTCGATCATGTCATTGGCTTCACCAAGTTGTTCCAAGAGAGCAACGAAGTGCTTCTTGGATTTTCCCTTGAGCTTACTCATAAAAGACTCAAATTCATTTACTTCCTCATTAGACCCCTCACTTTCATCAACGCAATCCGTCAAGGAAGGATTAGTAATGATGGTAGTTTTGATGTTGGGGGTTACCTTGTTGGTGGCTTTGGCCATGAGGCACTTGGCGGTGATGTTCTCATTGGGTGAATCAAAGAGGGACACCCGTGGAGTTGTGGCAATGGCAACGGAGGCCATGGCCATGGCTTCACCATCTTCTTCATCATCCATTGCAAACTCATCGGCTTCATCTTGCACCACTTCATAGTTGGAGCGTTGAATGCTTGTGCTTCCCTTGTAAATGGAAACAACATGGTGCCATGCTTCCTTGGCCACGATGAAAGGTCGGAGATGCGCAATATATTCGGATGGAATTGCATCTTGCATGATGAAGAGAGCATTCTCGTTGAATTGATGGTCCGCGGCTTCTCTAGGGGTGAAGTTGCTTGGGTCATGTGGATAGAAACATTGCTCAATGATTCTCCAAATATTAGTATTAACATGATCTAAATGATGTTTAAAGCAATAGACCCAAGAGTCAAAATCCTCATTTTTCACAATCTTAGGAGGAGGACCAACATGATTCAAATGAGTGGAGGGAACCGGTCCTCCATAAGTAGGTGGAGGTTCAACATGGGCAAAGATGCCGCTACCATTTCTACCACTAGATAAAGGAACTTTATCACAAGAAGCTTCCCCCTTATCGGAGTTAGCATCCGCCACCTTGTTAGTGGGAGAGACCACTTCCAACGGTGCGGTGGATAACTTAAGACCATCAAGAAACTCCTTGAACATGCCTTTGACCTCGGTCGTCATGGAGGTTTTCAATGTGTCCAAAGACACATTGAATTCCTCACATGAGACTGGGGATCCCCCATCGGCCTTAGACGAAGAAGGATTCACACCGAGGTGCTCCTCCTCACCGTCTATGGTGTCAACCATACTCTAAGGACGGTAAAGTCCTTAATAAAAAGACGAGGCTCTGATACCAATTGAAAGGATCGATATAGTTGACTAGAGGGGGGGGGTGAATAGGCAACTAAGAATTTTTAGCTTTTCTTTACCAAATTAAACTTTGCATCAAAGTAGGTTGTCTAGATATGCAACTATGTGAGCAACCTATATGATGCAACAACAACAAGCACACAAGCAAGCAAGGGATATAACACAATATAGCTTGCACAAGTAAAGGTGAGAGATAACCCAAAGTGGAACCGATGGAGACGAGGATGTGTTACCGAAGTTCCTTCCCTTTGAGGGGAAGTACATCTCCGTTGGAGCGGTGTGGAGGTACAATGCTCCCCAAGAAGACACTAGGGCCACCGTATTCTTCTCATGCCCTCACACAATGCGAGATGCCGTGATTCCACTATTGGTACCCTTGGAGGCGGCGGCCGAACCTTTACAAATAAGGTTGGGGCAATCTCCACAACTTAATTGCAGGCTCACAATGACACCACGAAGCTTCACCACAATGTACTATGGCTCCGCGGTGACCTCAACCGTCTAGGGTGCTCAAACACCCAAGAGTAACAAGATCTGCAAGGGATTAGTGGGGGAATCAAAATTTTCTTGGTGGAAGTGTAGTCGAGGCCTTCTCAACCAATCCCTAGAGAATCAACAAGTTTGATTGGCTAGGGAGAGAGATCGGGCGAAAATGGAGCTTGGAGCATCAATAGAGCTTAGGGAAGGAAGAGGTAGTCAACTCGGAGAAGAAGACTCCCCTTTTATAGTGAAGGGACAAATCCAACCGTTATCCAGTTATCCAGCCCGCGACATGCAGTACTACCGCACTAGACAAGCAGTACTACCGCAAGGGCCTGCGGTACTACCGTGAGGCACCGCAGTACTACCGCTTGCGCGGCAGGAGCCAGACCAGCCCTGTTGCGATGAAACAAGGAGCAGTAGAACCGCCGGAGTGGTACTACCGCTCGCCCTTGTGGTACTACCGCAAGGCAGTGCTGGTCCTGGCTAGGAAGGCACAGACAAAGAAAAATACATCCGTGGCTACTTCCGCTGAGTTTTGATCTGTGCAAAAATCCGACATGGTACTACCGCATACAGGGAGCGGTACTACCGCGTAGGGCACGGATGTAAAAAATTACATCCTCCCCTACTTATGCTCGTATTGCTGTGGGCCAGAGGCCATGGTACTACTGCGCCCATGGAGCGGTACTACCGCACGACCGGCCGGTACTACCGTGGGCCTCTGCGGTACTACTGCTCCCTTTAGCAGTACTACTGCATGCCACAACTCAGTAACACTAGGAGGCCTTCATTTCGCAAAGACACGGATAAACGGTTGGTGCTCCAAATATGCAAAGGAAAGGTGGTGCAAAGGAACAGACATGTACGTAATGATTCCACCCCTAACCTTTCCAAAGCGAACCCCCTCTTAATAGTATGGCTTTCCTATGACTCAAATCCACCGAAAAGAAACGTAAAGTGACGCCGTCTTCACTAGGCTTCGAGGGGCAACAAATCGTCTTGTGCCTAAACAACTGAAATGCTCAAAGCACACGATTAGTCCGCAAAAGCATTGTCATCAATCAGCAAAACTACATGGGATAAAATATGCCCTTACAATGAGAATGAGGTGCTCACGGCCCCGTTCTCTGAGAAGGAAGTGCTTGAGGCTATTTTGCAAATAAAAAATAAAAAAGTACCTGGTCCAGATGACCTCCGAGTTGAGTTCTATAAGAGATGTTGGAATTTTATTAAGCACGACTTGATGGCTATGTCCCACGATCTATTTAATGGCCACCTGCAACTATTTAAATTGAATTTTGGAACAATCATGATGTTACCAAAGAAGGAAGAAGCGGTTTGTATTGAGCAGTTCCAACCAATATGTCTACTCAATGTTAGCTTCAATATTTTTACTAAAGTTGGTATGAACCATTTGATACAGATAGCTCAGTCTGTGGTTCAGCCAACTCAGACAACTTTCATGTCTGGACGGCACATACTCGAGGGTATGGTTGTCTTTCATGAAACCTTACATCAAATCCATTCAAAGAAACTTGATGGAGTGGTCTTAAAAGCGGATTTCAAAAAGGATTATGATAAAATGAAGTGGTCAATTTTATAGCAGGCCTTGCGTATGAAAGGGTTTGATGCGGCCTGGTGAAACAAGGTTGAATCCTTTGTACAGGAAGGCAGCATTGGAATCAAGATTAATGATGATATAGGCCATTACTTCCAAACGCAGAAAGGATTGAGATAGGGAGATCCGATGTCTCCTATCCTTTTTAATGTTCACTGGTACAACGAGCTTTTATACAAACGATTTTTAACCCCTTTCCGCGACGGAGTTTTAAACCACCACCTTGCATGTGTGTGCGATTGGGTGATCCTTCCCACACAACCCAGAAACCATCGAGGATAGGGAGTAGGAATGCATACGTTTTCCAGAACTAAGCATATGCGATGGCCACATCTATCCCAAACACGATTCATCACACGACTATTTGTGATATATCAAATATCCCAAACGCTCCATCCTTGATACTCGTGTGTGCTGGCATTACAATTGCATACTATTCATGGTGCAACATTTATAATGCACACCCCATCACAAACAATTCATGATTGTAAAGCTGTATGAAAAGGAGACTATCACACACATTCACTTCTCCCGAGCCGTATGCGATATATAATTAAGAATATTAGCTAATCATTGTATGAGTGTTGGATAGGGTTATGAAACGTCAGACCGTCGTACCAGTGTCGTATAGGATAACTATCACATACGCTATTCCGTGGTGCAAGTTTACGATGCGTACGACATCAAAAACACTTCATGATTGTAAAGCTTGTACGATAAGGCGAACATCTGAAACATTTAGTTTGCGGGCACCGTTTGTGATATTGTCTAACATCACACACGCTTTGCAAATGGCAATTGTGTGCATGGTCACACATGTTTCCTCTATGTGAACTGTGTCGGATTATAATGCACATCACACATGATTGCGCATTACAGACCGTGTGCGTCGTATCTACCTGCATAGCGTATTTTCACCCTAATTTAATCACTGCTATTTAAAATTGTACCAAATTTGAATTTGAAAATAGGCTATAACTTTATTCATATCCATCGGGTTTAACAACCAATGCATTATTCGATTCATAGGTACATATGTTCAAGAATTACATAAAAAAGTACATAAGCACCAAATGAAGAATGATGAATCACGGTTGTATTGTACTATTAAAGATGGTAAAGAAAGAGGCGAAAGACATTCTGGATGCTGAACAAGGTGAAGCAAAATGCCTATATTGTGCCCTCCTTCATGCAGAAGGCACGCACGACTCTAGTCTAACCCCTTGTGATGGTCGACCACCCATCCTTCACTGTCTTCATGAGGACATCTAGATAGTCATTGTGTTCTGGTAAAAATACTTTAACCTTTGTATGTCCAACAATCATGTAGTTTGAGAGATAATCTTGAGTAAACTGCTTTGGGAACCACTTTAAAGGAAAAAGATTTAGACATTGTCATCTAACACAACTCATTATGGGCAGTAAAAAGAAGGTTGCAGAGTTCTTACTTACCATCATGTAGTTCACTGTTGTCTTGGATAACATACAAACAAATAGTTTAATTGCCATCTTTTGACCCATTTTACTAACAATCTTTATCAGTTTCCTTAGTTGATGCTGGTTCATCAATATCTCATTGCCCCATATACAAAAAGGGTTCAAGCGCGGATCTTTACCAATGACATATGTACCTAAAAGCACCAAGTTAATATTAGAAGCTAAACAACAATTGCACAATGATGTAGTACAACAGTCCCTCCACCCCCATTATATAAGATCTTATTACATCCAATATACTCACATATTGGATGAATTAACATCTTATATTATGGGGCGGAGGGAGTTTATTAGATTGTTACAAATATCGGTCGATTAACTATAGTTAACTATTGCTATGATGTTGTTGTTGTTGCTGCTCTTCTATGTATATATAGACATCATCGTAAGAGTAATTATATTTTTATTTTTCAGCCATGGGAGATGACTCACCAGAGAAACAACCCTACAACCATAACTCGAATCTACTCATCACATAGACATGTCAAAACAGGAGTGGCGCACAACTCAAAAATCTGGTTTTTATAGATAATGATTAACACGCTCAACTTGAATTGAACTTAGGCCATTATGAAGCACTTCTTAAGCATGAACACAAACACCAGTTACACTAAAAATCCATCATCGTTTTTTACACACAAAGGTGTGTTTGTTTTTCGCAAACAGAGCTTCCTTTACTTCGCCACCCTCAATAAGTCAAAATGCTACTGAAGTGATCTGGAAAATTGATAGCATAAGCCATCCAATGCATCGTGTTCTTATGTTGCGATGTCCTATGTTCCTATCTAAGCCTGGGAATCCCGTTGTCAAATCTACCTACACAAAAATAAAAGCATATGCTTGAGATAACTTCACAAAGTAAAAGGAGAGAACAAAAATATACGGCATGGGTTTCTCTCAGGAACATGGGTGCTTTGCGTCCGAATGTTTCTCATGACTCAACATAGAGGAGTATACCATAACAAAGCTCCTTGATGAAAACCTGAGTGTTATGATTTAAGCTGATTTCAGGCTCCCGAGACTATTAGCTTGATGTATTGGAAGATATAAAAAGTTGGTTTCTTGCATAATTAGATAAATATGAATAGATGGTTATCATCGAAGAGGTGGCGACGCGACCTTATTTTCGTCTAATCTCTCTATAAAAGGGGGTCTTCTTCCCCAAGAAGACTCACCTCTTCCTCCCCCAAACTCCATTGTTGCTCCAAAGCTCATTTCCGTCCGATCTCTCCCTAGCCAATCAAGCTTGTTGATTTTCTAGGGATTGGTTGAGAAGGCACAGATCTACACTTCCACCAACAGATATTTGATTCCCCCCACTAATCCCTTGCGGATCTTGTTACTCTTGGGTGTTTAAGCACCCTAGACGGTTGAGGTCACCTTGGAGCCACATTCCATTGTGGTGAAGCTCCAGGGTATCTTTGGGAGCCTCCAATCAAGTTGTGAAGATTGCCCCAACCTTATTTGTAAAGGTTCGGTCGCCGCCTTCAAGGGCACCACTAGTGGAATCACGACATCTCGCATTGTGTGAGGGCGTGAGGAGAATACGGTGGCCCTAGTGGCTTCTTGGGGAGCATTGTGCCTCCACACCGCTTCAACGGAGACGCACTTCCCCAAAGGGAAGGAACTTCGGTAACACATCATCGTTTCCACAGGCTCCATTTGTGGTTATCTATTTACTTTACTTTGTGCAAACTAGTGTTGTATTGTATCCTTTGCTTGCACTTGTTATTATTGTTTGCATCATATAGGTTGCTCACTTAGTTGCACATCTAGACAACCTATTTGTTACTAAACCTAATTTGTGAAGGAAAGCTAAAAATTGGTAGTTGCCTATTCACCCCCTAGTCAACCATATCGATCCTTTTAAATAGTAAATAAATGAAGTTTTTAAAATTCATAAATTTGGAAAAGTTCATGAGTTTCAAAAAGTTCACGAATTTTAAGAAGTCCATGATTCTAAACAAGTTCACAAACTTGCAAAAACATTAACAAAGTTAAAAAATGTAAACAGAATTTGAAAAGAAGTTCACAAAATTTGTGAAAGTTCATGAATTTAAAAAAAGTTTACAAACTTTAAAAAATAGTCCAGAAACTCAACTTCGCGAATTAATTTTTTTTTTAAAAAAAATACTCCCGCCATCCCAAAATAAGTGTCTCAACTTTGTACTAGCTTTAAAACAAAGTTGTACTAAAACTGGAAACTTATTTTGGGACGGAGCGACTAGTTCAATAGTTTTAGAAAAGTTCAGGAACATGAACATAAGTTCACGAAATTTGAAAAGAGGTTCACCAATATAAAAAATGTCCAAGAATTTGGGGGGAAAATCACATAAATTGTAAAAAAAGGTTCACGAGTTTGAGAAAAATTCCTAGAATTTTAAAACAACTTTAGATAATTTTGAAATAGTTTGGAAATTATGAAAAAACAAGGTAAGACAAAACGAAGAAAAATGGCCAAACATGAAAAGAGACAGCAAGACAGGGAAAAACGGGTTTTTGTGTATCGTCACATATGCCACAAGAAAAACATACTTTTGCTTGCACAACAAGTAAGTTGTCCCCGTGGTTGTCGACTCCTGGACTAAACATGGAGTATTGGTGTTCGAATTTGTCACAGCACACTTTTATTTTTCAAAGGTTAGAAAAAAGAAAAAGAAATGCAAATGGGCCGAATCCTGGACCCAGGTGAGTGTGAGCCAAGTTGCACATAACACTGTAACTTTGCTGAATGCGCCAAATAAGAGTTAGGCGTTGGCAGCACTCTTAAGTCACTCGATTGTGCTCATGCGCTAGCTCAAAATGGACGTGTTGATCCACCAAGCTTGTGGTTGGACTCACCTCCGGAATTTATTACTGGTTTTTTAGCGGACGATGTAAGCGTTGCATAATTTAATAAAGCTAGCCATGAAGGCCTTTCCCTCAAAAAAAAGTCACTCGATTGTGCAAGTTTTGGTGGGCCGAGGAGGAAGCTGAGTGCGCTGGCCCATGCATAGTTCCGGGCGCCCCTATGTCTCGCTTCTCGCGAGATAAAGGGAACCCTCCTCACTGAGGAGGGATGGCCCGAGTTGGGCTGGTCCAGGCACGCAAGAACAACACTTCATTTTTTGTTTTGTTTCTTTTTATTTTTTATTTTCATTTTTTTACTTTAGTATATACATACAAATATTATAAATAAATATATTACAAAAATCACTGTACATAAAACATTTAAAAAATGTGGACCAAGCATTTGAAAATTATTAAATGTGTATAGAGAAAATGTTCATCACTTATGCGAAAAATGTATACAAGAATATAAATGTGTATGAGAAATTTATCATCTTTTAACAAAATTTAATCAAGGATTTAAAAAAATGCTGCAGAAGTGTTTGAAAAATGTTTGCCAAGCATTTAGAAAATGATAAATGTGCATAGAATTATTTTTGACCATGTATTGAGAAAATGATGATTAAAATTTGATCATGTATAAGTAATAATCAAGCATTTTAAAAAATGTTGAACAACGATTTGAAAAATGTTTAATGTGTATAGAAAAAATGTTGAACATATATTAGATAAATGATGAATTTTTTTATCATGTATATAAAAATGTTAGTCAAGCATTTGTAAAAAAGTTGAACGGGTGTTTGTGTCAAGCATTTAAGAAAAATGTGAAATGTGTTTTAAAAAATGTTGATTGTGTGTTTAGAAACTGTTAATATTGCATTTAAAAATGTAGTCAAGCGTTTGAGAAAAGTTAAATGGCAAAGAAAAATATTGACCATGTCTTTAAAAATGATAGTCTTGTATTTTAAAAAACTTTAATCAAGTATTTGAGAAGTTTAAAAGTGTATACATGAAAAATATTGACCATGTATTCAAATATTATTAATTTTGTATTTGGAAAATGCTAATCAAGCATTTGAAAAATGTTTAAAATGGGTACACAAAAAATATTGACAATGTATTAACAAGTATTAAATTTAGATTGGAAAAATGTTAAACGTGTATTATAAAAAATAAAAATTGTAGAAGAAAGCCAAAAGAAGCAAATAAAACCCTGAAATATAAAACCAAAAAAGAAACAAAAGAAACCAATGAAAAAATAAAATAAAAATCAAAATCAAAGAAACGAATACAAAACGAAAGAAAAAAAGAAAAAATGGAGAAGGAAAAATAAAAGAAACATAAGAAAAAAAAGAAAAAACCGAATGAAACGGAAGAAAAGGAAAGAAATCCCGCTTTTCAAGTGGTTCGCGCCAACTAGTATAACATGAACTCGATGATCGCGTATTGGCAAGCCGCGCGGGATCTCCTATAGGCCGCTCTCTGTGGCAAATGCCGACGTTTCGCACAGGGCGCCGCTGAACTGGGACGGCCCATTTCCTGTGGCACAATCGCGAGATGAAAAAAACGCAAAAACATACAGCGCGCTTGAGAGGTGGATCGATCCTGCGACTTCGTGGTCGATGGCGAGCTGTGATAGGCACTGCATCATCCAACTTCTCGTGTTAGAATTGAAGCGCTATACATAGGCACCATAATTCTTTGGATTTCGTACATAAAATGGCAGTCTGTCTTATACGCAAAAAAAGATTTGAAATTTTGAATGTGCTTTTATTTTTGAAAAAATGTAATATGTTTTGAAACGCAAACAGTATCATATTTCATAACAAAATAAATTAAACTTGAAACAATTTTGGGAACCTCAAAACAAAATTCAAAAAAAAAGGAACAACATGAAAATGACAAATTTTTTTCCCGAAATCAAGAAGAATATCTTGAAAATGCAAAACATTTTCTAAAAAATAGGAACAAAAAAGTGAACACTCCAACATTTTTTAAATTTTCAAACAAAATTTTACAAACTTGAACATTTTTAGAATTCCCCAGGACATTTTTCGAATTCGAGGTCAGATTTTGAAAAACATGCCCATTTTGATGATATCAACAAATTTCGAAAGCGGGAACATTTTGTTGGAAATTCCCATTTTTCTGAATTGGTGAACAAAAGTTAATGAATGTGAACATTTTTCAAAATTCCCCGAACATTTTTTGAATTTGCGAACCAAATTTTTAAAAACAGGTGCATTTCTTGAATTTGTGAACAAATTTTGGAACCAGAATTTTTTTGAAAACGTGATATTTTTTAACTGGTGAAAAAAAATGAAAAACAAGAACGATTCTTGAAAATTGAGAACAAAAGTTTGAAACAGAGAACAATTTTGTAAATGCTATTTTTTAGTATGCATGATCAAAAAATATTGGAAATGAAAGAATTTTTCTATAGCTTCGAACATTTTTGTAAAATGCGAAAAATATTTGAAACTTTGAACAATTTGTTTAACACAAACGAATTTTCAAATTGTGAACATATTTTGAAAACGAGATCATTTCTTGAAATTCCAGAAATTATGTGAAATTTTTGAAATGCCTGAACATTTTTTTAAACACAAATATTTTTTCAAGTCATGAACTAATTCTCGAAAATGAGAATTTTTTTGAGATATGAATAATTTCAAAAATTGTGAAAAAAATTCCAAAGCAAGAACATATTTTGAAATTCTTGAACATTTTTTGAAGCACACATACAATTTTTGAAAATTGTGTACAAACTTTTGAACATGCAAACATTTTTTGAAATTTGGAACAAAATATTTGAAAATTTCAAACCAAATAAACAGGAAAAACAAAAAAAAGAAAAGGAAAAGCAAAAAGCGAAAACGAAAAAGAAAAAGAAACAGGAACGGAAAAAGAAAAAAGGAAGATACACTAAATTGGAAAAGGAAAAAGGAAAATAGAATAAACGGGCCACGAAAACCTTCTAGAAGTTTTTCAAAACCGATAAAAACCGGTGGGAAACCTCTAGAAGATTCCTAAATCCAAAACCTTGTACGTACTATAGATGGGCCGGCCCAACTGCTCGCTCGCTCGCCCAGTTTGTGCGTTTGCTCTACAGTTTGACGCAATATGCGTCCAATAGGGAATTCCAAGCCGCGCTATGTTCGCACAGAGGGTCTTGGGATCAAATCCCCGCATGATCGAAATCACTAGTTAAGGAGTACACGTTGCGAAGATCACTCCAACTTTCCAGGTTGCGACAAGTGGCGCACACAGCGCGCCACTTGTCGCAACCTGGGAGTTTTCCCTTTTTTCGTAGATCCGTTTATTCAAAACGTTTTATCTCTTAAACCATGTGTCCAAATCTCTTCGTTGTTGGATTCCTCGCGTCGAGATCTTTAAAACTAGATCACATGTTGATAGGCTTTGATGAACTTTTTTTCATGAAAAAAGCGGACGAAAAAACCGAACCGGGAGCACGGGTTTTTTCCCTTTCCAAAAGAGGCACGCCCGTGCCTCTGACAAAATCACAACTGTGCCTCTCGCAGAAGCAAAACCGTGACTCACGCGAAAGAAAAAAAGATAGAAAACACGTTTTTTTTACGTTTCCGAGGAGGCATGGCCATGACTATCGCGAAAGCACAACCGTGCCTCTCGCGGAAGCAAAACCGTGACTCTCGTGAAAAAAAAAGAAAACACGTTTTTTTTCGTTTTCGAGAGACACGGCCGTGACTCTCGCAAAAGCAAAACCGTGACTCTCGCGAAAGGGGGAAAAAATGAAAACGTGTTTTTTTGCGCAATTTTTTTTTAATTTTTTTTGCTCGAAAAGCTAGGGAAGACCGGTGGAAAACCAAAAGGTCCAAAAAACCGAAAAAATCCATTTAGAAAGCCGAAAACGCGTGCGAAAAACTTAAAAAAACAAAATCCGGAGGGAGCGTTCAGAGCGCGACACATGGCGAATGACTGAGAGCGTGCCAAGTGACGCTGGTCGTTGTGATGCTCCCGAAGGAGTGCTCGTTAATTAGTTGCCCTCCCGCATGATCCCTTTTTTCTTCCCTCACGCGTGATTTATAAAGGGCCGGCCCATTAGTGTAGTGCTTGGTGTGAGAGATCCTTCTACCTCGCCTAATGCGAGATGCGCGTGGTTCCAACAACCACCTGAAGGAAACACCAGGATTTAAACCCTGGTGGGCTGGGATACCACTGTTCACTTAGCCAACTCAACCACAGGTTGATTCGCAAAGCCATCCAATGTTATGCTAACAATATTCGCAAAAAAAGATAAGGGTTGTGCTAGCAAACAGGCGCTGGGGAATAAAAAGGTCGGCCTCACTTTGATCCAGTGCATTCGTTGTGGAGATTGTTGTCGAATTTCTCTACCCTTTTGAGGTTCCGTTCGTTCACTCACCCGTGTTGGCCACGACAAAGCAGATATTCCTTCTTTTCCAAAAAGTAGATTCTGACGGAACGGTGTACGAAGCTGCATTTGTCACGGGTACCACGTCTTGGAGGTCAGGTCGCGGCTATCCCACGCACGAGAAGTATTGCTCTCTCCCAATGCGTTAAATATGATAGTTTTGCCTCCCTATCGCAGCGGGGTGGTGGCGCAGTTGGCTAGCGCGTAGGTCTCATAGCTAAAGCGAGTGATCCTGAGGTCGAGAGTTCGAGCCTCTCTCACCCCATTCTTGTTTTTCTTTCCGCATCCCACTTCTTTTCTCAGATCTCAGCTTCAGTTATCTCGTTAATCTACCTCCCAGCTGCAGAGATCCGAAACACACCACATGGTCCCGGACGTTTTGCACATGCTCGTCAGAGCCACGCCCGCACCGATTAATTTTCAGCTCAACCTCCAAAACATTCCACACGGACAGACATACGCAGACACCCAAGTTTTTATAACCCGTCGTCGTCGTGCACCGCGGGGGGCAACCGGCACCACCTCCGGTCTCTGGGGTCAATCCAATCCACGGCTGACCCAGCCTCATCAAGCCCTTGTGGGTCACATGCATGGCCTCCGACGGACGGCGACCACCCAACAAACAGCTGCCCACACACCATGAGCGTCGCGCCTTCGCCCTTCGGTTCCTACGCAGCACGTACGTACATATACATTACCTACTACTGGTACTAGTACGTACGAGATGAATGATAGCTCGGCCAGCGGCGGTCAATCAGCGGCTACTCGTCTCGTACCCCTGCTGACGGGCTCCGTATCTTGATTGATTATTCTGCCACTAGTTCGTCGGTAGAGGATCTGCTGATGGGCTGTGGAGGTACTAGTATAATCGGCGGGGCATGATTAGGCCAGGCCAGGGGAAGGGAAATGATTCCGCGGCGCCTGTCCATATCCCGGTGTCCTGAGCTGGATGGAGGCCGCGATAAGCTTTGCTAGGCCAGGTGGATGGGGACGGACGACGATCTCTCGCTAAACCTGGCACTGCTCCCCGATCAGATGCCAGCCAAGGTGCAGTGGAGGAGGTGCTGGCGATGTGTGGTCGGGGCGCTCTCGCTTTTCGGACGGGGATCGGTGGCCTAATTGCTCGCTGTTTGCTCCCATTCCGAAGATGGGACAGGAGATATACGGTCGGGCAATGATTCGGTATGTAGTCTCCTCGACGTATTCTGGTGCTAATCCTGGCAAAAGGGAAATGGCTATTCTTGTAGGGGGTACGCCTACTGCGTAGCTAGTTTGGCTCGGGAATAGCAGGTGCGCCGCGCATGGAGGCCGGTCGAGTAGGTTAGGTTGCCTGGTGGGGCATGGGTGTTTGGGAATGTTTTCCCTTCCTATGCTTTCTCCTTTTCACATAAAAAACGCTGACCTGCTGGCTGCTGGTATGTATTTTTTTTAGTATTTACGCAAGGAGTCCTTTTGTCCAACAGGACTACCCTACATTGACATATGACCTACAATTTCAGAGAATTTTAACTTTTTTGTTAAGAAAACAAGGGAATTCGAATAGAGTTCCCCAAAAAAAAGACCCCCCCCCCCCCCCCCCCCCCCCGCACGCACACACCCCGGCAAAACGTTTTGCTGCCTGGGGTACTGCTAGCTCTTTTCTGGGCAAATCAAAAATTTACTTTTTGACCCAAAAAATCTAGAGCGGATTATTTTTCTTCTTTCACAAATTTCTCTTTTCTGTACTAAAAAATACAAATACATAATGGCATCTATATGTACAGATGGATTTTTGTCAATCTTTTCTTTTTGAATAATAGGGGTTACCCTCGCCCGGTTTTTATTAGAAATGAGGCTATTTATTACAAATGAGGCAAAGCAAGACAGCCACCAACTGTTCCCAGCGCTTGAGGTTAGCCAAAGTAGTCGGGCCGATTAAAATGACAACAAGACATAAACATCCAGTTAATGAAACATGCCGACGAGCAAGGGAGTCATCGAACAAGCGAAGCAACACCAGACCTAAACTTCAGCTAGAATGGGACTTCGCGATGAGTCTTGTGAAAGATGGATGAAGATCGCCAGCCCCCCCCCCCCCCCCTCCCCCTCCTCACACCCTCACGCACGATCAGTTTGAAGCGATTCTCCAAACCTTGTCTCTTCGACGATCCAGTAGGATTAAGCAGCTTCATATCAACACACATATTGGGAATCATCGCATAGAACCTTCCTCTGATGCAACAGAGCGCTTACTCGACCTAGAAGAACTATGACACCTCGCCAAACCAACCCCTGAAAGCACATCTCATTACAAAAAAAATCCACAAGCTCCATAGGGTACCAGCACAGGACATATTAGGTGCATCCAACTTTTTACTGTTAATGCACATCCAACTTCTATTAAGCATCAAAGAGACATAAGTTTCGGAACACTTCAACCCCTCTTAATAATACGGTGGTCATGTGACTCAAATAAGAGATAAATAACTACAGAAGAAAATGTTGCGTCTTCTCTTCGTCTTCTTTCTTCTTCGCTGCAGTTAACAATCTCGGACTGCACTCTGTAGCAATTGATTCACGTCAACAATTTTTGGGGCGCACTTCCTTCACGCAATATCTTCGATAGCAATCTTCTCGATTGCCTTAGCATTCTTCTCTGTTCGCAGATAAAAATCTTCTAAGTTTATAGCAAACTCCTCTTAACTCCAGGAATCCGATCTCTCTATGTGCACTAGCAAACACGTTAGTCCCTCACTGTCTTTGTCTAACAATCCCTGAAACTCTCTGGGCACTCAATTACGCCAACACCAACATTTCCCCAAAGGAAATGAGCCATTCGGGAAATAATGTCATTAATTGCCTATTTAGGGATTTAAATAATCGACATTAAATACATGAGAATATTAGCAATGAAAGTGCGAGGTAAAACAAGCTTATCCTCATAGGGAGTAAATTTCCTCTCCAACTGCAAATTCTTTTCATAATTTTATCAATAATTGGCCAGATATTGTTTCTACATAGCTTTCTATAGTGAAGAGGAACACCTAGATAGTTAATAGGAAAGTAGCTTCTCTTACAACAAAAGATTTGAGCAAGAATTTTAGCAGCAACAGCATCCACATGGACAATAAGTAAAATCACACTTTAAGATTAATTCTCATGCCGGATAGATTGTCAAAAAATGAGAACGACCATTTCACATCAGGAGCATTGTTCAAACTAGGTTCAACAAAAAGAATGGTGTCATTAGCATATTGTAAGCTGACAATACCATCAGGAAGAATATTAGGATCAACACCACATATTATACCAACATTGGCAGCTTAGCAAGCATACAAGAAGACACATAAGCTACCAGGTTAAAAAGAATTGAGGAAAGGGGGTCCCCTTGTTTCAACCATTTGCCACCCACAAAAAAGGGTCATACATATCATTCAACCTAACACAAAAGGAGCCATGTTGAATAATACCCTTAACCCTATGAATCTACTTATTAAAAAGTCCTTGAGAGGTAAGCATCTCCACAAGGAAGTCCAGTTCACCCTGTCATAAGCTTTCTCATAGTTCATTTTAAGGATAGCACCAGGTTTATTAGATTGATGAAGCCAATGAGTTGTTTCATGGGTAGTGAAAACACTCTCAAGATTTATATCCGCCTCTAATAAAATCGGTTTGGCAAGGGTATAAGATCCTCTCAAAGATGGGAGTGATTCAGTTAGTCATAACTTTACTAAAAATCTTGACAGAGTTGTTACTTAAGCTGGTAGCCTGAACTTCTTCATTTCTTTAGCATCACAATCTTTAGGGATCAGAGTAATAATAGCATAATTCAGTATAGAAACGTCTAGCACTCAATTTTCAAAATCCTTCACAATAGCCATAAAATCGCGTTGACGTCTCAGAATTTTTGATAAAGAGGAACGATAACCCATCAGGGTCAGGAGCTCCACTAAAGTATGATCACATAATAGCATTTTTAATTTCTTCCTCACAAAAGGTTTTTCCAAACTCTCCCAAACAAACAAAATCATCAGTAGACCAAAAATGATCACCTAGATGTATGTCAGGTTTGGGTTCGAAACCAAAAAGGGTTTTATAATACTTAGTGGCAACACGCAACATATGTATGGTAGAGGACACATGCCCATCACCTCCAATCAGCAAAAAAGGTGATTACTTCATCTTCTCTAGTTGCCCGTAGCTTCAAAATAGGCAGTATTTCTTAGCCCGACCCCCTAAATTTTCGTAGTTCTAGATCTCTGCGATGTGGCAGTTCTTTTTTTCAAATATCTTTAAGTTCATCTTGAATATATATCCCTTTGGCACTCATCATAAGTTAAGAGGTTTTGTTTAGAAAAACAGCCAAAATATCGAACTCTGATAGCAAAGCCTTTTCTTCTTCTTAACCAAAGCTTCTAAATTTACAAGGAAATTTTGTTTGTGCCACTCTAGCTTTTGCCAATTTTCCTTATGCCACTATAAAATTGGACATTTCACCTTTGCCACTTGTAGCTTTTGAAATTGTATCCCAATTGCCATTCTCGACAAAAGCAAAAAAAATAGAGTGGCAATTGTGATACATTGTCAAAAGCTAAGAGTGGTAAAGGTGAAATTGTAAATTTTTTTGTGTTTGCCATGGAATGGCAATTGTGATACATTGTAAAAAGCTAACAAAGGCAAAAGGTAAATGTCAAATTTTAGAGTGGCACAAGGAAAATTGGCAAAAGCTAGAGTCGCGGAAACAAAATTTTCCCAAATTAATACCCCCAACCTTTCACTTTCTTCCTAAATAAACCTGACTCTAAATTGCAAGTATCAATAGTAGAAGAGTGAAGGGAAGGAGTAGACCAAAATTTGTTGAACAAGATTCTTAAAACCAAGATGCTTCAACCACCATTTCTCAAACCTAAAAGGTTTATCTATTATATTCTTATTAACCCTAGAATCCGAAATGAGTGGGGGCATGGTCACTATCAACCTGATGCAAGGCATGTAGAGTAGATAATGGGAAATGGCAATCCCAATCAGTGGAAGAGAAAAACTCCATCAATAACAGTAAAAATATGGTTTCTTTGATTACTGCTCTAGCTAAAAGCTCCATTAGCAAAAACTATCATCAAAGACCATTTATTCACCCAATCATTGGACAAGAATGCCCAACTATTATTAACTTTACCAATGGATTTATCCGTAGCTTCTCTAGATGAAAATCTCCACCCAATAGTTGAATCCTTGTAGTTGAGAACATGCTCCTCGACACGCACCGTGTCTGCAAGAACCACCCTCACCGTCGTTGTTTCATCATAGTATTCCTCCTCAACCCATGAAGATGACTCCATGAACTCGTTGTAGGAGTACTCCTCGTCAGAACCCACCGTGTTTGCTTCAAAGTAAACAACTATAACTTCACTTTTTTGACAATGGCATTTGACCAAACAATTATTGAGCATGGTGTTCGTCATGGACATCGTCAGCAGGGAACAAAGGATACCTTAGCCGCGGCCGGATCCGAGATGGAGTGACAACAGAGTCAATCACAGAAAGGCATCTGAGTGAAACGGGAGAGTTTCCCAGCGCTCGAGGTTGGCCAAAGTAGCTTGGCCATTAAAACGACAACAAGACATAAACATTCAATTAATGGAACATGCCGACGAGCAAGGGAGTTATAAAACAAGCGAAACAACACCAGACCTAAACCTCGGCCAGAATGGGACTTCACAATGAGTCTTGTGAAAGATGGATGAAGATCGCCAACCCCTCTGTTGGGGAACGTTGCATGGAAAATAAAACTTTTTCTATGCACACGCAAGATCCAGGGGCGGAATTGGGCCTATGGCAACTGGGGCTATAGCCCCAGGCGTGGTCCAACCCGTGTTGTAACACCCAGGATAAATTCTGGATATTTGTAGCTCTAAAGAGGCCTAGCCCCATACGTGAATGCCCAGCCCTAGGCCTCAGCAGCTCAGCCCATATACCTTCTCACGTTCTCATCTCAACTGAGATCTCCATCGCTAGGAACCCACGAAGCTAGGTTGGTCTGTTGTGAACTTGTGATCCTTTCACCAACTGCACAGATGCGATCGATCACGCGCCTGTAGCATCCCCTTGGCTCGTTTCCTGCGCCGCCGCCCCAGGTGGTCCCCCTCGACAGATGGGATGATCCAGACCTGCACAGCTGCACCTGATGCATGTGGCTTCGTCGGAGCAGTCCTCCTTCAGGCTTCAAGCCTCCTGTTCGGGTCCATCTCCACAACCATGTGGACAGGTAATCTCTACTATTGTACTCCCTCCGTCCGAAAATACTTGTCATCAAAATGGACAAAAAGGGATGTATCTAGAACTAAAATACATCCCCTTTTATTCATTTTGATGACAAGTATTTCCAGACGGAGGAAGTATCAGCTATTCTTTTTCTAGTTCCTTTGTATCACCGGAAACCAATGAATCTCTCTATCCCCCAAAAAATAGTTGAATCCACAAAAGAAATCTGAAACCAATGAATTGCTGATGTTAAATTGTACTATTACTTTAGTCATTTTTGTTATATTATTACCCATTTGCAATGATGCACTTTGTTAAATTGATGAAATGAGTACGAAATTTGAAATTTGTTCTTGTGGTAATAATGAATTCATATTTTATCTTGAATGTGAATTTGTGGCGCATTTCTAGGATGCACTAATATGTGTGGTATTTGGCGTTATTTAAAGCCGTTTAGTTTTAGCCCTAGGCTTTGAGAAATCCTGGCTCCGCCTCTGGCAAGATCTATCCATGGAGATGCATAACTACGAGAGGGGGAGAGAATCTACATACCCTTTTAGATCGCCAAGCAGAAGCGTTTATCATGTTGTTGATGTAGTCGTACTCTTCGGATCCGATCACGATCCAACCGATCTAGTGCCGAACGAACGACACCTCCGAGTTTAGCACACGTGCGGCTCGATGACGTCTCCTCCTTCTTTATCCCGCAAGTGGGAGAGGATAATTAGATGGTACCACAACCAACACAACAGCGTGGTGGTGATGGTTGTGGTGGAGCACCGACAGCGCTTCGCTAAGTGTCGCCGGGACGAGGCGGTGGAACTACGAAGTAACGAGAGAGAGGGGGCGCCAAGGGCTTGGTGTGTCCTCTTGGGGTGCCCCCTTCCCACTATATATTGGTGGAGGGGTGTGGCAAACAGCACCTCCAAGCCCTAGGGCGCAACTAAGGGCGAGAGGACTTGGACTCCAAGTCTAATCCTATTCCTACTAGGAATCCTTCCTTTTTTGCCTTCCCTAGCCACATGGGCATTTGAGGACTTGGTGCGCCTATACCAATAAGGCTAGGGCGCCTACTCGCAGCCCATGCTAACCCTTGGGTTGTGGTGGACCCACTTGGGGACTTTCGGACCACTCTGGAATCCTTTGGAACCTTCTGGAAGCTTCCCGGTACAATACCGAAAAAACTGCACCTTTTTTCGAAACCCAAAATATGACTTCCCATATATAAATCTTTACCTCTCGACCATTCTGAGACTCCTCGTGATGCTTGGGATCTCATCCGGGACTCCAAATAACATTTGATTACCACTCATCAAATATCTCAATACTATTCCAGCGTCAACGAACGTTAAGCGTGCGACCCTGCGGCTTCAGGAATTATGTTGTCATGACCGAGACACCTCTCCGGTCAATAGCCAATAGCGGGACCTGGATGCCCATATTGATTCCTACATATTCCATGAAGATCTTTTATCAGTTTAACCTTTATGACAACATATGTAACTCCCTTTGTCTGTCGGTATGTTACTTGCCCGAGATTTGATCATTGGTATTTCTATACCTAGTTCAATCTCGTTACTGGCAAGTCTCATTACTCGTTCCGTAATACATCATCTTGCAACTAACTCCTTAGTAACTTTTCTTGCAAGCTTCTGTGATGTGTATTACCGAGAGGGCCTAGAGATACCTCTCCGATACACGGAGTGACAAATCCCAATCTCGATTCATGCCAACTCAACAGACACCTTCGGAGATACGTGTAGAGCATCTTTATGATCACCCAGTTACGTTGTGACATTAGATAGCACACAAGGTATTCCTCCGGTATCCGGGAGTTGGATGATCTCATGGTACTACCTATATCTTCAATATTAATCAAGCAGGAAGTAGGGTTTTACCTCCATCGAGAGGGCCCGAACCTGGGTAAACATCTGTGTCCCTTGCTTCCTGTTACCATCAGCCTTGACACACAGATCGGGACCCCCTACCTGAGATCCGCCGGTTTTGACACCGACAGCCTCTTCTGACGAAGATGCTGTTTCCGGCGCCTTATGAGGTGCCGGAGAAGAAAGTCAAGAAGGCGGACAAGGGGAGCAGAGGTGGTCTTCGCTGCAAGGGTGTCTCGGACGTGTCGTCCAAAGAGGTCGAGACGCCCTCCTTCGCCGAGAATGACGAGGAGGAGGAGACCCGTCCCCCCCCCCCCCCCCCCCCCCCGCCCACTGGGGGAAAAAGAAGAGGAAGGCCTCCACACATGGGGAGGCCGAGGTGCCCAAGAAGGAAAAAAATCTCCCTTCTAGACTACTCCACCACAGCCACCAACAGCAGTGAGGAGTGGGGGGCTAGGGTCAAGCCCCTGGCTAAATCGTAAGTATCCGGACGCGGTAATATTTCTGGTTTGTTCACTTTGTTGTTTTTTAATGTGTTAGACCATGCATATGTAGTCCGACCCAGTCCAACATCGAGCTATCCTCCTATTCGAAGGGGTCGCTGGACCCGTCGGCGATGAACAGCGGGTCCCTGCCAACGGCCACCTCCCATAAGGCCGCGGACAACACCGAGGTGTTGTCTGGAAGGATACCGGGCCAAGGGGAGGCCGTTTTGGTGATGCCATAGGAAAAAAGCCCGGTTGCCGAGCACATGGGGGGAAAGTCCCCTACAGACCCCGACGATGGGGGCCGCGTCCAGTCCGGCCCTCAGCCGGATATAGCTCCGGAGACCCAAGTGGCTCCGGATTCGGGCAGGCAGCCTCTCCCGAACCAGGGGGTCAAGCAGCCTCCACCGGTGACCTCTGTCCATCCAGAGGCACCGGATAGATTGCTGGAAGTGCTACAAGGCGCTTCCATTATGGAAGAACACCGCACTCTTATGAGTGCGGTGATTGAGAAAGTCCAATCCGCCAAGAACAGACCGACCGAAACCTGCATTAGCCTTCTAACAGGCTTTGAGGTAAGTAATATGGTTGTAAAAGAATACCACCTTGTAAACAGTAGCCCCTGGTGCTCTATTCAGTGTTCGGAGAGAAAAACCAAACAGAGGATCAAAATATTTTTCGCAGGAGTCTAATATAACATGTCTATGTGAATAAGCAGGCGTCGCTGCTAGCTGTTGCCGCTCATACTGCGGAGGTCTCCAGCTTGATGCGGAATCTGGAGCGGGCCGAGGAAGAACTCGGCCTCATGAAGAAGCAACTGGAGGACAGCCAAGGTATGCACTAACTAGTGCTTTATATTTAGGAAGGATGAAAAGTTCGTACTGACTGAAGTGTCATGAACTTTATTAGGGGCCGCGACCGAAGTAACGTCCCTCAAGAAGGTGCTGGCCGAGGCCGAGGACAAAGCGTCTAAGGAATGCACTATGCGCGAGAAGCAGGAGGCCCGGGTCAGCGAGGTCCAGCAAGAGCTCCAGGACGCCGTCAAAAAGTATGAGTCCTTGGAGCGTGATTCGAAGACTCAAGAGTCTGAACTTGCCAAGGCCCGCCGGAGCATGCAAGATGCCTGAGCTGAAGCCCAGAGCAACCTCCAGGAAATCCAGGTGACCCAGAAGATCGCGGCGGGTAAGGCTTTTATTATGCAAAGCAAGTGTGTGAAGGAAGCGTGCCTTTTACTTACCTGAATTTGGAGTTCTCCAGGAGCGTTTGCGGATCTGCCGCATAGCATATCAGATGCTGCGGAGTTCTTTCGAGCCGAAGAAGGGAGCTCTATGGAGAAGCTGTTCTGGTCTCAATACCTTGGATCTGAACATCAGGTGCCCCTTAACGACCAGCTAAAACAGTAGGTCGAGCTGCACAAGGCGGCCAAACTAGCGATGAAGGACCTAATAGTCCGGCTATGGCCTGCCGAGCCCATGCCCAGTAGCTACTTTTGACTCGTGAAGTGGCTGGTCAGCGCCTGCCCTCGGCTTGATGCTGTCAAGCGGTCTATTTGCATTGAAGGTGCGCGGATGGCTTTTGCCCGCGCCAAGACGCGCTGGGTGAATATGGATGCCACGAAGTTGATGACCGAGGGTCCGCCCAAGGGCAAGGAGCATCGCAAGCCCGAGAAGTACTATGACAGTGTCATGGAGGGATCCCGCCTTGTGGCGGAGCAATGTGCCAAGGATATCATTTTCCCATGAAAGCACTATTTTATCCTGTCCTATAATATGGAATGAGGTCTTTATGTAATATAATGCTTGTTATTTAAAATTTTACCTCCTGTGCGACTGTTTATGAAATCTGAGAGTTGGCTAGTCGCCGGCTTCTGCCCCCACGTAGCTAGTATAGGGGTGTTCGGGATAAATCTAAACACTCTTTATCCAAATGTTTGGTCCTTTAAGGATGTCTTTAGCGCAATGAACAAGGCAATCAGACTATACAGCTTTATCACCCTCACTTAGCCATAGGAGTTCTATAATTTTAAATTTTGGCATAGCCCCTAGTATTCAGAAGGCTGAAGTTGGGGCGCTATGCATGCCTAATCGGACAAAAGATGATTCCTCGCATAAAGCGGAAAAAATCTCTAGCGATTTGAAAACTTCTCGAACAGCTGACCATCTCTCGCCGCATCATGACAGACAATTTTCGGCTTTCTCTACTGAGGCGCTCGTCTAGAAGAACCGGGACACAATCGCAGTAGTTCTCCCTTTACTACCCTAGCCGATATAGTGGAACATAAGGTAGCAAGCACAGGAGCCGGGCAACCCAACTATTGACCAAAGACATGATTCGGAGAAAATGCATATAATGCTATAAGTTCAGGGTGCCGAACTATACCGTAAAAGTGTTCGGACTTTCTTGCCGTGTTATGGGGTACAATGAAGCCCCTGGCGAATTAAGGCATACCAGAATGTACGGGTGCAATTGCAAATAAATAGACAATGAAAAATTTAAGTAATGAGCAGACGCTCCGGTGATCAGGTTTATCAGAAAAAGCCTTGAGAGGATAAAAAACCAGAAAGAAACAGAAAAGGTGAAGGCATACGGATCCAGGAGCGGTTGAGCCGCATTGTGGACCGAGGTCTAGCTGTGCCTCTGTCCACGCCCATGGTATTTTAAGTGCGTAGTTGTGTACGCGCGGCACGAGTTTCACCACTTTGTTGGGGCTGGGACGAAGGCCGAATTGCTAGCTGAGCTCTGGATGAGTCGGACGGTTCTGTTGCAGAGTAGCTCGGACTCGCTTGACGGTGTCTGAGGGCTTTATTGCCGAATTGAGGTTTTGCCTAAGAAGGCTATTTTGTACTTCTGCTACAAGGGATGCACTGTGCTCCTCAGTATGGAGGGAGCGCTCTGTATTTCCATTGACTGTTATAACACTGCGTGGTCCGGGCAATTTGAGCTTAAGGTAGGCATAGTGCGGCACCACATTGAAACGAGAAAATGCGGTTCGTCCAAGTAGTGCATGATAACCACTGCGGAAGGGGACGATATCGAAGAGTAATTCTTCGCTTCGGAAATTATCCGGGGATCCGAAGACCACTTCCAGTGCGATTGAGCCCGTACAACATGCCTCTATACCTGGTATGACACCTTTAAAGGTGGGTTTTATGGGCTTGATCCTTGAGGGATCAATACCCATTTTGCGCACTGTATCCTGATAGAGCAGGTTCAGGCTGCTACCACCATCCATGAGGACGCGTGTGAGGTGGAATCCGTCAATGATAGGGTCTAGCACCAGTGCGGCTGAGCCGCCATGACAGATACTAGTTGGATGATCCCTTCGATCAATAGTGATCGAACAGGAGGACCACGGGTTGAATTTTGGGGTGACTGGCTCCATCGCGTAGATGTCCCTTAGTGCACACTTCCGTTTCCTTTTGGGGATGTGGGTAGCGTATATCATACTCACCGTTTTAACGTGGGGAGGAAACTTCTTCTGTCCCCCTGTCTTTGGTGGCCGGGGTTCCTCGTCGTCGTCACTTTGCGATCCATTTTCCTTGTTTTCAACATTTAACTTGCCGGCCTGTTTAAATACCCAACATTCTCTGTTGGTATGATTGGCTGGTTTATCGGGGGTGCCATGGATTTGACATGGACGATCGAGTATGCGGTCCAGACTAGACGGGCCCGGATTGTTTCTTTTAAAGGGCTTTTTCCGCTGACCGGACTTGGAGCCACTGAATCCGGCATTGACAGCCGTGTCTTCGGCATTGTCGCCATGATTTCGACGCTTGTGTCTATTGTGTCAGGGCTTGCCGTTGCTATCTCTGGCTTCAGAAGTACCAGGTTTACTTGAGGTGCTGTTGCTACGAGATAGCCAGCTATCCTTGCCCGCACAAAAGCGAGTCATGAGCGTCGTAAGGGCTGCCATGGACTTCGGCTTCTCTTGTCCGAGGTGTCGGGCGAGCCACTCGTCGTGGATGTTATGCTTAAAGGCCGCTAGGGCTTCAGCATCCGGACAGTCGACGATTTGGTTCTTTTTAGTTAAGAACCAAGTCTAGAATTTCCTAGCTGACTCTCCGGGCTGTTGGATTATATGACTTAAGTCATCGACATCCGGAGGTCGGACATAAGTGCCCTGGAAGTTGTCAAGGAAGGCATCTTCCAGGTTCTCCCAACTGCCAATAGAGTTTCCAGGCAGACTGTTCAACTAGTGCCTAGCTGGTCCCTTGAGTTTTAGTGGGAGATACTTGATGGCATGGAGATCGTCGCCGCGGGCCATATGTATATGGAGAAGGAAGTCTTTGATCCATACCGCAGGATCTGTTGTTCCATCATATGATTCAATGTTTACGGGTTTAAACCCTTCTGGGAATTCATGCTCCATTACTTCATCGGTGAAGCAGAGGGGGTGTGCGGCACCTCTGTGTCGGGCTACGTCGGGACGCAGCTCGGATGGAGCCGGTCTGTGTTATTCGGCCCGGATGGGTTTGTGCTTGTCATATCCGGCTTGGTGCCGTCGTTGCATGTTGGGGCGCACCCTCGCGATCCGTAGATCGATCCGGTTTGTCCCGCTCTGTTTTCCAAATTGTACCGCAGGTCATGTGTGTATCTCCGAGCTGATGTGTTTCTATTTGTTCGGCGAGGCGGTGCCGACTGGTGCTTGGGCTGAATTGCCGTTTTGTCTCGGCCACGCGGTGGTTGGTCAGCCGCATTATACGCTGGCAGTGCCAGCTCCGGTGCCTCGTGATGACCCACAAGTATAGGGGATCTATCGTAGTCCTTTCGATAAGTAAGAGTGTCGAACCCAACGAGGAGCAGAAGGAAATGACAAGCGGTTTTCAGTAAGGTTTTCTCTGCAAGCACTGAAATTGTAGGTAACAGATAGTTTTGTGATAAGATAAATTGTAACGGGTAACAAGCAATGAAAGTAAATAAAGTGCAGCAAGGTGGCCCAATCCTTTTTGTAGCAAAGGACAAGCCTGGACAATTTCTTATAATGAGAAAAGAGCTCCCGAGGACACATGGGAATTATCGTCAAGCTAGTTTTCATCACGCTCATATGATTCGCGTTCGGTACTTTTATAATTTGGTATGTGGGTGGACCGGCGCTTGGGTGCTGAACTTACTTGGACAAGCAACCCACTTATGATTAACCCCTATTGCAAGCATCCGCAACTACAAAAGAAGTATTAAGGTAAACCTAACCACAACATTAGACATATGGATCCAAATCAGCCCCTAACGAAGCAACGCATAAACTAGGGTTTAAGCTTCTGTCACTCTAGCAACCCATCATCTACTTATTACTTCCCAATGCCTTCCTCTAGTCCCAAATAATGGTGAAGTGTCATGTAGTCGACGTTCACATAACACCACTAGAGGAAAGACAACATACATCTCATCAAAATATCGAACGAATACCAAATCCACATGACTACTAATAGCAAGACTTCACCCATGTCCTCAGGAACAAATGTAACTACTCACAAAGCATATTCATGTTCATAATCAGAGGAGTAATAATATGCATTAAGGATCTGAACATATGATCTTCCACCAAGTAAACCAATTAGCATCAACTACAAGGAGTAATCAACACTACTAGCAACCCACAGGTACCAATTTGTGGTTTTGGATACAAGATTGGATACAAGAGATGAACTAGGGTTCAAGAGGAGATGGTGCTGGTGAAGATGTTGATGGAGATTGACCCCCTCCCGATGAGAGGATCGTTGGTGATGACGATGGTGATGATTTCCCCCTCCCGGAGGGAAGTTTCCCCGGCAGAACAGCTCTGTCGGAGCCCTAGATTGGTTCCGCCAAGGCTCCGCTTCGTGGCGGCGGAGTTTCATCCCGTAAGCTTGCCTCTGATTTTTTTCCAGGGTAGAAGACTCCATATAGCAGAAGATGGGCACCGGAGGGCCACCAAGGGGCCGAGGAGACAGGGGGTGCGCCCAGTAGGGGTGGGCGCGCCCCCACCCTCCTGGCCAGGGTGTGGGCCCCCTCTTGTGCTTTCTTCGCCCAATAATTCTTATTAATTCCAA
Source organism: Triticum timopheevii (assembly GCA_963921465.1). Lineage (NCBI taxonomy): Eukaryota > Viridiplantae > Streptophyta > Magnoliopsida > Poales > Poaceae > Triticum > Triticum timopheevii. Next base: position 559,392,529 of record OY997264.1, on the reverse strand, counting down.
AACTGACTTCCACGGAGTTTCATGATTTTTGGAGCTATGCAGAATAGGTTTCCAATATTTGCTCCTTTTCCAGTCAGAATTCCAGTTGCCGGCATTCCCCCTCTTCATGGTAAACCTTGTAAAATAAGAGAGAATAGCCATAAGTATTGAGACATAATGTGTGATACCAGCCCATAATGCAATAAATATCGATATAAAAGCATGATGCAAAATGGACGTATCAACTCCCCCAAGCTTAGACCTCGCTTGTCCTCAAGCGGAAGCCGAAATCGAAAAATATGTCCACATGTTTAGAGATAGAGGTGTTGATAAAAATAAAATATGGACACGAGGGCATCATGATCATTCTTATAACAATAATGTATATAGATTTTGTCATATGATTTCTTATGCTCAAGTAACAACTAATTCACAATGTCAAGTATGGTTCAGAAACTTCATTGGGAACTAACAAACTCTAATATCAGTCATTGAAGCAATTGCAATTTATCATAACATCAGAAAGATTCAAGAATAGAGCTTTTCAGCAAGTCTACATACTCAACTATCATATAGTCTTCTACAATTGCTAACACTCACGCAATACTTGTGGTTATGGAGTTTCAACCGGACACTGAGAAATATAGGGGCTTATTGTGTTGCCTCCCAACGTATTCACCTTTGGGTGATGTCAACAATAATAATTCATGCTAACTTACATCCAATTGGATATATATATCAGGATCTTTCAAACACGAGGAGCTTGCCAAAGGATAAAAATGAAAAAGGGAAAGGTGAAGATCACCTTGACTCAAGCATAAAGTAAAAACATAAAGTAAAAGATAGGCCCTTCGCAGAGGGAAGCAGAGGTTGTCATGTGCTTTTAGGGTTGGATGCTTAAAATCTTAATGCAAAAGAACGTCACTTTATATTGCCACTTGTATATGGACCTTTATTATGCAGTCCGTCGCTTTTATTGCTCCCATAACAAGATCATATAAAGCTTATTTTCTCTGCACTAATAAGTCATACATATTTAGAGAGCAATTTTTATTGCCTGCAACAGGACAACTTACTTGAAGGATCTTACTCAATCCATAGGTAGGTATGGTGGACTCTCATGGCAAAACTGGTTTAAGGATATTTGGAAGAACAAGTAGTATCTCTACTTGGTGCAAGGAATTTAGCTAGCATGAGGGGGAAAGGCAAGCTCAACATGTTGGGAAGATCAATGACAATATACTTTAACTCAGATGTGAGAAAACATAAACCATTACGTTGTCTTCCTTGTCCAACATCAACTCTTTTAGCATGTCATACTTAATGAGTGCTCCCAATCATAAAAGATGTCCAAGATAATATATTTGTATGTGAAAACCTCTCTTTCCTTAATACTTCCTATTAATTGCAACGATGACCAAAACTACGTTTGTCAACTCTCAACAACTTTTATGCCTCATACTTTCTATGTGTGAAGTCGTTACTATCCATAAGATCAATATAAACTCTTTTATTCTTTTTATTTTTTCTAATTTCTCAAGATCATAGCAAGAATGTAAAGCCCTTGACTCAACACTAATCTTTATTATAGATAGGTCACGGACTCGATTACATAGAGAGATCACAAAGCAAAAATCAAAACTACTTGATAATAAAACTTCAATCTACTAAATCAAGATACTACTAAAAGGATCGAACTAAATAAAACGGTAAAGATAGGAGTGTGATGGTGATACGATACCGGGGCACCTCCCCCAAGCTTGGCAGTTGCCAAGGGGAGTGCCCATACCCATGTGATTATGTCCTCGGAGGTGGTGAAGTAAGAGTTGTTGATGACGTAGGCTTCTTCCTCAATTTACGCTTGAGTATAGTATTTTGCTCCTTTAGGTCATCGATCTCCTGCTCAAGACTTAATATTCTTTTGCATAATTCCTATTTATTTTCCTGCAAGAGATGAAAAGGAATAAACTCGATCTTTGGCTTCTTTGCTCTATCAGGGAGGCTTGACTTTTTAAACTCCACATGCATGTCCCCAGGTTGAGGTATTGGGGCTTCGTCTTCATGTGAACTCGTCTCCTCCTTTCCCTTAGGCCCATAGTCTTCCTCTTCTTCAGTGGTCCAGCCATCATGCCCCAAGTCCCCGTAGACTTTAGGGTCTGCAAGGTAATCAGCCACATAGCTTTCCCCTTCCGAATCCCGAGACGACATATTGCTCTAAATCTGTAACAGAAACAGCTCAAAACGAAAACAGAGGATATTTGCGTGATACGGTAGTCAAAACTACCGGGAGATTATATAATGAATTCTTACTGACCAAAATACGTAACGTGCAAGAAAACAGAGTCCGGGATGCACACGAGGTGGCCACGAGACAGGGGCGCGCCCAGGAAGGGAGGGCGCACCCTCCACCCTCGTGGAGGCCTCGTGTCCTTCCCGGACTACTTCTTTCTTTACAAAATTCTTAAATATTCCAAAATGGATAAAAATTGCCATTAGAATTGTTTTGAAGTCGGTTTACTTACCGTACCACATACCTATTTCTTTTCGGAGTCTGAAACATTCTGGAAAGTGTCCCTTATGTATTCCTCGGGGGTTATGGTCTCAATAATATTAGTTTCAACATTGATAGGATTACCTGAGATATAATGTTTGATTCTTTGACCGTTCACCACCCTCGGACTTGTGCCTTTGAAGTTGTTGATTTTTATGGCACCAGAACGATAGACCTCCTCGACAATGTAAGGACCTTCCCATTTAGGGAGAAGTTTTCCTGCAAAAAATCTTAAAAGAGAGTTGAATAATAACACATAATCCCCTACGTTAAACTCACGCTTTTGTATCCTTTTGTCATGCCAGCGCTTGACTTTTTCTTTGAATAGCTTGGCATTCTCATAGGCTTGGGTTCTCCATTCATCAAGTGAGCTAATATCAAATTGTTTGGGAACGTAGCAGAAATTCAAAATTTTCTACGCATCACCAAGATCAATCTATGTAGATTATAGCAAGAGAGGGAGAGGATGAGCATCTTCATACCCTTGAAGATCGCTAAGTGGAAGCATTACAAGAACACAGATGATGGAGTCATACTCACGGAGATTCAAATCGCGGAAGATCCGATCTAGCGCCGAACGGACGACACCTCCACGTTCAACACACGTATAGCTCGGGAACGTCTCCTCCTTCTTGATCCAGCAAGGGGAGAGGAGAAGTTGAGGGAGAGCTCCGGCAGCACGATGGCGTGGTGGTGGTGGAGCTCGTGGTTCTCCAGCAGGGCTTCACCAAGCACTACAGAGAAGGAGGAGGTGTTGGAGGAGGGAGAGGGCTGTGCCAGGGAAGAGATGCGGCTGCCCTCCCACCCCTCCACTATATATAGGGGCAAGGGGAGAGGGGGAGGCGCCCTAGGGTTTCCCATAGGGGGCGGCGGCCAAGCAGATTTGATCACCCTAGGGAAAATCCTAGGGAGACTTGCCCCCCAAGCCAAGTAGGTGGAGGATTGCCTCCCAAGCCAGGTGGAGGCACCCCACCTCCCCAAATAACGTGGGAAAGGGTGTGGGAGCGCACCACCCCTTAGTGGGCTGGTTTTCCCCTTCCCCTTTGGCCCATGAGGCCCTCCAACACTTGTCGGGGCTCCCGAAACACCTTTCGGTCATGCTGGCCATAGCCTGATACCCCCGGAACACTTCCGTTCTCCAATACCCTTCGTCCAATATATTGATCTTCACTGCCGAACCATTCCGGAACTCGTCGTGACGTCCGGGGTCACATCCGGGACTCCGAACTACCTACGGTAACCACATACTATTTCCCATAACAACTTTAGCGTCACTGAACCTTAAGTGTGTAGACCCTACGGGTTCGGGAACCATGCAGACATGACCGAGACACCTCTCCGGCTAATAACCAATAGCGGGATCAGGATACCCATATTGGCTCCCACATGTTACATGATGATCTCATTGTATGAACCACGATGTCGGGGATTCAATCAACCCCGTATACAATTCCCTTTGTTAATCGGTATGTTACTTGCCCGAGATTCGATCGTTGGTATCCCAATACCTTGTTCAATCTCGTTACCGGCAAGTCACTTTACTCGTTCCGTAATGCATGATCCCATGACTAACTACTTAGTCACATTGAGCTCATTATGATGATGCATTACCGACTGGGCCCAGAGACCTCTCTGTCATACGGAGTGACAAATCCCAGTCTCGATTCGTGACAACCCAACAGACACTTTCGGAGATACCTATAGTGCACCTTTATAGCCACCCAGTTACATTGTGATGTTTGGTACACCCAAAGCATTCCTACGGTATCTGGGAGTTGCACAATCTCATGGTCTAAGTAAATGATACTTGACATTAGAAAAGCTTTAGCAAACAAACTACACGATCTTGTGCTATGCTTAGGATTGGGTCTTGTCCATCACATCATTCTCCTAATGATGTGATCCCGTTATCAATGACATCCAATGTCCATAGTCAGGAAACCATGACCATCTGTTGATCAACGAGCTAGTCAACTAGAGGCACACTAGGGACTTGTTGTGGTCTATGTATTCACACATGTATTACAGTTTCCAGATAATACAATTATAGCATGAACAATAGACAATTATCATGAACAAGGAAATACAATAATAACCATTTTATTATTGCCTCTAGGGCATATTTCCAACAGTCTCCCACTTGCACTAGAGTCAATAATCTAGTTCACATCACTATGTGATTGTAATGAATCCAACACCCATTGGGTTTGATCATATCTCGCTTGTGAGAGATGTTATTAGTCAACGGGTCTGAATCTTTCAGATCCGTGTGTGCTTTACAAATCTATATGTCATCTCCTAGATGCAGCTACCACGCGCTATTTGGAACTATTCCAAATAACTGCTCTACTATACGAATCCGGTCTACTACTCAGAGTCATCCATATTAGTGTCAAAGTTTGCATCGGCGTAACCCTTTACGACGAACTCTTTTGCCACCTCCATTATCGAGAAAATTCCTTAGTCCACTAGTTACTAAGGATAACCTTGACCGCTGTCCTGTGATCCATTCCTGGATCACACTTGTACCCCTTGACTGACTCATAGCAAGGCACACTTCAGGTGCGGTACACAGCATAGCATACCGTGGAGCCTACATCTAAAGCATAGGGGACGACCTTCGTCCTTTCTCTCTCTTCTGCCGTGGTCAGGTCTTGAGTCTTACTCAATACTCACACCTTACAACACAACCAAGAACTCCTTCTTTGCCGATCTATTTTGAACTCCTTCAAAATCTTGTCACAGTATGTGTTCATTTGAAAGTACTATTAAGCATTTTGATCTATCCTTATAGGTCTTGAGCTCTGTCGTGGAATTAACACGTCAGATGTCCTTAGTGAGGGGACTTAGTCGCGAGGCCAACGCATCTATGTGGTAGCTTGAGAGGGGTTGAGCGGAATCGAGAGACGCAACAAAAGACAAGGGTTTAGACAGCTTCGGGCCCCGGGAAACATCATCCGGTAAAAACCCTACATGCTGTTTGAGGCTAGATCTCATTATCATCACGAGGGAGTCGCTGTAAACCGGCTCGCCTCTAGTTATGTCTAGCCCTAGAGATTGTTTCTTGCTTCTTGCTTGTCCCTCTTTGAGGAGCCCTGCCCCTCCTTATATATGTTGAAGGGGCGGGTTACATGTGGAGTCCTATTAGGATTAGGACTAGTCTATCTCTAATACAAACCGGATACAAGTCCTGGTCTTAATTCCTTGTAAGGTAAATATTCATCATGCCTTTCCTCTTAAACCGGCCCACCATAGTATGGATCGGCCTTCACGAACCGCTAGTTAGGCCACCGGGTCTTGTCGCTCCTCTGATCCTCCTGCCGGATTATCAATGAACCGTAAACCGCCAGGTCCAAACAGGTCCCTGGTGAATCGCCAAGACTTCGTCGGGTCTCAAGTAAACCGCCAAGTCTGGACGGTTTATACTTCCGACCGGTTTATGCCGTGGGGTATATCCCCGACAAGCTCAATGTTTAAGTAGCTTAATCCAGGTTTTCATTGAAAAACACCTTTCAAACAACCCTATATGCTTTCCAGAAATTCTACATCATTTCCGATCAATGATATGTCAACAACATATACCCATCAGAAATTCTATAGTGCTGCCACTCACTTCTTTGGAAATACAAGTTTCTCATAAACTCTGTATAAACCCAAAATCTTTGATCATCTCATCAAAGCGTATATTCCATCTCCGAGATGTTTACTCCAGTCCTTAGAAGGATTACTAGAGCTTTGCATACTTGTTAGCATCTTTCAGGATTGACAAAACCTTCTAGTTGTATCACATACAACCTTTCCTCAAGAAAATCGTCGAGGAAACAATGTTTTGACATCCTATCTGCAATATTTCATAAACAATGCAGTAATTGCTAATATAATTCCAACAGACTCTTAGCATCGCTACGACTGAGAAAGTCTCATCGTAGTCAACTTCTTGAACTTGTCGGAAAACATCTTAGCGACAAGTCGAGCTTTCTTAATGGTGACACTTACCATCATTGTCTGTCTTCCTTTTAAAATCCATCTATGCTCAACAGCCTTACGACCATCGAGTAGTTCTTCCAAAGCCTATACTTTGTTTTCATACATGGATCCTCTCTCGGATTTTATGGCCTTGAGCCATTCGTCGGAATCCAGGCCCACCATCGCTTCTCCATAGCTCGTAGGTTCATTGTTGTCTAGCAACATGACCTCCAAGACAGGATTACGTACCACTCTGAAGTAGTACGTATCCTTGTCAACCTATGAGTTTTGGTGGTGACTTGATCTGAAGTTTCATGATCAATATCAGCTTCCACTTCAATTGGTGTAGGCGCCACAGGAACAACTTCCTATGCCCTGCTACACACTAGTTGAAGTGACGATTCAATAACCTCATCAAGTCTCCACCATCCTCCCACTCAATTCTTTCAAGAGAAACTTTTCCTTGAGAAAGGACCCGATTCTAGAAACAATCCCTTTTGCTTCCGGAACTGAGACAGGAGGTATACCCAACTGTTTTTGGGTGTCCTATGAAGATGCATTTATCCGCTTTGGGTTCGAGCTTATCAGCCTGAAACTTTTTCACATAAGCGTCGCAGCCCCAAACTTTTAAGAAACGACAACTTAGGTTTCTCTAAACCATAGTTCATACGGTGTCGTCTCAACGGAATTGCGTGGTACCCTATTTAAAGTGAATGCGGTTGTCTCTAATGCCTAACCCATAAACGATAGTGGTAATTCGATAAGAGACATCATGGTATGCCCCATATCCAATAGGGTGCATCTATGATGTTCAGACACACCATCACACTATGGTGTTCCAGGCGGTGTTAGTTGTGAAACAATTTCCACAATGTCTTAATTGTGTACCAAACTCGCAACTCAGATATTCATCTCTATGATCATATCATAGACATTTTATCCTCTTGTCATGAAGATCTTCAACTTCACTCTGAAATTACTTGAACCTTTCAATAATTCAGACTTGTGTTTCATCAAGTAAATATACTTAGCATCTACTCAAATCATCTGTGAAGTAAGAACATAACAATATCCACTGCGTGCCTCAGCACTCATTGGACTGCACACATCAAAATGTATTACTTCCAACAAGTTGCTTTCTTGTTCCTTCTCACTGAAAACGAGGCCTTTCAGTCATCTTGCCCATGTGGCATGATTTGCATGTCTCAAGTGATTCAAAATCAAGTGAGTCCAAATGATCCATCTGTATGGAGTTTCTTCATGCATATATACCAATAGACATGGTCCGCATGTAGAGGCGGAGCTATGTTGGGGCCAGGGGGGGCGCTGCCCCCCCAGCCTTTGACCAATTTCTGAAGAAATTTTTTTGGGAGACTTAGATTAGAACATTTTTAGCATTTGGCCCCCCTAGACACTAATCATTTGTGTTTCGCCCCCCAGAGTTTTTCGGCTAGCTCCGCCACTATTCGCATGTCTCAATCTTTTCAAAAACGAGTGAGTCCAAATATCCATCAACATGGAGCTTCTTCATGCATTTTATACCAATATCACTCAAATGGCAGTGCCACAAGTATGTGGTACTATCATTACTATCTTATATCTTTTGGTATGAACATGTGTATCACTACGATCGAGATTCAATAAACCATTCATTTTAGGTGCAAGACCGTTGAAGGTATTATTCAAATAAATAGAGTAACCATTATTCTCCTTAAATGGATAACCGTATTGCGATAAACATAATACAATCATGTCTATGCTCAACGCAAACACCAAATAACAATTATTTAGGTTTAACACCAATCTCGATGGTAGAGGGAGCATGCGATGCTTGATCACATCAACCTTGGAAACACTTCCAACATATATCGTCATCTCACCTTTTGCTAATCTCTGTTTATTCCGTAGCTTTTATTTCGAGTTACTAACACTTAGCAACCGAACCAGTATCTAATACCCTGGTGCTACTAGGAGTACTAGTAAAGTACACATTAATATAATGTATATCCAATATACTTCTGTCGATCTTGCCAGCCTTCTCATCTACCAGTATCTAGGGTAGTTCTGCTTCAGTGACCGTTCCCTCATTACAGAAGCACTTAGTCTCGGGTTTGGGTTCAACCTTGGGTTTCTTCACTAGAGCAGCAACTGATTTGCCGTTTCATGAAGGATCCCTTCTTTCCCTTGCCCTTCTTGAAACTAGTGGTTTTACTGACCATCAACAATTGATGCTCCTACTCGATTTCTACTTTCGCGGTGTCAAACATCGCAAATTGCTCAAGGATTATCATATCTATCCCTGATATGTTATAGTTCATCATGAAGCTCTAGTAGCTTGGTGGCAGTGACTTTGGAGAACCATCACTATCTCATCTGGAAGATAACTCCCACTCGATACAAGCGATTGTAGTACTCAGACAATCTGATCACATGCTCAACGATTGAGCTTTTCTCCCTTAGTCTGCAGGCTTAAGAAACTTGTCGGAGGTCTCACACCTCTTGACGTGGGCACGAGCCTGAAATCCCAATTTCAGCTCTTGGAACATCTCATATGTTCCGCGACGTTTTAAAATGTCATCGGTGCCTCAATTCTAAACCGTTTAACATTACGCATTGAACTATCACGTAGTCATCAAAACGTGTATGTCAGATGTTCACAACATCCACAGACGACGCTTGAGGTTCAGCACACCGAGCGGTGCATTAAGGACATAAGCCTTCTGCGCAGCAATGAGGATAATCCTCAGTTTATGGACCCAGTCCGCATAATTGCTACTATCAAATTTCAACTAAATTTTATCTAGGAACATATCTAAATAGTAGAACTAAAGTGCAAGCTACGACATAATTTGCAAAGTCCTTTTGACTATGTTCATGATAATTAAGTTCATCTAATGAACTCCCACTCAGATAGACATCCCTCTAGTCATCTAAGTGATACATGATCCGAGTCAACTAGGACGTGTCCGATCATCACATGAGACAGACTAGTCATCATCGGTGAACATCTCCATGTTGATCGTATCTACTATATGACTCATGTTTGACCTTTCGGCCTCTTGTGTTCCGAGGCCATGTCTGTACATGCTAGGCTCGTCAAGTCAACCTAAGTGTTTTGCGTGTGTAAATCTGGCTTACACCCATTGTATGTGAATGTTAGAATCTATCACACCCGATCATCACGTGGTGCTTCGAAACAACGAACTTTCGCAACGGTGCACAATTAGGGGGAACACCTTCTTGAAATTTTAGTGAGGGATCATCTTATTTATGCTACCGTTGTTCTAAGCAAATAAGATCTAAACATGACAAACATCACATGCAAATCATAAAGTGACATGATACGGCCAATATCATCTTGCGCCTTTGATCTCCATCTTGAGGCACGGCATGATCACCTTCGTCACCGGCATGACACCATGATCTCCATCATCATGATCTCCATCATCGTGTGTTCATGAAGTTGTCTCGCCAACTATTACTTGTACTACTATGGCTAACGGTTTCGCAATAAAGTAAAGTAATTACATGGCGTTATTCAATGACATGCAGGTCATACAATAAATTAAGACAACTCCTATGGCTCCTGCCAGTTGTCATACTCATCGACATACAAGTCGTGATTCCTATTACAAGAACATGATCAATCTCATACATCACATTCTTTTTGGCCATATCACATCACATAGCATACCCTGCAAAAACAAGTTAGACGTCCTCTAATTGTTGTTGGATGTTTTACGTGGCTGCTACGGGTTTCTAGCAAGAACGTTTTTTTACCTACGCAAAGCCACAACAGTGATATGCCAATTGCTATTTACCCTTCATAAGGACCCTTTTCATCGAATCCGATCTGACTAAAGTGGGAGAGACTGGCACCCGCTAGCCACCTTATGCAACAAGTGCATGTCAGTCGGAGGAACCTGTCTCACGTAAGCGTACATGTAAGGTCGGTCCGGGCCGCTTCGTCCCACGATGCTGCCAAATCAATATAAGACTAGTAACGGTAAGCATATTGAACAAACCAACACCCACAACTACTTGTGTTCTACTCGTGCATAGAATCTACGCAATAGACCTAGCTCATGATGCCACTATTGGGCAACGTAGCAGAAATTCAAAATTTTCTATGCATCACCAAGATCAATCTATGTAGATTATAGCAACAAGAGAGGGAGAGGATGAGCATCTTCATACCCTTGAAGATTGCTAAGCGGAAGCGTTACAAGAACGCGGATGATGGAGCCGTACTCGTGGAGATTCAAATTGCGGAAGATCCGATCTAGCGCCAAACGGATGACGCCTCCACGTTCAACACACGTACAGCTCGGGAATGTCTCCTCCTTCTTGATCCAGCAAGGGGAGAGGAGAAGTTGAGGGAGAGCTCCGGCAGCACGATGGCGTGGTGGTGGTGGAGCTCGTAGTTCTCCAGCAGGGCTTCGCCAAGCACTACAGAGGAGGAGGAGGTGTTGGAGGAGGGAGAGGGCTGCGCCAGGGAAGAGGTGCATCTGCCCTCCCACCCCTCCACTATATATAGGGGCAAGGGGAGAGGGGGAGGCGCCCTAGGGTTTCCCCTAGGGGGCGGCGGCCAAGCAGATTGGATCTCCCTAGGGAAAATCCTAGGGAGACTTGCCCCCCAAGCCAAGCAGGTGGAGGATTGCCTCCCAAGCCAGGTGGAGGCACCCCACCTCCCCAAATAATGTGGGAAAGGGTGTGGGGGCGCACCACCCCTTAGTGTGCTGGTTTTCCCCTTCCCCTTTGGCCCATGAGGCCCTCCAACACTTGTCGGGGCTCCCGAAACACCTTTCGGTCATGCTGGCCATAGACTGGTACCCCTGGAACACTTCCGGACTCCAGTACCCTTCGTCCAATATATTGATCTTCACTACCGGACCATTCCGGAACTCCTCGTGACGTCCGGGATCACATGCGGGACTCCGAACTACCTTCGGTCACCACATACTATTTCCCATAACAACTCTAGCATCACCGAACCTTAAGTGTGTAGACCCTACGGGTTCGGGAACCATGTAGACATGACCTAGACACCTCTCCGGCCAATAACCAATAGCGGGATCTGGATACCCATATTGGCTCCCACATGTTCTATGATGATCTCATCGGATGAACTACGATGTCGGGGATTCAATCAATCCCGTATATAATTCCCTTTGTCAATCGGTATGTTACTTGCCTGAGATTCGATCGTTGGTATCCCAATACCTCGTTCAATCTCGTTACCGGCAAGTCACTTTACTCGTTTCGTAATGCATGATCCCATGACTAACTACTTAGTCACATTGAGCTAATTATGATGATGCATTACCGAGTGGGCCCAGAGATACCTCTCCGTCATACGGGGTGACAAATCCCAGTCTCGATTCGTGCCAACCCAACAGACACTTTCGGAGATACCTGTAGAGCACCTTTATAGCCACCCAGTTACGTTGTGAAGTTTGGTACACCCAAAGCATTCCTACGGTATCCGGGAGTTGCACAATCTCATGGTCTAAGGAAATGATACTTGACATTAGAAAAGCTTTAGCAAACGAACTACACGATCTTGTGCTATGCTTAGGATTGGGTCTTGTCCATCACATCATTCTCCTAATGATGTGATCCCGTTATCAATGACATCCAATGTCCATAGTCAAGAAACCATGACCATCTGTTGATCAACGAGCTAGTCAACTAGAGGCACACTAGGGACTTGTTGTGGTCTATGTATTCACACATGTATTATGGTTTCCAGTTAATACAATTATAGCATGAACAATAGACAATTATCATGAACAAGGAAATACAATAATAACCATTTTATTATTGCCTCTAGGGCATATTTCCAACACAAATAACCCCTTCTCACCGGCAAGTTTGAAGTCATAATTGAGCTCTCTAATAGCCCAATATGCTTTATGTTCAAGTTCAAGAGGTAAGTGACATGCTTTTCCATAAACCATCTTGTACGGAGACATACCCATAGGATTTTTGTAAGCAGTTCTATAGGCCCATAATGCATCATCAAGTTTTTTGGACCAGTTCTTTCTAGATCTATTCACAGTCTTTTGCAATTAATTTGAGCTCTCTATTGCTCAACTCTACTTGACCACTAGACTACGGGTGATAAGGAGATGCGATTCTATGATTAACATCATACTTAGCAAGCATCTTATGGAAAGCACAATGAATAAAATGCGAACCACCATTAGTCATAAGATATCTAGGGACTCCAAACCTCGGAAAAATAACTTCTTTAAGCATTTTAATAGAAGTGTTATGATCAGCACTACTAGTTGGAATAGCTTCTACCCACTTGGAAACGTAATCAACATCAACTAAAATATGTGTGTAACCATTAGAGGTAGGAAAAGGTCCCAATAATCAAAGCCCCAAACATCAAATGGTTCAATAACAAGAGAATAATTCATAGGCATTTCTTGACGTCTACTAATATTACCAATTCTTTGACATTCATCACAAGATAAGACAAACTTACGAGCACCTTTGAAGAGAGTAGGCCAATAAAAACCGGATTGCAATACCTTATGTGCAGTTCTATCTCCAGCATGGTGTCCTCCATATGATTCAGAGTGACACTTGTGTAGGATCTGTTCCTATTCATGCTCAGGTACACAACGTCTAATAACGTCATCTACTCCTTCTTTATAAAGGTGTGGGTCATCCCAGAAGTAATGTCTTAAATCATAAAAGAACTTTTTCTTTTGCTGGTATGTGAAACTAGGTGGTATAAATTTAGCAACAATGTAATTAGCATAATCAGCATACCAAGGAGCAGTACGAGAAGCATTAATGACCGCTAATTGTTCATCAGGAAAGTTATCATCAATAGGCAGTGGGTCATCAAGAACATTCTCTAACCTAGACAAGTTGTCTGCAACGGGGTTCTCAGCTCCCTTTCTATCAATAATATGCAAATCAAATTCTTGGAGCAAGAGAACCCATCTAATGAGTCTAGGCTTAGCATCTTTCTTTTCCATAAGATATTTAATTGCAGCATGATCAGTGTGAATAGTAACTTTGGAATCAACAATATAAGGTCTAAACTTATCACAAGCAAACACAACTGCTAAGAATTCTTTTTCAGTAGTAGCATAATTTCTCTGGGCAGTATCAAGAGTCTTACTAGCATACTGGATAACATTCAATTTCTTATCAACTCTTTGCCCTAGAACAGAACCTACAGCATAATCACTAGCATCACACATAATTTCAGAAGGTAAATTCCAATCAGGTGGCTGAACAATAGGTGCAGTAATCAAAGCTTTCTTAAGTATTTCAAATGCTTGTACACAATCATCATCAAAGACAAAAGAAATATCTTTTTGCAATAAATTAGTCAAAGGCCTAGAGATTTTAGAGAAGTCCTTAATGAACCTCCTACAAAAACCGACATGACCAAGGAAACTTCTTATACCTTTTATGTCCTTGGGACATGGCATCTTTTCAATAGCATCAACTTTAGCTTTATAACCTTCAATACCTCTCTCGGAAATCTTATGCCCCAAGACAATGCCTTCATTAACCATAAAGTGGCACTTTTCCCAATTCAACACGAGACTAGTGTCTTCACATCTCTGCAAAACTCGATCAGGGTTGCTCAAGCAATCATCAAAAGAGGATCCATAAACGGAGAAATCATCCATGAATACCTCACAAATCTTTTCACAAAAGTCAGAGAATATAGCCACCATGCATCTTTGAAAGTTAGCAGGTGCATTACATAAACCAAAAGGCATACGTCTATAAGCAAAAGTACCGAAAGGGCAAGTAAAAGTAGTTTTTGATTTATCCTTCGCTGACACAGGTATTTGAGAGAACCCAGATAACCATCTAGAAAGCAGAAATGTGTGTGTTTGGATAGTCTTTATAGCATTTGATCGATAAAAGGTAAAGGGTAATGATCTTTCTTAGTAGCTTTATTTAATTTACGGAAATCAATTACCATCCTATAACCTGTAATAATTCTTTGCGGGATCAATTCATCTTTATCATTAGGAACGACAGTAATACCTCCCTTTTTAGGAACACAATGGACATGGCTTACCCAATCACTATCAGCAACGGGATAAATTATACCTGCCTCAAGGAGCTTTAGTATCTCCTTTCTTACCACTTCTTTCATCTTAGGATTCAATCGTCATTGAGGATCTCTAACTGGTTTGGCATCGTCCTCCAAATTAATTTTGTGTTGGCATAACGTGGGACTAATGCCCTTGAGACCATCCAGCATATATCCAATAGCAGCACGGTGCTTCTTCAGAGTTTTCAATAATCTTTCTTCTTCTTGCTCTGAAAGGTTAGCACTAATAATAATAGGATATATTTTCTTTTCATCAAGATAAGCATACTTAAGATTATCAGGTAATGGTTTGAGTTCAAACACGGGATCACCCTTGGGTGGAGGGGGATCCCCTAGAATTTCAACGGGTAGGTTGTGTTTCAGAATAGGTTCCTGTTGAAGGAACACTTAATCTATTTCCCTTCTTTCATTTATAAACATATCATTTTTGTGGTCTAGCAAATATTGTTCTAACGGATCAGTAGGAGGCACAGCAATAGAAGCAAGACCAATAATCTCATCCTTACTAGGCGATTCTTTATCACGGGGTTGTCTACGAAACTTAGCAAAATTAAACTCACGAGACATATCCCCTAAGCCAATTGTAACAATATCCTTCTCACAATCAATCTTAGCATTAAAAGTGTTCAAGAAGGGCCTACCAAATATAATGGAACAAAAATCATATTGTGGGGAGCTAAGAACAAGAAAATCAGTAGGATATTTAACCTTCCCACACAAAACTTCAACATCTCTAACAATCCCAACTTGTGAAATAGTATCTCTATTGGCAAGCTTGATGGTAACATCTATACCTTCCAATTCAGCGGGTGCAATATCGTGCATAATTTCTTTATATAAGTCATAGGGTATTGCACTAGCACTAGCACCCATATCACATAAGCCATGATAACAATGATCTCTTATTTTAACAGAAATAACAGGCATGCCTACAACAGGTCTATGTATCTTAGCATCTGGTCTAACAATATTGGCAGTCTCACCACAGAAATAAATAACATGCCCATCTAAATCATCATCCAAGAGATCTTTAACCATAGCAATACTAGGTTCAACTTTGATTTGCTCAGGAGGTGTATAAGTCCTAGTATTACTCTTGCAAACAACAGACGAGTTTTTAGCATGATCATTTATCCTAACAGGAAAAGGAGGTTTCTCAACATAAGTAGTAGGAATAATAGGATCACCATAGTGACAGTCTTTTCTTCAACTATAATAGGTGCAACTACTTTTACTTCAATGGGAGGATTATATTTAAACCACTTCTCCTTAGGGAGATCAACGTGAGTAGCAAAAGATTCACAGAAAGAAGCTACTATCTCAGAGTCAAGTCCATATTTAGCGCTAAATCCACGAAAAGCATCGGTATCCATAAAAGATTTAACACAATCAAACTTAGGTGTCATACCTGACTCCTTACCATTGCCGAAACCCCAATCTTCAGAGTTGCGTTTAATTCTTTCCAATAAGTCCCATTTGAATTCAATAGTCTTCAGCATATAAGAACCAGCACAGGAAGTATCGAGCATGTTGCGATTATTGGGAGAAAGCCAAGCATAAAAATTTTGAATTATCATTTCTCTGGAGAGCTCATGATTGGGGCATGAATATAACATTGACTTAAGCCTCCCCCAAGCTTGAGCGATGCTTTCTCCTTCACGAGGCCAGAAATTATATATGCAATTATGATCACGATGAACAAGATGCATAGGATAGAACTTCTGGTGAAATTCCAACTTCAATCGTTTATAATTCCAAGATACCGTATCATCACATAGCCTATACCATGTCAATGCATCTCCCTTCAAAGATAAAGGGAAGACCTTCATTTTGAAAACATCATCGGGGATACCTGCAAGCTTAAATAATCCACAAACTTCATCCACAAAGATAAGGTGTAAATCGGGATGCAATGTTCCATCTCCTGCAAAGGGATTAGCTAGCAGTTTCTCTATCATACCCGAAGGAATCTCAAAGTAAATATTTTCAGTAAGTTCAGCAGGTTGAGGAGCAACTCTTTGCTCTTCTGGTCGGGGTGAAGATACCCCGAACAAGCCCCTCAAAGGATTAGTTTCCATAGTAACAACTGACAGAAAATTTCAGCACACTATATAAATGTTTCCTTACCAAGTTCCACTCACCAAAGGCGCTTCACTCCCCGGCAACGGCGCCAGAAAAGAGTCTTGATGACCCACAAGTATAGGGGATCTATCATAGTCCTTTCGATAAGTAAAGAGTGTCGAACCCAACGAGGAGCAGAAGGAAATGACAAGCGGTTTTCAGTAAGGTTTTCTCTGCAAGCACTGAAATTGTAGGTAACAGATAGTTTTGTGATAAGATAAATTGTAACGGGTAACAAGCAATGAAAGTAAATAAAGTGCAGCAAGGTGGCCCAATCCTTTTTGTAGCAAAGGACAAGCCTGGACAATTTCTTATAATGAGAAAAGAGCTCCCGAGGACACATGGGAATTATTGTCAAGCTAGTTTTCATCACGCTCATATGATTCGCGTATGGTACTTTGATAATTTGGTATGTGGGTGGACCGGTGCTTGGGTACTGCCCTTACTTGGACAAGCAACCCACTTATGATTAACCCCTATTGCAAGCACCCGCAACTACAAAAGAAGTATTAAGGTAAACCTAACCACAACATTAGACACATGTATCCAAATCAGCCCCTAACGAAGCAACGCATAACTAGGGTTTAAGCTTCTGTCACTCTAGCAACCCATCATCTACTTATTACTTCCCAATTCCTTCCTCTAGGCCCAAATAATGGTGAAGTGTTATGTAGTCGACGTTCACATAACACCACTAGAGGAAAGACAACATACATCTCATCAAAATATCGAACGAATACCAAATTCACATGACTACTAATAGCAAGACTTCACCCATGTCCTCCGGAACAAACGTAACTACTCACAAAGCATATTCATGTTCATAATCAGAGGAGTATTAATATGCATTAAGGATCTGAACATATGATCTTCCACCAAGTAAACCAATTAGTATCAACTACAAGGAGTAATCAACACTACTAGCAACCCACAGGTACAAATTTGTGGTTTTGGATACAAGATTGAATACAAGAGATGAACTAGGGTTTGAGAGGAGATGGTGCTGGTGAAGATGTTGATGGAGATTGACCATCCCGATGAGAGGATCGTTGGTGATGATGATGATGATGATTTCCCCCTCCCAGAGGGAAGTTTCCCCGACAGAATAGTTGTGCCGGAGCCCTAGATTGCTTCCGCCAAGGTTCCGCTTCGTGGCGGTGGAGTTTTGTCCCGTAAGCTTGCCTCTGATTTTTTCCAGGGTAAAAGCCTTCATATAGCAGAAGATGGGCACCGGAGGGCCACCAGGGGGCCCAGGAGACGGGGGGCGCGCCCAGTAGGGGTGGGCGCGCCCCACCCTCCTGGCCAGGGTGTGGGCCCCCTCTTGTGCTTTCTTCGCCCAATAATTCTTATTAATTCCAAAACTAACTTCCGTGGAGTTTAGTGATTTTTGGAGCTGTATAGAATAGGTTTCCAATATTTGCTCCTTTTCCAGCCAGAATTCCAGCTGCCGGCATTCCCCCTCTTCATGGTAAACCTTGTAAAATAAGAGAGAATAGCCATAAGTATTGAGACACAATGTGTAATAACAGCCCATAATGCAATAAATAGCGATATAAAAGCATGATGCAAAATGGATGTATCACCTCGTCATCGAATTGAGGTAACAATTTGCGCTTCGGGTAACTTTTTGTTGGGCGTTCGAGTCAGTATTCCTCGGCTGCCAGGACCTCAGTCCATCTATGAGTGAGCAGATCTTGATCGGCTTGAAGCTACTGCTGCTCCTTCTTCAGGCTCTTTGCTGTGGCTATAAGGCAGCGCTTAAAATGCTCCTACTCAATGGGATCCTCATGCATGATAAATTCTTTGTTGCCGAGGCTCACCTCGTCCTCGAAGAGGGGCATGTAATTGCTGTCCTTCGAGTCATCGTTCACGGCGTGTTCATCGGGGCTGGCTCACCCGTCTTCCCATTCTGCCTATTCAAAACTTGGCTTGGTGGGGTCTTCATTGTCTTCGGCATCGTCCGGAGTGCTATTCTCTCTTGTGCTGATATCGCTATTTTTACTATGGCGTGATTTAGAGCGGCGCCGCTGACGTCGGCGCTTAGGCTGTTTCTCAGGAATTTTATCCTCAACTGGATCCTTTTTGTCATCGCCATTGTCTTCCTTGGGTGTATCCACCATGTATATATAGTATGAGGAAGTGGTTGTGCAGCGCCCTGTGGGCGGTGGTTCCTGTTCTTCTCCGGCATCGTCGTCCATACCGTCGATGTCTTCGGAGTCGAAATCAAGCATGTTGGTCAAATCGTCGACAGTGGCTATTAAGTGGGTGGTGGGTGGGCAACGAAGCTCTTCGTCGTCCGCTTCCCATTCAAGTCGGACATAGTTCAGCCAAGAATCTCCTGACAAGGAGGGACTTTAATGAGTTTAACACGTCGCCTAAGGGTGAGTGCTGGAAGATGTCCGCGGAGCTGAACTCTAAGATCGGTGCCCAGTCGGATTCGATGGGTGCGGATACACGCGGTCCGGAGCCTACGGCCGGAGATGAGTCCGAGGTTCTGATGACACAGGCCTCGTTGGAGGTCAGATCTGTGTTCGGCTCTAACGCCGCTGAGTCCGCGGCTTCTGAGGCGAGGTTGAGACTCCCGTCCTCGGATGGCCTGCTCCACTCTGGATCTAGGGCCAGTGCGGTTACAGGCGCAATCTCCTGCACACAGTCTGATGGCAGATTTAGGTCATGTTCATCGTGGCGGCAGGGTGCGGCTGTCATGGGCTCGAATCCGTCGAAGATCAAGTCTCCATGGATGTCGGCAGTGTAGTTCAAGCTTCCAAACCTAACCTGATGGCCAGGGGCATAGCTGTCGATCTGCTCCAGATGGCCAAGCGAGTTGGACCACCGTGCGAAGCCGCCGAATACGAAGATCTGTCTGGGGAGAAAAACTTCACCCTGGACATCGTTGTTGTGGATGATTGAAGGAGCCATCAAGCCTTATGATGACGACACAGTGGAACTCTCAATGAAAGCACCAATGTCGGTGTCAAAACCGGTGGATCTCGGGTAGGGGGTCCCGAACTTTGCGTCTAAGGCTAATGGTAACAGGAGGCGGGGGACACAATGTTTACCCAGGTTCGGGGCCTCTCGATGTAGGTAATACCCTTCTTCCTGCTTGATTGATCTTGATGATATGAGTATTACAAGAGTTGATCTACCATGAGATCGTAGAGGCTAAACCCTAGAAGCTAGCCTATGGTTATGATTGTTGTTGTCCTACGGACTAACCCTCTAGTTTATATAGACAACGGAGGGGGCTAGGGTTACACAGAGTCAGTTACAGAGAAAGGAATCTTCATATTCTAACTGCCAAGCTTGCCTTCCACGCAAAGGAGAGTCCCATCCGGACATGGGACGAAGTCTTCTATCTTGTATCTTCATAGTCCAACAGTCCGGCTGTCCGAGGACCCCTTAATCCAGGACTCCCTCATTCTCCTCATCAAAGCGTATATTCCAACTCTGAGATGCCTGCACCAGTCCATAGATGGATCGTTGGAGCTTGCACAATTTTTTAGCACCCTTAGGATTGACAAAACCTTCTGGTTGCATCATATACAACTCTTCCTTAAGAAAACCATTAAGGAATGCAACTTTGATGTCCATTTGCCAAATTTCATAATCATAAAATGCGGCAATTGCTAACATCATTCAGACAGACTTAAGCATCGCTGCGAGTGAGAAAGTCTCATCGTAGTCAACCCCTTGAACTTGTCGAAAACCTTTCGCGACACGTCGAACTTTGTAGACAGTGATATTACCATCAGCGTCCGTCTTCCTCTTGAAGATCTATTTATTTTCAATGGCCTGCCGATCATCTGGCAAGTCCGCCAAAGTCCAGACTTTGTTCTCATTCATGGATCCTATCTCAGATTTCATGGCCTCAAGCCATTTGTCATAATCTGGGATCATCATAGTTTCTTCATAGTTCGTAGGTTCACCGTGGTCTAATAACATAACTTCCAGGACAGGATTATTGTACCACTCTGGTGCGGAATGTGTTCTGGTCGACCTACGAAGGTTTGTAGCAACTTGATCTGAAGTTTCATGATCATCATCATTAGGTTCCTCTCTACACTACAAAAAAATACACTTCCGTGATGATACGTGTTTGTCACAGTAGGTCGCGTTTTTTGTCATGCATGTACATCCATGATGATTTTATGACAGAATCAAGATAGGCATACCTGTGCTGTCGTAGAAGTGTTCCATGACATTACCAAAATTATCATCACGGAAGTGTCCACTTCCATGACGATAAATCGCGCGTCACAGAAGTGCTTTCATCAAGGGTGACCGACACGTGGCATCCACCGTAACGGAACGCTGTTAAGCTATCGGGTCGGGTTTTGGATCCGATAACCCGTTAACAGCCCCGACCAATGGGGATTTTCCACGTGTAAAATCATCATTGGCTGGAGGAAACACGTGTCGGCTCATCGTTGGGACAGATGTCATCCACTCATTGGACAGAAGGCGCCTATGATACATCGACACGTGGCACGACCCATCAAGTTTAAATGGGCCGACCCAACTAAAGGCCCAAAAGATTTTGGGGACCATAATGGGCCGGCCCAGCTAAAGGCCCATGAGATTTTGCGGACCATAATGGGCTGGCCCAGCTAAAGGCCCACAAGATTTCGTGGGCCATAATGGGCCAACCCAGGTAAAGGCCCACAAGATTTTTGTGTGCCATAATGGGTCGGCCCAGGTAAAGGCCCACAAAATTCTTGCGGATCATAATGGGCCGGCCCAGCTAAAGGCCCACGAGTTTCTCCGACACTAATCGGCCGGCCCAGCTCTAGGCCCACAACATTTTGAGGACCCTAGTAGGCCGGCCCATTAACTGGCTGCCATCTTTTGGGCCAAATGCCAGCCCATATTTGATCCGGTCCATTAATGGCCTACCACATTCCAGGCCTAATAATGGTCCATATGAGATCCGGCCCGTTAAAAGCCTCCCAAGTTCTGGGCCAGATCACGGCCCAGATCAGGTCCGGCCCTTTAAGAGGCTTTGGCCTCAATTATGTCCCATATCAAATTCGGCCCGTTAACTCGACGCTATGCTTTTGGGCCCACTAAAGGCCCATTTAGTAATTCGGCCTGATATTAGTTTCGGCCTGTTAAGGGCCCATTTAACATTTCGGACCTATATTAATTTCAGCCTATTAAAAGCCCATCATATAGTTGGGCCTAACTACGGCCCGGTTTGCATTCGGCCTGCTCGCAGCCGATATCTGTTTGGGCCAAACAAGGACCGAGACAATTTTGGCCTATTAAAAGCCCGTGATTTGATTTGCACAATCATGGGCCGGGGTCCATTTCGGGCTGCTGCCGGCCCGTGAGCTGTTCGGCACATTTCAGGCCCAACCTACTTCTCAGCCTCCTAAAAGCCCATTGAGTTTTCTAGCAAAAAGAGGGCCGGGGGTTACTCGGCCTATTAAAGGCCCGAATCTACTAGTGGGCCAGTTTGACGGGGCCCATGATGCGGATCATACATCATGATTGCATGACGGCCCGATTATGTACCATAATTTTACGGTTTGGCCGGTTTACTGCGAATACAGGATATATATACAGTAAAATAACTGCACCATCGTGAATAAGAAAAAACGTAGACTATACAATGAAGAAATTACGGCATATTACATCCACTAGGCATCAAAGTTTGCCACTATGATAATAAAGCACAAGCAGACAGCAGATTTACATACATTGGGCATCAAAGATCGACACCAGTGCAAATAAACACGCCGACAAAATAATATACAAAACCGACAACACTTCAATAGAGTTCAAGAAAGGTTAGCCCTGCTGGCGAGCTGCAGCGCAAGCACCTGAGCAAGATGATGAGACTGCGCTTGTTCAACACTTATATCTTCCTCACTCTGAAAGATAAACAAGCAGACAAATGACATGTTTTGCACATAAAAATATCAGTGTTGACAATTCATCACATTTCTTACTGACGAATAAAGTGACACATTTTAAAATTGCATTAACACAATATGGTATTGTTCAGGTCAAGACATGGCAGGAAATGACGTTGTGAAGGAGTTGGCAGCTTCACGACACCACCGGATTACAGATCAAGAACTCATAAGTATCAATGGTTAGTGCGTTGTCAATTTATCCCATTTTAGATTGGCAAATAAAGAGAAGGTTTAGATAATAGTAGAATGATACGACATTGTTCATAGTTAAGACATTGCAGAATATGACATTGTGCTGTAGTGGGTAGGTTCACCACACCACTGGATTACGGATGAAGAACAGAAGCATACATGCAGTGCAAGAGAAGATCACTGATATGTCTCCGTCATATCTATAATTTTTGATTGTGCCATGCCAATATTATTCAACTTTCATATACTTTTGGCAACTTTTTATACTATTTTTGGGACTAACATATTGATCCAGTGCCCAGTGCCAGTTCCTATTTGTTGCATGTTTTATGTTTTGCAGAAACCCAATATCAAACGGAATCGAAACGGGATAAAAACGGACGGAGAATTATTTTGGAATATTTGGGATTTTCCGGAGGAAGAATCAACGCGAAACGGTGCCCGAGGTGGCCAGGAGATAGGGGCGCGCCCACCCCCCTGGGCGCGCCTGACACTCTCCTGGGCCACCCGTAAGGCGGTTTACGCTCTTCTTTTTCTGCAAGAACGCTAATTTTACAAGAAAAATCTAGGCAAAAGATTCACCCCAATTGGAGTTACGGATCTTCGGATATAAAAGAAACGGTGAAGGGGCAGAATCAGAGAACGCAGAAACAGAGAGATAGATCCAATCTCGGAGGGGCTCTCGCCCCTCCCATGCCATGGGAGCCAAGGACCAGAGGGGAAACCCTTCTCCCATCTTGGGAGGAGGTCAAGGAAGAAGAAGAAGAAGAAGGGGGGCTCTCTCCCCCTTGCTTCCGGTGGCACCGGAACACCGCCGGGGGCCATCATCATCACCGTGATCTTCACCAACAGCTCCGCCATCTTCACCAACATCTCCATCACCTTCCCCCATCTATATTCAGTGGTCCACTCTCCCGCAACCCGTTGTACCATCTACTTGAACATGGTGCTTTATGCTTCATATTATTATCCTATGATGTGTTGCCATCCTATGATGTCTGAGTAGATTTTCGTTGTCCTATCGGTGATTGATGAATTTCTATGATTGGTTTGAGTTGAATGTTTTATTATTGGTGCTGTCCTATTGTGCCCTCTGTGTCGCGCAAGCGTGAGGGATTCTCGCTGTAGGGTGTTGCAATACGTTCATGATTCTTTTATGGTGGGTTGCTTGAGTGACAGAAGCATAAACCCGAGTAAGGGGATTGTTGCGTATGGGATAAAGGGGACTTGACGCTTTAATGCTATGGTTGAGTTTTACCTTAATGAATCTTTAGTAGTTGCGGATGCTTGCTAGAGTTCCAATCATAAGTGCATATGATCCAAGTATAGAAAGTATGTTAGCTTATGCCTCTCCCTCAAATAGAATTGCAATAGTGATTATCGGTCTAGTAAAGTAATCAGTTGCTTAGGGACAATTCCATAACTCCTACCACCACTTTTCCACACTCGCTATATTTACTTTATTGCATCTTTATCTAAAAAGCCCCTACTTTTTATTTACGTGCTCTTTATTATCTTGCAAACCTATCCTATCATACCTACAAAGTACCTCTAGTTTCATACTTGTTCTAGGTAAAGCGAACGTCAAGCATGCGTAGAATCGTATCAGTGGCCGGTAGGACTTGAGAGAGTATTTGTTCTGCCTTTAGCTCCTCGTTGGGTTTGACACTCTTACTTATCGAAAGAGGCTACAACTATCCCGTATACTTGCGGGTTATCAAGACCTTTTTCTGGCGCCGTTGCCGGGGAGTCATAGCGTGGGGTGATTATTCTCGTGTGTGCTTGTTTGCTTTATCATTAAGTAATTTTTATTTGCTGTTCTTAGTTGTTTTCTATCTTTGTGTATGGGTAGGAAACGCAAAATACCAAAAAAAAATAGTGGTACCTACTGAACCAATGGTTGAAGAACCACTCAAAATCTATCACACTCCTGAAGCTTTTTACTTGGATCATCTTCGATCCCTTTGTGCTCGTGCTGAAACCCCAACTAGCTTAGTTGAGGGCAAATCTTTAGATGAGCATGCTTGTTATGTGCGACACCGTATATCTGAAAAAGGGAAATTTTTACCGGATCAAATTCATCGTTTGCAATGCTATGCTTGGAATTTATGTGAAATTTATGATTTTACTTGTTGTTCTGAAAACCCTAAGAAACACCTTCCCTACCAATGTGAGCTTATTGATAATGGAATCGTCTCTTCGTATGCTAAGGGTGTTTATAATTACTATGATGTTCAACAAATTGAAGAATTTGTTACTTTTAAGGGTTCTTATGAAATTGCTTCTTTGATTGAAAAGTATGATGCTACTCTGTACAAATCTGAAAATTTTGCCATACTTGAATATTGTTGTGATAATTATGCTTCTAATGCCTATGTTAAACTATATATTGAGGACTCCTCCGCTGTCCAAGAAGAGACTAATATTTTGCAGGAAGCTATGGAAGAAGAAATTGATGAAACTATGAGCTCATTGGATGAAAAAGATGATGAGTAGAGCAAAGAACAAAAGGAGGAAGAGCGGATTGATCACCCGTGCCCACCTTCTAATGAGAGTAACTCTTCAACTCATACATTGTTTAATTCCCCTTCGTTCTTACCGAAGGATGATTGCTATGATGATTGCTATGATCCCGTTGATTCTCTTGAAATATCCCTTTTTGATGATGCTTGCTATGCTTGTGGCCAAGATGCCAATATAAATTATGCTTATGGAGATGAACTTGCTATAGTTCCTTATGTTAAACATGAAATTGTTGCTATTGCACCCACGCATGATAGTCCTATTATCTTTTTGAATTCTCCCGACTACACTATGTCGGAGAAGTTTGTGCTTATTAAGGATTATATTGATGGGTTGCCTTTTACCATTGCACATGATGATTTTGATGAATGTAATATGCATGTTCTTGCTGCTCCTACTTGCAATTATTATGAGAGAGGAACTATATCTCCACCTCTCTATGTTTCCAACACGGTAAAATTGCAAGAAACTGTTTATACTATGCATTGGCCTTTACTATGTGTGCATGAATTGTTCTTTTATGACATGCCGATGTATAGGAAGACAGTTAGACTTCGTCGTTGCTTGATACATGTTACTTTGTGCTCACTACTAAATTACAAATCATTGTTAATTAAAATTGGCTTTGATATACCTTGGGATCCAGGTGGATTCATTACTTGGGCACTAAATGCCTAGCTTAATGGCTTTAAAGAAAGCGCTGCCAGGGAGACAACCCGGAAGTTTTAGGGAGTCATTTATTTCTGTTGAGTGCTTTTATATAGTCTAAAAACAAAAAAATAAAGAGGGGAAGCTAAAAACTTTTCAAAAAGGAAAGTGAAAGTGAGAAAGACAAGCATTGTTGAAGTGGGAGCAAGCCTTGAACTTTGTTCATGCTCACGGAAACTTTGTTAATCTTGATTACAGAAACTTTTCATCAAAAAAATTTATCCCCTTGTACAATTCCATTGTATTATAAAAATAATGTGCCAAGGTTTGCCTTTAGGATGTTTACAATGCTTGTTGGTTTGTACGGTGCGGGACAGAAACTTTGGCTGTAGTGCACGATTTTACATTTTTAACTGGAACATCAAATGGCTCTGATTCCTTTTGCACTGTCTGTATGTACAAATTGTTTATTTTTTACTAATTTTGGTAGAATTTTTGGTGTACCATAAGTATGGTGAATGTTCAGATTTCTACAGACTGTTCAATTTTTGACAGATTCTGTTTTTGATGCATAGTTTGCTTGTTTTGATGAATCTATCAATTTATATCAGTGGATTAAGCCATGAAAAATTTATGTTACAGTATACACAATGCAAAAACAAAATATGAATTGGTTTGCAACAGTACTTAGAGTAGTGATTTGCTTTATTATACTAACGGATCTTACCGAGTTTTCTGTTGAAGTTTTGTGTGGATGAAGTGTCTAATCGAGGATGTCTCGATATGAGGAAAAGGAAGAGAGGCAAGAGCACAAGCTTGGGGATGCCCGAGGCACCCCAAGTAAATATTCAAGGAGACTCAAGCGCCTAAGCTTGGGGATGCCCCGGAAGGCATCCCCTCTTTCTTCAACAAGTATCAGAATGTTTTCGTATTCGTTTCGTTCATGCGATATGTGCAAGTCTTGGAGCGTCTTTTGCATTTAGTTTTCATTTTTCTTTTATGCACCATGCTGGTATGAGATAGTCCTTGGTTGATTTATAGAATACTCATTGCACTTCACTTAAATCTTTTGAGTGTGGCTTTGTAGAATGCTCTTTTTCTTCACTTATATTTGTTAGAGTGTGGGCATATCTTTTGTAGAAAGAATTAAACTCTTTTGCTTCACTTATATCTATTTAGAGAGATGACAGGAATTGGTCATTCACATGGTTAGTCATAAAATCCTACATAAACTTGTAGATCGCTGAATATGATATGTTTGATTCCTTGCAATAGTTTTGCGATATAAAGATGGTGATATTAGAGTCATGCTAGTGGGTGGTTGTGGATTGTAGAGACACTTGTGTTGAGGTTTGCAAGTCCCATAGCATGCACGTATGGTAACCGTTGTGTGACAAATTTGAAGCATGGGGTGTTTCTTTTATTGTCTTCCTTATGAGTGGCGGTCGGGGACGAGCGATGGTCTTTTCCTACCAATCTATCCCCCTAGGGGCATGCGTAGTAGTACTTTGCTTCGAGGGCTAATAAACTTTTGCAATAAGTATATGAGTTCTTTATGACCAATGTGAGTCCATGGATTATACGCACTTTTACCTTTCCATCATTGCTAGCCTCTTCGGTACCGTGCATTGCCCTTTCTCACCTCGAGAGTCGGTGCAAACTTCGCCGGTGCATCCAAACCCTGTGATATGATACGCTCTATCACACATAAGCCTCATTATATCTTCCTCAAAACAGCCACCATACCTACCTATCATGGCATTTCCATAGCCATTCTGAGATATATTGCCATGCAACTTCCATCATCATCATATACATGACTTGAGCGTTTATTGTCATATTGCTTTGCATGATCGTAAGATAGCTAGCATGTTATTTTCATGGCTTGTCCATTTTTTGATGTCATTGCTACGCTAGATCATTGCACATCCCGGTACACCACCGGAAGCATTCATATAGAGTCATATCTTTGTTCCAGTATCGAGTTGTAAGTAAATAAAGGTGTGATGATCATCATTATAGAGCATTGCCCCATGAAAAAAGAAGAATGAAAGGCCAAAGAAGCCTAAATAAAAAAGGGGGCCAAAGAAGCCCGCAAAAAGAAAAAGAAAAAAAAGAAAGAAAAAGAAAGAAAAAAAGAAAAGAAAAGGGGCAATGTTACTATCCTTTTTCCACACTTGTGCTTCAGAGTAGCACCATGTTCTTCATATAGAGAGTCTCGTATGTTGTCACTTTCATATACTAGTGGAAATTTTCATTATAGAACTTGGCTTGTATATTCCAACGATGGGCTTCCTCAAATGCCATAGGTATTCATGAGCAAGCAAGTTGGATGCACACCCATTTAGTTGTCAGTTTGAGCTTTCATACATTTATAGCTCTAGTGCATCCGTTGCATGGCAATCCCTACTCCTCGCATTGACATCAATTGATGGGCATCTCCATAGCCCGTTTATTAGCCGCGTCAATGTGAGACTTTCTATTTTTTGTCTTCTCCACATAACCTCAATCATTATATTATATCCCACCTTTAGTGCTATATCCATGGCTTGCGCTCATGTATTGTGTGAGGGTTGTAAAAGCTGAAGCGCGTTAAAAAGTATGAACCAATTGCTCGGCTTGTCATCGGGGTTGTGCATGACGGGAGCATTTCAGTGTGACAAAAATGAAGCATGGCCAATCTATATGATTTTTTAGGGATAAGCTTGCTTTGGTCTTGTTGTGTTGAAAAGACATGATTTCTTTATTAGTATGCTCGAAGTATTATTGTTTTTATGTCAAATGATAGACTATTGCTTTGAATCACTCGTGTCTTAATATTCATGCCATGATTAGAATTTTGATCAAGATTATGCTAGGTAGCATTCCACATCAAAAATTATCATTTTTATCATTTACCTACTCGAGGACGAGCAGGAATTAAGCTTGGGGATGCTGATACGTCTCCGTCGTATATATAATTTTTGATTGTTCCATGCCAATATTATTCAACTTTCATATACTTTTGGCAACTTTTTATACTATTTTTGGGACTAACATATTGATCCAATGCCCAGTGCCCGTTTAACATTCTGGCCCTATATTAATTTCAGCATGTTAAAAGCCTATCATATAGTTGGGCCTAACTACGACCCGGTTTGCATCCGGCCTGCTCGCAGCCGATATCTGATTGGGCCAAACAAGGACCAAGACAATTTTGGCCTGTTAAAAGCCCGTGATTTGATTCGCACAATCATGGGTCGGGGTCCATTTCGGGCTGCTGCCGGCACGTGAGTTGTTCGGCATGTTTCAGGCCCAACCTACTTCTCAGCCTCCTAAAAGCCCATTGAGTTTTCTTGCAAAAAGTGGGCTGGGGGTTACTCGGCCTATTAAAGGCCCGAATCTACTAGTGGTCCAGTTTGACGGGGCCCATGATGCGGATCATACATCATGATTGCATGACGGCCCGATTATGTACCGTAATTTTATGGTTTGGCCGGTTTACTGCGACTACAGGATATATATACAGTAAAATAACTACAGCATCGTGAATAAGAAAAAACCTAGACTATACAATAAAGAAATTACGGCATATTACATCCACTAGGCATCAAAGTTCGCCACTATGGTAATAAAGCACAAGCAGACAGCAGATTACATACACTGGGCATCAAAGATCGCCACTAGTGCAAATAAACACGCCGACAAAATAATATACAAAATCGAAAGCACTTCAATAGAGTTCAAGAAAGGTTAGCCCTACTGGCGAGCTGCAGCGCAAGCACCTGAGCAAGATGATGAGACTGCGCTTGTTCAACACTTATATCTTCCTCACTCTGAAAGATAAACAAGCAGACAAATGTCAGGTTTTGCACAGAAAAGTATCAGTGTTGAAAATTCATCACATTTCTTACTGACGAATAAAATGACACAGTTTAAAATTGCATTAACACAATATGGTATTGTTCAGGTCAAGACATGGCAGGAAATGACGTTGTGAAGGAGTTGGCAGCTTCACGACACCACTGGATTACAGATCAAGAACTCATAAGTATCAATGGTTAGTGTGCTGTCAATTTATCCCATTTCAGATTGGCAAATAAAGAGACGGTTTAAATAATAGTAGAATGATATGACATTGTTCATAGTTAAGACATTGCAGAATATGACATTGTGCTGTAGTGGGTAGGTTCACCACACCACTGGATTACGGATGAAGAACAGAAGCATACATGCAGTGCAAAAGAAGATCATTGATATGTCTCCGTCGTATCTATAATTTTTTATTGTTCCATGACAATATTATTAAACTTTCATATACTTTTGGCAACTTTTTATACTATTTTTGGGACTAACATATTGATCCAGTGCCCAGTGCCAGTTCCAATTTGTTGCATGTTTTATGTTTCGCAGAAACCCAATATCAAACGGAATCCAAACTGGATAAAAATGGACGGAGAATTATTTTAGAATATTTGGGATTTTTCGGAGGAAGAATCAATGCGAAACGGTGCCCGAGGTGGCCAGGAGATAAGGGGGTGTGCCCACCCCCTGGGCGCACCTGGCACTCTCCTGGGCCACCCATAAGGCGGTTGACGCTCTTCTTTTGCTGCAAGAACGCTAATTTTATGAGAAAAATCTGGGCGAAAGATTCACCCCAATCGGAGTTACGGATCTCCGGATATAAAAGAAACGGTGAAGGGGCAGAATCAGAGAACGCAGAAATAGAGAGATAGATCCAATCTCGGAGGGGCTCTCGCCCCTCCCACGCCATGGGAGCCAAGGACCAGAGGGGAAACCCTTCTCCCATCTAGGGAGGAGGGCAAGGAAGAAGAAGAAGAAGGGGGGCTCTCTCCCCTTGCTTCCGGTGGCACCGGAACGCCGCCGGGGGCCATCATCATCACCGCGATCTTCACCAACACCTCTGCCATCTTCACCAACATCTCCATCACCTTTCCCAATATATATTCAGCAGTCCACTCTCCCGCAACCCGCTGTACCCTCTACTTGAACATGGTGATTTATGCTTCATATTATTATTATCCTATGATGTGTTGCCATCCTTTGATGTCTAAGTAGATTTTCATTGTCCTATCGGTGATTGATGAATTGCTATGATTGGTTTGAGTTGCATGTTTTATTATTGGTGTTGTCTTATTGTGCCCTCCGTGTCGCGCAAGCGTGAGGGATTCTCGTTGTAGGGTGTTGCAATACGTTCATGATTCTTTTATGGTGGGTTGCTTGAGTGACAGAAGCATAAACCCGAGTAAGGGGATTGTTGCGTATGGGATAAAGGGAACTTGATGCTTTAATGCTATGGTTGGGTTTTACCTTAATGAATCTTTAGTGGTTGCGGATGCTTGCTAGAGTTCCAATCATAAGTGCATATGATCCAATTAGAGAAAGTATGTTAGCTTATGCCTCTCCCTCAAATAGAATTGCAATAGTGATTATTGGTCTAGTAAAGTAGTCAGTTGCTTAGGGACAATTCCACAACTCCTACCACCACTTTTCCACACTCGCTATATTTATTTTATTGCATATTTATCTAAACAGCCCCTACTTTTTATTTATGTGCTCTTTATTATCTTGCAAACCTATCCTATCATACCTACAAAGTACCTCTAGTTTCATACTTGTTCTAGGTAAAGCAAACGTCAAGCGTGCGTAGAGTCGTGCCAGTGGCCGATAGGACTTGAGAGAGTATTTGTTCTACCTTTAGCTCCTCATTGGGTTCGACACTCTTACTTATCAAAAGAGGGTACACCTATCCCGTATACTTGCGGGTTATCAATCACTTGCTCTGTATAGTTTAATTTACATGGTATGAAGAAGGAACTTCGTTGTACAACTAAAAACTTAAATTGAGAAGGATAAACTTTTGTTTATGAACTACATAATAAACTTTAAACATGCAATTTGATGCAAACACCAAAAATAAACAGCTGTTACAGTCATGCCTAACGAAATATACACAACAAAGTTTGAAGGCTTGAGAAGGACAAACTTACATTACTGGTGAAGATAGGCTCTATAAAGCCCTTGTCCATGCTGATGGGGGGGGGGGCAATTCAAGAAGTTTACCACAGAATCTTCTTCATAAGCATTGCCTTTATTCTACATTTTGTTAAGAGTAAATATAGATGGGATAATATACGAAAAAATGGAGAATATTTAAGATAAGATGAAGAGTGATGCTACATAACCAAGTAGCTATAAATGTATGTGCAGCGATACATGCAAAAGGCACAGCCAAGAGCAATGCACAGCTAAAATTCTTCAGTACCAACCTTATGGTAAGAGTAAATATAGATCTGATGTGTAGAAAATGGAGGGCAAAGGGAAATAAGCTGCAAAGTGATGGTACATGAACAACTACCTGTCAATATAAGTACACTGATAAAGGACAGCATGCACTTACAAGAACAATGCAGAGCTAAAAAAATTTCATTGGCATTGGATATATTCTACACTAATGTAACCATTCATACAAATCAGATAATTTGGAGCGAACAATTGATAAGCAAGCTATCATGCATACTGCTGTCACATAATGAACCAGGTATGTATGCAGGTACAGTGATATAGGACAACAGGTACTAATAAGAGCAAAGCAGCGGGCAGCATATTTGCGATATCCTGTTGTTCTTTTCAAACCAGAATTCTTCTTCGAGCAGATTTCTTGCAAAAAAGATCCGTAAGGCGCATGCAGAAAAGTAGAAGTTCAAATTGTCATGTGATTTCATAGACAGTACCTCATCCTGGGAACGAGACCAGTGCATAACAAGGTTTTTCCATTCAATGTCTTCTAAATTTAGCACAGGAGACTTCATCGGAAATTCGTTTATAGACTTGCCATCAAAGTGTGATTTCCTCAGGTAACACCGATACTGTTGCAATGCTTCCTTGAAAAGCACAAGCAAGCTTTGCTCGTCATGACTATCCAGATTGACCCTCGCCTAGTTACAACAATGTAATGTAAATCATTGATGTGTTCGATCAGCAGAAAACAGGAAAATAATAACCATGAATAATAGCACTTACACATAAGTTGGACAGGAAGATGTGAAAATGGTGTTTGTCTTCACTATAATCTTCCCATGATGGGAATATATGCACGTAGTCCCTAAAAACATTGAAAGCACTGTCTTTTAAACTGGGAATAAATGGAATGGGGTTCCAATCTGCAGGAATTGGCCGTCTCTATAGTTGGGATAGGTCTTCGGCCGGTGGACTTGCTGTACTTTTTGCTGGAGTGGGATTTTTCTGTGGTACGGCTGGTGCTATGGCAAATGAAATCGGCATACCTTTTGCTGAAGTGCAGGTCCTGTGTGGTGGGGCTAGTGGTGTGGCCAGTGAAGTATGGGTACAGTCTGTTGGAGTCGGTCCTACATTTTGTGTCACTGGTTGTACAACCAATATAAGTGGGGCGCTGTCTGATTTCTCCGGCACCACCATGTTTTTCAAGGACTTTGTTGGTGCTCCTTTAGTTTCGGCAATCACCCTCTTCCTTTTTGATGTCTGGTGCACAAGAATAACATTTGAGTGGAAAAACATGGTATGATGACAGATGGAATATGTATTGATAATGGATGGGCATGGCATCTCGAGTTATATGATGAGTAAACTAAGCAGATGGCGGTGCAAAAAAGTAGAAGAAATGCAAGATAACATATGCAAGATACGCGCAATCAATAAAACCTTGCCAAATTAGAATAGGCACCTTGATGGGTGAACAGGACATGCCATCTGCCTTTGACTCCTCGAGGTTAGAATAGTCATTAGGATGATATTCTGAACAAGAATCAACAGGTGGGGACCGTATGAGTTTCATTGCTTCCAGAATGGCACTCAATGCCTTGGTGCCAATTTTGTAAGTCATTGCAGTGTTCCACAATATTCTTCTGATGCGCAGATTCTGATATTCACTATAATTGCGTATAATATATGAGAACCATGAAAACATAAATAGTTGTGAGATTATCTTTGTAATGCAGATGATATTCTAATATAGGGGCGCCCCTGTAAACACTTGTGTGCTATCATTGGATTCTGATGAGAGACCTCATGTGTGATGTAATATGGTGCGTGCATTTATATAATCTGGCACAAGTACACAAAAAAATAGGCTCCAGAAGTAAGGATAGCTGGCAGATGATAGGTTCATAATATACTGTATAGAGAGTTTATTGCCAAACCATGATAACAAGAGCACATAGCAACTAGGCAGATCATAGTGTACATAACAGGGGTACACCATAACCACGATATATAAATCGGGAAAGTGGAACTAGCTTGAAAATACAGTGTTGTATTGCCGCTAGTAATTGAAAGCCTATCGATCACGTACAGGCCAGCTCTATCAGTTGTTGACTGCAGATGTCCCTGCGCCCCTTCCTGACAAGGAACATACTGTACGTACTAAATACAGAATAAACAAAGAGGAACATGTTAAAGAACAGAAGAGGAAGCATATTCTTGAGGTTCCGCTTCATTGCATACAATGCTGGTTGCCCACTCATGATGAATTACAACGCCAAAGAAATGCAATTCCATGTTGTCTCTCTATATGTGGCAATTTTGAACAAGAGTCATTAGGATCATATTCTGAACAAGAGTCAACAGGTGCGGAGCGTATGAGTTTCATTGCATCCAGAATGGCACTCAATGCCTTGGTGCCAATTTTGTAAGTCATTGCAGTGTTTAGCTTCAAGAGTGGACTGCTGCTAGTGCGACACAAAGCAGCTACACAGATCATAGTGTAGATATAACGGGAAAACCTTAAGCATCAGAGTAAAATCATCAAAGTGGAACTTGCTGGAATATATGTGCTAGTTTGCCGGTACGGCTAGAAAGGCTTCAGATACCAGCTCTCTTCAAGTGAAGGTGCGGTACCGTTAATATCAGTGTAACTCTCAAAGGCGACACAACTCCTCGCATTTCCTTGCTATTCTTATAGGATTCAAGTGGGCAGGCCACTACAAGTCCTATTCCTATGTTTACAAGATCCTACGAGTCAAAGAGGCTCAAAGTGTCCATCACAACCGACCGTATAGACTTCTACAATGCAAATTTCCTTGCTCATCTTCAGTACAAGGAACATACTGTACTACTATCATACTCCCTTCGTTCCAAAATATAAGTCTTGGTAGAGATTTCCACTATGGATCACATACAGATGTATCCAGATACATTTAGAGTGTAGATTCACTCATTTTGCTCCATATGTAGTCCATGGTGGAATCTATACAAAGACTTGTATTTAGGAACGGAGAGAGTACATATTAAAGAAGAATGGAAGAGGAACATGGTAAAGAAGAGCAAGCAGATTTTGGATAATAAAATGTTGGTTGCGCAGTGCCCACACATGATGAACTAGAGCGCATTAAGAATGCAACTCCTAGTTGTCTCTCGACCATTTCAGGCGGTTGGATGAAGATCCTACGTCTCCTAACCCTTCTTCTTCCTCGTCTCTGATTCTTCCCATACAGAACACCGGACGGGCCGCCGGCCAGACCACCGGTCCCCATCGTCTGTGTTCCTCCGCCACCCCCACCCCAAACCCCACCCGCGTCGAGTTTTCTTTGTTCGGTGAGGCCCCACAACCACCCAAGCCCCTTCGTTCGCACCAGAGAACTTTGGCGAGCTCTGAAAAATCGACTGACCCAATTTTGAAATTTAATCTACTGTGATTTAACTAGTGTGGAATATAAAAGGGGAAAACCATAAGCATTGGGAGTATAGTGTTGAGCGTACCATGGAGGATCTGTAGGTGCAAACCGGACAAAGGCAACTTCGCAACCAAGACAAGGAATCAGAGTAAAGCAGTGGTGATCTATTTTCTTACTGCGATAAATAAGTTGAGCAGATACGAAAGAGTACCGCCTCTGGTGCGGCGCCATGTACGCATCTGCTGAGAATTTGACGGTGCTGCGGTAGCGATGGCTGTCGGCGGCGTGGAAGCAGATCTAGGAGGGTAGACGGTGGCGTCGGGGCGCGGTGGATGAGACGGTCGTAGGAGCGGCGCCGGCAAGGTGGACAACGGCGGGGATGAAGCGAGAGGATGGGATGCAAGGATCCCGGTCCGAAGCCATGGATGAGAGAGGTCGATCTCTTGTAATGGACGACGGCGTCGGGGTATCAGCTCCGGCATTGTGGAGGAGGACGGCGGTGGATGGGGTGGCGGACGGGGGAGGGTGGGGTGGAGAGGGTGTTTTGGCGCCCACGGAGTACGAATGGGGAAAAGGGAGGTAGAGAGGAAGGGGGGAACCATGTATTCAGGGCGCGCTTATCTCAAATGCGAGGAAATTTACAATCTTAGCCCCTGTTTCAAATTTCTACTACATCACAACAATATTCATCGGTTGGGGATAGGACGGTAATCTCGCATACACCGAATATTTGCCGACGAGAGTTTATTTTTGGCGCCCACCGTGTATGAATATGAATCGGGGAGGGAGTCGATTTCGGCCGATGACACACTGTGTTTTGGCGCCCACCGTGTATGAATCCGGGTGAGAGGCGGTTATGTCACGTTTGGGTGAAATTACAAACCTACCCCTATCGATACCTATAAAAATCCAGCAGATAGGCTTTGCGTGGCAGGGATAGGCAGTAGTAATTTCCATCTCGCAGATTTTGGTTTCGGGCGGTTACTGCGACTTTCCCCGCTTCGTTCAAATTTTGCAGAGTGCACGTTTACCATGCCAACTCAATTCAAATCTCGTTTGTATTCTATTTTTGTCGGGAGGGATCCATTTTCAATTGGAATTACATTCTATATACATCATTTTTATATATACTTTCAAAAGCACAACACCATTTATACATAAATATGGTTTACAAATGGCATGGTCTCAGATTCATAAGGTTGTATCCATCAATTTGGATTTTCAAATATTTGAAACCACTTTATGTTGAAATCCAATGTAAAACTGTCTCCAATTAATGTGCGTTTCATGCGGGTTTTTTTACTTCTCAAACATGTATAATGTGTTTCACACACGCAACATATAGTGTAATCCCGTTTAGACATTAATTGCATATAAACCATGCATTGTTTGTAATTAAAGAATCTATGGATCACCAATATTGATAAACTATATAACATTACACATGTGCCCAAATTCAATTGAATATGCATGTTTGATACACCAATTTGCGTTATGATATTGTCGATGTTGTGATCTCCAGTTTAAATATTTGAATCCCCTTTAATCCAGATATTCGTCTCATATAGCTATCACTCATGCTTATATAGGACTATCTCTCTAGACCTATACGCGTTCATCGTCTCTCAGGTATCTCTCGTGCTACCTGTATGTCGACAATGATCTTTTATCTTCGTAACACACTAACGGTACTCTCTCCCTCGACCATCATCACTCTATCTCTATCTAAGTATATCTCGCTCCCTGCTACGTGTCTCTAACTATGATTCTCCATGTGGAATCTCTTTCTCTCACACAAACACAAAACTTTGTCTCCCGGGGTCTCATTTCTATCTACTATTCCCTTGTGTGCCACTCGCACACCCCTCATACAGAGATGTCTTTCGCTCCTTCGATATGAGAACCTACGACTCTTCCTCTCAAATATCTCTTTCTCACACACAAACACAAACTCTGTCTCCCAGGGTCTCATATTTCTCCATTGTTCTCTTGTATGTCGCTCACACACACTCTCTCTCCTTAGAGATATCTTGCGTTCCCTCATATGTCTCTCTAGTTATCACTCGCTGTGAAATATCTTTCTCTCTCGCAGACACAAAACTCCGTCTCTCGGGATCTCATTTCTCTCTGATACCTGTTTGTATGTGACTCACATGCACCCTCTCTCTATCTCTCTCACACCCACACACATAACTCAGCCTTCTGATCCACTCAAGTCCTATCTCTAACACACACTAGCTAGCATCTTTATCTTTCTATTTATATGTTTCTCCATCAACCTTCTTTCTCGCCCTCACTCTTGATTCCTATCATGCACACTACATATGTTTCTCTCTACATGCAGTCAAGTGCCCTCTCACACACATATATAACTTCACCCTCTGAACCACCCGGCGGTCATCTCCAACAACCAAACTAGCGAATGTCCCTCTAGCTAGCATCTCCATCTCTGTATCTATCTGTAGTTTCTCCGTCAACATTTCTTTCTCGCACGGAGTCTTGCTTCCTATCACCAACACTATATATGTCTCTCCATACATATGCATTTATAGGTTGATCTCTTTTGCACAATCGTTGTGCCTCACTCCCTCTGCTCGCAATAGATGCATGCTCTAGCCCACGCCACTATCTCTTAAAGACAAAAACACATGCTCAATTGCTGGGCCTTCTTCCCTACATTCTCACATGCATGCATATTGTCATACCGATCCGTCTCTCCCATGTCGTTGATCTTATGACTTATGTCTTCTTTCTTTTATCTCGATCATGCGCGCGCGCACACACACACACATCCCACGTATACATGTATACCTCTCACACATGCATGTTCAAGGTCTCTATGTCTCCATACGTAGTTAATTACTCTCAATCCTAATGCCACATCGAATCGTTCTCCTTTTTTGTGCACATAACTTCCGCCTGGATGGGTAAAACACACACTCACACTTAACAATCTACTTCTAGCTACCCCCCCCCCCCCGCCGCCTCTCACTCTTCCCCTATATCCCCGAAACCAGTAAGACCATCCCTTTGTTTAATTCCCGCCTACATGCACCATCAATATATAGTAGTCTTCCTCGGTGTCTCTCGAACAAACACGTTTTCTCGATGTCGACTCCTCTCACGCACACACACCTTCTCTTCCCTCTCTACGAGCATTTTCTCTCTCGCACCCCATCGTTGGTGGCCTCTGCCATACACATCACCTCTCTATGATGAAGCCATGCACACTTAAATTACATCCGCCATAGAGGACCCCGCGACACACACACACACACGCACGCACACCCCCCCCCCACACACACACTAAGACTCCATCTCTCTCTCTCACACACACACACAAACACACACACACACACACACACACACGCACGCACACCCTCCCCATACACACACTAAGACTCCATCTCTCTCTCTCTCACACACACACACAAACTAAGACTCCATCTCTCTCTCTCTCTCTCTCTCTCACACACACACACACACACACACACACACACACACACCCCACACACATTAAGACTCCATCTCACACACACATGCTCTAGGCGGAGCATTTGTTCCTACCACCCTTCATCCAACCTTACCCGTATGATAAACAATCACCTTTATTTACTTGCATAACATGGACAGATTCCACTTTACTTTAGTAGTCAGCAAACTTATCATCTGTACCCTTATAAAAAAATGAGTTGGCGATGATAGTGTGCCTGCCATCTTGTAATACAGACCGTATGATCTATATCTGACGGATAGAAAGCAAACTATGATAATTTTACAAAAGATACTCGCACCTCTCTCCACATCATTATCTCCCACAACCTCATTGCTCAGCAATTAAAAAAGGAATAAGTCTCTGGAACAATCTAGCATGCATGGTGGCCGCTGCCGCCTGCCGGCGCCGTCCATCCCCATGCCTCCGCCCATTCCGACCACCAGTCACCACGACGCTCCACTCCTCCTCGCCTTATCTTTCATCTTTCATTTTTTCGATGACATTCTCGACATACCAGTTTTCCGATAAAATTCTCGAGATATCATTAGTTTTTACACATGGGATTACTCCTGCATGGGTCAATCACAACAGGTGTTTTGTAAAAAAAATGCATATTGATGTTCCGTTGCACGAGAATCTTGCTTGTAATTATATAACGCAAATCATGAGCAGGAAGTGTCATTTTTTTGACACAACCATGTTAACATGGCCACGTAAATCACTAGCTAAAGTAAATACCATTATACTTATATCCCGATGCAAAAGGTTGAGTACATGTCCGAAGAGTAGAGTCACACACACGCACTCTGTCTCTCAGAATCTCTCTCTCACACACACCAGTTACGTGACGCCTACTTAAGCAGACATGTATGTTACAATTTGTGCACCCGCGAATACACGTGATGCTGCGCATTTATTTAAGCCGGAAGGCAAACCCAAATAGTAGCTGCATTCATTTCCCTCCCGCCGCCTCTTCTCTGGTCGCCGTCGCCCGGTAGCCATGGCCCGGCCGAAGGTAACAACATATGCCATACTCCCGCCGGAGCGGCGCTTTAATATGGAAATTTTAGTGGTCATGCATGCATCTTTTTGTGCTAGCACTCCTATATAAGGGCTGACCGGTCGTTTCCCGCGGACGTGCGCGGGCGATGGAAGAGGAAGGAGAAGGGCAGCAGGCTGTGGAGTAAACTTTTTTACCACAATTTCTTAGGAAACTGAGTGCAATAATTGAGTAGTTTTGCAAACTACCAGTACTACACCTGAAACGGTTCAAAACCTATACTCCCTTGCCAGCGCGCACTTCCCGTGTGAAACGGTCAGCGTCGCCCTGGAGCGTCAGTGCCGCTTAATGCCCGACCAGAGTGGAGGCGACCTCTCACTGACGTCGGCTTTGAAGTGGCGCGTCAACCGAGAGAGCACCGCTTCCTAGTGCACGCGACTGCTCCGCATCGAGACTGGCCATAGGCCCTGTTTGGATCCATGGGTAAGAGTTAGTTTCAGCTAGTTGGGGCTCAAATAGCCCTAAAGTATCCAAGCATGAGGGTTTAAATTCGAGCAAGTTGCACCGAACCCACCAAAAAAAACTATCCCACCCAAGAGGTGCTAACTGGAGATAGTTCTCATTGGGATGACTGAAAAATCACTTTTCTCTCTCCAGCAAGTGCATTTATTGTCAATCTAACCCTGTCACCCAAACACCTCTTTGGCCATAGTTAGTTCAGGGTTAGTCATGAGTTAGTCTAACCTCTAGCTAAGTTAGAGTATCAAACAGGAGCAGTATAGGACATGCAAGTTGCTCAAAGCATACAGGCAAATTCATACTTGAAAGGATTTTTTTCTTTTTGAAAACGAAATGTGAAAGGAATTTTTTTTAGAATGCTCTTGGCATGTCTCTAACATGTGATGAGTTAACCGACCTCAATAGACGGCAAAAACGCCAGCCCGTCGCACTTTGATAGAGACGAGGAGGGAGAAGCGATATAGGCTGCTGGATTACTAGAGATAGGTGTCCCACAGAAGCCAAGAAATATGGTGATAGCGTGGGTTAGCCATGTACTAGTATGATGTAACTACACTGGGCTGCCGTGTTTCGTACTCTTCTAGTCCACTGTGGAGATGATTGGTTAATTTTATATCGCTGAATAATATTAAATATTATGAGTGCAAACGCTCCACCACAAGGTTCCTTGCTCCTTCTCGGTCGTCCAGAATCTATGTTCTTCCACTCTATTTTTTTTACGTGAGCTTTGTTCATCCTTTTGCCAACACGCGCGACATCTAGCATCAAGGTGCACGTGTTATGCAAGGATCGTTCCATCTATATGAAGAACACGTGGGACTGGAACTACGAGACAGACATGTACCCAGGAGTGGACGTACGAACCTGAGTAATGTAGCGCAGTAAGTGAAGTAGAAAGGCACAAATGGTATGAACATGCGTGGCATATAGGGTGTGTTTGGTTGCGTTCTCATCTCAGCATAGTTGTTCCCTCTTCATGCATGCTCAACTCAACACCCCTCTTCATGCATGATCTCTTCATGCATGCTTCTAGTGTATTTGTGCTAAACTAGTGTGGACTCATGCACCCTCCATACACTCTACCAAACACCCAAAAGTAGGTCAAGAAGGGAACTCTTGGGCGGCATTTGTCTCTTACTACGTACTACCACTAAATGTTGTACGTGCAATGCACGGTGATTCCCCGAGACCTTCCAACTAGACGTGTCTTTCTCTCCAGGTCGCAATTTGTATTGTTCATACCACTAAGTACTACTACGTGTGGTCTTCGACCCAGAAGTGGAAGAAGTGGAGACGCTCTACCACGCTGTTTTTTACGCTGGGCTCTACCACGCTATTCATGTCCCACTCCTTTCGTTGACATGTGGGACATCCAGCACGTGCCATGTTTGGCACCCTTCGTCGTAAGAGTTGAAACGCTAGCATTCATCAGAAATAAAAAATAATTATAAATCAGCAGTGATACTATTTTTTGCGAACCA
The DNA here is from genome assembly GCA_963921465.1 of Triticum timopheevii. Lineage (NCBI taxonomy): Eukaryota > Viridiplantae > Streptophyta > Magnoliopsida > Poales > Poaceae > Triticum > Triticum timopheevii. Next base: position 559,350,384 of record OY997264.1, on the reverse strand, counting down.
ATCAACAGTGATACTATACCACGCGGTTTCCTTGCTCCTCGATATCGGAAAGAATACTTCCGTTCGCCAACATGTGGGACGTCGACCATCCTGGTCCACTTGCCATGCACGCAGAACTCCAAGGGAGAGTCACCCAGGTCATCGCGCTGCAGTAACAATGACTAATGAGTCGTCAAATCATAGGCCCACATCCCACTTTGAAGTTGCTCGGACAAAGCAACCATCATGACTTTGTTGAATTCCGCTTCTTGAAGAAAACTACTGTACCAGCAGTACTGCTAGCTACAGTAGTTACTCCAATAGAGGCCTCCTTTCGTTCATAGGATAGGAATTTTATAGGAATATGAAAATCATAGGAAGTGAGATGACATGCATCTCAATTCTTATAGAGAAAGAGATGCCATTTGATGCATAGGATAGGAATTTTTCCATTTAGTCTAGGCTAATGTACTGGTAATTGGCTCTAAAAACTACAGTAGTAACTAGTAGTACTGGTACATGCTCGTACTCAGACACAGACACACACACTAACTACTAGTACTACTACTTCTCACATGCTGGCCAGACGTCGTAGTTCTCCTTCCCGGCTTTGTCGGCAACACCCCACCGTGCTTGGATCTCCGCCAACCTCTCCGCAGCAGCGCGTGCATCCTTTTCTTTCTTGAGGCGGCGGGCCTCTCTTTTCTTGAGTGCTTTCTGACTTTTCCGCTCCCTGTGTGCGGCTTTGGCCGCCTCTTGCTCTACCGCCCATTCGGCCTTGGCATATTCAAATTCCTCCCACATAGTTGTGAGGTCGAGAGCGGCGATGAACTCGGCACGGCGGGATGCCGTTGCTTCCCTACCATTTTGTGTGCGGTCGTGGGCGGCGAGGAACTTGGCGCGGCGGGATGCCATCATTGCCTTACCGGTTAGTGTGCGGCGCGGTGGCATGAACGACGCTTGGTGAGAGCTCTGGGGTGGAGTGGCCGGACAACCGTATAGTGCATTGGTTTGTCAAGAGCTTAAGGACAGAAGATGAAGCAAATTTGGATTCCCCTTCAATCCTGGTCATTTATTACCGAGTAAAATGCATTGGCTGTCATCGAACTTGTCTTGATAGCTCACTTTGATCATTGTATACGAGATATGGTGATTATACGGTCACTGGCTCAGTGTATAGCTCCGTATTTGTCTGGTTGACCAGTCAAACAGTCTGCATGCGCCTCATCAGCTTGTGTTCTTTATCTATCTACGCGGGCCTACCTGTCAATGGAGAAAGAAATACTGTAAAAACCAAAATTATGCGTATGTGGGGAATCAAACCACGGACTCGTCGCTGCAACACACCCTCGTCAGCCAAATGAAAATGAAATACTACGCGTCAGACACTCACGCTCACGTTGTCAAAGCATGCTAATGCATGCACGTCGCCCTCTAAATCAAAGTCCCGCTCATGGCGCAACGCAAACGGCGAGCCCATCACCTGCGCGCCCCGGCGGTGCCTGACAATACTGTTTAGACGTTTGATGGAGGCCTACGCGAACACCGAGCATGTATTCACCTGGCTCAACACCAATGGTCATACTCGGACCGCCTTGCTCATGTATATCGTCCATCACAACGACAATCTACAAAACAGCCTAGCTAGAGAGGGTACTATGGTAGTATGGTACGGAGTATGTACTATTGTGAGCGACCGATCTTAGTGCCACTGCACACCGAAACCCCTTCCATCGCTAGCGCGCGATTCCCGCCTAAAACGGTCACCGTCTCTCCAGAATGTCAATGCCGCATTCACCGGACTTAACTGCAGATGCAATTGGTGTGTCACTGACATGCGGGCCAGATGCCCGTTGGGCCCACATGTCAGTAACCCAACGCATCTGCAGTTAAGTCACTGAAGCAGCATCCGCATTCACGCCCGACGAACCTACTCTGGCGCCAGTTGTCCATCCATCTGCCGCGGCTCATTGCCATTCGCCCGCTATATTAACTTGAGCCCCAGCTCCCAGCCATAGCCAAAGACCCACACTTATTCTCCTCCGGTCCCTTCCTTCTGTCGGCACCATTCCAACATGGCCTCCTGGCGCTCCGAAGCTATCTTGGACATACTGTCGCAGGAGCAGACAAGGGACATCGGCGGCTCCGCTCCGGGCGCGCTCCAAAGCTCTCTTCGACGTACTATTGCAGGAGCAAATGAAGGAGATCGCCGGCACCCCCCCCCCCCGGCCGCCCTCCGCCGCCACGACCACGAAGCCGGCGTGCCTGCGCGGGCGCAGTCGGAAGCGAGGAAGAGTAGTACATGGTAGGTCGCTGCCGCTCTGGTCCCGGGAAGGCCACCACTACTCCACTCAGTCAACGCCAAGCTTGGTGGGGTAAACATCGGCGGCCGATTAGCCGCTTGACGGTGACATGGAGGCGGAAATCTTCAGAACCTTGTGCTCCGGAGGAGGAGGTTATCGAGGCTGATGAGGAGAAGGCAAAGGCAATGGCCGACTTTCTCGGGTTCATGGCCGGACATGGTGGTGGGGCGCCGGCGATCGTTTAGATTAGGTTTACTGTAGGTTTTAGTACGGTTTGTGCGAAATATGTAATGAATTTCATCCAGTTTGTAGGAAAAGTTTTTGAAATGTAATGAATTTCATCCGGTTAATTTGAAATTTGCTTTGTTTGCACGAATTTCGTCCGGTTAGTTCATATAGTTGTTGAAAGGTATGCGGGCAGCATCGGATGGCATCCATCAGTGTCCTCGGACAGATGCCGCTGTAAATTTGTGGGCCAGCGCTGGAGATGCCCTAACTATCATGCTAATCGCTAACAAACCTCCATTATTTGGCAGGGAATAGTTATCCCTCGATCAAAATCAGATCCGCGGTGTTTCGCACTCCTCCCGCGTAAGAGTGTAAACTCTTGCTTACATAAAAATGGAGCAAGTGGACGGCACTGTAGCACGTCATATCACTCGAACTAGCCCGCCTAACAAGCGGGAAAGCACCGCCCTCATCATTTTGTTCTGGATTTCTATCGATCGATCACGCGAAAATGTTACGCTTCGCAAGTTCTAAAGGAAAAGGCGGCACACTTACGACTCGTACGCGACGCACCCCCGACAGTCCGGCTCGCACGCCGCTCACCAGAGGGGACACGCGTTGTCTTACAATTTCACTGACATGTGGGACCGTAATTGAATAAACCATCGATAGCCGAAATCTAATCGCTCGGTGGGCGTCGGCTGAGAAGAGAGAAACGGGGGAGGGAGAAGAGATCGCCCGCCCGCCGCGCACAGACTCCAAGAAATATATGGTGATAATGTGAGGTGGGCCATGCTGGAGTCTGGACCGCTTCCGGAGCCCGCTCTGACCGCCCTGGCTTCTCAAGACAGCAGCTGCCCGTCGCATGCATAGCAAGTAGTCCCCGCTTATGTGGAGGAGAGAGAGGCATTGACAAAGTCAAGGAGTAACAGTGGAGACAATAGCTTTCATAAAAAATAAACAATGAATACTCGTTGCTCGTCCTCTATATCGGAAAGAATACTTTCATTCGCCGACATGTGGGACGTCGACCATCCTGGTCCACCCGCCATGCACAAAATTATCCTGGTCTACCCCAGTCGTATCGCGGGCCCAACCTTTCCCACTGTAAGTTGTTCGGACAAAGGAACCATCATGACTTCGTTGAATTCCGCTTCTTCAAGAAAACTTGTTGTACCCGCAATACTGCTACCACACGCGAAGACTGGACGGCACGGTACCACGTCATATCACTGAAACCCACTAGGCCAAACTAGCCCGCCTAGGTCATCTATTTTGGAACGGAGGGAGTACGTCTCTGCACTGCTATGATTTTGTGTTGCACGTTCTCTGTACTTTTGCTACGATTTTCCTACCCTATGAACCAAATGAGGCCTGAATGTATCCGTGTCGACTATTGTCTGATCGATTGCTAAGCCTACAATTTTAGGAGCTAGGGCTATTGGTCGATCGACGAGGGATAAGTATAAGCATACCACGAGCTCATCAGCCCCAACGTTTCTCTTCGGTGAGTGTTTTGCAAATACTATAGCTCGCATAGTAGCTAGCCTACTAACACCAAGAATCATCAAACAAGCCCTGCTGATATGATAAATAGTTCAAACTTACATCTAAGCATGCCATATATTACATCAAAAGCTGGTGAGGATACATATGTTTCCATAACTCGGAGAGGGTTCGCATGATTCACTATCAAACAAAAGTAGCAAGTAATGCCCACACAAGATAGTGCACTAGCCCTAAGATGGTTTGATAACACGCATCGTTCTGGTAATTAAAAACAGGGCAATGCAAACTACCCTAAAGGATTAGCGCAACCAACTATTTCTTGTCATCGATCTCTCGGGCAATGACCACAGCATGGACAGCGGCATGGGAATCGATTTTTGGGGCGATGTCCATAGGACTAACCGCGACATCGGAATCGATCTCTGGGGCGCTGTCCACAGGATGGATAGCGGCATCGGAATCGATCTCCGGGGTGATGCCAACAGGACGGGCCGCGACATCGGAATCGTCAAGGATGTCCACCGGCACCTGCACAACCATAACATATTAGCAAGCACATTGCAAATAATCAAAAACCACAACTATGGTAATAAGCCACTATTTTTTACCTTGTGCAGCTCATCGGGGGATCTCATCCCTCCGGGGGCCATCTCCTCGTCCTCGATGAGGGCCATCACCTTGCCAGGGGAATACTGCTTCTCAACGGCGACTATCTCCTCAAACTCGGCCTTGAGCATCGCATAGGTGGCCATCAGAGTTCCTGGGGTAGGCACCGGTGGGGCCCTTGTTGTTCTTCCAGCTTTCTTTGAGGAGTTCGTCCGCCAACGTCGTCAACTCTTTGGCCAGTGCTTGTTTCTTGGAGTTCTTCATCTCCATGGGTTGGCCCGCCAACATGGTCAACTCATTAGTCGGTGCTCGCTTCCTGGAGATCGCTGTCTCCAGTGGGTTGTCCGCCAGCAACTCTTTGCCTAGTGCTCCAGGATCCATCAATGAATTGACAAACAAAAAGCAATCGAAAGTAAACCATAATCGCAATGAAAACGGGAAAAGAATAGGATGTGAGAATCGGTCGGTGCTTCGCAAAAATAAGATTCTTGGAATGAAAATATAGCAGCACAACTGATTTTCCCACCTTTCCTTCGTCGGTACAGAAGAAAAATGGCAGAAGTGAGTAGCCTGGAGTGAGGTTTTCTTCAAGAAAGGGAAGAAAGGGGCTTGAACGAGCGTTCCAGTGGAATGATGGTTGCTTCGTCCAGTCCAACTTGGAGGCCACCTTACCACTGCTGGTAAAGGTGTGAGTTTTGTGATATGACGGGTCATGACGGCCACACCGGGGTGACAGGTGAGTCTCGACTGTAGCACCTCGCTGTGATTTGCTGGATGCCACGCGGGCCCGGATGCTTTGAAATATCCCGCATGTAGATAGAGCGGCTAGTCATATAGGAGTGCTCAATATTGTGCACCGCGACCAAGGCGGAGAGGAAAATGAGAGAACTACTTAATTAATGCATGAGTTTAATTAGGGTAGTTTTGTAAAGTACGAGATACATTCCTCCAATCGCAAAATGCCTTGGTTCATGAGATTTGAGATTTGAGCCCTATAAACCGGAAGGGAGGGAGTACTGCACGGCTGCACGCGGTGTAGTCTAGTCACTTGTTGAAATCTCTAGAAAGGCAAATACTCCTTTCCGGTTTACAAGGCTATACTACTCCCTCCGTCTAGGTGTGTAAGTCATCTTACAAACACCAAATAGTCCCAAAACACTTAGGTGCGGTGCATTAACTTCTACCTTGTTTCTTGTTTCTTGACATATCAACCAATAAGAGATGAGAGGTGTGCATGCTTTTAATGACTTGCAATGGCTAGTACATTGCAAGCAATGCTATTAATTAGCAAATAAACATTGGTGACCCCAGGAGGAAACGGTGCTAAGCGCGTGGACCTATGCAGAATGAGTATCAACCAATGGATGATGGAGTTTAATTGTTAAACAACAATTTTGTCTCATGCAAGAGCCTGGCTAGTATATGCATGCTCCAAGGCACCGCACCACGCGAGTGTTCGCAACTGCCACGCTCGGGTTGCGCTTGGCTCTTCGCCTCTTCGAGAAGACGAACAATGATGTTACTCATACTTCTAAAGTATCGAATCCACTGCTGCATGTCCGTCTACCTCGTGCGGGAGGGATAGCGTGTAGCGAAAGCTTCTACTCACTGCTCCTGCCTTTGCGTCTATGATAGGTGGGCCCAATAGGTGGTTGGCCCTCCTGTCATGCAGCCAAAGGCAGGTGCAGTTAAGGCACCGGAGCTCAGTCCGCGAGGGAGAGGGCATTGTAGTAATCAAATTTCTCGGTCTTGTACGAGTTGACGCGACACATCAAAGCACTGCACTCGATATAAGTCTTTTTACACATTTCAAATGGACTACTTCGTATGTAGACATATTCTGCTTCGTATGTAGTCACTTGTTGCAATCTCTAAAAAGACTTATATTTGGAAACGGAGGGAGTACAATGCATGCATGCATGCCGTGACTTTCCTTTTGATACTTGCATGTGTTGATTTGATGCACCTTGCCAAATTTTGACTATAAATTTAACTAACCAAATTTTCATGCATGTCACAAAAAATTACTGGGCTGTTTGGATTGTGACTATGTTTGTCTTATGTTGCCACATTATTTTTCCCACACTTGCCACACTTGCCTAACCTGAGTTGCTCAAATTGTTAGACACACTTTGGCTTGCCTAAGGGACTCTTGCCACAATTTTTGTGTCTATGACATGTGGGGTTCACTTCTAATAAAAAATAGTCTTGTCTTAGGTGTGGCTAATAAAAAAGACTTATATTTAGAAACGGAGGGAGTAGAAAATATAAATAATAATGCATGTTGGGGCAACCCACGTTTCCGCTAATTTTAGCCGTGGGCTTGTTCACATATTTTACGAGGGGGTGGTTGTTCATTTAATGGAGGGACTTGTAGTACCAGACTTGAACGATACAAAGTGCGACATGTCACACTGTAACACCACTTGGAACAAGAGGGTAGCTATCTCAAAAAACAATCAACAACTAAAAAAACCGCGACCTGGCATGTAGTAGTACACAATTTTAAACGATTGTTTTGATGGAGTGAAAAAGGAAAACTACCCCACTACGTATATATAGGCCGGAGCCTCCGCGCTTGCTTGCTAGGGTTGCTCTATTCACACACTCTCATCCTCTCCAGATCTAAACAAGATAGGGGTAGTAACACTGTCTTTCTCCCTTCAAAAAACACTGGCTTTCTATCCTCACCGCTGGTTACAGATCCGGACGTATCCCCCTTTCTACATGAATAAGCTTTTTTTCTCAGGTTGGTACGGGCCTAAGGCCTTCATCCATATTAGTTTTCTGTCATCTCTATTTGTATCGTGCTACTGTCCTGAGAAACTCCTTTATCTTTGCACGTTAAAGTTTTGCAACCTATTATAAATGGCAATGCTTTGAGTGTTGAGCTAATTGGCACTGATTAAATAAACTAATACCTCTCTTTAAGCAAGACTACTATGTTGCTAACTTTACCCATTAAGATAATGAGGGTGCTTCTATTTTTTAGTGTATGTTTCATCAACTAGTCCCACTATTACAGTAATCTCACTCTCTCAATATATGTGCCAACAGGGATACTCGATTTTGGTGGAACTGCACAAAAACTTTGGGTGCTTCATTGCCTCGACGCTTCCGTCCTTTCTTGTCAGTCGCTAATCTCAACTTGCTTTCTTCCTTTGCTGTCAGTCGCTTGGCTTATCTCGGCTTCCAGTCAAAGGAAATAGTAATTGATATGCTACCTCACACAGGTTGGTACTGGTCTTTATCCTGATTATTGTGCCTGTCATATGTATTGGTAATTTGGTATTGTGCTACTGTTTGCCGATTTCATAAAGGAGTAATTTGGAGCCTGAACTCGCACGCAAATCATTACATCGGGTGATTTCAGTAGAACTGCACCAAATGATCAGATGAACATGTACTTATGCTGCTGCTATGTACTCCAAAGTTCACTCAGACAAGCATCGATGTTGACAAGAAGTGCCTATATTCATTCGAGTATCAACCGGCGTCAACCAATTGTCAAACTCCAAGTATTAGGAGAGTGAACGCCAAAAATATTGCTTGGTGCATAGCCCAGAAAAACGCAGTCCAGTCTTTGGTCTCAACTTGTGCCTTTTGGTTATCGGCACATATGGTAGCGAACTATATGGCATGGAGTCTAAAGATTCCAGACAAGTTGGTTGATGCGTATATTCATCTGGCACTTAATCAGTCTGCACGCCAAGGATGCTCCATTTCAGTTGAACTGCACAAAAAATTTGGGTGGTTCATTTTCTCAATCGCCTCCTTTCTCGTCTGCAATGTAGAATTTTGGCGAGATACAGGACCAAGATGAGCCAGTAAACTAGTTGGATGAAAGCAGTGGCCAAGTTGCTCAAACCTCCCTCGGCACGAGGCCACTATTTGAGGATAAACCTACAAGCAAAGTTCAGATTGTCTGTGCTGCCTCTATTGTACTCGAAAGTTTACTCGTACAAGAACTAATTTTAGCAAGAAGTACCTCCGATTGAACACCATTTACCAGTCTGTACCCTAGGTAATTAAAGTTCGTCCATGGATCATATTGGCTGTGATCTTAATCATTTGGATGCATAAACATACTGAACATGTGTATATCTGAATCTTTTTGTGAATTATGTATGAATATTGTCGTGTGATCTATCAATCATTTGGATGCATAGATATGCTGAGCTTGTGTATATATGAATCTTTTGAGTTGCTGATAGTGAATGTTGGCTATGAATATGAACGTGTCCTGTGAACCAGAGTTTGATACGAATGTTTACCTTTTCTATTGTATTTGTGTGTGAACTTTTTAGTATGCCTACTATGGGGTATAAAATGCATGTCTCTGATCTATTTATCTATATATAAGAATAATAATGTTGTGTCCAATTTATATTTTCCCTTCTAACCACATTATATATATTTATATTATTACTATTATCGTATATTTTATAGAGACTTATATATACATTATAAAAACATCCCACGTATTATTGAACATATAAAGGATAAGCTAGTGCGCCCAACTAGCGGCATCAGCCACGTCTCCTTTTATTCGCGGAGAGAACGGAAACGCGAGCGAGAGAAGGGAGCGAGCGAAGGGAATCCACGTGCGTGAGCGAGCGAAGGGAAACGAGCCAGCGTCCCCCTCCCCCTCCTCCCAAACGAGCCCGCGTTCCCCTACCCCTCCTCCCACCTCAGGAACCCAAGCCGCCGCCTCCTCCTCCTCCCTCCCACCGCAGCCGCCTCTCCACTCCCCCTCCCCCCCTCCCGCGCCGCATCTCGTCCGCCCCGGGTGCGGAGGCGAGCTTCCGGGTGACGGTGGCACTGGCTCGAGGCGGGGGAGCGGCCGATGCGGGGTCGGTTGGATCGAGGTGTGGGAGCGGCGAATGCGGCGTCGGCGGAACAAGAAGAGCAACGGCGGCGACGTCGACCTATGAAGAGGCGAGAGGAGCGGTGGTGGTGGCGTCGAGCTGCGAAGAGGCACCGCTCGGGCGCGAGACCACGGAGGCGGGAGCGGCTGCTTCGGGCCCCGATCTGAGAAGGTACGAGGCAGGGAAGGACGGCAGCGTCGCCGTCACATGTTTTGTTATGAATCTAGAGTCTCAAAGCCAATAAGTTGCTAAATCATTGACTGGTTGTTTCCATGTTTGTATTATGCGCTTCTCACTCGGCGAGGGGAGCATTAGGCCTCCTATGGTCTGGGTTTCTCCAAATGATCAGGCTTTGCGAAAATTGTATACGCATGTCTTACAGCCAAGGTATTGCTCTTCTAGATATGCTCTATTGTTTTTGTTCACTTAATTCTAATGAGTATTTAAACTTCTTCAAGCATATTGGACTTTTGAATCTATGTAGCCAGCTCTTTGGAATTTATCTAGACAAGTATTTTTGGTAATGATATGTATTTGCAAGCTTACTTCTCAGTTTTTTCTATTGTTGGGTACATATAGATAATTTCTTTGGGTATCTACAAAGTACATATAGATAATTTTCGACCATTTGTGACTGAAAATTTTTTGCCATAAGAAAATTAACTCTGTCGAGCAGTGCTCGTTGTGAAGGAAATGGCGGGAAATTGCTGAGCCTTATTGATTGGAAGAGGAATGCTAATCCTACAAATAGATCTATAATGAATTAGACTTGAGAACAATCAACAAATAATAAACAGTCCCAAATTTGTAGATGTTGTTTGATTCAAATACCGATTTAAGCATTTGGCGCATCTAAAATTCATCAAGAAGGATGCGTGATTTTCTGCCTAATCACTTAGTGTATTGTTTGGTAATCAGGTTATCCTGGACCTCTTTCGGGACAACATCACCAAGTTTTCTTCTTATTGCACAGCAAGTTAAAAAAATTAGTGACTAATGACTCTTCTTATCTCTCTGTTCACCCATGTGCTTAGCTGCAAAAATTCTAAAAAGATGCGCCTAATGAGGGGTGGCGGATGTGCGTCCTCTAGGGCCTCGTCGGCCAGAGAAGGAGGGGAGGAGCGGTTGCCGACGAGCGAGGTGGCTCTGTTTGGACCAGCCATGGTGTTGGCTGTTGACTCCCACCGGTCTTGTCTCCCCCAACCCTTCCATGGAGCTTGCTTAGCCACCGTCCGGCACATCTTCTTCTCGCTCACAGCACCAAGGTAGGCAAAATTCTTTCTTTTTCCCATGATGTGATTTCTTTTGCTTGGATGGCTTACAACTGGTTAGAGTAGCGGATGTGTGAAGTTTTGCCTGTAATCTAAATTCTGTATTTTATCTAGCTAAGTTAAGCAAAAGCTTGTTTTTTTACAATGACTGAAGCAAAATCATTCTCTTGCAGGCCATGTAGCTTACTTTTTAACTGTTATTGCTGATTGGAGCCATTGCTATTGGCTATTTATACATAAGATTTTTGTGAGGGGGATTGGATTTTATCCAGATGGCTTGCTTCTCATGATGAGACTGATACTAATGAACTAATGAAGACATGAAGGTTGCATCTTATCCCCATTTCCCTTTCTACATTTGCCATTTAGTCGATTAACATACATTGTACTATTTCCCTTTCTACAGTTGCCATTTAGTTGATTTACATAGATTGTACTATTTTCGGTTAAGCACACTATGGGTCAATGAATGTGGAATTAGCTACTTTTTATATCCATGGACCATATATATTACATGCATCAGTACTTGATACATCTCTGATATGCTTTTGCTTCATTGCAACCAAAAGATTTGGTAATATTTTTTTCTGGAAACATGGATACACTTGTTGGTGTTGTATACTGGGATCTGTAAGTATTCTCATAGGAATTTTTTTATCCTAAGGATTCACACAGATTGGAGGGGAATTAGTATGTAACATCTTGTTAAATGTACACAAACTGGTATATCTTCTTCATGGCTTTTAAGCTATATAATTGTAGATGATAATTTATGCTTTGATAAAGTAATATCTTACTTCTCGGTGCTTGGATAAAAGAGTATAGTTTGCTGAAAATATGTTCATACTTTATATCACAGAAGTACAAACTGACAGTCAGCCTATGGTGAAGTTAAAAGAAGCAAAAGTATTGTGTGTATAATCATTAGATTTGTTAAGGTGAATCAGATTTATTTTTGCTGCTGTACGTAGAATGCAGTTTATTTTAATTCCTGTTGCTGCGTTTGGCCCTACATGTCGATGGGTGTGGCCGCTCCCTTGTTAGTTTGTTGCTCGATTTGGTTTGGTCCAAGGTAGGATGTGTGTTGTCTACGTCTATATATTCATTGGCTGGATAAGAAGATTTTGCGGGTTTTTCTCTGGTTTGGTTGCTTCTGCTCTGAGTGCAGGTTCCTATGATTTCTAGACAGTGTATTGGCTCTAAGGATTGCTCGGTTAGTTTAAAAGTGCTTTGATTTCCTTCTTGTCTTCACGCACAGACCTTGAAGATGGCTAGGTTTGCATGGGCATGGGGTTTGGTACACCTGGCCTCTATTTAGATTTGTTAATAAATTCAGTTTATCATGAACACCATAAATGTGTTATCAGTTTACTATCTTGGCACATGAGCTATTTTTCAGTCAATGCGTGCCGAGTCCACTTGGAACTGAATATGTAGTGTTTTCTTTGAAACTGAGTAACTGTGGTTGAAATTTAGTTTAATTTGGACGAGCTGCCCCAAGTATCATCAATTCATGATGGCTAATTTGTTTTGGTTCTTGATGAATCGGCCATGGTCCTGATTTAAGAGTTTTATGTTATTTCTCAGCCTATTTGAGCTATTATCGTTTCTGTTTAACACACACAATTGTAGCTGCCCTTTTTGATTCAGAAAAATGGTCTTCATGTATGTGGTTTGGTTAAACATTTTCTCAGCATATCTCTATTCATCAGTATTAACTCGCATAACATCCAATATAGTTTGTCTGATCCAGACTAAATGTTGGTTATTGCTATGTTTTGTGTGCAGTCTATTTCTCTTCTATCTTGGTCATTAAAGATGTGACAAGTAAGAAATTTCAAAAGGTTTGATAATCTAGAATGCTCATATGGAGTTATTTGAACCAGTTATTTTAGTAGCTACTGAGACCAGATGTATCAGAAAAAATTTAAAATATACCAACAGTAGGAGTTGACCAATAATGTTGAATTGATTCAGTCTTCAGGCCTAATGCACAATTTCCACAATGTTAAGATAATATATGCTTTAATGCTCCTATGTGCTGCTTTAATGCTTCTGCTTGTTTGTCTGAATCTTGTTGTTGTTCATTAATTTTTTGTCACCTGTTGTTGCCCATGAGGGGGAGTCGGATCCATCATGGATAACCATCCCTGATGAGCTTTTAATACACACTGATGGTGACAAAATTGATGCCATTGTTCAGGTTGTATACAAAGATGTTCCTACTGGGTATTCTGACGTTGATTATCTAAAAGAAAGAGCAATTCTAACACCAACGAATCAAGTAGCTGAAAATTATAAATCAGCGCGTTCTATCTTTGGTGCCTACCAGTGAGAGAGTACCTAAGCTGTGTCAAGTGTCCATGCCTATGTTTTATATGCAAATACCTTTCCTCTTTTGCACAAACCATGCTTCTTGTACAATCATATTTAATAGCAGCAAACTGAACAGGTTGGTTAGGAAACTGAAGCTGCAGCTACTGAAGAGCCAAAGAACATTCTTGCTGAACAGGCTAAAGCCAAGAGGTAAAGACTCATAGTCTGTTACATCCAACCAGCTCAACATAAGATATGGCGTGCCGCCTCTTGTTCTTCCTTTACCTTGTCTTATTTGACAACCAAAGCATCCTTCTCTGTGGCTCTCAAAAATGCTTTCTTCTTCACACGATGCATGTTATGCCATTTGATCAAACTACTTTTCTGCCACAGCTATATTCAAATGGATCATAGGCCCAATAAAACATCATTTTACTTCAAAATCTAATATAGGTTTTATTTATTTTCCTGTTGCATATACAGGCAACTCTTCTTGTTGCATCAAAAGTAACTTGCTTCGTACATGCAAACTAATTAGCCATATAGTTAAATTAGCTACGTATTAAGATTCGGTACATCTACTGCTTATTTATGTTGTGTTCTATTTGCCGTGTCCAATCTTTATGCGCTTGTTATTTTTATCACACTGTAATCAAGCTTCTGTTGTTATAGCAATACGAAATCCTATGCATCAAGCTTCTGTTCTTATAGCAATTACAGTTTTGATACCTCTGTTTCTTTATATCATCTTGTTGGGTTTCTGTTTTTCTTCATATAGGATACAGATATGTGATTCTCATGTGGTCCTTTCGCTGGAAACTTGCTAATATTAGGGGTGCTGCTACAGTTGTAAAAACTGTTTTATCAAAAGAACTAAAGTAGTAGCTAATCCAAGCATTGAAGAATTGACGCAGAGGTTACGCTATATTGGCATGAAGTCAGAGCAGCGTGTGAAGACTACATAAGATAGTTTCTGGTGACCTTCAGTCTATATGTCCTAACCAACAACAACCACCTTTTATTTCGGTATCAATTCCAGTATCTTTCCCCTTTTGGCGTTGCTCTGAGCAAGATATGTATAGCCTTTAGATTTCCATTCGTGTATGATACTACATGTACACTTTAGACCTCATTCCTGTCTCTGTGGTCAAAAGAAATTTGTGATCACTTGTTCTATATATGTAATCAACTGCCCTTCTACTAATATTTTGAGAAGACTATTTATGTATGTTTACACTGGTTAGAGAAAATCATCACACTGCCAGCAGCAGTTTTTTATTTCCATATGTTTCAATAAGATCTTCCGACCAACTCATCTGTCTCTAAATTTTTTTTATGCGTACTCTTTCAACATTTGGCTTGCTCTTGCCCTTTGTGCCATTGGCGCAACGGGTCATCTAGTTAACTTATAAAAGTAAATGTTTAACGGAAGTTGGCAAGGAAAATCCTGGATGCTTTTGACGCACATGCAAGGAAAATCCTGGTGATTGCGTACAAAAGCTTGCGAAGATTTTAAGGACCAATTTAATAATAATGCGCTCATTTTTATTTTGAGCAATAACTCGCTAATTTGTTAATTATATATATATATATATATAATGTGCCTCTCTGGTTTATTCTTTGATATTAATTGCTCCTTCTAACATAACATTACATATATAACGAGCCCACCTAATATGTGTATTTAAAGGAAGTGCAAATGGGCTGGGATTTCTTAGAAAATATAAATGGGCCTGATTGACGTGAAATTATTTGTTCACCCAGCCAGCAAATGGACTGTACATTCTAGAAAACACGGGTTAAATATATGCCACATTTTTGCAGGCTGACATGTGGGCCAATAGGTTGAAGCCTACGCAGGGTGTTGTCAACTTGGTCAACAAATGATTGTGTCATCCACAACCATTGGATTTATGTCCAACGGCCGGCATGCACCTTCAATCTCTCGTCTTCTTCCTCCAGCATCGCCGGGACCGCCTGGTCCAGCCTCCAGCGGCTAGCGGCTCTGCTTAGCACGCATCGCTACGAAGCGCTACCCCACCGCTGACCAGGCTATCCCTCCACCCCTCGAGACCTCCTGTTATTCTCCACAGACTACAGCCCCACGCCGCAACAGAACCAGTTATAACCCTTCTCCTCCTCTTAATTTGTGACTCCACTGCCGCGTCTTCCCATCTCCGAGTCGTTCCCGTCTGGGGCCTCACCGGCGTCCACTGCCTCGCTGCGTTCGGTGCGTCGTCGTCAACAAACAAGAGTCATCGGAAGAGGGCTGTACGTGGAGAGCCTGACGGTTGGGACCCATGAGGTCCATGGTCGCACGCAAGGAAAGTTCCTCCTTATTAAGCTAAAAAAATGTTTCCTCCACCTGACAGCTGGGACCCATCGGCTGTATCTTCGCACGGAAGGAAGTGCCTCCTTGTTTTGCGAAAAAATTATTCATCCCGTTGACAGCTGGGACCCGTCAGATTTGGTGGCTGACTTGTGGGCCTACTAAGCGGACGTGTACGCACGGCTTTTTCAACTTAATCAACAAATGATTCTAGCAGCTGGACCGTTGGATGTTAATCCAACAGCCGTGTTCCTTCTTCAACCTCTGTTCTTGCTCCTGTCTCCTGTGGGCGGCACTGCGGCTGTGCTGTCGCGCACCCGAAATAGTGATCCTCTCCATCCGCGACTCCACTGCCCTGTCTTCCCCATCTCCGGGTCGTTCCAGTCTGGTTGCGCTCGGCACGGTGTGGTAAACGTGGTCAACAACCGAGAGTCATCGGAAGATGACTGTACGTGAGAGGCTGACAGTGGGGACGCAACATGCCCATGGACGCCTGCATGCAACGGAACGCAGCGTGGTCAACGTGGTCAAGGAACGACTTCCATCGGAAGTATATTGTACGTGGAGAGTCTGACAGCTGGGTCTACGGCCACAGCAAGTAAGTGGCTCCTTATTACGCAGAAAATAATGATTCCTCCAACTGACAGCAGGGACCCACTGGATGGGCCACCGTATTTTGCGAAAAACGTTTGCCCCTGACTTCTGGGACCCACCTGACGGGCTACTGTATTTCGTGAAAAAAATGCCCCCCCCCGCTGTCAGCTCGGACCCACCGGAAGTGCCTGCTTATTAAGCAGAAAAAATGAATACTCCCCCTGCTAGCTGGGACCCACCTTGGTGGGAGTCTGACTTGTGGGCCCACTAAGTTGACGGGGAAGGAGGGCTTTGTCAACTTAGTCAATATGAACGATTCTAGCTGCAGTGACTGTACGATGTCCATCCAACGGCCATCATGCTTCTTTAACCTCTGGTCTTCTTGCTCCAGCCGCCCAAAGCACCGCCGATCGTACCGCCTGCTCCTGCCTCCCGTGGCCGGCTGTGATGCCACGAAGGCCTCACCGCCCCCTACTACTCCCTCCGCTGGCCAGGCCATCCCTCCACTCACCCACACCCCTGTTATTCTGCGGCGACAGCAGCCTCACACCGCAGCCGAACGAGTGAACCCTCATACTCCTCTACGCGTGGGCATCCACTGCCGCATCTTCCCTGGCTCTGCGTCATCCCCTTCCTAGGCCTCGCCGTCGTCCACCGCCATGGTGCTCTCAGCGCGGCGTGGTCAATGTGGTCAACGATCGAATTCCATCGGAACAGTACTGTACGTGGAGAGGCTGACAGCTGGGTCCACGGCAGCCGCAAGGAAGTGCCTCCTTATTACGCGGAAAATAATTATTCCTCCACCTGATAGCGGGGACCCACCAGACGGGCCACCAGTATTTTACGAAAAAAACATTTCCCCCTAACTGCTGGGACCCATCGGACGGGCCACCGTATTTCGTGAAAAAAACGTTCCCCCCACTGTCAGCTCGGACCCACCGGAAGTGCCTCCTTATTACGCACAAAAAAATGAATACTCCCCCGGCTAGCTGGGACCCACCTTGGTGGGAGGATGATGTCGGATTTCGGGTTCCGGCAGACCCTTGAGGTTCGAACTCTGGGGTGCGCGCAGAGATTACTCCCCCTACCGGCTCATGTCTCGTCGCCTCGCAAGAGATCTAAGCTACACGAAGAACAGCATAAAGGACACGAGGTTTATACTAGTTCAGGCCACCATTGTGGTGTAATACCCTACTCTAGTTTGTGGTGTGGTGGATTGCCTCAGGGGCTGATGATGAACAGTACAAAGGGGAACAGCCTTGCGAGGAGCTGTTCTTGAGCTGGTGCGATGAACTGCTTGGGTGAGTTCAGTCGCCTCTCTCTCCCTGGATCTAGGTGCCTCTACTCTGTGGTGGCTAGTCCTATTTATAGGGGGAGGCCCTGGGCCTCTTCCCAAATATGAGTGGGAAGGGCGCCAACAATTGGCCATTTTGAAGGGGAACATCTAGTACACTTATACTGACTAAAGTTGGTCCTCGCCTGCCAAAGGCTCTGACGATGACGCCTACCTGGGCTCCACGATGACCTCCATCCTGCCGTTCTGCTGGTCTTGGTCTTGTTGCACCGAAATGGTAACCTTTGCCTGATGCCTTGGCCTGTGCTTGCCCCCTTTGCACTGAAGGGGAAACAAGGACATTGCGCAGGCCGGCGCCCGCCTGGCTTCGATCGTCATGGCTTGCGTCATGGGCACCTCGTGAGGTACCCTGCCTTGATCTCTCCGCCTCCTCGTGAGCCAGTCTGACGAGGCTGTGCCCGAGGAAGCTTCCTGTCGTCCGCCCCGCGAGGCTTGGCCCCTCGCGAGGGTCTTGAGCATGTGTTGATGAAGATGGGCAGTACTGGGCCACTCCTTGAGCCACGCTGCAGGCTGCAGGTAGGCAAGTCTGGGTACCCCCGTTCCCAGAGCACCGACAGTAGCCCTCGGGCCCAAGGCGCGCCCGGACTTGGCTTAGCAGAGAAGCAAAGGGGCAAGTGCGAAGTGCCGCGGGCCCCAACAGCCTGCGGCCTTGGGCGCCCTGTGCCTGTTGATTGGACGTGGGCGTCCTCGCTTCCCCACGACACCTCGACAACTGTGTGACTTGACAAAAGAGCGGCCTTGGGCCAGGCTTACCTTCTTTGCCTTCACCAGTCATTTGTCCCAGATCCCCTTTCTCTCTCTCCTCCTTCTTGCTTCCGAAATCCTCCAGATCTGCTTCAATCCCGCGCCTTCGGCAAGCCATGGCGCCTCGCCAGACTCCGACCGAGGCCTGGTACTCACCCGCTCTGGATCCTACGAACGTGTCGGAGAAGAATCTCGCCCTCACGCGCTAGATGATGGTGGCGCAGGGCAACGAGGGGGCGGCCGTGCTCAAGGTCGGCTCCGCCCTGCCTGAAGACAAGGGGAGCACCTTCTACCCACCCTTCGTGAGCGCCATCGTCGCCAGGCTGGTGCCTCCCTTTTCCAAATTCTTCCTTGCTATTCTCCGCCAATACAACTTGCAGGCTCTGCACCTCCACCCCAACTCTGTTCTCCTTCTGGCGATTTTCGCCTATTATTGTGAAGCTCACATCGGGGTAAAGCCCTCGGTGGCCTTGCTGCGCCATTACTTTTACCTTCAGGTTTCCCGCGGCCCCATCTCCGCGTGCGCGAGCTTTGTCGCATACTCCAGCTCCAATGCCATCTCGAAGCCCGGGAAGAGGATCGAAGGCATCCGGAGCAAGTGGGTCATGGTGGATGTTGGGCGCATCCACCCTCAGCTGGTGCTGCCTACGGGGCAGCCTAAGGCCGTTGACGCTTGGTCCTGCGCAGAGCTCGTCGATCCCCGCACGAAGCCGGTGCTGAAGAGGATGGACGCGGACCTGAGGCCAGGCAACCTGGCAGCGGCAAAGCTAACCGGGGCGACGCTCCCGAGGGAGTTCTTGGAGCACCGGGTGGCTCCGCTTCGGGAACACTCACTCCCACTATGGAGGCTCAGGGAAGCCGATGCCGCTCTCCGCCTGAGCTCCGCAGCCCTGGCCGATGAAGATCTGGCCGCGGTCCTTCATTCCTTGGTTGGTGGAGATGTGGTGAGACTGGAGGGTGCTCCTGTACCCCTGTTCCTTCGTGGTGACTGGGAGCAGGTGGTGAGCTCCATGCCCACCTTCAACGGGGAGGGGCTAGTGCATGCGGAAGTTCCCGAGGATCTGGCGACTCTGGCGACGGTGGACTTCTCTTCCAGCGACTCCGGCAGGGAGGAGGAAGAGGAGGAGGAGGAAGAAGAGTCTGACTCTGAGGCGATCGACGGAGAGTCGGGGAAGTCCCTCCCTCAGTGCAGGTCCCGCGCCCTCCGCCTCATGCCGGATGACGATGAGGGCGGCGATGAGCGAGGTGGGGAGAGCTCACCCCCGGTCCCGAGGAAGGACACGACGGGGCTGGTTCCCCGCGGGTCTGCTCTAGCTCCAAGGCGGCCTGAAGCCAGCTTCAACTCCTCCGACGTGCCCCCTGCTTCTGGGTCTCCTGAGGCTGACCCTAGCAGTCGGCTCTCGGGCTTCAAGTTCGGCCGGAGGCTGCTTGAGTCCGTGAACGATGACCAGTAAGTGCTTGATTTTTGTTTTGCTCCCTGCTTCTGTTGCTGAGGCTTGACATCTGCATCCTTCGGCTAGGCCGGTGCCTGCGGCGAAAAGGCTGAAAGGGGCCTTAGAGGCCTCGCTTGGGGCAATGCCTCCGTCCGCGAGGGAAGGAGGCTGCGAGGCTCGAGCCTCCCCTGTCCGGTCATCCTCGCGAGACCAGGCAGGGCGCGCCATCATGGGCTCAGCCCCCGTGGCCCAGGCGACCACGGAGGCGTCCATGCCCGACGCCACTGTTGCGCCCGTCGGGGCTCAGAAGGTCCCGACGCTTGACGATGTGATCACGCTGCCGTCTTCTCCTCCTACTCTGCCAACCACCATTTCCCCAACTCCTTCCACTATCTTGGATCGTGCTGCTGCTGAGCTGGACCGGCTACGAGAAGATCTCCAGGGCATCGACCCCCGCTTGGTGGCCGGGCGCCTGGAGTTGGTCTTCGGCTGGGTCTGCTCTGACGCCTCCGTTCAAGCCAAGGCCGCTCGCGGCGCCGCCTTGGGTGAGGCTGAGGATGTCCGGGGCCGCTGCAAGGCACTGGAGAGTGAGCTGCAAGGCCTGCGTGACGAGCTCGCCAAGGAGGTCCGTGACCGCCAGGAGAAGGAGACGGAGATGAAGACTCGAGAAGCTGCTGTCAAGGACCGGGACGCCGAGCTTGATGAACGTCGTGGTCGGTTGGAGACGCTGGAGCGGGCATTGGAGGCGGAGAGGGTCAAGCTGGATGGCAAGGCGAGGGTCCTGGCCGAGGACCGTGTGGCCTTCGCGCAGCTAGAGGAGAGGGCTCGCACCTCGCTGAAGACACTCTATGATGGCGGCCTGGAAAAGCCGCTAGCTGGCGCCGAGGATGGCCCCGCCAAGTTGCTTCCCTTCCTGGTCCGCACACTTGAAGATGTCGCAGACGGCCTTGGCCCCACGGCCGAAGCCGAGGCGCGTGTCCTTTCTTCTGCAGCGCTGGTGCGTGTCTTCACCCACGTCTATCTTCGCGACCCCAACGCCGATCTTGACAGCCTGATGGAGCCTGCGAGCGGCGAGCTTGCCGCTGCCGCTGCTGAGGCAGTGAAGGGTTGAGCGGAAGCCCTGCTGGCGAGGTTCCGTGCCTTCAGCACCCAGCCAAGGCGAGATGCTGCCAACCCTGGGGCTTCGGGAGGTGGAGCCGCCCAGCGCAACTCCACCACCAGCGATGGCACCACCGGAAAGTGACCCCTCCGCGGCTTCTGTCCTGTTTTAGTTCCTGCAACATGCATCATGCCTCGTGGAGGTGTTTAAACTTGTGTTTGGCGTTGTGAAAACAACCTATGGACTGTAATATTTGCTTCTGAATTCCTTGAGATTTGCGCTTTTCCTTCCTACTTGCATGTGTTCTACGTCGGTAGGGCCCGGCCCCGTGCATACCTCAGCCGCCGTTAGCCCCGACCGAAAACCAGGACGGGACCAAGGAGTGAGGGGCTACGTGACTAGTTAGGCTCCTGAGTCGCGATGCTCAGGAGTCCCCCTTGACGCGCAAACAGCAAGTAGGGAGGGGAGGCATAGGAGTGGATCTACCATTCTACGTCGGCAGGGCCCGGCCCCGCGCATACCTCAACCACCATTAGCCCCGACCAAAAACCAGGACGGGACCAAGGAGTGAGGGGCTACGTGACCATTTAGGCTCCTGAGTCGTGATGCTCAGGAGTCCCCCTTGACTTTTAAACGGCTTTCGTACCTTGGCTTCGCTCGGGGAGTGGCGCGCGATGAACCAGGCCCGAGGGGCCTGGCTGGGTGGCGTGCGCCCGGGCGTGGCCCGGGTGTAGCCCCCGTGCCCAGCCCCCTCGCGTGGCGCTCCCGAGGGGAGGCGTTACGATAGGGCGGGACACTAAGCTCTGGGCTCCCTGAGGTTGATGCGGTCGTGGGCCACCCTCAGTTGTTTATCACCAGCGTGGAGCATAGCGCTTCCGTATGTGTACGGGCATAGCCGCTCCTCGGCAATGTCGTCAGCCAGCACGGAGCATGGTGCTTCCACTGGTGTGTGGGATGGGACTCCCCTCTGGGAGGAGCCCTCGGAGCGTGTACAGCCCCGCCCTGACACGTGGCTGGCACGGTAGGGCTTGACGAGGTGTATCTGGGCACCCGTGAGCCAGCGCGGGACTCACGGGGCCCTACCTTAAGGCGGGTTGCGCCTGGCTCTGGGCCTTTATTTGTAATGTGCTCCTGCAAAATTGGTTAGATGCCAACGCTCTACGTCCTTAGGTCCCGACCCTCAAGCGAGCTCAGCCGTCGCTGGTATGCCAGGTCGCGATGCCGTGGACAAGGCCAGGAGGTGAGGGCTGGAGAGCTAGTAAGAGTCCATGAGTCGCGATGCTCAGGTACCCCCCTTTTAACGTGCAAGCAGTTGGCATGAGGGAAGAAGGGCGTCATCTCAGGCATCAAGCAATAATCATGGCGGGTCAAATGCGAGAAAGATACATGCCGCTGGGTCAGGCCCAAGTGGCTTGGGGATAATGCAGCCCGTGGGGCGCCCCCAACAAAGTAACCTAAAGGCATGAACAAAAGAGATACATGCCGCAGGGACGGACCCACGCGGCCTGGGAATGATGCAGCCCTGGGGGGGCTCCCAGCTGAAAAGGAAACTCGAAGGATGTCACCTGATGATGTTGGAGACGAAGGAATGCTGAAGTAGCGGACGACGCGCGCTGCGGAAACCGACCCTTATGAGCCCCCAGGCTCAGGAGCCTCAGGAGGCTCCAGGGGCGTAGGCGGCTCTTCATGGGCCATATCCATCTCTGCCTGGACTACGGAATGCCTGACCTCCTGAGCCTCTAGAATGCTCCTCAGCAGGTGCTGGTGAGCGGCAACTGCGTTTGGCAGGCCAAAGGGCATGCGAACATAGCTGTGAGGTGGTCCCTCACAACGCCCCACGCGCGAAGGCCAGAGGCGCTCTTGAGATGCGGCTCGGTTGAGCCCGGGTACGTCGATGCAGACGTGCAGCCCACCATCCTCGCCTGGATGGGGAGCTACGGCGGGTAAGCGGCGGCTGCCACTCATGACTCTTGACTCCTGCAGCTCCTGAATGCTTCTCGCGATGAACTCCCGAGGGCTTGGCCCTCCTTGCCTCATTTCTTCCTGAGGGAAACATGCTTTGAAACACGCCTCCAAGTGATGCCCGAGCGCCTCCCTCGTGACCTTGGCAAAGTCGATGGCCCTCCAGGAGAGAGCCCCTGAGCCTTGCCCGAGGAGGGCGCCGGGCGCGCCTTCCTATGTGATAGAAGGAGGCGCTCCTTGAACGGGCGCGGATCCTGACACAACACCACTGGAGGGGCCTGCCTCCCGAGGGTTCGGACTGGGTGATGCCTTCTTCTTCTTAGGGACGGCCTCGAGAAGTCTTCTGCTCATGTGATCTGGGTCTTCGATTGCTGCGGCTTGAAAAGCACGCTCAAGAGAACACACCGCATCCCTCTCCTCACAAGGCACCATGATGACTCCACCGCTTCCTGGCATCTTGAGGACATTGTAGCCATGATGAGTCACTGCCATGAACTTGGCCAGAGCTGGGTACCCAAGGATGGCATTGTATGGCAGGCGAATGTGGGCGATGTTGAAGTCAATGAGCTCGGTGCGATAGTTGTTACGCTGCCCAAAGGTGACAGGAAGACGAACTTGCCCTATTGGAACGGTGGAACCATCAGTGACTCCTGAGAAAGGCTTGGTTGGCTGAAGCTGATCGTATGGCACTTGGAGATTGTTGAATGTCTCGACGGGCAGGACGTTGAGTCCTGCTCCGCCATCGATGAGGGTCCTGGTGACTTGCACGTTGCTGATGACTTGGGAGCAAAGCATCGGGAGTACTCCAGCCGTGGCTGCGCACTTGAGCTGATCCGCTGATCTGAACGTGATAGCGCACGCTGACCACCTGAGAGGGCGTGTTGCTTCAAGCTTGGGAAGGACTGCATTCACCTCGCGAGCAAACTATTTGAAGATGCGCTGAGAGGCTGGGGCTTGAGCGCCGCCCAGGATGCAAGTGATTGCGCGCGGCTCCTGGAAGCCCTCAGCCCCTTCGTCCTGATGATGGTCTTCATTCCTCCTCGATGGTGGTGGCAGAGGAGGGAGGCCTGCGTTGCCTTGAGGGCGATCGTCAAGAGGCTGATCCCTCCAGCCTCCCTCACGAGGCTGGTCCTGCCAGCGGTCCTCGCAAGGTCGGTCACGCCACCCTTGGCGAGGGCCACGGTCTTCCCATCGTCCTCCACCTCTTCCTCCTCCTCGGCCATAGCCCCGGTCGTTGCACTCGGGGCGTCAGCCGATACGCCCATCTCGCACGGCCCTGAGCTCTTGGCATTCGTTGGTGTTGTGGGTGTGGAGGTCATGGTACACGCAGTACCGGCTGCCTTTGGATGACTCAGGCAGATCCCTGCCTTGCTTGGTGTCTGGCTCTGTTGCAAGCACAACAAACCCCTTGCGCTTCACGTCCTTGACCTTGTGAAAGTGCAACTATCCCTAGGTGGTTTTGGTAATTCCTAACAACATATAGCTCATTGGGCTAATACTATTCCAAGACAAATATTTCAGGAAAGCTCAATGAATGGCATGGCATGGATGAGGAAAGTGGATCCCTCAAAATACTAAGGATAAAAGGATTGGCTCAAGCTCAAAAGCTCAAGACTCTACATTTTATATTTTAGTGATCCAAGATCACATTGAGTCTATAGGAAAAGTCAATACTATCAAGGAGGGATGAGGTGTTGCTTAATGAGTTTCTTGCTCCAGGGTGCTTAGTGATATGCTCCAAAAACCCTCAACTACTTTCTCATATCCACATATGACCCAAACCAAAATTCAAACTCGGCCCCACCGATTCTTTCTATCCGGCGCCACCGAGTTCAGATGTCATAGCCACTGCCACAAACCCTAGGCAAATCAGTCTCACCGATAGGGATCTCGGTCTCACCGAGATGGGATTGTAATCTCTCTGTTTCCCTTCGTAACATTTCGGTCAACCGAAGTGAGCGATCGGTCCCACCGAGATTGCAATGTAAACTCTGTTTCCTTTTCGTAACATTTCGGTCCCACCGAAATGAGCGAACCGGTCCCACCAAGTGAGGCAAGTCCTTCGTGGACTCGCGCAGTGAGGCAAGTCCTTCGTGGACTCGCGCAGTGAGGCAAGATCTACCGCTAGTGAGGCAAGTCCTTCGTGGGCGACGGCCATGGTGGGATAGACAAGGTTGCTTCTTCGTGGACCCTTCGTGGGTGGAGCCCTCCGTGGACTCGCGCAGCCGTTACCCTTCGTGGGTTGAAGTCTCCATCAACGTGGATGTACGATAGCACCACCTATCGGAACCACGACAAAAACATCCGTGTCTCCAATTGCGTTTGAATCCTCCAAACCCTTCCCTTTACATTCTTGCAAGTTGCATGCTTTACTTTCCGCTGCTCATATACTCTTTGCATGCTTTCTTGAATTGTGTGAAGATTGCTTGACTTGTGCTAAGATAGTTAAAATCTACCAAAGACTAAAATTGGGAAAAGGTTTTTAATTGGTCAGGTAGTCTAATCACCCCCCCCTCTAGACATACTTCAAGATCCTACAAGTGGTATCAGAGCTTTGGTCTCCATTTGCTTTGATTTCCATAGCTTTTGGTGGTCATAGCCTTGGTTTCACAACCTAGGAGAGTATGGCGTCTAGCAAGGGAAATTATCACCGTAGAGGTCCTTACTTTGATGGTACTAATTTTGCTAGTTGGAAGCATAAGATGAAAATACATATTATCATACATAACCCCGCCGGTTGGGCTATTGTGTGTATTGTCTTGCAAGGTGAATTCTTTGATGGGAGAGAACCAAACCATGAAGCTAACGCGGATGAGTTGAAGATGCTGCAATACAACGCTCAAGCTTGTGATATCCTCTTCAACGGATTGTGCCCCAAAGAATTCAACAAAATCAGCCGTCTTGAGAATGCAAAGGAAATTTGGGATACTTTGATTGATATGCATGAAGGTACCGACTCCGTCAAGGAATCCAAATTGGATGTGCTCCAAAGTCAACTAGACAAGTTCAAAATGAAGGATGGTGAAGGTGTCGCTGAAATGTGCTCTAGGCTTGCTCTTATCACAAATGAGATTGCGGGCTTAGGAAGTGAAGAGATGACCGACAGATTCATCATCAAGAAGATCCTAAGAGCATTGGATGGAAAATATGATACCGTGTGCACATTGATCCAAATGATGCCAAATTACAAGAATCTCAAGCCAACGGAGGTCATTGGAAGAATTGTTGCTCATGAGATGTCACTCAAGGATAAGGAGGAACTTCACAACAAGTCAAGCGGTGCTTACAAAGCCTCATGTGAATCCCCTACATCATCAAGTGAGAAACAAACCTTCAATGAAGAATTGAGCTTAATGGTGAAGAACTTTAACAAATTCTACAAGAGTAGAAGCAAAGAGAGAAGCTGTAACTCAAAGTCCTACAATGACAAAAGATCTTCTAGTCGAGAGCGCAATTGCTACAATTGTGGGAGACCCGGACACTATTCCAATGAGTGTACGGCACCCTACAAAAGAAAAGAAGATTCTCCCAAGAGAAGAAGTAGAAGAGAAGAATCACCACTGTCGGCGTTCTGGGAACGGGGGTCCCCAGACTTGCCTGCCTGCGGCCTGCGGCGTGGCTCAAAGAGGGGCCCAGCATGGTCCACCTTCATCAACACAAGCTCAAGACCCTCGCGAGGGGCCAAGCCTCGCGGGGCGGACGACAAGGAGCTTCCTCAGGCACGGCCTCATCAGGCTGGCTCGCGAGGAGGCGGAGAGTTCAAGGCAGGGTACCTCGTGAGGTGCCCATGACGCAAGCCATGACGACCAAGGGCGCCAGTCGGGCGCCAGCCCGTGCAGTGTCCTCCTTTCCTCTTTGGTGCAAAGGGAGCAAGCGCAGGCGAGAGCATCAAGCAAAGGCATCCGTTTCGGTGCAAAAAGACCAAGACCAGTCCAACGGCAGGATGGAGGTCACCGTGGAGCCCAAGCCGGCGTCACCACCAGAGCCTTTGACAGGCGAGGACCAACTTTAGTCAGGATCAGTGTACCCGCTGTTCCCCTTCAAAATGGCCAATTGTTGGTGCCCTTCCCGCTCAATATTTGGGAAGAGGCCCAGGGCCTTTGCCTATAAATAGGACTAGCCACCCCAGGGTAGGGAGAAAAGGGAGAGACCGGATCGAGAACCGAAGAGCCAGAGCCAAGTAGCACCAATCTAGAACAGACCCTCGCGAGGCTGTTCTTCCTTGTATTGTTCATCATCAGCCCAAGAGGCAATCCACCGCGCCACACACTGGAGTAGGATATTACACCACAATGGTGGCCTGAACCGGTATAAACCCTGTGTCTCTTGTGTTGATCTTTTCGTAGTTTAGATCCCAGAGATTCGGCGAGGAGCAGGTAGGCAGAGGGTGTAATCTCCGCGTGCACCCTAGAGTTTGAACCTCAAGGGTCTGCCGGAACCCGAAATCTGACATTGGCGCGCCAGGTAGGGGTGCGCCGGAATTCGCCTTCCGTCGTCCCGTTCTTCTCCGACCATCGCATCCATGTCAGACGCATGTCAGGCTCGCGCCGAGCGCCGCGCCACCCTCGCTTCACGCGTCGCCCAGACGGCCCCCATCGGCGGGCGCCCCCGTCATTCCCCGTCACCCGCCGTCGATGCCGCCACCGGCCCGGCGGGGGACGGGCAGCAAGCATCGCCCCAGCACCCATCCATGAGGCGAGATGGCCGCACTGCCACACCCTCGCTCACTCCTGCTAGTTCTTCCTCTCGCGCGCCCCGTGCGGCCATGGAGGCTCGAGCTGCGCTCATCGCGGCAAACGAGCTCCTACGCTACCGCCCAATCGACGACGTCTACAAGGAGTGGCTCGACCGAGTCGCTGAGCTCGTCCGCGCCGCTGGGGGCTCCCCCGCGCCGTCCTTCTCGCTGCACCGCGCCCCGCCCTGCGCGGGCAATGAAGCTCCTGGGGCGCCTCAGCCGCCTCCCCCTCGAGAAGGCGCCCTGGCTCCAAGGCGCGCGGTCCCTGAGCGGAACCCGCTCCGTCAGGCGCCAGCGCGGCAGGAACAGAGCTACCAAGAAGTCCCACGCCCTCGAGAAGCTGCTCGAGCGCTCCCTGCTCTGGTGCGTCAAGACCCCGCGCTGCTCCCAGCTGCAGCGCATGGGGACCCATAGGACCAAGCTCTTCGTCGCCCAAGGCCTCCTGTGGCCACAGCGGGCTGCCGCGCCTTCACCCCCGAGCTACGCAGCGTCGCGTGGCCTGGCATGTTCAAGCCAGACCTGCCTTCCCGCTACGACGGCACGGCTGACTCTGCAGAGTTCCTCCAGCTCTACAAGCTGGGCATCGAGGCCGCCAACGGAGACAAGAAGGTCATGGCGAACTGGTTTCCCATGGCGCTCAAGGACGGGGCCCGCACCTGGCTCCTGAATCTGGCGCCAGGCACGATCTCCTCCTGGGACGAGATGCGCACCCGCTTCATCGCCAACTTCCAGGGTACTCGCGACCGGCCACCCGCTGTGAGCGACATGCGCCGTGTCAAGCAGCAGCCAGGGGAAACCCTGTAGAAGTACATCCAGCGCTTCAACAACGCGCACCTCAAGATCCCCAAGGTGACCGAGGAGGCCATCATCTCTGCCTTCTCCGATGGTGTGCGCGACGTCAAGATGAAGGAGGAGCTGGCGATGCATGAAGACTTGTGCACCTCCTTGGAGCTGTTCAACTTGGCGACTAAGTGCGCCAGGGCTGAGGAGGGCGCCTCTCCCTCCTCGAGCTACCTGCCACGGATCCAGAAGAGAAGAAGCCCAAGGCCAAGGACGTGAAGCGCAAGGGGGCTGCCGTGCTCGCGGCAGAGCCAGACACCAAGCGGGGCAGAGATCAGCCCGAACCCTCCAAGGGCAGTCGGTACTGCGTGTACCACAACCTCCATACCCACAACACCAATGAATGCCAAGAGCTCCGGGCCATGCGTGAAGGAAGGGTCGGCCGGCGTCCCGACCGCAACGACCGGGGTTACGGCCGGGGAGGAGGAAGGAACGCAGGACTCTGGGAAGACCGCGGCCCATGCCAAGGGTGGCGCGACCAACCTCGCGAGGATCGCTGGCAGGACCCGCCTCGCGAGGGAGGCTGGAGGGATCAGCCTCGCGAGGATCGCCCGCAAGGGAACGCAGGCCTCCCTCTGCTGCCGCCGCAGCCAAGAAGAAACGAGGACCATCATCAGGACGAGGGGGCTGGGGGCTTCCAGGAGCCACGCGCGATCACCTGCATCCTGGGCGGAGCTCAAGCCCCAGCCTCCCAGCGCATCTTCAAGCAGTTCGCCCGCGAAGTAAATGCAGTCCTTCCCAAGGTCGAGGCCACACGCCCTCTCAGGTGGTCGGCATGCGCCATCACATTCAGCTCTGCGGATCAGCTCAAGTGTGCAGCCACAGCCGGAGTCCTCCCGATGCTTTGCTCCCCAATCATCAGCAACGTGCTAGTCACCAAGACCCTCATCGACGGCGGGGCAGGACTCAACGTCCTGTCCGTGGAAACGTTCAACAACCTCCAAGTGCCCTACAATCAGCTCCAGCAAACTAAGCCCTTCTCCGGAGTCACCGACGGCTCCATGGTCCCGATCGGGCAGGTTCGCCTCCCTGTCACCTTCGGGGCACGCGACAACTACCTCACCGAGCTCATTGACTTCGATGTCGCCCACATTCGCCTGCCGTACAACGCCATCCTTGGGTATCCAGCGCTGGCCAAGTTCATGGCCGTAACCCACCACGGCTACAATGTCCTCAAGATGCCAGGAAGTGGCAGGGTCATCATGGTGCCCTGCGAAGAGAGAGACGTTGTATGCTCCCTGGAGCGAGCCTTTCAGGCTGCGTCACTGGAAGACCCGGACCGCGGAAGCAGGAGGCTTCCCGAGGCCGCCCCCAAGAAGAAGAAAACATCGTCCGGCCCGGCCCCTCAGGAGGCAGGCCCCTCAGGGCCCGCGCCTGCTCGGGGGGAACATCCTTCTATCGCATAGGGAGGCGCGCCCGGCGCCCTCCTCAGGCAGGGCTCGGGGGCTCTCCCCTGGAGGGCCGCCGACCTCGCCAAGGTCATGAGGGAGGCGCTTGGGCACCACGTGGAAGCGTGTTTTGAAGCACACTTCCCTCAAGAAGGAGAAAGGCAAGGAGGGACAAGCCCTCAGGAATTCGTCAGCAAGGCCATTTAGGAGCTACAGGAGTCAAGAGTCATGAGAGGCAGCCGCCGCCTGCCCGCTGTGGCCCCCCATCCAGGCGAGGATGGTGGGCTGCGCGTCTGCATCGACATACCAGGGCTCAACCAAGCCGCGTCTCAGGAGCGCCTCTGTCCTTCGCAAGTGGGACGCTGCGAGGGTCCGCCCCACAGCTACATTCGCATGCCTCATGGCTTGCAGAACGCGGCTGCCGCGTACCAGCGCCTCATGAGGGCCATCCTGGAGGCTCACGAGGTCAGGCGTTCCGCAGCCCTGGTGAAGATGGAGATGGTCCGCGAGGAGCCACCGGCGCCTCCGGAGCCTCCCGAGGCCCCAGGGCCTGGGGGCTCGTGAGGATCGGCTCCCGCAGCCCACCGAGCCTGCTACATCAACACCCCTTTGTCTTCAGCATCATCAGGTGACATCTTTCAAGTTTCATCTCCAGCTGGGAGCGCCCTCAGGGCCGCATTATTCCCAGGCCGCGTGGGTCCGTCCCTACGGCGTGTATCCCTTTTATTTCATATTTTTAGCTTACTCTGCTGGGGGCGCCCCTCGGGCTGCATTATCCCCAAGCCGCTCGGGTCAGACCCAGTGGCATGTACCCCTTTTGCATTCATCTTAGGGCCATGCTTTCAACCCATCATGCTTGTTATTTGGTGCCTGTTCACGGTACCTTTTCTTCTTGGATGTCGAAAGCTTGAGCGTTAAAGGGGGGGTGCCTGAGCATCGTGACTCAGGGCTCCTATCGGCTCTCCGGCCCTCACCCTCTGGTCTTGTCCACGGCATCGCGACCTGGCATACCAGCGACGGCTGAGACCAGCCCGAGAGCCGGGACCCGAGGACGTAGAGTTTCGACATCTAACCCAGCTTGCGCGTTAAAGGGGGGTGCCTGAGCATCGCGACTCAGGGCTCCTACCGGCTCTCCGGCCCTCACCCTCTGGTCTTGTCCACGGCATCGCGACCTGGCATACCAGCGACGGCTGAGACCAGCCCAAGAGCCGGGACCCGAGGACGTAGAGCACCGGCATCTAGCCAAATTTGCAGGAACACACTCCAAGATAAGGCCCAGAGCCAGGCGCAACCCGCCTAGAGGTAGGGCCCCGTGAGTCCCGCGCTGGCTCACGGGTGCCCAGATACACCTCGTCAAGCCCTATCGTGCCAGCCACGTGTCAGGGTGGGGCTGTATACGCCCCGGGGGCTCCTCCCGGAGGGGAGCCCCCTCCCACGCACCAGTGGAAGCACCATGCTCCGCGCTGGCTGACGACACTGCCGAGGAGCGGCTATGCCCGTACACATACGGAAGCGCTATGCTCCGCGCTAGTGATAAACAACTGAGGGTGGCCCCCGGGCCGCATCAACCTCAGGGAGCCTAGAGCTCAGTGTCTAGCCTCATCGCAACGCCTCCCCTCGGGAGTGCCGCGCGAGGGGGCTAGGCACGGGGGCTACGCCTGGGTCACGCCCAGACGCACGCCACCCAGCCAGGCCCCCCGGGCCTGGTTCGTCGCACGTCCCTCCCCGAGCGGAGCCAAGGTACGAAGGCCGTTTGAACGTCAAGGGGGACTCCTGAGCATCACGACTCAGGAGCCTAACTGGTCACGTAGCCCCTCACTCCTTAGTTCCGAAAGGCTAACGGCGGTTGAGGTATGCGCAGGGCCGGGCTCTGCAGACGTAGAACGGTAGATCCACCCACATCTCACCTCCCTACTTGCTGTTCGGGCGCCAAGGGGGACTCCTGAGCATCGCGACTCAGGAGCCTAACTTGTCACGTAGCCCCTCACTCCTTGGTCCCGTCTTGGTTTCCGGTCGGGGCTAACGGCGGCTGAGGTATGCGCGGGGCCGGGCTCTGCCGGCGTAGGACTTAAGCAAGTAGGAAGGAAATAGCACAAATTTCAAGGAATTCAAAAGCAAATATTACAGTCCATACTGTTATCGTAGCACCAAATGCACGTTTTAACGCCTCCCCGAGGCATGATACGTGTGCAGAAACTAAAAGCAGGACGGGAGTCGCGCCGGAGTCACTTGCCGGCGGTGGAGCTGCGCGAAGCGGGTTCACCTTGTGGAGCAGCAGGATCAGCAGCGCTCCGCTTCGGCATGGTGCTGAAGGCCCGGAACTTCCCCAGCAGAGCCTCCGCACGACCCTTCACGGCCTCAGCAGCGGCAGCGGCGTGCTTGCCGCTCGCTGGCTCCAGCAGGCTGTCGAGGTCGACGTTGGGGTCGCAAAGATAGATGTGGGTGAAGACCCGCGTCAGCGCCGCAGAAGACAAGACGCGTGCCTCGGCCTCAGCCGTAGGGCCAAGGCCAAGGGCGACATCTTCAAGAGCACGAACCAGGAAGGGAAGCAGCTGGGCGGGGCCGTCCTCCTCGACGGCCAGCGGGCTCTCCAGGCCGCTCTCATAAAGCGTCTTTAGTGAAGTGCGGGCCTTCTCCTCCATCTCCGCAAAGGCCACGCGATCCTCGGCAAGAACCCGCACCTTTCCGTCCAACTCAACCTTCCTCGCCTCCAGCTCTTGCTCCAGCGCGCCTAGGCGGTCACGGCGCTTCTTGAGCTTGGCGTCCCGGTCCTTGACGGCCGCCTCGTGAGCCTTCACGCCTTCCTCCTGCTCCTGACGAAGGCGGGTCTCCTCGGCGAGTCGGTCCTGCACGCCCTTCAGCTCGCTCTCCAACGCCTCGTAGCGACCTCGGACATTAGCCACCTCCCCCAAGGCGGCGTCGCGAGCAGCCTTCGCCCCAAGGACGGCTTGCTTCTCCTCATCGCAGGCCGTCGAAGCCTGGACCAGCGCTGCCCAAATTGAAGCATCGGAGCGAATCCAGCCAGAAGCTAGCTCCAAGCGCCCGGCCACTAGACGAGGGTCCGCGCCCAGAAGATCCTGCCGCAGACGGCCCAGTTCAGCAACAGCGTGATCCAGAACAGTGGTCGGAGAAGCAGCAGTCGGAGGAGTGGGAGGAGAAGACGGCAGCGTGACCACAGTATCCTGAGGTGGAGCTTGCTGCGCCCCAACGGTTGCGGTGGCGGCATCAGGCAGGGGCACCTCAGGAGTCGCTTGGGCCATGGGGGTTGAGCTCGCCCCAACCGGCTCAGCCAGGCCCCGCGAGGGCGCCCGGGCAGGAGAGGCCCGTGCGTCACGCTCATCTTCTTCCGCGGGCAGAGGCGCTGCCATGGATGGGACCTCAGGAGCCCCCTTCGGCTTCTTCGCAGAGGGCGCCAGCCTAGACGGGAGATACGAATGTCAGGCCTCAGCAACAGAACAATAAACAAGACAGGAATCAAGCACTTACAGGTCGTCGCTTGTGGGCTCGAGCAGCCTCTGGCCGTACTTGAAGCCCGAGAGCCGGGTGCAAGGATGAGCATCAACAAGCCCGGGAGTAGGAGATGTGCCTGCGGATCGCTTCGGGGCTAGGGCAGACCCGCGGGGGATCAGCCCGGTCCGGTCCTTCTTCAGGATCGGGGGAAGGCTCCCGCCGCCCTGCTCTCCATCATCCTCGTCGTCGTCACTTAGAGAGAGACGGAGGGCATGGGACCTGCGCCGGAGGGGGGGAGCCTTTGACTCTACCTCAGAGTCAGCCCCCTCTTCCCGTTTCCCTCCTTCCTTCTCTTCGCTGGAGTCGCCGGAGGACACGTCCACCGGGCCCTCGGGAGCCTCTGCGGGCACGGGCCCGTCCCCATTGAAGGCGGGCATGGGCCCCACCACTTGCTCCCAGTCCTCGCGGAGGAACAGGGGCGTAGGAGCACCCTCCAACCTCGCCACGTCGCCCCCAGCCAAAGACTGAAGAACCACAGCCAGATCCTCATCAGCCAAGACTGCGGGGCTCGGGTGAGGCCTCCACATCGGAAGTGAGTATTGGCGGAGCAGAGCCAGCTGGTGCTCCAAGAACTCCCTCAGCAGTGACGCACCAGTCAGCCTCGCCGCCGCCATGCTAGCCGGCCTCAGATCCGCGTCCATCTTCTCCAACACCGGCTTCGCACGAGGATCCACAAGCTCCACTCGGAACCAATCGTCGGAGCTCACGGGGTGCCCTGAGGGCAAGGTCAGCCAAGGGTGGATGCGCCCAGCATCCACCAGGACCCACTTGCTCCTGAAGCCCTCGATCCTTTTCCTAGGATTTGAAATAGCGATGGAGCTGCCGTATGCGACAAAGTTCGCACACGCAGAGACGGGACCACGAGAGGTCCGGAGGGAGAAGTAGTGGCGCAGCAAGGCCACTGAGGGCTTCACCCCTACGTGAGCGTCACAGTAATAGGCAAAGATTGCCAGAAGAAGGACGGAGTTGGGATGGAGGTGCAGAGCTTGAAGGTTATAGTGGCGGAGGACAGAGAAGAAGAACTCGGATAAGGGGGGCACCAAACCGGCGACAATGGCACTCACGAAGAGAGGATAGAAGGTGCTCCCTTGGCCTTCAGGGAGGGCAGATCCGGCCTTAAACACCTTCGCCCCGTCGATGCCCTGCGCCGCCGCCATCTGGCGCACCCGGGCAAGGCTCGCCTCCGACACGTTCGGCGGGTCCAAGGCGGACGAGTACCAAGCTCCGGCCGGGGCTTGACGAGGCGCCATGTCTGGCTAGGACGCGCGGACGAAGTAGATCTAAAGATTTCGGAGGAGGGAAGGAGAAGCGCAAGAAAGGGGATCTGAGCGGCAACTGGAGAAAGCAAAGAAGGCAAGGGGCAGATGCCACTCCTTTATCAACTCGCGCGGTTGCAGAGGCATCCGCGTCCAGTCAACCG
Source organism: Triticum timopheevii (assembly GCA_963921465.1). Taxonomy (NCBI): domain Eukaryota; kingdom Viridiplantae; phylum Streptophyta; class Magnoliopsida; order Poales; family Poaceae; genus Triticum; species Triticum timopheevii. The sequence continues at coordinate 559,315,896 of OY997264.1, read as the reverse complement.
CCACGCAGCGCCCAAGGCCGCAGGCTGTTAGGGCCCGCGCCGCTTCGCACTTGCCCTTTCTCCTCTCTGCTCGGCCAAGTCCATGCGCGCCGTGGGCCCGGGGGCTACTTTCAGCGTTCTGGGAACGGGGGTCCCCAAACTTGCCTGCCTGCGGCCTGCGGCGTGGCTCAAAGAGGGGCCCAGCACGGCCCACCTTCATCAACACAAGCTCAAGACCCTCGCGAGGGGCCAAGCCTCGCGGGGCGGACGACAAGGAGCTTCCTCAGGCACGGCCTCATCAGGCTGGCTCGCGAGGAGGCGGAGAGTTCAAGGCAGGGTACCTCGCGAGGTGCCCATGACGCAAGCCATGACGACCAAGGGCGCCAGTCGGGCGCCAGCCCGTGCAGTGTCCTCCTTTCCTCTTTGGTGCAAAGGGAGCAAGCGCAGGCAAGAGCATCAAGCAAAGGCATCCGTTTCGGTGCAACAAGACCAAGACCAGTCCAACGGCAAGATGGAGGTCACCGTGGAGCCCAAGCCGGCGTCACCACCAGAGCCTTTGACAGGCGAGGACCAACTTTAGTCAGGATCAGTGTACCCGCTGTTCCCCTTCAAAATGGCCAATTGTTGGCGCCCTTCCCGCTCAATATTTGGGAAGAGGCCCAGGGCCTTTGCCTATAAATAGGACTAGCCACCCCCGGGGTAGGGAGAAAAGGGAGAGACCGGATCGAGAACCCAAGAGCCAGAGCCAAGTAGCACCAAGCTAGAATAGACCCTCGCGAGGCTGTTCTTCCTTGTATTGTTCATCATCAGCCCAAGAGGCAATCCACCGCGCCACACACTAGAGTAGGGTATTACACCACAATGGTGGCTTGAACCAGTATAAACCCTACGTCTCTTGTGTTGATCTTTTTGTAGTTTAGATCCCAGCAATTCGGCGAGGAGCAGGTAGGTAGAGGGTGTAATCTCCGCACGCACCCCAGAGTTCGAACCTCAAGGGTCTGCCGGAACCCGAAATCCGACAACCGCCAAGAGAGAGAAGGAGTAGAGATGATCGTTATGAACGAAGAACATCCCGGAGAAGCAAGGATTCGGAAAGGAAGGACAAGTCATCAAGGAGCTACACAAAACGAAGACATCAAGCTCATGTTGGTGAATGGGTATCCAGTTCTGACTCTGAACATCACTTCGAGAGAAGCTATCACTCCGACTCCGAACATACTGAAGATGAAGGTGTTGCCGGTCTAGCACTTGTGTCAACCAACTCCTATGACATATTTGATTCACCAAATGAAGGACTTGGAAGATGCTTCATGGCTAAAGGCCCTAAGGTAACACACCCCGAGTATGTTGATTTCAATAGTGATGAAGATGACTTGCTAGGTGATGATGATTTACTTGTTGACAACTCTAGTGATGAATACTATGATGAAATGTCAATTAATCATGCTAATCAAGATAAAACAAATGACAATGATAAGGAGAAGATTGAGCTTCTAACTAAATAACTAAACACTCTTAAGTTAGCTCATGAAACTATCTTAGAAGATCATCGAGAACTTTTAAGGGCTCATCAGAAGTTACGCTTTGAAAAGCTCAACCTTGAGCAAGAGCATGAGTTCTTAAAGGCAATCAATGATGATCTTCACAAGAAAAGTTCTTCTTACATTGCCAAGCATTTACTCTTATCTACTTACATGCCTCAAGTCAAGTCCATTAACAAGAACAAGAAAGATGCTTCCTCTAGTAGTAACAATAATCATGTTAAATCCAATATTGTTGCTTCTAGTAGTTCTCTTGATTCCACTAATGATTCTCTTAGCCAAGTTACACTTGAGCAAGAAAATAGCTTATTGAAGGGAATTATAGAGAAAGGTGTTTACAAGAGCCTTGCCGGGAGTAAGAAATTTGAGGAAATTGTACGCAAGCAAGGAAGGCACCGGAAGAACCAAGGTGTTGGTTTTGAACGAAAGTTCAATGCCAATGGAGTTGAGTGGGAAGAAGATCAATACCCCAAGACGAAGTTTGTTCCTCAACAAGAGAAGTATGATCCTACTTCCTTCAAGGGAACACAAGCTCAAGATGATCTTCCACCACAAGACCACAAGCAAAAAGGCAAGGACAAGCTTCAAGAGGAGATTGATGCATTTGAAGAAGCTCCTAAGGCCTTGGTCAAGTGGGTTCCCAAGACAACGTCAAGTTCTACTTCATCAAGTACGACTACAACTCCAAGGATTCCCATCAAGATGATGTGGATCCCAAAGAAGAAGAACTAGAGAGTTCTTGAGGGTGACTCCGCCAACATACTTCACTCATATCATTTTGGCAACAACAAGTGCAATCAACTTCCACATCTTGCACTAGTTCAAGGAGTCACAAACCCTCTTGTTGGTAAGACAAGGGACAAGGTAACCTAATGCTTTCATGGACATCAACTTGTGTGTGCATCACTCTATGTCTATGGATATACTTGTTTGTTCCTTGTGGGACTAACCCGTGTAGGTATTGAAAGTGCAACTCACTCCAAAGGATTGCTCCAAATGATCTTCATAAACATTGAGCATCCACATCTTCAACACCTACATGAAGTCATCATCGACAAAACCCAAGGTTAGTTCATCCATCTAAGGGGGGATCTCACATCTAGTGGGAGCTTAACTCTAAGAATTGAGTCAAAGCAACTCTAATGGTGTGAACACATCAATGCATTATGTAAAAGTGGTAACCCCACTTGAGCTTAAACGATGAGTATGACCTATGATCAAATGTTCTCATTTGACTCCTAAGTCAATATACTCATATATAGATGACCTAGTCATCGTCAATTGTTTGATAGATGCTAGAATTGGTTGTGCATGCTTTGCCACATATTTCATTTGCCATTTTATTGTGTGAGCATGTTGGCTACATATTTAACTCATTCGAGGACATCCACTTGTTGCTTTGATTGATTGGTTTCTTTTTCTTTTGCCAAGTGGATGAACAAGAATGCCTAAGAACCTTCTCTAGCTATCTATGATTTTCTTGTCTCAAACTCTATTCATGCTATATCACAAAATTTGATCAAGTCATATTCGAACCACTCTGTGTGAGGAGCACTCGGAGTCCCCGATTCGTCATAGACTTAAACTTCCAAAACTTCTTTGTGTGTTTCGGTCTGACCGGTTCTTCCATTTCGGTCATACCGAGATCACTAAGTCGATCTAGGTTTTCAATCTCGGTGCAACCGATTTGAACTTTTTGGTCTCACCGAATTGCTGTAACTGTCAACAGTTATGCATCTCAGTGCCACCGAGTTGTTCCACTCGGTCAAACCGACAGGGTCGGGCTATATATACTCACGGGCAAAAATTTGGAAAACTTTCTCCAAACCCCTTCACCCGCGCATAGCTCGCTCTGCCTCCAAGGTCTCCGGATCGTCGACTTCGTCGCCAGCCGCCTCCTGTCGCTGGTCTCCACCGCCGTCAATGGAATTCAACCCCGCTGTTGCCGCCGTAGCGAGTTCATCGCCAAGCTAGTGTATGGACTCGATCACAGTGCTATCCCTGTCTGATTCCTAGCACATTGTGTTCATCATGATTCTTGCCACGATTGAAACGATTCTATCCACTCAAAACAATCCTTAGATTAGAAGTGATTTGGAAATTTAGGGTTAGGTTTCCGCTGAAACCATCTCGGACCCACCGAGTTGTAGAACTCAGTTCCACCGATTCGGCTAAGGCCATTGCACAAGTGATTCTCGGTCTGACCGAGAATTGCAAATCAGTGTGACCGAGTTCAGGACTCTGTGAAACCCTAGCAGTCTCGGTGCCATCGAACTGTGACTCGGTCTGACCGAGTTCACTAGTTTAGGTTCCAAAAGCTGCTTCGGTATCACCGACTTTACAAATCGGTTGATCCGAAATGCTTTCTATGGAAAACTAAAACTAAGTTTTTGAATCATTCTTTTGCAAAAACCTCTGTATTTTGTGATGCTCATCCATTCTATCTCATCTATAACTATTCATAGGGTCAGCAGTCGGTGTTTGCAGTATGTCAGACCAAAGTGATAGACAGAACCAGTTAGAAGAGCAGATTCACATGAGTGAGGGCACTAGTCCCTCTAGCACCTCAGATGATGGCAGCAGGAGCACCCCAAGCAACTTGCCCAAAGCTGCCACCAGGGCCAAAAAGAAGAGAACCTCAGAATCTGAGGATGAAGACTATGTGGCAGTTGAGGATGAGGCCACTTCCAAGAAGAAAGTGCTCAGAAAGGAATATGGCACAGCTGCAACCACTAAGCCTGGTATGAAGATCAAGGTGCCTGCAAAGAGAACCCCATGTCTAAAGCCAGAGCCTCTACTCATGTACCAGAGACATCTGATCCCAAAGAGGCTGCTGCAGAAGGGAAGAAGAGGAAGGAAAGGGTCAAGAAGACCATGGCCAGAGTTGTTGGACAGCCTTCCATGATGGAAGAGGAAGAGGAAGAAGAAGTTGCTGCACCAGCACCCAAGGCTCAAAAGCTTATGGGTGATGCTATTTGGTCAGGGGCTGCATCATCAAAGCCCAAAGAAGCACCCAAAGCTGCCTCCAAGCTCAAGACTGCACCTAAGAGGAATATAAGGAGCATACCAGCTGCTGAGAAGAACAAGGCCCCAGTGCCTGAAGTTGCTGAAGAAGAAGAAGATGAAGGACAAGTTCTGAGAAAGCTGAAACCTAAGATTCCAGACCACAATGATGCTCATCCTGTGACTGAGAACATGAAGCTAAGGAAGGATGCAGGGCTCAGACAGTGGAGATTGTCTGATCCTTATGCAATCAGGAGAAGGTCTGTTGTTGACTATAGGTTTCACACTAAGGAACAGCAGGATTCCTATGAGACTGTGCTGCTGGACAAGAAGCCTATAGTTTGTGACATGAGGTGGGTGGATTGGAAATACATCAAGGAGAATGAGGAACACTATCCTGGAGTGTATGACAGCTTCAGTGCTTGTGGAGTTGCAGACTTTGTTGGACAGAAGTTCACAAAGTGGAATGATGAGCTCATAATGCAATTCTACTCCACAGCACATTTTTATCCTGATGGCAGGATAGTATGGATGTCTGAAGATACAAGGTACCAATCAACTATTGAGGAATGGGCAAATCTAATCAATGCCCCAAAGGAGAGTCAAGATGACTTGGATGTCTATGCCAAGAAGAAGAAGGATCACAATTCTATGGCACACATGTACAAGGAGATCCCAAATAAAGCTCTTGAAACTCATAAGTTTGGATGTGTACACTTCCTTCTGTCAGGACTACCAACCATCAACTGGATCCTAAGGCACACACTCTTGCCCAAGTCAGGTGACCACAACATGATCAGAGGCCATGCAATAAACTTGCTACACATATTTGATGTGCCTCAGAAGTTCAAGGTCATGAGCCTCATAGTTGAGACTATCAAGAGGACAGCAGCAGACCAGAAGAGAAGCTGTGGATATGCCCCACAAATCCAGGAGCTGATTAACTTGAAGATGGGCACAGGCACATACTTGTTGGATAAGGAACACTTTGCTATCTATCCAGACTTTGAGGACAACGAAGTGGTGATGAATGAAGATGAACCATCTTCAGTGCAAGCACAAGAGAGGAAGGAGAAGGCAAGGACAGAGAAGGCTACCAAGATGCCAACAATGGAAGAGGCATCTCAGTACTTTTTGAAGAGCAAACAAGATCAACTAGGCTACTTGATTGCATCCACTCTGAGGATTGAGAAAGGGCTGTCCACCTTGACTCAAAACCAGGAGAGCCTAGAGAGGATCATGGAGCGGAAGTTCTATGACTTGGATGTGAAGGTAACTGAGATCCAGTCTATTGTTGAGCAGCTTCAGGATGATATGCAGGAGAGGAAGGGCAAGACAACCACAGATCCATTTGCCAGAGTGCCTAGAGCTCAGAGATCAGCTGCAGTGCCAGTGACAGACACCAGAGCCACTTCATCTGCACTAGCTACAGGTCCTACAGCTCCAGTGCAACCAGCTCCAGCACCTACTCCTCCAGCTCCATCCACATCAAATGAAGTCTTCGTCCAAGGAGCCATCTCTACACCACCACCTAAAGATCAAGCCTCAGAGTCGATCTAGCACTATGCATTTTCTATGAACTTTTTGGTAACTTGTTGCCAAAGGGGGAGAAAGATGTATAGATCATAGGCTTTGAGACAGAGTGTTTGCTTTTGTTCTCTCTTGCTTTGGTGGTTCAACTTTATTTGCTTTTGCTTGCTTGAGATACTACTTTACTGCCTGTGTGATACATTGATGATCATGTGTTTGATCATATGTGTCACAGCCCTAGAGTTTGTTTGCAAGTAGTTGCATAATCATCTATGCATCATGTCTAAATTTATTGGAAACTTGAAATGGGGATGCTTAAACCCTAGCACCAAATGAATTCAACTAGGGTCAAAATAAAATCTTTTTCTTTGAACTCAAAATGCCCTTTGGAAATGTTCATGATTTCTGATAAAGGTGAAAACCTCTGCCAAAAATGATGAATATAACTATAGATCATTCCTGGATTTTTGAATTAAATCATAATGTATTTGAATTGGGGCATTTGAATTCTATATATATTTTAGAATGCCCCAAATATTCTGGTATAATTTGTGGGCCGTTGGAATAAACCAACTAGTGTCCACAATTTGTCTCAGGAGTTTTAGAAATGAATTAGCATTTTTACTAATTCAAAACAGAGGAATAAAAATAGAAAACAGAAACAGAAAGCAGAGAGAGAGAGAGAGTTTTACCTGGCACTCACCTGGCCTGGCCCAGCATGGCCCAGCCCATCGGCCTATGCCAGTCATCGTTGTCCTCTCGCCAGTCGGACAGGGCGCGTGCCCGACGCGCGCGTGCGCTCCGCGCGCCACGCGAGCTCCCTGCCTGCCTGCGTCCTCGCCGCCCTGGTTGCCTCCGCGCACGCCACGCAGCCTCCCCGACCGCCCCTCACTCTCTCTCGAACTCTTCCCCTCCTCTGGCTCCCTCTCTCTCCCACCGAGCGGATCTCGTCGCCGCCGCTTGCTGCCGCCGCCGCCACCGCCTCCCCCTCGCTTCTCCGACGTGCCCAAAAGCTCCGCCTCGTCCCTCTCTTCCTCCTCATCGAGCCGCCCGACGCCGGAAGCCCCTGGACGCTGCAAGCACCGCCGTTCCCCTCGTCGGCTACCAGAGATCGTCGCCGTCAATTTGCTGCCTCCGGTGCCTCCCCGAGCTCACCGAGGCCACCGCTGCAACCGCTGTGAGCTCCTGTGTCGTTTCCCCGTCTTCCCTGAATCATTTTCTTCCTCTAAACACCGATGCCGTCGCGGCCGAAAGCATCACCGCCGCCGGCCAGGGCGCCGCCGCGGCCACAGCCGCTGCCGCTCGCGCCCGAGCCCATCAGCGCGCTCAGCACACTCCCAGAAGCCGAGCACACCCACCAGATCCTCCTCCCGTACGCAGTAGCGCCAAACCCGACTGCTCCCGTGCTTCGGCCGCCACCAAACCTCGACGCCAGCATAGTTCCCGGCCACACCGGCTCCAACCAGTGGCACCACTAGATGCGGCGCACTCCCAGGAGTCGAGCAAGCCTAGCTGCGCGTCGAACCATCGCCGGAGGGTGATTTCCGAAGATCTTCGCCGCGGTTTGTGTCACCGGCGGCTAAACGCCGGTGGGTTGACGTGGCTACGTCATTAGGTGCTAATGACCCCTCTAATCAACCCCTTAAGCCACTGCAACGTGGGCCCACGCGCCTGTTTAGTTTAGAGTAATTTTCCTGTTTAGTTTAGATTAACCCAGTGGGACCCACGTGTCAGCCTTGACCGCGCTGACATGGCTGTTGACTGGCCCCACATGTCATGTTGACTTCGCTGACGTGGGCGTTGACCGGACCCACCTGTCAGTGTCACTAACCAGCCCCAGCCACTGACCTATGGACCCAGTGGTCAGGTTTGACCTAGACGACCCTGCTGACCTGCTGACGTCATGATGTCATCATGCTGATGCAGTAAATATTCTCTGGGATTTAAAATAAATCAAAAATGATTTATTTATTTCAGAAAATTTCCTAAGCTCCTAAAAATCATAGAAAATCAACCGTAGCTCCAAATCAAATAAATTATATATGAAAAATGATCAGAAAAATCCAATCTATCCATCTGTACCATTTTCATGCATGTTTGAACAACTTAAATCTGCTGTATACAACAATTTGAATAAATGGCATTTGCAATGCCTCATGTGGAGTTTGAATTTGAACCTAGGGTTCAAACCAACTTCATTTAACTTGCTGCTAGTTGCATTAGCCCAAAACACATTCATATTGCCATGTCCTAGCATGCATCATATTGTGCATTGCATTGATCATGTTTCTTCTGTGTTTGCCGGTGTTGTTCCCCCTCGGTAGACGTTGTACCGACGATGTGATCGTTGACACTGATGAAGACTCATTGTTATCTTCAGAAGTGTCAGGCAAGCAAAACCCCCTTGTTCATTCCGATACAATCCTACTCTCTCGCTCCTGCTCTCTTTTACTACATTAGGACAACAACGATTCATTTGTTACTTGCTGCGGTAGCTGAACCCCTTTATCGTCTGCATGACCTGTCATTGCCACAGTAAATAGATGAAACCCACTAGCATGAGTAGGAATTTTTTGAGCCCTGTTGTGCCTACTCATTCATGTTTGTTTGTCATGCCTGCTATTGCTTAGAGTTGAGTCAGGTCTGATTCATCGGGGATGAATCAGAGGTGTGTCAACATGTTCTACTGTGTGTGAGCTAAGTGTGTGAACACGATCTGGTAAAAGTAGCGGTGAGAGGCCATGTAGGAGTACATGGTGGGTTGTCTCATTGCAGCCGTCCTCAGGAACTGAGTTCTGTGTTTGTGATCCATGATTCAGCTACTACCACGCATTGGGCCCGAAACCAATGGACCCTCTCGGCTTCTTAATCACCCTTGTGCTCTGTCCAGGAGTTGCAAGTAGTTTCTGGTGTTTGTAGTATGCTAGAGGCCGTGCGCAGCGCTGACCGGAGGGGTGGGCTGTGATGCGGTAGGCACGTGGCCGGGTATACGCGGGCGCCCGTTTGGTGTCTCGAGACCCTGTTCACATCGTTTGGGGCTGTGAGCGAAACCCCGGCCGGATCTCCTCATGGATGGAACCCGAATAGGCGATAAACCTGGACTAGAGACTTGAGTGTTTATGTAGGCCGTGGCCGACACCCACGTTGGGCTTCCGCTTGAAGGTTGCCGAGTACATGTCATGTAAACGGCGGTAAGTGGTGAGAGCGTGTGTGAAGAAGTACATCCCTGTAGGGTTAATATGGTCTATTCGAATAGCCGTGTCCGCGGAAAAGGACTTCTGGGTTGCATGTTCAGTTCATAGACAAGTGAAAGTGGATACTCTAAAATACGCAAGATAAGCGTGAGTGCTATGGATGGCGTTCTCGTAGGGAGACGGGAGCGGATCCATAGTGGTGTATTGATATGGTGAATATGTGGACTCGTGTGCGCCACCTCAAAGAGTTACATTGCAGTCGTAGTTCAGGTTAGCCACCGAGTCAAAGCTGGCTTGCTGCAGTCAAACTCCACCATCCCCTTTGTTGATAATGATGCATATGTAGATAGTTCTGATGTAAGTCTTGCTGGGTACATTTGTACTCACGTTTGCCTATTTTACGTTTTTGCAGAGAGATTTCAGTCTCCCTAGTAGTTCCGCGTGGACTTCGACGTTTAGCTTGTTACCTCAGCTACGATCTTGTGCCCTCGGCAAGATCTGGTAGATAGTCAGGCTTCTCAGCCTTTTTCATTTGTAGATGTCTGTACTCAGACATGTTAAGCTTCCGCTTGTGCTTTGACTTGTATGCTCTGAATGTTGGGTCATGATACCCATGTTTGTAATATCTCGCTCCTCGGAGCCTATTGAATAAAATACTTGAGTTGTAGAGTCATGTTGTGATGCCATGTTGTATTTGCACATATCGAGCATGTTGTGTGTATGTTATTGAAATGCTTGGTATGCGTGGGATCTGACTATCTAGTTGTTTATCCTTAGTAGCCTCTCTTACCGGGAAATGTCTCCTAGTGCTTCCACTGGTAGCTTGCTACTGCTCCGGAACACTTAGGCTAGCCGGCATGTGTCCTTCTTCGTTCCTGTGTCTGTCCCTTCGGGGAAATGTCACGCGATGAATACCGGAGTCCTGTTAGCCCGCTACAGCCCGGTTCACCGGAGTCCTGTTAGCCCAGTGCTACAGCCTGGATTCACTCGCTGATGACCGACACGTTCGATGCTGGGTCATGGATGCCTGTCCCTGTAAGTTTGTGCCACCTTGGGTTTACGACTAGCCATGTCAGCCCGGGCTCCTTATCATATGGATGCTAGCGACACTATCATATACGTGTGCGAAAAGGCGCAAACGGTCCCGGGCAAAGGTAAAGCGACACCCGTGGGGATACCGTGCGTGAGGCCGCAAAGTGGTATGAGGTGTTACATGCTAGATTGATGTGGCATTGAGTCGGGGTCCTGACAGCTTTGGTATCAGAGCCTGACTGCCTGTAGGATTACCAAGCCAAACTGGTCGAAGTTGTGTCTAGAAATGCTTTAGTTATGTAAGGGAATTGATTGTGGGATGGAACGTAAGGCTCTTTTTACTCCTTTACCTTATGCCTTCTGATCTGAGTCATCCTATCTTTCCTACGGGGTTAAGGAACTAGGCTATCTCCTCCTTCTATCAGGATCACGTGTTACTAGTCTGTAGACTTGTAAGATTGTTGGACTTAAGCCTTGTTTCAGTTCCTATTACTTCCGTATGTTAACTGTTGATCTCGAAACCTTGATATTGTGCTTCTGAGTGGCTATACCACCATTTTTGAAGGATGTCTTAAATCTTTTTGAGCATTTACAGCCATTATGCTGTCCGAGTCATCCCAGGTTTCTAAATAGTCTGATGCGTTTGCAAAATTATTTCTTCCCGTTTCGATGTCTCTTTGGGCCAGATTAACCACACTAATCGGTGAGTTGAGGTACTCTGTTGCCTTGACATATATGTTGGAGTTATTATTATGACCCTAGGTGTCCTAGAGTGTCACTAGTAATCTTAGCCATGCTTTGTCCCCCCAGTGTGATGATTCTGGCCACCATACTCGAAAGCATCCCGTGATGCCACTTAGTAGTTGGTATTCTATTCCTGGGTTCTTGAACCCGAGATTCACCCTACTTACTTCATGTTGATAGTGTTGTTCGTACCTTTAGTATATTAGTAACCTTGCGATAGTCCTTGAGGTCCGTGGTATTTCCTTCTTCCAAATACTATGAACCACTTATGGCAGAAGTTTGTTGGATCAAAAGGATTTCAACAGGAGTGCCCTCGATGAGTTCTCCATTCATAATTGTGATTCTACCAGTTCTACCTTTCTGCATGGGTCATCTGGAAGAAACCTATTGAACTTGGTTCGACATATTAATCTATGCATCCACAACTCGAAAGGATATATGTCCCCTTGAGTTGTCCCTCTTCAGTCGTATTCCGACCTTCGTCTATTAATTGATAGTCAGGAGTAATTGTGCATTCGTGTTATCGATGCTTATTATTCTTGTGGTCCGTCGAGCCATTCTATTCTGGAATGACTAGGAGAAACAAACTCCAGTACCTCATCCATATCCAGGATCGGGTCAAAGCAGTTGTAATTCGCAGATCAAATACTAATTCAACTTTTGTTCTGTTCTACCCTGAAGTATTAACCACTTTATATCAAGAATATCATGGGAATTGCATACCCTCCTATGAATTCTTGATACAGTGATACTTCTCGCCCTCATTAGTCATTTCTCGGCTCCCGTGTTGTTGCAACTGGAATGCCGACAGGTGAACTTTGATGTGTGAAATCAATACTCAGAGCAACTCGTTGCTTGGTAGTAAATGGACAATATTCTCATTCTTAGCATGTTGGTTATTGAATCATCATTCTAAGATAGATTGTGCTACCTAGTCCTTATTTCTGGTGCACTCTTCGATCAGTGAGTCAGGATTATTCAATCCTTGCTTATTTGATCATATCGTCTTGCCCTGAAAAGCAAGATTGTTCTCGAGCTTAGTAGCATATCGGTGGTTCGTGATTTTCCGATTATCCTCTTGGAAGTATTACCAGGTTGTCACCTGACCGCTATGTTGAGTTCGTGATCAAGTTGGTTTCCAATAAACCACTCCTTCCCCAAGAATCCGTGTTGGATACCCCTGAGCTAGTTGGTTAAGCCAAACAACAACTTGGAGAGTTGGAGGATAAAAGCTTGCCTGGCTTAGTTCATTTTAAGGGATATCTTTTTGGTGTGTGTGTTGAAGAAAGATGATATCTTCATCGATTGATCCTCGAGACCAGTTGTTGGAGCTATTGTCTTGCCAAAACTTTGATTTGAGTATGGGCTATCCTCAAATTAAATCAGAACCAACGATGTTCGTAATGTTGTCTCACTCGTGGATTTTCCTCGAGCATACACCATTATGTCTTTTGGGTCTGACCAATACTATCACCTTGTTCACATAGTTATGGAATTCCATCTCCATGGGAATCTGGATGAATTGTTGTTGATCTCATCGACAATATCCTTATCTTCTCCATGATTTGTGTTGAAAATCTAGCTAGTATTGGAAACTTTTATAAGCATTATCTTCATGACCCGCCCATGAAGCATATGCTCGGATGTAAGAAGTGACTTCTTCTAATTCATGTGCATTTGATGCAAGTTGCCGCCGTGAATTAGAGAAAGCAAGTTGTTGCTTCCTGGGAATCATTCCAAATCAGTCATGCAAACGTGTGAAGTATTCTGTGGTCTGATAGACAGATCATCTTCATTCTATATGTATTCCTAGCACACCAAGCCACTGATTGATTTGTTCAAGGATAATAGCTTCTACGTGCTAGTCCTGAAGGTACCAGACGGATTTGTATAAGATTCTGTTATCCCCGATGATGGTTCCCAGCTACAACTCGGTAGTGTTTCGTTGTAAGACTACCATGTGCTCATGCTTGTCTGGGACAGCGTGTTCACATGTTTGTAGCAAAACCAGCTCATATTTTGGAGCTTACTATCGTACTTCATTCCCCGAGAATCTCGCAACGTCATCTCGTCGATTTGTGTTGCAAACTTTAATTTTCTTTCTAGACTTGATGAGTCTGGAATATTATGACACCAACCAGATCTGAATCTCAGGCAGATATGATGGTTGGGACATTTCCCAAGAACTATAATATTGGTCTCTCGATAACCGGTAAAGTGGATGTCGTGGCCAACACACCCAGCCGGAAGACCTATTATTGTAGTATCTTGATTGAGGAAGTTGGCCACCTCCCCCTAAGGACTTCGTAGGATTTACTCCCTAGTTGTGCCTTATGGATTTTTGGTGTTCCCGAAGTCCGACCTTCTACCTGATGTTCTAGTTACCAAACCATTTCAATGAATGGGATACGCTAGCACATCAAGGAGGACATTAGAAGCGGAGTGCTAAATGTCTCTCGGTTGATCATCCAGATTTTGTCCCCTTGGTCTCGCTAAGGTGAAATCTGAGAAAGTGTTATCTTCCTTTGCATCTGCATCATCCATCACTATTCTTCATGGTAGTATGTTGTGTTGCCAGGATCCTTGACACGGATGTTGGTAAAACCTTGATGAATATGGAAATTCTCAAGTTCTTGAGAGCACGCGCAAGCTCTAGGTTTTGTTGTCGGCATTAATTGCATAGTGCTCTCAGTTTCCTCAGTTATGCTATAACCTTTTCAACAGTGGACTCACTCTCTACTGTTGAGCTTCTCTCCAGTTACTAAAATCATCCCTTGTGTTGTTTTCAACAAGGTAATCCACATCATCCATTCTGGTCCGAGTATACCATTCTACCCAACCCCTCCAAACGATCGCTCGAGAATTGCCTTAGACTGGTATAAAGAGTTGCAATGATCTTTGAATCAAAGGTAATTCTTTTTGCCACTTAAGGGGATATTTCTACAAGTCACCTTCCCTAAAGTGCATCGTTATGGTATCATGGCAACTCAACTGCTCGCTACGTTGACAACCGTTCACCACCCTCTTAAGTGTGGAATTGTTGTCCACCTAGTGAACCTTCGCCATCCGTCCCACTCCATCCCTTTGGATGAATGCTTCATATCTCAGCTCGAGAGATGTTCTTACCTCTCACTCCATGAGTTGATATTGAATACTCGATCTTCAAGGAGGTCGTCTGTTGTAGAGTCTCCTTCTGTCGTCATCGTGTTGGATGAAGACCTTGCAAGCAAAGACGTCAAGATTGTTTTGAGTCAACAGATCAACACCTCGAGAAGACAGTTGGATCTTGGAGCTCATGTTATTAGTCTGTGCCCCCTTTGTCTTCTTACCTCACGCCTTGAATCCCGGGGCGAGATTCTTGTTTAGTGGGGGTGAGTTGTCACAGCCCTAGAGTTTGTTTGCAAGTAGTTGCATAATCATCCATGCATCATGTCTAAATTTATTGGAAACTTGAAATGGGGATGCTTAAACCCTACACCAAATGAATTCAACTAGGGTCGAAATAAAATCTTTTTCTTTGAACTCAAAATACCCTTTGGAAATGTTCATGATTTCTGATAAAGGTGAAAACCTCTGCCAAAAATGATGAATATAACTATAGATCATTCCTGGATTTTTGAATTAAATCATAATGTATTTGAATTGGGGCATTTGAATTCTATATATATTTTAGAATGCCCCAAATATTCTGGTATAATTTGTGGGCCGTTGGAATAAACCAACTAGTGTCCACAATTTATCTCAGGAGTTTTAGAAATGAATTAGCATTTTTAATAATTCAAAACAGAGGAATAAAAATAGAAAACAAAAACAGAAAGCAGAGAGAGAGAGTTTTACCTCGCGCTCACCTGGCCTGGCCCAGCACGGCCCAGCCCATCGGCCTGTGCCAGTCATCATTGTCCTCTCGCCAGTCGGACAGGGCGCGTGCCCGACGCGCGCGTGCGCTCCGCGCGCCACGCGAGCTCCCTGCCTGCCTGCGTCCCTGCCGCCCTGGTTGCCTCCGCGCACGCCACGCAGCCTCCCCGACCGCCCCTCACTCTCTCTCGAACTCTTCCCCTCCTCTGGCTCCCTCTCTCCCACCGAGCGGAGCTCGTTGCCGCCGCTTGCTGCTGCCGCCGCCACCGCCTCCCCCTCGCTTCTCCGACGTGCCCAAAAGCTCCGCCTCGTCCCTCTCTTCCTCCTCACCGAGCCGCCCGACGCCGGAAGCCCCTGGACGCCGCAAGCACCGCCGTTCCCCTCGTCGGCTACCGGAGATCGTCGCCGTCGATTTGCTGCCTCTGGTGCCTCCCCGAGCTCACCGAGGCCACCGCTGCAACCGCTGTGAGCTCCTGTGTCGTTTCCCCCTCTCCCCTGACTCGTTTTCTTCCTCTAAACACCGATGCCGTCGCGGCCGAAAGCTTCATCGCCGCCGGCCATGGCGCCGCCGCGGCCACAGCCGCTGCCGCTCGCGCCCGAGCCCATTAGCGCGCTCAGCACACTCCCAGAAGCCGAGCACACCCACCAGATCCTCCTCCCGTACGCAGTAGCGCCGAACCCGACTGCTCCCGTGCTTCAGCCACCGCCAAACCTCGACGCCGGCATAGTTCCCGGCCACACCGACTCCAACCAGTGGCACCACTAAATGCAGCGCACTCCCAGGAGTCGAGCAAGCCTAGCTGCGCATCGAACCATCGCCGGAGGGCGATTTCCGAAGATCTCCGCCGCGGTTTGTGTCACTGGCGGCTAAACGCCGGTGGGTTGACGTGGCTACGTCATTAGGTGCTAATGACCCCTCTAATCAACCCCTTAAGCCACTGCCACATGGGCCCATGAGCCTGTTTAGTTTAGATTAATTTTCCTATTTAGTTTAGATTAACCCAGTGGGACCCACGCGTCAGCCTTGACCGTGCTGACATGGTTGTTGACTGGCCCCACATGTCATGTTGACTTCGCTGACATGGGCGTTGACTGGACCCACCTGTCAGTGTCACTAACCAGCCCCAGCCACTGACCTGTGGACCCCAGTGGTCAGGTTTGACCTGGATGACCCCGCTGACCTGCTGACGTCATGATGTCATCATGCTGACGCAGTAAATATTCTCTGGGATTTAAAATAAATCAGAAATGATTTATTTATTTCAGAAAATATCCTAAACTCCTAAAAACCATAGAAAATCAACCGTAGCTCCAAATCAAATAAATTATATATGAAAAATGATCAGAAAAATCCAATCTATCCATCTGTACCATTTTCATGCATGTTTGAACAACTTAAATCTGATGTATACAACAATTTGAATAAATGGCATTTGCAATACCTCATGTGGAGTTTGAATTTGAACCTAGGGTTCAAACCAACTTCATTTAACTTGCTGCTAGTTGCATTAGCCCAAAACACATTCATATTGCCATGTCCTAGCATGCATCATATTGTGCATTGCATTGATCGTGTTTCTTCTGTGTTTGCCGGTGTTGTTCCCCCTCGGTAGACGTTGTACCGACGATGTGATCGTTGACACTGATGAAGACTCAATGTTATCTTCAGAAGTGCCAGGCAAGCAAAACCCCCTTGTTCATTCCGATACAATCCTACTCTCTCGCTCCTACTCTCTTTTACTGCATTAGGACAACAACGATTCATTTGTTACTTGCTGCGATAGCTGAACCCCTTTATCCTCTGCATGACCTGTCATTGCCACAGTAAATAGATGAAACCCACTAGCATGAGTAGGAATTGTTTGAGCCCTGTTGTGCTTACTCATTCATGTTTGTTTGTCATGCCTGCTATTGCTTAGAGTTGAGTCAGGTCTGATTCATCGGGGATGAATCAGAGGTGTGTGAACATGTTCTACTGTGTGTGAGCTAAGTGTGTGAACACGATCTGGTAAAGGTAGCGGTGAGAGGCCATGTAGGAGTACATGGTGGGTTGTCTCATTGCAGCCGTCCTCAGGAACTGAGTTCTGTGTTTGTGATCCATGATTCAGCTACTACCACGCATTGGGCCCGAAACCAATGGACCCTCTCGGCTTCTTAATCACCCTTGTCCTCTGTCCAGGAGTTGCAAGTAGTTTCTGGTGTTTGTAGTATGCTAGAGGTCGTGCGCAGCGCTGACCGGAGGGGTGGGCTGTGATGCGGTAGGCACGTGGCCGGGTATACCGGGCGCCCGTTTGGTGTCTCGGGACCCTGTTCACATCGTTTGGGGCTGTGAGTGAAACCCCGGCCAGATCTCCTCATGGATGGAACCCGAATAGGCGATAAACCTTGACTAGAGACTTGAGTGTTTAGGTAGGCCGTGGCCGACACCCACGTTGGGCTTCCGCTTGAAGGTTGCCGAGTACATGTCGTGTAAATGGCGGTAAGTGGTGAGAGTGTGTGTGAAGAAGTACATCCCTGCAGGGTTAATATGATCTATTCGAATAGTCGTGTCCGCGGAAAAGGACTTCTGGGTTGCCTATATAGTTCATAGACAAGTGAAAGTGGATACTCTAAAATACGCAAGATAAGCGTGAGTGCTATGGATGGCATTCTCGTAGGGAGACGGGAGCGGATCCATAGTGGTGTATTGATATGGTGAATATGTGGACTCGTGTGCGCCACCTCAAAGAGTTACATTGCAGTCGTAGTTCAGGTTAGCCACCGAGTCAAAGCTGGCTTGCTGCAGTCAAACTCCACCATCCCCTTTGTTTATAATGATGCATATGTAGATAGTTCTGATGTAAGTCTTGCTGGGTACATTTGTACTCACGTTTGCCTATTTTACGTTTTTGCAGAGAGATTTCAGTCTCGCTAGTAGTTCTGCGTGGACTTCGACGTTTAGCTCGTTACCTCAGCTACGATCTTGTGCCCTCGGCAGGATCTGGTAGATAGTCAGGCTTCTCAGCCTTTTTCATTTGTAGATGTCTGTACTCAGACATGTTAAGCTTCCGCTTGTGCTTTGACTTGTATGCTCTGAATGTTGGGTCATGAGACCCATGTTTGTAATATCTCGCTCCTCGGAGCCTATTGAATAAAATACTTGAGTTGTAGAGTCATGTTGTGATGCCATGTTGTATTTGCACATATCGAGCATGTTGTGTGTATGTTATTGAAATGCTTGGTATGTGTGGGATCTGACTATCTAGTTGTTTATCCTTAGTAGCCTCTCTTACCAGGAAATGTCTCCTAGTGCTTCCACTGGTAGCTTGCTACTGCTCCGGAACACTAAGGCTGGCCGGCATGTGTCCTTCTTCGTTCCTGTGTCTGTCCCTTCGGGGAAATGTCACGCGATGAATACCGGAGTCCTGTTAGCCCGCTATAGCCCGGTTCATCGGAGTCCTGTTAGCCTAGTGCTACAGCCTGGATTCACTCGCTGATGACCGACACGTTCGATGCTGGGTCATGGATGCATGTCCCTCTAAGTTTGTGCCACTTTGGGTTTACGACTAGCCATGTCAGCCCGGGCTCCTTATCATATGGATGCTAGCGACACTATCATATACGTGTGCCAAAAGGCGCAAACGGTCCCGGGCAAAGGTAAAGTGACACCCGTGGGGATACCATGCGTGAGGCCGCAAAGTGATATGAGGTGTTACATGCTAGATCGATGTGGCATTGAGTCGGGGTCCTGACAATATGCTACATTTATGCTTGTTGGATGACATCATCCCATTTATCTCTAGATGATCATTCACTTTGCTTGGTGATGAGTGCATGTATTCAATCTTTATTATTTTGAGTGCTCCACCAAGATGTATGTGACATGGAAGAGTAACCCATGAGCCTAACTCCTTGTGCATTTGCAGTCCAAAGCAAATCTTAAGACTATGCACAAATTTAGGGGGAGCTCTTGCTTATCACATACTTCTCAAAGAGATGACATTTTTCAATCTTATTATCATTTGTCGAAGATTTGATCTATATGTTGTCATCAATTACCAAAAAAGGGGGATATTGAAAGTGCAACTATCCCTAGGTGGTTTTGGTAATTCCTAACAACATATAGCTCATTGGGCTAATACTATTCCAAGACAAATATTTCAGGAAAGCTCAATGAATGGCATGGCATGGATGAGGAAAGTGGATCCCTCAAAATACTAAGGATAAAAGGATTGGCTCAAGCTCAAAAACTCAAGACTCTACATTTTATATTTTAGTGATCCAAGATCACATTGAGTCTATAGGAAAAGTCAATACTATCAAGGAGGGATGAGGTGTTGCTTAATAAGTTTCTTGCTCCATGGTGCTTAGTGATATGCTCCAAAAACCCTCAACTACTTTCTCATATCCACATATGACCCAAACCAAAAGTCAAACTCGGCCCCACCGATTCTTTCTATCCGGCGCCACCGAGTTCAGATGTCATAGCCACTGCCACAAACCCTAGGCAAATCGGTCTCACCGATAGGGATCTCGGTCTCACCGAGATAGGATTGTAATCTCTCTGTTTCCCTTCGTAACGTTTCGGTCTAACCGAAGTGAGCGATCGGTCCCACTGAGATTGCAATGTAAACTCTCTGTTTCCTTTTTGTAACATTTCGGTCCCACCGAAATGAGCGAACCGGTCCCACCGAGTTTACCTGACCAACTCTCTGGTTAGCTTATTACCAAAATCGGTCTCACCGAGTTTGTGTAATCGGTCTCATCGAGATTATGTTATGCCCTAACCCTAACCATATCGGTCCTACAGAGTTGCATGTCGGTGCCACCGAAAACCCTAACGGTCACTAGGTTTACTAAATTGGTCTGACCGAGTTTGTTGATTCGGTCCCACCGAGATTGGTAAATTGTGTGTAACAGTTAGATTTTGTGTGGAGGCTATATATACCCCTCCACCTCCTCTTCATTCGTGGAGAGAGCCATCAGAACAAACCTACACTTCCAACTTACCATTTCTGAGAGAGAACCACCTACTCATGTGTTGAGGCCAAGATATTCCATTCCTACCATATGAATCTTGATCTCTAGCCTTCCCAAGTTGCTTTCCACTCAAATCTTCTTTCCACCAAATCCAAATCCTGTGAGAGAGAGTTGAGTGTTGGGGGAGACTATCATTTGAAGCACAAGAGAAAGGAGTTCATCATCAACGCACCATTTGTTACTTCTTGGAGAGTGATGTCTCCTAGATTGACTAGGTGTCACTTGGGAACCTCCGACAAGATTGTGGAGTTGAACCAAGGAGTTTGTAAGGGCAAGGAGATCGCCTACTTCGTGAAGACCTACTACTAGTGAGGCAAGTCCTTCGTGGGCGACGGACATGGTGGGATAGACAAGGTTGCTTCTTTGTGGACCCTTCGTGGGTGGAGCCCTCCGTGGACAAGCGCAGCCATTACCCTTCGTGGGTTGAAGTCTCCATCAACGTGGATGTACGATAGCACCACCTACCGGAACCACGACAAAAACATCTGTGTCTCCAATTGTGTTTGAATCCTCCAAAACCTTCCCTTTACATTCTTGCAAGTTGCATGCTTTACTTTCTGCTGCTCATATACTCTTTGCATGCTTGCTTGAATTGTGTGAAGATTGCTTGACTTGTGCTAAGATAGTTAAAATCTGCCAAAGAATAAAATTGGGAAAAGGTTAAGTTTTAAATTGGTCAAGTAGTCTAATCACCCCCCCCCCTCTAGACATACTTCAAGATCCTACACCTTGGGCTGCTTCTCTTCTGGATCGGCAACCGAAAGCTCAAGGAGGGAGAGGCGCCCTTCCTTAGCTCTGGCGCACTTGGTCGCCAAGTTGAATAGCTCCAGGGACATGCACAGGTCTTCATGGATTGCTAGCTCCTCCTTCATCTTGATATCACGCACACCGTCAGAGAAGGCTGAGATGATGGCTTCCTCAGTCACCCTGGGGATCTTGAGGTGAGCGTTGTTGAAACGCTGGATGTACTTCTGCAGGGTCTCTCCTGGCTATTGCTTGATGCGACGAAGGTCGCTCATGGCCGGGGGCCGGTCGCGAGTGCCTTGGAAGTTGGCGATGAAGCGGGTGCGCATCTCGTCCCAAGAGGAAATCGTGCCAGGAGCCAGGTTCAGGACCCAGGTGCGGGCGCCGTCCTTGAGCGCCATGGGTAACCAGTTCGCCATGAGCTCCTCGTTCCCGTTGGCGGCTTCGATACCCAACTTGTAGAGCTGGAGGAACTCCGCAGGGTCAGCCGTGCCGTTGTAGCATGGAGGCAGATCGGGCTTGAACTTGCCCAGCCAAGCTACGCTGCGCAGTTCGACGGTGAAGGCACGGCAGCCCGCAGTGGCCACAGGAGGCCTTTGGTGACGAAGGGCTTGATCTTGGAGGTCTCCGCGCGCTGCCGTCAGGAGTAACGCGGGGTCTTGGCGCGCTGGAGCAGGAGCGCGGTCATGACGTGCCGGTGTAGGGAGCACACGGCTGGCTTCTTGGGGACGAGGGATCTCTTGGCAGCTCCTTTCTTGTCACGCGGGCACCGGACACGGTGGGTCTCGTCCCGGAGCCGCGCGTCGTGGAGCTAGGGCGCCTTCTTGGGGAGGAGGTGGCGGAGGCACCTCCTGATCCATGCCTCCTGCGCAGGATGGAGGGCGAGGCAGCGAGAGAGAGGGCATATGAGAGCCCGCTGCAGCGCTGACGAGCTCGGTGATGCGGGCAAGCCAGTCTTCATAAAGTTCGTCAACGGGACGATAGTGCAGGAGCTCTCGCGCCAGGAGCAGCGCGGCGTGCACGTCCATGGGAGCGCGACGGGCGTGGGACGATGAACCTGCTGGAGTCAGCGACGGGGTGGCGGTGCGGCCCTCTCGCCGCACCGAAGGATGCAGGAATGAGGCCTGCTGCTCGTTCCCCGTCGGGCCGGTGGCGGCATTGGCGGCAGACGACGGGGAATGACGGGGGCGTCCGCCGACGGGCGCCGTCTGGGCGATGCGGGTGGCGAGGGTAGCCCGGCGCTTAGCGCGGGCTCGATGAGCGTCAGACATGGATGCGACGGACGGCGAAATGCAAGATGGCGGAAGGCGTGATTCCGGCACACCCCTACCTGGCGCGCCAAATGTCAGATTTTGGGTTCCGGCAGACCCGTGAGGTTCGAACTCTGGAGTGCGCACAGAGATCACTCCCCCTACCGGCTCACGTCTCGTCGCCTCGCAAGAGATCTAAGCTACACGAAGAACAGCACAAAGGACACGAGGTTTATACTAGTTCGGGCCACCATTGTGGTGTAATACCCTACTCTAGTTTGTGGTGTGGCGGATTGCCTCAGGGGCTGATGATGAACAGTACAAAGGGGAACAGCCTCGCGAGGAGCTGTTCTTGAGCTGGTGCAATGAACTGCTTGGGTGAGTTCAGTCGCCTCTCTCTCCCTGGATCTAGGTGCCTCTACTCTGTGGTGGCTAGTCCTATTTATAGGGGGAGGCCCTGGGCCTCTTCCCAAATATGAGTGGGAAGGGCGCCAACAATTGGCCATTTTGAAGGGGGACATCTAGTACACTTATCCTGACTAAAGTTGGTCCTCGCCTGCCAAAAGCTCTGACGATGACGCCTACCTGGGCTCCACGATGACCTCCATCCTGCCGTTCTGCTGGTCTTGGTCTTGTTGCACCGAAACGGTAACCTTTGCCTGATGCCTTGGCCTGTGCTTGCCCCCTTTGCACCGAAGGGGAAACAAGGACACTGCGCAGGCCAGTGCCCGCCTGGCGCCCGCCTGGCTTCGGTCGTCATGGCTTGCGTCACGGGCACCTCCTGAGGTACCCTTCCTTGATCTCTCCGCTTCCTTGCGAGCCAGCCTGACGAGGCTGTGCCTAAGGAAGCTTCCTATCGTCCGCCCCGCAAGGCTTGGCCCCTCGCGAGGGTCTTGAGCTTGTGTTGACGAAGATGAGCCGTACACGGCCAGTCCTTGAGCCACGCTGCAGGCCGCAGGCAGGCAAGTCTGGGTACCCCCGTTCCCAGAACGCCGACAGCTGACTTGTGGGCCTACTAAGTTGACGGGGATGAAGGGATTTGTCAACTTAGTCAATATGAACGATTCTAGCTCCAGTGATCGTACGATGTCCATCCAACGACCGTAGTGCTTCTTCAACCTCTGGTCTTCTTGCTCCAGCCGCCCAAAGCAGCGCCAGTCGTGCCGCATGCTCCTGCCTCCCATGGCCGGTTGTGCTGCCGCGGAGGCCTCACCGCCCCCTACTATTCCCACCGCTGGCCAGGCCCTGCGGCGACGGCAGCCTCACATCGCAGCCAAACTAGTGAACCCTCGTACTCCTCTCCGCGCGAGCTTCTACTGTCGCATCTTCCCCGGCTCCGCGCCGTCCCCTTCCTAGGCCTCGCCGTCATCCACCGCCGTGGTGCTCTCCGCGTGGCGTGGTCAACATGATTAAGGAACGACTTCCATCAGAAGAGTACTGTACGTGGAGAGGCTAACAGCTGGGTCCACGGCCACAGCCCAGTTTTTTGTGATTTGCCAAGTAAGTCGCTTTGTCATGCCTGTTGGGCTGCAAATCTTTCAAGACGAGGAGAGCTTTCATTCAGCTGGCCGAGAAAATGGCCCATCAGTAATGAGAAATGAGTTGTACATTTTTAAAATACATCAAACCGGCAATTAGTTTCAAATATCTTTTTTTTATTTTGAGATTTTAAATTACATTAATTTTTATGCGTCGAGAATTTGTTGGATTTTATATTGATATACATTTATTTTTAAAATCAGTTTGAATGTGAGTCGAAATTCCGGGATTAAAAACAGTTCAGACCGCACCGAAATATGCAAAATTTCGTATTATTTTTTAACCGTGGCCACAATATGGGCTGTAATGCTAACAAAAAGAATATGGGCTCCAAAAAAACCTTAAGAATTAGCAAATGGGCTCTAAATTATTAGAAATAATGGCAGATGGGTTGTATGTTGTTTCCACAGATTTGAGGCTTTCCTAAAAAAAGGTTGACGCACAAGCAGTGACTGTTGGATGTCCATCCAACGGCTGTCGTGCTTCTTCAATCTCTGCTCTTCCTGCTCCAGCCGCTCGAACAAGCGCCGGCGGGACTGCCTGCTCCCTCCTCCCCGCGGC
Organism: Triticum timopheevii; assembly: GCA_963921465.1. Classification (NCBI taxonomy): domain Eukaryota; kingdom Viridiplantae; phylum Streptophyta; class Magnoliopsida; order Poales; family Poaceae; genus Triticum; species Triticum timopheevii. The sequence continues at coordinate 559,291,905 of OY997264.1, read as the reverse complement.
CGGGTGTGCTGTCGCGCAAGCCTCACCGCCCCACCGTACTCCCATCACTGGCCTAGCCATCTCTCTACTCACCCACACCTGTTGTTATTCTCCAGCGACGACAGACGAACCAGTAAACCCTTGTACAGTCGTACTCCCCTCCGCGTGGGAAACAACTGCCGAGTCTTCCCTGCCTCCGTGTCGTTCCCTTCCTAGGCCTCGCCGTCGTCCACTGCCCTGGTGCTCTCGGCGCGGCCTGGTCAATGTGGTCAACGACCGACATGCATCTGAAGTGGACTGTACGTGGAGAGGCCGACAGCTGGGTCCACAGCCGCATGCAAGGAAATGCCTCCTTATTACGCGCAAAATAATGATTCCTCCACCTGACATCAGGGACCCACTGAAAGGGCCTCTGTATTTCGCGAAAAAAACGTTACCGCCGCTGACAGCTCGGACCCACCAGCTATATCTTCGCACGCAAGGACGTGCCTCCTTATTACGCACAAAAAAATGAATACTCCCCCTGTTAACTGGGACCCAGTATAGTGGCAGGCTGACTTGTGGGCCTGCTAAGTTGACGGGGACAGAGGGCTTTGTCAACTTAGTCAATATGCACGATTCTAGCTCTAGTGACCGTACGATGTCCATCCAACGGCCGTAGTGCTTCTTCAACCTCTGGTCTTCTTGCTCCAGCCGCCCAAACCAGCGCCGGTCGTGCCTCGTGCTCCTGCCTCCCGTGGCCGGCTGCGATGCAGCGGAGGCCTCACCGCCGCCTACTACTCTCACCGCTGGCCAGGCCATCCCTCTACTCACCCACACCCCCTGTTATTCTGCGGCAACGATAGCCTCACACCGCAGCAAACCAGTGAACCCTCGTACTCCTCTACGCGTGGGCATCCACTGCCGCGTCTTCCCCGGCTCCGCATCATCCCCTTCCTAGGCCTCGCCGTCGTCCACCGCCCTGGTGCTCTCGGCGCGGCGTGGTCAACATGGTCAAGGAATAGCTTCCATCGGACGTGGACTGTACATGGAGAGGCTGACAGCTGGGTCCACGGCCGCAGCAAGGAAGTGCCTCCTTATTACACGCAAAATAATTATTCCTCCACCTGATAGCGGGGACCCACCGGATGTTGCCCCCTTGACTGTTGGGACCCACCAGCTACACCTTAGCACGCAAGGAAGTGCGTTCGGGCAAAAAAAACGATTCGCCCCCCGATTGCTGGGACCCACCAGTTACATCTTCGCACGCAAGGAAGTGCGTCCGAGCAAAAAAAAATGATTCGCCCCCCTGACTGCTGGGACCCACCAGCTACATCTTCGCAGGCAAGGAAGTGCCTGACAGTATGGACCCACCTGGTCGAAGTGTACGTAGTGTTGTCATTCTGGTCGCGAATGTGTACGTACATACTGGTCATTGTAGAGGCGCGCACGTAGCATGTACACGTACGTACGACGGCCAGGGTGCAAGAAAGAAAATACGGCCACGTATGTGTACATACGGGCGGGGTCTCGAACGCGTACTCGCACATACGTATGACCAGGGCTCGTGTACATGGCTGGGTCAGAACGGAGAAACAGCGTCGTCGTCATGTTCATGGGGAGCCAACCGGCTGGATCAGAATAGAATGTGTGGTCTTGTTCATCGGGAGGGCTTGGATGGAACAGGCAATGGAAACGAGGCCTGGCGTACCGCAGAACGGAGGAAACGGCCTTGTGTTCGACAGTCCACATTCAAAACAGGATCCTGTTCATCGGGAGGGGTGTGGCGTACCGCAAAACGGAGGAAACAGAACTCCTACGGTCAAAATGGCGGTCCTGTTGATCGGGAGGGGTGTGGCGTACCGCAAAATGGAGGAAACGAACCTCCTACGATCGAAACGGGGGTCCTGTTGATCGGGAGGGGTGTGGCGTACCGCAAAATGGACGAAACGGACTTGTGTTGGAGCGCTACGGTCGAAACAGGGGTCCTGTTCATCGGGAGGGGTGTGGCGTACCGCAAAGCAAGACTCCACGGGATACTGTTCATCGCCACTGTCGACCTCCTCCAGCCTCCACGGGCTACCGTCGACCTCCTCCAGCCTCCACGGGCTCCTGTTCATCCAGCCTCCACCGCGCACTACTCCATCGGCTACTGTTCAACCACCCCTCCACAGGCACCCCTCCACCGTCTACTATTCATCCAGCCCTCCACGGTGTCGTCCTGTTCATCCAGCCCTCCACACCACGGGGTCCTGTTCATCTAGAGGCAAAGCCACCGCTCACTATTCATCCACCCCCCCCCCATGCAATGCTCATTGTTCATCCAGAGAGGCAGCATCGATCGGCTTCAGTTAGCAGCAGTAGCGAAGGAATCGCTCGATCGGGTTCAGTTAACAGCCGTTGATCGAGCGCTCGGGTTCAGTAACGTGTAGCCTGCAGTGCAATCGCTCAGGTTTAGTTAGAGCCCAACGCCTCGCTCGGGTTCAGTTAGAGCCAACGCCTCGCACACACGCGCGTACGTGTATGAGAGAAACGCGCATCGCTCGGCCCCCGACCGCCCACTGTAATCAGGAACTCCCCGAAATTTTCCTCGCCCTCGATTCTACCATGGTTTTTTCCGTCAGGACGACCCAAAGAATGTCATGCAGCTGCGTCTCCGGCCCGCCCAGGATGAAAAGCCCATTTTCTGTCATGATTTATTGTCATAGAAGTAGGAGCCCGCCAGATTTAAGATGATACCGGGTTTTGTCACAATTATCGTCATAGAAGTGTCATATGTATGACAGGAAAAAAATTCGTTCGGCCCAAAATGTCACGGATGTGTCTTTTTTTGTAGTGCTAGTTGGTGTATGCATCACGAAAACGTTTTTCCCTGGTGTGCTACTTTCCAATTCGAGAGAAGGTACAACTACCTCATCAAGTTCTATTTTCCTCCCATTCACTTCTTTCGAGAGAAATTCCTTCTCTAGCAAGGACCCATTCTTGGCACGAAAAATCTTGCCATCGGATCTGTAGTAGAAGGTATACCCGATGGTCTCTTTAGGGTATGATATGAAGACGTACTTCTCGGCTTTGGGTTCGAGCTTATCAGGCTGAAGTTGTTTGACATAAGCATCGCATCCCCAAACTTTAAGAAACGATAGCTTAGGTTTGTTGCCAAACCATAGTTCATACAGTGACGTCTCAACGGATTTAGACGGTGTCCTATTTAACGTGAATGCAGCTGTCTCAAATGCATAACCCCAAAATGATAAGGGCAAATCTGTAAGAGACATCATATAATGCACCATATCTAATAAAGTACGATTACGACGTTCAGACACACCATTACGCTGTGGTGTTCCAGGTGGCGTGAGTTGTGAAATAATTCCACATTGTTTTAAATGAGGTACAAACTCGTAACTCAAATATTCACATCCGCGGTCGGATCGTGGAAACCGTATTTTCTTATTACGATGATTCTCCACTACACTCTGAAATTCTTTAAACTTTTCAAATGTTTCAGATTTGTGTTTCATCAAGTAGATATACCCATACCTACTCAGATCATCCGTGAAGGTCAGAAAAAATGATACCCATCGCGTCCCTCAACACTCATCGGACCGCATATGTTGGTATGTATTATTTCCAATAAGTCAATAGCTCGCTCCATTGTTCTGGAGAACATAATTTTAGTCATCTTGCCCATGAGGCATGGTTCGCAAGTATCAAATGATTCATAATGAAAGTGATTCCAAAAATCCATCTGTATGGATTTTCTTCATGCGCTTTACACCAATATGACCTAAATGACAGTGCCACAAGTATGTTGCACTATCATTATCAACTTTGAATCTTTTGGCATTAATATTGTGAATATGTGTATCACTACGATCGAGATTCAAGAAACCATTCACATTGGGTGTATGACCATAGAAGGTTTATTCATGTAAATAGAACAACAATTATTCTCTGACTTAAATAAACAAGTATCAAATGATAAAGGCAAATCGATAAGAGACATCATAGATCGTACCTTATCTAATAAAGTAAGGTGTTACGACGTTCGGACACACCATTACGCTGTGGTGTTCCAAGTGGCGTGAGTTGTGAAACTATTCCACATTGTTTTAAATAAAGGACAAACTCGTAAATCAAATATTTGCCTCTGCGATCAGAACCTAGAAACTTTATTTTCTTGTTACGATGATTCTCCACTTCTCTCTGAAATTCTTTGAGCTTTTCAAATGTTTCAGACTTGTGTTTCATTAAGTAGATATACCCATATCTGCACAAATCATATGTGAAGGTTAGAAAATAACGATACCCGCCGCGAGCCTCAACACTCATCAGACCGCATACATCTATATGTATTATTTCCAATAAGTCATTGGCTCACTCCATTGTTCCAGAGAATGGAGTTTTAGTCATCTTGCCCATGAGGAATGGTTCGCAATTATCAAATGATTCATAATCAAGTGATTCAAAAAGTCCATATGTATGGAGTTTCTTCATGCGCTTTACACCAATATGACCTAAATGGCAGTGACACAAATATGTTGCACTATCACTATCAACTTTGCATCTTTTGGCATTAATATTATGAATATGTGTATCACTACAATCAAGATTCAACAGAAATAGACCATTCTTCAAGGGTGCATGACCATAAAAGATATTACTCATATAAATAGAACAATCATCATTCTCTGATTTAAATGAATAACCGTCTCACACTAAACAAGATCCAGATATAATATTGATGCTCAACGCGTGCACCAAATAACAATTATTTAGGTCTAAAACTAATACCGAAGGTAGATGTAGAGGTAGCGTGCCGACGGCGATCACATCGACCTTGGAACCATTCTCGACGCGCATAGTCACCTTGTCCTTAGACAATCTTCATTTAATCCGTAGTCCCTGTTTCGAGTTACAAATATGAGCAACCGAACCAATATCAAATACACAGGCACTACTACGAGCATTAGTAAGGTACACATCAATGACATGTATATCAAATATACCTTTGTTCACTTTGCCATCCTTCTTATCCGCCAAATACTTGGGGTAGTTCCGCTTCCAGTGACCAGTCCCTTTGCAGTAGAAGCACTTAGTTTCAGGCTTGGGTCCAGATTTGGGCTTCTTCCCGGGAGTGGCAACTTGCTTGCCATTCTTATTGAAGTTCCCCTTCTTTACTTTGCCCATTTCCTTGAAACTAGTGGTCTTGTTAACCATCAATACTTGATGCTCCTTCTTGATATCTACCTCCATAACTTTGAGCATTGCGAAGAGCTCGGGAATTGACTTTTCCATCCCTTGCATATTATAGTTCATCACGAAGCCATTATAGCTTGGTGGCAGTGATTGGAGAACTCTATCAATAACACTATCATCTGGAAGATTAACTCCCAGATGAGTCAAGTAATTATGATATCCAGACATTCTAAGTATGTGTTCACTGACAGAACTGTTCTCCTCCATCTTGCAGCTATAGAAATTGTTGGAGACTTCATATCTCTCAACTCGGGCATTTGCTTGAAATATTAACTTCAACTCTTGGAACATCTCATATACTCCATGACGTTCAAAACGTCTTTGAAGTCCCGATTCTAAGCCGTAAAGTATGGCACACTGAACTATCGAGTAGTCATCAACACACGACTGTCAAGCGTTCACAACGTCCACAGTTGCTAAAGGGGGTGGCTGTCGGTGTCAAAACCGGAAGATCTCGGGTAGGGTGTCCCGAACTGTGCGTCTAAGGGTCTAAGGTAACAGAAGGCAGGGGACACAATGTTTACCCAGGTTTGGGCCCTCTTAATGGAGGCAATACCCTACTTCCTGCTTGATTGACTTTGATGAGTATAGGGGTTACAAGAGTTGATCTACCTCGAGATTGTAATGGCTAAACCCTACATGTCTAGCCTGTATAATTGTTGTTGCCTCTACGGACTAAACCCTTCGGTTTATATAGACACCGGAGGGGCCTAGGGTTGTACAGAGTCAGTTTACAGAGAAAGGAAGATACATTATCCGAACGCCAAACTTGCTATCCACGCAAAGGAGAGTCCCATGCGGACACGAAGGAAGTCCTTCTGTCTTGTACCTTCACGACCCATTAGTCCGGCCCATGTAACATAAGCCGGCTCCCCGAGGACCCCATAATCCAGGACTCCCTCAGTAGCCCCTGAACTGGGCTTCAATGAAGATGTATCCGGCACGCAGATTGTCTTTGGCATTGCAAGGCGGGTTCCTTCTCCAAATACTCCAAAGCAGTCTTCCGCACATAAGAACCGTATCCGGCTCTGTTTAATAATTACAACCCTAAGCTGTAAGGACAAAAATACTTAAAACAAAGTAAGTCATGTCCGCTGGCAACTTTTTTGGCGAGGTGTTATGTCCTGGCCTTGTTATTATTCTAAACTGTTTTACAGCCCCCGCTTCGCGTTTGGAGGCACGGCCATTGAGACATCTCGTGGAAGCAGAGATCGTGTCCCCTTATCACCCGATCCTCATCAATACAGGTTTGGGTAATCCAACCGTGTCGTTCGCATGTCCCCTTGGGAATAGGCGAGTTTTAAGACTTGTGGGGCGATGCTTGATATTCACTGCCTTTATAAGAAGATAAGGATCCATCTTTTTACCCCACGCCTTCTTCCTCCGCAGCCCATCCGCCCTCGAGCTCTAGCGCCCAAGTTTCAATATTTTCCATCGCCACCAAACACTCTAGCCATGTCCGGATCTGGAGCTCGGGGTAAGTGGATGGCTTCCTCTGTTATAGAGGGGAACATCAAGGAACTCCGGGAAGCAGGGTACTTGGCCACGGACATGGCCCATCGGCTCCCTGCCAAGAAGCAGATCATTCCCATCCCCGAGCCTAATGAGAGGGTAGTGTTCATCTCCCATTTCCTTTGCGGACTAGGGTTTCCCCTCCATCCTTTCATCTGCGGTCTCATGTTTTACTACGGGCTAGATTTCCATGATCTAGCCCCAAATTCATTCCTCAACACTTCGGCGTTTATCGTCGTGTGCGAGGCATTCCTCCGCATCCCCCCACCTCGGTCTATGGCTCAAGGTCTTCAATGTGAAGCCGAAGGTGGTTGATGGTCAACACAGGGAGTGCGGCAGGGCATGGTGAGCAAGCTTCCCAATGTCACCTGGCCCGGGGGGCCTTCGTGGAGACCGTCAAGGGATGGCAGCAGGAGTGCTTCTATATCACGGAACCCAGTGATGCCACATGGGCCGCCCCTCCCGAGTTCAAGTCCGGGCCTCCAATACGGCCATCATGGCTCAACAAGGGCCTAGATTGGGCGTCCTCCGACGAGATGATGATGCTGCAGAAGCGCGTCAAGGGTATGATAGACAAGAATACCAGTCTTGCCAGTGTGATCCAGGTGATGCTTTTTCACCGGATTCCCCCTACCAACGCCGGACTCTGTATATGTGCGAATTCGACCCGGCCAGTCCTCAGACCCTGCAGCGGTTCTTCGGCACTATGCACGAAGACATATGGAAGCTGCTTTTCAAGGCTCAGAAGTCGTGGCCGAAGACGACCGAAGACCTCGACCTCGATTGCGCTCATCCGTCCACTCCCATAAGTTTTCTGATGACCTTAATTTGTAAATCCAAGGAGTATACTGAGCTTTCCATTCTTCCCACAGGGCTGGACAAAGAAGGTGGAGCGGATCCAATGTCCGGCTCTGCTACCTGAAGACCCAGCCATTCCTCTATTGACGAGGATGCTGGTTTTGACGCCGGAGAAGAAAGCCAAGAAGAAGGGCAAGGAGGCCTGAGGTGGCCTCTGCCGTAAAGGCGCTTCGGACGTTGTGTCCGAAGACACCGAGACTCTCTCCTCTCATGACGAAGATGAAGAGGAGGAAGAGAGCAATTCTCCCCTCAAGGGGGGAAAGAAGAAAAGGGCGGCTTCCATGGACCTAGAGGCGGAGGCGTTCAAGAAGGGGAAACTCTCCCTTTCGGATGATTCTGAATCGGACGCCGACGCCATCCCCGAGTGGCACCCCAGGCCGAAGCCCCTGGCCGGATCGGAAGTATCCAAAGACACGGTACATATATTTGGTTTTATGCCTTGTGGTTCTAACATATTAAATTGCGCGTTGCAATCCGGCATGCGATCTCCCCCAACGATCATCGTCCTTTGGGAATTCGCTGGGGCTGAACATGATGGAGAGTGAGTCGCCTCCGCAGGCCTCTCCGCCCACCGCTACGGACAATACCGAAGTGTTGTCCCGAAGAACCTCTCTAGATCACGGGGAGGTGCTGGAGGCCGTGAAGGTTGTGGCGGAGGGTAATACCTCTGTTGCCGAAAAGAGGGGGGAACCAACCCCCATGGAGACCGGCGACAGGGGCCATGCCCAATTCGGCCCTCAACCTAATATTATTCCGGAGATCCATACGGCTCCGGAATCGGACGAGCAGCCTCCATCGAAAGAAGGGGCGCGCCACCTCTACCGGTGACCTCTGTCAATGCGGAGGCGGCGGACACTCTGGTGGAAGCGCTTCCATTGTGGAGGAACATCGTACCTTTATGGGTACGGTGGTTGAAAAGGTTCGGTCCGCTAAAAACAGATTGAATGAAGCGTATACCAGCCTTCTAATAGGCTTTGAGGTATGTGATGTAATATATATTTTTTGGCTATTTGTAAAAGGAATGACTGTGTATAGATAGTAGCCCCTGGGACTTTGTTCGGTGTTCGCGAAGAAAGGCCGGATAGAGGAGAGTAATTCTTCACAGGAGATAACATATATCTCTATTTGGATAAACATGCTTCGATGTTAGTGGCAACCTCCGCCGCCGCCGAAGTGTCCGAACTAAAGCGAAAGTTGGAGGAAAAGCAAGGTATGCGATACCGAAACATATCTGAAATGGTGTGAGTTCTGATTTGTTATCCAAATGAGTTTTATAATTATGCTCATAGTTGACGCATCTAAGGTCGAGACCCTCAAGAACGCACTGGCCGAAGCCAAGAAGGAGGTGGAGGAGGAATGAGCCGCCCACCTAAAACATGAAGCGAGGTTGGATGAAGTCCAACAAGAGTTCAAGGATGCTATAAGCAAATGTGAGTCCTTGGAGCGCAAGGTGTTGGATCGAGACTCCGAACTTGCTACGGAGCTCCAAAGTGCGAAGGAGGCCCGGGTTGAAGCCCAAGGCGCCTGCCGGGAGATCCAAGAGGCAAGGCAGATCACGGCGGGTAAGGCCTTTAATATGCAGAGCAAATTTGTAAGGAGAAGGTACACCTTACTGACCCGCATTTGGAGTTCTCCGGGAGCGTTTGCGGACCTACCCCGGAGTATTGCTGATGCTGCGGAGTTCTTCCGAGCCGAAGAGCGGAGCTCAACGGAGAAGCTGCTCTGGTCGCAGTACCTTGCGCCAGAGCATCCAGTGCCCCTCAGTGATCAGCTGAAGCAGCTGACCGAACTACATAGGGTGGCCGAATTGGCCATGAAGGATGTTATAGTCCGTCTTTGGCCAGCCGAACCCATACCCAGCAGTTACTTTGGGCTCGTGAAGCGGCTAGTCAATGCTTGCCCTCGGCTTGATGCTATAAAGTGGTCAGTCTGTATCGAAGGTGCCCGGATGGCCTTCACCCATGTCAAGGTGCAGTGGGCGAAGATGAGTGTCACCAAGCTTGCAACCGAGGGACCGCCCGCAGGCAAGGAGCACCGCACGCCGGAGCGGTATTTTGACGAAGTCCTGGATGGATCCCGCATTGTAGAAGGCCAGTGTTTGAAGGACATCATTTTTGAATGAATGTATCTGTGCTGCCCGAACTTTGTATTATGAAAACAAGGCTTTTGTATAATATTTTTGCTTGTTTCATCTCAAATTATTTCCCTCCTGTGCAGTTGTTTACGGTATCTAAGAGTTGGCCAGTCGTCGGCTTCAGCCCCCACGTAAGTAGTACGGGGGTGTTCGGAATAGCACATGAGCACACCTAACCCAACGGCTTGCTCCTTGAAGGAGGTGTTAGTGCGGCGAACCATGCAATCGGACTATGCGGCTTTATCACTCTTACTTAGCCATAGGAGTTTGACAATAGGATTGTAGGCGCATCCCCTGGTATTGTTCGATTATCCAAACTTGGGTGTTGTAGACGCCTGACCAGGTGAAGACCGGTCCTTCGCGTAACACAAAAAAAATCGCAAGAGATTTATACCTAGTCACCGAATAGCTGACCAGCTCTCGCTGCATCATGACAGTCGGTTTTCGGCTTTTTCTACTGAGGCGTTTATCCAGATGAACCAGAAACACAATTACAGTAGTTCTACCTTTACTACCTTAGCCGAACAAGCAGAACGTAAGGCAGTAACCACAGGAGCCGGGCAACCCAACTATTGACCAAAGACATGATTCGGAGCTGATGCATATAATGTTATATTCAGGACGCCAAATTGTACTATAGAAGTGTTTGGACTTATTTTATTTTTATGAAATGTACGTGGCTTAATGGAGCCCCTCATGATTTAAGTCGTGCCGAGGTGTACATGAAAATTGGACGAAAAAAGTGGGAATACAGATTAGGAAATAAGCCAGTACAGAATAGGTTGGGTGAAAAACTGTTTCCATTATAGTCTGATTGATACGTCAAAACATATTTGTACAGATAATGCTATGAGCATCGAGGATATTTTACATGCCGAACACAAGGGAAAGTTGTGTACATGTCCTAAAAAAAGGAAGAGGTGATCTTTGAAGATCCTTTAGATACTCTGCCGCACGTCTGCGCAGCTTTTCGCCTTGGTGTATGATCCTTTGAGAGGATCAACGATCGGGTTTTCATAAGGGGCCTAGAAAAAGGGCCCTTGGCACCATCTAAAGGTTATGTGGGTTGTAAGGAACCTAAAAAAACAAAAATAAGAAAAAAAAAGAGGATATGAGGTTCCAGGTAGGGTCGAGCCGTATTGTGGACTTTATCTTTGATATGCCTCCATCTTTGCCCATGGTATCTTTAATGCATAGTTATGTACGTTCAGTACATATGCCGCAATTCGGTTGGGGCTGAGACGGAGGCCGAATTGCTAATCGAGCTCCTGACGAGCTGGACTGTCGTACTGCGGGGTAGTCCGGACTCGTTTGATAGTGCCCAGGGGCTTGACCGCCGATGTAAGGTTTATCTTGATAAGGCCACCTTGTACTTCCGCTGCGAGGGCTGCGGTGTGTTCCTTGGTACAGAGGGAGTGCTTCATGTTTCCATTGACTGTTATAACACCGCTTGGTCCTGGCATCTTGAGTTTTAGATAGGCATAGTGCGGGACCGCATTGAAGCGAGCGAACGTGGTTCTTCTGAGCAGTGCATGATAGCCACTGTGGAAAGGGACGATGTCGAAGATCAAGCCTTCGCTTTGGAAGTTGTCCGGCGAATCGAAGATGACTTCCAATGTGATTGAGCCCATGCAGCGGGCCTCTACACCAGGTATTACTCCTTTGAAGGTAGTTTTGGTGGGATTGATTCTTGATGAGTCAATACCCATTTTGCGGACCGTGTCCTGATGGAGCAGGTTAAGACTGCTGCCGCCGTCCATGAGGTCTCTCGTGAGGTGGAATCCATCGATAATTGGGTCGAGGACCAACGCGGCCGAATCTCCGTGACAGATACTGGTCGGATGGTCTCTGCAATTGAAAGTGATCGGACATGTTGACCATGGGTTGAATTTTGGGGCGACTAGCTCTATCGCATAGATGTCCCTTCACGTGCGCTTGCGCTCCCTCTTGGGGATGTGAGTAATGTATATCATGTTCACCGTTTTGACCTCAGGGGGAAATTTCTTCTGTCCCCCTGTGTTCGATGGGCGAGGCTCCTCGTCATCGTCCTCGCTAGACGACCCTTTCCCCTTATGTTCGGTGTTTAACTTACCGGCCTGTTTAAAGACCCAACAACTTCTGTTGGTATGGTTGGCAGGCTTGTCAGGGGTGCCGTGAATATGGCAAGGTCGATCGAGTATTTGGTCCAGGCTAGATGAACCGTCTTTGTTTCTTTTGAATGGCTTCTTCCGCTAACCGGATTTGGAGCCACTGAATCCGGTGTTGACCACCGTGTCTTCGGTATTGTCATTGTTTCTTTGATGCTTGTTTTTGTTGCATCGGGGCCTGCCGTTGCCGTTTCTGGCTTCAGAAGTGCCAGGGTCGCTAGTACTGTTGCTGCTACGTGCTAGCCAGCTATCTTCACCCGCGCCAAAGCGGGTCATGAGTGCGGTGAGGGCTGCCATGGACTTCGGCTTCCCTTGGCCGAGGTGTCGGGTGAGCCATTCGTCGCGGATGCTATGTTTAAAAGCTACTAAGGCTTTGGCGTCCGGACAGTCGACAATCTAGTTCTTTTTAGTTAGGAACCTGGTCCAGAATTTTTTGGCTGACTCTCTAGGCTGCTGAACTATGTGAATGAGGTCATTGGCGTCTAGAGGCCGGATATAAGTGCCTTGGAAGTTGTCTCTAAAGGCATCTTCCAAGTCTTCCCAGCTTCCAGTAGAGTTTTCTGGGAGGCTGTTTAACCAGTGTTGAGCTAGTCCCTTAAGTTTTAGGGGGAGGTATTCGATGGCATGTAAATTGTCATCACGAGCCATGTGAATGTGGAGAAGAAAGTCTTCAATCCATACTGCGGGATCTGTTGTGCCATCGTATGATTCAATGTTCACGGGTTTAAACCCTTCTGGGAACTGGTACTCCATTACCTCATCGGTGAAGCATAGGGGGTGTGCGGTGCCTCTGTGTCGGGCAACGTCACGACGCAGCTCGGATGAAGTCCGTATGCGATTTTAGGTCCAGGTGAGGTTATGCTTGTCGTGCCAGGCCTGATGGCCGTCTTCTCGCACTGGGACACGCCCCCTTGATCCGTAGATTGATCTGGTCTGACCGGCTCTATTGTCCAGGTCCTCTCGTAGGTCATAAGTGTATCCTGCAGCCGCTGTCTCTCTGCCTCTACGGTAGGGTGGTGCAGGCTAATGTTCGGCTTGAGTTGCTGCTCTATCCCGGCCACGTGGTGGTCGGTCAGGTCCGTCGGCAGCATTACGCATTGGTGGTATAGGCTCCAGGGCCTCATCGTCGAATTGGGGTAGCAGCTTGCGCTTCGGGTAACTCTTAGTTGGGCGTTCGAGGTCGTATTCCTCGACTGCCAGGACATTAGTCCATCTGTCATTGAGTAAGTCCTGATCATCTTGGAGCTACTGCTGCTTCTTTTTCAGGCTTCTTGCAGTGGCTATTAGCCGGCTCTTAAAGCGCTCTTGTTCGAGGGGTTCCTCTGGCATGATGAAATCTTTGTCGCCGAGGCTCTCATCCTCTTCGAAGATCGGTAGGTAGTTACTATCCTATGATCCCTCATTCCCGACAGGATCATCGGGGTTAACTTGCCCGTCCTCCCAATCTCCTGTTCGGATGTTGGCTCGATAGGGGCTTCTTGGTCTTCGGCGTTCTCCAAAGTATTATTGTCTCCGGTGTCGGTATTGTTGTCTTTTTCGCGACGCGATTTCGAGTGGCGCCGCTGGCATCGATGCTTTGGTGGTGCCTTAGAAGGCTTGTCCTCGACTGGATCCTTCCCACCATCATCGTCATCCTCTTTGGGTGTGTCCACCATGTAAACGTCATATGTGGAAGTGGCTGTACAGCATCTGGTGAATGGTGGGTTCTGGCTTTGCTCATCTACAGCATCGTCGCCCATACTGTCGATGTCTTCGGAAGTGTAGTCGAGCATGTCGGTTAAGTCCTTGACAGTGGCTATGAAGTGGGTGTTGGGTGGGACATAAAATTCCCCGCTCTCAGCCCTTAGTATGGGTTGGGCGTAGTTCAGCAGTGATTCTTCTGCAATGGCGAGAGATCGCATTAAGTCCAGGGCCTCGTTTAAGAGCGAGGTTTGGACGAGGAAGCGAGAGTCTGTGGAGTTGGGCGGGACAGAAGTTCCCTGGCCAAGCTCACATGACGCGGACCTCGAGAGTTCGGAGCTAGTGTCTGGAGGCGAGTCCGGCTTCATGATTATAAAGGGAGCCTGGCGTAACTTCGGGCCTGCCAGTGACGCGATCCCCTCCGGTTCTCCGGTGTCAAGCTCTATAGCTGCAGAGAGTCCGACGGGCTCTAAACTCCCGTCTTCGGACCTGGCGATGTGCTCCGGGTCTAAGGCCAGAGCGGTGGTTGAGGCTGCGAACCCTTGGAAGATCAAGTCTCCTCGGATATCAGCGACATAGTTCAGATTTCCAAAACTCATCTGATGACCAGGGGCGTAGCTGTCGATCTGCTCCAGATGGCCAATCGAGTTGGCGTGCAGTGCGAAGCCGCCGAATACAAAATCTTGGCCGGGGAGAAAAGTATCCCTCAAGGCAGTATTGTTGTAGACGATCAACAGAGCCATCGAGCCTTCTAGCGATGACACAGTGGAAGTCTCAATGAAAGCACCAATGTCGGTGTCAAAACCGGCAGATCTCGGGTAGGGGATCCCGAACTGTGCGTCTAAGGATCGAAGATAACAGGAGGCAGGGGACATGATGTTTACCCAGGTTCAGGCCTGTTGGGGAACGTAGTAATTTCAAAAATTTCCTACGCATACGCAATATCATGGTGATGCATAGCAACAAGCAGGGAGAGTGTGTCCACGTACCCTCGTAGACTGAAAGTAGAAGCGTTAGCACAACGCGGTTGATGTAGTCGTACGTCTTCATGATTCGACCGATCCAAGTGTCGAACGTACGGCACCTCCGAGTTCAGCACACGTTCAGCTCGATGACATCCCGCGAACTCCGATCCAGCAGAGCTTCACGGGAGAGTTTTGTCAGCACGACAGCGTGATGACGGTGATGATGATGCTACCGACGCAGGGCTTTGCCTAAGCACCGCTACGATATGACCGAGGTGGAATATGGTGGAGGGGGGCACCGCACACGGCTGGGAGAGATCAACAGATCAACTTGTGTGTACATGGGGTGCCCCCTTCCCCCATATATAAAGGAGTGGAGGAGGGGGGGGGCCATCCCTCTCTACGGCGCGCCCTAGGGGAGTCCTACTCCCACCGGGAGTAGGATTCCCCCTTTCCTAGTAGAACTAGGAGCTCTTCCAAGTAGTAGGAGTAGGAGAGAAGGAAAGGGCAAAGAGAAGAGAAGGAAGGAGGGGGCGCCGCCCCTCCCCTAGTCCAATTCGGACTAAGCCTTGGGGGCGTGCAGCCTCCCCTCTCTCTTTACCCTAAAGCCCAATAAGGCCCATATACTCCCCGGTGAATTCCCGTAACTCTCCGGTACTCCGAAAAATACCTAAATCACTCGGAACCTTTCCGATGTCCGAATATAGTCGTCCAATATATCGATCTTTACGTCTCGACCATTTCGAGACTCCTTGTCGTGTCCACGATCTCATCCGGGACTCCGAAATACCTTCGGTACATCAAAACACATAAACTCATAATACAAATCGTCACAGAACTTTAAGCGTGCGGACCCTACGGGTTCGACAACTATGTAGACATGACCGAGACACATCTCCGGCCAATAACCAATAGCGGAACCTGGATGCTCATATTGGTTCCTACATATTATACGAAGATCTTTATCGGTCAAACCGCATAACAACATACGTTGTTCCATTTGTCATCGGTATGTTACTTGCCCGAGATTTGATCGTCGGTATCTCAATACCTAGTTCAATCTCGTTATCGGCAAGTCTCTTTACTCATTATGTAACGCATCATCCCGCAACTAACTCATTAGTCACATTGCTTGCAAGGCTTATAGTGATCTGCATTACCGAGAGGGCCCAGAAATACCTCTCCAACAATCGGAGTGACAAATCATAATCTCGAAATATGCCAACTCAACAAGTACCTTCGAAGACACCTGTAGAGCACCTTTATAATCACCTAGTTACGTTGTGATGTTTAGTAGCACACAAAGTGTTCCTCTGGTAAACGGGAGTTGCATAATCTCATAGTCATAGGAACATGTGTAAGTCATGAAGAAAGCAATAGCACCATACTAAATGATTAAGTGCTAAGCTAACGGAATGGGTCAAGTCAATCACATCATTCTCTAATGATGTGATCCCTTAATCAACTGACAACTCATGTCTATGGCTAGGAAACTTAACCATCTTTGATTCAACGAGCTTGTCAAGTAGAGGCATACTAGTGACACTCTATTTGTCTATGTATTCACACATGTATCAAGTTTCCGGTTAATACAATTCTAGCATGAATAATAAACATTTATCATGAAATAAGGAAATAAATAATAACTTTATTATTGCCTCTAGGGCATATTTTATTCAGTCTCCCACTTGCACTAGAGTCAATAATCTAGTTCACATCGCCATGTGATTCAACACCAATAGTTCACATCTGCATGTGATTAACACCCATAGTTCACATTGTCATGTGACCAACACCTAAAGGGTTTACTAGAGTCAATAGTCTAGTTCACATCTCTATGTGATTAACACCCAAAGAGTACTAAGGTGTGATCGTGTTTTGCTTGTGAGAGAAGTTTAGTCAACGGGTCTGTCACATTCAGAGCCGTATGTATTTTGCAAATATTCTATGTCTTCAATGCTCTGCACGGAGCTACTCTAGCTAATTGCTCCCACTTTCAATATGTATCCAGATTGAGACTTAGAGTCATCTGGATCAGTGTCAAAACTTGCATCGATGTAACCCTTTACGACGAACCTTTTGTCACCTCCATAATCGAGAAACATATCCTTATTCCACTAAGGATAATTTTGACCAATGTCCAGTGATCTACTCCTAGATCACTATTGTACTCCCTTGCCAAACCCAGGCAGGGTATACAATAGGTCTGATTCATAGCATGGCATACTTTTATAGAACCTATGAATGAGGCATAGGGAATGACTTTCATTCTCTTTCTATTTTCTGCCATGGTCGGGATTTGAGTCTTACTCATTTCACACCTTTGCAACACAGGCAAGAACTCTTTCTTTGACTGTTCCATTTTGAACTACTTCAAAATCTTGTCAAGGTATGTACTAATTGAAAATCTTATCAAGCGTCTTGATCTATCTCAATAGATCTTGATGCTCAATATGTAAGTAGCTTTACTGAGGTCTTTCTTCGAAAAACTCCTTTCAAATACTCCTTTATGCTTTCTAGAAAATTCTACATTAGTTCTGATCAACAATATGTCATTCACATATATTTATCAGAAATGTTGTAGTGCTCCCACTAACTTTCTTGTAAATACAGGCTTCACCGCAAGTCTGTATAAAACTATATGCTTTGATAAACCCATCAAAGCGTATATTCCAACTCCGAGATGCTTGCACCAGTCCATAGATGGATCGCTGGAGCTTGCACATTTTGTTAGCACCTTTAGGATCGCCAAAACCTTCTGGTTGCATCATATACAACTCTTCTTTAAGAAATCTATTAAGGAATGTAGTTTTGATATCCATTTGCCAAATTTCATAAAATGCGGCAATTGCTAACATGATTCGGACAAACTTCTAAGCATCGATACGAGTGAGATAATCTCATTGTATTCAACACATTGAACTTGTCGAAAACCTTTTTCGACAATTCAAGCTTTGTAGATAGTAACACAACTATCAGCGTCCGTCTTCCTCTTGAAGATCCATTTATTTTCTATGGCTTGCCGATCATCAGGCAAGTCAACCAAAGTCCACACTTTGTTCTCATACATGGATCCCATCTCAGATTTCATGGCCTCAAGCCATTTAGCGGAATCTGGGCTCATCATCACTTCCTCATAGTTCATAGGTTCATCATGGTCAAGCAACATGACCTCCAGAACAGGATTACCGTACCACTCTGGTGCGGATCTTACTCTGGTTGACCTACGAGGTTTGGTAGTAACTTGATCCAAAGTTTCATGATCATCATCATTAACTTCCTCACTAATCGGTGTAGGCATCACTTGAACTAGTTTCTGTGATGAACTACTTTCCAATTTGGGGGAAGGTACAATTACCTTATCAAGTTCTACTTTCCTCCCACTCACTTATTTCGAGAGAAACTCCTTCTCTAGAAAGGATCCATTCTTAGCAACGAATATCTTGCCTTCGGATCTGTGATAGAAGGTGTACCCAACAGTTACTTTTGGGTATCATATGTAGACGCACTTCTCCGATTTGGGTTTGAGCTTATCAGGATGAAACTTTTTCACATAAGCATCGCAACCCCAAACTTTAAGAAACGACAACTTTGGTTTCTTGCCAAACCACAGTTCATATGCTGTCGTCTCAACGGATTTAGATGGTGCCCTATTTAACGTGAATGCAGCTGTCTCTAATGCATAATCCCAAAACGATAGTGGTAAATCAGTAAGAGACATCATAGATTGCACTATATCCAATAAAGTACGGTTATGACGTTCGGATACACCATTAAGCTGTGGTGTTCCAGGTGGCATGAGTTTGTGAAACTATTCCACATTGTTTTAATTGAAGACCAAACTCATAACTCAAATATTTGTCTCCGCGATCAAATCGCAGAAAACTTTATTTTCTTGTTATGATGATTTTCCACTTCACTCTGAAATTCTTTGAACTTTTTCAAATGTTTCAGACTTATGTTTCATCAAGTAGATATACCCATATCTGCTCAAATCATCTATGAAGGTGAGAAAATAACGATACCCACTGCGAGCCTCAACATTCATTGGACCACATACATCAGTATATATGATTTCCAACAAATCTATTGCTCGCTCCATTGTTCTGGAGAACGGAGTTTTAGTCATTTTGCCCGTGAGGCATGGTTCGCAAGCATCAACTGATTCCAAAAACCCATCAACATGGAGTTTCTTCATGCGCTTTACACCAATATGACCTGAACGGCAGTGCCACAAATAAGTTGCACTATCATTATTAACTTTGCATCTTTTGGCTTCAATATTATGAATATGTGTATCACTACGATCGAGATCCAACAAACCATTTTCATTGGGTGTATGACCTTAGAAGGTTTTATTCATGTAAACAGAACAACAATTATTCTCTAACTTAAATGAATAACCGTATTGCAATAAACATGATCAAATCATATTCATGCTCAACGCAAACACCAAATAACACTTATTTAGGTTCAACACTAACCCCGAAAGTATAGGGAGTGTGCGATGATGATCATATCAATCTTGGAACCACTTCCAACACACATCATCACTTCACCCTTAACTAGTCTATGTTCATTCTGCAACTCCCGTTTCGAGTTACTACTCTTAGTAACTGAACTAGTATCAAATATCGAGGGGTTACTATGAACACTAGTAAAGTACACATCAATAATTTGTATATCAAATATACCTTTGTTTACTTTGCCATCCTTCTTACCCGCCAAATGTTTGGGGTAGTTCCGCTTCCAGTGACCATTCCTTTGCAGTAGAAGCACTCAGTTCCAGGCTTGGGTCTAGCTTTGGGCTTCTTCATGGGAGTGACAACTTGCTTGTCATTCTACTTGAAGTTCCCTTTATTTCCCTTTGCCCTTTTACTTGAAACTAGTGGTCTTCTCAACCATCAACACTTGATGCTCTTTCTTGATTTCTACCTTCGCCGATTTCAGCATCGTGAAGAGCTCGGGAATTACTTTCGTCATCCCTTGCATATTATAGTTCATCACGAAGTTCTAGTAACTTGGTGATAGTGACTAGAGAACTTTGTCAATTACTATCTTATCTGTAAGATTAACTCCCACTTGATTCAAGAAATTGTAGTACCCAGATAATCTAAGCACCTGCTCACTGGTTGAGCTATTCTCCTCCATCTTTTAGGCAAAGTACTATCAGGGGTCTCATACCTCTCGACACGGGCATGGGTATGAAATACCAATTTCAACTCTTGGAACATCTTATATGTTTCGTAGCATTCAAAACATTTTTGAAGTCCCGGTTCTAAGCCGTAAAACATGGTGCACTAAACTATCAAGTAGTTATCATACCGAGCTTGCCAAACGTTCATAACGGCTGCATCTGCTCCTGCAATAGGTCCGTCACTTAGCGGTGCATCAAGGACATAATTCTTCTGTTCAGCAATGAGGTCAATCCTCAGATCACGGACCTAGTCTGCATCAATGCTACTATCATCTTTCAACATAGTTTTTCTCTAGGGACGTATCAAAAATAAAACATAGGGAAGCAACAACACGAGCTATTGATCTACAACGTAATTTCCAAAATACTATCAGGACTAAGTTCATGATAAATTAAAGTTCAATTAATCATATTACTTAAGAACTCCCACTTAGATAGACATCTCTCTAATCATCTAAGTGATCACGTGATCCAAATCAACTAAACCATAACCGATCATCATGTGAAATGGAGTAGTTTTCAATGGTGAACATCACTATGTTGATCATATCTACTATATGATTCACGCTCGACCTTTCAGTCTCAGTGTTCCGGGGTCATATCTTCATATGCTAGGCTCGTCAAGTTTAACCTGAGTATTCTGCGTGTGCAAAACTAGCTTGCACCCGTTGTAGATGAACGTTGAGCTTATCACACCCGATCATCACGTGGTGTCTCGGCACGACGAACTTTGGCAACGGTGCATACTCAGGGAGAACACTTTTACCTTGAAATTTAGTGAGAGGTGATCTTATAATGCTACCGTCAATCAAAGCAAAATAAGATGCATAAGGGATAAACATCACATGCAATCAATATAAGTGATATGATATGGCCATCATCATCTTGTGCTTGTGATCTCCATCTCTGAAGCACCGTCATGATCACCATCGTCACCGGCGCGACACCTTGATCTCCATCGTAGCATCGTTGTCATCTCGCCAACTATTGCTTCTACGACTATCGCTACCGCTTAGTGATAAAGTAAAGCAATTACAGGGCGATTGCATTGCATACAATAAAGCGGCAACCATATGGCTCCTGCCAATTGCCGATAACTCAGTTACAAAACATGATCATCTCATACAATAAAATATATCATCATGTCTTGACCATATCACATCACAACATGCCTTGCAAAAACAAGTTAGACGTCCTCTACTTTGTTGTTGCAAGTTTTACGTGGCTGCTACGGGCTGAGCAAGAACCGTTCTTACCTACGCATCAAAACCACAACAATATTTCGTCAAGTTAGTGTTGTTTTAACCTTCACAAGGACCGGGCGTAGCCACACTCGGTTCAACTAAAGACGGAGAAACAGACACCCGCCAGCCTCCTGTGTGCAAAGCATGTCGGCAGAACCAGTCTCGCGTAAGCGTACACGTAATGTCGGTTCGGGCCGCTTCATCCAACAATACCGCCGAACCAAAGTATGACATGCTCGTAAGCAGTATGACTTGTATTGCCCACAACTCACTTGTGTTCTACTCGTGCATATAACATCTACGCATAAACCTGACTCGGATGCCACTATTGGGGAACGTAGTAATTTCAAAAATCTCCTACGCACACGCAAGATCATGGTGATGCATAGCAACGAGCGGGGAGAGTGTGTCCACGTACCCTCGTAGACCGAAAGCGGAAGCATTAGCACAACGCGGTTGATGTAGTCGTACGTCTTCACGATCCGACCGATCCAAGTACCGAACGTACGGCACCTCCGAGTTCAGCACACGTTCAGCTCGATAACGTCCCGTGAACTCCGATCCAGCAGAGCTTCACGGGAGAATTTAGTCAGCACGACGGCGTGATGACGGTGATGATGCTGCTACCAATGCAGGGCTTCACCTAAGCACCGCTACGATATGACCGAGGTGGAATATGGTGGAGGGGGCCACCGCACACGGCTCGGAGAGATCAACAGATCAACTTGTGTGTACATGGGGTGCCCCCTTCCCCTGTATATAAAGGAGTGGAGGAGGGGGAGGGCCGGCCCTCTCTATGGCACGCCCTAGGGGAGTCCTACTCCCACTGGGAGTAGGATTCCCCCTTTCCTAGTAGAACTAGGAGCCCTTCCAAGTAGTAGGAGTAGGAGAGAAGGAAAGGGAAAAGAGAAGAGAAGGAAGGAGGGGGCGCCGCCCCTCCCCCTAGTCCAATTCGGACTAAGCCTTGGGGGGGCGCAGCCTCCCCTCTCTCTTTCCCCTAAAGCCCAATAAGGCCCATATACTCCCCGGCGAATTCTCGTAACTCTCTCGTACTCCGAAAAATACCCGAATCACTCAAAACCTTTCCGATGTCCGAATATAGTCGTCCAATATATCGATCTTTACGTCACGACCATTTCAAGACTCCTTGTCATATCCCCGATCTCATCCGGGAGTCCAGACTACCTTTGGTACATCAAAACACATAAACTCACAATATAAATCATCACAGAACTTTAAGCGTGCGGACCCTGCGGGTTCGAGAACTATGTAGACATGACCGAGACACGTCTCTGGCCAATAACCAATAGCGGAACCTGGATGGTCATATTGGTTCCTACATATTCTACGAAGATCTTTATCGGTCAAACCGCATAACAACATACGTTGTTCCCTTTGTCATCGGTATGTTACTTGCCCGAGATTCGATCGTCGGTATCTCAATACCTAGTTCAATCTCGTTACTGGCAAGTCTCTTTACTCGTTATGTAATGCATCATCCCGCAACTAACTCAGTCACATTGCTTGCAAAGCTTATAGTGATCTGCATTACCGAGAGGGCCTAGAGATACCTCTCCGACAATCGGAGTGACAAATCCTAATCTCGTAATACGCCAACCAACAAGTACCTTCGGAGACACTTGTAGAGCACCTTCATAATCACCCAGTTATGTTGTGACATTTGGTAGAACACAAAGTGTTCCTCTGGTAAACGGGAGTTGCATAATCTCATAGTCATAGGAACATGTATAAGTCATGAAGAAAGCAATAGCACCATACTAAACGATCAAGTGCTAAGCTAACGGAATGGGTCAAGTCAATCACATCATTCTCTAATGATGTGATCCCATTAATCAAATGACAACTCATGTCTATGGCTAGGAAACTTAACCATCTTTGATTCAACGAGCTAGTCAAGTAGAGGCATACTAGTGACACTCTGTTTGTCTATGTATTCACACATGTATCAAGTTTCTGGTTAATACAATTCTAGCATGAATAATAAACATTTATCATTAAATAAGGAAATAAATAATAACTTTATTATTGCCTCTAGGGCATATTTCCTTCAAGGCCCTCTTAATGGAGGTAATACCCTACTTCCTGCTTGATTGACTTTCATGAGTATAGGGGTTACAAGAGTTGATCTACCTCGAGATCGTAATGGCGAAACCCTAGATGTCTAGCTTGTCTCTACGGACTAAACCCTCCGATTTATATACACCGGAGGGGCCTAGGATTGTACAGAGTCGGTTTACAGAGAAAGGAAGATACATTATCCAAACGCCAAGCTTGCCATCCACGCAAAGGAGAGTCCCATCCGGACACGAGGGAGGGCCTTATGTCTTGTACCTTCACGACCCATTAGTCCGGCCCATGTAACATAAGCCAGCTCCCCGATGACCCCATAATCTAGGACTCCCTCTGTGGCACACCTAGCGGTGCATCAAGGACATAATTCTTCTGCATCAATGAGGATAATCCTCAAGTAACGGACCTGGTCCATGTAGTTGCTACCATCATCTTTCAACTTAGTTTTCTCTAGGAACACATTAAAATTCAAGGAAACGGAAGCACGGGCCATTGATCTACAACATAGATATGTAAATACTATCAGGACTAAGTTCATGATAAATTAAGTTCAATTAATCAAATTACTTAAGAACTCCCACTTAGATAGACATCCCTCAAGTCATATAAATGATATGTGATCCAAATCAACTAAACCATGTCCGATCATCACTTGAGATGGGGTAGTCATCAATGGTGAACATCTCTATATTGATCATATCTACTATATGATTCACGTTCGACCTTTCGGTCTCCAGTGTTCTGAGGCCATGTCTGTACATGCTAGTGAAGGAAATATGCCCTAGAGGAAATAATAAAGTTATTATTTATTTCCTCATATAATGATAAATGTTTATTATTCATGCTAGAATTGTATTAACCGGAAACATGATACATGTGTGAATACATAGACAAACTTAATGTCACTAGTATGCCTCTACTTGACTAGCTCATTAATCAATGATGGTTATGTTTACTAACCATAGACATGTGTTGTCATTTGATTAACGGGATCACATCATTAGGAGAATGATGTGATTGACTTGACCCATTCCGTTAGCCTAGCACTTGATCGTTTAGTATGTTGCTATTGCTTTCTTCATGACTTATACAAAGTTCCTACAACTATGAGATTATGCAACTCCCGTTTACCGGAGGAACACTTTGTGTGCTACCAAACGTCACAACGTAACTGGGTGATTATAAAGGAGCTCTACAGGTGTCTCCAAAGGTACATGTTGAGTTCGCGTATTTTGAGATTAGGTTTTGTCACTCCGATTGTCGGAGAGGTATCTCTGGGCCCTCTCGGTAATGCACATCACTATAAGCCTTGCAAGCAATGTGGCCAATGAGTTGGTTACGGAATGATGCATTACGTAACGAGTAAAGATACTTGCCGGTAACGACATTGAACTAGGTATTGAGATACCGACGATCGAATCTCGGGCAAGTAACATACCAATGACAAAGGGAACAACGTATGTTCTTATGCGGTTTGACCAATAAAGATCTTCGTAGAATATGTAGGAGCCAATATGAGCATCCAGGTTCCGCTATTGGTTACTGACCGGAAACAGTTCTAGGTCATGTCTACACAGTTCTCGAACCCGTAGGGTCCGCACGCTTAACGTTACGATGACAGTTTTATTATGAGTTTATAAGTTTTGATGTACCAAAGGTTGTTCGGAGTCCCGGATGTGATCACGGACATGACGTGGAGTCTCGAAATGGTCGAGACATGAAGATTGATATATTGGACGACTATATTCGGACACCTGAAGTGTTCCGGGTGATTTCGGAGAAAACCGGAGTGCCGGAGGGGTTACCGGAACCCCCCAGGGAAGTATTGGGCCTTAGTTGGCCTGAGGGGAGAGAGAGGGCAGCAGCCCAGGAGGTGGCGCACCCCCCCATGGGGAGTCCGAATTGGACTAGGGGAGGGGGTGTGGCCCCTCTTTCCCTCTCCCTCTCCCTCTCTTTCCTTCCCCCTTCCTCCTTCCTAGTTGGACTAGGAAAGGGGAGTCCTACTCCCACTAGGAGGAGGACTCCCCCCCTCCTTGGCGCGCCCCCTAGGGCCGGCCGGCCTCCCCCCTTGCTCCTTTATATACGGGGGCAGGGGGCACCTCTAGACACACAAGTTGATCTTCATGATCGTTCCTTAGCCGTGTGCGGTGCCCCCCTCCACCATATTCCACCTCGGTCGTATCGTAGCGGTGCTTAGGAAAAGCCCTGTGTCGGTAGAACATCATCATCGTCACCACACCATCGTGCTGACGGAACTCATCCCCGACACCCTGCTGGATCGGAGTCCAGGGATCGTCGAGCTGAACGTGTGCTGAATTCGGAGGTACCGTACGTTCGGTACTTGGATCGGTCGAATCGTGAAGATGTACGACTACACCAACCGTGTTGTCATAACGCTTCCGCTTTCGGTCTACGAGGGTGTGTGGACAACACTCTTCCCTCTCGTCGCTATGCATCACCATGATCTTGCGTGTGCGTAGGAATTTTTTTGAAATTACTACGTTCCCCAACAGTGCCATCCGAGCCAGGTTTTATGCGTTGATGTTATATGCACGAGTAGAACACAAGTGAGTTGTGGGCGATACAAGTCATACTGCTTACCAGCATGTCATACTTTGGTCCAGCGATATTGTTGGATGAAGCGGCCCGGATCGACATTATGCGTACGCTTACGCGAGACTGGTTTTACCGCCGTGCTTTGCACACAGGTGACTAGCGGGTGTATGTTTCTCCAACTTTAGTTGAACCAAGTGTGGCTACGCCCGGTCCTTGCGAAGGTTAAAACAGCACTAACTTGACGAACTATCGTTGTGGTTTTGATGCGTAGGTAAGAACGGTTCTTGCTCAGCCCGTAGCAGCCACGTAAAATTTTCAACAACAAAGTAGACGACGTCTAACTTGTTTTTGCAGGGCATGTTGTGATGTGATATGGTCAAGACGTGATGCTATATTTTATTGTATGAGATGATCATGTTTTGTAACCGAAGTTATCGGCAACTGGCAGGAGCCATATGGTTGTCGCTTTATTGTATGAAATGCAAACGCCCTGTAATTGCTTTACTTTATCACTAAGCGGTAGCGATAGTCGTAGAAGCAATAGATGACGTAACGACAACGATGCTATAATGGAGATCAAGGTGTCGCGCCGGTGACGATGGTGATCACGACGGTGCTTCGGAGATGGAGATCACAAGCACAAGATGATGATGGCCATATCATATCTCTTATATTGATTGCATGTGATGTTTATCCTTTTATGCATCTTATCTTGCTTTGATTGACGGTAGCATTTTAAGATGATCTCTCACTAAATTATCAAGAAGTGTTCTCCCTAAATATGCACCGTTGTGAAAGTTCTTCATGCTGAGACGCCACATGATGATCGGGTGTGATAGGCTCTATGTTCAAATACAATGGGTGCAAAACAGTTGCACACGCGGAATACGTAGGTTAAACTTGATGAGCCTAGCATATACAGATATGGCCTCGGAACACGGAGACCGAAAGGTCGAACGTGAATCATATAGTAGATATGATCAACATAGAGATGTTCACCATTGAAACTACTCCATCTCACGTGATGATCGGACATGGTTTAGTTGATTTGGATCACGTGATCACTTAGATGACTAGAGAGATGTCTGTCTAAGTGGGAGTTCTTAAGTAATATGATTAATTGAACTTAAATTTATCATGAACTTAGTACCTGATAGTATTTTGCTTGTCTATGTTTGTTGTAGATAGATGGCTCGTGCTGTTGTTCCGTTGAATTTTAATGCGTTCCTTGAGAAAGCTAAGTTGAAAGATGATTGTAGCAATTACACGGACTGGGTCCATAACCTGAGGATTATCCTCATTGCTGCACAGAAGAATTACGTCCTGGAAGCACCGCTGGGTGCAGGCCTACTGCAGATGCAACTGACGACGTTAAGAACGTCTGGCAGAGCAAAGCTGATGACTACTCGATAGTTCAGTGTGCCATGCTTTATGGCTTGGAACCGGGTCTTCAACGACGTTTTGAATGTCATGGAGCATATGAGATGTTCCAGGAGTTGAAGTTAATATTTCAAGCAAATGCCCGGATTGAGAGATATGAAGTCTCCAATAAGTTCTATAGCTGTAAGATGGAGGAGAATAGTTCTGTCAGTGAACACATACTCAAAATGTCTGGGTATAATAATCACTTGATTCAACTGGGAGTTAATCTTCCTAATGATAGTGTCATTGACAGAATTCTTCAATCACTGCCACCAAGCTACAAGAGCTTCATGATGAACTATAATAGGCAAGGGATGGACAAGACTATTCCCGAGCTCTTCGCAATGCTAAAGGCTGCGGAGGTAGAAATCAAGAAGGAGCATCAAGTGTTGATGGTCAATAAGATCACCAGTTTCAAGAAAAAGGGCAAAGGGAAGAAGAAGGGGAACTTCAAGAAGAACAGCAAACAAGTTGCTGCTCAAGAGAAGAAACCCAAGTCTGGACCTAAGCCTGAGACTGAGTGCTTCTACTGCAAGCAGACTGGACACTGGAAGCGGAACTGCCCCAAGTATTTGGCGTATAAGAAGGATGGCAAAGTGAACAAAGGTATATGTGATATACATGTTATTGATGTGTACCTTACTAACGCTCGCAGTAGTACCTGGGTATTTGATGCTGGTTCTGTTGCTAATATTTGCAACTCGAAACAGGGACTAAGGATTAAGCGAAGATTGGCTAAGGACAAGGTGACGATGCGCGCGGGAAATGGTTCCAAAGTAGATGTGATCGCGGTCGGCATGCTACCTTTACATCTACCATCGGGATTAGTTTTAGACCTAAATAATTGTTATTTGGTGCCAGCGTTGAGCACGAACATTATATCTGGATCTTGTTTGATGCGAGACAGTTATTCATTTAAACCAGAGAATAATGGTTGTTCTATTTATATGAGTAATATCTTTTATGGTCATGCACCCTTGAAGAGTGGTCTATTTTTATTAAATCTCGATAGTAGTGATACACATATTCATAATATTGAAGCCAAAAGATGCAGAGTTGATAATGATAGTGCAACTTATTTGTGGCACTGCCGTTTAGGTCATATCGGTGTAAAGCGCATGAAAAAACTCCATACTAATGGACTTTTAGAATCACTTGATTATGAATCACTTGGTACTTGTGAACCGTGCCTTATGGGCAAGATGACTAAAACGCCGTTCTCCAGAACTATGGAGCGAGCAACTGATTTATTGGGAATCATACATACTGATGTATGTGGTCCAATGAATATTGAGGCTCGCGACGAGTATCGTTATTTTCTCACCTTCACAGATGATTTGAGCAGATATGGGTATATCTACTTGATGAAACACAAGTCTGAAACATTTGAAAAGTTCAAAGAATTTCAGCGTGAAGTGGAAAATCATCGTAACAAGAAAATAAAATTTCTACGATCTGATCGTGGAGGAGAATATTTGAGTTACGAGTTTGGTTTACATTTGAAACAATGCGGAATAGTTTCGCAACTCATGCCACCCGGAACACCACAACGAAATGGTGTGTCCGAATGTCGTAATCGTACTTTACTAGATATGGTGTGATCTATGATGTCTCTTACTGATTTACCGCTATCGTTTTGGGGTTATGCTTTAAAGACGGCTGCATTCACGTTAAATAGGGCACCATCAAAATCCGTTGAGACGACGCCTTATGAACTGTGGTTTGGCAAGAAACCAAAGTTGTCGTTTCTTAAAGTTTGGGGCTACGATGCTTATGTGAAGAAACTTCAACCAGATAAGCTCGAACCCAAATCAGAGAAATGTGTCTTCATAGGATACCCAAAAGAGACTATTGGGTACACCTTCTATCGCAGGTCTGAGGGCAAGATTTTCGTTGCTAACCTTTCTAGAGAAGGAGTTTCTCTCGAAAGAAGTGAGTGGGAGGAAAGTAGAACTTGATGAGGTAACTGTACTTGCTCCCTTATTGGAAAGTAGTTCATCACAAGAACCAGTTCCTATGACAACTACACCAATCAGTGAGGCAGCTAATGATATTGATCATGAAACTTCAGATCAAGTTACTACCGAACCTCGTAGGTCTACCAGAGTAAGATCCGCACCAGAGTGGTACGGTAATCCTATTCTGGAAGTCATGTTACTTGACCATGGCGAACCTACGAACTATGAGGAAGCGATGATGAGCCCAGATTCCGCAGAATGGCTTGAAGCCATGAAATTTGAGATAGGATCCATGTATGAGAACAAAGTATGGACTTTGGTTGACTTGCCCGTTGATCGGCAAGCCATTGAGAATAAATGGATCTTCAAGAAGAAGACTGGCGCTGATGGTAATGTAACTGTCTACAAAGCTCGACTTGTTGCAAAAGGTTTTCGACAAGTTCAAGGGGTTGACTACGATGATACTTTCTCACCCGTAGCGATGCTTAAGTCTGTCCGAATCATGTGGGCAATTGCCGCATTTTATGATTATGAAATTTGGCAAATGGATGTCAAAACTGCATTCTTGAATGGATTTCTGGAAGAAGAGTTGTATATGATGCAACCGGAAGGTTTTGTCTATCCAAAAGGTTCTAACAAAGTGTGCAAGCTCCAGCGATCCATTCATGGATTGGTGCAAGCATCTCGGAGTTGGAATAAACACTTTGATAGTGTGATCAAAGCATATGGATTTATACAAACTTTTGGAGAAGCCTGTATTTACAAGAAAGTGAGTGGGAGCTCTGTAGCATTTCTGATATTATATATAGATGACATATTGTTAATTGGAAATGATATAGAATTTCTGAATAGCATAAAGGGATACTTGAATAAAAGTTTTTCAATGAAAGACCTTGGCGAAGCTGCTTACATATTGGGCATCAAGATCTATAGAGATAGATCAAGACGCTTAATTGGACTTTCACAAAGCACATACCTTGATAAAGTTTTGAAAAAGTTCAAAATGGATCAGGCAAAGAAAGGGTTCTTGCCTGTATTGCAAGGTGTGAAGTTGAGTCAGACTCAATGTCCGACCACAGCAGAAGATAGAGAGAAAATGAAAGATGTTCCCTATGCTTCAGCCATAGGCTCTATTATGTATGCAATGTTGTGTACCAGACCTGATGTATGCTTAGCAATAAGTTTAGCAGGGAGGTACCAAAGTAATCCAGGAGTGGATCACTGGACAGCGGTCAAGAACATCCTGAAATACCTGAAAAGGACTAAGGATATGTTTCTCGTTTATGGAGGTGACAAAGAGCTACTCGTAAATGGTTACGTCGATGCAAGCTTTGACACTGATCCGGACGATTCTAAATCACAAACCGGATACGTGTTTTTATTAAACGGTGGAGCTATAAGTTGGTGCAGTTCTAAACAAAGCGCCGTGGCGGGATCTACATGCGAAGCGGAGTACATAGCTGCTTCGGAAGCAGCAAATGAAGGAGTCTGGATGAAGGAGTTCATTTCCGATCTAGGTGTCATACCTAGTGCATCGGGACCAATGAAGATCTTCTGTGACAATACTGGTGCAATTGCCTTGGCAAAGGAATCCAGATTTCACAAGAGGACCAAGCACATCAAGAGACGCATCAATTCCATCCGGGACCAAGTCCAGGTGGGAGACATAGAGATTTGCAAGATACATACGGATCTGAATGTTGCAGACCCGTTGACTAAGACTCTTCCACGAGCAAAACATGATCAGCACCAAGACTTCATGGGTGTTAGAATCCTTACAGTGTAATCTAGATTATTGACTCTAGTGCAAGTGGGAGACTGAAGGAAATATGCCCTAGAGGCAATAATAAAGTTATTATTTATTTCCTCATATCATGATAAATGTTTATTATTCATGCTAGAATTGTATTAACCGGAAACATGATACATGTGTGAATACATAGACAAACTTAATGTCACTAGTATGCCTCTACTTGACTAGCTCATTAATCAATGATGGTTATGTTTCCTAACCATAGACATGTGTTGTCATTTGATTAACGGGATCACATCATTAGGAGAATGATGTGATTGACTTGACCCATTCCGTTAGCCTAGCACTTGATCGTTTAGTATGTTGCTATTGCTTTCTTCATGACTTATACAAAGTTCCTACAACTATGAGATTATGCAACTCCCGTTTACCGGAGGAACACTTTGTGTGCTACCAAACGTCACAACGTAACTGGTGATTATAAAGGAGCTCTACAGGTGTCTCCAAAGGTACATGTTGAGTTGGCGTATTTCGAGATTAGGTTTTGTCACTCCGATTGTCAGAGAGGTATCTCTGGGCCCTCTCGGTAATGCACATCACTATAAGCCTTGCAAGCAATGTGGCCAATGAGTTGGTTACGGAATGATGCATTACGAAACGAGTAAAGAGACTTGCCGGTAACGAGATTGAACTAGGTATTGAGATACCGACGATCGAATCTCGGGCAAGTAACATACCAATGACAAAGGGAACAACGTATGTTGTTATGCCGTTTGACCGATAAAGATCTTCGTAGAATATGTAGGAGCCAATATGAGAATCCAGGTTCCGCTATTGGTTATTGACCGGAAACAGTTCTAGGTCATGTCTACACAGTTCTCGAACCCGTAGGGTCCGCACGATTAATGTTACGATGACAGTTTTATTATGAGTTTATATGTTTTGATGTACCGAAGGTTGTTCGGAGTCCCGGATGTGATCACGGACATGACGAGGAGTCTCGAAATGGTCGAGACATAAAGATTGATATATTGGACGACTATATTCGGACACCAGAAGTGTTCCGGGTGATTTCGGAGAAAACCGGAGTGCCGGAGGGGTTACCGGAACCCCCCGGGGAAGTATTGGGCCTTAGTGGGCCTGAGGGGAGAGAGAGGGCAGCAGCCCAGGAGGTGCCCCCCCCCCATGGGGAGTCCGAATTGGACTAGGGGAGGGGGCGCGGCCCCTCTTTCCCTCTCCCTCTCCCTCTCTTTCCTTCCCCCTTCCTCCTTCCTAGTTGGACTAGGAAACGGGAGTCCTACTCCCACTAGGAGGAGGACTCCCCCCTCCTTGGCGTGCCCCATAGGGCCGGCCGGCCTCCCCCCTTGCTCCTTTGTATACGGGGGCAGGGGGGCACCTCTAGACACACAAGTTGATCTTCGTGATCGTTCCTTAGCCGTGTGCGGTGCCCCCCTCCACCATATTCCACCTCGGTCATATCGTAGCGGTGCTTAGGCGAAGCCCTGCGTCAGTAGAACATCATCATCGTCACCGCCGTCGTGCTGACGGAACTCATCCCCGACACCCTGTTGGATCGGAGTCCGGGGATCGTCATCGAGCTGAACGTGTGCTGGACTCGGAGGTGCCGTACGTTCGGTACTTGGATCGGTCGGATCGTGAAGATGTACGACTACATCAACCGCGTTGTCATAACGCTTCCGCTTTCGGTCTACGAGGGTACGTGGACAAAACTCTTCCCTCTCATTGCTATGCATCACCATGATCTTGCGTGTGCGTAGGAAATTTTTTGAAATTACTACGTTCCCCAACAGCTAGGCTCGTCAAGTTTAACCTGAGTATTCTGCATGTGCAAAACTGTCTTGCACCCATTGTATGTGAACATAGAGCCTATCACACCCGATCATCACGTGGTGTCACAGCACGAAGAATTGTCGCAATGGTGCATACTCAGGGAGAACACTTATACCTTGAAATTTTAGTGAAGGGATCATCTTATAATGCTACCGTCGTACTAAAAAAATATGCATAAATATAAACATCACATGCAATCAAAATATGTGACAAGATATGGCCATCATCATCATGTGCTTTTGATCTCCATCTGCAAAGCATCGTCATGATCTCCATTGTGACCGGCTCGACACCTTGATCTCCATCGTTGCGTCGTGGTCATCTCGCCAACTATTGCTTCTACAACTATCGCTACCGCTTAATGATAAAGTAAAGCAATTACATGGAGTTTGCATTTCATACAATAAAGACACAACCATAAGGCTCCTACCAGTTGCCGATAATTTTACAAAACATGATCATCTCATACAATAACGTATGTCACATCATGTCTTGACCATATCACATCACAAGCATGCCCTGCAAAAACAAGTTAGATGTCCTCTACTTTGTTGTTGGAAGTTTTAGGTGGCTGCTATGTGCTTCTAGCAAGAATCGTTCTTACCTACGACACAAAAATCACAACGGTGATTTATCAAGTTTGCTGTTTTAACCTTCAACAAGGACCGGCCGCAGTCAAATTCGATTCAACTAAACTTGGAGAAACAGACACCCGCCAGCCACCTTTATGCAAAACTAGTTGCATGTCTGTCGATGGAACCCGTCTCATGAACGTGGTCATGTAAGGTTGGTTTGGGCCGCTTCATCCAACAATACTGCCAAATCAAAATAAGACATTGGTGGTAAGTAGTATGACGATCACCGCCCACAACTCTTTGTGTTCTACTCATGCATATCATCTACGCATAGACCTGGCTCGGATGCCACTGTTGGGGAACGTAGCACGCAATTTCAAAAAAATTCCTGCGCTCACGCAAGATCTATCTAGGAGAAGCATAGCAACGAGAGGGGGAGTGTGTCTATGTACCCTCGTAGACTGAAAGCGGAAGCGTTAGACAACGAGGTTGATGTAGTCGAACTTCTTCTAGCCCCGACCAATCAAGTATCGAACGTACGACACCTCCGAGTTCTGCACACGTTCAGCTCAATAGCGTTCCTTGCCCTCTTGATCTAGCAAGGTGTCGAGGAAGTAGACGAGTTCTGTCAGCACGATGGCATGGTGATGGTGATGGTGAAGTGATCCGCGCAGGGCTTCGCCTAAGCACCGCGACAATATGAACGGGGGTGTAAGCTATGGAGGGGGGCACCGCACACGGCCAACAGTTGTTGTTCTATGTTGTAGGCGCCACCCTCCCCACGTATATATAGGTTGGAGGGGAGGAGAGGCAGCCAAGGGGGCGCCCCAAGTAGGAGGAATCCTACTTGGGGTCCTCTCCCAATTCGGCCAACCCCCTTCTCCTATTCCTATTCGGAGTAGGAAGGGAAGAGGGGGAAGGGGGGATCATATTCCCTTTTTCCTTTCCTCCTTCCCCTTTCCTTCTCCAACTTGGCCAGCCCATATGGGGGGGCGCACCAGCCCTTTTGTGGCTGGTGTGTTTCCCCTCTTGGCCCATAAGGCCCATATCTTTTGCCGGGGGTGCCCGGAACCCCTTCCGGTAACCCGATAAGTACCCGGTGCTTCCTGAAACTCTTCCGGTGTCCGAATACCATCGTACTATATATCAATCTTTACCTCTTGACCATTTCAAGACTCCTCGTCATGTTTGTGATACATCCGGGACTCCGAACAACATTCGGTCACCCAATCACATAACTCACATAACACAATATCGTCATCGAACGATAAGCGTGCGGACCCTAAGGGTTCGAGAACTATGTAGACATTACCAAGACACCTCTCTGGTCAATAACCAATAGCGGAACCTGGATGCTCATATTGGCTCCCACATATTCTACGAAGATCTTTATCGGTCGAACGTTATGATGACACACATTATTCCTTTTGTCATCGGTATGTTACTTGCCCGAGATTCGATCGTTGGTATCTTCATACCTAGTTCAGTCTTGTTATTGGCAAGTCCCTTTACTCGTTTTTGTAATACATCATCCTGCAACTAACTTATTAGTCACTTTGATTGCAAGGCTTATTATGATGTGTATTACCGAGAGGGCCCAGAGATACCTCTCTGATACTTGGAGTGACAAATCCTAATATCAATCAATGCCAACCCAACAAACACCTTTGGAGATACCTGTCAAGCATGTTTATAATCACCCAGTTACGTTGTGACGTTTGATAGCACAAAAGGCATTCCTCCGGTATTCGGGAGTTGCATAATCTCACAGTCGGAGGAATATGCATTTGACATGAAGAAAGCAATAGCAATAAAACTGAACGATCATTATGCTAAGCTAACAAATGGGTCTTGTCCATCACATCATTCTCCTAATGATGTGATCCTGTTTATCAAATGACAACACATGTTTATGGTTAGGAAACTTAACCATCTTTGACCAACGAGCTAATCTAGTAGAGGCTTACTAGGGACACAATATTTTGTTTATGTATCCACACATGTATCAAGTCTCCGGTAATACAATTCTAGCATCAATAGCAAACATTTATCATGAAATATAAAATAACAACTTTATTATTGCTTCTAGGGCATATTTCCTTCATGGTCACTATCAACCAGATGCAAGGCATGTAGAGTAGATAATGGGAAATGGCAATCCCAATCAGTGGATGATAAAAACTCCATCAATAACAGTAAAATATGGTTTCTTTGATTATTACTCTAGCTAAAAGCTCTATTAGCAAAAAAATCATCAAAGACCATTTATTCACCCAATCATTGGACAAGAATGCCCAACTATTATTAACTTTACCATTGGATTTATCCTTAGCTTCTCTGACTAGATGAAAATGTCCACTCAATAGTTGAATCCTTGTAGTTGAGAACATGCTCCTCGACACACACCGAGTCTGCAAGAACCACCCTCACCACCGCCGTTTCATCATAGTATTCCTCCTCAACCGACGAAGATGACTCCATGAACTCGTTGTAGGAGTACTCCTCGTCAGAACCCACTGTGTTTGCTTCAAAGTAAACAACTAGAACGCCACTTTTTTGGCAATGGCATTTGACCAAACACTTATTGAGCGTGGTGTTCGCCATGGACGTTGTCAAAAGGGAACGAAGGATACCTTAGCCATGGCCGGATCTGAGATGGAGTGACAGCAGAGTCGATTGCGGAAAGGCGTCCGAGTGAAACGAGAGAGGTTCATCAAGGCCTGGGCTCCTACGGAGTGATACAGCAGGGCGTTTATCGTCGATGTAGTGAAAAAAGAGCACTGGGGGAAGAGACAGGGTGGAGAGAGGAGGCTACGGGTGGGTATTTTTGGCCGGGCTCGTTAGTCATACGTGGCCAGATTCCGGATGCCTGCAAACCTCACCTATGTCTAGTTCGGTTTCGTTTGTTCAATTTCGAACATCCCGAAAGCTCCAAACAATTTTTGGTGACCGTCGTTGGATAGTAAAGAATGTCTAGCATGTTTGATCTGAACATTTGGGGCCACTTTGGTGACCCACAGTGGAGTTGGCCTTAGTTGGTATAGAGGACTTCCGTTGATGTTTCTTCTTTAATATAAAAGACAATACTCCGCGCGGTCCATATTAACTGACCACACTAAATTATATGTAGAAAATGTGGGAGGGGTTATACTTTTATTAGTATTAAATCGAATCGAAGATCATAAGCCCTAGTTTCCTACAGTCGTTGTCTCCCCTAAAAAGCTAGGGTTTCTTTGCCTCCTGTCGGCGCCGTCGGTGGTCCGCCTCGTCTCCGGTGGCCTTAGGGCCATGGGAGCGGAGTAGATCCCGGCCCTTGCTGGTGGAAGGGCTTCGTTTTGAGATGTATCTTTGAGTTTTGTTAGGGTTTATGTCCTGCTCAGGAAGATGAGAGGGCGGCTGCTCCCTGAAGATGGAATAAGGTTCTCGCCGCATATGCCCCGTTCCGGTGGTGCTTCTAGCATCGTCGGTGGGCGTATGGAGCTGTGTCTCTGGCAGATCTGTTTTTGGTGAACTTGCTCGGATCTGTTCGTCGTTCATCTTTATTCTTGTATCTTTAGGTTGGATTTTCTAATCTACGCCACTCTTCATCGTCGGCGGTTATTATTCTGTTGCGCTGGTCCTATGGGTCCTTAGCACCACGACTTCCCGGTTGTCTACTGCAACAAGTTTTGTCTGGCTCCGCGAGGGAGGGGCGATGACAGCGACGCGCCTTCGGCTCGTTTCAGTGCTTGAGTCGTGGCTAGGTGGTCTACGGATCTAGATGTATTTATTTATTTATTTCTAGTGTGTTTTTTTGAGAGATTTTTAATTCTAGTGTTGGTTGTACTATCATAATTGAAGATGAATAGATCAAAAAATTTCTCGCAAAAAATAATAATTTTGAGAAGGATCGCTCTCTGCCACAACGTGATGTCAATCCCTAAGTTACTGAAAGAACGACATGAACTAAAATGTCATGTCGAAGCAGCAAAAAGGTTTTACAAAACGCCACCTCTAGGATGCTTGTCTACCGAGAAAATTGTGCAAGTGATAGCATTGTTTTCGCTAATCAAATGCTATAATTGAACCAGATGATTGCGTGTAACATTTCGGCCACAACACAACATGACATCGATTTGTCATTGATGTTTTATACTCCATCCGTACCTAAATATTTGTCGTTTTAAGTTTCTTATTAGTGCAAATTCTATCACGTTACAAAAGTTCTCCCATTTCTAAAACCACCTTCGTCCACCACCACTCCAGATTTCCCCATTGTTCTCTCTCGCTCTCTTCCTCTCCATGTCCAGATCCGCCACCCTTTCCCTCTCTCCGTTGCATCACTCTCGCCACATCTCGTTCCTGCTCCCACCGCATCTCGTGGTGAGTGGCGGCAAAGGAGCAGTGCGGCGAAGGAGGTGAGGGCTGGGCGGAGGTGGAAGACGATCTGGAGAAGGTTGATTCACATTAAATGAGGGTGTTATGTAATTTCCTTTCACCTGGTCGGAAAGTCTCTCCAGGTACTTATATTTCGGATCAGAGGGAGTAGTACTGCCTCCTTTCCGGTTTATAGGGCTCAATTCAAAAATTTCACCAACCAAGGTAGATAATGAGTGGTGAAATAATTTTTGTGGTTTGTAAAAACACTCAATTAATGCAATCGTTTTCCTCAAAGAATTGTGTTTACCAATGCACTAATTGCAATGCATGCATGCATGAAGTACATGCATTGGTCAAGTTTCTCATAATCCTTGCATGCAATGAATTAATGCACCTTGAAATATGAGCATGTGATGGCGAACAATCAAATTGAGACTTATAAAACGGGAAACCGAAATTTTTAAGATAAACCTTATAAACCGGAAAGGAGGGAGTAGTGTAGTAGTACTAAGGCCCTGTTTGGTTTATAAGTTCTAGGACTTTTTCTAGTCCCAACTAAAAAGTCCCTAGTCCCTAAAAAGTCCCTCCATGTTTGTTTACAGAGACTAAAAAGTCCCTGGTCCCTTTCCAAAGGTTATTAAATGATCATGTTGCCTTTAATATATAGAAAAATAACAATCAAACAACACCATGGGGTGGCGGGCCAATGGATGCATGGAGGAGCATTGTTGAAAAAGTCTCAAAAAGTCTCAAAAAAGACTATTCTTCATTTAGTCACAAATGCCTAGTTTAGTCCCTAAAAAGTCCCTTCCGTTTGGTAAAAAAGTCTCTAAAAGGGACTTTTTCTAGTCCCTATATAAAAAAATCTATGAAAACAAACACCCCCTAATTGTTTTGATGCGCTGATGACCGTGTACCATCAAACATGTGGAGCTGCCGTTTTTATTACTCCGGACGCAAGCTGTTGACAACTTTACCAATTTTTACGACGGCATCTCCCGGCTCCCGAGCCACCCGTCCACCGCGCAATGCCACACCGTGCCCAAATTCCAAAGCGAGTTATCCCGCGACTAGACCGCACCAGCACCGCCGCGACGTGCCCCTGTCCCCGTCCCTGTCGTCGCAGGAGTCCTCCTCCCATCGTGAAAGGCGCGTGCTTAAACAAATCCAGCTTCCCGATCACGCGCACAGCGGCAGCGCGCATAGGGGTGTCGGTTCCTTCCTTCCTTGCTGCGCCGCGGCCTCGCTTGTGCGCTCCACGAGTTTCCCGGAAACCCGCACCCGCCGGGAAGCGCAAGGCGACGCACCGACCCGGCGATCGCCCGCAAAGCCATCACCGTCTGTTTCCCCTTCCGACGCTTGCATGGCACGAGTGAGTGCGTGGGCATCTTCAGCCGTTGGCTCCTCATGGGGCGTCTAAAAGCGCCGTCTGGGGGTGAGCCGGCGCAAAAAATGGCTCTGGGGCGAGTCGGTCCCCAGCCGTCGGCCCCCAGGGCCGCCCCCAGGCGCGTATTAAAAAAAAGGATCGTTCGGCGAAGTTATGATAAAAAGTAGTTAGATTTCGGCTAAACATGGCAAATTTCGGCGAAATTCGCGCGATTTCATTACATTAACCTAATCTAAAAAAAAGGGCTGAAGTCGTCGCCGCCATCATCATCGTCAGCCTTCTCCTCCTTGACGTGGGCGCCCCTGCTGGACCCGGCGTCGCCATGGCGGACTGGCGGCGGCGCGTCGTCGTCGTCGTCGTCGCTGTCGAATAGGACGACGACCCCGTCTTCATCGCGGCCGCGTCGGCGCTCCTCGAAGCGGCGCAGGGCGGCGCGCTGGCGCTCCTTCACCTTCTCCCGATGCGCCTTCTCCATCGCAATGGAGTCCTAGCGCGCCCATTCTAGGACCGCGTCGTCGTCGTCGAACTCCGCCTTCACCGGCGCCAACCCCGGCTCCGTCTTCACCGGCGCCAGCCCCGGCTCCGTCTTTGGCTTGACGAAGCGCGGAGGAGCCGACG
This sequence comes from Triticum timopheevii, assembly GCA_963921465.1. Taxonomy (NCBI): domain Eukaryota; kingdom Viridiplantae; phylum Streptophyta; class Magnoliopsida; order Poales; family Poaceae; genus Triticum; species Triticum timopheevii. Next base: position 559,252,384 of record OY997264.1, on the reverse strand, counting down.
AGGAGGAGGCGCGCCGGCCGCCCTCGTTGATGACGATGCCGGCGCTGCGAGTGCGCCGGCCGAGCGGCGACTCCGCCGCGGGCTCGTCCTTGACGCCGAGCAGGGCCGGAGTGCCGGAGGAGTGCGATGAGGATCGGGAGGAGGAAGAGGAGGAGGAGGACCCGAACCTCCTTGGTGCCCATGGCCCGACGCGTCGGTGCTGCGCCGGGGGGGTACGCCAACGGCGGGTCGTTGCCGCCCTCGAGGTACGTGAGCACGCCCTCGAGTGTGCGGCCGGGGACGCCCCACCAGAGGTGGTGCCCCTCGCTGTTCTGCCGGCCGCCGACCACCGGCGCGCTGTTGGTGGACGCCAATCGCTGCTGCTGCGGCGCTCGAAATACGCCGCCCAGACCGCGTGGTTGTCGGCGGCGTACTGGGGGAGGGAGAGTTGGGCATCGGTGAGGGACGCGCGCACGATCTCGACCTCCTCGGCGAAGTACTTCGGCTTCGCCACGGCGTCGGGCAACGGGGGAATGGGCACTCCCCCGTCGCTGAGTCTTCACCCCGTTGGCCTGGCGCGCATGTCCGGCGGCGCCGGGATGTTCGCCTGGAATAGGAGCCAGGACTCCTGTTCGCGGAGCGAACGGCGGTCGAAGCCGTTGGCCGCCGCCTCGTCTCCGGGGAAGCGTTCTACCATGGCGACGGCGGGGCTGGGCGGGCTCGGGAGAGGTAGAGGGAGGGGCTGGGCGGCGTCGCTCGGGAGAGGCAGGGAGAGGGAGGGGCTGGACGGCGGCGAGGGGCGGGGCTGGTGTGGACACAGGCGAGTGGAGGCCGCCGGCTTTTATAGCCGGGCCGCGCCCGTACGCGTGCGAGGGAGGGGAGGCGTCGGCGCGCCGTCCCGTGAAGCGCCGCCCGTGAGGAATCAATGGCAAGGCTGACCGGCGGCAGCCTTGCCATTGATTCCCCGCGGGAACCGAGGCCGTTGGGGGAAGACGAGGCGCCGAGTCGCTGACGCGGCTGGCCCGCGTCTTTTTCGCGCCAAAACAGCTCGCCCCGGCGCCCCCAGCGCGTCGGGTTCGGGTTGGGTCCGCCGGCGCTGTTTTCGGCCCCAGCCGGCGAAAATCGGGCTCCTGAGGCGCGACTGGGCCGTTTTTTCGGCGCCAGCGCGAAAAAATCGCCTGGGAAGGCCTTCCTAAAAGGCGCGGCTGGAGATGCCCTAAATTGCACTGGGCGATCACCTAAATTGAACTGCCGCCGCACGCATTTGGGTCACTGATGAGATGAGCCGCGGTTCAAGCGTCACGTCTCGCCAGCAAAGCCACACTACGCAATAGCATAAGCCATACTAGACAGGTGATGTCTCACGAAAAGCTGGGAAAAATAAATTAAGAGCAAGCCCAGTTTGAGTATACTACTCCCACCTTTCATGCGTTTTTCCGTGGAATGGCAACGTCAAGGGCCTCTTTGATTCACGGGATTTTAAAAATGCAGGAATAGGAAAAATATAGGATTGAAATGTCATGCCAACTTGAATCCTATAAGATTAGCAAGGAGTGTTTGATTTCACGGGAAAAGCAAAAGAATTGTAAAAAAAGGTTGGAGTGGATGTTAGATTTTCTATAAAATGTAGTACAAAAGATTCCATTGAAAAAATTCCTATGAGATTCAATCCTATGAATCAAAGGACAAACGTAGGGAAAATTCCAAAAGATTCCAATCCTTCAAAAATCCTATAGAATTCCTTTCAATCAAAGGAACCCCAATTCTTCCAGCAACATGGACCATACCGCACTTTACAGGCAAAAATAAATAAATAAATAAAAACGATAAGAGCAACTCCAACGGGGCAACCCAAACGGACGGTGATTTTGTCCGCTTTTTGTCCGTTTGGGTCGGCCGCCCGCCCGACGTCCGCCCTTTTTTAGATATGGGTCGGCAGGGCTCCCAACGCACCGACCCATATGTGCCGGCGTGGCTGTCTGCCCCTCATATTTTTTTGCATGATTGCATAGTTTGAATCAAAATAAAATTGTTTTGAAACAAATAAAATTGCATAGTTTATTACAAGCCAAATGAAAGTAAAAAAGGTCTCATATAGCTGTCACATAGTTTTGCAAACGAATAAAACAAGATACATCTATTAGTTGCCAATATGAGCCTACATATGCTCAACAAAATCATTTTGCAGTTGCATGTGAGTTTCCCAATCACGCATGTCTTCATGAAATTGGGTGAACTGTTCAAACGTTGCCGCTACTCCGTGCTCACGCACAACATTCTCACCCCGAAAACTGAAACCCTTGATCATACAGACGTTCTGGGCGCTCGTCTTCTATGACCATATTATGCATGATCACACAAGCAGGCATCACCTCCCACAGTTTCTGTGTGCTCAAGGTATTATCAGGATACCGAACGATGCCCCATCGAGATTGCAAAACACCAAAGGCACGCTCGACATCCTTCCTAGCACTCTCCTGCTCTTGGGCAAATATTTTTCTTTTCTCTCCGACAGGGTTGGGTATTGTCTTCACAATAGTGGTCCACTGAGGATATATACCGTCACCCAGATAGTATCCTTTATCGTAGGTGTGGCCGTTGACAGTAAAGTTCACCGGTGGGCTGTTGCCTTCGGCAAGCCTAGTAAACACCGGCGAGCGCTGAAGCACGTTGATATCATTGTGTGATCCGGCCATGCCAAAGAAAAAGTGCCAGATCCAGAGATCTTGAGACGCCACGGCCTCAAGTATGACAGTGCAAGCCCTGACATGGCCCTTATACTGCCTTGCCAAGCAGAAGGGCAGCTCTTCCACTCTCAATGCATGCGGTCTATACTACCAAGCATCCCTGGGAAGCCCCTGCTGGCATTCATCGCCAACAAACGGGATGTATCTTCAGCAGTTGGCTCTCTCAAGTACTCAGCGCCAAACACAGCAATAACAGCCTTGCAGAACTTATACAGGGACTCTAGGCAAGTAGACTCGCTCATACGGACGTACTCGTCAATGAGATCACTGGACACTCCGTATGCAAGCATTCGGATGGCGGCAGTTCATTTCTGATAAGAGGAAAAACCAATCTTGCCAACGACATCCTCTTTGCACTCAAAATAGTCATCATAGCCGATCACCCCCTCTCTAATACGGTTGAAAACATGCCTACGCATACGGAAACGGCGGCGGAATTTCTAATGTTTGAACAACGGGTTTGTTGTATCAAAGTAGTCTTCCAAAGAAGAAAATGTCCGCTCTCTCGGTTGCGATTCAACGCCAGAAGGTGGCCCGGAATGGAGCCATGGAACAATGGCCGCTGGCTGTTGAGGTGGTGATGGACCAACACGGCAGCCAATATCTCCTCCTTGTCATCGGAGGATGAATCGTCGGAGTCGCAAAGGAAATTGTGAAAAAAAAACTCGTCGGCGGAGTCCATTTTCTACCTTGGCAAACTGTCGAACAACTTGCGGGCGTCGGCGAAGGAGACGGCTGGCGTAGGGAGTCGCGGCGCTCACGGACCAGCTGTTGTCCTGCCGGCGTTCGACGAGCATGCCGGCTTCTGACGAGCGTGCCGGTGAGGATCTGGCCGGGCGGCGAGGCGACTTCTTGGTCGGGGGCAGCTGTGTGGTGGGGGGCGCAGGGGTGGGAAGCAATCGGCTCCCAGCGGCAAGACGGCGGTGGCGGGCGACGTGGGAGTGGGCGGCGTAGCTGGGCGGATGTGGAGGCCCCGGCAGCTGGCAGAGTCGCCGACAAAAATGGGCGGCGGCGTCGGCGACGGAGGAGGAGGGCGAGGATTGCTGTTGGATGAGGGAGGGCAACGTGACACAGACCAGCGGGCCCGGGGAGAAGAGGGCGAGCGTGAGCGCGTCCGTCGCATGTCCGCGCCGACGCAAATCCGGCTTAAAAATGAGCCAGGAATGGGTCGCCCGCGGATGAAAAGTGGACGCGCGTCCGTTTGGATCGGCGTGTTGGGCCGCCTTTTCTGTCCGCGCCAATCCAGACGGACGATGGTGAACGAAATGGGTCGCCCCATTGGAGTTGCTCCATTGGAGTTGCTCTAAAAAGAATAGAATATGGGCGAATAAAAACAAGGGATATCATTTATGCGGCTTTATTTTCCTCATCTCCGCCCACGCACACACACGCACCAAAACCAAGAAAGAAAAAAAGGGAAAGAATTGGCTGCCGCTACGCTTTATGAGGTTCCACTTCCACAGAATAGAATTAGAACTGGGAGGTGGTTAGCGAAAGTGATGCCGCAGCCGCAGCCGCAGCCGCAACCTCAACCTCGGGGTAGGGCGGTAAAGCGAGCAAGCTGGCTGGCGCGGTGATCATGACGGGAATGACACTACTGCTGCCAGTAGTACTTACTCAACTAATTAAACACGCGGATTAACCCGTCTCACTCCTGCGTGCTGCCTTGTCCTTCACTTCACCTCCCTCCACGGGATAAAAACAGAAGCAGCAAAGCTGGAAAGGTTAATGCGAGCGGGAACTGCCCCACAAGAGACACTGATCAAAACCTGCTTTTTTTCCTCTCCTCCCTTTTATCCCTTGTCTGCATCGAGTGAAATTCCGCAGCCCCACCTGGCCTCCCCTCCTCCCCCTCCACTCCTCCTTGTTCTTCTACTAGCCGCAGACGGACGGAGCTACTCTGCCTGCCATAACCGCCCACCCAAGGAGAGAAAACACCACCTCCCCCTCACCCACCACTCCTACCTCCTCCGACTTCGCGTTCGCTGAGCGGGCCTCGTGGTTGGACGCGCCGGGTAGCAGCCGGAGCAGCGGCGGCGGCGGCGGGGAGTCCACAATGCTGGGCGCCAGGAGCAAGTGAGTCATCCGCCGACGCTCTGTGCATTCTGCAACCATTCTTTTATCAGTTCTTTTTCTGAGTGATGGGCGTGGGCATGGGCACGGAGAGCTGGTTCTTGTAGCATGCTTGCTTGGTTTCCTAGAGCATAGCATAGATCTGGTTCGGATCTTGGTGGTTGGAGATGGAGCTGCCAAGTTCTTGATCTGATGCTATTTTTTTGCCTTTTTTTGCTGAGCAGATCTGGCCTGGCCGACGCCAAGGGCGACGGCAAGCCGGAGGGGAAGGTCGGCAGCAAGCCGAGCGGCAAGCCGGAGGCCAAGAGCAACGGCAAGGGCACGCCACCGACACCCAGGGGCGAGACGCCGCCGACACCCAAGGGCGACAGGCCGCGGAAGCCCGCGGTCCCCAAGGCGAATGCCGCCCACGGCACGCCGCCGAGCGCGCCGCGCACGGCCGACAAGTCTCCCAGGTCCGCCGACCGCAAGTCGCCCAAGGGCGCCACCCCCACCCGGACCACCGCCACCACCCCTCCTCCTCCAGAGGTACGCACGATTCCTCTTCTGGTTGTGATGCAGTAAGCTTCATGCTTTTAGTGGAATCTTACTGGTTTGGTTGGCTTGCAGAAGCAAGGGAAGGCTGGAAAGCCGTCTCCGGAGCCGCAGGCCGCGAAGCCGTCCCAGGAGCTGCAGGCGCAGCTTGATGCCGTCCAAGAGGCGCTCAAGAAGGCCATGGGCCAGTTGGTAGAGAAGGAGGAAGAGAAGGGCAAGGTTCTGGAGGAGCTCGAGTGCGCAAAGAAGGTGGCCGATGAGGCCAATGCGAAGCTCAAGGAGGCGCTCGATGTGCAGAGCAGGACGGTGGAGATCCAGAAGGTCCGTTCCATGGAACCGGAGCAGGTGAGCAATGATGATTCTGCGCACAGCGAGGAAGATGAGCTGCGGAGGAAGCTGAAGAGCATGCAGAGCCAGCAGGAGGCTGACGCAGCCGCGCTGCATTCGACGGTGGAGCAGCTCGAGAAGGCAAGGTATGAGCTGGCAGATGCAATTGATGCCAAGAACTGGGCGCTTAGCCAGGCAGATGATGCCATGAGGGCTTGCGAGGTGAATACTCAGAAAATCGAGCTCCTCAATGCGGAGGTGGAGCGCCTGAAAGGGCTGCTTGATTCTGAGGTGGAGAGCAAATCCAGGGAAGCTGCTGACCAAATTGGGAGGCTTGAGGCAGAGAATTCTGTGTTGAAGCTTGAACTGGAGAAAGCAAAGCTCGCTGAGAAGAAGGTGATTGAATTGGAGGGTGTGGTTGAACAGCTTAGAGTTGATGTTGCCAATGCCAAGAAGGAATGCTCAAAGTCAGATGAGTTAGCTGATCAACTCAAGAAGAAGGTACAGCTGCTGGAGTTCCAATTGGAGGAAGCCGACCAGTCTCTCATTTTGAAAGGCAAGTCTTTGGATTCAGTGATGGAAGAATTAGATGAAACAAGCACTTTGCTTAAAGACAAAGAATCTGAAGCTGCCGTACTTCATGACAACGTCAGATCCTTGGAGGATGAGGTGACCAGGCTCAAGGAAGAAATTGACGTGACAAGCGAACGTCTTGATGCTGCAGAGAAAGATGCAGCTGACCTAATTGCGGAGATCGAAGAGCTAAGGTTGAAGCTACAAGCAGTAGAAGTGGAGAAAGCAGAGGCGCTGAACAATGACCAGCTTGCAAGTTCAGAAATCACGGCCCTGACTGAACAAAAGAACGAGCTAGCCAAGGAGCTAGACGATAGCAAAGATGAAGTCGAGAAGGTTAAGAAGGCAATGGAGGGTCTGGCCTCTGCCTTGCACGAGATGTCAGCTGAATCCAGAGAGGCACAGGAGAAATACCTCATCAAACAGGAAGAGATTGAGCATGCTCGGGCACAAGTAGAGGAACTCAACAATAGTCTGCAGAATGCCAAGGAGAGCTATGAGGTGATGCTTGATGAAGTAAACTACGAGAAAGTTTGCCTCAAGAAGTCCGTTGAGAGAATGGAGGCAGAAGCTAAGAACGTGTCTGAGGAATGGCAGTCCAAAGAGCTAAGTTTTGTCAACTCCATTAGGAAGTCAGAAGAAGAGGTCGTTGCTGTCAAAGCTCAAATGGACAAGTACTTGGCCATGGTGAATGAAAAAGAAGCTGAAAATACCGAGCTGCTGGAGAAGATGAATCATCTCGAGGCTCAGCTAGTTGAAGCCAACAAGGCCAGCGAGGAAGCCAAGGCCGAGACCCGTCAACTGAAGGACAAACTATTAGACAAGGAGAACGAATTACAGAACATACAAGAGGAGAACGAGGACTTGCAGGCAAAGGAATCAGCTGCTTCTGAGAAGATAAAGGAGCTCTCTTATCTAGTGCCGAATGGAACAACAAATGGTGGCAACAAGGAAGAAGATAACGAGAATGGAGGTGGTGTGGATGACGAACCAGTCGTGGTGGTTGCCAAGATGTGGGAGAACAGCAAGGTCACCGACTACGACTCGTCCAAGGAGAAGGAGAACGACGGCGAGTCCGAAGTCGACCTAGAGTCCAACAAGGGAGACTCCGCCCTCGACAGCAACGGGTTGCAGTCCGCAAAGACATACAACGGCGGCACGTCGCCAACCAAACAGCAGCAGCAAAAGAAGAAGAAATTTAAATTTAGCGGCTTACTGAAGAAAAAGAGCTCAAATTAGCACAAGATCACCGTCTTATGTTGTTCCTTTGTTGTATGCTATGTGACATCTCCTTTCTTTGACTAGCCACCCACCCATGCCTCTAGTTTCTGAGTCTGTCATCATGGTAAAGCAAGTGTTGGGTGTTTCAGAGAATACAAAAGAGCCGGCCGATTGTATTTACAGCCATGCGTTTGTTTCTTGCATTTGTGTAAGTTCCGGTGATGATGATTCATGCTGTAGTCATAGTGATTGTATTTATTCATACATATGCCCTGGGTAATGGTGTTGTACATGGAACAGAGATTTCCAAATCAACGCAGTTTTTTTAAAATTCTATGAGGAAAGATGATTTGAAGGAGTCCTATCATGGTGCTCTCTCCATGTTCCTGTTGACCTGTTGTCACAGAGATGATGGTGGCAATTGCAATTGGGTAAAGCTGCTGTACCAGCTGATGGAGGAGGGCCAAAGCATGTGAGCCAGCCATGAGTAGTATGGCTCCTGATGAGGCTGTTGCTCATCAATCAAATAATTGGTTTGCTACAGCTGATCCTTTTGCTGTTCCTCCACATTTCTCCCAACCACCCGGGCTGAAAAGGCCGGCACAAGAGGGGAGGCTGCACTACGATGCATGCATTATGCATCGTTCATGTGAGTCACAACTCACAAAGATGTAGTACATGTTGGAGCTCTACTCACTGTAGGTCCTATGGTGGGGTGATGAACTTTCCATGACAAAATGCACTCGCAAATTATTGGCTCCAGATGGGCGGTGGTAGCGGTACCTTGGGTGGGCTGGCCTGTCTCTGAAGGGTGGCCGCTCAGTACAAAGGCCCCTGCTGTTCCGGCCTTCCAGGTCAACACAGGCCCACCAAATTAGTAGGCAATGTGTTGTGTATGTACAGCAGAATTGATATGCGACGTGCTTTTGGTTCAGTTAATGTGTGGCAAAGGAGTGACAGTAATGTGGCAGCGACAGAGCGTACCTGCAGGCTGCAGCACAAAAACATGAGGCCTACTGGAAATCTACAACGAGCGCCTCTCGCCGCCCGCCAATGCCAGTTTGATTTTCAGTCACCCAGCATATGCCAAAATACTATAAACGGCCAAATACGTCCAGTGATGATATGCCTGGTGCACGTCTAATTGGGAGTGGCGTCTACTGCTGCCACCGCTTGTTGTCTTGTGAATGGATGGAGATAATAATAAGTAAGATAAAGTAAAGAGTGGAAGGGGACCGCAGCGCAGCATCAGTCCTCACTGAAACCATGTGAGACTCTGCCATCTCTGCAATCTGCATGATAAAACAGAGGAGCAGGGCTCAATATTCCTCCTACATGGCATGTGTCCCGGAGTGGCGGCACCGGCCTCTGCGTCCTTGAGACACCGCGCTGCATCTGCATCACCTTTCGTATTTGTTGCAACAACAGGAGCTCACCACGCTCACCGGGGCCATCAACTACTGCAGGGAAGCGTCTACACAGGAAGGTGAACAACAAGAAGAGAAAAACTGGACTGCAGAGGCACACCGAGAAGCAAACTGGAGTGTACCTACAAAACTAATGACTGCTTGTACAGAGCTTGGTAATGAGTTTATTATGAAGGCGCAGTAGCTCTGCATCCCAACACCAAGAGGAGACAAAGCTAATGATGCATTTCTTGTTCAGGAAGGAGATTGGGGGAGCCTATCTCATTTCAATTTAGAACGCAAAGCCTATCTAGGAGACTAGGACCCAGTGTAAAACTACAGTACACTGCATTAGGTTAACACATATCTATCAGAATGAGAACTCCTCGGGTAAATATTTGCCAAACTTGCCGGATAAGAAGCTCCTGTACTTCCCCTTGAGTTCAGCCACTGCAATCAAACGGCATGTACTTCAACCCGAGAAAATCGAGTACACACTACATGGTTGGTGTTGACTATATGTTTGGTGCCATAACAGCTATTTACCTCTAGTGTCCTCAGGCTTGCTGCTGTCTGGCATGTCGTTAGATTGCACCAGCTGGATTAGTTTCATCAAGTCCTTGCCTGTAATTCATAGTGTCTGAAGTGTCCTCCGTTCCAGAAAATCAAACTGAATAATAAATGAGGGGGGGCGCTAATTGTACCACCAATTTGCCTTCCGGAGCTCTTGGCATTGATCAGATAAGTTGGTGTCTTGTCTTTTTTCAACTGCAATGGTAGAGACTCAACTTTCTCAGATTTGACGTTCTCACGTTCATACTAAACCAACAATTGTTGTAATAAAGGCTAGCTAAAAGGCTAGAGTCTAGAGAGGAAAGCAAGGGGATTATGCAACATACATGCACGCATAAGGAATTTGCAAGGGCAGGCGGGTCAAAAGGAGAAGGGCCCCTGTTGTAAGCCGGGATGAATTTACCATCCTGATATCCTGCTAAGAAATGGTAAGCTGCCTGACCTGGAGAGAGCTTTGATACCAATGGTAGGGCATCAGTGCTGAAAGTACAGAAGAAGGTAACATATTGTTAGCACAGTAGATATAATGTCTCATTTTAACCATTCAGAAACACACATCATTAAATGCTGTTAACTTGCTACTTGTACCCATGAAGCACATGCTCTCCATTTACCTATCAGATGATACAACAACCACTGTAGCTGGTTTGGTAAACAACTGTGGTGCTCTTGACTTTGTTGGGAAAAGCACACTAGATTGTTTACAAGAGATAACTACACCGCTATCAGTGGACACAAGAACATCCTGAATTTCGGAGCAGGACATGATGACCTCCACTGGAGCAAACAACAGTACAACAGAACCGCCAGAAGACAGAAGCCTGATACACACAGCATGGAAGATGAATAACATATTTAGGGAAAGGGTAAAAAGAAATATCAGGCAGACTCTACCAGCCAGGGACAGGGAGGCCTCCTCTTGCAGACAGTATGGGGGCAGCCAAGGCGGAAAGAGCATCTTTTAGAATTGCGGAATCAGCAAATGCTTTACCACATAGGATAAGTGATGAGCGCTCTATGTCTGCCACTGCAACTCCATTAGCATATTGTGTCCCTGAACCCAGAGCACTCCTGACGTTGGTGCTGTTAAGCAATGCAAAACAAGAAAGACAATAGACTACATCAGTCTTATGTTATGGCCAACTACAGTTAATGCTCTGGGCTCTTGGTGGCAACTTGAATGCATGCACAAATTACATCATGCGTAGAAGAACTAACAAGATAAATTACCTGATGGAACTGGCAACATATATAGTTAAAGGGCATGTGTCGTGGGAAATCGCACGATCTGGTATTTTCTGAAGGATATTGGAGAGTGACATGATGGCAGAGGGGTTATCACTAATAACACGGACCTTTGCATCACATTCTGCAGAGGAACCAATGGCACCATCTTGGACATAAAGACTTGAGATGGATGAAAGGTGAAAGGTCACCTAACAGAAGCAAACAGACAATCAAAACATAGACACTGAAGCTCAACTGGGAAGCAATAAGTTAAAATTCTGTCAGCTGAAAAAATGAGGCCAACGGTGCTTCTGAATTTCCGTCAGTTCATGAGAATCATTGTTTTACCAAGCCATGGAGAGTAAAATAATAAATAAATAAATAACCTACCTGTTTCAGAAGCTTTACAAATTGACCTCCTGAAATATCAGGGAACCCACCGATGACATTTCCTTTAACATGAAGTGGAGTGCCGGACAAACACTCTACATGCTCCAGAAACAGGTACCAGGTTATACATCTGTGCGGCATCAAATGTAAATATACACATCATAGCTAAACGACATTAATTTGTATATACCTGCATAAGTAGTACCACTTTTCTGAAGCTCTGACGGTTCCAAGTTATAGAAGACCTTGTCTTTTACGACGACACCTCTCGCAGCAATAGCCCAATTGAGACCATATGAAACTTCCTGGTCTTCTCTGTGCAACGCGGAGTAGGCGAAAGAAGTGCAAACAATTATAACTGACTGAACCAATGAGAATGAACAGCATAACTGAATAGGAAGTTATTAATCCATGGTACTCCCTCCGTGCGGAAATACTTGTCATCAAAATGAATTAAAAAGGATGTATCTAGATGTATATTAGTTCTAGATACATCCCTTTTTATCCACTTTGGTGACAAGTATTTTCGGACGGAGGGAGTATGATCTTGCACAGCATAATTTTGCGTTTCTGGTCACCAGTGACTAAGAACTAGGAAAAGAGGAATATGGTATGGCTAGACCACAAACTTACCTCGGCAAGGCAATAGTTTCTCGCTGCTTCCATGGTAACAGCACTGGAACTGCACATTTCAGAGGCCAAAATATCACGACAGGATCACCAAAGAGTACCATTGTAGTACTACCTCACAATCGCAACCAGAAAACAACAGTAATAAATTTTCCATGAACTACAGATTCGCGTTTTACATATAAGCCTCGTTAAAATCCCACACTAATCGAGACTCTTGACCCCTGTCCGATCTTCCCAACGACACACCGCACAAGCACAGAGCTCCGATATGATATGCAAATCAGCCATTTCTCTGCTTGGCCCTACATCTACTCCTCCTGCCCAGGTTAGGGTTCTACAGCAAAGCAACGCGTGCCTGGATCCTTGGATTTTTCTCGCGGCCAACTACTTCCCCAATCCGCCAAAGCAGCAAACAGAGCGATTCGTAAACAGCGGAACACAAAACAGCAGAGCGGAAGCTGGACTCACTAGCTGGAGGCTCGCCGCCGGCGAGGATGCGGCGCGGCGGCGGAGAAGGCCCAGCATGTGCTTCGCTCTCCGGCTTGGGCGCTTGGCGGCTTGCGGGCGTCCGTGCGTGCTCTTCCTGGTCCTGGTCTCTGACCAGTGGAGGAGACGGCGGGATGGTGGTCACTGCATGGGCCAAGGCCAGTAAAAGCCCATATTAAAATTTTATCTGAGCTTCACTACCCCAATTGGCCCGTACGAATATCTGACCTTAGTTGCCCTAAAAGATTTCCTTCCGAAAAAAAAAGTTGCCCTAAAAATTCAAATGAAAAACTCATCTCGAAGAAAAAGCTGGTCCAAAATTTGACACAGTCCCTTTCAAAAGAAAATCGACACAGGTTCATCATGCTGTCATCTCAAATGAAAGAAAAAGAAAGACCATCATGGTGTTTCCCTGAAAAAGATCATGATTACTCATGGTCACATGTGACAGAAACTGTCAAGCAGATTGAGCAGGGCAGATAGAAAAATCCGAAAGTGTCCTTCTAATCCCGAGCTCGGAGAAATCCAGCTACACATAAGGGGAACGGCACGCACAGCGAAAGGCAAATTGTCATTGAACCACTGAATATGGATTGAATGAATCTGGTCAATATATATACAAGGATTTGGACTAGCTGCCAGTTCCATCTAAATAAACAGCATCGCAGGCTGACGAACGGCGCACACACTACTTGTCTACACATCCGAAGCATCTTGCCTGTGGACGGGCATTGTGCTTCCCAGATTCATTCATAACAAACAATGTGGGGGGTGACCATGAAATGAAACAGTGTTCTCATGGCGACGCAGATCTCCAGTAGGCGGGTGATGGGCAGACTTGGTCCAAGGTCCCGCCGTGCTGCTGTGTCATCATGTGGACTCGCAAACCATGTGTTATCCACTTCACAAGGCCTGTAGGCCCAAATCCAATGAAGCCGCCGCATGCTGTGCCTTGGTATGTACAGGTGGGCTAGGTGACTCCTCTTCGGTGTTCATGAGGCGCCTGCTGCGATTTCTGGTGCCGTTTCTTGCGCCTCGTCCTTGCTCAGCAATGCTGGTGTGACCGAGACAACGCCGATCAAGAACAGCAGGGCTACTGACTGGGTGTCGTACAGGTCGCTGAGCGATGTTAACTCTCCTAGAGCAATCCCAGCCTGGATACAAGAAATGAAGCAGGCAGTGGGATTGAAGTTAGCACAAACATTGTACGCACTCAAGGGCAGTATATGGACATGCATTATATCTTAAGCAAGAAACTTACCCGCACGGTCACGTAGGCTGCTGGGATGAGACCGATAAGAGTTGCCAACAAGAAGGTATGGAAGGGCACATCAACAATGGGCGACGCCAAGTTGATGAAGGTATTTGGCAATGTTGGGGTGACCCTGAGGAAAAGCATGTAATTCAACAGCTTTTCTCTTCTTTTGGCAACCTGGAAATGCAGACAAATCACCCATTTTCAGCTACGAGTTACTACACAGTTCTAAAGGATCTTAAATCAAAGAGTAGAGTGATTCAAATTATTTTTAAGCATCCCCACAGAAATTTAAGATGTTATGACACTAAACAGTGTTGAAATAAAACCACATTGACCAATATTGGTGCTGAACTTATTACCTGCTTTTGGAAAAATGTGAGCTTGTCTGGCCACAGCACGAACACCAGCGGTTTTCCAATCAGCTTCGACAGGAAAAAGCACGAAGAAGCACCAGCAGAGGCAGCAAAGACAACCAGAGCGACACCCCGGAGTTGCCCGAATAGAGCACCAGCAAGCAATGACATGAATATTGTCCCTGGGATCATGAAGGTCTGCATGAAAATGTACACGGCACAGTAACCTATCAACACCTGTACGGTGTAGTCACTGGTATAGTTCTCAAGATGGCCACTGCAAGGAAACCATTTGATGGTTAGAAACTGAAGGGGAAAAAACTCCATCGTCAGCACGCAGCACAAGCAATTGGACACTCCCAGTACACATGCACTTGAGCTTATAAGGAAATAATCACAATAGAAATGGAATCATAATGCGACGTGCATTGCATAACTGTAAAGCGTGCAGATAGCTCACACGTCTGCGACAGATACATGTTCCGTGTGGTGATTATCAATACTAAACAGAAGGCACATGAAACATGCCAGGACCAGGTCCAATGCATCATATCTCGGCAATAGCTGGCAAAGTGGCAAGAAAGTGACATGGTGATTTGAGGAAAATAAAATAAATGATTGCTTACTTCAGCAAGAAAACAAGGTGTTAGATTTCTTTTATTATTATAAGTTAGTCCAGGGAACCATGCTAGATTGGTATTGGAAATGCAGGCTTTTAATTTCAGCTCTATCCTGTTATGTTAGACTAACAAGATAAAACATTAATCGGAGCTGTTGTTTCAAGGCCCTAGATTCCCAAATTTGGAAGTCAGTTTGAAACAAATCGGCAGTTCATATATGCCCAAATTTAGCAAAGATGCAACATGAACTGAATATGCTTTTGTAACCAGATCCATGCCCCCCTTCTCGCATGGAGAAAAATAAGCCTACCAAACAAAGGCTGAGGTCGTTACCAAATCAAAGAGATAACAGCCACCAATTCTCCACCCTATAAACTAGCATCAATCAACTGTTCCATTTACGATGGCTTGGATCCATGAAAAGCAGGTGGTTTCTGCATTGAAAACCTACCCCAAAATCTCCGCGCAGAACGCAATGGCACAAGAAATCTGCAAATCTACTCATCCGCAGATCCACATAAACCGACCGACGCGCTCTAGACTAACAATTAAGGGAACGCAAATCGAATCGCCTCTTCTCCTCCAAACATAGAGGAAGACGGGCGACGCAATGGTGAGACCGCGAAAAGTACGCGAATGGGAAACTTGTGGCATGCGATTGCCCGAAAAGGACGGGAGGCCCGCGCGGACGCAACCGACGGCGCACCAACCGAAACAGGAAATGGAGGAAGGGGGATGATGATTACGTGAGGATTTGGAGTTCGTGGAGGTTGCGGGGCAGCTTGAGGAAGCTGTAGTCGGAGTCCGGCATGGAGAGGTAGACCCCGACGAGGCCCGCGGCGAAGACGGCGGCGACCCCGGCGCCAAGCGCGGCCTCCCAGACCGGGAACCTGTCCTCCCTCCCCATCCCCTCCTCCTCCTCCTCCTCCTCCTCCTGCGGGGCAATCCGGCCGGGGTCCGGGCGAGGAGAGGGGCAGAAGAAATAAGGTGAAATTTGGGGAGGGGGGGAGAGCTTTCTTCGGCTCCCTTTCCTTCCTTTCTCTCCTCTCTCTCGCCGGCTGCCTTTCGTGGACAAGTTTATATGGCGGAGGAGGGAAGGGGGAAGAGGGAGAGAGAGAGAGAGAGAACGGAAAAGGATTGGAATATTCCTCTTCCTTTTCCCTGCTGCTCATTTAGCCCTCCCCTCTTCTCTCTGTAATAACTTGAACGATTTTTTCTGTTAAGTTTCTTGTGCGTTGGCGTGACGATAAACATGTTTCCTTTGCACTGGATGATAAACATGCCTTTTCTTTTCTTTTTACCAGGTTTCGTTTTGGCCTGTGGCGTCTCGGGCACTGCAAATTTAGGCTCGGCTTTGCTTCTGTTTTTCCCACTTTCTTTCTTTTTGGGTTTGGCTTTTGTTTCCCACTTGTTTATTGTGTGTGTGGGGGGGGGGGGGGGGGGGGGGGGGTCTCGGGGAACAGATACTTGGGGGCTGTAACAAAACAGCAAAGTGTCTGCTTTTTTTTTTTGCTTTCCAGCTTTGCTTGCTCCGCGCTGTGCTACGTGTCGCCGTGCTCCTAACCTGGCCTTAAACTAGGTTAGTAGCTCCGATCCGAACAGATTTGACGTGACATTTACCCTACAAAAAAATTGAAACGGCAAGCACGTTGGGTTCGTTCACAATTTTTAAGCCAGGCAAGGTACGAAAACGAAATGATTTGGAGTGTGAGCCATGTTGATGCGGATTTCAATCTTGTTCACGCATCAATACGTCTGCCTCGGTGTCCCTCGCCGACGAGCAGCAGTGTGGATGCGACGGTGCGCGTGTCTGTCCTCGGTTGGGTGGCTCCGCCGGGGCCGGGGCCGAGGAGGAGGGTCGTGCGCGCGCCCACGGCACGACGCGACTTGTAGAACGCCGTACTGCACGGCCATCTTCTCCTCCCTAGGTGAGGTGTCTTAGAATCTGATGCGAGGTTTCGCTTGCCACCGGCGACCGCAGCGGGCGACGGAGATCGATCATAATCATAATCACAGCCTGTGTCATGCGCGCGGGCGCGCTCTCTCTCTCTCTCTCACGCTCGTGGCATGACCCGTGATGGCGCTAACTAATTGCGGAGTTAGTTAGGAGGTGCTGTGCGCCATGAATCTTCTCGTACTACTGTATTATCTCCCAACAGCAACAGAAAAGACTCGCCGGTACCGTGCCTCAAGTACTACTCCTACATTGCATTCGCGGCCGTGCTACGTAGACGTGAGACGTTAACTCCCTGATACCGCCCGCCCGGCGCATCTGGTTCCTGTACCTCTGACCGTGAGACCGAATCTTTTTTTAGAATTCAATTTTCCTCTCGCTCATGGCCTGACGGTTATAGTCGGTCTGAATTAGTGTCTCCAAGATCACAGCACATGGAGATATAGGATATATTTTTTTCTCTCCGTCCACTGGGGTCTGGGGGTGTCCGTCTGTTTGTTTCTGTTCACAAATCTCGTCTGGCTCGGCGCACCGGCCTCCCCATGTGTAACGTGTTGGCTTGCAGGCACCCACCACCACCCCCGCCGCACTCCGCTAACTGCTAACTGCCACTGACATTTCCCGGTTTGTTTTAGTATTAGTACTAGTAGTATAATATACAAGGAGACAGAATTCCACTGCGCATGTGGTGCCGCGGGCACGATCAGAGCAGATCGGGATTCAGGGAGACGATGCCCAAGTCTGGTGGAGCACCTGCAGGCTGCAGCTCAACCATAACAAACTGGGAAACTAACGTGGCCTCTTCCATAGGATCCGTCCCTTCTGATGGAACGATACAGGTCCTCAACATCTACTCCGTCCGTTCCTAAATAATTGTTTTTCTAGAGATTTCAACAAGTGACTACATACGGAGCAAAATGAGTGAATCTACACTCTAAAACATGTCTACATACATCCGTATGTTGTAGTCCATTTGAGATGGCTAGAAAGACAATTATTTAGGAACGGAGGGAGTAGCATGCATTATGATATGATCCCTGCACCTGCAGTGCAGTAAGCTGAGAGAGACCAAACGAAATATCTATGCCTGAATGAGAGCTGAGGGATACAGGGGCCAACTAAGCTGTGCAGCAGATATCTATGCCTAAAATGAGAGCAGAGAGAGACCGACCAGCATCGAGTGCGCATAAAGCTTTGATTAACAGTACAAGTCTTACTAGCAAAAAAAAAAAAAACTTTGGAAGACTAATAATAACACTGTAGATCATATGGCTGCAATTGTTGAACCAGTGGGCGGTAAAAAGAAAAGCAACATGTTGTTAAACTAGTGAGCGCCCCGCTGGTACGCACATGGTTGTGGTCAAACTCGCCATACGGTCAGACTGAACCCACGCGCTCCTCCTCTTTTTTTACAGATGGAGATGTCTGTTTGTTTTGTTTACCTGTTCCGATGGAAGAGATAGGCAACCATGCAAGCAAGGCAAGGTAAGGGACGATCGATGGAGCTGAATCGTCGGAGAAGGCGGGTCGCACAGCCGCATGGCACAGGGTTTGTACAAGTAGCCACGTTTGTCTGTCTTGTCTTGGCCGAGCTGGCGTGCCTACTGCGCGTCCAAATTAATCCGGCCGACGTGAAACCCGTTGCGTACCAAGGGATATTTCATCGGCACGTCGGCTTCGTCTACAGCGAGGCCGTCAAATCCCAGAGCTGTCACCGCTGCTTTTAGTGTTAGTCTATTAGATCATGAATTATGGACCGGTCGTGTTTAGAACGCGTCAATAATTGTCCGGTGAAACCGTCGGCTTTAACCAGAGGAGTTTACAGTTACGAGTTTACCGGCCACTACACGAAATCAATCTCCAAGTTTAGGAGCACCAACTGTTTTCCGTATGATAATTAGGCTGTCTGACATTGATTAGGATGGCCGTTTGGTTGGAGAATGGTGGAGGAGTAGAATAGTGCACAGTGCACAGGCTTTTTGTTTGTGGGTCATGACGGCGAGCTCCATGCCATGCCCTCACATGGCCCAGTGCCGGCACCTAGGAGCCAAGACCAGATACACTGTACGTAGACGCATTGCACCGAGGACGGACCAACCGTTGGAGAGCGTGTCGAGTCGCAGGGGAGTTTTGTAGTCGTACGTGTCAGGGCCGACCTCCTCCTCTTTGCGTGACCGTGGACCGTCCATGGATCTCAACGGTGGTCAGGGAATTTCTTTTTACCGTCCTTCACGTGGCCGTCATGTGTGGACGACGGACGGTGGACCACTCTTTTCATTGCAAATGGAGCCTGCGAAAAGCTCCAGGTTTAAGATCTGCGTTGTGCCAAGGGACAATGTGTTGCTGTCCGAGTTCGGATTTTTCTTTTTTCACGGGAACAACTTCGGATTTGAGACCCTGTTGTGGGCTGTGGAGCATGCGGTGTTTCTTGCTTCGTCGAGCAGGGGATTCTTGTACCCCTCCGTTCGGAAATATTTATCGAATAAATGGATATATTTAGACGTATTTTATTCATATGTACATCCACGCATATCCAATTTTTTGATAAGAATTTTCGGACGGAGGGAGTATGCCATAAGAACTGAAAGATTTATGTTTGTGATCTATGTTCGTTTTGCATGGCAACCACATGCAAATAAAGCAAAGCCCAGTCAAAAATAGATAAACAAAACACGATGAAGGCACATGGTCAAAGAATGGTGTATGATAACAACCCTAATAAATTGTCTTTCTTTTGTTTTTGAAAAAAAAAACGAGCGAGTCAAAAAAACATCTACAATTTGAAAATGTTTCAAATCAAATTCAGTCTATCAAATAGAGAATAGGAATAAAAACAACACCCATATTTAGTATAGATGTGAAACGAAGATATTTATTGCCGCATCACATTTTCTCGCTCTCCTCCATACAGCTTCCAATTGGCATTATATCTGTACATAGTCTAGACAACTCCAATCATGTAGGATTCTCTACTAAGTTTTCTCTAGGTAAGATATAAATTCGTTAAAACCTTTTATGGATAAGTAACATCGAAATCGAAATCATTTTATGCCAACTAGGCAGGAAGTATATTTTGTCATTCAAGCAATTCCATAATGCTCCATTTTTAATCACTAAATAAATGTATGCTCTCATATCTTACATTATAATTAGGAATCAAGTCTCTAAAATGCTTGCACCAAAAATGATGAAAATATGGAGACATTTTCTCATTTTAAATATAAGCTATACAATACAGTCAATGCATGTTCAGTTTGTTTCTTAAGTTTTAAAATTGTCGTATAAAATGTAGTCAAGCCAATCGAAACGAGTTCACAAGCTAGAGAAAGGAGAAATTCGATGAAATCATTGTGTAGGTGTGACTAGTTTGTAAAACCAACAATCAATTGATGTTCCTACAAAAATGGATCTCAACTTATCCAATACTTAATTCATCAATGTCATTTGATTTGAGGCCTTGAAATAAGAATACTAAAATTACTAATTTGCTTTATTAAATCATGAACGGGAAATGGTTAAGCCTATTTGTCATATCTCTGGTGTTGTTCACACGGCCACACAACATATCTAATGAATATCATATTCAATATGTTACATGCACTTTATGAGATCTGAAGTGTGATATGAATATTGGAGAAATCAGTTTTAAGTAAAAATGTGTGATGTTTTTTCATGGTGAATAAGAAGCGGGAAAAATGGGATAATTCTTTTGGACCAGTTGAGCTCAACATTGTACGAACAAATTATTTTCATTTTGTTTGGCATGCGTGATATTTGAGGAATGATTTGATTTTTGGTAAAGGAAAGGAATCCATTTCAGCCTCCGCTTGCTTTGTAGCTAATTACTGGTCGTCCTTTGTATCATGTCACTCATGTCTTGTGATGGATTTGAATAGTAAAGGTAAAGTAGTGTTGTAGGAATTAAGAAATGATCCTGCTCCTCTGAAGACTAAGGTGAACTGGCAACCCCTACCTTCTGATGACATCAAGGTCAATGTCGATGCAAACTTCGTGGAGAGCATTAGTGATGCAAGTGCTGGGATGATGGTCAGGGACGCGTATGGTAAGGTTATCATCCCCTCGTGGGATTTTATTGTACATTATACAAGTGTGGAGGAAGCGGAACTTCTGGCTTGCCTTGCATGCCTTTGTATAGGTATCACTTCCCACAATCCCATTATCTTAGAGACTGATTGCGTTTTTGTGGCTGCCGCTCTTGCAAATGAAAATTTTGACAGGTCCTCTCTGGCCGATTTGAAGAATTGATGAGTATATCAAAGCTTATAAATAATTTTAAAGTTTCCAATATTAATTGATTGGCCAACGTGGTGACTCATCAAATTGAAAAGTTTAGCTTTGATAATAGATCAGATGGTGTCCTTGTTAATAATGTTCCACCCTGTGTGGTGAAGTATGTAATGAACGATTGTAGTAACTCGTTTATTTAATTAATATATGAGGTGATGTTTTTCAAATGGGATACATACTTCAAAGGTTCATATACTTTACAAGGTGTGTACTAGCAGGTAATTCAAAAAAATCCATAAATTCCCCCCAATTTGGTTGAACCCTAACCCTAGAATGCAAATTGACAGCAGGCACGCAGATAGGGCTAGGTTTTCGAATACAAACACTCGCCGCCGCCGAATGCCAAGGCCAAGTGGTGGCTCCCTGTAGGAGTCGCCTTGACCGCCTGAGCTAGAGCACATGACACCACACATTATAGCGACAGTTGCGGCCTCCGGGCCTGCGCCAGTTGCGTAGGGTTCGAGCTCCCGCAAACCTCCCTCGGTGGCTCAGGGTCTCTGCTGTCACCACTACCTCCTGCGCCTCCGTGCCGACAGGTTTCATCGTCGCCATAGCAGAGAGAGAGAGAGAGAGAGAGAGAGAGAGAGAGAGAGAGAGAGAGAGAGAGAGAGAGAGATGAGGTGAGACGCGAAGAGGGAAGGGGAAAGGAAGGGAGACAAGAACGGCTCGTCTCCTGTGTTGCTGTCTAACGTTGTTTGGGGGCAGCTGTTACTCCACGTCCGCAAAAGCGGGATCCACCTGTCATAAACGTCATCAAAAAGCCATAACCCGTCGATAAGTATTTTATGTAACGAGATTACCAATATACCGGGGCTATTTGTCACAAATTCCTGAACCGGTGGTTTCTGCAAACCCAGCCCACAATGTGGTGGTTTCGTGTAATTAACTCGTGTTTTCAAGTTCAAATTTTCCTTTTAATGGAAGCAAGTTCGGATTTGAGACCCCATATCTCCTGTGGGTCATGTCACATGTGGTGTTTCTTGGTTCGTTGAGCAGGGGATTCGTGTATGCCACACAAATCGCATCTCTTTTGGTGCGATCGATGTTCATTTTAGCGTAGGGTCACATGGACAAACTAGGCTCAACAGTTGCACATGTTTGTAAGTTACGTCGTGGGCTTGACATAACGTCCAAGCATCCTGAATGGAACGAGCTCTCCTTCTCCGGTGCAAGACCCCGGATGGCATATGCTGAATTGCCGGTGGAAGAACCTATCTTTGGGGTTAAGCTGGCGACGTTGAGTGTTTACGAAGCAGGAGGGACCATCGGTTGTTGTCCGGCATATCTAAACGTCGCATTCCTGAATCACACCGGACGTTGATAGGCTTACAAGCAGCTTCTCTCGAAGTCCTGCGAAATTCGCACACCAATATCCTTATTCTAGCAGCATCGACAACTCCTGCTGCCGAACTGAAAGCACCGCCGTTTTACCGGCGATTAAACTCGTCACCGGGGACAACCGAAAGGCGATGACAACTAAACATAAGATGCTTTCCCCCTAAATGTTTACGTTACACGACTGCTATGGAATATTGTATCAGAACTTGCAAAACGTGGGACACAATTGTTCCACCACACTCCCCACTCAGCCACACAAAAGGTGACCAGGACGGGAATTATGAAGCATGCATAACGGCGTCCAGATCGCAAGTGGAACAAGCGGCTTTATGGCTGGGGGGCGCACGGCCTCCGTGGAAGACAATCAAGGCAAACCAAGCAAGCGGATAAGGTGGCCTGCAACAATTTCTGAAATTAAAAGCTCAGCTGTGGACTCCATCAGAAAATTGCAACAGATCGCTCGTACACGCCTGAAGCAAGCATGTCTTTTCGACTCGCCAAAGAATACATTCTGTACAGTGTTCGTCACGAAGCAGAATAAATATGATTTGGCACGCAGATACAACAGCAGCTACAAAATTGGTGCCGCGAAGAGAGGCCCGGCCAGTGTGGAATGTTTACGCCTCGACAGAAACGGCTTTACTGTCCCCGTTAGAAGAAGCCTTCACCTTCTTGCTACTTTTCTTGCTTGATTGGCTTGTTTTGCTGGATTTTCTTTTCTTGCCCGGCTTCTCCGGGGTCTCTAGTGCAGGCTCTGCTGGCGCGATCTCAACATTGTCCATTGACGGGTCGTTTGTAACATCTTTGGTTGTGCCCGCATCTACGTCTGGGTCTACGACGGACATCCGGGTCAAGGTGTAGTCCAGCAAAAATGTGCTGCGTACAAGTCTGTCGACTCTGCTGAAGTGTCTTTGCGAATATGGGATGAGGCCCTCGAGGAGCTCACTGATGCCTTTTATCTGCACAAACAAATGAGATGTCTCAGGAAAAGGGTAACAGTTTGTCACAGATTATCAACGTGCTCTTCAATACAACTCTTCGAAAAGAAAAAGGTAAGTACCTCCAGGATATCAGTGGGAGGCAAGCTCCTCAACACCCGAAAAAGCACAAACTGTGCAACATGACAAAACTTGGGCTTTGTATTCCATTCACGTATATACTCAAGAAGCACGCGAAGCCCTTCCTTTGGGAGACCAAGAAGGGCTTTTTCTATAGGGTCCTCTGGATCAGCTTTCCTGCAGAGACAACAATATATCAAATTTATATATCAAATTTATATAGGGTCCTCTGAATAAAGCAAAGTGACCTCCTTCAAAGACGAGTACCTGCAAAGCTGTGAGAATAACTCAAGAAGCCTGCGTGGTCTTCTAAGCTCAAATGCGAGTTGTATTGCTCTTGTATAGTCAGAATCTGACACTGCATTTTCCAATTCCTGGCCTCTTAAAACTTCCTCCTCCTGCAACAATAAAAAATGCAGATAATTATTGCACACCGATCCAAGGAGCCATTTACAAGGAGTAAAGATCATGTCTCCAGTGTTGTTATATTCTGGAAAAAAGAATGAATTCGGTGTTGTTTGCCCAAGAAATTAAACAAAGACAAGATCTCGCATCCGTAGCTTTATCCTGAAAGTATAGTAGAATATTGCACTTGCCTTCTTAAGGAAATCTTCCTGCTTATCTTCCATCGTGCAATCGTGCCAAAGGTTAAGATCAGAATCAGTTCCACCAGTAGCAAGCATTTCAGTTTTCTTGCCAACAGCCAATGCCCAAACATGTTGAATAATTGACAATCAGTTGGGGAACCCTTACTAAGCATTGAGCAAGGGAAAAAAAATACCCGTATTGCCTAAGAATGGTATTTAAAATTTACTAGTGAACTAACTTTCCAAAGTTTATGTTAGATAATAAGGTGGATATTAGAAAGTTTTCATAAAATCATACATATTATCAGAGATGAACTGGTTAATAAAGCTAAGCAAGTCGCAAATTAGCACACAAAAATGATGGCAACTGACGAGGCAAATGAATCACACAGCTAAATCGCACATTATCACACTGCTCTAGAATGAAACAGAACACCAGCAATTTCTGTGGATGATCTACTGAGCTCGCATTACAGATGATAAACAGGGCAGAGCCAGATAGCACACCTTCCCATCGTGCTTGTCATACGTAGCAATGCACTCATTCGTTTTTATCGTCCATAGCTTCACTAGACCATCACTTCCTACAGTAAGGACGTCACAACAAGAGAGTCAACCGAGTTACACCACCCAACACCCCAAAAAATACAATAAAACATGCTTATTTCTTATTACCACAAGAAACAAACTGAGTTCCACGTGAAAGGAATGAAGCTCTTAAAACACTTGATGTATGACCCTCGAATGTCTTCAGGCATGAGCCATCAGCAACATGCCATATTTTGACAGTTTTGTCGCCAGATGATGTTATGACACATTGTTCAACAGGGGAAAACTCAACTGACCAAATGCCTCTTTTATGCCCTTTAAGGACAACAGAGGACACTAGGTTAGGGAGTTTCCATATGCTTGCAGTTCGGTCCTACAGAATCATGGTAATGAGATCTGACAGTTCAATGAGGCAAGTCAAAAGAGCCTTCAAGATAAGTAGCATATATTCAATCTCACCTCCGAACCACTGCAAACAAGGCCGTCATTAGGTGAGACAGACAGAGAATTAATATCTTTATCATGTGCAGCTACACCAGCCTTTGCTTTGAGAGGAATTTCACCGCCAGCATCAATGAGTGTATCATCCCAGGTCCAAACCTTGATGGTCCGGTCACTAATGATAAGGCAAACTTATTTTAGAAGAACATTAGCAATAACAGATAGAGGGAAATGGACAAGGGAACTATCATTCTTGTAAGAAACTGCGGTGAAGAAAGACTGAAAGTGTTGAATAGTTCCACTCATTCCAGAATTTGGACTTGAGCGTTGGTTCAATTCGACATGTTTGCATCCACAAGTAAAACTAGTGAGGTTCTCTAGAACCGATGAACAAATCACCAAGAAGGTCACGAGTTGCCTACATGCATTCCCATGGCTAGTTGACTAATTGGGCAGTTCAATGCCTACACTGCTACATACAATATCGATATCAAAAGGCAAAGTCAATTTCCTTAGAACACCCAGTGGCCCATAGACATGCAAAACCCAACCAAGACGTGGCATCTCAACAGTTCTCAAGACTGTCATACGTCTAGGAAAAGAATATCACTCAGCTCTGAAATGGAACAGTTATGATTTTCAAACTAACCTGCTGCCACTAACAAAAAAGTTCTTCGACTTCTTTGAGAAAGCAACACAACCAATAGCTCCTAGATGGCCTTTACCAGTACCAATACAGCTTCTCTTTTCCATATCCCACAATCTTACCTGTGAGATACCAAATGTTACATCCAAAATGGGGAAAATGACAAAGGAGTAATAACAGTTAACCCACAAAAAATGTATGTTGATTCAGCAATATCTTTAGGCAGGAAATGACACTTACAGTATTATCTTTGCTCCCAGTTACAACAAGTGTCTTCCCAGAAGCAGAGACACAAGTGTCAAGGCAAACAACAAATTCAGTGTGCCCCGCCAGCACATAAGAACATGACATTGATGCAACGTCATAAACACGGACCTGCAAATGAAGGAAATGGTGTGAGAAATTGGTTACAGGAAGTCCACAAGAACTGTAATATAAAATTATTCACGCACCTGCTCCAAGTTGGTGGCAACAGCAAGATATTGTTCCTCTTCCCCAACGAACTTCAAATCAAGAATCTCGTCATTATAACCGATTAGGCGTTTATATAGGTTCAACTGGAAAGTCCCTTCATCAGTTCTTGTACAAGAATAGAACAAAAATTGTTGATCAGCAGCGACACATAGAATTCCTTGATCATCTGGCAACATAATAGTAGCCGTAAAGCCCCTTCTAGATTCCTCGTTTTCTGAGTTGATGGTTACATCAGATGACTGCTGCTCAAACATGCAGACAGCGCTGTGGAATGACCAGAAAAGCAATTGAGAAATGCATTCTAGATGGACATGAGTGAAGCATTTAAGAACTGTATATGCAAGATCAATGTACCTTTCCAAGCACCATATGCGCACGATTCCGCGTTCACCAACCGTAAGAAAGTAACCATCAATTTTTTCCTTCAACTTTGCCGCTTCAACACCCAAACAAGCCAAGATGCCACTCCCTGGTCCAATGAAGGAAACACCTTCTATCATTTCATATGCTGGTATTGTCTTCTTTGAGGCATACTTCCGAAGATCCCACACATTCACAACCTAACGTTTCATCCACTCAAATTGTTGGTGGCTCAGGACAGAAATATGCATTGCAAATTTACAATTTATATACTGGTGAATATCGGAATGCTAGCCATGCAGAAGTATCTAGTCTAGACAAATAAAAAACATGATCATAACTAGCCCCATCCCCCACAAGGCCATGAAGATCATCTATTTTATGACTGTTGCAATCAATTTCAAACCCCAACTTTTCCAGTGTCTAGCAATGACAAACCAATGGTACTCATGCATCATCAAAGTATAAGCTAGCACGCATAGAAATATGAAAAATCAACTTATAAACATAGGAGGAATTTAAGCCAGATTTCAATCCTTCTGCTATACCTTATCCCTCCCTGCACTGAGCAATGTTAGTCCATCTTCTGATAATGCCAACGAAGTCACTGTTGAAAAATGTGCGTTAAGCACAGCAATGCATTTTTTGCTTTCAAGGTTCCAAACGCGCACTGTGCCATCATCACTTCCTGAAAATAACTAGACATCGAAAAAATAATGAGGCTGTAAATACCGCAAACACATAGAGAAATAAAAGGATATATCACTAAAACCAACAACAGCTCAGTGGGGCTAATACTGAGTTACTTGCACCAACAAGAAAAAAGTTCGATTTCAATTGACCCTGTTCACTTTAAGTAATTTATCTCCAAAATCACACTCACCAGAAGGCGCTTTGGATCTTTGTGGAACATTATTGTTGTCACGACACCTGTATAACCTCTAAAGAAATGTGTGCAAAATCCACCATCCACATCCCACACGCACACCTTCTTGTCTGCTCCAGCAGTTGCAAGCAACCCACCAGAGGCATGGCATGCCATGGCCATAACAGGACCATCATGTCCCTGTACGACATATAAAAAAACAAATGAGCATACCTTGGATGTCAATATTGAGGAACAAAAGGAAGGCAATACTAATATACTCAAATGAAACATATAGTTATGGAAGATGTTAACATTTATATATGAAAATCCTCCATTCTGTCACTGCTGTCACCACTACGAAACAGGAATTGATGCACAGCCATTCATGCAAGATGTAGCAAAAGCTAGATTTATCATATTAATATGCATGCCTTATAACACTGTGATGCAAAGCATCAATTAACAGACTGTCGGGTATCAGGAGGTGAAGCTCCCTGAGAGTCTAGCACCTATGCTTGCAACATTTTTTTATTACTTCCAAGAACACAAGCTAGGTAAATTTTCCAGAACTAGCTATTATGCGTTTCCATAAGAAGGTGCAGCTTTTAGAATTCCTGGAGCAAGCTACCAGTTTTGTGTGAATATCTCGGGTGAAGAGCATGGGTTGGTCCATTGCTGTTTCCTGATTTTTCCACGGCGCTTTAGTATCTCTTGATTCATGAGATGTCTGAGAAGGTGATCAGGCATCTATTCATTCACCACCCTATTTGAATTCATACGCACACAAGAGTGCCGGCGTATGCTCAATTTCACATGCACATAAAATCGATACACTAGGCTCGATTCCACATGCGCGAAAAATTGCGCCTGAGCACCCTTTCTTATTAGTTTCACGGATATGAAATTGGGAGCGAGGAGCTCCTTAATAGTAGGCATTAGGATCAGGATGCGATTAGCATTAGGATGCTACATTTCAGACTGGAGGCAGCACAGTTAAGCGCCACAAAACACATGAAGATCAGAAAAGTACCTTCCAGCTGCGGATGCAGGTGCGGGACGCGAGGTCCCAGACCCTAATAAGCTTGCTGTGGCCAGCAGCAAAGAGGAGTCTGGAGTCGGGGGACAGCGCGATCCCCGTGACGGCCTCCGAGTCGCCGTCGATGGGCTCCCCGATGGCGGAGGCGTCGGCGGCCGACACCACGCGCAGCTCGCTGCCGCAGGCGCACGCGAGGAACGTCTCGGCGTCGCCTTCGCCGCGGGGGCAGCGCCCGACGGCGAACGGCCCGCCCGTGTAGAACTGCTGCAGAGAGCGGTCGCAGCGGTAGTTCGTCTTGGGCCCCTGCGACAGAGCCATGGCGTTGCGCGTCGGCGGCAGGGTCGTCGGAGCTAGGGTTTTGCGGTGGCGGCGGCGGCGGTGGCGCGAGAAGGGGGAAGAAGGGTTTAAGAGCTCGAGAGTGGGCAAAATTTCGTGTTTTGCCCCCTTTCCGGTCTATTTTTTGGGATCTGACCCGTTTGGTCCTGGCGGTAGCCTCCCACGCCCTACCGCCCATGGCGGTAGGTGACGGGACGGAGCCTAATGACCGTCAGCTGCAGTTGACGTGGCAAAGGGGCCTACCGTCATAGATCCTGGCGGTAGGCTACTAACACCTACCGCCAGTGGCCCTGGCGGTAGGCCCACTCATTCAACACAAGTCATCCCACGCCTCATCTCTCCCCCGAGCTCAAGTCACCCCCTTTCTCTTTCTACCACAATAGCCTCTTAAATCTCTCTCATTTGGTTTGACATCTCTCCGATGGATTCGTAGCACTTTCATCAGCCAAGGTACATTTTTCATTTTTCCTCATTTTGATTGGTTGAAATCTTGGTTTTGTGTGTATTAGCTCATTTTATTGCAAACCCTAGTTCATCATTTTGGTGTGGTCAAATCAATTAGTATGATGCATTTAGGGTTATGTTTGTTATTTCCTTATGTATTATGTGCCTAGAATTGTTTGTGTATCTAGATATAGTGTTATGATTAGTGGTCATCTTTGGGGTTAGGGTTAGGCTTAAGAAAATAATTAAGATCAAGATCACCTTAATAGTAACCAAGTGTTGTGCTCCATTTGATTTATTTTGTTGATTGTCATCTTAAACCCGTATATTCATATAGGATGGACATTGCAACTATGAGTCTGGCGGTAGCGTGTGAGAAGGTTGTAGCGGAGCGACAGCGTGGTATGACGAGGGAGCTTCAAGCATGGTTAAAGAGTTGTGATGATGCAAATGCCGCCATGATGGATTTTAGCAAGTATTACATTATTGAGGAACCTTGTGATGGTAAGGAGAAGAAAGTTTTTTGGAGGCTTGTGAAAGAAAAAAAGAAGATACTTCATGAGCTCCAGGAGCTGGAATATGCTTGCAGACACGCTTTGGCAACGAAGATTGGGTTCTCTGTCAGCAGAGAAGAAATCCGAGAGCTGGACTTGACAAAACCCGAATAGGTCATTGGATGGGCAATCACACAAGGCGTGTCACAGAATCCGGACCGCCGTGCTTGATGGGGCTGGTTCCGCGAAGCGAATGGTGTGTTGGAGAATTGGGCGGGATCCGTGGACTTTGTACTGAAGCCTAATCGTGAGCGTGACGAACAAATTGAACGTCTTATACGTTTTAGAGCTATTTTTCAGGTGTAGAAAATGTATGCTCGAGCTTGAGCTTGTAATTTTGAACTCATGTCATTCGAATCGGTAGATGTTTTAATTAATTTGAACAAGTGTGTAATGAACTATGCTGAGTTATGTATGTCCTTGATACTTAATTATTTTTGGATGTTATTTGTGGATGTTAGTTCATAGAAGTTTGTAAAAAAGGGGTGAAATAACTCTATTTCAAGGGGGTTGGCACCCTACCGCCAGGGGGTCTGGCGGTAGGCTAGCCAACCCTACCGACAAAAAAACCCAGATCGGTCACAGCAACTAACTGAGGGGGGTTGACACCCTACCGCCTAGGGGTCTGGCGGTAGGCTAGCTAACCCTACCAAAAAAACCATGTCCATCAGAGCAACTAATTGAGGGGGTTGGCACCCTACCGCCGGGGTGTCTGGCGGTAGGCTAGCCAACCCTACCGAAAAAAACCCATGTCCGTCACAACAACTAATTGAGGGGGTTGGCACCCTACCGCCGAGGGGGTCTGGGGGTAGGCTAGCCAACCCTACTGACAAAAAAACCTCCAGGTTCGTTACAACAAACTACATTCGAAGGGGACACCCTACCGCCAGATGGTCTGGTGGTAGGGTCCTGCACCCTACCGCTAGGGCCTCTGGCGGTAGGTTAAAAAGCAGAGCACACACTCTGTTTTTTGTTGATTTCACACAATGCACAACAGTTTATCACAGAAATTCATGACAATAACAAAGAAATTCCAAACAAACATTGGTCTACGAGATAGTTCTGACGACAAATTCATTACAAATGTCAAATTTAAGTCTATAAGCTAGTTCATGACACGTGGCTTCTTGCCTTAGTACTAGATAGTTCATGATAAATGTGGCATGGCTTCATCCGGTTACATGATGTGTCCACCGAAGCGAATGGCCTACTGAGTCATACGAGGCCATTTCCCCTTCTTGTCACATGCCTCATTGTAAGTGCATCTAGTGCCCCTTAGTGATTTTGGTGTATTGAAGACTTATAGGTTAAGGGACTAATATGTTTGTGAGTGTACACATGCTCTATAAGTCAATGAGGAGTTTGATATTTACAGTGAAAGTCGACCCCTAAAAATGAATGTCTTCGGCTGAAGACTTTGGTTCTCCTGAAGACTTTGAAAGTGAAGAAATTGGTGTGACCTTGAAGACTTCGATATTCATGCGAGGAATCTGAAGCGTGAAGACTTTTGTTTTCGTAGTTTCATTTTCTCTTTCTTGAGTCATAGGAAACACCGTACTGTTAAAGGGGGTCGAGGTAATACTAAGGAAACTAATTTCCAAGTGATGTTCATCTCAAAATCCTACACCTACCCAATCCTTCGAGTGAAGCCATTGGAAATCTCATTTCAGTTCAGTCCATTTCTTCAGTGACAGAGACGAAGATCTTCTGGTCTCCGAGGAATTTGTTCTGACCGAGGAGTTAGGAATTCGCCGGTACGGATTGCCTACATAGTGAGGAACATGATAGCCCTGAGGAATTCGAACCTCGAATCCGACCGTTGTTGTGCCACACGCCAGCTGACCAAAATATCCTACCACCTAACGGTCATATCAGCGAAGGGCATTCATGTCTTATCATGTCGGGCTGCTCCCTAGGCTATAAATAGCCGCCCCCACAACCACTAGCAGGTTGGCTGCTCCGAGAGAAACTGACACTTGTCATTTGAGAGCATCCCCATCCTCCGAGGACTTTGAGAGAAAATCATCAAGTGAGGAAAACCCAAATCCCAAACCCAAACCTACAAACCCCAAAGTGATTGAGCATCACTGAAGAGATTGTTCCTGTGTGGAACCGATGCTTGTTACCTTTGAGGACTGTGTATCCTCTAGACGGTTAGGCGTCATGGTCTGAGCATCCAAGAGGAATTGTGGATTGCCAAGTGACCAAGTCTGTGAAGGTTTGGAAGTCACCCGTGAAGACTTACCACTACTGTTGGGCGAGGTCTGTGTGATCTTAGCTCAAAGAGAATACAGTGAGGACTGTGTGTCCGGGACTGTGTGTCCTCAAGTTTAAATACTCAGCCGCTCCAACCAGACGTACAAATGTCACAACTGTTGGAACTGGTCTACCAAATCATTGTCTTCACCAAGCCAACTGGTTCTATTTCCTCAACCCTTTCATTTCCTCATTTGTGTGTTGATGAACCTGATCATTACTGTTTGAAGACTTTGACTGAAGACTTTCTCTAATTCCTCAGTCCTATTTCTTTAGTCTGTTTTATCTTCATCCTGCTTATCCTGTGTTTACGCTTTCTGTACTCTGTGTTTGTCTTTCATTTCATCATGAAGACTATGCTATTGCTCTGTTATGCTTATACCCGAGTACTTATTCCGCTGCAAGTAGTTCTTCATTTAGGAATTTCCTCACACTGAAATTCCTCAGTGAAGAATTCATAAAAATTGCCTATTCACCCCCCCCCCCCGCTAGTCAATGTAACACACTTTCAATTGGTATCAGAGCAAGGTACTCCCTTTGTTCTGTGTGATTTTGGTTTAACCTACTGCAGTTTTAGTTATGTCGACTGGAGGAATGAAGAAAGTGACATGCCCCATCTTCGACGGTCATGAGTATCCCAAGTGGAAGGCCATGATGAAAAAGCGATTCATGGCGATGAACAGCAAACTGTGGACCATCACTGAGATTGGTCTTACTGATCTATGCAAGATGGCTGAGGTTGATGACATTCGCAAGTACACTCTACTCAACCTAAGGCGAAGGATGTCATCTGCTCCTGTTTGTCCCAAAATCAGTCCAGGAACATCATGCATCTCAATCATGCAAAGCTAATCTGGGACCGACTCTCTGAGGTCTACGAATGTCATCTTACTCGTCATGATCCTTGGTTTGAGGATTTCAAGGAATCACTCAAGGAGATGACTTTCGGACCTAAATCATCATCCTCTTCACCATGACTTATGGCAAAGGGTGCCAAGGTAACATAATGCTACCTCTCCGAATCTAGTGATGATGAATCAGGTGATGAATTTGGCCCCAGCTATGTCAAACTTGCTTCCCTTGCCACTAAACAACAAAGAGCTCTTGAAAAAGTTCAAAACATGCTAGATGAAAGCGATGATATGTTGGGTGAGGAATTGGATCGAACTAAGGCTTTGACTGATAGTCTTCAAAAATTTCAGTCAAGTTTGACAACCTTCAAAATCATCATAACACTCTCTTAACTGATCATGAAAAGCTTTCTTATGAATTTCTTCAGAGAAAGCAAGATCTTGAAAAGTTAAAAGCGAGTTATGAAGATCTTCAGAAGGAAAATGATTCATTGCTTGCTCAACATATCAATTCCGCCCAGGAAGAATTTATTCCACCATGTCTAAATGCATTGAGCGTGAATCTGCTAATTCATCACCTGAATGTTCAAATGCTTCTATTGCTGCAAATTCTTCAACTGTCTCTGTGGTTACAAATTCTTCATCTGAGGATACCACATGTATCACTGACGATAATGCAGGGCTGAAGGAATTGTATGTGTCAGGCATTTACAAAAACCTTAAAGGGCATCAGACTCTATGTGATGTGCTCAAAAAGCAGATCTTGAACAGGAACCCTAGGAAAGAGGGTATTGCCTTTGAGAGGAAGCTCAATGATGATGGGACCTATTGGAAACCTGAGCAGTACCCCAAAACCTCATGGGTTGCTGTGAAAGGACCTCCTGTAGATCCATGCAATTTATCTGGTTTTACCTCTGATTCTTCATATTCCTCTAATGAGTCATTTTACTCCAACTATAAACTGTTCAAGATTCAGAACGGCGAAGTATTTGCTAGATATGTTGGAACTAACTGTAGGAACAGTCCCCCTATGAAGAAAATATGGGTTCCTAAAAGATGCCTTGAAAATCTTCAGGTGAATGTCATCATGACACCACCAATGAAGAATAGGAGCCCTAGATCAAATTCTTCATATGGACCAAATTTTTCTTATGGATCCAAGTCCTCATATGGACCAAATTCTTCATATGGTTCAAATTCCTCACGCGGATCAAAATCCTCATATGAACATCATCGTGCTAACACTTCTGTTTCACAGGGAAAGTCTAAAGGCTGTGAATATGTGCATTATTCTTCAAACCATTATGTTCATAAGTCTTCGAAGAATTTCTCTGCTTATTCATATGCATATCCTAACCACTCTTCTGTGAAACGAAGTGCACTGGCTTCTATGCCATCATTTTCTTATGGAGCTCGCAGAATGATGAACTCTTTGCCACCCCTCCAGATGTGGTATGTGAAGAAAAAGAACTAATCTCTTATGCAGAGTCAGGTCTCCAGACGAACTTGATCGTCTGAAGAATTTGCTAGAGACTTGAATGTGCTTGAAAGGACGCAAGCTAATCATGAAGAAATGAATCATTCATTTCTCACGTCCTCATATTGCTATATCTATTACTGTTGATGAGATTGATATCATATTCTTCACTGATGAAGTATATGGGTTCGTAAGTTGCACTAATTCATCTGCAGGATGAACAACCCAAAGCTACTGAGTGGGTCCTCGACAGTGGATGTACAAATCACATGACTGGTGACAGGAGCCTATTGATGGACACTGATTTGTCACCATCTCATCTGAAGCATATCACCTACGCTGACAAAGGCAAAAGCAAGGTATTGGGTCCAGGTAAGGTTGCAATCTCAAAGGATAAACACATGGACAAGGTCATGCTTGTTGAGTCCTTAGGATTCAATCTTATGTCTGTCTCAATGCTTTGTGATCTTGATATGGTTGTTGTCTTTGGCAAATTTCGTTGCCTTGTGCTAATGGAATCTGACAACTCCAAAGTCTTCGAAGGCTTTAGGAAAGGAGACTTGTATATTGTTGATTTCTCTGCAGGGCCACAGCCTGCCACATGTCTATTTGCAAAAGCTTCAGAATGTTGGTTATGGCATCGATGACTTGGTCATGCTGGGATGAGGAACTTGCATACACTCGCGAAGAAGAAGCACATCATTGGCATCGAGGGTGTCAAATTCCTCAAAGACCATCTTTGTGGGGCTTGTGAGGCTGGAAAGATCACCAGAGCCAAGCATCCCTCAAAGACTATCATGACCACTTATCGTCCCTTTAAATTACTTCATATGGATCTATTTGGACCTACTCATTATGCCACGTTCACTTGTTCTGCATCATTATATGGCTTTGTCATAGTTGATGACTATTCTCGTTACACATGGGTGCATATCATCACTTACAAAAATGAAGTGCAGGAAGTCTTCAGACGATTTTCCTCAAGGGCTTCCACTAACTTCGGTGTGAAGATCAAGCATATCAGGAGTGATGATGGAACCGAGTTCAAGAACACTGGCCTCGATGAATGTCTCGATATGCTTCGTATTACTCACGAATTGTCTGCTCCTTATACTCCTCAGCAGAATGGCATCATGGAGCGCAAGAATAGGACTCTTGTTGAGATGGCATGCACTATGCTTGATGAATACAAGACGCCTCAGCATTTCTGGCCTGAAGCAATTGATACTGCGTGCCACATCATCAACATGGTATACCTTCACAAATTCTTCAAAAAGACCTCATATGAACTCCTCACTGACAAGAAACCCAATATAAGTTATTTCAAAGTCTTCGGTGCTAAATGCTGGATTAGAGATCCTCACCATCACTCTAAATTTGCACCGAAAGCACATGAGGGTTTTATGCTTGGTTACGGAAAGGACTCACACACCTACAGAGTCTTCAACATCAATCATCACAAGGTTGTTGAAACTGTAGATGTGCGGTTCGATGAAACTAATGGCTCGCAAAGAGAGCACCTACCTCCTGTGCTAGATGAAATGTCACCTGAGGAATCCATCAAGTTCAAAGCTACTGAGGATGTCACCCCTACCGAAGAATCTGCAGAAGAAGTCATTCCTGATAGTGAAGAAAATCACGCTGGTGCTGCTGAAGAAACCGACCCTGAAGAAACTGTTGGGTCTAAGCAAAGTCGTCAACCCGCACATCCTCGCATAGAAAACGAAGTGCAGATCGAGAAGATCATCAATGACATTTGTGCACCAGGTCCTCTCACGTGCTCAAAAGCTTCACATTTATCTAACTTTTGTGGGCATTTTGCACTTGTCTCTATCGCATAGCCCACTAAAGTAGATGAAGCATTCATGGAATCCGAGTGGATTCAAGCCATGCAAGATGAATTGCATCAATTCGAGCTCAACAATGTGTGAGAGCTTGTCAAGCGACCAGACCCACGCAAGCACAACATCATCGGTACCAAATGGATCGACCGCAACAAACAAGACGAAAATGGCCTCGTGGTGAGTAATAAGGCTCGTCTTGCAGCTCAAGGCTACACACAGGTTGAAGGAATTGATTTCGATGAAACTTTTGGATCTGTTGCTATACTTGAGGCTATTCACATATTGCTTGCTTATGCTAACCATCATAATATCATCTTACAACAAATGGATGTGAAAAGTGCATTCCTCAATGGTAAGCTTGAGGAAGAAGTATATGTTGCTCAACCACCAGGTTTTGAGGATCCAAAATTTCCAGATCACGTCTACAGACTCAACAAGGCCCTCTATGGCCTCAAGCAAGCACCTCGGGCATGGTATGACACACTGAAGGAATTCCTCATGAAGAAAGGCTTCAAACCTGGTTCACTTGACCCAACTCTTTTCACCAAAACATATGATGATGAATTATTCGTGTGCCAAATATATGTTGATGATATTATCTTTGGCTGTACTAACCAGCGTTACCGTGATGAATTTGCCTATATGATGAGTGAAGAATATCAAATGTCTATGATGGGAGAATTGAAATTCTTCTTAGGTCTTCAGACTCGTCAACAATACAATGGCATATTCATATCTCAGGAGAAATACCTCAAGGACGTGTTGAGAAAATTCGGCATGCAAGATTGCAAAGGCGTCAAAATTCCTGTGCCCACAAATGGCCATCTATGCACTGATGAAAATGGTAAAGACTTCGATCAAAAGGTATACCGCTCCATGATTGGCTCTTTATTGTACCTATGTGCATCTAGGCCGGATATTATGCTTAGTGTTTGCATGTGTGCCCGATTTCAAGCTACACCGAAGGAATCACACCATAAGGCTGTGAAGCATATTCTTCGATATCTAGCTCACACACCAACACTTGGATTATGGCATCCCAAGGTCTCTTCCTTTGATCTCATCGGATATTCAGACTCTGACTATGCTGGTGATCGGGTGGACCGCAAGTCAACATCAGGCACATGTCATTTCCTCGGACGATCCTTGGTATGTTGGTCCTCGAAGAAGCAGAACTGCATATCACTCTCCACTGCAGAAGCTGAGTACATTGCTGCTGGATCTTGCTGTGCTCAATTATTATGGATGAAGCAAACACTCAAGGACTATGGCATCAACATGAAGAATGTGCCACTCTACTGCGACAATGAGAGTGCTATCAAGATTGCACACAACCCAGTTCAGCACTCGAAGACAAAGCACATCCAGATTCGTCATCATTTTCTTCGTGACCATGTGTTGAAGGGTGACATCTCCATCGACCATGAAAGTACTGAAGACCAGCTAGCTGATATCTTCACAAAGCCCTTGGATGAGAAGAGATTTAGCAAGTTGCGATGTGAGCTAAATATCCTAGAATCTTCGAATGTTCTTTGAAAAGGACACACATCCTAACACTTATGCTGACTTGATGACTTAGATGTGCAACACATGAAGTAACATTTTTCTTCAATCAATGAGGACTAACCCTCTAAGTGTGAAGAAATTAATGAAGAAATTGATTCTCAGAACCCTACGAGAGTTGTACGCGGTGTCTGAAATCAGTTTTCTTATACGGTGGGTTACGCCACCAACCAAAGTTGAAAAATCTTCAATTTGAGTTTTTCTTCATTTTTGAAATTCCTCAGTTTTTCAAATTCTTCAACTTTGCATTGTCTTCACTCTTTCCGTTGGTGTTCTTCATTTGACTATATATATGAGTTTATGTCCTCTACAACATTCACTTATTGCTAATTTTTCAAGTTGTATTTTCTGCTAAGTGAATGTGATCGGACCCTTTCCCCCTCTATGCTAAACTCAACCCAGTCTATTCACAAATTCTTCATGTGCATTCTATTTGGAACTCGTTCAAATTCTTTGTTGTGTCCTTGTCAGCTGAAGAAATTGCAAACAAAACTTTAAAATATTCTTATCTGAATTTTCGGCTTTTGCCGCTCAAACCGTTATGCATTCCATGATATACTTATCTAATCACCCACAATCTCACATGATCTCCACCTCTCAGTACGTGGGTGACACATGTCGCGCAAATGAGAAGGGTCAGGGGCACGTTCGTCCAAATTCTTTGGGCGAACAATTTTTCACCTCAGCTATAAATACCCCCTTCCCTTCCTCATTTCGTTTTTACTCCGCTCGACCTCACTCCCTCACTCGAGCTTCTCAAGCACTAGTGCCGCCGCTACCTCCATCGTCGCCGGTGAGGAAGAGCTTCACTGCCTCGACCTCGTCGTTGTTGTACTTGCGCCGGCCGCGGAAATCTTCCCTTCGCCGCCGCCGTAGATGTCTTCCTCCGCCAAGTTAGGGCGTGGAAGATCCGAGCCGATGAACTTATAAATCTACACCTCTTGTTCATCGTGTTCTTCATCAAGGGTAATTAAAAGTTACTTTTATCGCATTTATCCTACTGATGATTTTCATCAAATCTTCGAAAGGTGTTTATTCTTCAACCTCCACACTCTAAACACCTAGCACAAATATTCAGTTCTTGATCTGTTTCTCTAAGTGACATTTTTCTTCATGATTCCTCAATTGTGTGAATCTCATGATCCACACAACTCTGGAACCTAAGTCAAAGAACGCTTAATGAAATTTCTTCAAGATACATCGGGTCAATTTCCTCAAACTTGTTCAGCTTTGCAAAAACTTCTGAGAACGCATATGACCTCTCCAAATTATTTGCACATATACTCTGTTCACAGGTACACATGTCTGCTGCTGAATCACTAGGTTCTCATCAACTTAACTTGTTTGCAGCATTCCTCAAAGAAAAGCTGCACACTTCTTCAGAGAACTCGATTGTTCAAATTCCTCGGCTAAAGAAAATGACAGATGGTAAAAGGCCTCAGAAAGGAGGAAAGAAGCTTGAAGTTAATACTGCTTTTGAGATCCCTGCGGACATCTATGCAGGGTACTGCACACCTGATGAGGCAACTCATGGCAAGGAGACGAAGAATGAGCACAAAGTGCGCATTCAGAGGATTGAAAGAAGATGGGCAAGAGAGTGGAGGGAGTACAAATATGTCACTCCCAAATACATGAAGAAATTCGCTCTTAACCCTCCATGCTCAAGACCTTCTTTGGCACCTGGCCAAAGAGCTGATCCAACAAGCCTTAAACATGGTGAGTATTATGCTGATGAATGGGCCAGGCGACAAGCTAAGTTGGCCAAGCAGGACAAAGAAGCAGTGAAGAAATTTAATGAGGATTCTACTGCTGCCGCTGCCGTTGCTGAGGCTTCTTCAAGCAAGAAGGCTATGCCAAAGAAGCCACCCAAGAAACCACCTTCCTCAGCAATGCCCTCATGGCCAAGTTCTTCTTCAATGCCCTCATGGCCAATCTTCTCAGTGCCACCAAGGCAAATTCCTCAAGCTGCACAAATTCCTCGGGTTTCAAAACCCTCAGCTCCTCTGGCAAAGTCCTCAGCACCCGTGCATCTCGCCACGTGCCAAAGGACCACTGGCATATCAATTGCCTCAGGAGCTTCAACAAGTTCTTCAGCTCATCCTTCATCAATCGGTCCCACTCTGCTGAAGACCAAGGCCACTGCTGGACGAGGCACTAGACCAAGTCCTCACAAGAAGCAGGTGGTCTTTCAAACTCCATCTGATGATGAGGCTGATGATGATGAATTAGCTGATATCATCAAGGACAGACAGCAGCGGGCCGCTAGGGCCAAAGGGAGTGATGTGCCCCTTCTACTGGATCCAAAGAAGATCCTCGATTTCATTGATCTTTGGCACAAAGATCCCAATGCTCCAATGCTAGAGTTGGGCCTCACTCCTGGACAAAGTCACATGGTGATAGCGTTCATTGCTGAAGAAAAATGGAAGTTTGACCAAGCCAGAGTGGCTAAGAAAGCATAGTACAAGAAGAAGCGCTATCTAAAGGACAATGTCCTCAGTCTTTCGCCTGAGCAGCTCATTGCACTACAAGGCAGAATGGCAGGGCGCCAAAGTCAGATTCGTCAAGCGAAGTTCACTTCAAGTGCTGCTGTTCCTGTGCACATTGAAGCCATTCCGACTGAAGCATCTGCACAAGCCACTGAAGGAATTGCCAGCACCGCTGATGAAAATCAGGCTGCTGATGAAACTGCAAGCACCAGGGCTACTGAAGAAATTCCAGCCT
This sequence comes from Triticum timopheevii, assembly GCA_963921465.1. NCBI lineage: Eukaryota > Viridiplantae > Streptophyta > Magnoliopsida > Poales > Poaceae > Triticum > Triticum timopheevii. The sequence continues at coordinate 559,212,319 of OY997264.1, read as the reverse complement.
CTGAAGAAACTGCCAGGGCAACCAGTAGTATTGCGCCTGAAGAATCTGCCAGGCCAACTAAAGACTTTGTTGTTGCGCCTGAAGAAATTGCTCAAGACAGGCCAACTACATCAGTTGGGACTGAAGAAATTGATCCTACTCCCACTGCTGTGCCTGCACCAACACCAAGCCCAATTTTCCTTCTGCACTAGAAGTGAAGAAAACCAAAGCTGCGGATCGAGCTGCTTTGAAGAAGAGGAAAGCATCGGCTGCCTCAGAATCTTCAGCCCCCAAGAAGGCGAAGATTTTGACAAGTTCAATGGACAATCCCATTGATGTTGTTCCTCTTGCAAGCATGCCATCAAAGGAACTTGTTCCTCATGGTGAAGAATATCAGATTCCTGAAGAATCTGCTGAAGAAGATCCCTTTGCTGCTTCCACAGAGCAGATGGATGAAGAAATTGAAGTTGAGACTTTCACTTCAACTCCCCAGGTATCATCGCCAACGCCTCAGTTCACTATTGAAGAAGTCGACGTTGAAGAAATGGAAGTGGATGAGGATGTGTGAAAGGATCGATATAGTTAACTAGGGGGGGGGGGTGAATAGGCAACTAACAATTTTTAGCTTTTCATTGCCAAATTAAACTTTGCATCAAAGTAGGTTGTCTAAATATGCAACTAGGTGAACAACCTATATGATGCAACAACAATAAGTGCACAAGCAAGCAAGGGATACAACACAAAAAGCTTGCACAAGTAAAGGCACGAGATAACCAAGAGTGGAGCCGATGGAGACGAGGATGTGTTACCGAAGTTCCTTCCTTTTGAGGGGAAGTACGTCTCTGTTAGAGCGGTGTGGAGGCACAATGCTCCCCAAGAAGCCACTAGGGCCACCGTATTCTCCTCATGCCCTCACACAATGCGAGATGTCGTGATTCCACTATTGATGTCCTTGAAGGCGGCAACCGAACCTTTACAAACAAGGTTGGGGCTATCTCCACAACTTAATTGGAGGCTCCCAACAACACCACGAAGCTTCACCACAATGGACTATGGCTTCGAGGTGACCTCAATAGTCTAGGCTGCTCAAACACCCAAGAGTAACAAGATCTGCTAGGGATTAGTGGGGAATCAAATTTCTCTTGGTGGAAGTGTAGATCGGGGCCTTCTCAACCTATTCTGAGCAAATCAACAAGTTTGATTGGCTAGGGAGAGAGATCGGGCGAAAATGGAGCTTGGAGCAACAATGGAGCTTTTGGGGGAAGAGGTAAGTCAACTTTGGGGGAAGAAGACCCCTTTATATAGTGGGGGGAACAATCCAACCGTTACCCCCCAAGCAGCCCCGCAGAGAGCGGTACTACCGCTTGGGTGGGCGGTACTACCACTGAGCCAGTGGTACTATCGTCCCACCTAGCGGTACTGCCACGCACATGAGGGGAGCAAGGTCCTGGACCCAGAGCGGTACTACCGTGGTGGTAAGGGTGGTACTACCGCTTGGGAGCGGTACTACCGCCACTACTGCCGCACCAAGTACCGCAAAACCCGACACGAGAAAAAGAGGGCTCGAGTCGAGGCGGTAGGAGCCCGGAGCCTCAATGGTACTACGGTGGAAGACAGCAAGCGGTACTACTGGTGAGGAGCGGTACTACCGCTTGTTGTGCTTCGACGGTACTACCGCTGTGCCCGCGGTACTACTGCTGGGACCAGACAGAGCAAACCAGGAGGGGAAGGAGAACTCCATTGAAGCGGGAAGGAATAGTGGGTGCGATAAGGATGTGTACGTGTTGATTCCACCCAAGCCTTACCAAATCGGATCTCCTCTTGATAGTACGGTGACTCCTACGAAACTAGTCCACCAACAGAGAAACGAAGGAGCTGCACCATCTTGAATAAAACACGGAGGGGAGGGTATTGTCTCGTGCCAAAGGATGAATCTCTGAAAATCTCAATGCACACGATTAGTCCGCAAAAGCATTGTCATCAATCACCAAAACACCTTGGGGATAAATATGCCCTTACAATCTCCCCCTTTTGGTGGATTGATGACAATACGGGATTTGCACAAACGGGAAAAGACATAGGACATGCGCAAAACCCCACAACTCTAAAATGTAGATGGGCTCCCCCTAGATGTGTGCTACCTAGATAAGTGCTTTGGACTGCACGGCACACATACTAGGATCAATGCTCCCCCTAGATTTTAGAGACCAACAACCTAAGAAGGATATATGAGAGGATAGTATATAACAGGACAAGCATGCAACTCATAAGATACCGAAGGACTAGATAGACATAAATAATGATAATGATAATAAAGATAAGGTAGCATATGTCTCACACCATATGTCTGGAACTTAGGTCTCACTGGCACAAAACCAAACAAAGCAAACGGCGAGAAAACACACCACAAAGACACACACGCAAAGCAGACAATGACACAAATCCCTAAACTCTCTCCCCCTTTGGCATCAAGACACCAAAAAGGGAAGGAGTGTTGCTATGGCTCCAGGTGAGAGCAAGCGAGGGTCTCGAACATCATATCCCAGTGGGATCGTCTGCACTGCCGTCGTCGGTCGGAAACTGCTCGGCGTCAGAATTAGTCCACGGGCAGTGCTGCTGAATCCACTCCTCCTCCTCAGTAAGCTGGTCCTCAGATCCACTGTTAAGGTGGCACCCAACTAACGCATGAGCTCCTTGTGATGTCCCCTGGCCTTCTTCTCAGCCACATGAGTCATGTACTGACCGTGAGACTCCATGCAGAACAACTTCTTCATCTTGAGCTTGAGCTTCTTTGCCCAAGAGGGCTCTGCCCCAGAAGGCTCATAGTCATCGTCATCATCAGCCTCAGCCTCCTCCTCGGTCTCCATGGCAGCAACAGAAGATGTACCCCCAGATTTAGGGACCTGAGTGCCCCAGTTGTCCTTCTTCCTCAGATGCTTGATCTCATGAGACACCAACTCGCCAGTCTCTAGCATAACCTTGGGATAGACCTGACCCCAGGCCTTCTCAATGAGCAGCATGATGAACGGACCATAGATCGGGCACTTGCGCTCAGAGATAATAGATAAGAGCTCAGACCGCATAACATGAGAAATGTCCAGGGACTCACCAGTGTTCGCTTCCTTCTCATGCTGGCAGAAGAGAAGCATGTCCACGAGATAGGAGTGAACCATATCCAGATTCCCGATGCGAGGGAAAAGAATCTCATGGAAGACACGGTGAAGAATGTCTAGAAAAGCAGGCAGCTCATATGTTTCCTTCTTAGTCTCAGGGTTGATCTTCAGCATGCAGTCGGGCCAAAGAACTTGCTTGTGAGTGGAGGTTGTGTTGCGGTGAGGGCGAAAGCCGACAGGAGGCTCAAGCTCGTGATCTTCCACCCCAAGTAACTCCATGAATACCTTCCACTTGACAGAAAGCAACTTGCCATTGGTCATCCAAGTCAGAGTCCTGTCCCCATCAGTCCCTAGATGGACAGTGGCATAGAATTGAGCCACAATATCTGCATCATAGTCCTTGTTGAATTGCATGATTCTGAGAATGTTCAGCTGAGTGCACATCTGAAGAGCTTCACCAAAGTACTCAGGATCCTTCTCCATATAGTCTGTGTCGATGGAGTGCACATCAACATAGAGATTCTTCTTGGCCTTGAGCACATCAAAGAAGATGGCAAACTGAAAGCGGTTCCAGAACGGACGGTTGACCAAAATGGGTTCTTGGTCTACCTCATAAGGGTTGCGGCGAAGCCTTGCCCAGAACTCCTTGACGTTCATTTGAGGCACGGTTTTGCCCGTTGGCTTCAGCTTGGCAACAGACTTCTTCTTGAGTTGAGGTGGAGGTGGAGCACTAGAGGAACCTCCTGCTAACTCAGATGTGTGGTAGCGCTTCGACGTGGCACGACCGGGGTTGACATGACGAGCTTGATGCTCAGGAAGTTCATCACCTGGAACCAAACACAAGAACACGCAAAACAACCAGAAAGAATGAGCATAAGCCACCAAACACAACAAAAAGGATCAATGAATGGTAGGAACATGATGGAACTTGGCAGGCAGCGGTAGTACCGCGACCTGGAGGCGGCAGTACCGCTCCAAGCGGTAGTACCGCTCCAATGAGAGTGGTAGTACCGCTCGATGCGGGGAAACAGTGGTTTCCTACTGCCGTGGTCAGATCCGGCACTACCGGCCTACCAAATTTAAAAATACTCCTACCAAACGCTAATCCAAAATGTCTAGTTGCCTTCTCCACCCTACTCAAGCCTAGATTTAGCCAAAAATCTAGAGATGCAACCACTATTGCCCCTAAGATGCTAGATCTGAAATCTAGACAAAAAGAGAGAGGGAATGGGGGCAATACCGGCATCCATGGCAAGAGGACGAGGTGGGGATCGACTTCATCGAAGGAAATGGAGAGGGACGCCCCAAAGAAGAAGATCCGCCGGAGCCCTCCCGTGGCGAGACGTTGCTGGAGAGACGAAGAGGAGCAAGGGGGCGAAGCGAATGGGTATGGGGGAGAAGAAACCTCCCCCTGCCCCGACCCCCTGATCCCAGCATGCCACGACAACTAGACAAAACGACTAAGCTCAAAGAAAAGAGAAAAACCAACGGCAAAACGACTAGGCAACAAACACACTAGCAAGGGGCCAAGACACACCTCTTCAAGAGAGGGCGGTGGCCGAGGCCACCTATGTTTGAGTCAGGAGGTATGGCGCCGCGAAGATTTTAACCTTGGGCCCATGACCAAAACTCGTCCTTGAAGCACAAGTACCATCGAAGATGGTTAAAGTGAAAGACTTGATCAATTTATGCATAATGGGGGGAGGGAGAGTTCATTGAGAGAACAACACTCCCCCTATGTCCATGCCTACACATAAACTAGACAACATGTTGAATGTGGTGGGATGTGCATGGGTTCAAGATACATTGCTCGAATCAATGATATTTAGCTCATGCCTTAACTCGCGAAATCTTGCTTCATCCAAGGGCTTGGTGAAAATATCTGCAAGGTTATCATTAGTGTTGACATACTTGAGCTCGATCTCCCCTCGCCTAATGTGATCCCGGATGAAGTGATACCGAATCTCAATATGCTTCGTCTTGAAATGTTGCACCGGGTTGAGAGAAATCTTGATGGCACTTTCATTATCACACCAAAGAGGCACTTTGTCACAAATGACACCGTACTCCTTTAAAGTTTGCCTCATCCATAAGAGTTGTGCAAAACAACTACCGGCCACCACATATTCCTCTTCGGCGGACGAGAGAGACACACAACTTTGCTTCTTGGAAGACCAACTCACCAAAGAGCAACCAAGAAATTGGCACCCTCCGGAAGTGGACTTCCTATCCACTTTGTCTCCCGCCCAATCGGAATCCGTATATCCTTCAAGCTTGAAGTTTGCTCCTCTTGGGTACCATAAGCCAAAGTTTGGGGTATGAGCCAAATATCGAAAGATTCGCTTGACCGCCACATAGTGGCTTTCCTTTGGTGTGGCTTGAAACCGTGCACATATTCCCACACTCAACATGATATCCGGTCTAGATGCACAAAGGTAAAGCAAGGAGCCAATCATGGAGCGATATACCTTTTGATCCACCGCTTTACCATTGGGATCAATGTCAGCACTTGGTAGGCATTGGAGTAGAAGCCGGCTTGACATCACTTAGCTTGAATCTTTTTACCATGTATTGAGTGTATTTGGCTTGGTTGATGAAGGTACCTTCTATTCTTTGTTTGATATCAAAACCAAGGAAGAACTTCAACTCTCCCATCGAAGACATCTTGAACTTAGAGGTCATGAGAGCGGCAAATTCCTCATTGAAAGCTTTGTTAGGGGAACCAAAGATAATATCATCAACATATAGTTGGCATACAAACAACTCCCCTTTGACCTTCTTAGTAAAAAGAGTGGGATCGATTTGCCCAACCTCAAATCCATGATCTTGTAACATCTTGGTAAGGTGGTCATACCACGCACGTGGGGCTTGTTTAAGGCCATAGAGTGCCTTATCGAGTTGATACACATGATCCGGGAAGTAGGGATCCTCGAACCCAGGGGGTTGCTTGACATAAACCAACTCATTAATAGGACCATTAATAAAAGCACTTTTCACATCCATTTGTTGTAATTTAAAGTTGTGATGGGAAGCATAAGCAATCAACAAACGAATGGATTCAAGGCGAGCAACGGGAGCAAAGGTTTCACCATAGTCGATACCCTCGACTTGGAGTAGCCTTGTGCTACCAATCTTGCCTTATTGCGAATGATGTTACCATGAGCATCTTGCTTGTTCTTGAAAACCCACTTGGTTCCAATGACGTTGTGGTTCCCCGACGGCCTTGGCACCAATCTCCACACCTTGTTGTACTCGAAGTTGTTGAGTTCTTCATGCATGGCATTGAGCCAATCCGAATCTTCGAGCGCCTCATAGACCTTTTGGGGTTCCACACAAGAGACAAACGCGTGATGTTCACAATAGTTTGCTAATTGTCTACGAGTGCTTACCCCCTTTCTTAGGCTTCCAACCATGTTCTCCATGAGATGACCTTGGGTGGTGAGCTTGGAAGCAATCTTCACGGCACGACGCTCTAATTCCTCCTCGGATGTGGAGGGAGGAGGATTAACTTGATTATTTTGAGCGCCGTCATGAGCTCGTTCTAGATCTTGAGCTTGCTCTTGATCTTGAACTTGCTCGAGGGGGAGAACTTGACCTTGGGCATAATTTGGTGGTTCACGACCATCTTGAGGTTGATCTTGCCCTTGGTCTTTTTCACGAGGTTGAGGGCCTTCACTTTGTTCTTCGGAAGCGTGTGGGTCTTGGGTTGGTGATGGCTCCACTTGAGTGGAGCATTGTCCTTCTCCTTCTGCCACAAGGGGTTCCTCAATGGGTAGGATATGACCCACACCCATTCTTCTTATGGCTTGTGGAGGAATTTCATCACCTACATCACAAGTACCACTTTGCTCCAATTGGGAGCCATTATTTTCGTCAAACTCCACATTACACGTCTCCTCAATGAGTCCGGTGGACTTGTTGAGGACACGGTAAGCATGAGAGTTTGTAGCATAACCAACAAATATGCCCTCATAAGCTCTAGCCTCAAATTTATACAAACGAACACCTTTCTTGAGAATGAAACACTTACACCCGAACACCCGGAAGTACTTGAGGTTGGGCTTGTTACTGGTAAGCATTTCATAAGGAGTCTTGTTCAAGCCTTTGCGGAGATAGAGCCGATTTGATGCATGACATGCTGTGTTGATGGCTTCAGCCCAAAAGTTGTATAAAGACTTGAACTCCGCCATCATGGTCCTTGCCGCATCCATCAACGTCCAGTTCTTCCTCTCCGCGACACCATTTTGTTGAGGGGTATAGGGTGCAACATATTGATGCTTGATCCCCTCATCACTAAGAAACTCATCCAAGGTGTAGTTCTTGAACTCGGTGCCGTTGTCACTTCTTATTGTCAAGATCTTTGCATCATGTTGACGTTGAGCTTCATTTGCAAATTTGATGACGGTTTGTTGAGTTTCACTCTTCCTCTTGAAGAAATATACCCAAGTGTATCTTGAATAATCATCCACAATCACCAAGCAATACTTTTACCCCCAAGACTATCAAAGGATGGAGGCCCAAAGAGGTCCATGTGAAGGAGCTCCAAGGGTGTCTTCGAGTAGATGATAGTCGTGGGAGGGTGAGCCTTCTCATGAAGCTTTCCTTCGATACACGCACTGCAAGCACGATCTTTGGCAAAACTAACATTTGTTAGTCCACGAACATGGTCCCCCTTGAGAAGACTTTGCAAATATCTCATATTGACGTGGGCTAAACGGCGATGCCAAAGCCATCCCACATCAACTTTAGCCATTAGGCATGTCGCGGTCTTAGTGGGTCGCTCCGAAAAGTTAATCACATAGAGACCGTTCTCAACATGCCCAACAAAGGCTACTTTAAGAGTCTTGCTCCACAAGAGGGCCACAATATCAATATCAAAGAACGTGGCAAAGCCCATGAGTGCAAGTTGACGAACGGAAAGTAAATTGTATGCAAGGGACTCAACAAGCATGACTTTCTCGATCATTAGATCATGAGAAATGACAACCTTGCCAAGACCCAATACCTTAGAAGATGAGGCTGTTGGGGAACGTAGCAGAAATTCAAAATTTTCCTATGTGTCACCAAGATCTATCTATGGAGAAACCAGCAACGAGGGGAAGGAGAGTGCATCTACATACCCTTGTAGATCGCTAAGCGGAAGCGTTCAAGAGAACGGGGTTGAAGGAGTCGTACTCATCGTGATCCAAATCACCGGAGATCCTAGTGCTGAACGGACGACACCTCCGCGTTCAACACACGTACAGCCCGGTGATGTCTCCCATGCCTTGATCCAGCAAGGAGAGAGGGAGAGGTTGAGGAAGACTCCATCCAGCAGCAGCACAACGGCGTGGTGGTGGTGGAGGAGCGTAGTGATCCAGCAGGGCTTCGCCAAGCACCGCGAGATATGAGGAGGGAGAGAGGTAGGGCTGCGCCAGGGAGAGGTGAAAACTCATCTATTGGCAGCCCCAAAACCCTCAAGTATATATAGGGGGAGGGGAGGGGGCTGCGCCCCCTCTAGGGTTCCCTCCCCAGGGGTGGCGGCAGCCCCCAGATGCCATCTGGGTGGCGGCCAGAAGGGGGAAGAGGGGAGGCGCACCTGGGGTGGGCCTTAGGGCCCATCTGCCCTAGGGTTTGCCCCCCTCCCGCTCTTCCCTGCGCCTTGGGCCTTCTGTGTGTGTGTGTGTGTGGGGGGGGGGGGTGCACCAGCCCACCTGGGGCTGGTCCCCTCCCACACTTGGCCCATGCAGCCCTCCGGGTATGGTGGCCCCACTTGGTGGACCCCCGGGACCCTCCTGGTGGTCCTGATACGTTACCGGAAAAACCCAAAACTTTTCCGATGACCAAAACAAGACTTCCCGTATATAAATCTTTACCTCCAGACCATTCCGGAACTCCTCGTGACGTACGGTATCTCATCCGGGACTCCGAACAACATTCAGTAACCACATACAAACTTCCTTTATAACCCTAGCGTCATCGAACCTTAAGTGTGTAGACCCTACGGGTTCGGGAACTATGCAGACATGACTGAGACGTTCTCCGGTCAATAACCAACAGCGGGATCTGGATACCCATGTTGGCTCCCACATGTTCCACGATGATCTCATCGGATGAACCACGATGTCAAGGACTCAATCAATCCCGTATACAATTCCCTTTGTCTAGCGGTATTGTACTTGCCCGAGATTCGATCGTCGGTATATCGATACCTTGTTCAATCTCGTTACCGGCAAGTCTCTTTACTTGTTCCGTAACACATCATCCCATGATCAACCCCTTGGTCACATTGTGCACATTATGATGATGTCCTACCGAGTGGGCCCAGAGATACCTCTCCGTTTACATGGAGTGACAAATCCCAGTCTCGATTCGTGCCAACCCAACAGACACTTTCGGAGATACCTGTAGTGCACCTTTATAGCCACCCAGTTACGTTGTGACGTTTGGTACACCCAAAGCATTCCTATGGTATCCGGGAGTTGCACAATCTCATGGTCTAAGGAAATGATACTTGACATTAGAAAAGCTTTAGCATACGAACTACATCTTTGTGCTAGGCTGAGGATTGGGTCTTGTCCATCACATCATTCTGCTAATGATGTGATCCCGTTATCAACGACATCCAATGTCCATGGTCAGGAAACTGTAACCATCTATTGATCAACGAGCTAGTCAACTAGAGGCTTACTAGGGACATGGTGTTGTCTATGTACCCACACATGTATCTGAGTTTCCTATCAATACAATTGTAGCATGGATAATAAACGATTATCATGAACAAGGAAAAATAATAATAACTAATTTATTATTGCCTCTAGGGCATATTTCCAACAGTCTCCCACTTGCACTAGAGTCAATAATCTAGTTCACATCGCCATGTGATTAACACTCACAGGTCACATCACCATGTGACCAACATCCAAAGAGTTTACTAGTGTCACTAAACTAGTTCACATCATCATGTGATTAAGACTCAATGAGTTCTGGGGTTTGATCATGTTTTTTCTTGTAAGAGAGGTTTTATTCAATGGGTCTGCAACATTCAGATCCGTATGTACTTCACAAATCTCTAGGTCATATTGTAAATGCTGCTTCCACGCTCCACTTGGAGCTATTCCAAATGGTTGCTCCACTATACGTATCCGGTTTGCTACTCAGAGTCATTCGGATAGGTGTTAAAGCTTGCATCGACATAACCCTTTACGCCGAACTCTTTATCACCTCCATAATCGAGAAACATGTCCTTATTACTCCAAGGACAATTTTGACCGCTATCTGGTGATCTACTCCTTGATCACCTTTGTACTCTCTTGCCAGACATGTGGCAAGGCACACATCAGGTGCGGTACTCAGCATAGCATACTGTAGAGCCTACATTTAAAGCATAGGGGACGACCTTCGTCCTTTCTCTCTTTTCTGCCGTGGTCGAGCTTTAAGTCTTAACTTCATACCTTACAACTCAGGCAAGAACTCCTTCTTTGACTGATCCATCTTGAACACCTTCAAGATCATGTCAAGGTATATGCTCATTTGAAAGTACCATTAAGCGTTTTTTGATCTATCCTTATAGATCTTGATGCTCAATGTTCAAGTAGCTTAATCCAGGTTTTCCATTGAAAAACATCTTTCAAATAACCCTATATGCTTTCCAGAAATTCTACATCATTTCTGATCATCAATATGTCAACAACATATACTCATCAGAAATTCTATAGTGCTCCCACTCACTTCTTTGGAAGTACAAGTTTCTCATAAACTTTGTATAAACCTAAAATCTTTGATCATCTTATCAAAGTGCATATTCCAACTCTGAGATGCTTACTCCAGTCCATAGAAGGATCGCTGGAGCTAGCATACCTTTTAGAATCCTTAGGATCGACAAAACCTTTCTAATTGTATCACATACAACCTTTCCTTATGAAAACTGGTAAGGAAACTCGTTTTGACATCCATTTGCCAGATTTCATAAATACAGCTTATGCTAACATGATTCCGACGGACTTAAGCATCGCTACGGATGAGAAAATCTCATCGTAGTCAACTCCTTGAACTTGTGAAAAACTCTTCGCCACAAGTCGAGCTTCAGAGACGGTGACATTACCGTCCACATCCGTCTTCTTCTTAAAGATCCATTTATCTCAACGGCTTGCCGATCATCGGGCAAGTCCACCAAAGTCCATGCTTTGTTATGATACATGGATCCTATCTCGGATTTCATGGCTTTTAACCATTTGTCGGAATATGGGCCCACCATCGCTTCTCCATAGCTCGTAGGTTCATTGTTGTCTAGCAACATGACCTTCAAGACAGGATTACTGTACCACTCTGAAGTAGTACGCATCCTTGTCACCCTACGAGGTACGGTAGTGACTTAATCCGAAGTTTCATGATCACCATCATAAGCTTCTACTTCAATTGGTGTAGGTGCCACAGGAACAACTTCCTGTGCCCTTCTACACACTTGTTAAAGTGACGGTTCAATAACCTCATCAAGTCTCCACCATCCTCCCACTCAATTCTCGAGACAAACCTTTCCTCGAGAAAGGACCCGATTCAAGAAACAATCCCTATTGCTTTCGGATCTGAATTAGGAGGTATACCCAACTATTTTGGGTGTCCTATGAAGATGCATTTTATCCGCTTTGGGTTCGAGCTTATCAACCTGAAACTTTTTCACATAAGCGTCGCAGCCCCAAACTTTTAAGAAACGACAACTTAGGTTTCTCCAAACCATAGTTCAAACGGTGTCGTCTCAATGGAATTACATGGTGTCCTATAAAGTGAGTGCGGTTGTCTCTAATGCCTAACCCATGAACGATAGTGGTAATTCGATAAGAGACATCATGGTACGCACCATATCCAATAGGGTGCAACTATGATGTTCGGACACACCATCACACTATGGTGTTCCAGGCGGTATTAATTGTGAAACAATTTCCACAATGTCTTAATTGTGTGCCAAAGCTTGTAACTCAGATACTCATCTCTATGATCATATCATAGACATTTTATCCTCTTGTCACAATGATCTTCAACTTCACTCTGAAATTACTTGAACCATTCAATAATTCATACTTGTGTTTCATCAAGTAAATATACTCAACATCTACTCGAATCATCTGTGAAGTAAGAACATAACGATATTCACTACATGCCTCAGCACTCATTGGACTGCACACATCAAAATGTGTTACTTCCAACAAGTTGCTATCTTGTTCCATCTTACTGAAAATGAGGCTTTTCAGTCATCTTGCCCATGTGGTATGATTTGCATATCTCAAGTGATTCAAAATTAAGTGAGTCCAAACGATCCATCTGCATGGAGTTTCTTCATGCGTATACACCAATAGACATGGTTCACATGTCTCAAACTTTTCAAAAACGAGTGAGTCCAAAGATCCGTCGACATGGAGCTTATTCATGCGTTTTATACCAATATGACTTACATGGCAGTGCCACAAGTAAGTGGTACTATCATTACTATCTTATATCTTTTGGCATGAAAATGTGTATCACTACGATCGAGATTCAATAAACCATTCCTTTAGGTGCAAGACCATTGAAGGTATTATTCAAATAAATAGAGTAACCATTATTCTCCTTAAATGAATAACCGTATTGCGATAGACATGATCCAATCATGTCTATGCTCAACGCAAACACCAAATGAAAATTATTCAGGTTTAATACTAATCTTGATGGTAGAGGGAGCGTGCGATGTTTGATCACATCAAACTTGAAAACACTTCCAACACATATCGTCAGCTCACCTTTAGCTAGTCTCTGTTTATTCCGTAGCCTTTTATTTCGATTTACTAACACTTAGCAACCGAACCGGTATCTAATACCCTGGTGCTACTAGGGGTACTAGTAAAGTACACATTAACATAATGTATATCCAATATACTTCTATCGACCTTGCCAGCCTTCTCATCTACCAAGTATCTAGGGTAATTCTACTCCAGTGGCTGTTCCCCTTATTACGGAAGCACTTAGTCTCGGTTTTGGGTTCAACCTTGGGTTTCTTCACTAGAGCAGCAGCTGATTTGCCATTTCATGAAGTATCCCTTCTTGCCCTTGCCCTTCTTGAAACTAGTGGTTTCATCAACCATCAACAATTGACGCTCCTTCTTGATTTCTACTTTCGCGAGTACCTCAAGGATCATCATATCTATCCCCGATATGTTATAGTTCATCACGAAGCTCTAGCAGCTTGGTGGCAATGACTTTGGAGAAACATCACTATCTCTGGAAGATCAACTCCCACTCGATTCAAGTGATTGTCGCACTGAGACAATCTGAGCACAAGCTCAACGATTGAGCTTTTCTCCCTTAGTTTGCAGGCTAAGAAAATCGTCGGAGGTCTCATACCTCTTGACGTGGGCACAAGCCTGAAATCCCAATTTCAGCCCTCGAAACATCTCATATGTTCCGCGACGTTTCGAAAACGTCTTTGGTGCCTCAACTCTAAACCGTTTAACTGAACTATCACGTAGTTATCAAAACGTGTATGTTCGATGTTCGCAACATCCACAAACGATGCTTTGGGTTCAGTACACTGAGCGGTGCATTAAGGACATAAGCTTTATATTGTCCGCATAATCGCTACTGTCAACTTTCAACTATATTTTCCCTAGGAACATATCTAAACAGTGGAACTAAAGCGCAAGTTTACGACATAATTTGCAAAGATCTTTTGACTATGTTCAGGATAATTAAGTTCATCTTATGAACTCCCACTCAGATAGACATCCCTCTAGTCATCTAAGTGATTACATGATCCGAGTCAACTAGGCCGTGTCCGATCATCACGTGAGACGGACTAGTCATCATCGGTGAACATCTTCATGTTGATCGTATCTACTATACGACTCATGCTTGACCTTTCGGTCTCTTGTGTTCCGAGGCCATGTCTGTACATGCTAGGCTCATCAAGTCAACCTAAGTGTTTCGCGTGTGTAAATCTGGCTTACACCCTTTGTATGTGAAGGTAAGAATCTATCACACCCGATCATCACGTGGTGCTTCGAAACGACGAACTTTCGCAACGGTGCATAGTTAGAGGGAACACTTTCTTGAAATTTTAATGAGGGATCATCTTATTTACCACCGTCGTTCTAAGCAAATAAGATGCATAAACATGACAAACATCACATGCAATCAAATAGTGACATGATATGGCCAATATCATTTTGCTCCTTTTGATCTCCATCTTCGGGGCTCCATGATCATCATCGTCACCGGCATGACACCATTGTCTCCATCATCATGATCTCCATTATCGTGTCTCCATGAAGTTGTCTCGCCAACTTATTACTTCTACTACTATGGCTACCGGTTAGCAATGAAGTAAAGTAATTACATGGCGTTGTTCAATGACACGCAGGTCATACAATAAATAAAGACAACTCCTATGGCTCCTGCCGGTTGTCATACTCATCGACATGCAAGTCATGATTCCTATTACAAGAACATGATCAATCTCATACATCACATATCATTCATCACATTCTTCTTGGCCATATCATATCACATAGCATACCCTGCAAAAACAAGTTAGACGTCCTCTAATTGTTGTTTGCATGTTTTACGTGGCTGCTATGGGTTTCTAGCAAGAACGTTTCTTACCTACGCAAAACCACAACGTGATATGCCAATTGCTATTTACCCTTCATAAGGACCCTTTTCATCGAATCCGTTCCGACTAAAGTGGGAGAGGCTGGCACCCGCTAGCCACCTTATGCACCAAGTGCATGTCAGTCGGTGGAACCTGTCTCACGTAAGTGTACTTGTAAGGTCGGTCCGGGCCGCTTCATCCCACAATGCCGCCGAATCAAGATTGGACTAGTAACGGTAAGCATATTGAACAAAATCAACATCCACAACTACTTTGTGTTCTACTCGTACATAGAATCTACGCAATAGACCTTGCTCATGATGCCACTGTTGGGGAACGTAGCAGAAATTCAAAAATTTCCTACGTGTCACCAAGATCTATCTATGTAGAAACCAGCAACGAGGGGAAGGAGAGTGCATCTACATACCCTTGTAGATCGCTAAGCGGAAGAGTTCAAGAGAACGGGGTTGAAGGAGTCGTACTCGTCGTGATCCAAATAACCGGAGATCCTAGTGCCGAACGGACGACACCTCCGCGTTCAACACACGTACAGCCCGGTGACGTCTCCCATGCCTTGATCCAGCAAGGAGAGAGGGAGAGGTTGAGGAAGGCTCCATCCAGCAGCAGCACAACGACGTGGTGGTGGTGGAGGAGCATGGTGATCCAGCAGGGCTTCGCCAAGCACCACGAGATATGAGGAGGGAGAGAGGTAGGGCTGCGCCAGGGAGAGGTGAAAACTCATCTATTGGCAGCCCCAAAACCCTCAAGTATATATAGGGGGAGGGGAGGGGGCTGCTCCCCCTCTAGGGTTCCCTCCCCAGGGGTGGCGGCAGCCCCCAGATGCCATCTAGGTGGCGGCCAGAAGGGGGAAGAGGGGAGGCGCACCTGGGGTGGGCCTTAGGGCCCATCTGCCCAAGGGTTTGCCCCCCTCCCACTCTTCCCTGCGCCTTGGGCCTTGTGGGGGGCACACCATACCACCTGGGGCTGGTCCCCTCCCACACTTGGCCCATGAAGCCCTCCGGGGATGGTGGCCCCACTTGGTGGACCTCCGGGACCCTCCCGGTGGTCCCGATACATTACCGAAAAAACCCGAAACTTTTCCGGTGACCAAAACAGGACTTCCCATATATAAATCTTTACCTCTGGACCATTCCGGAAATCCTCGTGACGTCCGGGATCTCATCCGGGACTGTGAACAACATTCGGTAACCACATACAAACTTCCTTTATAACCCTAGCATCATCGAACCTTAAGTGTGTAGACCCTACGTGTTCGGGAACCATGCAGACATGACTGAGACATTCTCCGGTCAATAACCAACAGCGGGATCTGGATACCCATGTTGGCTCCCACATGTTCCACGATGATCTCATCGGATGAACCACGATGTCAAGGACTCAATCAATCCCGTATACAATTCCCTTTGTCTAGCGGTATTGTACTTGCCCGAAATTCGATCGTCGGTATACCGATACCTTGTTCAATCTCGTTACCGGCAAGTCTCTTTAGTCGTTCTGTAACACATCATCCCGTGATCAACCCCTTGGTCACATTGTGCACATTATGATGATGTCGTACCGAGTGGGCCCAGAGATACCTCTCCATTTACACGGAGTATCAAATCCCAGTCTCGATTCGTGCCAACTCAACAGACACTTTCGGAGATACCTGTAGTGCACCCTTATAGCCACCCAGTTACGTTGTGACGTTTGGTACACCCAAAGCATTCCTACGGTATCCGGGAGTTGCACAATCTCATGGTCTAAGGAAATGATACTTGACATTAGAAAAGCTTTAGCATACGAACTACACGATCTTTGTGCTAGGCTTAGGATTGGGTCTTGTCCATCACATCATTCTGCTAATGATGTGATCCCGTTATCAACGACATCCAATGTCCATGGTCAGGAAACTGTAATCATCTATTAATCAACGAGCTAGTCAACTAGAGGCTTACTCGGGACATGGTGTTGTCTATGTACCCACACATGTATCTGAGTTTCCTATCAATACAATTGTAGCATGGATAATAAACGATTACCATGAACAAGGA
The DNA here is from genome assembly GCA_963921465.1 of Triticum timopheevii. Lineage (NCBI taxonomy): Eukaryota > Viridiplantae > Streptophyta > Magnoliopsida > Poales > Poaceae > Triticum > Triticum timopheevii. The sequence goes on along the minus strand of OY997264.1, from coordinate 559,195,574 downwards.
AATATAATAATAACTAATTTATTATTGCCTCTAGGGCATATTTCCAATAGAGGCATCACCCCACTCGACATTGGTGGGCATAGATGGGATCTTTTGCACGTCCACCACCAAGTCTTTGCTCCCGGTCATATGATTTGTTGCTCCACTATCGAGCAACCATGATCCCCCACCGGAAGCAAACACCTACAAGAGATCAATGCTTGGTTTTAGGTACCTGAGGGAGTCCTGGACTAGGGAGTGTCCGGATAGCCGGATTACCATCATCGGTCGAACTATCATCGGCCGGACTATCATCATCGACCGGACTCCAAGACTATGAAGATACAAGATTGAAGACTTCGTCCCGTGTCCGGATGGGACTTTCCTTGGCGTGGAAGGCAAGCTTGGCGATACGGATATGTAGATCTCCTACCATTGTAACCGACTCTATGTAACCCTAGCCCTCTCCGGTGTCTATATAAACCGGATGGCTTTAGTCTGTCGGACGAACAACATCAACCCTTACAATCATACCATAGGCTAGCTTTTAGGGTTTAGCCTCCTTGATCTCGTGGTAGATCCACTCTTGTAAACATCCACAATATCAATATCAATCAAGCAGGACGTAGGGTTTTACCTCCATCAAGAGGGCCCGAACCTGGGTAAAACATCGTGTCCCTTGTCTCCTGTTACCATCCGCCTAGACGCACAGTTCGGGACCCCATACCCGAGATCCGCCGGTTTTGACACCGACATTGGTGCTTTCATTGAGAGTTCCTCTGTGCCGTCACCGATAGGAAGGATGCCTCTTCCCGTCTTCAAGGACGGTATCTTCGCCAATGGAGCCTTGGCCGCCGGTCAAACTATCCGGCTAGGAGGTTTTCTTGTGACCGCCTGTCCGGCCACCGCTTCCACGATGACCTCTCGGGTCATCGATAGCAATCTTCACGTCAACTCGGAATTCGCCGAGCATCTAGATCCAGCAGAGCTCTCGTCTGTTAACGAACTCTTGGATCGGATCGCTGCCCTGGGAGTCGGTACAGACTACGATCAGATTGGGCTTAAAACCGATCTGAGAGAGATTAACTCTCCCCAGGTCACCCACCACGTTGCGGTGGTAGAAGAACAATGCGGCGACTCTTCTCCTGTATTGAAAACTAGTCATGTCCGGGCTCCCAAACCCTCCATGCCGGATTCCCGCGGAGGGACAGACTTCGATCGAGCACTGAACTTAAATCAGGCCTCGTTCCGGACTCGTTGGACAACATCCAGCAATCAAAGCTTCCAAATTTGGAAACTTCTCGGCCTTCGAGCCTTGAGATGGGTAGGGTTCCGGACTTAGTTCCACCCACCCGACCAGATATATGCGATATATCTCTAATCCGGCAAGAGCCCGCTGAAACAGTACATCACTACTGGGCCAGATTCCTCCTGGTTATGGACAGGATAATGGACCGCCGAGAGGAAAACGCAATCTCAATTTTCTGCAATAATTGCACGGACAAGGGAATCTTGAAAGCCGTCAGCCGTCGTGAAATCACACGCTTCGCCGACCTGGCATCCATAGTGCAAAAGTACTGTGCGATAGAGAGTTTCCGGAAAACCGAAGATAGGTTTTGGGACAATCCGGCCCCGGATACAGCCCCAGTCCGCAACAAAAGGGTGCATCACACTCAGGCACCAGGTGCAAGAACCAAAAAAAAGAAGCCCCTTAAAGGGAACGGAACCATACTGGAGGGATGGCTCAGCAGACCCCGTACAATTCACAGTACAGAGGGCGCTGTCCCGACACATAGCCTTCGAGCATGTTGGATATTACGGCAGGTGGCCAAAAGTGGCGAGGAGCTTCTAACCCCGGGAAACCACACCAACAATACCGGTACGGTATCAACAGTCTTCGAGACTTTCGCATCAAACAATATGCGGAAACGAACAATCCGCAGCCTCGCCGAAGTCTACCAAGTAGCCACAGCAAATCCTTGGAGCGACGCGGCCATCACCTTCAACGCCAGCGATGAACCTAAATTCCGAACAGCCCGAGCACCAGCCGCATTGGTCCTCAGTCCGGTAGTGGACGACTTTCGACTTACCAAGGTACTCATGGATGGCAGCAGCGGATTAAACCTCATCTACGAGGAAACCCTTCAAAAAATGGAAATAGACTGGAGCTGCATTGAGCGAAGCAGCACAACCTTCAGAGGAATAATCCCTAGCCGGGAAGCGCGCTGCACAGGAAAAATCACACTCGATGTGGTATTCGGCTCGCTGGACAATTACAGATCCGAAGAAGTCACGTTTCAAGTGGCCCCGTTCAACAGCGGATATCACGCTATATTAGGACGAGAGGCATTCACAATCTTCCAAGCCGTACCCCATTATGGGTACATGAAGCTCAAAATGCCTGGGCCCGGCGGAATAATCACTCTCGTTAGTGACCCGGATATGGCATTCCGCGCCGAAAACAAGATGGCCGCATTAGCCCTGGAGGCACTATCTGAAGCCTTAGCGGTAGAGGAACTCACCGCGCTGCGCTCTACGGTGAATAGGGACGATGTGATACTCGATAAGAGATCCAAGTCCACCTCCTTTAAACCAGCAGAAGAAATAGTAAAATTCCAGGTCCACCCAACGGACCCGACAAAGACGGCCTCCATCGGGGCACAATTGAACCCTGATGTAGACGCCGCACTGCGAGAATTCCTTCGGGAAAATTGGGACATTTTCGCCTGGCACCCCTCGGATATGCCCGGAATCCCACGCAGATTGGCAGAACACAGCCTAAACATCCTACAAGGATTCAAGCCAGTCAAACAGGCTCTTCGACGATTTTCCGAACCCAAAAGACAGGAAATGGGAGAGGAACTAGCCAAACTATTGGAAGCCGGATTCATCAGAGACATCAAACATCCGGATTGGCTAGCAAACCTGGTAATGGTACCAAAGAAGGACAAATCCTGGCGCCTATGTGTCGATTTCAAAGACCTAAATAAAGCCTTCCCAAAGGATCCCTTCCCCCTCCCCCGCATCGACCAAATCATCGATGCCACTGCAGGGCACGATTCATTGTGCTTCCTGGACGCATACTCCGGCTATCATCAAATCAAGATGGCAGAAGCGGATCAAGCCGCAATGGCATTCATTACTCCATATGGACCATTCTGTTTCAACACGATGCCCTTCGGACTTAAAAACGCCGGTGCAACATATCAGCGCATGATTCAGACATGTCTGGCTACCCAGATCGGCAAAACAGTAGAGGCATACGTAGACGACGTAGTCGTCAAAACTAAACACGTCGGAACTCTAGTAGACGACTTGAGGGTCACATTCGACAACCTCCGAGCATATGATATTAAGCTGAATCCGGAAAAATGCGTTTTCGGCGTACCAGCCGGAAAGCTCCTGGGCTTCATTGTATCCGGTAGAGGAATTGAAGAAAATCCGGCCAAGATCCAAGCTCTATCACAGCTGGATATTCCAAAAAACCTCTAACAGATCCAGAAATTGACTGGATGCGTGGTGGCCCTCAGCCGCTTTATCTCCCGCTTAGGAGAAAAGGCATTGCCCCTCTATCGCCTCCTCAGGCACACCGAACACTTCGAGTGGACGGATGCTGCCACCGCCGGACTCGAAGAAATAAAGGCCATATTGGCAACGAATCTGGTCCTGGCTGCGCCCAACCTGGGCGAACCAATGTTGTTATACATCGCAGCAACACATCAAGTTGTAAGCGCGGTACTCATCGTCGAACGAGAGACAGAAGGGCATAAATTCCCTCTTCAAAAACCAGTGTACTACGTATCCACTGTGTTAACCCCCTGCAAGTCCCGTTACCCACACTATCAGAAGATCGTGTATGCAGTGTTCATGGCATCCCGAAAGCTCCGACACTACTTTCAAGAGTGTTCGATAATAGTGGCCTCTGAAGTACCACTCAATGACGTTATAAACAACCGCGACGCAACGGGCAGGATTGCAAAATGGGCCATTGAGCTCTTACCATTCGATATAACTTACAAACCTCGGCGAGCTATAAAGTCACAAGTTTTGGTTGACTTTGTCGCTGAATGGACCGAAGCCGAACTCCCTAAAGAGTACGGCGCATACTCCAATTGGATTATGCACTTCGATGGCTCTAAAATGTTGGCCGGACTGGGGGCTGGCGTCGTATTGACGTCCCCGACCGGTGACACAGTCCAATACGTACTTCAAATAATGTACACGGACTCCAACAACGCAGCCGAATACGAGGCCCTTTTACATGGTCTCCGGATGGCAATCTCCATGGGCATTCAACGCCTAGAGGTGCGCGGGGATTCAAACCTCGCAATATCTCAAATAAATGGAGACTTTGATGCCAAGGATCCGAAAATGGCAGCATATCGCAACGCTGTCCTAAAAATGTCAGCTCGGTTCGACGGACTCGAATTCCATCACGTAGCCAGGGATAATAACCAAGCGGCCGACGTATTGGCACGCATCGGCACAAAACGTGACGCTGTCCCTCCAAACATCTTCCTGGAACGGCTGTTCAAGCCATCCGTACTATGGGAAGAGGAGTCCAGAAATAACAAACCGGAAGCAGCCACACCAACCGACACAAAGCAATTTGACATAAGCGGCGATTCCGCCGCTGAAATAACACCTTCAGCCCACGACATAATGGCCGTAATCGCCCCGTGGACAGAACCATTCCTAGCCTACTTACTTAGGCAGGAACTCCCCGAAGACCAAAATGAGGCCCGCTGCATAGTTCGGCGATGTAAAGCCTACAAGGTCCACGAGGGAGAACTTTATAAGAAAAGCACAACCGGATTCCTTCAAAGGTGTATCTCCAAAGAGGAAGGGCGAAACCTCCTGGCTGAAATTCATGCCGGACTAGGCAGACACCACACAGCAGCCCGGGCCCTCGTAGGAAAGGCATTCCATACAGGATTTTATTGGCCGACGGCCCAGGCAGATGCTCAGGACTTAGTCCAAAGATGCGTCGGTTGTCAGCTCTTTGCTAATCAGAGCCATATGCCACCCACCGCCCTCAAAACTATACCCATTACCTGGGCGTTCGCGGTCTGGGGACTTGACATGGTTGGACCCCTTAAAGGGGGAACCCACAAGCAAAGGTACCTATTGGTCATGGTGGATAAATTCACCAAATGGATAGAGGCCAAGCAAGTTAAAACGGCAGAGTCCGGACCAGTGATAGACTTCATATCTGGGGTAGTACACCGTTACGGTGTCCCCCACAGCATCATCACCGATAACGGCACAAACTTTACGGCCGACGAGGTTAAATCATGGTGCAAAAATATGGGCATTAAGCTCGATTACGCTTCAGTCTATCATCCTCAAACCAACGGTCAAGTGGAACAAGCAAATGGTCTAATAATGAGCGGCATTAAACCCAGATTAGTGCGGTCCCTTACGAAATCAGACACGCACTGGGTAGAGGAGCTCGACTCCGTACTCTGGGGGCTGCGGACAACGCCCAACCGTACTACCGGATTCACACCATTTTTTATGGTGTACGGCGCAGAGGCAGTTCTGCCCTGCGACATTAATCATGACTCACCTCGAGTGCGCACGTATGAAGAAAGAGAGGCCGAGCTAGATCGGCAGGACAGCTTGGACGCATTGGAGGAAGAACGCGACGTCGCCAAGGCTCGTTCCGCATTCTATCAGCAGCAGGCTCGTAGATATCAAAGCAGAGAAGTACGGGCCAAGACCTACAACGTTGGCGAACTAGTTCTACGCCTGCCGGACAAGAAAAAGGACAAGCTCAAGCCCAAATGGGAGGGCCCCTTCATTATCGATCAAGTCCTGATCGGCGGAGCGTACCGTCTACAAAATGTGTCGGATAACCGACTCGAGCCGAACCCATGGAGCGCAACCCGCCTCCGAAGATTATATGCCTAGCGCCGGACTAAGAGTTCGTCCTCTTCCCCTGCTCAAATTTTTATACTTCAGCTGTCTTTTATTTCTCTTTCTTCTCTTAATCTCCTATCAAAAAGCCCTTAAGGGCCTACTTGCGCATTGTTCGCACACACTTGATGTGCCATTCGCACTCATTATACCTGGGGGCTTCTTTACCAGAAGCTTAAATTATAAGGGCTTCATGCCCAGCACATGTGTCAAGCTTCCACATGTACCTTTTATTCACCATTATATGCATCGATATGACTTAAGTTTTGGCCAAGCTGGGTTGCCTGGCTCCTGTGCTTACCCCTACGTTCCCGATTGTTCGGCTAGGAGGTAAAGGGAGCACCTCTGCGATTGTTACTGCCGGGTCAGCCGGACGTGTACCTCAGACTGGGTGAAGCCGAAAGCTAGCGTTCTTAAGGGAATATTCGGTCGGTGACTTGAAAGATGATTTTACCTACTTATTTATCTGCCCCCAGATGTTTTTCTGCTTTTTTCGCAGTCTGGACATGCACTTTAGGGCATGCCACCCCCAGAGGAAAGGAACCCTTAACGGAACTATTCTCCCTGGAAGATGTTTCTTACTAACCATGTAATATAACATAACTAGTTGGGCACTTGTCTGATAAATCACTAATGACCCCTATGCCTGGTCTCCATGCATACCCCGGTTGTTTCATAACCGAGAAGGTATTCGGACACACTCCAGACTCTAGGGTCCCGAGGTCGAAGCGAAAAGGTCGGCAAAGACAAACAATCTACAATCCGGCTAGAAGGCATTTTACATGTCATTTTATAATACAATGTCAAATTGACTGACTGTATTCTTCCTCAATCCCGTCTAACAGGCTGTCTAATTTACAGTCCTGTTGGGAAAACTTAGCGGCCAACTCTACTTGGCCGTATACTAAACTTACAGGGATCTCCTTCCCATCGGGCCCCACAGGTCCGACTTCGGCCATGTGGTTGGGATCCACCTTCTTGTACCGCGTCTTCACCATGGCCCAGGCCTCCCTGGCACCTTGGCGGCAGGCTGAAATCTTCCATAAATGGAAGCGCTGCCGCACTCCCTGAAGCTTCTCCGCAAGCTCCCCAAGGCCCTCGGGTAGGGAGAAGGCTGGCCATAAAGCCTGGATGACGCCGCTCATTGCCTGCCGAACTCGTTCGATCAGTTGCAACAACTCGGGAAGTTGATCACCCGTTGATATGGGCATCTCCTCCGCAGGGCGACCTGTGAGTATACCTACAGACATATTTTGTCAATTGACTTCCTCGCCGAATTCTTCTTTTCAAAGGAGTTTCCTCAAGCACTTACTATAGATGCTGCGACGAAGCCGCTGATTCTCCTTAACGGAGCCAGACAGCTCGGCCCGAACGCCTTTCAGCTCTTCTCCAAGCTGGGCATGGGCATCCTGGAGCTTGTTCCTTTCGTGCTGCACCTTATGCAGCACCCTCTCGCCGGCCTTCAGCTGGCACAGAAGTTCTTGCCTGTCCGGATCTTGTCCGGCAGCACCTGCAACGTCATTATCAGACTTGCGCACAGGCCAAACACTAATTATCTTTTTAAAATAATGTGTTACCAGGAGAGGTCCCGGTGTTTCCTCCTGCGGCAGTGAGTGCGGCCTCAAGTTGAGCCTTACACTCTTGCAGCTCCTGAGACAGTTGGGTATTCTTCTCGGTAAGACCCTGCGTTTCATATGATCCTTAAATCAGTTAATATAACTACTTTAAGTCTCGGGGGCTACTGGCATATATAACTATTAAATTCTCTTACCCGTATGTCTTTTACATACTGCTCCATGGCTCTGGTCAAACCATCTTGAGCGGCACGGAGGTGCGCGTCCCTTGCGTTAAAGGCGTCCAACGGCTCAGGGGAGAAGCACGCGTCACGAAAAACTGTCCGGCGGTGCCTGTGGTTCATGGCGCTCTCCACCTCAGATTTGGTGGCGGACAGTCTGTCGGCATCCTCCGTTGGAGGAGTATCCGGCTCGCGCCTTGCGCTCGCCTCCCCCTCCGGACCAGGCGCTGGAGCTTGGCTGGTAGAGGCCGGATTGGCAACCTCTACGCCCGCAGTCCGGCGGGCGCTTTTCCTCCTATAAAAGTCATGAGCACTCAAACGCTTCCTAGGAACGTTGCTCCAAATAATGAATTGTGAGCTATACCTTTGCGGCGACGTTTCAGTCCGCGCCGCGCTCCTCTTCCGCCTACTGGTCCGGACTGGCCTTTGATGGTCAGCCACCGCGGGCTCGGCTTCCCGCCCTAGAGGCGCCTCCTGCACAGCGTCATCACATACCGTGGTCAGAAATAAGCAAGGAGGGAATAACGGTGTCAGGACTTCGGTCACAATCACCTGGGAAGCCGGATATAGCCCGGGATAGTCGGCCGTAATGGCGACTAAGGCATTATCCATGCTAAGCTGATGGAACACCCCGTCGATTAGCTCCACTCCTATGTCCGGATCCTCTTCGGAGGCCGGATCTCGGGATCTCTCTGGATCCTCGGGTTGCGGAGCTAGACTTAGCATGTCCTCCACCATCCGACGTAGCTCCTGCGTCGAAAGAAGAACACAATATAAGAAACTTAAATTTCAAAGGCATGGGTTGGACGCACAGAGTGTTCGCTTACCCAAGGCCGGGGATTATTCATGGAGAACCCATTCAACGGGTTCGTCCGAAGGAAATCCTCCTTCTCCCCCTTATACAGGCCGGACAGGATCTTCACCAGGTCTTCGGCCGAATCCGGCCCTTTGCGGCCATGGCGGGTGGCATCGTCCTCCCCGTTGAAATCCCACATGGGGTGGCCCCTGTATTGTAGTGGCTGCACCCCCCACATAATGCATGTTGCCATGACTCCAATCATGGTCAACTTGGAATGGGCCGGTAACCTTATCCGGCCCATCAAATAATGGACGCTCTTGTCTTCCTCCAGTTGGGGGCTCCGCGGACGCCAACTAAGGCGTTTCTTCAGAGGAGCATTGCTGAACTCCGGGAGGCCGATCCGAACAGGGTCCGGTAGCGGAGCGTCTTCTATATAAAACCATTCTGAAGGCCAGTCTTCGGACGCCTTCTTAGGGGTTCCGGATGGATATCCGGTCCCGGCAATGCGCCATATTTCGGCGCCGCCCACTTGATATATGGACCCCTCATGAGAGCGGGGTACAAGGCAAAACAACCTCTTCCATAGCGCGAAATGGGGCTCGACGCCCAGGAATAGCTCGCAAAGAGCTATGAAACCCGCAATATGCAGGATCGAGGCGGGCGTGAGGTGATGAAGCTGGAGTCCGTAGAACTCCAGGAGCCCGCGGAGGAACGGATGTACAGGAAATCCGAGCCCCCTTATCAGATAGGGGACGAAGCATACCCGCTCCCCTTTGTTGGGACTTGGGGTAGCCTCCGCTTGCTACCCACCTTTGTAGGTGGCTAGCCCGGCTCGGACCGGAACCATGAAGGCCGGAGGGAGATATCCCCCCGTTTGGAGCTTCACCTGCTCGTTGTGCGGAACAGAGCATCTCCTCCAATCTCCTGGCAGAGGGCTAGGAGCGCGAGAAGAGGAGCTGCGTTGATGGTCCATGATGGAATGGATTCTTGGTCGAAAGCGCTCCGATGAGTATTCGCGGGAGGAAGATGGTGATTTGGATCTGGATTCTTGCCTCTCTTATAGGCAGATTATTCGCACAACTAGGGGGTAAAACATAAAGGACACCCTGGCTTTTCGCATTCGAGCGACGCGTGGAAGAAGGCCATTATTGGGCGTGGAAGCCGAGAAGCACAACATTGATGAGGAAGCCAGACACTGTTCGGCCGGTACATGGAACTTGAAGGAGAACCCGCCTTGCAACGCCGAAGACTATACACATGCTGGACTTATCATCATTGAAGACTGGTTCGGGGGCTACTGAGGGAGTCCTGGACTAGGGGGTGTCCGGATAGCCGGATTACCATCATCGGCCGAACTATCATCGGCCGGACTATCATCATCGACCGGACTCCAAGACTATGAAGATACAAGATTGAAGACTTCATCCCGTGTCCGGATGGGACTTTCCTTGGCGTGAAAGGCAAGCTTGGCGATACGGATATGTAGATCTCCTACCATTGTAACCGACTCTATGTAACCCTAGCCCTCTCCGGTGTCTATATAAACCGGATGGCTTTAGTCTGTAGGACGAACAACATCAACCCTTACAATCATACCATAGGCTAGCTTTTAGGGTTTAGCCTCCTTGATCTCGTGGTAGATCCACTCTTGTAAACATCCACAATATCAATATCAATCAAGCAGGACGTAGGGTTTTACCTCCATCAAGAGGGCCCGAACCTGGGTAAAACATCGTGTCCCTTGTCTCCTGTTACCATCCGCCTAGACGCACAGTTCGGGACCCCCTACCCGAGATCCGCCGGTTTTGACACCGACAGTACCCATTTAGTAATGGGTCCTTTTATGTTAGTAACAAGGGTCTTAGGAACCCAAATAGACCATTCAATGTACTCATAAGGAGAACCAACAAATTTAGCATAAACATGCCCATCACTAGCACGACACAACACATAAGAAGGGTTAAAGTCGCCGGCTTTGTTGGAGGAGGTGGTTTTGCCCTTTTTGACATCAACACCCTTCACATTGTTCTTCTTCTCCTTAGGAGCACCCTCTCCCTCTTCACAAAGGTTTTCTTGAGAGGAGGAGGTCGTTTGGTCTTGTCGTTCTTCTTCTTGTTCTTGGACTTGGGTGCGAACCCAATTCCCTCCTTGGCCACAACTTCCTTTTGATTGCTCAAAAGGTCATTGAGGTTCTTCTCACCTTGAATGCATGTCACAAGGCCTTTCTCAAGTTGATCCTTCAATTTGGCATTCTCCTCCACAAGATGCACATGCTCACAACACGGGTTAGTGGCATATGCATTATCAATTAATACCATATGAGGAAAGGAGGCCTTTTTCTTGGTTAGCTTAACTTGGAGTTGAGCATGAGACTCCTCGAGGTTTGCATGAGCACCCTTCAAGACCTTGTGGGCCTTGTCAAGTACATCAAACTCCTCCTTGAGTCTAGCATGATCAACCCCAAGTTTAGCCTTCTCGGAAGTTAGCACACGAGACACAACAAGAGCAGGATCAAGATCTTTCTTTAACTTGGCATGGTCATCGTTGTGTGACTCCTCAAGAGCCAAACGATGCCCACGCTCTTCCTCAAGAGCATTAGAGAGATCTGATATCTCATCGGCATAGTCACGACTATGACCTTCCATCTTAGAGATGGTTTCTTCGTGAGCCTCGATCATGTCACTGGCTTCACCAAGTTGTTCCAAGAGAGCAACTAAGTGCTTCTTGGATTTGCCCTTGAGCTTACTCATAAAAGACTCAAATTCATTTACTTCCTCATTAGACCCCTCACTTTCATCAATGCCATCCATCAAAGAGGGATTAGTACTGATGGTGGTTTTGATGTTGGGGGTTACCTTGTTGGTGGCTTTAGCCATGAGGCACTTGGCGGTGATGTTCTCGTTGGGTGAATCAAAGAGAGACATCCGGGGAGTTGTGGCAATGGCAACGGATGCCATGGCCATTGCTTCACTATCTTCATCATCATCGTCATCCTCACGGTATTCTTCTTGAACCACCAACCCTCGAGTAGGAGTCTTCTTGGTGAAGTTGTTCTTGTTGGGGAAGGACTTGGCTTTGTCTTTTCGGATGAGCTTGCCACCATTATCTTCCCGCTTCTCGTAAGGACAATCCGCAAGAAATGGCTCACATTGCCACAATTGTCACAAGTTCTTACTCGTTGCTTGCCCTTGAAGCCACTCGAGTTGTTCTTGTTGAAATTGGGCCTTGAGTTCTTCTTGCTCCAAAATTGCCTTGAAGCAAGAGCCATGTGCTCATGATAATCATATTTTGTATGTTCGGGGTTGCTCTGCTCATCTTCCTCTTCTTCCTCTTCTTCCACAATAACCTTGGCCTTCAAGGCAAGGTTGGGCTTCTTTGCCCTTTGAGAGCGGAGCACCGCGTTATCGGCGGTCTTGCCAATATGCTCATTGCAACGAACTCATCCAACACTTCACTTGAGGTCATGGAGTGGAAGTCTGGTCTTTGACGAATGATGGAGGACATGCCTTGTTGTAGGGCATCATGGCCTTGAGGAACTTGCGCTTGATCCAATTGTCATCCGTGTCCTTGCTCCCATGATCTCGGAGTGAGACCGCGAGTTTGGTTACTCTCCGAAAGAGCTCACGAGGTTCTTCACCTTCTTTCATTGCAAACTCATTGGCTTCATCTTGCACCACTTTATAGTTGGAGCGTTGAATGCTTGCGCTTCCTCGATAGAGAGACACAACGCATTGCCATGCGTCTTTGGCCATGGCATGGGATCGGAGATGAGGGAGATCTTCGGGGAGGATAGCATCTTGGATGATGAAGAGAGCATTCTCATTGAATTGATTATCCACTGCTTCTCTAGGGGTGAAGTTGCTTCGATCATGTGGATAGAAACCTTCTTCAATGATTCTCCAAAGATTAGTATTCACATGATTTAAATGACGCTTGAAGCGATACACCCAAGAATCAAAAACCTCATTTTTCACAATCTTAGGAGGAGGGCCGGCATGATTTAAATGAGTAGAGGGAATCGGTCCTCCATAAGTTGGAGGTTTCACATGGGCAAAGATGCCGGTGCCATTTCTACCACTAGTAGAAGGACCCTTCTCACTATTAGCTTCCCCCTTATCGGAGTTAGCATCCGTCACCTTGTCCATGGGATCACCCACTTTCAACGGCGAGGTAGATAGTTTAAGTCCTTCTAAGAATTTATTAAACATGCTTTCAACCTTGGTTGTCAGGAGGTTTTCAATGTGTCCAAGGCCACATTGAATTCCTCACGGGACACCGAAGTTTGCCCATCACCCGTAGATGAGTTCGGATTCACACTGGAGTGCTCCTCCACACCGTCTACGGTGTTAACCATACTCTTCGGACGACAAAGTCCTTAATAAAGAGACGAGGCTCTGATACCAATTGGAAGGATCGATATAGTTGACTAGAGGGGGGGGGGGGGTGAATAGGCAACTAACAATTTTTAGCTTTTCATTACCAAATTAAACTTTGCATCAAAGTAGGTTGTCTAAATATGCAACTAGGTGAACAACCTATATGATGCAACAACAATAAGTGCACAAGCAAGCAAGGGATACAACACAAAAATCTTGCACAAGTAAAGGCACGAGATAACCAAGAGTGGAGCCGATGGAGACGAGGATGTGTTACCGAAGTTCCTTCCTTTTGAGGGGAAGTACGTCTCCGTTAGAGCGGTGTGGAGGCACAATGCTCCCCAAGAAGCCACTAGGGCCACCGTATTCTCCTCACGCCCTCACACAATGTGAGATGCCGTGATTCCACTATTGATGTCCTTGAAGGCGGCGACCGAACCTTTACAAACAAGGTTGGGGCTATCTCCACAACTTAATTGGAGGCTCCCAATGACACCACGAAGCTTCACCACAATGGACTACGGCCCCGAGGTGACCTCAACCGTCTAGGGTGCTCAAACACCCAAGAGTAACAAGACCCGCTAGGGATTAGTGGGGAATCAAATTTCTCTTGGTGGAAGTGTAGATCGGGGCCTTCTCAACCTATCCCGAGCAAATCAACAAGTTTGATTGGCTAGGGAGAGAGATCGGGCAAAAATGGAGCTTGGAGCAACAATGGAGCTTTTGGGGGAAGAGGTAGGTCAACTTTGGGGAAGAAGACCCCTTTATATAGTAGGGGGAACAATCCAACCGTTACCCCCCCAAGCAGCCCCGCAGAGAGAGGTACTACCGCTTGGGTGGGGTGGTACTACCGCTAAGCCAGCGGTACTACCGTCCCACCTAGCGATACTGCCGCGCACATGAGGGGAGCAAGGTCTTGGACCCAGAGCGGTACTACCGCGGTGGTAAGGGCGGTACTACCACAACTACTGCCGCAGCAAGTACCGCAAAACTCGACACGAGAAAAAGAGGGCTCGAGTCGAGGCGGTAGGAGCCCGGAGCCTCAGCGGTACTACGGCGGAAGACAGCAAGCGGTACTACCGCTGAGGAGCGGTACTACCACTTGTTCTGCTTCGGTGGTACTACCGCTGTGGCCCGCGGTACTACCGCTGGGACCAGACAGAGCAAACCAAGAAGGGAAGGAGAACTCCATTGAAGCGGGAAGGAACAGTGGGTGCGATAAGGATGTGTACGTGTTGATTCCACCCAAGCCTTACCAAAGCGGATCTCCTCTTGATAGTACGGTGACTCCTACGAAACTAGTCCACCAACAGAGAAATGAAGGACCTGCACCGTCTTGAATAAAACACAGAGGGGAGGGTATCATCTCGTGCCAAAGGATGAATCTCTGAAAATCTCAACGCACACGATTAGTCCGCAAAAGCATTGTCATCAATCACCAAAACACCTTGGGGATAAATATGCCCTTACAATGTGGACATTGGCTGCACCACTCCAGTGGTGAACGATGATTTTTGGGATAGTCAACACCCCAACTCTCCTCTGTTCACACCACTACAGCAAATTCCTCAGTCCCCAGCACCAACAGAAGTTCAGATGGGCTCTAAAGAAATACACACTGCCCCTTCCATTCATGAAGAAATTCCAACCACTCGTGCTGATGAAAATGCTGCTGAAGAAATGGAGGCCCAAGCTGCAAATGAAGCAGAAATTGAAATTCCTCAGCCTGCGGCTCCAGAAATTGACATACCAGAGGTTATTCTTCAGATCACCGACACCCCTCAGCCACAGCCAAAGAATCCTCCATTCTTTAAAACTCCGAAGTTCAAGGCTGATGCCTTCTTCAATGAGCATGTATTCTTCACTAATTACAATCCCTATAATTCTGCTCGTCTAAGGAGGAAGCGCTTCTGGACAGCTAGTCAAGCAAATTTCTATTCTTCAGTGCTATTCAACATATATAAAGTCTTCGACCATGAGAATATTCCTCACTTGGATATGGAATCACTGCCTTGCTTTACGCCAGTCCTCGCTGCCATTCATGATGCTGGCCTGCTCAATTTCTGCACTAACATTTGCGATTGGAATGAAGAACTCATTCTTCAATTATATGCAATGCTGCACATCACCGGCAATGTTGAAGATGTGAACTCATTGGTGTTGGACTGGATGACAGAGAACACATACTATAAGGCACCGACCACTGAATTGCTTCGTGCCATGCCTGTCAGTCCTTCCCCAGAAGGTGCACGTCTCATCTACTCTGAAACTAAGCTGTCAGATCATTTCATGCAAGTGCTAATGAAGCCATTGACGCCTGGACAAGCCTCAAGGACCAAATTCCTTGTGAAGGAATTGCAATATGTGCCAAGGACAGTCTATCGCATTCTGACAAAGGCATTGAGTCCAATCAAAGGCCACGACTCAAATGATGAAGAAGTCATTGGCATCATGAAGAATCTGCTTTTCAACATCATGCACGGTATTCCCATAAACTATCATGATTTCTTCATGAGGACTTTGGCAAATGTTGCAATGTCCCCGTTCGAGTTGAAGCCTTACGCTCCCTGGATTATGAGATTCCTCAGATCAAGGTCTTCACTCAACTACAAAGCTGAAACACTCAACCATGGCAGCTACTTGCCCCCAATTGAAGTCCTCAAGCGGATATTTTCCTCAGCTGATGAAAAGGGCAAGGCCATTGCTATAATTGATGAGGGAATTCGACCATTGGATGGACAGTTTCGCAAAGCTGCCTCATACTCCACCAATGATGACTCTGCTACTCATGATTCTGCCGCTAATGCCTCAAAGCAAAGTCCTCAGGCAATAGCTCCAAGGGTGATGACTGATCGTGAGCTTCTCCTCAGTCTTCATCAAAAGGTGGATCGCAATCACAAATGGGTAAAATGTCAGTTTGGTCGCACCATGACTGCCGCATCTAATTCAGTGAAGAAGAACCATTACTACCTTAATGAAGTGTTTGATCGCACCTGGGCTATACTGTCTCACCTTTACGGTGATGAGGATCTCAAGCAGATGGGTTTCAAGTGGGACTTCGGCTGGTCTAAGCCTCCACCGAAGAAATTCAAGAAAGTTGAAGTTCCTCCATTGGTGCCCAGTTCATATTCCTCATCCCGTGATACTAATGAAAATGAAGATCTGGACGACACTGCGGCATGCCCTACTCCAACAACCGACCCCAACAATGCTGGCGCTCCTCCATCGACTTCGTGATGAAATTCTTCAGGGGCGTTAGTCCTCACTTTTTGTCCCTTTTGGTCATCTGATGACAAAGGGGGAGAAATTTGAGTTAGTCTTCAAGCGGGTCTATATATATGGGCATTTTTTGTTAAGTTGCAACTCTCGCTCTTCTGAAGCTTTTGTTGTATGAGTTCTAAACTTAAGTCCGATGGTGACCTGATGCTTATGCTCTACTTTTTTTGCATGCTATTTCCTCATTAATGCTATGCACGCATGCTGAATCACATCAGTCACCATATTTCATCATGCATTTCAAATTCTTCATTCTATATGTTAAATGCGTGTATGAATTACAAGATATAGGGGGAGTTCTCCATGATTCTACTCTTCAAATGTGCATTGCTTCAATAGCAAATTCCTCACTATGCACATCCTCATGGGGAGTTCTTCTATATCTTGCAATCAAATTCCTCAATATTGAGTACTTTCAATTCATATGTTTATCCTGTTGAAAACTTAACCTATATTGTCATCAATCACCAAAAAAGGGGAGATTGTAAATGCATCTAGTGCCCCTTAGTGATTTTGGTGTATTGAAGGCTTATAGGTTAAGGGACTAATATGTTTGTGAGTGTACACAGGATCTATAAGTCAATGAGGAGTTTGATATTTACAGTGAAGGTCGGCCTCTAAATATGAATGTCTTCGGCTGAAGACTTTGGTTCTCCTGAAGACTTTGAAAGTGAAAAAAATGGTGTGACCTTGAAGACTTCGATATTCATGCGAGGAATCTGAAGCATGAAGACTTTTGTTTTTGTAGTTTCATTTTCTCTTTCTTGAGTTATAGGAAACACCCTGTTAAAGGGGGTCGAGGTAATACTAAGGAAACTAATTTCCAAGTGATTCTAATCTCAAAATCCTACACCTACCCAATCCTTCGAGTGAAGCCATTGGAAATCTCATTTCAGTTCAGTCCATTTCTTCAGTGATAGATACGAAGATCTTCTGGTCTCTGAGGAATTTGTTCTGACTGAGGAGTTAGGAATTCGCCAGTATGGATTGCCTACACAGTGAGGAACATGATAGCCCTGAGGAATTCGAACCTCAAATCCGACCGTTGCTGTGCCACGCGCTAGCTGTCCAAAATATCCTACCACCTAACGGTCATATCAGCCAAGGGCATTTATGCCTTATCATGTCGGGCCGCTCCCTAGGCTATAAATAGCTGCCCCCTACAACCACTAGCTGGTTGGCTGCTCCGAGAGAAACTGACACTTGTCATTTGAGAGCATCCCATCCTCCGAGGACTTTGAGAGAAAATCATCAAGTGAGGAAAACCCAAATCCCAAACCCAAACCTATAAACCCCAAAGTGATTGAGCATCACTGAAGAGATTGTTCCTGTGTGGAATCGACGCTTGTTACCTTTGAGGACTGTGTATCCTCTAGACGGTTAGGCGTCATGGTCTGAGCATCCAAGAGGAATTCTGGATTGCCGAGTGACCAAGTGATCTGTGAAGGTTTGGAAGTCACATGTGAAGACTTACCACTACTTTTGGGCAAGGTCTATGTGATCTTAGCTCAAGGAGAATACGGTGAGGACTGTGTGTCCGGGACTGTGTGTCCTCGAGTTTAAATACTCAGCCGCTCCAACCAGACGTACAACTGTCACAGCAGTTGGAACTGGTCTACCAAATCATTGTCTTCACCAAGCCAATTGGTTCTATTTCCTCAACCCTTTCATTTCCTCATTTGTGTGTTGATTAACCTGATCATTACTGTTTGAAGACTTTGACTGAAGACTTTCTCTAATTCCTCAATCCTATTTCTTCAGTCTGTTTTGTCTTCATCCTGCTTATCCTGTGTTTACGCTTTCTATACTCTGTGTTTGTCTTTCATTTCATCATGAAGACTATGTTGTTGCTCTGTTATGCTTATACCTGAGTACTTATTCCGATGCAAGTAGTTCTTCGTTTAGGAATTTCCTCACCCTGAAATTCCTTGGTGAAGAATTCATCAAAATCGCCTATTCACCCCCCTCTAGTTGACGTAACGCACTTTCACTCATCCTCCTCTTGCGCCTCGCGAGCCTTTGTAGGCTTTCTTGCCCTCTCCTCCTCACGAGCAAGCTTCGCTTGGCATGCCCTCTCCACCTCTCGTTTCTTCCGCTCCAACCTCTCCTTCTAATGACGCTCCTCCTCCAAACCTCTTTGAAGTGATTCTGGAACAACCATTGACACCTAAGATAATCTTGATATTGGTCCTTTTGGACATCTTCTGGCACTTCCTGATCTATCCATGTGAAGTACTAATACGTCTCCAACGTATCTATAATTTTTTAGTGTTCCATGCTATTGTATTATCTGTTTTGGATGTTTTATATGCATTATTATGCTATTTTATATTATTTCTGGGACTATCCTATTAACCTAGAGCCCAGTGTCAGTTCATGTTTTTTCCCTGTTTTTGAGTTTCGCAGAAAAGGAATATGATACGTCTCCAACGTATCTACTTTTCCAAACACTTTTGCCCTTGTTTTGGACTCTAACTTGCATGATTTGAATGAAACTAACCCGGACTGACGCTGTTTTTAGCAGAACTGCCATGATGTTGTTTTATGTGTAGAAAAGAAAAGTTCTCGAAATGTCCTAGAAATCCACGGAGGCACTTTTCAGAATTAATAAGAATTTTTGGCGAAAGAATCAAGGCCAGGGGGCCCACGGGCTGTCCACGAGACAGGGGCGCGCCCCCCTAGGGCGAGCCCTCCTATCTCGTGGCCCCCCTGGACACCTCCCAACCTCAACTCCAACTCCATATATACCGTCTCGGGGAGAAAAAAATCAGAGAGAAAGTTTCATCGCGTTTTACGACATGGAGCCACTGCCAAGCCCTAATCTCTCTCGGGAGGGCTGATTTGGAGTCCGTTCGGGGCTCCGGAGAGGGGGATTCATCGCCGTCATCATCATCAACCATCCTCCATCACCAATTTCATGATGCTCACCGCCGTGCGTGAGTAATTCCATCGTAGGCTTGCTGGACGGTGATGGGTTGGATGAGATTTACCATGTAATCAAGTTAGTTTTGTTAGGGTTTGATCCCTAGTATCCACTATGTTCTGAGATTGATGTTGCTATGACTTTGCTATGCTTAATGCTTGTCACTAGGGACCGAGTGCCATGATTTCAGATCTGAACCTATTATGTTTTCATGAATATATGTTTGTTCTTGATCCTATCTTGCAAGTCTATAGTCACCTATTATGTGTTATGATCCGACAACCCCGAAGTGACAATAATCGGGATACTTCTCGGTGATGACCATAGTTTGAGGAGTTCATATATTCACTATGTGTTAATGCTTTGTTCCAGTTCTCTATTAAAAGGAGACCTTAATATCCCTTAGTTTCCGTAAGGACCCCGCTGCAACGGGAGGGTAGGACAAAAGATGTCATACAAGTTCTTTTCCATAAGCACGTATGACTATTTACAGAATACATGCCTACATTACATTGATGAATTGGAGTTAGTTCTATATCACCCTATGTTATAACTATTGCATGAGGAATCACATCCGGCATAATTATCCATCACTGATCCATTGCCTACGAGCTTTTCATATATTGTTCTTGGCTCATTTACTTTTCTGTTGCTACTGTTACAACTACTATAAAAACCCCAAAACATTTATCTTTACTTTTGCTACCGTTACCTTTATTATCATACCACTTTTGCTACTAAACACTTTGCTGCAGATACTAAGTTATCCAGGTGTGGTTGAATTGACAACTCAACTGCTAATACTCAAGAATATTCTTTGGCTCCCCTTGTGTCGAATCAATAAATTTGGGTTGAATACTCTACCCTCGAAAGCTGTTGCGATGCCCTATACTTGTGGGTTATCAAGACTAATTTCTTGCCGGGGAACATAGCTCTATTCTCTAAGTCACTTGGGATTTATATCTGTTGATCACTATGAAGAACTTGAAAGACAATCGAACTACTATTTTTCCCTCAACTACGAGGGGAGATAAGGAACTGCCATCTAGCCTTGCACTAGATTCTCCTTCTGTTATCAGTAGGCTTGCTACACCTAAAACTACTACTGCTATGAATTCTGATATGTCGCATGTTATTGATGATGTCACTTCCGCTATGCATGATGAAACTACTTCTGTGCATGATACTACTTTGCCATTAGGTGAATTTCTTGATGAACAACTTGCTAGATTTAGGGGGAATGAAATTACTGAAGATCCTATTACTGATGATAGTGATGATGAAGGTCCCCCCAATGATTATGTATTACCTGTTGTTCCTAAGGGTTATGTTATGCATGAAATAGCTGCTATGGAAATTCTTGCTTGTAATGATAGAAATGATCTTAAGAAATTATTAGCTAAATGGAAGCAACAGTCTCTTAATGCTAGAATGAAACCTGATCCTGCTTTTGCTACTTCATCTATCTGTGTTACTGATAAGGATTATGAATTCTTTGTTGATCCTGATATTATTACTTTAGTTGAATCTGATCCTTTTTATGGCCTTGAATCTGAAACTGTTATGGCACATCTTACCAAGTTGAATGATATAGCTACCTTGTTTACTAATGATGAGAAGTCTCGCTATTTATATATCCTTAAGATATTTCCGTTCTCATTAAAGGGTGATGCTAAGACTTGGTATAATTCTCTTGCTCCTGGTTGTGTGCGTAGTCCCCAGGATATGATTTATTACTTCTCTGCTAAATATTTCCCTGCGCATAAGAAACAAGCTGGCTTGCGGGAAATATATAATTTTGTGCAAATCAAAGAAGAGAGTCTCCCACAAGCTTGGGGGAGGCTTCTCCGGTTACTTAATGCTTTGCCTGATCATCCTCTTAAGAAAAATGAAATACTTGATATCTTTTATAATGGACTAACCGATGCTTCCAAGGACTACTTGGATAGTTGTGCTGGTTGTGTTTTCAGGGAAAGAACAGTCGACGAAGCTGAGATACTATTGAATAATATGTTGACTAATGAAAATAATTGGACTCTCCCTGAGCCAATTCCTGAAGTAATTCCTGAACCAATTGAGCCAACTCCCGAGCCTATTCCTAAACCCACTCCGAAGAAGAGAGGTGTTTTATTTCTCAGTCCTGAAGATATGCAAGAGGCAAAGAAATCAATGAAAGAAAAAGGTATTAAAGCTGAAGATGTTAAGAATTTACCTCCTATTGTAGAAATACATGGTCTTAATTTACCGCCTGAAGAACCACATTGTCTTGATAACCCGACACAGGTAGTAAAGGTAAATTATCTCTATAGATATGATAAAGTTGAAGTACCCTCTACTAAATTTCATAGCCCATGCTTAGATTAATTTGATGACTTTACGGCTAGACAAGAAAGTTTTAATGCTTATGTTGGTAGAGAGTTAAAGAATAATGCTTTCGAGATAGGACACGTAGGTGATAATCTGGCTAGAGTTAAAGATGAACTTCACCGCGTTAGCAAATATGCTTCTATGGTTGCTACTCAAGCTGAGCAAGTACTTAAAGCTCAAAATGATTTGCTTGATGAATTGAATAATAAAAATGACTTTGCTGTTAGAGTGGCTACTAGAACTGGTAGAATGACTCAGGAACCTTTGTATCCTGAAGGCCACCCTAAGAGAATCGAGCAAGATTCTGAGAGAAATAATTTAGAGGCACCTGGTTCTTCTAAAAAGAATAAAAAGAAAAATGATAGGACTTTGCATGCTTCTAGTGAAACTACTGTAGACACACCTAAAAATCCCAATGATATTTCTGTTTCTGATGCTGAAACACAATCAGGTGATGAACATGAACCTAGTGATAATGTTCATGTTGATGCTCAACCTAGCAAAGACAATGATGTAGAAATTGAACCTGCTGTTGATCTTGATAACCCACAATCAAAGAGTCAACGTTATGATAAGAGAGATTTTGTTGCTAGGAAGCACGGTAAAGAAAGAGAACCATGGGTTCAGAAACCCATGCCCTTTCCTCCTAAACCATCCAAGTCAAAGGATGATGAGAATTTTGAGCGCTTTGCTGAAATGATTAGACCTATTTTCTTACGTATGCGCTTAACTGATACGCTTAAAGTAAATCCTTATGCTAAGTATATGAAGGATATCATCACAAATATAAGAAAGATACCGGAAGCTGAAATTTCCACCAGGCTTGGTAATTACACTTTTAAAGGTGGAATACCAAAGAAACTTGGAGATCCGGGTGTACCAACTATACCATGCTCTATTAAAAGAAATTATGTTAGAACTGCTTTATGTGATCTTGGAGCCGGTGTTAGTGTTATGCCTCTCTCTTTATATCATAGACTTGAGTTGAGTAAGTTGACACCTACTGAAATATCTTTGCAAATGGCTGATAAATATACTGCTATACCTGTCGGTATTTGTGAGGATGTGCCTGTTGTGGTTGCAAATGTCACTATCTTAACGGACTTTGTTATTCTTGATATTCCCGAGGACGATAGTATGTCTATTATCCTTTGTAGACCTTTTCTTAATACTGCAGGGGCTGTTATTGATTGCAACAAAGGCAATGTCACTTTTCATGTTAATGGTAATGAGCATACGGTACACTTTCCGAGGAAACAATCTCAAGTTCATAGCATCAATTCTATTGAAAAAGTTCCAACTATCATTTTTGGAGGTTTTGAATTTCCTCTCCCTACTGTCAAGAAAAAGTATGATAATCTTATTGTTGGGTATTTTCATATTCCCGTTGAGGTAACTTAGTGTTATTCGAAATTTCTCCGGTTCCGTGTTACTCGGAATGAGTTTGTTAACAAGACTTGATCAACTTTGTTAGTGGGTTCATTTTGATGATCACGAGATGGATGAAACTAGAAGGCACAACCTTCTTACCCTCCTTTTGCTTGCTGTTATTTAGAATAATGTTTTGCATCTTTAGTTTCAATAAAGAAGTCAAGGATAGCCTTTACCATGCTTATTTTGCTAGTTTACATGTTGCTGTTTGAAAACAGAAAGTCTACCGCTGTTGAAAAAATTCCCTAGAAAAGTCAGAGCGTGATATAATGTTGAAACTTTTTGCATAATGAGCTCTTATAAATTCACTACAACAACAACAACAAAGCCTTTAGTCCCAAGCAAATTGGGGTAGGCTAGAGGTGAAACCCATAAGATCTCGCAACCAACTCATGGCTCTGGCACATGGATAGCAAGCTTCCATGCACCCCTGTCCATAGCTAGCTCTTATAAATTCACTACAGTGGGAATTTTATTTCATAATTTTTGGAGTTAGGGAAGTATGATGAATCTTGCATTCTTTACAGACCGTACTGTTTTGACAGATTGCTGTTATGTTTGCATTGTTTGCATTTGTTTGTTTGTTTAATGATCCTATTTGAGGATAGGAGTATTAAATATGCAGAGGCATTTAGTATGCAATGTTGAATAATAATTTTAGTGATTTGTTACAGTATAAAATGATAAGGTTTTGCATTGGTTTATACTAACCTATCTCACAAGTTCTCGTTGAGTTTAGTGTGGATGAAGCTTTTTGATAAAAAGAGAAACTATGATATGAGAGGAATTAAGGAGACACAAAAGTTCAAGAA
The DNA here is from genome assembly GCA_963921465.1 of Triticum timopheevii. NCBI lineage: Eukaryota > Viridiplantae > Streptophyta > Magnoliopsida > Poales > Poaceae > Triticum > Triticum timopheevii. Next base: position 559,171,897 of record OY997264.1, on the reverse strand, counting down.
TGGGAATGCCCAAGGCACCCCAAGATAATATTTCAAGAAGTCTCAAGCATCTAAGCTTGGGAATGCCCCGAACTTGAACCTGAGCCGGAACCTGAGCTGGACCCCTATCGTGCATCATCTGTCCAGTGGGATCCGTAGATGACCAGCCAATGGTATCCTGATTACACCTCCCATTACACCGGGGAGAGTAGCGGCGGTCCTTGGTATTAAACCAACTTAGGCCAAAAGCCTAAGCTTGGGGGAGTACGTATTTCTCACTGACTTTACATTCATGTTCACACACTAGTCGTCGGTGCTCATACTCTTTCATTGTATTATCCATGCTAGTTTAAATTTCTTTTTCTAGTTTTCTTCTTGTGTGTTCGATAAACCTTGAGAAAAAACAAAAAATATATTTAGTTTAATTTCCTTTCTTGTAGTAGAATTAAAATGAAAACCCAAAAAGATTTCTTGTTCTTCTTGTACTTGTTGGGAGCTTTCCCGTGTAAATAGTTTTATTTTCTTTTCTTTCTTTTGGGGGTCAAGCAGACTATATTGAAAATGCTTAGTGGCTCTTATATGCATGATTGTTTATTTAATTTAGATCCCATATTACTTGTCTTCTCTCTTGAGTTGAATGCTTGCAGATTCCAGCTTGGTCCAATGCACGTGCACTCTTATTATTATACACATCGTTTGGTCGTGCAAGTGAAAGGCAATAATGATGATATATGATGGACTTATTGGGATGAGAAAAGATGGTATGAACTCGACCTCTCTTGTTTTTGTAAATATGATGATTCATCATTCTTGAGTCAGCTATTGTGAAGTAAACATATTTGCAATGACATTTAGAGATTATAGTTGCTTGTGCCATGCTTGATTAGCTATGAGTTATAATGGTTTACCTTGCGTGCCAACATGCTATTAGAATGATTATGATGTGGTATGATGGGATGGTATCCTCCTTTGAATGTATTAAGTGACTAGACTTGGCACATGTTCACGCATGTAGTTGAATCAAATCAACATAGCCTTCACGATATTTATGTTCATGGTAGATTATATCCTACTCATGCTTGTACTCGGTGTGAATTAATTTTAATGCATGTTTACGACTGTTGTCGCTCTCTCAGTTGGTCGCTTCCTAGTCTTTTGCTAGCCTTCACCTGTACTAAGCGGGAATACTGCTTGTGCATCCAAACTCCTTAAACCCCAAAGTTATTCCATACGAGTCCACTATACCTACCTATATGCGGTATTTACCTACCGTCCCAAGTAAATTTGTATGTGCCAAACACCAAACCTTCAAATGAAATTCTGTTTTGTATGCTCGAGCAGCTCATGTTTCAACTAGGGCTGCCTATATCTTCCATACTAGGTGGTTATTGTCAAGAGGAGTGGACTCCGCTCCTCATTCACGAGAAAGGGCCGGTAACCGGGATGCCCAGTCCCATGATCCAAAAAGATCAAAGCAAATCAAAATAATTAAACAAAACTCCCCCAGGGCTGTTGTATGTTGGAGGCACTCGTTGTTTCAAGCAAGCCATGGATTGATGCTTGTTGGTGGTTGGGGGAGTATAAACCTTTACCATTCTGTTTGGGAACTGCCTATAATGCATGTAGTATGGAAGATACAACCATCTCATAGTTGTTGCGTTGACAACGGAAGTATGCCACTCAAAATGTTATTCAATCTCTATTTTAAAATCGAGCTCTGGCACCTCTACAAATCCCTGCTTCCCTCTGCGAAGGGCCTATCTATTTACTTTTATGTTGAGTCATCACCCTTCTTATTAAAAGCACCCGCTGGAGAGCACACTGTCATTTGCATTCATTATTATTGGTTTATATTGGGTATGACTTGACTGGATCTCTTTTACCATGAATTACAATGTTTAGTCAGTCCTTGATCTTTAAAGGTGCTCTGCATTGATGTTTTGCGGTCTCAGAAAGGGCTAGCGAGATGCCATTTTGTTATATCATGTTATGATTATTTTGAGAAAGTGTTGTCATCCGAGTTTTATTATTATGGCTCGCTAGCTGATTATGTTCTTGATATGAGTAATTATGAGACCTATGTGTTATTGTGAGTATGGTTAGTTCATAATATTTGCTGAAACTTGAATGCTGGCTTTTCATGTTACAAAAACAAGAGCAAACAGAGTTTGTAAAAGTTTTTCTTTATCACTTTCAGTTTATCAATTGAATTGCTTGAGGACAAGCAAAGGTTTAAGCTTGGGGGAGTTGATACGTTTCCAACGTATCTACTTTTCCAAACACTTTTGCCCTTGTTTTGGACTCTAACTTGCATGATTTGAATGAAACTAACCCGGACTGACGATGTTTACAACAGAACTGCCATGATGTTGTTTTATGTGTAGAAAAGAAAATTTCTTGGAATGTCCTAGAAATCCACGGAGGCACTTTTCAGAATTAATAAGAATTTTTGGCAAAAGAATCAAGGCCAGGGGGGCCACGGGCTGTCCACGAGACAGGGGGGGCGCACCCCCCCTAGGGCGTGCCCTCCTATCTCGTGGGCCCCCTGGACACCTCCCGACCTCAACTCCAACTCCATATATACCGTCTCGGGGAGAAAAAAAATCAAAGAGAAAGTTTCATCGCGTTTTACGACACGGAGCCGTCGCCAAGCCCTAATCTCTCTCGGGAGGGCTGATCTGGAGTCCGTTCGGGGCTCCGGAGAGGGGGATTCATCGCCGTCGTCATCATCAACCATCCTCCATCACCAATTTCATGATCCTCACCGTCGTGCGTGAGTAATTCCATTGTAGGCTTGCTGGACGGTGATGGGTTGGATGAGATTTACCATGTAATCAAGTTAGTTTTGTTAGGGTTTGATCCCTAGTATCCACTATGTTCTGAGATTGATGTTGCTATGACTTTGCTATGCTTAATGCTTGTCACTAGGGCCCGAGTGCCATGATTTCAGATCTGAACCTATTATGTTTTCATGAATATATGTGTGTTCTTGATCCTATCTTGCAAGTCTATAGTCACCTATTATGTGTTATGATCCGACAACCCCGAAGTGAAAATAATCGGGATACTTCTCGGTGATGACCGTAGTTTGAGGAGTTCATGTATTCACTATGTGTTAATGCTTTGTTCTGATTCTCTATTAAAAGGAGACCTTAATATCCCTTAGTTTCCGTAAGGACCCCGCTGCAACGGGAGGGTAGGACAAAAGATGTCATACAAGTTCTTTTCCATAAGCACGTATGACTATTTATGGAATACATGCCTACATTACATTGATGAATTGGAGCTAGTTCTATATCACCCTATGTTATAACTATTGCATGAGGAATCGCATCTGGCATAATTATCCATCACTGATCCATTGCCTACGAGCTTTTCATATATTGTTCTTCACTCATTTACTTTTCCGTTGCTACTGTTACAACTACTATAAAACCCCAAAAACATTTATCTTTACTTTTGCTACCGTTACCTTTATTATCATACCACTTTTGCTACTAAACACTTTGCTGCAGATACTAAGTTATCCAGTGTGGTTGAATTGACAACTCAACTGCTAATACTCAAGAATATTCTTTGGCTCCCTTGTGTCGAATCAATAAATTTGGGTTGAATACTCTACCCTCGAAAGCTGTTGCGATCCCCTATACTTGTGGGTTATCAGAATACCAAACGGAGTCCAAATGACCTGAAACTTTACGGTGATTTTTTATGGATCAGAAGAAGCACACGGAGCATCAGAGATGGACCGGAAGAGTCCCGAGGCCACCACAAGGACAGGGGGCGTGCCCTACCCCTTTGGGCGCACCCCCCATCCTCGTGGTCGCCTCGCGGATCCCCCTGACGTGAAACCGACGCCAAAAATTCCTATAAATACAGAAACCCCCGAAAAGAAACCTAGATCAGGAGTTCCGCCATCGCAAGCCTCTGTAGCCACGAAAAACCAATCGGGACCCTATTTCGGCACCCTGCCGGAGGGGAAATCCATCACTGGTGGCCATCTTCATCATCCCAGCGCTCTCCAGGATGAGGAGGGAGTAGTTCACCCTTGAGGCTGAGGGTATGTACCAGTAGCTATGTGTTTGATCTCTCTCTCTCTCTCTCTCTCTCTCTCTCTCATGTTCTTGATTTGGCACGATCTTCATGTACCGCAAGCTTTGCTATTATAGTTGGATCTTATGATGCTTCTCCCCCTCTACCTTCTTGTAATGGATTGAGTTTTCTCTTTGAAGTTATCTTATAGGATTAAGTCTTTAAGGATTTGAGAACACTTGATGTATGTCTTGCATGTGCTTATCTGTGGTGACAATGGGATATTCACGTGATCCACTTGATGTATGTTTTGGTGATCAACTTGCGGGTCTATGACCTTCTGAACTTATGCATAGGGGTTGGCACACGTTTTCGTCTTGACTCTCTGGTAGAAACTTTGGGGCACTCTTTGAAGTTCTTTGTGTTGGTTTGAATAGATGAATCTGAGATTGTGTGATGCATTTCATATAATCAACCCCGCGGAAACTTGTGGTGATATTGGAGTATCTAGGTGACATTAGGGTTTTGGTTGATGTGTATCTTAAGGTGTTATTTTAGTACGAACTCTAGGGCTGTTTGTGACACTTATAGGAATTGCCCAATAGATCGATCAAATAGAATAACTTTGAGGTGGTGTCGTACCCTACAATAATCTCTTCGTTTGTTCTATGCTATTAGTGACTTTGGAGTGACTCTTTGTTGCATGTTGAGGGATTGTTATATGATCTAATTATGTTATCATTGTTGAGAGAAGTTGCACTAGTGAAAGTATGGACCCTAGGCCTTGTTTCGAAGCATTGCAATACCGTATTCGCTCACTATTTTACTAGTTACCTTGCTATTTTTATATTTTCAGATTACAAAAACCTATATCTACCATCAATATTGCACTTGTATCACCATCTCTTCGCCGAACTAGTGCACCTATACAATTTACCATTGTATTGGGTATGTTGGGGACACAAGAGACTCTTTGTTATTTGGTTGGAGGGTTGTTTGAGAGAGACCATCTTCATCCTACGCCTCCCATGGATTGATAAACCTTAGGTCATCCACTTGAGGGAAATTTTCTATTGTCCTACAAAACTCTGCGCTTGGAGGCCCAACACGAGTCTATAAGAAGATGGTTGCATAGTAGACATCAAGCTCTTTTCTGGCGCCGTTGCTGGGGAGGCTAGGTAAGTGGCACTCACATCCCGTCAACGAAGCTCTTTTCTAGGGCCGTTGCCGGGGAGGTTAGTGCTTGAAGGTATATCTTTCGATCTTGCAATCAAATCTTTTAGTTTCTTGTTTTATCACTAGTCTAGTTTATAAAAGAAAATTACAAAGAATGGAATTGAGGTTGCCTCGCATGCTTCATCCTTTTAATATCTTTCATGAAAATGATGTAAACGATAATTCTGCTCAATTGCTAGAGGAAGAATGCATTAAAATGTTTGGCATACAATATTTAGATGATGAGCATGATTACAATGTTGTTAGTATGAATTCTTTGAATATCCATGATGCTAATGATATGCAAAGCCACAAACTTGGAGATGCTATGTTTGATGAATATGATCTTTTTAGTCCCCCAAGTTTTGATGAGGAAATTTATTATGATGAAAGCATGCCTCCTATCTATGATGATTATATTGATGAAAATGGGTTTGGAAGAGTGTCAACTTTAGGTAGTAGTGATCCCACCATTTTTGAGGGTGTTGAATCTTTTCACAATATTGATAAAAGTGGATTTGGAGAGGTCATGAATTTATTTGGTGATGAATCCATTATTTCGGAAGAGGTTCCAATTGATTATGAGAACAAAGTTGCTATCTATGATGATTATTGTGATGACATGTATGCTATAAAAAATAATGATAACCATGAAACTTGTCATCATGATTTTAATTTTCAATTGGATTATGCCTCACATGATAGTTATTTTGTTGAGTTTTCTCCCACTACTATTCATGAGAAGAAATTTGTTTATGTGGAGAGTAATAAAAATTCTATGCTTATTCATCATGAAAAGAGTGCTTTATGTGATAGTTATATTGTTGAATTCATTCATGATACTACTGAAAATTACTATGAGGGAGGAACATATGCTTGTAGGAATTGCAATAATATCAAGTTTTCTCTCTATGCATTGAAAATCTTAAAGTTTTGCTTCTTTTACCTTCCTATGCTAGTTGATTGTTGTTACCATAAGTTGTTTGCTCACAAAATCCCTATGAATAGGAAGTGGGTTAGACTTAAATGTGCTAGTCATATGCTTCATGATGCTCCCATTATGTTTCAATTCTTATCTTTTATGTGAGCATCATTGACATCATCATGCCTAGCTAAAAAGGCATCAAGAAAGGCGCTTGTTCGGAGACAACCCAATATTTAACCCTACTGTTTTTGTGTGTACACATGATTATTCTACTGTATTAATCATTTTTATAGCTTTTTTTTCAATAAAGTGCCAAGTAAAGCCTTTGGGATAGTGTGGATGATAGTTGACTTGATTCTGTGCAAAAACAGAAACTTTTGCTCTCAGTCCAGGAGTTTTTAAAATTCACTGGAACGTGATTTTGATCTGAATTTTTTACAGAAGATTGATATACAAGTTTACTAGATTGTCCTAATTTTTCAAAAAAATTGGAGTTACATAAGTATGGAAAGTTTCCAGATTACTACAGACTGTTCTGTTTTTGACAGATTCTGTTTTCTATGCGTTGTTTGCTTATTTTGATGAATCTATGAGTAGTATAGGAGGGTATGAACCATGGAGAAGTTGGAATACAGTAGATATAACACCAATATGAATTTAGAATGAGTTCAAAACAGTACCTAAGTGGTGAATTTATTTTCCTATACTAACGGAGCTTACGCGTTTTCTGTTGAGTTTTGTGTTGTGAAGTTTTCAAGTTTTGGGTAAAGATTCGATGGACTATGGAAAGAGGAGTGGCAAGAGCCTAAGCTTGGGGATGACCAAGGCACCCCAAGGTAATATTCAAGGACAACCAAGAGCGTAAGCTTGGGGATGCCCCAGAAGGCACCCCTTTTTCGTCTTCGTTCATCGGTAACTTTACTTGGAGCTATATTTTTATTCACCACATGATATGTGTTTTGCTTGGAGCGTAATTTTATTTTTTGTTTTGCTTGATGTTTGAATAATGTTCCAAGATATGAAATTCTGAAATGTTAGAGAGTCTTCACATAGTCAGATAATTATTCAACTACTCATTGATCTTCACTTATATATTTTGGAGTAGTTTGTCATTTGCTCTAGTGATTCACTTATATCTTTTTAGGGCACGATGGAGGTTTTATTTTGAAGAAATTGATGAACTCTCATGATTCATTTATTATTTTGAGAGTCTTAAATAGCATGGTAATTTTGTTTGGTAATTGATGAACTCTCATGCTTCATTGATGAGCACGACGGTGATTTTTTATGGACCAGAAGAAGCCCACGGAGCATCGAAGATGGACTAGAAGAGTCTCGAGGCCACCACAAGAACAGGGGGTGCGCCCTACCTCTGGGAACGCCCCCCATCCTCGTGGTCGCCTTGCGGACCCCCCTAACATGAAACTGACGCCAAAAATTCCTATAAATACAGAAACCCCCGAAAGGAAACCTAGATCGGGAGTTCCGCCGCCGCAAGCCTCTGTAGCGACGAAAAACCAATCGGGACCCTGTTCCGGCACCTTGCCGGAGGGAGAATCCATCACCTGTGGCAATCTTCATCATCCCGGCGCTCTCCATGACGAGGAGGGAGTAGTTCACCCTCGGGGCTGAGGGTATGTACCAGTAGTTATGTGTTTGATCTCTCTCTCTCTCTCTATCATGTTCTTGATTTGGCACGATCTTGATGTACCGCGAGCTTTGCTATTATAGTTGGATATTATGATGCTTCTCCCCCTCTACCTTCTTGTAATGGATTGAGTTTTCCCTTTGAAGTTATATTATCGGATTGAGTCTTTAAGGATTTGAGAACACTTGATGTATGTCTTGCATGTGCTTAGCTGTGGTGACAATGGGATATTCACGTGATCCACTTGATGTATGTTTTGGTGATCAACTTGCGGGTTAAGTGACCTTGTGAACTTATACATAGGGGCTGGCACACGTTTTCATCTTGACTCTCCGGTAGAAACTTTGGGGCACTCTTTGAAGTTCTTTGTGTTGGTTTGAATAGATGAATCTAAGATTGTGTGATGCATATCGTATAATAAAACCCGCGGATACTTGTGGTGACATTGGAGTATCTAGGTGACATTAGGGTTAGGTTGATGTGTATCTTAAGGTGTTATTTTAGTACAAACTCTAGGGCTGTCTGTGAAACTTATAGGAATAGCCCAATAGATCGATCAGAAAGAATAACTTTGAGGTGGCTTCGTACCCAATAATCTCTTTGTTTGTTCTCTGCTATTAGTGACTTTGGAGTGACTCTTTGTTGCATGTTGAGGGATTGTTATATGATCTAATTATGTTATCATTGTTGAGAGAAGTTGCACTAGTGAAAGTATGAACCCTAGGCCTTGTTTCGAAGCATTGCAATACCGTTTTCGCTCACTTTTGTTACTAGTTACCTTGCTGTTTTTATATTTTCAGATTACAAAAACCTATATCTACCATCCATATTGCACTTGTATCACCATCTCTTCGCCGAACTAGTGCACCTATACAATTTACCATTGTATTGGGTGTGTTGGGGACACAAGAGACTCTTTGTTATTTGGTTGCAGGGTTGTTTGAGAGAGACCATCTTCATACTACGCCTCCCACGGATTGATAAACCTTAGGTCATCCACTTGAGGAAATTTGCTACTGTTCTACAAAATTCTGCGCTTGGAGGCCCAACACGAGTCTATAAGAAGAAGTTTGCATAGTAGACATCAAGTACTTGCATAGAGGAGGCGGTGACTGCGTACACAAAATTCGTTAGTGCTCACACAAACTTGAAAAGCAACATGTTACTTTTAAGACATACCGGCGGTAGGTCATAGGGGTTAGTTGGTAGCGCACGATCATGGGCATAGTTGGGGCATACCAAATGTCTCCTTCCCTCCGTTCATGACTTCTTTAGGTCGGTGGAAGCCTTCACCTTGCAAACATCTCCACACCAACATGGTGGGATTTTCACATCTTTTTCCTTTACCTTGTCCAAAGATGCGTTCTCCCACTTGTTCGGCATGTCTTGTTGGTTAGCACACGGTGGCCTCGTCATGGAACCGGATGAAGCCATGCCTACAACAATTAAAGATGATAAGTCAAACATATGAACATATTGACATGTAAAGAAGCAAACAATTAAAGATATTAAGCAAATATATCAACAAATTGACATGGAAGGAGACAAGTAGTACCGTTCACATTATTTCAACCATGTGGATTTAGTAACATGTCGATAGGCCTTCCTCTATCAACCCGACGTGTCCTAGAACCACCGGATCCACGACCACCACCTCTTGTTCGTCCTCCACGGCCCCCTCTAAGACTAGTCCTTCCTCCACGGCCCCCTCCAAGACTAGTCCTTGCTCCACGCCCCCCTCCAAGACTAGTCCTTCCTCCTCGTGTGCCGGCGGAACCTCCTCTACCGCCACGTGTTTGACTAGTACTCGTGTTGGTTCTGGGTCTTTTCATGCATCTCCTAACATTGTGTCCCGTCTCATTTCTTCTCCACAATTGTCGGTGTCCGGTGCCTCCATGAAATGACCACTACGAAATTGCTTCATTCCGGTGTATCTAGCAAGATCATCCATGTCACTCCTGAACCTCTTCTTTCTTCTTTTCCCCTCATAGGAACCATGAGTGCGGGATTTAGCACAATGTGTGGGCCATCATACTCAGGCCACTGCGATGGATCAAGGAAAGAATTAAACCGAGGCGCGCACGTCAACCTCGTTCATTCCAATGTGAACTCATGCAACCACACCGTTGTACCATCGGATACAGGCAAGTTTCTCGCCCGTGTTGCAGTCATCAAATGCGAGCAAGGCCAATGATACTTGTGTGGCCTCTCACACTAGCACCACCGGTTTTTGATGTGCACCTCATACGCAACTCCACCATAGGACACACCGTCCCTTGTTGTCCCACCCGGCTCATCGATTTGATAGACCATTTCTTTTTCATTGTATTTGATCACTTGTTGGTGGGAAGACTTGCGCGCTTGATGCAACAACTAATCACGAACCTTGAATGGATAGTCCATCTTTTCACCAATCCACTTGGCCATGCTTTTGGAATGCTTTAGGAAGTACCCGTTGAGCTTGATGAAAGTGTACTTGAGTATTGCGGTCACCGGCAAGGAACGGACACCCTTCAACACATTGTTGAAGCATTCCACCATGTTGCTTATCATGTCCCTGAAGGAAATATGCCCTAGAGGTAACAATAAAGTTGTTATTTATGTTTCCTTATATCATGATAAATTTTATTATTCATGCTAGAATTGTATTAATCGGAAACTTAGTACATGTGTGACTACATAGACAAATCAAAGTGTCCCTAGTATATATGCCTCTACTTGACTAGCTCATTAATCAAAGAGGTTATGTTTCCTAACCATAGACATGTGTTGTCATTTGATAAACGGGATCACATCATTAGGAGAATGATGTGATGGACAAGACCCATCCGTTAGCTTAGCATTATGATCGTTACAGTTTCATTGCTACTATTTTCTTCATGACTTATACATGTTCCTCAGACTATGAGATCATGCAACTCCCGAATACCGAAGGAACACCTTGTGTGCTATCAAACGTCACAACGTAACTGGGTGATTATAAACATGCTCTACAGGTATCTCCAAAGGTGTTTGTTGGGTTGGCATATATCGAGATTAGGATTTGTCACTCCGTGTATCGGAGAGGTATCTCTGGGCCCTCTCGGTAATGCTCATCACTATAAGCTTTGCAAGCAATGTGACAAATGAGGATTGTGGTATGAATCATTATAGAATGAGTAAAGAGACTTCCTGGTAACGAGATTGAACTAGGTATGATGATACCGACGATCGAATCTCGGGCAAGTAACATACCGATGGCAAAGGGAACAATGTATGTTGTTATGCGGTTTGACCGATAAAGATCTTGGTAGAATATATAGGATCCAATATGAGCACCCTGGTTCCGCTACTGGTTATTGATCGGAGATGTGTCTCGGTCATGTCTACATAGTTCTCGAACCCGTAGGGTCCGCACGCTTAACATTCGATGATGATTTGTATTATGAGTTATGTGTTTTGATGACTGAAGTTTGTTCGGAGTCCCGGATGAGATCACGGACATGACGAGGAGTCTCAAAATGGTCGAGACATAAAGATTGATATATTGGAAGGCTATATTCGGACATCATAATGGTTCCAGAGAAGTTCGGGTATTTTCCGAAGTACTGGGAAGGTTACCGGAACCCCCCGGGGAATTGATGGGCCTTAGTGGGCATTAGTGGGAAGGAGAGGCCACGGCCAGGAGGTGGCGCACGCCCCCCAAGCCCAGTCCAAATTGGACAAGGGGTTGGGGGCGCGTCCCCCTCTCCCTTCCTCCCCCCTTCTCCTTTAGGTGGAAACCTACGAGGACATGGAGTCCTGGTAGGATTCCCCTTCTCCCGGCGCGCCTAGCTTGGCCGGCCGGCCTCCCCCTCCCTACTTTATATACGGGGGCAGGGGGGCACCCTAGGACACACCAAGTTTTGCCTTAGCCATGTGCGGTGCCCCCCTCCACAGTTACACACCTCGACCATATTGCCGTAGTGCTTAGGCGAAGCCCTGCGTCGGTAACATCATCATCACCGTCGCCACGCCGTCATGCTGACGAAAATCACCCTCGTCCTCAACTAGATCAAGAGCACGTGGGACGTCATCAAGCTGAACGTGTGCTAAAAGCGGGGGTGTCGTACGTTCGGTACTTGGATCGGTTGGGTCGCAAAGACGTTCGACTACATCAACCGCGTTAATAAACGCTTCCGCTTTCGGTCCACGAGGGTACGTGGACACACTCTCCCCTCTAGTTGCTATGCATATCCTAGGTAGATCTTGCGTGATTGTAGGATTTTTTTTGAAATACTACGTTCCCCAACAGTGGCATCTGAGCCAGGTCTATGCGTAGATGTTTTATGCACGAGTAGAACACAAAGAGTTTAGGGCGATAATAGTCATACTACTTACCACCAACGTTTTACTTTGATTCGGCAGTATTGTTGGATGAAGCGGCCCGGACCGACATTACATGACCACATTCATGAGACTGGTTCTACCGACGTGCTTTTGCACATAGGTGGCTGGCGGGTGTCTGTTTCTCCAACTTTAGTTGAATCAAGTTTGACTACGGGCGATCCTTGTTGAAGGTTAAAACATCACACTTGACAAAAAATCGTTGTGGTTTTGATGCGTAGGTAAGAACGGTTCTTGCTAGAAGCCCGTAGCAGCCACGTAAAACTTGCAACAACAAAGTAGAGGACGTCTAACTTGTTTTTGCAGGGCTTGTGGTGATGTGATATGGTCAAGGCATGATGAGACATAAATTGTTGTATGAGATGATCATGTTTTGTAACAGAGTTATCGGCAACTGGCAGGAGCCATATGGTTATCGCTTTATTGTATGAAATGCAATCGCCATGTAATTGCTTTACTTTATCACTAAGCGATAGTGATAGTCGTAGTAGCAATAGTTTGCGAGACGACAATGATACTACGATTGATATCAAGGTGTCAAGCCGGTGACGATGGATATCACGACGATGCTTCGGTGATGGAGATCATGAGCACAAGATGATGATGGCCATATCATGTCACATATTTTGATTACATGTGATTTTTATCTATTATGCATCTTATTTTGCTTAGTACGGCGGTAGCATTATAAGATGATCCTTTACTAAATTTTAAGGTATAAGTGTTCTCCCTGAGTATGCATCATTGTGACAGTTCTTCGTGCTGAGACACCACATGATGATCGGGTGTGATAGGCTCTACGTTCACATACAACGGGTGCAAGCTGCTATGTCTTGAACTTGCATTGGTTTTCCTCGAAGAGGAGAGGGTGATGCAGGAAAGTGTAGCGTAAGTATTTCCCTCAGTTTTGAGAACCAAGGTATCAATCCAGTAGGAGGCTCCTCAAAAGTCCCACACACCTACACAAACAAACTGAGAACTCGCAACCAACGTAATAAAGGGGTTGTCAATCCCTTCACGGCCACTTGAGAAAGTGAGATCTAATAAAGATAGTATGATAAGATAAATATATTTTTGGTATTTTATAATATAGATGCAAATAAAGGTAGATTGAAAGCAAATATGATAAGAGATAGACCCGGGGGCCATTGGTTTCACTAGAGGCTTCTCTCGAGATAGCATAAGTATTACGGTGGGTGAACAAATTACTGTCGAGCAATTGATAGAAAAGCGCATAGTTATGAGATTATCTAGGCATGATCATGTATATAGGCATCACATCCATAACAAGTAGACCAACTCCTGCCTACATCTACTACTATTACTCGACACATCGACCGACTCCTGCCTGCATCTAGAGTATTAAGTTCATAAGAACAAAGTAACGCATTAAGCAAGATGACATGATGTAGAGGGATAAACACATGCAATATGATATAAACCCCATCTTGTTATCCTCGATGGCAACAATACAATACGTGCCTTGCAACCCTTTCTGTCACTGGGTAAGGACACCACAAGATTGAACCCAAAGCTAAGCACTTCTCCCATGGCAAGAAAGACCAATCTAGTAGGCCAAACCAAACTGATAATTCGAAGAGACTTGCAAACATAACTCAATCATACATAAAAGAATTCAGAGAAGATTCAAATATTATTCATAGATAAACTTGATCATAAACCCACAATTCATCAGATCAAGACAAACACACCACAAAAAGAGTTTACATCGAATAGATCTCCACAAGAGAGGGGGAGAACATTGTATTGAGATCCAAAAAGAGAGAAGAAGCCATCTAGCTAATAACTATGGACCCGTAGATCTATGGTAAACTACTCACAACTCATCGGACGGGAAAGGATGTTGATGTAGAAGCCCTCCATGGTTGATTCCCCCTCCGCAGAGTGCCGACGAAGGCTCCAAGATGAGATCTCGCGGATACAGAAGGTTATGGCGGTGGAAATTGTGTTTCGTGGTGCTCCTGGATGTTTTCGGGGTACGTAGGTATATATAGGAGGAAGAAGTACGTCGGTGGCTGCCCAAGGGGCCCACGAGACAGGGGGCACGCCCTACAGGGGGCGGCCCCCTATCTCATGGGGCCCTCGGAAGCTTCTTGACTTGCACTCCAAGCTCTCCGGATCACGTTCGTTCCAAAAATCATGCTCTCGAAGGTTTATTCCGTTTGGACTCCGTTTGATATTCCTTTTCTTCAAAATACTGAAATAGGCAAAAAACAACAATATGGGCTGGGCCTCCGGTTAGTAGGTTAGTCCCAAAAATGATATAAATATGTAAAATAAAGCCCATAAACATCCAAAAGAGGTAATATAATAGCATGGAACAATAAAAAATTATAGATACGTTGGAGACGTATCACAATCCAGTTTTGCACATGCAGAATACTCGGGTTAAACTTGACGAGCCTAGCATATGCAGATATGGCCTCGGAACACTAGAGACCGAAAGGTCGAGCGTGAATCATATACTCCCTCCGTCCCGTAATGTAAGACGTTTTTTGACACTACACTAGTATCAGAAAACGTCTTACATTATGGGACGGAGGGAGTAGTAGATATGATCAACATAGATATGTTCACCATTGAAAACTACTCCATCTCACGTGATGATCGGACATGGTTTAGTTGATATGGATCACGTGATCATTTAGATGACTAGAGGGATGCCTATCTAAGTGGGAGTTCTTGAGTAATATGATTGATTGAACTTTAATTTATCATGAACTTAGTCCTAATAGTATTTGCAAATTATGTTGTAGATCAATAGCTCGAGTTGTTGCTTCCCTATGTTTTTATATGTTCCTAGAGAAAACTAAGTTGAAAGATGATAGTAGCAATGATGCGGACTGGGTCTGTGATCTGAGGTTTATCCTCATTGCTGCATAGAAGAATTATGTCCTTGATGCACCGCTAGGTGACAAAACTATTGCAGGAGCAGATGCAGACGTTATGAATGTCTGGCTAGCTTAATATGATGACTACTTGATAGTTTAGTGCACCATGCTTTACAACCTAGAATCGGGACTTCAAAGACATTTTGAACGTCATGGACCATATGAGATGTTCCAGGAGTTGAATTTAATATTTCAAGCAAATACCCGAGTTGAGAGATATGAAGTCTCCAACAAGTTCTATAGCTAAAAGATGGAGGAGAATAGCTCAAGCAGTGAGCATGTGCTCAGATTGTCTGGGTACTACAATCGCTTGAATCAAGTGGAAGTTAATCTTCCAGATAAGATAATGATTGACAGATTTCTCTAGTCACCATCACCAAGTTACTGGAACTTCATGATGAACTATAATATGCAAGGGATAACGAAAGCAATTCCCGAGCTCTTCGTAATGTTGAAATCAACAAAGGTAAAAATCGAGAAAAAGCATCAAGTGTTTATGATTAAATAAGATCACTGGTTTCAAGAAAAGGGTAAAGGGAAAGAAAGGGAACTTCAAGAAGAATGGCAAGCAAGTTGTCACTCCCATGAAGAAGCCGAAAGCTAGACCTAAGCCTGAAACTAAGTGCTTCTATTGCAAAGGAAATGGTCAATGGAAGCATAGTTACCCCAAATATTTGGTGGATAAGAAGGATGGCAAAGTGAACAAAGGTATATTTGATATACATGTTATTGATGTGTACCTTACTAGTGCTCATAGTAACCCCTGGGTATTTGATACTTGTTCAGTTGCTAAGATTAGTAACTCGAAACAGGAGTTGCAGAATAAATAGAAACTAGTTGAGGGCAAAGTGACAATGTATGTTGGAAGTGGTTCCAAGATTGATATGATCATCATCGCACACCCCGTGTAGATAAACTTGATCATAAACCCACAATTCATCAGATCTCGACAAACACACCACAAAAGAGTTTACATCGAATAGATCTCCACAAGAGAGGGGGAGAACATTGTATTGAGATCCAAAAAGAGAGAAGAAGCCATCTAGCTAATAACTATGGACCCGTAGATCTGTGGTAAACTACTCACAACTCATCGGAGGGGCAAGGATGTTGATGTAGAAGCCCTCTGTGGTTGATTCCCCCTCCGCAGAGTGCCGACGAAGGCTCCAAGATGAGATCTCGCGGATACAGAAGATTACGACAGTGGAAATTGTGTTTCGTGGTGCTCCTGGATGTTTTCGGGGTACGTAGGTATATATAGGAGGAAGAAGTACGTCGGTGGCCGCCCGAGGGGCCCACGAGACAGGGGGCATGCCCTATAGGGGGGCGGCCCCCTATCTCGTGGGACCCTCGTAAGCTTCTTGACTTGCACTCCAAGCTCTCCGGATCACGTTCGTTCCAAAAATCACGCTCCCGAAGGTTTCATTCCGTTTGGACTCCGTTTGATATTCCTTTTCTTCGAAATACTGAAATAGGCAAAAAAAACAACATGGGTCGGGCCTCCGGTTAGTAGGTTAGTCCCAAAAATGATATAAATATGCAAAATAAAGCCCATAAACATCCAAAAGAGGTAATATAATAGCATGGAACAATCAAAAATTATAGATACGTTGGAGACGTATCAAGCATCCCCAAGCTTAATTCCTGCTCGTCCTCGAGTAGGTAAATGATAAAAAGAGAATTTTTGATGTGGAATGCTACCTAGCATAATTCATAATGTAATTTTCTTTATTGTGGCATGAATGTTCAGATCCAAATGATTCAAAATAAAAGTTCCTATTGATAAAAGAAATAGTAACACTTCAAGCATACTAATCAAAGTAATCATGTCTTCCCAAAATAGCATGGCAAAAGAAAGTTCATCCCTACAAAATCATATAGTTAGGCTATGCTTCATTTTCGTCACACAAAGATGTTCCCAACTTCTATACCCCCGATGACAAGCCAAGCAATTGTTTCATACTTAAATAATCTCAAACTTTTTCAACCTTCACGCAATACATGAGCGTGAGCCATGGACATAGCACTATGGGTGGAATAGAATATGATGATGGGGATTGTGTGGAGAAGACAAAAAAAAGAAAGTCTCACATTGACGAGGATAATCAACGTGCTATGGAGATGCCAATCAATTGATGTCAACATGAGGAGTAGGGATTGCCATGCAACGGATGCACTAGAGCTATAAATGAATGCTCAACAAAAAGAAACTAGTGGGTGTGCATCCAACTTGCTTGCTCATGAAGACCTAGGGCATTTGAGGAAGCCCATCATAGGAATATACAAGCCAAGTTCTATAATGAAAAATTCCCACTAGTATGAAAAAGACAACTTATGAGACTCACTATATGAAAAACATGGTGCTACTTTGAAGCACAATATATGAGACTCACTACATGGAGAACAAAGTGCTACTTTGAAGCACAAGTGTGGAAAAAGAGATAGTAACATTGCCCTTTTTATTTCTTTCTTTTTTTTCTTTTTTTGGGCCTTTCTTTTTTCTTTTTGTCCTTTCTTCTTTTTTTCTTTGGGCAATGTTCTAATAATGATGGTCATCACACTTCTATTGATTACAACATAAGAATTACAACTCGAAACTAGAACAAGATATGACTCTATATGAATGCCTCCGGCGGTGTATCGGGATGGTGCAATGAATCAAGAGTGACATGTATGAAAAATAATGCATGGTGGATTTGCCACAAATACGATGTCAACTACATGATCATGCAATGGCAATATGACAAAAGTAGAGTATGTCATGATGATGATGAACGGAACGGTGGAAAGTTGCATGGTAATATATCTCGGAATGGCTATGGAAATGCCATAATAGGTAGGTATGGTGGCTGTTTTGAGGAAGATATAGGGAGGTTTATGTGTGATAGAGCATATTGTATCACGGGGTTTGGATGCACCGGCGAAGTTTGCACCAACTCTCAAGGTGAGAAAGGGCAATGCACGGTACCGAAGAGGCTAGCAAAGATGGAAAGGTAAAAGTGCGTATAATCCATGGACTCAACATTAGTCAAAAGTACTCATATACTTATTGCGAAAATTTAGAAGTCATAAAAATCAAGTACTACGCGCATGCTCCTAGGGGGATAGATTGGTAGGAAAAGACCATCGCTCGTCCCCGACCGCCACTCATAAGGATGCACAAGCCAAGTACACTTCATGTTTCAAATTTGTTACACAACTTTAACCATACGTGCATGCTACAGGACTTGCTAACTTCAACACAAGCATTCTTTAAATTCATAATCACCCAACTAGCATGACTTTAATATCACTGCCTCCATATCTCAAAACAATTATCAAGTATCAAATTGATCATAGCATCCAATTCACTTCCTATGATAGTTTTCATTATACCAAACTTGGATGCCTACTATTCTAATACCAACTTTATGATAATAGCAAATACCATGATGTTCTAAAATACTCTCAAAATAATATAAGTGAATCATGAGAGACTAGCAATTTCTTCAAAATTAAGACACCACCGTGCTCTAAAAGATATAAGTGAAGCACTAGAGCAAAAACTATCAAGCTCAAAAGATATAAGTGAAGCACATAGAGTATTCTAGCAAATTCTAATCAAATAGGATTCTCCCAAAATGTGTGTACAGCAAGGATGATTGTGGTAAACTAAAAAGCAAAGACGAATATAATACACGACACTCCAAGCAAAACACATATCATGTGGCGAATAAAAATATAGCTCCAAGTAAAGTTACCAATGAACGAAGACGAAAGAGGGGATGCCTTCCCGGGGCATCCCCAAGCTTAGGCTTTTGGCTATTCTTGAATATCTTGGGGTGCCATGGGCATCCCCAAGCTTATTCTCTTGCCACCCTTTATTCCATAGTCCATAAAAGCTTTACCCAAAACTTGAAAACTTCACAACACAAAACTCAACAGGAAATCTTATAAGCTCTGTTAGTGAAAGAAAACAAAACCATCACATAAGGTACTGCAATGAACTCATTCTTTATTTAATTTGGTGTTAAACCTACTGTATTCCAACTTCTTTATGGTTCATAGACTGAATTACTAGCCATAGATGCACTGAAATAAGCAAACAACACACGAAAAACAGAATCTGTCAAAAACAGAACAGCCTGTAGAAATCTGTAACTAACGCAAACTTCTAGAACTCTAAAAATCCAACCAAAATAGGAAGTCCTGAAAAATTTGTTTATTGAACAGAAGCAAAAAGAATCGACGCAAAAGCACGTTTCTATGATTTAACAAAATTATATTCGTGCGTGCAAAGTTTCTGTTTTTCAGCAGAATCAAATCAACTATCATCGTAGGTTATCCTATAGGTTCTACTTGGCACAAACATTAATTAAAAGATAAAAACACATCTAAACATAAGGTAGATGCAAGATTTATTAAATAACAGCAAGGAAAAATATTGGGTTGTCTCCCAACAAGCACTTTTCTTTAAAGCCTTTTTAGCTAGGCATTGAGATTTCAATGATGCTCACATGAAAGACAAGAATTGAAGCACAAAGAGAGCATCATAAAACATGTGACAAACACACTTAAGTCTAACATACTTACTATGCATAGGCATCTTGTAAGCAAACAAATTATCAAGGCAAGCAAAAACTAGCATATGCAAGGAAGAACAAAGAGATGATAGCAATCTCAACATGAAGAGAGGTAATTTAGTAACATGAAAACTTCTACAACCATAATTTCCTTTCTCATAATAATTACATGTAGGATCATAAGCAAATTCAACAAAATAGCTATCACATAACATATTCTCAACACGATCCACATGCATGTAAAGTTGACACTCTTCCAAGATAGTGGGATTAACGTTAACTAAAGTCATGACCTTTCCGAACCCACTTTTATCAAAAATATCATAAGAGTGAACATACTCCAAATATGTGGGATCTAAATTTGACACTCTTCCAAACACACTTTCAATATTGTTGCAAACACTATTATCAACCTCATATTCATCATGGGGCTTAAATAAATTTTCAAGGTTATAAGAAGAATCACCCCAATCATGATCATTGAAACAAGTAGTAGACATAGCAAAACTAGCATCCCCAAGCTTAGGGTTTTGCATATTATTAGCACGATTGACATCAAGAGAATTTATAGGAAAATCATTGCAATCATGCTTTTTATTCAAGGAGTTATCGTGAATCTCTTCATAAATTTCTGCATCATAATTTTCAGATTCACGAATTTCAAGCAAAACTTCATAAAGATAATCTAGTGCACAAAACTCGCTAGCAATGTGTTTATCATAATTGGATCTCTTAAAAAGATTAGCAAGCGGATGAGGATCCATAGATCTTAGGTTCTCTGTTTAGCAATAAATAAGCATCTATTCCAACCAAACGAGCAAACAAAAGGGCAAGCGAAAAGAGAGGAGAAGATTGGGAAAGAGAGGGCGAATAAAACGGCAAGGGTGAAGTGGGGGAGAGGAAAATAAGAGGCAAATGGCAAATAATGTAAATGCGAGGGAGATGGGTTTGTGATGGGTACTTGGTATGTCTTGACTTGAGCGAAGACCTCCCCGGCAACGACGCCAGAAATCCTTCTTGCTACGTCTTGAGCTTGCGTTGGTTTTCCTCGAAGAGGACAGGGTGATGCAGCAAAGTGTAGCGTAAGTATTTCCCTCAGTTTTGAGAACCAAGGTATCTATCTAGTAGGAGGCTCCTCAAAAGTCCCACGCACCTACACAAACAAACTGAGAACTCGCAACCAACGCAATAAAGGGGTTGTCAATCCCTTCACGACCACTTGCGAAAGTGAGATCTAATAAAGATAGTATGATAAGATAAATATATTTTTGGTATTTTATAATATAGATGCAAAAGGTAAAGATGCAAATAAAGGTAGATTGAAAGCAAATATGATAAGAGATAGACCCGGGGGGCATAGGTTTCACTAGAGGCTTCTCTCGAGATAGCATAAGTATTACGGTGGGCGAACAAATTACTGTCGAGCAATTGATATAAAAGCGCATAGTTATGAGATTATCTAGGCATGATCATGTATATAGGCATCACATCCATAACAAGTAGACCGACTCCTGCCTGCATCTACTACTATTACTCCACACATTGACCGACTCCTGCCTGCATCTAGAGTATTAAGTTCATAAGAACAGAGTAACGCATTAAGCAAGATGACATGATGTAGAGGGATAAACACATGCAATATGATATAAACCCCATCTTGTTATCCTCGATAGCAACAATACAATACGTGCCTTGCAACCCTTTCTGTCACTGGGTAAGGACACCGCAAGATTGAACCCAAAGCTAAGCACTTCTACCATGGCAAGAAAGACCAATCTAGTAGGCCAAACCAAACTGATAATTCGAAGAGACTTGCAAAGATAACTCAATCATACATAAAAGAATTCAGAGAAGATTCAAATATATCATAGATAAACTTGATCATAAACCCACAATTCATCAGATCTCGACAAACACACCGCAAAAAGAGTTTACATCTAATAGATCTCCATAAGAGAGGGGGAGAACATTGTATTGAGATCCAAAAAGAGAGAAGAAGCCATCTAGATAATAACTATGGACCCGTAGATCTGTGGTAAACTACTCACAACTCATCGGAGGGGTAAGGATGTTGATGTGGAAGCCCTCCGTGGTTGATTCCCCCTCCGCAGAGTGCCGACGAAGGCTCCAAGATGAGATCTCGCGGATATAGAAGGTTACAGCGGTGGAAATTGTGTTTCGTGGTGCTCCTGGATGTTTTCGGGGTACGTAGGTATATATAGGAGGAAGAAGTACGTCGGTGGCCGCCCAAGGGGCCCACGAGACAGGGGGCACGCCCTGCAGGGGGGGCCCTATCTCGTGGGGCCCTCGGAAGCTTCTTGACTTGCACTCCAAGCTCTCCGGATCACGTTCGTTCCAAAAATCACGCTCCCGAAGGTTTCATTCCATTTGGACTCCATTTGATATTCCTTTTCTTCAAAATACTGAAATAGGCAAAAAACAGCAATATGGGCTGGGCCTCCGGTTAGTAGGTTAGTCCCAAAAATGATATAAATATGTAAAATAAAGCCCATAAACATCCAAAAGAGGTAATATAATAGCATGGAACAATCAAAAATTATAGATACGTTGGAGACGTATCACAATCCAGTTTTGCACATGCAGAATACTCGGGTTAAACTTGACGAGCCTAGCATATGCAGATATGGCCTCGGAACACTAGAGACCGAAAGGTCGAGCGTGAATCATATACTCCCTCCGTCCCGTAATGTAAGACGTATTTTGACACTACACTAGTGTCAGAAAATGTCTTACATTATGGGACGGAGGGAGTAGTAGATATGATCAACATAGAGATGTTCACCATTGAAAACTACTCCATCTCACGTGATGATCGGACATGGTTTAGTTGATATGGATCATGTGATCATTTAGATGACTAGAGGGATGCCTATCTAAGTGGGAGTTCTTAAGTAATATGATTGATTGAACTTTAATTTATCATGAACTTAGTCCTGATAGTATTTGCAAATTATGTTGTAGATCAATAGCTCGCGTTGTAGCTTCCCTATGTTTTTATATGTTCCTAGAGAAAACTAAGTTGAAAGATGATAGTAGCAATGATGCGGACTGGGTCTGTGATCTGAGGTTTATCCTCATTGCTGCATAGAAGAATTATGTCCTTGATGCACCGCTAGGTGACAAAACTATTGCAGGAGCAGATGCAGACGTTATGAACGTCTGGCTAGCTTAATATGATGACTACTTGATAGTTTAGTGCACCATGCTTTACAGCTTAGAATCGGGACTTCAAAGACGTTTTGAATGTCATGGACCATATGAGATGTTCCGGGAGTTGAAGTTAATATTTCAAGCAAATACCCGAGTTGAGAGATATGAAGTCTCCAACAAGTTCTATAGCTAAAAGATGGAGGAGAATAGCTCAAGCAGTGAGCATGTGCTCAGATTGTCTGGGTACTACAATCGCTTGAATCAAGTGGGAGTTAATCTTCCAGATAAGATAATGATTGACAGATTTCTCTAGTCACCATCACCAAGTTACTGGAACTTCATGATGAACTATAATATGCAAGGGATAAGGAAAGCAATTCCCGAGCTCTTCGTAATGTTGAAATCAACGAAGGTAAAAAACGAGAAAAAGCATCAAGTGTTGATGATTAAATAAGATCACTAGTTTCAAGAAAAGGGTAAAGGGAAAGAAAGGGAACTTCAAGAAGAATGGCAAGCAAGTTGTCACTCCCATGAAGAAGCCGAAAGCTAGACCTAAGCCTGAAACTAAGTGCTTCTACTGCAAAGAAAATGGTCAATGGAAGCATAGTTACCCCAAATATTTGGTGGATAAGAAGGATGGCAAAGTGAACAAAGGTATATTTGATATACATGTTATTGATGTGTACCTTACTAGTGCTCATAGTAACCCCTAGGTATTTGATACTTGTTCAGTTGCTAAGATTAGTAACTCGAAACAGGAGTTGCAGAATAAATAGAGACTAGTTGAGGGCAAAGTGACAATGTATGTTGGAAGTGGTTCCAAGATTGATATGATCATCATCGCACACCCCCTGTACTTTCGGGATTAGAGTTGAACCTAAATAAATGTTATTTGGTGTTTGCGTTAAAGCATAAATATGATTAGATCATGTTTATTGCAATAATGTTATTCATTTAAGACAGAGAATAATTGTTATTCTATTTACATGAATAAAACCTTCTGTGGTCATACACCCAATGTTGATGGTTTATTACACATATTCATAATATTGATGCCAAAAGATGCAAAGTTGATAATGATAATGCAACATACTTGTTGCACTACCTTTTAGTCATATTGGTGTAAAGCACATGAAGAAACTCCATGCTGATGGGCTTTTGGAATCACTTGCTTATGAATCATTTGATACCTGTGAATCGTGCCTTATGGGCAAGATGACTAAAACTCCGTTCTCCGGAACAATGGAACGAGCTAGTGACTTATTGGAAATAATACATACCGATGTATGTGGTCCGATGAGTGTTGAGGCTCGTGGCAGGTATCATTATTTTCTGACCTTCGTAGATGATTTGAGCAGATATGGGTATATCTACTTAATGGAGCACAAGTCTGAAACAATTGAAAAGTTTAAAGAATTTTAGAGTGAAGTGGAGAAAGTTTCTACGATCTGATCGTGGATGAGAATATTTAAGTTACGAGTTTTGCCTTCATTTAAAACAATGTGGAATAGTTTCACAGCTCACGCCACCTGGAACACCACAGCGTAATGGTGTGTCCGAACGTTGTAACCGCACTTTATTGGATATGGTGCGATCTATGATGTCTCTTATCGATTTACCACTATCATTTTGGGGTTATGCATTAGAGACAGCTGCATTCACTTTAAACAGGGCATCGTCAAATTCCGTTGAGACGACACCGTATGAACTATGGTTTGGTAGGAAACCTAAGCTGTCGTTTCTTAAAGTTCGGGGCTGTGATGCTTATGTGAAAAAGCCTCAACTTGATAAGCTCGAACCCAAATTGGAGAAGTGCGTCTTCATAGGATACCCAAAGGAAACTGTTGGGTACACCTTCTATCACAGATCCGAAGGCAAGATATTTGTTGCTAAGAATGGATCCTTTCTAGAGAAGGAGTTTCTCTCGAAAGAAGTGAGTGGGAGGAAAGTAGAACTTGATGAGGTAATTATACCTTCTCCCGAATTGGAAAGTAGTTCATCACAGAAATCAGTTCTAGTGATTCCTACACCAATTAGTGAGGAAGCTAATGATGATGATCATGAAACTTCAGATCAAGTTACTACCGAACCTTGTAGGTCTTCCAGAGTGCGATCCGCACCAAAGTGGTACGGTAATCCTGTTCTAGAAGTCATGTTACTAGACCATGATGAACCTACGAACTATGAGGAAGCGATGATGAGCCCAGATTCCACGAAATGGCTTGAGGCCATGAAATCTGAGATGGGATCCATGTATGAGAACAAAGTGTGGACTTTGGTGGACTTATCCGATGATCGGTAAGCTATAGAAAATAAATGGATCTTCAAGAGGAAGATAGACGCTACTGGTAGTGTTACTATCTACAAAACTCGACTAGTCTCAAAAGGGTTTTTGATAAGTTCAAGATGTTGACTACAATGAGATTTTCTCAATTGTAGCGATGCTTAAAGTCGATCCGAATCATGTTAGCAATTGCCATATTTTATGAAACCTGGCAAATGGATGTAAAAACTGCATTCCTTAAATGGATATCTCTGAGGAGAGTTGTATATGATGCAACCAGAAGGTTTTGTCAATCCTAAAGGTGCTAATAAAGTGTGCGACCTCTAGTGATCCATCTATGGACTGGTGCAAGCCTCTCGGAGTTGGAATATACACTTTGATGAGTAGATCAAAGCATATAGTTTTATACAGACTTGCGGTAAAGCCTATATTTACAAGAAAGTGAGTGGGAGCACTACAACTTTTCTGATAAGTATATGTGTTGTTGATCAGAAATAATGTGGAACTTTTTGGAAACCATAAAGGAGAGTTTGAAAGGAGATTTTCAAAGAAAGACCTCGGTGAAGCTTCTTACATATTGGGCATCAAGATCTATAGAGATAGATCAAGACGCTTGACAAGATTTTTCATTGAGCACATACCTTGACAAGATTTTGAAAGAGTTAAAAATAGACCAGTCAAAGAAGGAGTTCTTGCTTGTATTACAAGGTGTAAAGTTGAGTAAGACTCAAAGCCCGACCACGACAGAAGATAGAAAGAGAATGAAAGTCATCCCCTATGCCCCAGTCATAGGTTCTATAAAGTATGCCATGCTATGTACCAGACCAGTTGTGTGCCTTGCTATGAGTTTGGCAAGGGGGTATGATAGTGATCCAGGAGTGGATCACTGTATAGCGGTCAAAGTTATCCTTAGTTACCTAAGAGGACTAAGGAAGTATTTCACGGTTATGGAGGTGATAAAGAGTTCGTCGTAAAGAGTTACATCCATGTAAGTTTTACACCAATCCAGATGACTCTGAGTTTCAATCTGGATACATATTGAAAGTGGGAGCAATTAGCTAGAGTAGCTCCATGTAGAGCATTGTAGACATAGAAAATTTGCAAAATACATACGGCTCCGAATTTAGCAAACCCGTTGACTAAACTTCTCTCACAAGAAAAACATGATCACACATTAGTACTCTTTGGGTGTTAATCACATAGCGATGTGAACTAGATTATTGACTATAGTAAACCCTTTGGTTATTGGTCATATGGCGATGTGAACTATGGGTGTTAATCACATACAGATGTGAACTATTGGTGTTAAATCACATGGCGATGTGAACTAGATTATTAACTCTAGTGCAAGTGGGAGACTGAAGGAAATATGCCCAAGAGGCAATAATAAAGTTGTTATTTATATTTCCTTATATCTTGATAAATGTTTATTATTCATGCTAGAATTTTAGTAACCGGAAAGGTAGTACATGTGTGAATACATAGACAAAACATAGTGTCCCTAGTATGCCTCTACTTGACTAGCTCATTAATCAAAGAGGTTATGTTTCCTAACCATAGACATGTGTTGTCATTTGATAAACATGACCACATCATTAGGAGAATGATGTGATGGACAAGACCTATCCGTTAGCTTGGCATTATGATCGTTACAGTTTCATTGCTACTGCTTTCTTCATGACTTATACATGTTCCTCAGACTATGAGATTATGCAACTCCCGAATACTGGAGGAACACCTTCTGTGCTATCAAACGTCACAACATAACTGGGTGATTATAAAGATGCTCTACAGGTATCTCCGAAGGTGTTTGTTGGGTTGGCATAGATCGAGATTAGGATTTATCACTCCATGTATCGGAGAGGTATCTTTGGGCCCTCTCGGTAATGCTCATCACTATAAGCCTTGCAAGCAATGTGACTAATGAGGGTTGTGGGATGAAGCATTATGGAACGAGTAAAGAGACTTGCCGGTAACGAGATTGAACTAGGTATGATACCGACGATCGAATCTGGGGCAAGTAACATACCGATGGCAAAGGGAACAACGTATGTTGTTATGTGGTTTGACCAATAAAGATCTTCGTAGAATATATAGGAGCCAATATGAGCATCTAGGTTCCGCTATTGGTTATATTGATCGGAGATGTGTCTCGGTCATGTCTACATAGTTCTCGAACCCGTAGGGTCCGTACGCTTAACGTTCGATGACGATTTGTATTATGAGTTATGTGTTTTGATGACCGAAGGTATGTTCAGAGTCCCGAATGAGATCACGGACGTGACGAGGAGTCTCGAAATGGCCGAGACATAAATATTGATATATTGGAAGGCTATATTCGGACATCGGAATGGTTCCGGAGAAGTTTGGGTATTTTCCGGAGTACCGGGAAGGTTACTGGAACCCCCCGTGGAGTTAATGGGCCTTAGTGGGCCTTAGTGGGAAGGAGAGGCAACGGCCAGGAGGTGGTGTGTGCCCCCAAGCCCAGTCCGAATTGGACAAGGGGTTGGGGGCGCGGCCCCCTCTCCCTTCCTTCCCCCTTCTCCTTTAGGTTAAACCTACAAGGACTTGGAGTCCTAGTAGGATTCCCCTTCTCCTGGCGTGCCTAGCTTGGCTGGCCGGCCTCCCCCTTCCTCCTTTATATACGGGGGCAGGGGGGCACCCTAGGACACACCAAGTTTTGCCTTAGCCGTGTGCGGCTCCCCCCTCCACAGTTACACACCTCGATCATATCGTCGTAGTGCTTAGGCGAAGCCCTGCGCCGGTTACATCATCATCACCGTCGCCACGCCGTCGTGCTGACGGAACTCACCCTCGTCCTCAACTGGATCAAGAGCATGAGGGACATCATCGAGCTAAACGTGTGCTGAACGCGGAGGTGCCGTACATTCGGTACTTGGATCGGTTGGATTGCGAAGACGGTCGACTACATCAACCGCATTACTAAACGCTTCCGCTTTTAGTCTACGAGGGTACATGGACACACTCTCCCCTCTCGTTGCTATGCATCTCCTAGGATTTTTTTCGTAGGATTTTTTTTTGAAATACTACGTTCCCCAACAGTCACCATATCGCATACCTCCTTCATCGTAAGCGCGTGACCACTTTTCTTTACCCGGCTCGTGCCTAGTCAAGAATTCTTTCCCTCCTTTGTTCTTCTCCAACGCCTTGAGGAGTTTATCATATTAGCTTTTGAATGTGTCAGTGTTGAATGCAACGCAAACATGGGTAAGGTCTTTGCAAACCTCCTTGCTCTTGCATGTCCGGTAAAAGTTTGCCACAAAGTGTCCCATGCACCAACAGTGTTGAATCTTTGGAAGACCTGGAATATCAACATCCATTGCTTTGAGAATCGCATGATGGAGATCCGATATAATGCATACCTCTCTCTCGCCAATCACCTTTGTCCTCACATGCTCCATGAACCACTCCCAATTGTTATCGTGCTTCGAAGGCACCAAGGCAAATGCCATCGACAACATGTTTATCATTTGACGAGTGGGCCATTGTGACCATCAATGTGCCCTTGTATTTGCTGGTCAAGAATGTACCATCTATAGACAAGACCGGTCGACAATACGTGAATACCTCGATGCATTGTCCAAAGCTCCAGAAGGCACGACGAAACACTATGTCAATTGACTCGACCCGATGGTGCATGCACGAGTTCCGATGAGCAATGGCTGCCAACATCTTTGGCAGAATGTTATATGCAGCCTCATAATCACCATGCAACATCCTAATAGCGTTTGCCTTGGCCATCCATGCCTTCCCATACTTGATCAGGTATCCGAATAGTTCCTCAATCAAAGTCATGAGAAACTTGACCTTCATGGTTGGATCATGTGCTATTTGATTCAACAATTTGTACCCTAGATACTCAGACGTGATTTGACGATGTCCTTTGCTTCGGCGGCCTTGTCGGGGGGTACGCACGTGTGAGTGGCAACACAACTCTTCAACACCCATTGCCCATTTTCCTTGATTTTTCTACCATGTATCCTCCAAGGGAAATCTTCTTGGTCACATTTGACTGTGTACCAAACATTTTGATTGGAATGACCAACAACAAACGGCCCATGGTTCCTAATGGCATAGTCACACAACCATATCTTGAACTCTACAAAAGAACCAAACTTGATGCCTTTCTTCAAATGAGAATTCTCATCCTCATTTTGTGGCTGAGGATCACCGACCTTGGGGCACGGTGTTGGCTCAAACAACCAATCTCATCCCACCATCAACAACGGCCTTGTCCGCAAGACCCTCATCCCTAAACAATGATGACCCTCTTTCCTTGGCGGCCACCTTCTTGTAGATTTGATTTTCTTGTGTCGTCAACCCATCCTTATCCAATTCTTCCTTCAGACCCTCATCATTCGAGCCATACCCACACATACGGTTATAAGGGAGGGTACGGTCCATGTCTTGTTGCCGCACAATGACATCCAAGTTACCAATGGCATTGTAATGAATCTCTTCATTCTCCACGTAAGCATCCTCTTGAGCAACAATAGCATCATCATCAAAATGGCCACTAGCATCTTCTTGAACAAGAGGAATAGCATCATCTTGGAGTACTATGGCGCTAGAATTGATATGATATTCATTGGGTTGGCTACTTGGTGGTTGGCTAGAACAATTGGGGACATACACCTCGGCACTACCATAATGTATTGGAGAGGATACATTGTGGTTCAAATCAATTTGCAAGGGAGGAGGATCAACCTTTATGGCAAATATCTCAAAAGACTTGTCTTGTGCTGTGTCTACTTTGTTCTTGTACACATTCCAATGCAATTGATAGGTGATGGGCTACTCTTTAATCGAGACTTTACTCCCAATCCAACGTCATACCTCCCAATAATATTAACCTCAGCATTTGGGTCATTCCAATGTAAGACGCTTCACTACAAGATCATCAAAGCTTTGACTTGTGTCAAAAACCATAGCCTCTTCCCCTTCATCGTCTTTTCCATTCATAAATGTCGTCTTGTCCAAAAAATGAACATTTACGAGCTTATGCATATAAGAACAATGGAAACAATAAAGTCATCCATATATGTCATCTAACCAATTCAAATGCAGCAATAACATAATTTATGCACACATTGGACAGAAAACTTCTATTCATAGTTAATTTCACCTTAACCTTAACCATAACCCTAACCATAACTATAATCCTAACCCTAACCCTAACACTAACCCCTCACATTACCACTATAACCCCTAACCCTAGGCAAGCACAAACATAGCCATAAATGCATCATAAATGTGTCATAAATGCATCATAAATGCACACAACAAGATCAACACCTAGGGTTTGCAATAAATTGAGCAAATGCACACAAAACTAAGATTTCAACCCGTCAAAATTAGGGGAATTGAGAGAGGTACCTTTGGGGATGAAAATGCTGCGGATCCACTAGTGAAATCTCAAGCAAATGGAGTGGATCTAGGGGGTGTTTGGGTGGGGGAGAGACAGAGGGGAGGAGCTCACCACAGGGAAGAAGAAGAATGGGGAAGAAGAGTGGTGGTGGGGCCCACACACCAACCCTTCCCAACCTTATCCACCCCAGGAGCCTACCGCCAGGGCCACTGGTGGTAGGTGTTAGTAGCGTACCGCCAGGGTCTGTGGCGGTAGGCCCCTTTGCCACGCGAGCTGCAACTGACGGCCGTCAGGTGTCGTCCCGTCACCTACTGCCAGGGACCCCGGCGGTAGGGTGTAATGGGCTACCGCTAGGACCCCTGACGGTAGGCAAAAGGGTCAGATTCCAATTTTTTTTCCAAACAGGGGTCAGATCCCGAAATTAGACCAAAAAAGGGTCAAAACACAAAATTTTGCCTCAAGAGTGGCGTCATTGCGTTTGGGTGAGAGGGAGAGAAGCCTAAGGCGCGACACTCTCCGACACATGGGTCCCGAACGCAGCGACATTGAGGGCCGTGGCCCCCTATCGGGCTCATGTTTAATTTTGTTTTGAGCAAAGTATTCTGGTCATGTAAGCGGATCAAAACACCTACCCCCGCGCGCCTCACCTTCAGTGTAGGCCGGCCCATTTCGGGTTCCCCCCACCAATTTTGAGAAGTTTCTAGAACCTTCGCTGAATCGGATTTCTCCTTTTATTTTATTTCTCTTGTTCTCTTTCCTCTTTTCATTTTATTTTATATTTATTATTCTTTCTTTTTATTTTTTTACTTTTCTTGTATGTTTTTATTTTTCTTTCTCTTTCCTCTTTTCTTCCTTTTTCCAAGTTCCTAAAGTTTATTTCAAATTCGTAAACTTTTTTTAAAAAATGTTGAACAATTTACGAATTCATGAACTTTTTTTACAACTCACGAACACATTTCTACATCACGAAATCTTTTTGCAGTTGTGAACATTTTTTGAATATGAGAACTGTTTTTCAAATTTGTGAACTGTTTCCAAAACTCACGAAGATTGTCTTAGCATTTTCTGACACTGTCGAACATTTTATTAAATTTATGAATATATTTTAATACGTGACAAAATTTGGAATCCGCAAAAGAGAGATTCATGGACATTTTTTCAACTTTAGCACATTTTCTTAAAACTAGTGAACATGTTCTGTATTCAAGACAATATTTTGAACTTCAAGAACATTTTTTTAAAGTCATGAACATTTTTGAAGTCACTAACATTTTTAAATATTTTTTGAATTTGCAAACCATTTTGAAATTCATGAACATTTCTAAAATTCATGATTTTTTATTCACAATTTTTTTATAAATTCACGAACATTCTTCTAAATTCACAAACATTTTTAGAATTTATGAACATTAAAAAAAAGGAAAACAAAAAAACAAAATTTGCGAGCATTCAAGTTCGTGAATTGTTATTTTTGAAAAATCTTTTTTGAAAGCTCGAATGTTTTTTTCAAAAAAATACAAAAGGAGAAAGAAAACGTATTTGAAAAAACATGGGAGCCCGTGCCTGTAGTGGGCCGCCCCAAAGTGTGCGGATGGGTGCGCGTTTGCTCGTTTCCCCCCGCACAAGCCGGGGAATAGAAGCACACGTGCGCGCGTCTGTGTTTGTGGAGCAGTTATCTAACGGGTTCCCCTTCTGTCTCCCGCAAAAGTTACTTCTAGGGCTTTTGGAGCGTATCAAGTGCTGCACCACGTGTCCCGCACAGGCGCATCCTCAGATTTTTGTTTTTTACACTATATCCGGGTTTTCGGCTTTCCTTTTCTTGGTTTCCCTAGGTTGTGCTGATTTTTTGGGAAGCCGTGCTATTCTGCGAGAAATACATCATGTTCTTTTGCAAGAAACAGTCTGCTACACGAAAGAGAGAAAAGCACAAATGTGTTTCCCCAAAAAAGGAAAAGTACATCATGTGCTTCTCAGAAAATGGAAAAGCTACAACTTCCCCAAAAAAGAAGAAGCACAACCCGTGCTTTAACAAAAAGCACAACTCTGCTTCCCGAAAAGGGAAAAGCACAGGATGTGCTACCGCGACAAGCAAAACTATGCTTCCCGAAAAGGGAAAATCACAATTGCACTTCCTAAAAAAGTGAAAAACACACAACCGGGTTTTTGGGTTACCTTTTTCGGTTTCATTTTTCTGGTTATAGATTTCATTTTTTGTTTTCCCTTTTTTGTCATAAAAAGAACACCCATCGAAACCTATCAACATGAGATCTAGTTTCAAAGATCTCGACGCGAGAAATCCAACTATGCAAACGGTTCGTAATTTGGACGCATAATTCAATAGATAAAACATTTCAAAAAACAAATCTAAGAAAAAAAAGGGAAATTCGCAAGTAATGATAAGTGGCGCACATGCAAACTTGTGAGTAATAGAGAAGGTGGGGAGTGACCTTTGCAAGGGGTACCCCATAATTACTGATTTCGGTGTATGTATGTGGTAGGGTGTAGCCTAAAGGAGCGCGCATTGGGCCGGCCCATCACAGGATTCGTTTTTTCTAGTTTTTGTTCCCATGTATTTTTATTTTCTCTATTTTCTGTTTCTATTTATAAATATTCTTAATATTTATAATTAGTAAAAAACTTGATTTAATTTAAAAAAAATGTTCATGTAAAAAATGTTCTCATAATTTGTAAAAAACAATGCATATAATTTGAAAATGTTAATTCATTTTAAAAATATGTTCATGACATTTATGAATGGTATTTATACATTTTTTAAATTAGTTCCTGTAATATTGGAAAATAGTGTACCATTAAAATGTGTTGTGATATATTAAAAAATGTTCCTGGGACTTAAAAAATATTCAGCAAGTTTTTATAAAATGTCCATAGCATTTTTTTGCAAATGTTCAATGTGTGTTATAAAAATGTTCTCTGTATTTTTAAAAGTGTTCTATATGCATTTGACACATGTTCAACATGTATTCAGAAAAATGTTCAACATGTATTTGAAAAATGTTCAACTTGTATGTGAAAAATGTTTAGAGTTTATTTGATAAATGTTATTTATGTATTCGAAAAAATGTCAATAGTGTATCTGAAAAATAAATAGTGAGAATGTGAAAAATGTTCAGTATGTTACACACATTATTGGGCTGGTCTGCTAGCATTAGCGCCAGACGCGAGTCGTTTTTCGGTCTTGCAGTAGGTGAGACATAGCCCATGTCGGACCATGACCTGGAAGCCCACATGGGTAACATTCTTCGAGTTCTCGAAGGACAAGGGTGACATTCTTCTCGATCCTGAAATTTCTTTCACTGAAGCTGATCAGTGATCACGATCTGCTGCCAAATTCACATACTTCCGTCTCACTTTGCCTTGTGACCCATTAGACAAAAAGAAGACAAATATAAGCTTCGTCCTTGCGAAACTAAGCGTAGCGAGGATGGTTACGTTTCCTGTGGTGCCATGTACGACCGCATGAGTTCTCGCACTTTTTCTGGATTACGATGTTGACTTCGTCAACCTCAAGATTTGGCAGAGGTGCTTATAAGATAGCGTGTGCGAGCTGCATCCTCGAGCGTAGGCTTCTACGTCTTGTGACCTTGAAACAATCAAGGGCTGATCACACTGTAGAACCAGTACACATCATGTGTTTTGTTTTCTCTTGGGTGGATTGGAGCTAAGGCGTGTTCGGTGTTCCGCCGGGGACGACGAGGACGGAGGCTCCGACCAGCTTTACGCGCTAGATTTGCTGTAAAGCTAACTAGCTAGACGACCCGGATTCATAAAGTCGGTTAGCGCCTCGGTTTGCTTGTTGCTGTGGAGTCGAAGCTGCGGCGGCAGGGCCCTGTGGTGTACGATGACTGGCTGCATGTAGCCTGGTCGGCGATCTTCCTTGGCGCCAGCTGTGCCTGGTTTGTTCTTTTGAGTTTTCCGTCAGAGTCGGAGCTGTGTTGTCTGGCTGCAGGTCGACTTGTCGATGAGGGTGGGCTTTGCCCTGTGTGTTTTAGTCTATGGGAGTGGGGCTTGATCCTTGTTGTTCCGGTTTTTGCTCGGTTTTTCGTAATTAACTGGGCAATTCTCTTCTGCTTAATTAATAGATGAGGCAATCTTTGCCTCCGTTTCGAAAAAAATAAAGTCGGTTAGCAGCAGCAGCCAGCCAGCCAGCAGGCCCCTCTATAATTCCATGCCGTGACGCGCGAAGAACGGGACGGCGGAGGGCCCGATCGATATCATATGGATACGCCGTCCCTGTCCCGTACTTGACCGCGCAAGAGATGGTGCACACGTCTCCCACTGTCAGCATCTATCGCTTGTCCCGTCCTCCGCGCGCCCCCTCCCGGCGTTTCTCTCCGGCGTGTAGCGGCTGCGGCCATGTTCTCCCGGTTTAAAATCAAAAGGCGCATCTTCCCGAGGACTTCGCCTCGATCCCACATGGAAAACGCACGCACTCACGCATTGTTCCCCTGTGCAACCGAGGGCTATGTCCGGCGGCCGGTATGTGTGTAGCTTGCATAGCGGTTTGGTTGGCGCGTCGACGTCGTCGCTTCGGTAAACGCGGCTGCACGCATACGTACGTACGTGAAATCTCTCGCCGGCGACGACGAGACGTGCGTCGCGTCACGTAGGACGACACCAGGTGTTTTTTTTTTCTCAAGGTGCATGCGTGTGCGACCGGACAGGACGAACGCTCGTCCGTCAAGCACGTTTCCCTTTATGCGCCAACTGATCGCCATCAGCTATTCTCTCCGTTTCAAAATAGATGACCCAATTTTATACCAATAATAAAATTGGTATAAAATTGGGTCATCTATTTTGAAACAAAGGTTCTTCTCCGAAAATCTACTGTTGTTTTGCCTTCAAGGGCGCGTAGCTTCGAGTAGAATCTTCCTCAGTTGCCCACGTTCACAAGCATTTAACAGTTCGTATGTGGTTTCGTGCATGGGCAAGTTTAGCAACGACATTTCGCCGTCGGTCCAGTCTCTTTCTCATTGTCAAGTGTCGCCGTCATCGTAATGCCATCGATCATTTTCACCGAGAGTAATGTATCATCATAAATTTCTACGTATCTATAATCTATAATATCTAAATAATTCATCCCCACCATTCTATTTTTCTTAACATGCGACATATCCACCTCATCATCTATGTTCCACATAACCACTAATGATTTTTCATGCAGCCATGTCATCCTCTTTTTTTTTGAGCATCAGTACAGACACAAGCGCTCATATACACGCGCATACACTCATCTCTATGAACGCACACACGTACACCCTACCCCTATGAGCACATCTGAGAGACTGAGCCGGCATATCATCTTGAGATTTACGAAGACACCGTAGGCGCCTCGTCGTTGACGGGAACGTCTCCACCCACTGAAAGCGCATCGCCGGAAATTCTGAAATAAATCCAGGAATAATACGAGCATCAGGATTTGAACCCTGATAAGTTAGGGATACCACTGTCCACCTAACCAACTCAACCACAGATTGGTTCGCCATGTCATCCTCTTTTACCATGTACGCCTGCATGCCCAACCATCGTGATCGTGTACTTGCACATGGGTATTGCGACGTGGCGATACTTTCCTTCGGTTTCAAAAATGCATCACGCCTCTTCCTTTCCTGCTACTGCTTCCGTTGTTAATCATCGCTAATCCTCTCCAGCTACTGGCCGTGTGGTTTATATAGTACTCCCTCCGTTCCAAATTACTGGACGAGTAATTTGAAACGGAGGGAGTAGCACTAAAAAAACTACAGCCATTTTCTCTTCTGCTAAGCGCCGCAAAGATTGCCGCGATCTCCAGGCCACAATACACCTCCAGCGCACATGAAACGACAACATTCATCAACTCTCTGTCCACTACCCAGCAAATGTGGAAGAAACTGTTAGTAGATTTAATTGAACGGCCATGTCCCATCCTCTCCCCACTGATGTCATCAGTGCGTCTCCTCTTCATAAATCTTCCTGGCTTCTCCTCTGACCCTCTCCACCCCCTGCAATGATATGCCATCGCCTCATGTGCGCTCAGCCTCCACTGCAAGCACGAACGAAGCAAACGCTTTGCCTCCTTCAGATGGAATTCCGCTCCGGATCTAAGAAATGAGGAGGTCTTAATAAGCAGAGCGACGACAATTCAGCGGAAGAAGCTCTGCCCATGACCCGTCGCTGCCAAGCTCGACCACAAGGAACTCGCCGACGAGACTGACCATGAAGACCAGGCTATGTTATCTCATCCCTAAATCCCCAATTGATGCAGTTTCCATTTTGTTTGTCATGTGCATGTATTTTCAGTCCTTTAGGAGCAATCCTAAGGTCAACGATTCATGTTAGCTAATACGACGAATCTTGATGACACTGACATATTAATAAATTGTGATTTTCTAGATCTTTACTAGGACGTGGAGAATTTCTCGCAGATGCATGAGTGCGGTGTGATGTAGCCGCGTACTCTTCCCTGCCACAAATCCCTCGGCAACCATCTTTGCGTTGCTTCTAGTGCTCTACTCCTGTGCCATTGTGCCCGACATCGATTTACCTCGGGTTGGGTCACAACTGTTTTGTGGCGTCATAGCCTCACCAGAATTAGATGATTGTGCCAACTGTCGACGGCGACAATGAAGCACCTTTAGAATTCAGACTACATTTTGTTGTAGCTAGGTTTTGCTCATACAATTTATTCTTATTTTCTGGTCTGGTGGAATGGTAGTAACACATGTTGAGGTATGTTTGGTTGATTATACACATGTTCATTTGTTCGTTCTAAATACTACAATATTCAATTCTTTTACATTAAAAACAGTAAAACTGAGCCTCTTTCCTGCCCTCTCACGCCTCCTACCTTCTGGTCTGTTCGATCTCGATTTCTGGCCGTCATCTACCGTTGAATCCTCGTGTCAGGCGAAGCTACCGCGACTTGGGCCGGCTGTCCATGAAATAGCTGCTCTGGCAGAAAAATCGAAGGTTTCTGGTTAACTGGGCCATCTAACCGGCCCATCTAACCACTCCCGCAGAAAAAAACCCCGGAGAAATTGCTCGCTCCCCTCCCGACCTCTCCTCTCCATCGTGATCTTTCTCGCGATCTTTTGGGCGAGACCCTCGCCACACTTTTGCGACGCGCCGCCCTTGCAATGCAACAGCGCTGCAGGTCAAGGCGCGCCGTCGACCCCCGTCCGCCGTGCCGGCAACCGCGCCCCGGCCGCCGCTCCTTCCTCTGCTTCGGCCTCCGGCATTCCGCTTCCCCTACGACGCGAAGGAAGTGAGGGTTCACAGTCGCCCACTCGCTCCTCGCCTGCGTCCATCATGCGTAGAGCCAGTGAGGGGTCTGTCGGCGGGCACGCCGTGGTAGGAGGACTTGGGATCTGCCAGCATCCAGGAGAAATCCTCTTGCTCTCCCAGTTTGTCTCTTCCGCGCGGTTGCCGGCGACCGGCGCTTTCTTCAGTACACGAGTTGAGGTGAGCCGAGAGGATACTCCAATATTGATCTAGATGATGCCGCACTCAACCTGTTGGTTTGCTAATTTCACTCCGCTCCCGCAGTGCCCGCCACCTGTTCGATAGAATGCACAACGTGGCTGCGGCGAGTGGCAGACACAATTTCCGCGACCTCTGCGATGAGCTCCTATGGTGTGTGTTGTCCTTCCTGCCACAGGACGATGCCCTGCAGGCCTGCGTGCCACCCGGTGGCGCAACCTCTATAGGGGCGACCAGCCTGCTCCTCGTTTTGAACTGTTGGTGAAGCTGGTCAACCTGTACAATTTCTATTTTTGGGTGAAGTTGGTACGGCTGGGAGTCTGGTAGTTCTTGCAGATTTTACTTCTATCCCAGGTAGTTAGAACTTGACTATTTACAAACCTTGAGCTGATGCAGATGATGCAATGTTGTTTCCCGTAACTCTAGTTTGGTCCAACCATGTTCAGCAAGATGCCCTGACTTTACTTCTTTTGGTGTTCTTTAGCCAGTATAGACTCTGGATTGTGACAAGAGATCAATTGTCCAGGCTGTTCTGACAAACATATTTTATTACTGGGGCAGTATTATAAGCTATTAATTATGCTTTTAAAAGTTAATTTCATTCATCTGCAAAAGTAGTATAGCATGCAACCTTGGAGGGGTTGAACTAGATACCAATCCAATCAGGCCGTAACGAAGATAATATAGTTTTTGGTCTTTTCTATTACCATTTTAGTTCAGATTACTTCCAAAACATTGCATGGAGTTTTGCACATATTGGATACTTTATTTCTGTAATTTCATGCTGTTTAATTACATGTAAGTTGTGTGCTCTATTTAATTAGGTGTTTGTCTTTTGGCTTGCTACATAGTATGATTTTAGCTAATAAAATGTACACATCTTCGCAGGGACTGTAGCAAGACATATCGGAAGATCATAATTCAATCTAAGATGTCATCCGAAATCAAAGATGATCCATTTATAATTTGATGTCGAAATTATTATGATGATCATTCATGTGGGATGCACATATGCATGATTTTCTTCTTATAAAGCAATTCTTTTGTAACTTAGATTTAGTAATTATTTGACACATGAAGTGTGTAGTAGGCCACTCACAAAAGGCATAGTTTCCATCCAGCCGGTTTGGCGGAGTTGAATTGATGTTTCGTCAATTCCAGAATTTGCTACTCTCCTGCATAGTCTTGTTCATGTAACTACCATTAGTTCACTGAGTGAAGTCTAGGGGTTGCTTTTGATCAAAGCTATTAACTCTTAAATGTATTTTTGAGTATGTACATAGTACCATAGTGAGTGGCGAGTATAAGTTAAAGCAAGAGCCTATAATTTGTCAATTTATTTTTTGATCTTTTCATCGGAAAGTAGCCATAAGCTACAAATGGAGCTAAGCTCACAAAACAACTCCGTCACTGATAAAAATGCTCAGTCTAATGGAATTTTGTAAGATTGTACTATGAACCATCGAGTTCCAACTTAGTTATGAACTGGCGACTTCCAACTTAGTTTTGACTGAAAATTGAAAACCTGAAAGCATTTATTGATTTCGCCTAGCTTAACTACGACCTTATATCACATCACATCCTGCCATGTACATTACTAAAATTGAAGTAACATGTCCTGGCTTAGTTTTTCCCCTCTATTTTGGTTATTACTTGAATTGAGTATCTCACTTTTTTGTAAGGAAGACATATCAAACAACTTTTTCCAAACTATTTTATCCTTTTTAATAGTTTATATATCCATCATATTTATCTTTTGTATCATTGTATAGAAATTTCAATTGTTCTATCGCCAAAATAGACGGGTGCGGCAACGCGCGCCAGTCATGATCTAGTACATTTTAAGTTCTTGCAGAGGGTTAGCAAGGAAATAAACACTTCAGTCTTATAGCAGGTCTGCTTTTTCACAAGTTACATATACCTTCTCCAACCTCATAACTCGGTAATGTATTTTAGAATTTTATTTTGGAGGGGATACGTATTTATCTTTAGGGATGGTGTTCCTATCATTCCTGGCCCTTTGATAAGCTTATCCTTTTTATATATCAAATCAAGAGTCAACAAATTTTTGGGTTCACCAGATATTAGAAGGATGCTTAATATGCAGTATGTGT
Organism: Triticum timopheevii; assembly: GCA_963921465.1. Lineage (NCBI taxonomy): Eukaryota > Viridiplantae > Streptophyta > Magnoliopsida > Poales > Poaceae > Triticum > Triticum timopheevii. Next base: position 559,131,825 of record OY997264.1, on the reverse strand, counting down.
TTTGTGATTCGATATTAATTGCAGATATCGAAGTGGACAAGACATAGAGTTGGTATGGTCTACTCACTTGATATTTGCATGATTACTTATACACTTGCACAACGCATGGTAGAGGTAGAAATCCAATCGAAGTAGTTGCATCCTTTTCCTTTCTAAATTATGGAGGAAAAGATAAAAGAAGTAAATATTTTCTTTTTCGATGTACGTGACTGAACAAATCTACACCTTCAACTATTTGATTACCTCGATGTATATGTATCTCAAAATTGACAAAAACAATTTTGAGATGCCGCTGTTAGTCAACAATCTATTTTCTAACTTACTTTTGCAGAATTTTACTCACCAATCTCACGTAATATCTGTATATATGTTGTGTTTTCTTAGTAATTATCACCTAAGATTTTGTTGTGGTTGTATTTTCTTCTTGAACCTTTCAGCACACACACACACAAGCATTACTGTATTAGGGTCTGTTGGACCTGGAAGTACAATAAATCGGATGAGTGTGTTGTATGTAAATGATACATCCATGAATGCATTGTATCCGATTATGTGTTGTTGAATGCCGGTATTTTCCTACTAAACATTATTTTATGTCCAAATGCAACTTATTATTTGTAATGACCAATATTTACTATAATATGACAATATTTCCCATTGCTTCCAACTGTTCACCAATTTAATCATTGCACACATTCCGCAGCAACGCGCGGGATGTTATCTAGTATATGCAAAAACTATGTACGTACTTCATGTTACGCGTACTCGTATGGGTCAGTTTTCTTTCCCCAAGACTAGGCATCTCGAGAGCTGACTCGTAAACCAGACATCGCATCCGTCTGCAGACGGAGGGGGACCAGTCCGCGGATAGGGAAATTGAAGCCGGCCATCCAAAGCTATCCACAAACATTTCAAGCCGAGTTTCATCAAACCTGATGAATTACATGCAAACCGGATGATTTTCATATAAACCGGACGCAAACATTTACAATTCAGACATATTTTAACTAAATTATACCGGACTGTGGTAAAACTAGTCTATGGCCGGCCACGGCAGATCTTCGCTCCTCCGACATGTCTTTCCTATGTCGAGCAACCCGCTCGTCGAATTGCTAGGAGCCCTGGACGGATATACTTCAGCGGGAGGGGAAGAATAACCTCCCACTGCAACCACAAGTTGGTTTTTGGGGCAGCGAAGACGGTTGCCGTGGCCTACACCCTCGCGAAGAGGGCAAGTCACTGGCGGTGCAATCCGGCAGCGCGGTGGCGGTGGCCTTCGTGGGACCCAAGCGGCGTCGGCTTCCCATGATCTACTTTTCCTTGTTGTTCATCGTGGCCCCAGACGTGCTGGCCTCCGCAGACATAGCTTCTTTCCCCACCTTCCTTACGCATTGCCTGTTGGGGAACGTAGCAGAAATTCAAAATTTTCCTACGAGTCACCAAGATCAGGGGCGGAGCCAGAAAATTTGGCCGATGGGTTCACTTGTTAGCTCATTGTGAGGATTGGGTAAAGTCATTGTAACAAATAGAGATATGATACTCACTGCGAGCCATATTAATTTTGAGAGTACCGATCCATATTAATTGATGCTAGTTTACTACGAAGTTACCAACATCAATTGATATGAACCAGATGGAGTACAATATTACATATAGTACTTACATTAAAAATTGAAGAGTGCAAGACGTACCAGTTTGATGAAATTATAAAACACTTGTTTAAATTTTATAAATAGACTTACCAAAATAGCTCCCTAGCTTTAGGACCAACTTCTCAACTTCCAGAAAAGATTGAAAAAAACACATTAGTTTGACAAGTTTCAAGTAAACTACCATCAAGCGAAAGATGCATGTAAATTTACTCACATTTCAGAGTGTGCCCTTCAGGTCTTTAATAATCTGAAAAAAATAGTTTATCTATGCATAAAAGGCTTTGGGAGATCATATAAATTAATTTCTCAGAATGGAAGGTTTGGGGGATTAATCGCAACAAAGCTATCAAAGGAATTTAACGCACCTGCATCTGGTGGGTAGGCTTGAAGTCCTTATACATCATTATCTGAATCCGATGATGATCAATTTCTATTTGATAAATATTCGCACCATAGCCAAAGTCAATCAAAGTTCAGAGAAAATATAGTTAGAAAACTAGGGCAAAGATTAATTTCGTGCTAGGATAAGACCTGCACAAGAAGGACGATGTGGTCTCGTTACCTTCAGTTTGGATTTCAATTGCCGGCCGCTGCTGACGGCTGACCTGGTGTTCTCAGCTACTCGGCTTGCCGCTGGCCGTCGGCGATCCGGCGCCGCCATGCGCGAACATAGAGACAAGAGACCAAGAGACGATGTAAATTGGGGAGTTGGTCGTTAGCCCATCCAGCCTGCTTCGTAGATGGTACGGTATCACATTTATGGGCTTTTTTTAGCTGTACTTACATGCTTCTTTTGTTCCTATATATAAAAAAACAAGGTGGGAGCTTCTGGATGGGCTACTGTTATATAAAACATTAATGGGCCAACAGGCTTCTCGCTGCGTGTTCCAGTTTCGATGGGTTCAACCATACATTTGTATTGGGTTCATACAAGCGATCATCTATACATGTACGTGCCGTGGAAAACTCGTTGGGTTCAGCTGAACCCAACGCCTACACGCTGGCTCCGCTCCTGACCAAGATCTATCTATGAAGAGACTAGCAACGAAGAGAAGGAGAGTGCATCTACATACCCTTGTAGATCGCTAAGCGGAAGCGTTCAAGAGAACGGGGTTGAAGGAGTCGTACTCGTCGTGATCCAAATCACCGGAGATCCTAGTGCCGAACGGACGGCACCTCCGCGTTCAAAACACGTACAGCCCGGTGACGTCTCCTCCTTCTTGATCCAGCAAGGGGAGAGGAGAAGTTGAGGGAGAGCTCCGGCAGCACGACGGCGTGGTGGTGGAGCTTGCAGTTCTACGGCAGGGCTTCGCCAAGCACTACTACAGAGGAGGAGGTGTTGGGGAGGGAGAGGGCTGCGCCAGGGGCAAGGGTGAATCTCCCATGCGCCTCCCCACTATATATAGGGGTGGAGGGGGCTGGTTTCTTGCCCTCCAAGTCTATTGGGGCGTTGGCAAAGGTGGGAGGAAAGAAATCACATCATTTCCTTCCCCACCGATTGTTATCCCCCCTTTTTAGGGATCTTGATCTTATCCCTTCGGGATATGATCTTATTCCTTCTAAGGGGGATCTTGGTGCGCCTTGACTAGGGGTGTGGGGCCTTGCCCCCACTACCCACGTTCTGTGGGTCCCCCCATGCAGGTGGGCCCCACTCCGGAACCTTCTAGAACCTTCCCGGTACAATACCGAAAAACCCCGAACATTTTCCGGTGGCCAAAATAGGACTTTCCATATATAAATCTTTACCTCCGGACCATTCCGGAACTCCTCGTGACGTCCGGGATCTCATCCGGGACTCCGAACAATATTCGGTAACTACACACTAATTCCCATAACAACTCTAGCGTCACCGAGCCTTAAGTGTGTAGACCCTACGGGTTCGGGAATCATGCAGACATGACCGAGATAGCTCTTTGGCCAATAACCAATAGCGGGATCTGGATACCCATATTGGCTCCCTCATGTTCCATGATGATCTCATCGGATGAACCACGATGTCAAGGATTCAAGCAATCCCGTATACAATTCCCTTTGTCTAGCGGTATTGTACTTGCCCGAGATTTGATCGTCGGTATCCCGATACCTTGTTCAATCTCGTTACCGGCAAGTCTCTTTACTCGTTCCATAACACATCATCTCGTGATCAACCCCTTGGTCACATTGTGCACATTATGATGATGTCCTACCGAGTGGGTCCAGAGATACCTCTCCGTCAACCGGAGTGACAAATCCCAGTCTCGATTTGTGCCAACCCAACAGACACTTTCGGAGATACCTGTAGTACACCTTTATAGCCACCCAGTTACGTTGTGACGTTTGGTACACCCAAAGCATTCCTACGGTATCCGGGAGTTGCAAAATCTCATGGTCTAAGGAAAAGATACTTGACATTTAGAAAAGCTTTAGCATATGAACGACACGATCTTGTGCTAGGCTTAGGATTGAGTCTTGTCCATCACATCATTCTCCTAATGATGTGATCCCGTTATCAACGACATCCAATGTCCATGGTCAGGAAACCGTAACCATCTATTGATCAACGAGCTAGTCAATTAGAGGCTTACTAGGGACATGGTGTTGTCTATGTACCCACACATGTATATGAGTTTCCTATCAATACAATTATAGCATGGATAATAAACGATTATCATGAACAAGGAAATATAATAATAATAACCGATTTATTATTGCCTCTAGGGCATATTTCCAACAGTCTCCCACTTGCACTAGAGTCAATAATCTAGTTCACATCGCCATGTGATTAACACTGACAGGTCACATCGCCATGTGACCAACATCCAAAGAGTTTACTAGTGTAGCTAAACTAGTTCACATCATCATGTGATTAAGACTCAATGAGTTCTTGGGTTTGATCATATTTTTCTTGTGAGAGAGGTTTTAGTCAACGGGTCTGCTACATTCAGATCCGTATGTATTTCGCAATTCTCTATGTCATATTGTAAATGCTGCTTCCACGCTCCACTTGGAGCTATTCCAAATGGTTGCTCCACTATACGTATCCGGTTTGCTACTTAGAGTCATTCGGATAGGTGTTAAAGCTTGCATCGATGTAACCCTTTACGCCGAACTCTTTATCACCTCCATAATCGAGAAACATGTCCTTATTTACTCCAAGGACAATTTTGACCGCTGTCCAATGATCCATTCCTGGATCATTCTTGTACCCCTTGACTGACTCATGGCAAGGCACACTTCCGGTGCGGTACACAACATAGCATACTATAGAGCCTACGTCTGAAGCATAGGGGACGACCTTCGTCCTTTCTCTCTTTTCTGCCATGGTCGAGCTTTAAGTCTTAACTTCGCACCTTACAACTCAGGCAAGAACTCCTTCTTTGACTAATCCATCTTGAACACCTTCAAGATCATGTCAAGGTATGTGCTCATTTGAAAGTATTATTAAGCATTTTGATCTATCTTATAGATCTTGACGCTTATTGTTCAAGTAGCCTAATCTAGGTTTTCCATTGAAAAACACTTTTCAAATAACCCTATATGCTTTCTAGAAATTCTACATCATTTCTGATCAACAATATGTTTACAACATATACTTATCAGAAACTCTATAGTGCTCCCACTCACTTCTTTGGAAATACAAGTTTCTCATAAACTTTGTATAAACCCAAAATCTTTGATCATCCTATCAAAGTGTATATTCCAACTCCGAGATGCTTACTCCAGTCCATGGAAGGATCGCTGGAGCTAGCATACCTTTAAGCATCCTTAGGATCAATAAAACCTTTCTGATTATATCACATACAACCTTTCCTTATGAAAACTGGTAAGGAAACGCGTTTTGACATCCATCTGCCGGATTTCATAAATGCAGCTAATGCTAACATGATTCCGACGGACTTAAGCATCGCTACGGATGAGAAAATCTCATCGTAGTCAACTCCTTGAACTTGTGAAAAACTCTTTGCCACAAGTCGAGCTTCATAGACGGTGACATTACCGTCCACGTCCGTCTTCTTCTTAAAGATCCATTTATCTCAATGGCTTGCCGATCATCGGGCAAGTCCACCAAAGTCCATGCTTTGTTATGATACATGGATCCTATCTCGGATTTCATGGCTTCTAACCATTTGTCGGAATATGGGCCCACCATCGCTTCTCCATAGCTCGTAGGTTCATTTTTGTCTAGCAACATGACCTCCAAGACAGGATTACGTACCACTCTGAAGCAGTACGCATCCTTGTTGACCTATGAGGTTTGGTAGTGACTTGATCCGAAGTTTCATGATCACTATCATAAGCTTCTACTTCAATTGGTGTAGGTGCCACATGAACAACTTCCTGTGCCCTTCTACACACTAGTTGAAGTGATGGTTCAACAACCTCATCAAGTCTCCACCATCCTCCCACTCAATTCTTTCGAGAGAAACTTTTCCTCGAGAAAGGACCCGTTTCTAGAAACAATCACTTCTGCTTCCAGATCTGAATTAGGAGGTATATCCAACATTTTGGGTATCCTATGAAGATGCATTTATCCGTTTGGGGTTCGAGCTTATCACGATGAAACTTTTTCACATAAGCGTCGCAGCCCCAAACTTTCAAGAAATGATAGCTTAGGTTTCTCTAAACCATAGTTCTCACGGTGTCATCTCAACGGAATTACGTGGTGCCCTATTAAAGTGAGTGCGGTTGTCTCTAATGCCTAACCCATGAACGATAGTGGTAATTCGATAAGAGACATCATGGTACGCACCATATCCAATAGGGTGCAACTATGATGTTCGGACACCCCATCACACTATGGTGTTCCAGGCGGTATTAATTGTGAAACAATTTCCACAATGTCTTAATTGCGTGCCAAAGCTCGTAACTCATATACTCATCTCTATGATCATATCATAGACATTTTATCCTCTTGTCACAATGATCTTCAACTTCACTCTGAAATTACTTGAACCATTCAATAATTCAGACTTGTGTTTCATCAAGTAAATATACAACATCTACTCTAACAATATTCACTGCATGCCTCAGCACTCATTGGACTGCACACATCAAAATGTGTTACTTCCAACAAGTTGCTATCTTGTTCCATCTTACTGAAAACGAGGCTTTTCAGTCATCTTGCCCATGTGGTATGATTTGCATATCTCAAGTGATTCAAAATCAAGTGAGTCCAAACGATCCATCTGCATGGAGTTTCTTCATGCGTATACACCAATAGACATGGTTCGCATGTCTCAAACTTTTCAAAAACGAGTGAGTCCAAAGATCCATCAACATGGAGCTTCTTCATGCGTTTTATACCAATATGACTTACATGGCAGTGCCACGAGTAAGTGGTACTATCATTACTATCTTATATCTTTTGGCATGAAAATGTGTATCACTACGATCGAGATTCAATAAACCATTCCTTTAGGTGCAAGACCATTGAAGGTATTATTCAAATAAATAGAGTAACCATTATTCTCCTTAAATGAATAACCGTATTGCGATAGACATAATCCAATCATGTCTATGCTCAACGCAAACACCAAATGACAATTATTCAGGTTTGATACTAATCTTGATGGTAGAGGGAGCGTGCGATGTTTGATCACATCAAACTTGGAAATACTTCCAACACATATCGTCACCTCGCCTTTAGCTAGTCTTCGTTTATTCGTAGCCTTTTATTTCGAGTTACTAACACTTAGCAACCGAACCGGTATCTATTACCATGGTGCTACTAGGGGTACTAGTAGAGTACACATTAATATAATGTATATCCAATATACTTCTGTCGACCTTGCCTGCCTTCTTATCTACCAAGTATCTAGGGTGGTTCTGCTTCAGTGTCCGTTCCTCTCATTACAGAAGCACTTAGTATCGGGTTTGGGTTCAACCTTGGGTTTCTTCACTGGAGCAGCAACTGATTTGCCGTTTCATGAAGTACCCCTTCTTGCCCTCGCCCTTCTTGAAACTAGTGGTTTCACTAACCATCAACAATTGATGCTCCTTCTTGATTTCTACTTTCGCGGTGTCAAACATCGCGAATGTCTCAGGGATCATCATATCTATCCCTGATATGCTATAGTTCATCACGAAGCTCTAGCAGCTTGGTGGCAATTACTTTGGAGAAACATCACTATCTCATCTGGAAGATCAACTCCCACTGGATTCAAGTGATTGTTGTACTCAGACAATCTGAGCACAAGCTCAACGATTGAGCTTTTTTCCCTTAGTTTGCAGGCTAAGAAAGGTCTCATACCTCTTGACGTGGGCACGAGCCTGAAATCCCAATTTCAGCCCTCAAAACATCTCATATGTTCCGCGACGTTTCGAAAACGTCTTTGGTGCCTCTACTCTAAACCATTTAATTGAACTATCACGTAGTTATCAAAACGTGTATGTCAGATGTTCGCAACATCCACAGACTACGTTCGAGGTCCAGCACACCGAGCGGTGCATTAAGGACATAAGCCTTCTACGAAGCAACGAGGACAATCCTCAGTTCATGGACCCAGTCCGCATAATTGCTACTATCAACTTTCAACTAAATTTTCTCTAGGAACATATCTAAAACAGTAGAACTAAAGCGCGAGCTACGACATAATTTGCAAGAATCTTTTGACTATGTTCAGGATAATTAAGTTCATCTTATGAACTCCCACTTAGATAGACATCCCTCCAGTCATCTAAGTGATTACATGATCTGAGTCAACTAGGCCGTGTCCGATCATCACGTGAGGCGTACTAGTCATCATCGGTGAACATCTTCATGTTGATCGTATCCACCATACAACTCATGCTCGACCTTTCGGTCTCTTGTGTTCCGAGGCCATGTCTGTACATGCTAGGCTCGTCAAGTCAACCTAAGTGTTTCGCGAGTGTAAATCTGGCTTACAGCCGTTGTATGTGAACGTTAGAATCTATCACACCCGATCATCACGTGGTGCTTCGAAACGATGAACTTCCACAACGGTGCACAGTTAGGGGGAGCACTTTCTTGAAATTTTAATGAGGGATCATCTTATTTACTACCGTTGTTCTAAGCAAATAAGATGCATAAACATGATAAACATCACATGCAATCAAATAGTGACATGATATGGCCAATATCATTTTGCTCCTTTTGATCTCCATCTTCGTGGCTCCATGATCATCATCGTCACCGGCATGACACCATGATCTCCATCATCATGATCTACATCATCGTGTCTTCATGAAGTTGTCTCGCCAATTATTACTTCTACTACTATCACTAGTAGAAAAAGGGTCAAACGTGAAGCACATTAGTGCTGGTTTGTATTAGAGCCGGCACAAATGTATACATTAGTGCCGGTTCCAACGGCTAGCCGGGCCGCTCTCATTAGTACCGGTTCGTGGCTAACCTTTAGCACCGGTTCGTGCCACGAACCGGTACTAATGAGGGTGGTGGCAGGATGTTGTCAGTCTGGGCCCCCTCCAGCACCTTTAGTACCGGTTCGTGCCACGAACCGGTACTATAGGTCCTCCTGCATATAAACCCTTCGTCCAGCTCGCTCTGTTCTTCCCCCTTTCCCCTCTCCTCTCCTCTCAGTTCTTCCTCTTCTCCCCTCGAGCTCATCACACATTTTGCCCAAAATTTGTCAAGATTTGAAGGCCCCCATCCATTCAAGTGATCACAAAGGTTAGCAACTTTGTCCTTTCATCTGTCATTGCTAGATTAGCTCTTGCAATGCTTTATATAGTTATTAATTTGTGAGTTTAGTAATTTGGGAGGATATATATATATATATATATATGTGCTAGTATTTGATTTATATGCAATTTGAGGTCAAAATAACACTTAGTTTGCATATGTAGGTGTGGTTTACTTAGTGCCTTCTAAATCTCCGTCGTAACCACCGTCGATCGCCCGCACCGTCCCGTCGCCGGCACCACCTTGTGGTGAGCCTCTTGTTCATGAAATTTTATATAAAAAATTGATGTTTGTGTGATTTGGATATATAGTTACTCGTATAATAATTATCTTACCCGTACGTTTTTGTTATACATAGTGCCATGGTTTTGATATCCGTCCCCGTTGGCCCTCGTCCTTGTTATGATTCGGATGTGGTATATTCTCTTTTAAAACTATTTTTTGCATTTCGTGTTTATGACAAATTATGCCCATCAAGTTGACATAGATATTTTTATCTAGGAGGTATGTGAACCGGAAATTCCAACCGACCCTATTGTCGAGAGGTTAAATTTAGTTGAAAGAGAAAACGAGTACTTGAAAGAAAAATTGAAAAGAATTGAGGGGGAGAAGATGAAATTGGAGTTGCATGTTGCCGATGTCGTCGATGATCACAAGATCAAGATGGAGAAAGTGCGCTTGAAGATTAGAAAGATTAGAAAATATGCCATCGATAGTGAGGCTTGGTATCATTATGCTGTTGGATCAATTGTTACCTTAGTTGCGATCTTGATCGCATTTGTTGTTGCATTTAAATGCATTAGCTAGAGAGTTATTTGTTTGTTGCATTTAATTGTTGTATGAACTTTATGTATGAACTTGTATTAATTTGGTCTATTCGGTGTTGTGTAATGAAGATGAGCCGGCAATGGATGTACGATGACCGATGCTCTCCCCAGTTCGTTGAGGGCATGCATACTTTTCTGCTTGCGGCTGAGGGAAACAAGCGGGCGGATGGTTTTATGCCTTGTCCATGTGCTGGCTGTAAGAATGGTCGCAATTACTCTACGTCAAGAACCATTCACGTCCACCTGTCTGAGTCCGGTTTCATGCCCCACTATAATGTTTGGACCAAGCATGGAGAAAGAGGGGTTATGATGGAAGACAATGAAGAAGAAGAGGACGACGACAGCTATCCTGGCCATGGGTTCCCTGAATACGATGATACAACAATGGGGGAAGAAGCTGAGCCGGTAATGCGGGAAGAATCTGAAGAAGAGGCATCAGATGAGCCCGTTGATGATCTAGGTCGGGCCATTGCCGATGCAAAGAGAAACTGCGCAAGTGATTTGGAGAAGAAGAAGTTGCAGCGCATGTTAAGTATCACAAAAAATTGTTGTACTCGAATTGCGTAGGTGACAAGAAAAAGCTGGGCACCACACTGGAATTGCTGCAATGGAAGGCAGAGAATGGTGTATCTGACAAGGGATTTGGAAAGTTGCTGGTAATGATAAAGGATATGCTTCCAAAGGACAACGAATTGCCCGAGAGGACGTACGAAGCAAAGAAGGCTGTCTGCCCTCTAGGGTTAGAGGTGCAGAAGATACATGCATGCCATAATGATTGCATCCTCTACCGCGGTGAGTACGAGGATTTGAACGCTTGCCCGGTATGTGGTGCATTGCGCTATAAGATCAGCCGCGATGAGCATGGTGATGTCGAGGGCGAGTGCCCCAGGAAGAAGATTCCTGCCAAGGTGATGTGGTATTCTCCTATAATACCATGGTTGAAACGTTTGTTCCAAAACAAAGAGCATGCCAAGGCGATGCGATGGCACAGAGAAGACCGTAAGAAAGACGGAAAGTTGAGAGTACCCGCTGACGGGTCGCAGTGGAGAAAAATCGAAAAAAAGTACGGGAAGGAGTTTGCAGATGACGCAAGGAGCGTATGGTTTGGTCTAAGCTCAGATGGCATTAATCCTTTTGGGGAGCAGAGCAGCAACCATAGCACCTGGCCTGTGACTCTATGTTTGTATAACCTTCTCCTTGGTTGTGCATGAAGCGGAAGTTCATTATGATGCCAGTGCTCATCCAAGGCCCTAAGCAACCCGGCAACGACATTGATGTGTACCTAAGGCCATTAGTTGAAGAACTCTTACAACTGTGGAATGGAACAGGTGTACGTGCGTGGGATGAGCACATGGGGGAAGAATTTGACCTAAAGGCGTTGCTGTTCGTGACCATCAATGATTGGCCAACTCTCAGTAACCTATCAGGACAGACAAACAAGGGATATCGCGGATGCACGCACTGTTTGGATGATACCGACAGTATATATTTGAATAGTTGTAAGAAGAATATGTACCTGGGACATCATCGATTTCTTCCGAGAAGGCATCCCGTAAGAAAGAAAGGCAAGTATTTCAAAGGTGAGGCGGATCACCGGACGAAGCCTCGCCACCGTACTGGTGCTGATGTACATGATATGGTCAAGGATTTGAAGGTGATATTTGGAAAGGGTCCTGGCGGACAACCTATTCCGAAGGACGCTGACGGACGCGCACCCATGTGGAAGAAGAAATCTATATTTTGGGACCAGCCATATTGGAAAGACCTAGAGGTCCGCTCCGCAATCGACGTGATGCACGTGACGAAGAATCTTTGCGTGACCCTGCTTGACTTCTTGGGTGTGTATGGGAAGACAAAAAATACACCTGAGGCATGGGAGGACCAGCAACGTATGCACAGAGAAGACGGCATACATCAGGGTCATGCAAGCTACGCTCTTACCAAAGAAGAGAAGGAAATCTTCTTTGAATGCCTGCTCAGTATTAAGGTACCGTCTGGCTTCTCGTCGAATATAAAGGGAATAATAAACATGGCAGAGAAAAAGTTCCAGAACCTAAAGTCTCATGACTGCCACGTGATTATGATGCAACTGCTTCCGGTTGCATTGAGGGGGCTTCTACCGGAAAACGTTCGATTAGCCATTGTGAAGCTATGTGCATTTCTCAATGCAATCTCTCAGAAGGTAATCGATCCAGAAATCATACCAAGGTTACAGAATGATTTGGTGCAATGTCTTGTCAGTTTCGATTTGGTGTTCCCACCATCCTTCTTCAACATCATGACGCACGTCCTAGTTCACCTATGCGAAGAGATTAACGTTTTGGGTCCTGTATTTCTACACAATACGTTCCCCTTTCAGAGGTTCATGGGAGTCTTAAAGAAATATGTTCATAACCGTGCTAGGCCAGAAGGAAGCATCTCCAAGGGCCATCAAAATGAGGAGGTCATTGAGTTTTGTATTGACTTTATTCCTGACCTTAAGCCGACTGGTGTTCCTGAATCGTGGCATAAGGGCAGACTGGATGGAAAAGGCACGCTAGGAGGGGAACAAATAATATGTATGGACGGACATTCTCTCACTGAAGCACACTACACAGTTCTACAGAATTCCGCCTTGGTGGCTCCGTATATGGATGAACACAAGAATTTGCTACGCTCCAAACACCCGGAGCGGTCTGATGACTGGATTACACGTGAACAAACCAGGAGTTTCGCCAGCTGGTTGCAGACACGTACCATGCATGACACCTCTATTGAAGATGACCTGTACTTGCTGTCCCAGTTACCATCTTCGAATATAATGACTTTCAAAGGGTACGAGATAAATGGTAATACATTTTACACGATCGCCCAAGATAAGAAGAGCACCAACCAAAACAGTGGTGTCCGCTTTGATGCAGAAACCAAGACGGGAAAGGAAACATATTATGGTTATATACAGGACATATGGGAACTTGACTATCGACGTGGTTTAAAAGTCCCTTTGCTTCGGTGTAAATGGGTCAATATGACACGAGGCAGGGTAACGGAAGACCCGCAGTACGGAGTGACAATAGTGGATCTCAACAATCTTGCGTATGCAGACGAACCATTCGTCCTAGCCAATGATGTGGCACAGGTTTTCTATGTGAAGGACATGTCTACCAAGCCAAGAAAAAGAAAAGATAAGGAAGCGAATGCATCGTATGATGAGCCAAAGCGGCACATAGTTCTTTCTGGGAAGAGAAACATCGTGGGAGTGGATGACAAGACAGACAAGTCAGAAGATTATGAAAAGTTTGATGAAATTGCTCCATTCACAGTGAATATTGACCCGAGCATCCCGTTAAATGATGAAGATTTTCCATGGTTACGGCGCAAAGGGACACACGCGAAGAAAAAGTTTCACACCCAAAGATCTGGGATGTGATCGGCTTCACTATCATCAGTTTCTTCTGTGTTTCACACCCAGAGGGGAATCTCTGTAATAGTTAGGGTAGTTATGTGTTTTGGCATTTGAAACGCGAAGAAATTTTATGTGCAAACAAATTCTTTCATGCCTTTACTGATTTTTAAAGTTAAGTTATTCACAAACTAGTGATTCACACTAATTTCAAATAATTCAAAATTTAAACTATTCAAATTTGAAAACTACGGGCACTAACAAAAAGTTTGTACCTAAAGAGGCTGTGTCAACCTTCGGTCAGGCTATGGCCCCACCATCACCATTTAGTGCCGGTTCGTACCACGAACCGGTACTAATGAGGTTGTGTCAGGTAAGGCTGGGGCCCCACGAGCACCTTTAGTACCGGTTCATGGATGAACCAGACGTAAGCTGTTTTTTAGTCCCACCTCACGAAGTGAGAGGGACTAGGAGCGGTTTATAAGCCCTGAGTCCAGAGACGATGAAGAAGAGGCTCAATGCTCACGTTGCTTAGCTTCAAGCCTTCAGGAATACGGTAGACTGCACGGAGCTATGCGCAGTGTAGTTTACACTATTCCGAAAGGCTTGAAGCAAATTAACGAGCATTGTACCTCTTTTTTATTTTTAATAACTTATTACAACTCCGGACTTCTTCTGTTATGGCAAAAACTAATTGCACGTCGATATTTCTTTTTTTTAAGTTATAACTCCAGACTTTGACCATCAAGTTTTGCAGAAAAGAAAAAATAGCAGAAAAGAAGAAAAACTATAGCTGAAAAGAAAAAACTATATAAAAAAACTACTCAAAAATAAATAGAAGAAAATAAATATAGCAGAAAAGAAAAAACTACTCAGAAATAAATAGAAGAAAAAATAAAGCAGAAAAGAAAAAAATATATTTGCTATTTTTCAATCGTTTACAAAATGACCGTGAAATTGAAAATCACTACAAAATGAACTCTGAAAATGTTGAATTTTGGCAAACTAGATGAAAAACTACTCACAAATAAATAGAAGAAAATAAATATAACAGAAAAGAAAAAACTATACAAAAAACTACGCAAAAATAAATAGAAGAAAATAAAGCAGAAAAGAAAAAAACTATAAAAAAAATTGGGGCGCTGCCCTGTGGGCCTGATAGGCCACAGGTGTGTAATTACAGGCCTTAAAGGCCCAGCAGACTCACAGGGCAGCGCGCAGAGTTTAGGCCCACCAGCCTGCTATATAGAGGAGTTCGAAGTGGTAGCCGCGGCTGGGTTTATAAACCAGTGCGGCTGCCCTTCGCCCGGCGAGGTGGGACTAAACTTTGGGGTGGCAGAGCGAGGCCTTTAGTACCGGGTCGTGGAACAAACCGGCACTAAAGGGGGGGCCTTTAGTACCAGTTTGTGCCACCACCCGGTACTAAAGGGGGTCGCCTCCCGCCGCTTGGCCTGGCCAAAACAGGCCTTTAGTACCGGTTGGTGGCTCCAACCGGTACTAAAGGGGGGTCTATATATACAACACGTCCGAAAATTTCGTTTTCCCTCTCTGTTTGTTCCTCTGTTTCCGTCTCCGTCGCCGTCGCCGCCGCCCTCGATCGTCTCCGTCGCCGTCGCCGCTGCCCTCGATCGTCTCCGTCGCCGCCCCCGTCCCCGTTGCCGCCCCCGTCCCCGTCGCCGCCGTCGTCTCCGTCGCCGCCCCGGGCCCGCCCCCGTCCCCGTCGCCGCCCCCGTCCCCGTCGCCGCCCTCGCCTCCGTCGCCGCCCCCGTCCCCGTCGCCGCCGTCGTCGCCGTCGCATTGCCGTTGCCTCGCCGTCGCCGTTGCCCCGCTGTGAGCTCTCCCCCTCTAACCCCTCTCCCTCGCCCCCGGCGGCCACCATGGGCGCCGCCCCTCCCCGAGCACACACACACACACAAGAGCATGATGAACACACACACACACATATGTATGTATGAATTAGTTTAGATTATTTAGATTATTATTGTTTTAGTTATCAAAATTTTTTATATGGAAATTAGTGTTTAATTAGTGTTTAATTACTATGGAATTTTTTATGTTTAATTAGTATATAATTTAGATTATTATTATTAGTATATAATTAGTGTTTAATGTTTAGTAAATATAATGCTTAGTTGAACTAGTTGAATTAATATATAGAACTAGTTTATTTTTATTAAATGCTTAGTTGAACTTGTTGAATTAATATATAGAACTAGTTTATTTTTAGTAAATGCTTAGTTGAACTAGTTGAATTAATATATAGAACTAGTTTATTTTTAGTAAATGCTTACTTTGAACTAGTTGAATTAATATAACTAGTTTATTTTTAGTAAATGTTTAGTTGAACTAGTTGAATTAATATATAGAACTAGTTTATTTTTAGTAAATGCTTACTTTGAACTAGTTGAATTAATATAATAACTAGTTTATTTTTAGTAAATATAATGCTTAGTTGAACTAGCTAGTTGAATTAATATATAGAACTAGTTTATTTTTAGTAAATGCTTAGTTGAACTTGTTGAATTAATATATAGAACTAGTTTATTTTTAGTAAATGCTTAGTTGAACTAGTTGAATTAATATATAGAACTAGTTTATTTTTAGTAAATGCTTACTTTGAACTAGTTGAATTAATATAACTAGTTTATTTTTAGTAAATGTTTAGTTGAACTAGTTGAATTAATATATAGAACTAGTTTATTTTTAGTAAATGCTTAGTTGAACTAATTGAATTAATATAACTAGTTTATTTTTAGTAAATGCTTAGTTGAATTAATAGAAGTAGTTGAATTAATTGAATTAGTAAGTGTTTAATGTTTCGCCTAATATAAACATAGGAAATGTCGTCTAACGACGAATTTTTTTTCATTATGTGCCAATACTGTGAAGACCAGCGTGGCCAGTGCGACAGAAATTTCCTTGTTGATGGTAGGCGATTCAGCATCAAGCTGGATGAGACTTTCGAATTCGATACAGTAAGTCACAACGACAAGTCTGTTTTCATAATTAAGCATGACTTATATATGCTTCATTTGCCTGACTTATAATTTTTAATTTTCACTATTCTACTAGCGCATCCCCTGCCATGCAAGAATTTTTTTCTTGGATAAGATAGGTTTTAAAGATATGGAAACTATGGAGGTAAAGAGAACTTACCTGAAAACTGAGCATGATGGTTATACTTTCAACGTCAAAGTATACAATGCACACACGTACACCTATTTTGAATGCAAAACTTGGCAAGCACTATGCAAGGCTTATGCATTTGAGCCTGGTATGATTATCACCTCTGATATTCGTCCGGAAGATGATATTGAAGGTAATAGAGACATATGAGTCGACGTGCAGACGCCTCCAGTTCTACCATTATGTGAGTTCTTCTCAACTATATTTTTGTCTTTGATATTGCTTATTTCAAAAATAACTGACAACTAATTTCTATTGACAGCTTATCTCCATTCAACCAAACATGTCCGGCGCTTGGTAGACAGGACCTTCTACTGTCCTGGAGCTGAACTAAACTGCGAGGAGATAAGTCATTATGTTTCATGGCTTGAGGATCTTCATACTGTCAAGACAAATTTTCTTCCTGCACTTAGAAATGTTAGTACTCAAAACGTGCGACCAATAGTGATGGTATTGAACTACGGTCACATCTATTTAGGAATGATGGTAAGATATTTACTATTTGTCCTCAGTGCATATTTTGCATACATATTTTTTTTGCTAAACTTTCATTGCTAAGTATATTAATTAAGTAGTATACGATGTTCTTCAACAGGGACTCCCGATGACAGTTGTGCCTCAGGGGATCGAGACTAAAGGTCAGATGTCAATTGTTAGCTTACGGCCAAGATATCCTGCATTGCACATGAATGCATTCAGGATTTCTAGAAGCGATGAATGCTTAATAGTGAAAGATTGGAGGAAAATTGTTAATGATCGCAGAGAAGTACTAGGGGGCAGCAATGAGAAGCGCAGCCCATGATTAGGAGACAGGTTCATCGGCATGCTCCAGTATGATCAATCAGGAGAGCTATACATGTTCTATGCTATTTTACCAAAGAGAGAGTAGCTAGCAGGAGTGATTTAGCTAGTTCTTCATGCTGCTCTTAATTAGTACTTGTCCTTTCATGTCCGTGTTCTTCGTTCTGAACTTAGGTGATTTGCTTTTGTGGTGTTATATATGAACGCTTATAATATCATGACAATCATGTTGAACTCGATGATTGGTTCTACTAGAAATTATATATATATATATATATATATATATATATATATATATATATATGTGCATAACGTTTACAATGTGTAGTATCGTAAAATACTAGCAAATGAAAAAGAATTAAAATGGAAACACAAAATTAAATGAAAAAGAAATCATAAAACTAAAAAACCCCCAAACCTTATAGTACCGGTCTGTCTTACCAACCGGTACTAAAGGGCTCCAGGCCCCCGTAGCTGGCTCGTGCCACGTGGTTGCCCTTTAGCACCGGTTCATGCTGAATCGGTACTAAAGGGGGGGGGGGGGGCTTTAGTGACCACAATTTAGTGCCGGTTATGTAACCGGCACTAAAGGGCCTTACGAACTGGTGCTATTGCCCGGTTCTGCACTAGTGTATGGCTACCGGTTAGCAATGAAGTAAAGTAATTACATGGCGTTGTTTAATGACACGCATGTCATACAATAAATTAAGACAACTCCTATGGCTCCTGCCGGTTGTCATAATCATCGACATGCAAGTCGTGATTCCTATTAAAAGAACATGATCAATCTCATACATCACATATCATTCATCACATTCTTCTTGGCCATATCACATCACATAGCATACCCTGCAAAAACAAGTTAGACGTCCTCTAATTGTTGTTTGTATGTTTTACGTGGCTGCTATGGGTTTCTAGCAAGAACGTTTCTTACCTACGCAAAACCACAACGTGATATGCCAATTGCTATTTACCCTTCATAAGGACCCTTTTCGTCGAATCCATTCCGACTAAAGTGGGAGAGACTGGCACCCGCTAGCCACCTTATGCACCAAGTGCATGTCAGTCGGTGGAACCTGTCTCACGTAAGTGTACGTGTAAGGTCGGTCCGGGCCGCTTCATCCCACAATGCTGTCGAAACCAGATTGGACTAGTAACGGTAAGCATATTGAACAAAATCAACGCCCACAACTACTTTGTGTTCTACTCATGCAAAGAATCTACGCAATAGACCTAGCTCATGATGCCACTGTTGGGGAACGTAGCAGAAATTCAAAATTTTCCTACGAGTCACCAAGATCTATCTATGGAGAGACTAGCAACGAGGAGAAGGAGAGTGCATCTACATACCCTTGTAGATCGCTAAGCGGAAGCGTTCAAGAGAACGGGGTTGAAGGAGTCGTACTCGTCGTGATCCAAATCACCGGAGATCCTAGTGCCGAACGGACGGCACCTCCGCGTTCAACACACGTACAACCCGGTGACGTCTCCTCCTTCTTGATCCAGCAAGGGGAGAGGAGAAGTTGAGGGAGAGCTCCGGCAGCACGACAGCGTGGCGGTGGAGCTTGCAGTTCTCCGGCAGGGCTTCGCCAAGCACTACTACAGAGGAGGAGGTGTTGGGGAGGGAGAGGGCTGCGCCAAGGGCAAGGATGAAGCTCCCATGCACCTCCCCACTATATATAGGGGTGGAGGGGGCTGGTTTCTTGCCCTCCAAGTCTATTGGGGCGTTGGCAAAGGTGGGAGGAAAGAAATCACATCATTTCCTTCCCCACCGATTGTTATCCCCCCTTTTTAGGGATCTTGATCTTATCCCTTTGGGATATGATCTTATTCCTTCTAAGGGGGGATCTTGGTGCACCTTGACCAGGGGTGTGGGGCCTTGCCCCCACTACCCACGTTCATGTGGGTCCCCCCATGCAGGTGGGCCCCACTCCGGAACCTTCTAGAACCTTCCCGGTACAATACCGAAAAACCCCGAACATTTTCCGGTGGCCAAAATAGGACTTCCCATATATAAATATTTACCTCCGGACCATTCCGGAACTCCTCGTGACATCCGGGATCTCATCCGGGACTCCGAACAACATTCGGTAACTGCACACTAATTCCCATAACAACTCTAGCGTCACCGAACCTTAAGTGTGTAGACCCTACGGGTTCGGGAATCATGCAGACATGACCGAGACAACTCTATGGCCAATAACCAATAGCGGGATCTGGATACCCATGTTGGCTCCCTCATGTTCCACGATGATCTCATCGGATGAACCACGATGTCAAGGATTCAAGCAACCCCGTATACAATTCCCTTTGTCTAGCGGTATTGTACTTGCCTGAGATTCGATCGTCGGTATCCCGATACCTTATTCAATCTCGTTACCGGCAAGTCTCTTTACTCGTTCCATAACACATCATCTCGTGATCAACCCCTTGGTCACATTGTGCACATTATGATGATGTCCTACCGAGTGGGCCCAGAGATACCTCTTCGTCAACCGGAGTGACAAATCCCAGTCTCGATTTGTGCCAACCCAACAGACACTTTCGGAGATACCTGTAGTACACCTTTATAGCCACCCAGTTACGTTGTGACGTTTGGTACACCCAAAGCATTCCTACGGTATCCGGGAGTTGCACAATCTCATGGTCTAAGGAAAAGATACTTGACATTTAGAAAAGCTTTAGCATATGAACGACACGATCTTGTGCTAGGCTTAGGATTGAGTCTTGTCCATCACATCATTCTCCTAATGATGTGATCCCGTTATCAACGACATCCAATGTCCATGGTCAGGAAACCGTAACCATCTATTGATCAACGAGCTAGTCAATTAGAGGCTTACTAGGGACATGGTGTTGTCTATGTACCCACACATGTATATGAGTTTCCTATCAATACAATTATAGCATGGATAATAAACGATTATCATGAACAAGGAAATATAATAATAATAACCGATTTATTATTGCCTCTAGGGCATATTTCCAACATTGCCGCCATTGCTCGCGATGGATTTGTTGGGAGACGGTGTTGCCAGCCTGGACGAGTGAGGAGGGACTAGCGATGGCGGTGGTGGCGTCAGATCTAGATGGTTTGCCTGCAAGCCAACCTGCATCAGGCAGGCTCGCCAGACAACCCAGGCCGCTACAATGCCGCAGAACATGTTCTGCTCGCCGAATGCCATGGCGGGTGTTGTACAAGGAGGAGATGGAGAGTGGAGGTGAGGTGTGGTTCTTGCCCGGCTCCCGACCAAGTTTATATAGCGGGCGGATGCGAGGAGCCAGCCGGAGAGGTGTTTAATGCCGGCCGGCGCAGGAACGTACATGTGGCACTCAGGACGCCGAAGTAGGTTCCTCGGCACACTTGCTGGTCTAGTGGAGGTAGGCGGGCTGGCGGATATTATTTCAGTGCGGAGCGGGCGACACTCTCGGCCGGCGAGCCGCTTCAATGCCGGCTCTAGTGAGCGGTCGCGACCGCTTTGGGCCGGCATGAATGCGGGCAACTGACTTCAAGCGGGGAAGCGCGCGGACGCGGGAGAGGGGTTTTGTGTGGGTCGGGGCAGTCAGAAGCGGGCGTGCAGCGGCCTGGACCCCCACACAAGTTTGTCACGTGCGGAATCGGTCCGCAGACAAACACAGTCCCACGTTGGATGGCAAAACACATCCGGACCGTGCGGTCCGGACGGTTGCGAGGTGGTTTGAGAGTCGGCATTGGAGATGTCCTTATGTAGTTAACTAAAGGCAAGAACATTAACATATACCCCCTCCGTTTCATATTAAGAGTCGCTCAAATAAATGTATCTATACGTATTTTTCAGGAAAACCAAGATGTATTTCTTCCACACTGTTTTTTTTTTGCGGGGTCACACAGTTGATAACGAACGGCGCTGTTAGAGGTGTATGTAGACAAGGCCATTCCAAAAACTCGTCTAGTCACCAGTAGGGGTTACGAGTCACCTGGATTTGGTCTAGATTCACCTTTAGAATCTGAATACAAGATCCGTCCACATGCGTGTCACGTCGATCATTCACACCATAAGGCATCTACCAAGTTCAACAGTTCCACTCCGTTCCATATATTCAACACACTGAACGCTACGGATAGGATGCTTCAACTTGGTACGGGCAGCAAAAGTCAACATAGTTCGTTTCACCTTCTGCTTAAAGAATTCCAGCAGTCATTATCCATTGAAATGACACAATGGACTTCCTTAAAGATCTATAAGGTCAGAATGACCGAATGATCATTGATCACTCACATCAATCCTTCGTGTATTCCTTTTTCTGTTGAGATAAGTCGATGGCTTCAAACATCGGGCAAGCGTTTTACTTACCTAATTCTAACTATAAACGATCCTTTTGCTGTCGATCAAGTCATCACTTGTGTAGACTCGTCACAGATGATCGATCATAAGATGTAGTTGATGCTGCTACGTATTTGGATGCCGCAAACTGTTCGTGTGGACTTTGGCATCGGCTCTAGAAGGCCGTACGTCAGTCTCAAGGCCCTTGAAGAGCTCCATCAGCTTCAACCCTGCAAAAGCCAAATTCCTACCCCAACCAATAATAGGTATCAGAGAGTAAAATGGCATTGTGTTGGATGCTACCTTCATAATAATGTAAAGCACTCCCTTAATATTTGGAAGTATCAGAAAGCACCATGCCACCCTTAATTATTTATATTATCACCTTTTTTGGAACATAATAACCTGTCACCCATAATAACTCAATCTTGCATATTATATGGACGACTGAGAGTGTAATATGTTTGCTTGTTTTGTGAAGTTTTAGTTCATTCATTATTTATTTGCAAAAAGTATATTATTTATTTACTGTTGGTTGATTATTTCATGTGAGGGTCTAAAATACTCCTTCCTCGCCAAATAGGTGGCGTATAAAACGAGTCAAAGTGTCAACGTTTTCTAAGTTTTACCAAGAAACTATAGAAGAGTGTGAATATAAAAAAAAAGAATATCAATATATCCACCATTAGATATATTTTCATAATATATTATTCAATATTGTAGATGTTGATGTTTTCTTCTATATATTTGATCAAACATTTAAATTAATTGACTTTTTAATAGAATATATGCTTCTTGGCAAACAGTAAATTAAAAAGCAATAACATTTAAAATTATGATTTTTTGTAGATGTTCATGTTAGTGTAACAACGTGCTTGCCAATTTTCATGCGAAACGAGATAGCAGTGCTTCGTCGGTGAAGAAAAAACAAAATTAAGTGCAAGATTTGGAGGTACTATTTGTCGTTCGACTTTTTTTTGTGCACAGGTCAACATGCTTAAGCTTCCCCCCTACAAATCTGCAAAAAAAAATAAAAATTATGACCTTGGCAAAATACATTTTTGGTGCACAGAAGCATATACTCCCTAGAGCCAAAAGCAATATCCGATTTATATGCCACCTATTTGGGGACAGAGGGAGGAGTTCAATGAAATGAATTGGACATTTATGACACAATGGTGTGTTGAAGCATCTTTTACTTCCCATGAAACTTTGAATAAGAATTAGCGTAAATAATCTATATTTTTCAAACACATTTGTGTGACTGGCCAGGACCTGATAGTATGGGTACACTTACCATCCAATGTAGAGAGGATGCTTGGACCAACTACACTCCATGTCAAATTGTTGCCTT
Source organism: Triticum timopheevii (assembly GCA_963921465.1). Classification (NCBI taxonomy): domain Eukaryota; kingdom Viridiplantae; phylum Streptophyta; class Magnoliopsida; order Poales; family Poaceae; genus Triticum; species Triticum timopheevii. The sequence goes on along the minus strand of OY997264.1, from coordinate 559,108,677 downwards.
TTCATAGGGCTGAGTTTGCTTGGTTCTCTCATGTCCATGTAAGTAGAGTCAAAATAGCGCGATACAAGTGATACACGAGACACTTGTAACTAACTAGAATGGGTAAGGTTTAGGCTTTACCCGATCTACACTTAACACGTCTTAGTACCATATAAGCTTCAATTTTAGAGTGTCCATCATGTCAAAACAACCTCAACCATTAAGTGTGATTAGAAATGTTTTTTTTTGGTACAAATATCTAGTTCAAAATGAAGTTTATTCAACCTTTCATAAAATTGCTCTTGGATAGCAACGCTCACGAGGTCTCTATAAAACAAGTAATCCCCCCCCCCCCCCCCACCGCCTCTTTCTTTTTATGTGGTGCACATTAAATAGTCAACATTTTCTATGTTTGACCAAACTTATAGAAAAAAAATCCATATCAACAATACAAATAAATAAAATATGGAAAATATATTTCATGAGTAATCCAAATCGAGCTGGTGTTGTAGATGTCAATTTTTAATAAACTTGATCAAAGTAGAAAGGTGACTTAAAAAACGATACATGCATCTTATAAAAAGGAATAAAGAGAGTATAACATTCCACAGCTATTTGATTAAGGCCCCACTAACCGCGTGCCACCTAGTAAGCACCGTGGTAATTGTGATGAAACGTTTACGTTGTCCACACCGTTGTGCAAGATAGCTAGCCTATGCGTTTTGGGTTGTCTGCAATCTCACTATAGTTGCCGATTGGCAACATGTTAATTGTTTGGTTATGTGCACCGGTTGATGCAGAGGCCGAGAGTAATCCTCCTTTAGAAAAACATGTTAATTGACAATGGAAAGTATATATCACGAGTCACATCAAATCAGCAATTGACAACCTTCAATTACACTGACAAAAACCAAATCTATTGCAAGAATCATAATAAAAACACAAACAAATCAATGCATGTTTTATCATCTCATCTAAACCTCTATGATGGATCTAATACTGCATCTGCATGTACCAGGCCTGGTTGCATGAAGTTCAAACGTTATAGGTTATGTACAGAACTATCATACACAACACACATCTATTTCGATCTGGAGAAAGAAACTATAGACGGTAGCCGTCGTCAAGTAGCTCCTTCCAGAAAGAATCGCTCTCCAGGGAGCATAGATTGGGTAGTTGTAGTTCCATGGGCTCCATCGCGCCGGCGAACTCCTGCACCGGCAGCATGTCAAACGCTGGTGCAACATCATGAGATGCGAATGCAGCAGTAGTGTTGCAGAGATGATCCGCTGGTTCAGCTGCTGCAAAGGAGCTCGTTCCAGGAGACATGTCATTGATCAGCTGCCTCTGCACCACGTCTTGCTCTGCAAAATTGGAGGTGTTGCAGAGGTAAGCAGGCTGCATGCAGTTCGCCCCAGACAACATGTTCAGTTGGTCCTGGAGCAGGTGGCTTGGAACAATGCTGCTGCTTGCGTTCAGCACTGAGTTTGCGGCAGCTAGGTTGGCGATGAGGTTAGTTGCGTCGTTGCTGGAGCCTATGGTCTGGAGGAGCTGCTGCAGGAGCTGCGCCTGCCTGAGAGCGCCGGTGTCCAGGCCACCCAGGCTAGCGGCGGCCGCCGCCCAGAGGAGCGCCTCGGGGAGGAGCGAGGCGGAGGCGCCGTCGAGGTGGTGGTCGGGTGGCAGCTGCTGGTGGGTGACGGGGTCGACGCCCATGCGCAACAGCTTCTTGCGGATGTGCGTGTTCCAGTAGTTCTTGATCTCGTTATCCGTCCGGCCCTCCAGGTGCGTCGCGATCGTCGCCCACCTAACGCCACCAAATAATTATCCATGCATGTCAGTGTCACTTCAAGACTAACAACTATGCCAAAGCCAACGGTGAAGAAATTGACAGTGCATGGCGGCTATGCTGTGTATGGTGGTGTGTGTGTGGAGTAGTTGGACTGGACGTTGACAGGTGGACCATGTACCTGTTGCCGAGGCCGGCGTGGAGGGTGATGATGAGGCGCTCCTCCTCGTTGGTGAAGTTTCCGCGCTTGATGTCGGGGCGGAGGTAGTTGGTCCACCGGAGGCGGCAGCTCTTGCCGCAGCGGTTCAGCCCGGCGGCCTTGGGCAGGCCGCGCCAGCTGCCGACGTGCCCCCCGCGCTTCTGGATGTGCTCGACCAGCGTCTTGTCCTCCTCCTCCGTCCATGGCCCTTTCTTCACGCCGGCATCGTGGCAGCAGCACGGCGACCTCCCCATCACAGATATATTTTTCCTCGACGGCGAGCTCCTCTGCCAGTAATCTATAGGATCGATTGGTCGATGCAGCGGTCAGAAGCTAAGCTAGGTATGTGACTATGTTCATTGTCTTCCTAGACCGGGCTGGTTTATATAGAGGTCGCGGTGGAGACTGCAGAGCAGCCATTCCGTCGTACCCCATGACGGGCATGCGCGAGAGGTGCAGCGGAGGCCACTAATTTTCCATTCTTCTGTCGTTGTCAATGTCATTATTGAACAGTTTGTGTATGTCGGATACTTCTAAATAAAAGGCATTCCGTGTGTACGATGCAAGTCAATGAGGGTGGTTTTGCCCCGGAGATTTGGCCACGTAAGACCAGATATATCCTGCATGCTGCAGTTCATTCACACGCAGTCTGCATCTCATCCTGTGTGTATGCATGCCGCGAGACAGGCAACAAGGAGAAAGTAGGAAAAAGTGGCAGGCTAACCCTGTAGAAACTGCATTCTTTATGAGGACTGTCTATGTAGTGTAGCACCTCCCTCAAAAAAAGAAAAGAAAGAAATGTAGCACACAATTCACGGGATCTAGTTTAGTAAAGAGCATCTCCAACAGCCGCGTCGAAAGACGCGCGTGAGGGGTAAACTGTCCATTTAGCGCGTGTGGGAAGTTTTCGCGCGCTTCAGCGGAGGCGGGAAACTAGCGCGCGGGGGAAACGTTTGCACATGTGTGGGAGAAAGCTGGCGGTGGCACGCTAGATTTGGCGCACCGCTTCCGACAACCCCTAGTTTTCTTGCTCCTAAAATCCTGAATAAATTCACAAATATTCTTTGAACCCTAGGGCACCTCCTGAGAAAATATATTGCATAACTATTTGGAATATTTTTGCTACAGAAAATCATTTCTGTTCTGGACAGAATGACCACATTACACAACAAGTATATTTTTCCTTGATCTTTTGGGGCTGGTCTTTTCTTTGCTTCATTACCTTCCTAAGAGAATGCTAGACCCCAAAGCACAGCCTTTAATTCTCACTAGATTTTTCTCAGTAAAGCTCACAAGTTTCTGTCCAGAAACCTGCCAGGAAGAAATCCACTCGCACAACTCACTTGTGACCAAACCAGGCACACAGAACAACCAAAAACCACTAAGGACTACACGCCAGACATGGTGTTTGCGCTTAGCTCAGCCTGGTGCGAAAGTTCACGCGGTGATCGTGTTCGTCCAAGGGGGTTGGCATGCGGCCGACGCGCTCTGCGGTGCGCCAGCGCCTCTGTTTCACGCGTGCTCGCTGCCCCGGCCGCCGCACCTTGCCAAACCACGCCCCCATCCTCGTTTGCCCCTCCTTAACCCCGCCCTGGCGCTCGCCTACGCCGGAGCTCGCCGCAGTGAGCACGGGCACGACGCGGCCAAGCCAATAGTGCGCCCATGCCCCTGTGCTCGTCGCGTACCGCACTCCTGTGCTCGTCGCTGCTCGCCTACAGTCCCCGCGTGATCTTCGGCGCCTTCTTCCCCTCGCACTGACGCCATTCGTCGCTGGGCGCCACTCCAGAGAGCTCCGATGAGCTCTTGATCCCTGCCTCGGCCTCGCCTATAAATAGAGCCCCCCCTGAGCTCGTTTTTCTCCACACATGCTCTCACCACACCTCCACGACGTCGTAGGAAGCCGCAGCCCGGCCGGGCAGGCCTCTGGCCGCCGTTCGCGCCCCGAGCTCGCCGGTGATCCCCGTCCTCTGCCCCTCCCTCTCCAGAGCCGCTCGAGCTCTAGTGACTTCTCCGGCGTGTCTGTGGTGGTCCACGGGTGCGTGCTGGTGCCACTGGAGCTGCTGGACCGGCCTTGCCTCGCCGGAATCACCATCTCCGACGAGCTCCGCTCGTTGCCGCCGCTGGAGAGCTTCTTTCCGACCCCGTCCGGCCATCCCTAACTATGCTATGGGTATGGGCAGGTGCGCCTCAATCTCCTCTCCATTCCTATCCTCTCAGATCTCGTCGACGGGCACTCCTCGCCGGAGAAAGTGTCGCCGCCACCCGACTCTGCTTCTCTCCCCTCCCCCTCCGACCTGATCGCTGGGGCCCGCTGTCAGCCACTCATGCCGCGCCCGAGCGGTATAAGTGGTGGCACCCCGCTGGTTTACGCCTTCGACGTCACCCCCCCATTTTTCTTTTTCTTTTTCTATTTCAGAATATAATAGAAACTTCGAAATGCAATAACTTTTATTCTACAAGTCCAAATGAGTTGATTCTTTTTGCATTGTGTTCTTACTGGAAAATCTTAGCAGCACACCCAAGATGAGATTTTTCTCTGATGTCTAGAATTTCTGGTAATTTTCAGAATTGTTCTTGATATTTTCCTTTTGTCATTTGAATTATTTTCAGAAGGTGAATCTTGTCTTGAAGGCATCCAGGAGGAGTGTGAAGCTCCTTTGCACTAAGGCAAGCCACAACAACATTTTCATGGTGTCTTTGCAATATCCATGATTTTCCACTTGAATATATATGATATTCATTGCATATAGTATTAAAATAAATAATGCTTGTGTTATTTAGTTTGTCATGATCAAGATGCTTAGTTAACAAAAATGAATGTTTGAACTAGTGAAATATAGCTTGAGTAGTTGGACTAAGTGAGTTTGTCATGACTATGGTAATATGAGCATCGGTATTATTTTTCTTATATGCATGATGAGTTTCGTATGATAAATGCCAACTAAAAAGTGATGAGTATAGATGACCAGTAAGTAAGGACCAGAAATGTTGAAAGATGAGTTTGTGCAAGTAGAACTTTGAATGAGGTTGATCTGTTGTTTCTAAGTGATATGCGATGCATGTTATATGGTTGCATAAGCATGTCATATAGTGACTCGAGCATTTTATTTCAAGTTAAACCTGATGATAACTGAACTTGAACATATAGTTGGTCGGGTCATGGTGCCATTGAATCGGGCTGACAAGTCACTACTAGGGAAAACCTTATACACAGAACCTTAGCAGCAGCGCGGCACAAAAAGAAATGCCACTGCTAATTAGCAGTAGTGCTGGTATGAAAAACTCGCTAATGCAAATTTAGCAGTAGCGCGTGAGTGCTAAACCGCGCTGCTACAAAAATCGACTGACAGTAACCACCAACCTAAGTTTAGCAGCAGTGCGGTGTCAAGATGCGCGCTACTGCTAATGCAATAGTAGTAGCGTGCTTTTTACTCACGTTGCTGTTGCTAATTTTGAAATTGGCCACACGGTTGCCCCGTTTAGCAGTAGCGCGTGTGAGAAAAGCGCGCTGCTGCTATGTGCTACGCCTTGAGCTTGCGTTGGTTTTCCTTGAAGAGGAGAGGGTGATGCAGCAAGTGTAGCGTAAGTATTTCCCTCAGTTTTGAGAACCAAGGTATCAGTCCAGTAGGAGGCTCCTTAAAAGTCCCACGCACCTACACAAACAAACTGAGAACTCGCAACCAATGCAATAAAGGGGTTGTCAATCCCTTCACGGCCACTTGCGAAAGTGAGATCTAATAAAGATAGTATGATAAGATAAATATATTTTTGGTATTTTATAATATAGATGCAAAAAGTAAAGATGCAAATAAAAGTAGATGGAAAGCAAATATGATAAGAATTAGACCCGGGGGCCATAGGTTTCACTAGAGGCTTCTCTCGAGATAGCATAAGTTTTACGGTGGGTGAACAAATTACTGTCGAGCAGTTGATAGAAAAGCGCATAGTTATGAGATTACCTAGGCATGATCATGTATATAGGCATCACGTTCATAACAAGTAGACTGACTCCTGCCTGCATCTACTACTATTACTCCACACATCGATCGATTCCTGCCTGCATCTAGAGTATTAAGTTCATAAGAACAGAGTAACCCATTAAGCAAGATGACATGATGTAGAGGGATAAACTCAAGCAATATGATATAAATCCCATCTTGTTATCCTCGATGGCAACAATACAATACGTGCCTTGCAACCCTTTCTGTCACTGGGTAAGGACACCGCAAGATTGAACCCAAAGCTAAGCACTTCTCCCATGGTAAGAAAGATCAATCTAGTAGGCCAAACCAAACTGATAATTCGAAGAGACTTGCAAAGATAACTCAATCATACATAAAATAATTCAGAGAAGATTCAAATATTATTCATAGATAAACTTGATCATAAACCCACAATTCATCGGATCTTGACAAACACACTGCAAAAAGATTTTACATCGAATAGATCTCCACAAGAGAGGGGGAGAACATTGTATTGAGATCCAAAAAGAGAGAAGAAGCCATCTAGCTAATAACTATGGACCCGTAGGTCTGTGGTAAACTACTCACAACTCATCGGAGGAGCAAGGATGTTGATGTAGAGGCCCTCCATGGTCGATTCCCCCTACGGTAGAGTGCCGGCGAAGGCTCCAAGATGAGATCTCGTGGATACAGAAGGTTACGGCAGTGGAAATTGTGTTTCGTGGTGCTCCTGGATGTTTTCGGGGTACATAGGTATATATAGGAGGAAGAAGTACGTCGGTGGCCGCCCGAGGGGCCCACGAGACAGGGTGGCGCGCCCTACAGGGGGGGGCTCCTATCTCGTGGATTCCTCGGCAGCTTCTTGACTTGCACTCCAAACTCTCCAGATCACGTTCGTTCCAAAAATCACGCTCCCGAAGGTTTCATTCCGTTTGGATTCCGTTTGATATTCCTTTTCTTCGAAATACTGAAATAGGCAAAAAAACAGCAATATGGGCTGAGCCTCCGGTTAGTAGGTTAGTCCCAAAAATGATATAAATGTGTAAAATAAAGCCCATAAACATCCAAAAGGGGTAATATAATAGCATGGAACAATAAAAAATTATAGATACGTTGGAGACGTATCACTACGATCTTATCAGTAGCGCATTTTTCGTCCCGCGCTACTGCTAAGACGCAACACCCCACCACCTTTTTCCACCCATCCTCCCCTCCCCCATCTCCTCTCCTCCCTTTCCCCCACCTCCCACATCCTCCCTCTCCCACTCTTCTTCTTCCTCAATACTTCTCCCCCCATTACTCTCCCTCTTCTACGTACCTTTCTCTCCCTTCATTACTCGTAGCTAACTACACCACCTCCATTAATGCATCTCCTTTCTCTTTTTCCTTCCCCCTCCACTAGTTGATCGAAGTTGTCTCCTGCCAAATTAGCTAGCTAGGTAGATGTAGCATTTAGTTAAGTGACCTATTTGCCCCCTAACTAGATCTATCTTTGTCAAGAAGAGCTTTGTGCACTTTTGATCTCCCTACATCATCATCTCCACCGTGTGCTCGATCTCGAGATAGAGGTGATTAAAATTTCATGCTTTTGCAAAATGGAAATATGTGTATGCATGTGTGATATGATAATTGAGCGATATGATGGAAATTGTGTGTGTGGCATGAGTTGATGCCAAATTGTGCTTTTGAGTTGCCTATGTTTTGCTGAAATGTCGATTTATTTCTGTTTCGGCGAATTCCGGGCAAACTCTAGATCTATATGTCCTATTTTAGGGAAGGTCATGCCGAATATTTGTATGACTTTGATGCATGCATGCATTTTTATAATCAATTTGTTTGTTATTACCGTGCAGACGTTCATGATGGTCAGTGGAACGATGGTGGACAGGTGGTTGCTGTCGGCGGTGTTGGACATGAAAGAAAATAACCGGACAGAGGTTTTATGTCCGTGTCAAAAATGCAAAGGAATAGTTTGGCTCGACCCCTATGACGATGGTCGTGTCGAAGCGCACCTGCTCATGACTGGTTTCATGGATGGCTATACTCGGTGGATAATTGAAGATGAGGATGACGATGTTGAGGACGCCGACGGGGCAGGCAATGACGACACGGGGCAAGACGAAGAGATGATCCATAATGGCGGTCGGGAAGAGGCTGGACATGGCGGCGGAGAAGGGGTCGGACATGGAGGAGGAGAAGGGGACGGACATGGCGACGGAGAGAACATGGACTCCACATAGCAGAGTTCGTCGGTACTAATTTCAATCGCGCGGGACCCTCATGTTCAAGCACTGCTTCGCAAGGAGGCGAGTACTGAGAGAGATGCTTCTAGAGAGGAGGCCAAGCTGGAGCAACTGGTGGTAGACTCAAACACTCCATTGTATGATGGTTGCAATCCCGAGGTGACCCGCTTGAGTTTCACGCTCCAACTCCAGAAGACGAAGGCTAAAAACAAATGGACCGACACTAGCCTCTAAGCATCTCAAGTACCTAAAGGATGTTCTTCCCGCGGCGAATCTATGTCCTACTAGTGTTGATGAGGCCAAGAAGATCGTGTGCCCTCTTGATCTGCCGCACGTTAGATACCATGCATGCATCAACAATTGCATAATTTATCGGAAGGAGCACGCGGAAAAAACAAGCTGTCTGGTGTGCAATGCTTCTCGATACAAGAAGGCCGGGAAGAAATGTCCCCAGAAAGTTGTATGGTACTTACCGATCACTCCCCGTCTCTAGCGGTATTTCGTAGATCCCAAGGAAGCAAAGCTAATGCGCTGGCACGTGGAGAGGAAGAAGCCCGACGATGGAGATGATCCGAAGCTGAGACACATCAAGGATGGAAGCCAGTGGAGAGTGTTGAACAGCTTCTATCGGTATTTTGAATGTGATGCAAGGAACATCGTGCTCGACGCGTGTACCGATGGCATGAATCTATTTGGCAACCAGAACACCAACCGTAGCACATGGCCCGTGTTTGTACGGATGTACAACCTTCCCCGTGGTTGTGCATGAAGTCGAAGTACATTCACATGAACATGCTGATTCCACTACAAGAAATATGTCAACTTGTGACCTTGACTATTGGTCACTGAAAGGTCATTGTTTTTCATTTGCGACCTTTTTGTGACCAAAAACAGAAGGTCAAAAGCTGGCGGTTGTAAACAGAAATTAACGACCTTCTCTGTGAGAAGGTCATAGACGTTTACGACCAAAACAGAAGGTCATTGAACCCATGACATTTTGTTTTGGTCACTGGCTGTCTGCCCAGGCCACGTCGGATCCGACGTGGCAAAATTACGACCAATTGAAAAGGTCGTTACTTAGAATCAGCCCGGTCCATTTCGGTGCTTTAGATGGGCCGAGCCCATTAATTCAGCCTTTTATGTTTTTTCTTCTGTGAATTTTTTGCCAGCTTCACGGGCCAAGCCCAACATTTCTGCCACATTATTTGTGGGATTTGTTAGTTTTACATTCTATTTCTTTTTGGGCCTTGGCCTTTCAATTTTCTAGGTCTTCACCTTTTTTCAGTTTAATTTTTTCCACAATCTTGTTCAATTTTTTTGTATTGTTTGGTCTGTGGCCTTTTTACGGCCCAAATAGCATTTGTTTCATTGCTGGCATATCACAAATGACGACCAAAATGAGAACAACTTCAAAAGTACTGCTATGTAGTAGTATATTACAACCAGTACACATTTTTAATCACACACGAACATATAGTTAGCTACAAAGATGAAGCCTTCCCATCATCCAAATTCTTCAGCCTAGAGCTCCTGCAAAAGAGAGGAAGTGATCATTATTATCACTATCAAGTCAGAATGAAAGAAATATGTTCCAACATACAGCAGCTACGAAAAGAATAATGAACAGAATAATAAACAAATACACAAGCAGCTAGGAGTCAATCCTGAAGCATGAGGGCATGGGTAACAGTAACAACCATGAGTAAATATAGCGAATATTATATTGGTGTACAAAAACTAAATAGCAGCAGGCTCTAAGAAGACTCCAAAAACTTGCTTGCTCACAATACAATCATGTTTTTCACGACAAATTCTACTAAAATTTAGGCACATGTCATATTCTAAGCAGTATCAACACCATGGCAGTAAAAATTAACAGTAGCAGGACAACAAAGTGCAAATGAAGAACAAAGTACATTGGCAAAGAGTCGACTCTCCATTTGCCCTGATGTTCCATTTAAGAGAGATGTGCAAATGAATTAAGGAACCACGAACTAGAAGCAAAGAAGAAATTTGCATACCATTTTCCTTGGTGAGTGCTGGGATGATCTTCTCTTCCTCTTCCTTAGAATCATCCTCGGAATAAAAATCCATCATGGACGGAGGGGAAAAGGCAGTTCAAGGAAACAAGACTCAAGTAGTATTGTACATAAGACATGTAAATGTGTATTTGACGTAAGAAGAAGAAGACACATTATTACTACTATAGAAAAGGATATTCATCTCCCTTAGCAGCCTGGATGTCTTGGAATTGTGTGACAGCTCAAACTCCTCAAAGACGAGGTCGAACTGGATCTGAGGGAACTTGTCAGTAGAGAGGGTCCTGATGGCTAACTTCTGGTCGCCGATCTTGACGAACATGGTTGCCTTGTCATCCTTCTTCACTTCACCAAGGGCACCCTGGCATGGAAACACACACAAGAGGAACAGATCAATAATTACCATATTTCAATCATCATCAATCAATACTATAATAGGTACAGAAGAGTTAATTGAAATGTTGAGCACAAGGCAGCAGCAGCAGACCTGGGAGAGATAGAGAAAGTGCTCGTCATCAGGTGAAACCTTGACGGACTGGTTAGGCTTAACCTCAAGGCATGCACAAAAGTTAAACAAACACAGGAGGAGGGTCAATTACACAACCAATCTCAATTATTTTTCATTGGGTAAAAAAGGTGGAAATGAAGCATATGTAGTTGAACATGTTTTGAGCAAGCAGAAAGAATTTAATCATGCAAAGATACAGTGATGGATGAAAGCATGTATAGAGACAGTATATTGATTAGAAAAATAAAGGACTTGGGTGGGTACTGCAAGCAGAATCATGGTACTTGTTAACAACGAAATGGGATATGTATGAAGCACACACACACGACATACAGAGAACTAGCAGTTTGAAGTAGTTTGACCCAAAGAAGCAGTTTGAAGCACACAAAAGAAGTAGTTTGACCTATTTATAGAGATCACGGTCGATCAGTTCAACCCAAAGATGCAGCTTGAAGCACACACACATGAGGGCATATAGAGAACCAGCAACATCAGTGTCGGTCTGCAGCATGTCCTAGCAAAGCAGGTTGATTCCCCAACCAAATATCGAACAGCCGGCCCCTGTAGTAGCACTGGGCATTTCACTAGATTCAATCAAGCATGAATGTGAACTTAGAGCAGCAGCAAAATCTAGGAACGTGAGAGAGGTAGAGGGAGGCTCAACCATGAATTCCCATGGTTGGGTATATAATTGTCGCCACTCCTCCTTTTGGATGTCAAGGTCGGAGAAGCCGGATCCGTGCGGGCATCCACCGCCTCCCATCCTTTCCGCCCAAGCCCGGTCAAGGCTCCACCCTCGCGTCCGGGGTACCTGCAGAGAGAGAAAGACCAAGACAGAAATTAGTGCTTACCAACAGAGATGAGATGGGGGTGGGGGAGAGGGAGGGGAGGGGAGGCTAGACAATAACATGCTCAGAAGTATGGATAGCAGCAGTGGTGGAGCTTGGGCCAAATCTTTGGAGGGGCAATGGGCTAAGGAGGGAAAAAACTATGAGATTTAGTTGTTTTTACTAAACGTATGACAGAAAAACTAATGAGTAGTAGGTGTTTTTTTCTTGGGCTGGGGGCGCCGCCGCCCAGGTTGGCCGCATGAAGCTCCGCCACTGGATAGCAGCACACTAAGGACAATAAGCAAAACGCTTACTGAAAGAGACACTCACAGCAAGGAGATGCCCCAAAACTTTAAGATCAGTGTAGAATATGATTATACCAAGGTAAATATTATCATCTAATTTTCTAGATCAATGTACCCCAGGACTTCAATAGAAGTACTTGAAGCCAACAATTAAAAAAATATAGCACGGATCGATTTAACCTCTCTATGCATGGAAAATCAATGTTTCAAGAGCACTAAGTGATACGATGACAAGATCTACAATCATTTTTGACACATGACCTACCACACAACCCAGTGCAGAAATCAGAGATATTGCATACACGAATAATTTCCCTCTCCCCGGCCAACCTATGGGCTACTCTGTCAGACAAGCTCTTTTAGTAGCAGTGCGACTGCACGCAAACTACATCAGAGAGCTAAACGGCTCTTTGCAACTAAGCACAACCCAGAACCATAGGACTAGTAAACTAGAGACTAAGAACCTAATTGTGCGAAAGAAATGGGGAAGAAACTATGGTACAAGTTTCTTTTGGCAGGAAAACTACAAATGAAATCAAACATGGCAGTTATAAGAAATAAATGACTGTCTTTCATCAGCAAAATGGAGGTTAACCTTACAGTAGACTATACAGTGTCCGCTTAAACAGAAGCAAACATGGCCTCATTTCAATGTTTCAGACATTTATCATTGTTTCACTCAGCAAATCGACAACATCAATACCCGCACAACGATCTTGATATCTAGAGAGCAAACATACAATGCAGATAATAATCAAATTAAGCATTTCAGAGGGCCAAACCAGCCAATGATTTTGTGGCTACGAAGCTAATGGCACACTACCACACCAGTAAGCAGAACCTCACATGGTGTATTCTGCCGCAACAGTGATGAGGTCGTCATGGAGCTGGAACCAAGGCTAGTGACGAGATTGGGAGGGGGAAGGAGGGGGCGGACCTGGAGGGCGTTGCGGTAGAGCTCCTGGCGCCGGAGGTGGCGGATGCAGACGTTGACCTCTTACTTGAAGGCGCGCTTGCGGCTCCCAAGGAACTCGTCCACCTCCTCGCGCACCGCCTGCGGCGTCGACCCCGCTGGAACAGCCGCCCGTAGAGCGCCTCCTCCACATACTTCTTCGGAGACCACCACACCAGGTCCTTCGCCCTCGTCGGCATCGCCATCGCGCGGTTGGTGGCGTGGTTGGGGCGGTTGGCGGCGGGAAGGAGCGCACCGATGAGGCCCGCGGGCGTCGGGGCCTCCTCCGCCGGGTCGGAGCTGTGGAAGAGGGACTAGGGTTTATGGCTCTTTCGAGGAGGGAGGCAGTGGCACTGTGGAGGTTGGAGGCAGCGGCTAGGGGTTGGATACGAGGGCACGGTGGCCGTGGGAGGAGGTGGCCGCCGCGGTCGAATGGATCTGGGATGTAGGGAGAGGGGAGAAGGAGAGGGTAGGGCTCCGACTGTGGAGTAGAGGGCAACGAGGGTGGCGGGTCGTCGATGGTGGCAGTGGGGGCGGCGGCAGATCGAGATCGGGGAGGGTCAGGCGAGAGGAAGGAGAAGAGAGCGAGGCGAGAAAGAAAGGAGGCAGGGGGGGGGGGTGGACGGAAATGTGCACGAGGACTCAGGAGAGCTAGGGTTTCGGCTTAGGTGGGCTTTGGGTGAGGACAGCCATTGGATCCGGGAGCATCCAACGGTGATCCATCCACGATCCGCATGAAACTCCCATGGACCAATCAAAATGCAGCACACGCGTACAATGTCACGACCATCTAAATTGGTCGTAGTTAACTAAAAAATTGGTCATGGTTGATTAAAAGTTCATTTTCAATTTTTTGAGTGCCCAAAATGAGTTTTTTTGTAAAGGACCTACCATATATTTATTTCAAAATTGTAAGTATCAATTTTCTAAAATACTAGGACATATTTAATGCACAATTGACCTAATGGTTGGGTGTAAAAAGTTTTTATACACCTTTGGTGAAAAAGACAAATTTCGGCCGATTCAGTTGGAAGCGGGTCAAATTTGAACTGCAGCTGCCTCATAGTTTGCTCATTATTTTTCCAAAAATCATTTCTAGGTACATAAGTATCTATTTAATCATAGAAACACAAAAAGTTTTCCAAGATTCAACCACTAGCTAGGAACGGTCATGCCCGCCGTTTTGACCGCATTTTCAAACGGGCATAAAAAATTCAAAAATAAAAAATAAAAAAATTGGAAAACTTTCACATTGTGTCACTATATGTGACCAAGTTACCAGCAAAAATTATAAACTTGTAATACGGCGATTATTTTTAAAAAGTGTTCTCAGAAACGAGCTATAAAGTGTGAAGATGCATGGCTTTCAACCCAAATGCTCTATCTTATGGCCACATTCATGTCATAGTTTGTTCAAATGATCTCATATTGTGCACAGGGGTGCATATTGGAATGACAAACAATGTTGCCTAAGGAAATTTTCATTTCCTTTGGATGAAAAATTCATTTTCCATTTTTTCGAGTGCCCAAAATGAGTTTTTTTGTGAAGGACCTACCATATATTTGTTGCAAAATTGTACCAAATCAATTTTCTAAAATACCAGGACATATTTAATGCACAATTGACCAAATGGTTGGGTGTAAAAAGTTTTGATCCACCTCTCGTAAAAAAGACAAATTTCCGCCGATTCAGCTGGAAGCGGGTCAAATTTGAACTGTAGCTACCTCGTAGTTTTCTCTTTATTTTTTTCCAAAAATCATTTCTAGGTATATAAGTATCTATTTAATCAGAGAAACACCAAATTTTTTTCCAAGATTCAACCACTAGCTAGGAATGGTTATTCCCGCCGTTTTGACCGCAATTTGAAACGGGCATAAAAAATTCAAAAAAATCAAAAAATTGGAAAACCTTCTCATTGTGTCATTATATGTGGTCAAGTTGCCAGCAAAAATTATAAACTTGTGATATGGCGATTATTTTTAAAAAGTGTTCTCAGAAACGAGCTATCAAGTGTGAAGATGCATGGCTTCCAACCCAAATGCTCAATCTAATGGCCACATTCATGACATAGTTTGTTCAAATGATCTGATATTGTGCATAAGGGTGCATATTGGAATGATAAACAATGTTGCCTAAGGAAGTTTTCATTTTCTTTGGACGAAAAATTCATTTTCCATTTTTTCGAGTGCCCAAAATGAATTTTTTTGTGAAGCACCTACCATATATTTGTTGCAAAATTGTACCAAATCAATTTTCTAAAATTCTAGGACATATTTAATGAACAATTGACCAAACGGTTGGGTGTAAAAAGTTTTGATCCACCTCTCGTGAAAAAGACAAATTTCTGCCGATTCAGTTGGAAGCGGGTCAAATTTGAACTGTAGCTACCTCGTAGTTTGATCTTTATTTTTTCCAAAAATCATTTTTAGGTAGATAAGTATCTATTTAATCAGAGAAACACCAAAAAGTTTCCAAGATTCAACCACTAGCTAGGAACGGTTATTCCTGCTGTTTTGACTGCATTTTGAAACGGACATAAAAAATTCGAAAAAATCAAAAAATTGGAAAACCTTCGCATTGTGTCATTATATGTGGCCAAGTTACCAGCAAAAAATATAAACTTGTAATACGATGATTATTTTTAAAAAATGTTCTCAGAAACGAGCTATCAAGTGTGAAGATGCATGGCTTTCAACCCAAATGCTCAATCTTATGGCCACGTTCATGACACAGGTTGTTCAAATGATCTTATATTGTGCATAAGGGTGCATCTTGGAATGACAAACAATGTTTCCTAAGGAAGTTTTTATTTTCTTTGGACGAAAAATTCATTTTCCATTGTGTGAGGGCCCAAAATGATCTTTTTTGTGAAGGACCTACCATATATTTGTTGCAAAATTGGACCAAATCAAATTTCTAAAATTCCAGGACATATTTAATGCACAATTGACAAAATGGTTGGGTGTAAAAAGTTTTGATCCACCTCTGGTGAAAAAGACAAATTTCCGCCGATTCAGTTGGAAGCAGGTCAAATTTGAACTACAGCTGCCTCATAGTTTGCTATTTATTTTTTCCAAAAATCATTTCTAGTTACATAAGTACCTATTGAATCAGAAATACATGATTTGGTGGCGGTACGTTGAGGTTTGGACGGTGGCCGAGGGCCCCAACTCTAGAACGCGTAAACTCGCATGCCCGCCGCGTGGTCACCGCGTGACCGTGGCGTTGCCTTGCATTCTGGGCGGCCTAGGCATGTCTAGTGGGTTGGGCACTTCCCAGGTAAGTGCTAGGAAGAAAATTACAACATAAGATTCTCACGAGGAGACCGTTCTATGCTCAAACATGAATTAACAGCTAAGTGTTTGATTAGCGGTACGGGAAATCCACATGGCTAATGGGCATGAGTTTTGGCTGAGGATGATCAGTTACTAAGAAGACTGTCTTCACAAATTTTCAGCTCAAAAGGAGGAGCCTAGGTGGTACTTGCTTTGCAAAGTACCACACTGAACATAAATACGAATGTTGAAGTTGGTCTAAAAATAATGAATGGATTGAGCTGGCATTTGGTGGAGCATGGTTATTTGGGCATAGGAAAGCACTGTAGAAAATGGATACCATTTGGACATGCCAAAGTGGTACTTCCTTCACAATGCTCTTCTCTGGACAGAAACTTCGAA
The DNA here is from genome assembly GCA_963921465.1 of Triticum timopheevii. Taxonomy (NCBI): domain Eukaryota; kingdom Viridiplantae; phylum Streptophyta; class Magnoliopsida; order Poales; family Poaceae; genus Triticum; species Triticum timopheevii. Next base: position 559,092,196 of record OY997264.1, on the reverse strand, counting down.
AAATTAGTGAGAGAAATTGGCTAAATTAAATGAGCTAAAATTTGGTGTAGGTGAGTTACATAGGCATAGAGAATATGTGGGAAAAATTCAACTCATTAGGATATGCATAGCTAGTACTTCTTTCACAAAGGTTCTAGGTGGACAAGAACTTTGGAAATTTGCCGAGGAAGATTTACTGGGCAAATGGAGCTGAATTTTGTCATGAGGCAATGATTTGGATAGGAAAGAGTGCCCAAAAATTTTGAGGGCAACCAAGAATATATAAATAGCACTTCCTTCACAATGCTCTTCTCTGGATAGAAACTTCGGAAAATTAGTGAGAGAAATTGACTAAATGAACTAAGCTCAAATTTGGTGTAGGTAAGTTACATAGGCATATAGAATATGTGGAAAAAATTCAACTCATTAGGATATGCATAGCTAGTACTTCTTTCACAAAGGTTCTAGATGGACAAAAACTTTGGAAATTTGCCGAGGAAGATTTACTGGGCGAATGGATCTCAATTTTGTCATGAGGCAATGATTTGGATAGGAAATAGTGCCCAAAAATTTTGAGGGCAATCAAGAATATATAAATAGCACTTCCTGCACAAATTGTTATTCTGAACAGAATAGAAAAATGAATATTGTTGAATTATTTTTGAACTAGGCAAGGAAGGTTTTTTACATATTTGACAAAGATATGACTCAAAGAATTTATGAGATTTTTTTGGGAATTTTGGAAATGACAGAAATTTAGGTTGCTTCACAACCTAGAGCAAAAGTTGACACATGGACATGACACATAGGCAAAACTGATGAGGTGGCGCCTAGTCATAGCAACCCACCACAATTTACAAGGTTATGACCATCTATATTGGTCATGATCAGCTAGAAATAAGGCAGCGGACCAGTGCTATCTGCTTTATGACCATTTCGTTTAAGGAAATTACGACCTTTCTGACCAAAATGGTCGTTATTGTTCAGCGTTTGGAGCCCCCTGATGTCTACTACACAACCTTCTTCTTGTAGACGTTGTTGGGCCTCCAAGTGCAGAGGTTTGTAGGACAGTAGCAAATTTCCCTCAAGTAGATGACCTAAGGTTTATCAATCCGTAGGAGGCGTACGATGAAGATGGTCTCTCTCAAGCAACCCTGCAACCAAATAACAAAGAGTCTCTTGTGTCCCCAACACACCCAATACAATGGTAAATTGTATAGGTGCACTAGTTCGGCGAAGATATAGTGATACAAGTGCAATATGGATGGTAGATATAGGTTTTTGTAATCTGAAAATATAAAAACAGCAAGGTAACTAATGGTAAAAGTGAGCGTAAACGGTATTGCAATGATAGGAAACAAGGCATAGGGTTCATACTTTCACTAGTGCAAGTTCTCTCAACAATAATAACATAGATAGGTCATATAACAATCCCTCAACATGCAACAAAGAGTCACTCCAAAGGCACTAATAGCAGAGAACAAACGAAGAGATTATGGTAGGGCATGAAACCACCTCAAAGTTATTCTTTCTAACCAATCTATTCAAGCGTTCGTACTAGAAAAACACCTTAAGACACAAATCAACCAATACCCTAATGTCACCTAGATACTCCATTGTCACCTCAAGTATCCGTGGGCATGATTATACGATATGCATCGCACAATCTCAGATTCATCCAACCAACACAAAGTACTTCAAAGAGTGCCCCGAAGTTTCTACCGGAGAGTCAAGACGAAAACGTGTGCCAACCCCTATGCATAGGTTCATGGGCGGAACCCGCAAGTTGATCACCAAAACATACATCAAGTGGCACGTGATATCCCATTGTCACCACAGATAAACACGGCAAGACATACATCAAGTGTTCTCAAATCATTAAAGACTCAATCCAATAAGATAACTTCAAGACGAAAACTCAATTCATCACAAGAGAGTAGAGGGGGAGAAACATCATAAGATCCAACTATAATAGCAAAGCTCGCGATACATCGAGATCGTGCCATAGAGAGAACACGAGAGAGAGAGATCAGACACATAGCTACTGGTACATACCCTCAGGCCCGAGGGTGAACTACTCCCTCCTCGTCATGGAGAGCACCGGGATGATGAAGATGGCCACCGGTGATGGGTTCCCCCTCCGACAGGGTGCCGGAACAGACTCCTGAGAGGTTTTTGGTGGCTACAGAGGCTTGTGGCGGCGAAACTCCCGATCTATCTTCTGTTTTGATGTTTTTAGGGTACGTAGACTTATATAGGCGAAAGAAGTCGGTCGGGGGAGCCTCAAGGGGCCCACGAGAGGTTAGGGCACGCTAGGCGGGGGGGGGGGGGGGGGGGTTGGGTGTGCCCCCTGTCTCGTGGCTTCCTTGACGCTTCCTTTACTTCAACTCCAAGTCTCCTGGATCATAATCTTTCCAAAAATCACGCTGCCGAAGGTTTCATTCCGTTTGGACTCCGTTTGATATTCCTTTTCTTCGAAATACTGAAACAGGCAATAAAACAGCAATATGGGTTGGGCCTCCGGTTAATAGGTTAGTCCCAAAAGTAATATAAAAGTGTATAATAAAGCCCATAATCATTCAAAACAGATAATAATATAGCATGAATGCTTCATAAATTATAGATACGTTGGAGACGTATCAGCATCCCCAAGCTTAATTCCTGCTCGTCCTCGAGTAGGTAAATGATAAAAGAAAGAATTTATGAAGTGTGAATGCTAGAAGGTGCACAAGTTTGATCAATGATAATTTCAATCACCTTTTCTAGCATGATAATATGTCATAATAGTAGTTCATCTCATAAAACTTCTCACGATAAAGTAACAAGCAATTCACATGTCAAAGCATAGACCATAAACTTTCTTGAAAACTAGCAAACTTCATTCTCAGTCATCAAACAATTGCAATTCATCTTATTTTCAGGAATAGAAAACTCCACATACTCAACTATCATATAGTCTTCTACAATTGCTAACACTCACGCAATACTAATGGTTATGGAATTTCAATCGGACACTGAGAAAGATAGGGGCTTATAGTGTTGCCTCCCAATGTATTCACCTTTGGGTGATGTCAACAATAATAGTTCATGCTAACTTACATCCAATTGGATATATATATCAGGATCTTTCCAACACGAGGTGCTTGCCAAAGGATAAATGAAAAAGGGAAAGGTGAAGATCACCTTGACTCTTGCATAAAGTAAAAGACATAAAGTAAAAGATAGGCCCTTCGCAGAGGGAAGCAGAGGTTGTCATGCGCTTTTAGGGTTGGATGCAGAAAATCTTAATGCGAATGAATGTCACTTTATATTGCCACTTGTATATGGACCTTTATTATGCAGTCCATCGCTTTTATTGCTTCCATAACAAGATCGTATAAAGCTATTTCCTTCACACCAAAAGATCATACATATTTAGAGAGCAATTTTTATTGCTTGCACCGATGACAACTTACTTAAAGAATCTTACTCAATCCATAGGTAGGTATGGTGGACTCTCATGGTAAAACTGGGTTTAAGGATATTTGGAAGCACAAGTAGTATCTCTACTTGGTGCAAGGAATTTTGGCTAGCATGAGGGGGAAAGGCAAGCTCAACATGTTTGAATGATCCATAATAATATACTTTAACTGAGATGTGCGAAAACATAACCCATTACGTTGTCTTCCTTGTCCAACATCAACTCTTTAGCATGTCATACTTAATGAGTGCTCCCAATTATAAAAGATGTCTAGGATAGTGTATTTATATGTGAAATCTCTCTTCCTTCAATATTCTTTCATGAATTGTTCAAATGACTAATACAATGCTTGCTAACCTTCAATAAATTTACAACCTCTACTTCTTAGATGTGAAGCCATTACTCCCCATAGGATAAGAAAATGAAACATATATAATTTCAGATTTATGACAATCAACTCATTCAACAATTTACTCATAGGATATAAGTGAAGCACACGAGTAAATGACAAACTACTCCAAAAAGATATAAGTGAAGATCAATGCATAGCTAAATAATTATGTAACTATGTGAAGACTCTCTCTCATTAAAGAATTTCAGATCTTGGTATTGTATTCAAACAGCAAGCAAAACAAAATAAAATGACATTGCAAGGATAGCACAAGACATGTGAAGAAGCAAAAACTTAGGCTCAACAAATACTAACCGATAGTTGTTGAAGAAGAAAGATGGGATGCCTACCGGGGCATCCCTAAGCTTAGATGCTTGAGACTTCTTGGAATATTATCTTGGGGTGCCTTGAGCATCCCCAAGCTTGAACTTTTGTGCCTCCTTAATTCCTCTCATATCATGGTTTCTCTTTTTATCAAAAGCTTCATCCACAACAAACTCAACAAGAACTCGTGAGATAGGTTAGTATAAACCAATGCAAAAACTTATCATTTTCTACTGTAACAAATCACTAAAATTATTATTCAACATTGAATACTAAATGCCTCTGCATATTTAATACTCCTATCCTCAAATAGAATCATTAAACAAGGAAAGATATGCAAACAATGCAAACGTAACAGCAATCTGCAAAAACAGTACAGTCTGTAAAGAATGCAAGAGTATCAATACTTCCCCAACTCCAAGAATTATGAAATAAAATTCCCACTGTAGTAAATTTATCAGATCTCATTATGCAAAAGGTTTCAACATTATACCATTCCCCGACTTTTCTAGGGAATTTTGGCAACAGCGGTAAACTTTCTGTTTTCAAACAGCAACATGTATATTTAGCAAAATAAGCATGGCAAAGGCTATCCTTGACTTTTTTATTGAAACTAAAGATGAAAACCATGAATATAAATAACAGCAAGCAAATACTAACAAAAGAAAATGACGCTCCAAGCAAAACACATATCATGTGGTGAATAAAAATATAGCTCCAAGTAAAGTTACCGATGAACGAAGACGAAAGAGGGGATGCCTTCCGGGGCGTCCCCAAGCTTAGGCTCTTGTTTGTCCTTGGATATTACCTTGGGGTGCCTTGGGAATCCCCAAGCTTAGGCTCTTGCCACTCCTTATTCCATAGTCCATCGAATCTTTACCCAAAACTTGAAAACTTCACAACACAAAACTCAACAGAAAACTCGTAAGCTCCATTAGTATAAGAAAATAAAACCACCACTTAGGTACTGTAATGAACTCATTCTAAATTCATATTGGTGTAATATCTACTGTACTCCAACTTATCTATGGTTCATAACCTCCGATACTACTCATAGATTCATCAAAGTAAGCAAACAATACATAGAAAACAGAATGTGTCAAAAACAGAACAGTCTGTAGTAATATGTATCAAACGTATAATTCTGGAACTCCAAAAATCCTACAAAATTAGGAAGACCTAAGAAATTTTTGTACCAATACAGAGCAAAAATAATCATATCAAAACGTTTCTGTGAATTAACAAAACTAATTGACTGGGTGCAAAAGTTTCTGATTTTCAGCAGGATCAACACAACTATCACCGTAAGCTATCCTAAAGGTCTTACTTGGAACTTCATTGAAACAAAAGTTATAAAACATGATTATTACAGTAGCATAATCATGTGGACACACAAAAACAGTAAGGATAATTATTGGGTTGTCTCCCAACAATCGTTTTTCTTTAATGCCTTTCTAGCTAGGCATGATGGTGACAATGATGCTCACATAAAAGATAAGAATTGAAACATAACGGGAGCATAATGAAGCATATGACTAGCACATTTAAGTCCAACACACTTCATATGCATATGGATTTTGTGAGCAAACAACTTATGGGAACAACAATCAACTAGCATAGAAAGGTAAAACAAGCATAGCTTCAAAACTTGAAGCACATAGAGAGGAAACTTGACATTATTGCAATTCCTACAAGCATATGTTTCTCCCTCATAATAATTTTCAGTAGCATAATGAATGAATTCAACAATATAACCAGCACCTAAAGCATTCTTTTCATGATATACTTGCATAGAAAATTTACTACTCTCCTCATAAGCAAAATTCTTCTCATTCAGAATAGTGGGAGTATCATAAGAGACTTGGACACTAAAAATTGTTTCCACATTAAAAGAGTAATGTTCAGAAAAAGGGTAATCATAATCATGACAAGATTTATAAATATAATTATCAATACTTTTTATAGCATAAGTTTCATCACAATAATCATCATAAGTAGCAACTTTGTTCTCGTCATAATCGATTGAACCTCTCCCAAGATAGTGGAATCACTAAATAAAGTTGACACTCTTCGAAATCCACTTTGGTATTCATCACAATAAAATTCAACATCCTCCAAAACAGTGGGATCACTACTTCCTAAAGTTGACACTCTTCCAAACCCACTTTCATCAATATAATCATCATAGGTAAGAGGCATGCTATCATCATAAAAACTTTTCATATCAAAACTTGGGATGCTAAAAATATCATCTTCATTAAACGTAGCATCCCCAAGCTTGGGACAAGCATTAATTTCAGCAAATATATACTCAAATATGTCATCCTCATAAAACGTAGCTTCCCCAAGCTTGGTCCCTTTCATATCATAAGCATAATCACTCTCATCATTAAAAATATGGATAGCACCAATAGTATAGCAATTATCATCATCACAATGAGTAGTAGGAGCAACATCATTTGAGAGGGATACCTTTCTACCTTTGTTGCTCCTTATTTTCTTTTTCTTCTTCACATTATGTGTGGGTTCAACCTTCCTCTTTGAGCTCCTTATTGACGAGATTGGTTGAATAGAAAGCTCCTCCTCGTTACCTGATTCATCATAAGAAATAATAGGAGGATATTAGGAAGTCTCTTCCCTTTCATTAGTGTTCTCATCATCTTCTATTTGCTTTCTTTTCTTTAGGTAATTGGCAATATAAGGATTTTCAATGCAATTCTCCGCACAAAACATATAAATCTTTTCTAGATCAATATCAAGGAAATGCTCAAGATTAAATTCTGGAATATGCTTAGTTAAACGTTTTAACTCTTCAGCAAACTAAGTTCATTATAACGTGCAAGGGAAATCAAATCATCACAATTTTTGGACACGATTCGATCATGAAATCAAATCACCACGTTCATTGCAAAGTTCACAAATACGGCAAAGGAAATTTAAATTTTCAGCACTCACATCTAGCCTTTCTTGCAACCCTTTAGTTTCTAAATACTTATGCCTCTTGCAATATCTACTTTCCCTATTTGTCGTGTACTTGCAAGCCCAATCTACTCCACAAAAATGAACATGCTTATAAGAGACATTTTCATCATAACTAGTGCAATCATCATTAGTACTATGGATATTCAAAGAGTTCATACTAACAACATTGCAATCATGCTCATCGTTCAAAGATTTATTACCAAGAATTTTAATGCATTCTTCTTCTAGCACTTGAGCACAATTTTCCTTTCCATCATACTCATGAAAGATATTAAAAAGATGAAGCGTATGAGACAAACTTAACTCCATTTTTTGTAGTTTTCTTTTATAAACTAAACTAGTGATAAAACAAGAAACAAAAAGATTCGATTGCAAGCTCTAAAGATATACCTTCAAGCACTCACCTCCCCAGCAACAGCGCCAAAAAAGAGCTTACTTGACGGGGTGTGAGTGCCGCTTACCTAGCCTCCCCAGCAACGGCGCGAGAAAAGAGCTTGATGTCTACTACACAACCTTCTTATTCTAGACTTTGTTGGGCCTCCAAGTGCAGAGGTTTGTAGGACAGTAGCAAATTTACCTCAAGTGGATGACCTAAGGTTTATCAATCCGTAGGAGGCGTAGGATGAAGATGGTCTCTCTCGAGCAACCCTACAACCGAATAACAAAGAGTCTCTTGTGTCCCCAACACACCCAATACAATGGTAAATTGTATAGGTGCACTAGTTCGGCGAAGAGATAGCGATACAAGTGCAATATGGATGGTAGATATAGGTTTTTCTAATCTGAAAATATAAAAACAGCAAGGTAACTAATGGTAAAAGTGAGCGTAAACGGTATTGCAATGATAGGAAACAAGGCATAGGGTTCATACTTTCACTAGTGCAAGTTCTCTCAACAATAATAACATAGATAGATCATATAACAATCCCTAAACATGCAACAAAGAGTCACTCCGAAGGCACTAATAGCGGAGAACAAATGAAGAGATTATGGTAGGGTACGAAACCACCTCAAAGTTATTCTTTCAGATCAATCTATTCAAGAGTTCATACTAGAATAACACCTTAAGACACAAATCAACCAAAACCCTAATGTCACCTAGATACTCCATTGTCACCTCAAGTATCCGTGGGCATGATTATACGATATGCATCACACAATCTCAGATTCATCCAACCAACACAAAGTACTTCAAAGAGTGCCCCAAAGTTTCTATCGGAGAGTCACGACGAAAACGTGTGCCAACCCCTATGCATAGGTTCATGGGCGGAACCCGCAAGTTGATCACCAAAACATACATCAAGTGGCACGTGATATCCCATTGTCACCACAGATAAACACGGCAAGACATACATCAAGTGGTCTCAAATCATTAAAGACTTAATCCAATAAGATAACTTCAAGAGGAAAACTTAATTCATCACAAGAGAGTAGAGGGGGAGAAACATCATAATATCCAACTATAATAGCAAAGCTCGATACATCAAGATCGTGCCATAGAGAGAACACGAGAGAGAGAGATCAAATACATAGCTACTGGTACATACCCTCTGCCCCGAGGGTGAACTACTCCCTCCTCGTCATGGAGAGCGCCGGGATGATGAAGATGGCCACCGGTGACGGGTTCCCCCTCCGGCAGGGTGCCGGAACAGACTCCCGAGAGGTTTTTGGTGGCTACAGAGGCTTGCAGCGGCGGAACTCCCGATCTATCTTCTGTTTTGATGTTTTTAGGGTACGTAGACTTATATAGGCGAAAGAAGTTGGTCGGGGGAGCCTCGAGGGGCCCACGAGAGGGTAGGGCGCGCCCAGGGGGTGGGCGCCCCCCTCTCTCATGGCTTCCTCGACGCTTCCTTTACTTCAACTCCAAGTCTCCTGGATCATAATCTTTCCAAAAATCATGCTGCCGAAGGTTTCATTCCGTTTGGACTCCGTTTGATATTCCTTTTCTTCGAAATACTGAAATAGGCAATAAAACGGCAATATGGGCTGGGACTCCAGTTAATAGGTTAGTCCCAAAAGTAATATAAACTTGTATAATAAAGCCCGTAATCATTCAAAACAGATAATAATATTGCATGAATGCTTCATAAATTATAAATACGTTGGAGACGTATCACCCCCCGAACAACTTTTGACCAATTGGTCTCAAATGGTCATAGATCTACGACCAATTCTTCCAAGGTCACTGACAGAAGGTCACTAGTTGACATATTTCTTGTAGTGTTCATGGGCCGAAACAACCAGGAAATAATATTAATTTGTATCTGGGGCTATTTCAAGAGGAGTTAGACACGTTATGGAAAACACCGGCCGAGACATGGGATGCCAGCAAAGGCGAGTATTTCTACATGAGAGCCGCGCTAATCACGACGGTGCACGACTATCTCGGTTATGGATATGTCGCAGGCCAGGTGTGCCATGGATATTGCGGATGCATGCGGTGCATGGATGATATGACGTCTCAATAGCTAATGTCAAGGAAAGATGGCAGGTCTGGAAAAATCGTGTACATGGGGCATCGAAGATGGCTCAAACTGGACGACCCGTGTTGAAACTTCGGAGATCTATTCAATGGTCACGCTAAGCATCGAGGATCTCCATGTAAGCGGAGCGGCGCCAAAATCGATGAGCTGTTGAAAAAGTAGAAGGAGTGCCCCGCGCCGGAAAGACGATGAAAAAGGCACCGGAGCCGCTGCTGAAGGTATGGAAGACGAGGTTTCTGTTCTAGGACTTGGAGTACTGGCACAAACTCGATACACCTCATTGCCTTGATCAAATGCATATCTGTAAGAATGTCCTTGAGAGCTTGCTCGCGACACTGATGAACATGCCAGATAAGACCAAGGATGGGCCGAAGGCAAGAAAAGACTTGCAAGATTTGAATATCAGGGAAGATCTGCACATGCCGCCCCATAGAAAGTCAGACGAGATAGAGAGGGAGACAAGGGCGCAGGAGAAGAAGGGCAAGAAAATAAAGAAAGAGGATTATTGCCCCCTTCTTGCTTCACCTTAAGTCAGGCTGAGGTCGATCAATTCTTTAAGTGCCTTACCGGAGTCAAAGTTAGTTCCGGTTACTGTGGCAAGATAAGCAGATATCTAGACACGGACAAGAAAAGGTTCAGCGGGATGAAGTCCCATGACTGTCATGTGATGATGACGCAGATACTACCTGTTGCCCATAGAGGGATAATGGACAAGCACGTCCGTGACATGCTTATTGGTCTCTGCAACTTTTTTGACGTCATCTCTCAAAAGTCGATTAGTGTGAAGCAGCTCCGAAGGCTACAGGAAGAGACCGTTGTGATACTGAATGAGCTTGAGATGTACTTCCCGCCCGCGTTCTTTGACGTGATGGTGCATCTGTGTGTCCATACTGTGGACGACATAATAGACCTGGGCCGTCATTCCTGCACAACATCATGCCATTTGAGAGGATGAATGGGATCATCAAATGATACGTTCGTAACATGTCCTGTCCGGATGGAAGCATCGTCCAGGGCTATCTGACACAGGAGTGCATCTCTTTCTGCGAGAATGTTCTATATGGCACAGACCAGCCGCCTGGTGTTAGTGTTGGTTTGCCCGTTAACAAGCACAATGGGTGGCTCGAAGGATAAGGTCACTCCAACGGCCGCAGGGAACTGCACATGGCATACTCAGAACGACGCAACGACTTTGACAGAGGAAACTTGGTAGTGCTACAACACCTAGACGAGGTAGATCCTTTCGTGGCACTGCACAAAGAAATTATCGCAAAGAAGTATCATGACTGGGGGGTATGTAGGACGCACGCCGAAGTTACTAGAGAGCACAACTCCACTTTCCTGCATTGGTTCAAAGAGCATATTATTGCTAATCCCCTGGAGGAGGGCTCTAAGGACGGATTGCTCATATACGCCTTAGCACATGGCCCCTCGCCTAATCTCGTAACCTATCAGGCATATGATATCAACGGATACACGTTCTACATGGAGGCTAAAGATATGGACAGTGATGATCAGAACTTAGGGGTGATGATGGAATTCATGATTGGCAGCGACAACAGTGCAACTGAAAGATTTTACGGAAGGGTCAAGGAGATTTGGGAGCTTGACTACTCTGGACTGCATAACACGATGATGTTCCGTGTCAGATGGGCTAAGAATGTCAAAAGAGAAAACCGAAATTTCACTACCATGACTATACCTGACGCCAAGAGCGCTACCATGAACGCTATCGCAAAAAATGAGCCATGGGTACACGCTAAGCACGTGACACAATCCTTCTTCATAACTGACCGTCGCAATCCCAGCCGTGTTGTCATGAGGAGAGGCAAAAGGAACATCATTGGAATGGATGGAGTCGCCAACGAGGAAGACTACGATCAGTACGACAACCCAATGAGGGAAGATGACGATGATGATGAAGTATACATCAAAAGAAGAACCAATACTACATTACCTAAGAAAAAACGTACTCCATGGAAAAGGCCAAGTCACAATGAGGGGCTCAATTATTCTTCAAGGAACAAGAAGGGAAAGAAGCTGACTCAAAAACGAAAACGTCAACACTGAGGAACCGTATGTTATTAGTCAAATGATGTAATATATATGTTCCTATTTTGTATACACACTTAGCCATTATTATGCATGGGTCCAATGATGTAATATATATGTTCCTATTTTGTATACATATTTAGCCATCAAATGATGCAATATATATCGCCTTCCCTTCATTCACTGCTCTCGGTAAAAAAGAAAAGAAAAGTGAGAGAAAATAAAGGAAAAGAAAATAGAAGGAAACAAACACGAAAACTGATATATAGGTACTGGTTATAGCAACAACGCTTTTGTGAGAAAAGAGCTATAGCTAGTCTACATAGCAGTAGCGGTTTCTACGCAAAACCGCTATAGCTACCTGGAGTAGCTATAGCGCGTTTTGCCTAAACGCGCTACTGCTATGCCCACATAACCCCCAAAATCCCCACTACTCTCTTCATCCCACCTCTTTTGCCCCAAATCCTCACTCTCTCTTCCCCCGCCGCGCCGCCAGAGCGCTGCCCTCGCCGCGCCCCTGCGCTCGCGCCCGACTGACCCCAGCGCCGGCTCCGGCCCCGGCCCCGGCCCCGGCTACGGCCCGCGGCCCCGGCCCCGACCCTGACCCCGGCTCCGGCCCCGGTGCTCGCCGACGGCCCCAGCCCCGACCCCGACCCCGGCTCCGGCCCCGGCGCTCGACCCCGACCCCTCCCAACCTCGGCCGTCGTCGGGCCTGCACCCTATGTAAGCCCCCACCGCTCCTCCTCTCTCTGGTAGCTAGGTTCTTTGGTTAATTTACTTAGGTTTTAGTTAGGGAAAATGGATAATTAGGTTATATATTTAGTTATGAATTTAGCTAGTTTTTTTTTTCTTCAAGTTCTATATTTTTCTTCCTTTTATATGCAAATTTGAAGTGGACATGTGATATGTGGACATGTGATGTTTTGGACATGTCATATTTGGAATTTGGACATGATGATTATGTGCAGGGTAAATGATCCGAGTGGCCTATGTTACGCCGGAATGTTGATTCATTTTCATTCCTGTGAATTTCAGGCGCTCGATATGTCCATTTCTTAGCAAAGGTCATGCTGAAATTTTCCGTGAATTTTGGCATGGTTTGTGCTAGATAGTAGGCATATCGAGTGCTGGGAGTTGCGGGGAAACGACATTCCGGCAAACATAGATTTCTTTTTTATGCCATTTCTCATATTTTTTTTCATAGTTTTAGAATTAAACGAGGAGACTTAGTCATAGGAAACATGTCGAACAATGAAGAAACTTGGCCTTCTGACCAAGATGCATACGAGATGGATTATGAGGGTGAACAAGAGTACCTCGACTATTTGACTGCTAAGCAATTGCAAAGTCAAGGTTTGCAGGTCGGCCTCGATGATGGTACTGACACCGACATCGACATCTACGGCGCCGACACCGGCGAGGAAGGTACCGGTGGAGAAGGTACTGGCACCGATGCCGCTACCGAAAAGAAGAAGCAGAAGAAGCAGAGGATACGAAAACCTAACAAACTAGGGATTGGACAACTGGTGATCACAAAGATGGCACCTGGCAAGTTTGAGCCATTAGAGCCGGAAGAACCTCGCAAGTGCTATGGGAACCAAGTAGGATGCATCCTACGAGAAAACGCGAGCATCAACGATGATGACTTAAGGAGTAAAGAACATTTGACGCAGTTGCTCCTGACGAAGTTGCACAAGAGATTCAAGTTCCCCGACCGGGATTATAACATAGAACAACCATGGGATGATCCAAAGATGAAAAAGATTAACAATCACACCATGGGCATGTTCAGCAATGATTTGGCCTCCTGGAAAGGGAGGGTGGAACGAGCTATTGAGGCTGGGGAACCCCTGTCCAAGATTCTGGAGGAAATTCCGACACTTATGGAAGAGGAGTTCGAAAAGTTCAAGGACACTTGCGCTACCGAGGTAGCCAAGGCTAAGGCTGCGAAATTCAAGAGCCTTCAGCAAAGGAAACACGGGGAAGCATCGCCTCGGAAGCCTTGGCTACCTCGGTAAAACGCCATATATTGGATAAGGAGGACGCGGAACGTGAAGCCGCGGGTATCCCAGAACCCTTCGTGAAGTTCACCAACCCCTTGGAGTGTGACTTCATCGGGGCCCGCTACAAGTGGGACAAGGAAAAGAAGGTTTTTTACATGGACCAGATCACGAGGAAATTAATTAGACTACTGGTAATTATTCTTTTACCACCTTACATTTAGCTCCAGATCTAGTCGACTACACATTCCTAAACGGTTCACGCTCCTTCTGTAGGAGAAGCAACACCAGCTTGCAGCCAAAAGCCCTACTTCTCCGATGGGGCCCAAATGGGACACCCCTCTCAACCGGGACTTGAACGAACTTAAGGAACTCCCTTTGGGCTAGCTGCCGCAATATGGTCGTGTGCACGGTGCTGGAGACGGCGCCACATGGAAGGTGTTTTACAATGAGGGTCCGGAGGCCAAGAAGCAGAAAAAGAAGTTTAGTCAGGCGAACATCGATGAGAAGGTGAAGCTTGCGGTCGAGAAAAAAGCAGCTGAGGACGAGAAAAAACAGTCGAGGAGAAAAATGAGTTGCTACAGCAGGCAGGCAATGCAGCTGTAAGTGCCTGTAGAAACGATTTTTCTACTAACTTGGTTCTAGCTATCATCAACTGGATGAAGGAAAATCCAGACAAGATGGTACACGATTTCCCGTTGCCCAGTTTCATCGGGTGCAATTCCGTGAACAACAACACCACCACACCATCACTTGATCATGCAACCGGGCCTCCCCTCGCACTCGCTCCTGCTCATAGTAGCCCGTCCTCAGTCTCTGGCGTGCTAGGTGGGCCTTCGTCTTTGGCTGAGCTCAACGCCCTCATGGTAATTACATGTCGCACCAACATATATATATATATATATATATATATATATATATATATATAATATTCCATTTTTGTTGCCTTTCGGATGTTTTACGCCACAGACATGTGTTTCCAGGCTGAAGAAACCCCGTGCACCATACCTCTACTTGATCAAAGGCCAGAAGGTGGACGTGGGAAAGGGGGTGATAATGAACCCTTTGCAACCCACGTTCCACAACCAGCCGATCCCCGCTGGGCACTTCAGGGTTAACTTGTGCAGTATGAAATCGGGGCATGAGGATTTGCCTCCTCCAGTACAGCATGTGGGAGAGGACGACGAGACCCTGCCGCGGATTGGAAGCTGCAAGGGTTGGGTGCTGCTATGGCCGAAGAATCTTATTCGTCTGGAGCCGGCCAAGAGCACACCAATAACCACACATCAACAAGCATGTGCGGAGACCACCACCCCGCCTATGCAATTACCAGCTCCTGTAGTGCCGAGTGAGAGCAGCGAACGACGTGATGAAGGGGGTGCAATAGTACTGGCTGATGTAATCGGTCCTATAGAACAGAGAATTGATGATGAGACGGAGGTCAACCCAATGGCTTTCCTCAATACAAACGCGCATGATTGTGACATAGATATGATGAGTCAACCATACGACGAATCGGGCTATCAGCATGCTAATGAGGATATGGATGATCTGCCTAGGCAGGAAGGTCTTAGCAGGGATTGCAAGAAGTCTCTCTTCATGAAATCCTCACAGGACACGCCTGACGATGCCGCCTCAACATAGGCTCAACTAGCCGGGGGTCGTACAGTGCTTAGGCCGGCAACACTGGGGCAGGGGTTAAGGAAGGGTCTAGAAGGTGTGCCCAAGAAAAAGGAGAGGAAGAGATCGGGGAAGATAGTTGCCTCCAAACAAGCCAGAGCACATAGCAACCAGACGATGGATTCTGAAGAGCGTGTACCCGGGAAAGGTGCGGCCATGTTCCATCTCACGGGCGAGATGATGCTACCGCCGAAACCGCTGGAGGCACTATCAGGGGGTCTCAGGAGACTGCACGACCATGTGTTGTCGACTGAGAAAAGCCTACTAGCCTTGAAGGATCCATGATATCCGACATACGCGGCTCGTGTGCCTAAGGGGAAGTGCTACATTGACACACGGCTCATGGAGGTGTTCTTCCTAAGGTTTGACCATATCTTTGAGATGTTTCTGACAAGGCGGCTTGATTTTACAATCGTTCGCCTTTTTGCGCTACATATGAGCTAGGCCATGAAGAGAGAAGAAGTCTCGCAAATCTGTGTGGCGGATCCGTACTACATGCATGAATCTTTCTTGAGTCTCGGCGACTTTGAGAGTGAAACTGCTATGGACTACCTTCAAAACTTCATGGTACACAATAAGGACCAGGAAATTGTCCTCCTGTCTTATCATCCAAAGTAAGTCAGTTCCGGACAACCCTTTCATACATTTCAATCATTCCTTCTCGCTCATAGGGAGAATAATTTGAGGTGTCTTTTCCCCGCAGCAACGGGCGCGCCGTCCTTATTGTTCTTTACCCGCGAGTCTCCCACACCGTGTATTTTGACCCTTCCAAAGACTACGAGAAGAAGGACTACACCCACATAATGAATATTCTAGATGATGCTCTCCAAGGCTTCAACATTAGAGGTGGCCACTGATACGTCTCCAACATATCTATATTTTTTGATTGTTTAATGCTATTATATTATCTGTTTTGGATGTTTAATGGGCTTTATTATACACTTTTATATTATTTTTGGGACTAACCTATTAACCAGAGGCCAAGTCCAAATTGCTGTTTTTTGCCTATTTCAGTGTTTTGCAGAAAAGGAATATCAAACGGAGTCCAAACGGAATGAAACCTTTGGGAGTGTGATTTTTGGAACAAACATGATCCAGAGGACTTGGAGTGGACGTCAAGAAAGAAGCAAGGAGGCCACGAGGCAGGGAGGCGTGCTTGCCCCCTGGGCGCGCCCCCACCCTCATGGGCCCCTCGCAGCTCCCCTGACCGACTTCTTCCTCCTATATATACCCATATACTCTGAAAACATCCATGAGCACCATAGATCGGGAGTTCCGCCACCGCAAGCTTCTGTAGCCACCAAAAACCAATCGGGATCCTGTTCCGGCACCCTGCCGGAGGGGGGGATCCATCTCCGGTGGCCATCTTAATCATCCCAGCGCTCTCCATGACGACGAGGGAGTAGTTCATCCTCGGGGCTAAGGGTATGTACCAGTAGCTATGTGTTTGATCTCTCTCTCTCCCTCTCGTGTTCTTGATTTGGCATGATCTTGATGTACCGTGAGCTTTGCTATTATAGTTGGATCTTATGATGTTTCTCCCCCTCTACTCTCTTGTAATGGATTGAGTTTTCCCTTTGAAGTTATCTTATCGGATTGAGTATTTAAGGATTTGAGAACACTTGATGTATGTCTTACATGTGCTTATCTGTGGTGACAATGGGATATTCACGTGATCTAGTTGACATATGTTTTGGTGATCAACTTGCGGGTTCAGCGACCTTGTGAACTTATGCATAGGGGTTGGCACAAGTTTTTGTCTTGATTCTCCGGTAGAAACTTTGGGGCACTCTTTGAAGTACTTTGTGTTGCTTGAATAGACGAATCCGAGATTGTGTGATCCATATCATATAATCATACCCACGGATACTTGAGGTGACATTGGAGTATCTAGGTGACATTAGGGTTTTGGTTGATTTGTGTCTTAAGGTGTTATTCTAGTACGAACTCTATGATAGATCGAACAGAAAGAATAGCTTCGTGTTATTTTACTACGGACTCTTGAATAGATCGATCAGAAAGAATAACTTTCAGGTGGTTTCGTACCCTAAAATAATCTCTTCATTTGTTCTCCGCTATTAGTGACTTTGGAGTGACTCTTTGTTGCATGTTGAGGGATAGTTATATGATCCAATTATGTTATTATTGTTGAGAGAACTTGCACTAGTGAAAGTATGAACCCCAGGCCTTGTTTCCTAGCATTGCAATACCATTTACTCTCACTTTTATCACTAGTTACCTTGCTGTTTTTATATTTTCAGATTACAAAAACATATATCTACCATCCATATTGCAGTTGTATCACCATCTCTTCGCCGAACTAGTGCACCTATACAATTTACCATTGTATTGGGTGTGTTGGGGACACAAGCGACTCTCTGTTATTTGGTTGCAGGGTTGTTTGAGAGAGACCATCTTCATCCTACGCCTCCCACGGATTGATAAACCTTAGGTCATCCACTTGAGGGAAATTTGGTACTGTCCTACAATCCTCTGCACTTGGAGGCCCTACAACGTCTACAAGAAGTTGCATAGTAGACATCAAGGTCTTTTCTGGCATCGTTGCCGGGGAGGTGAGTGCTTGAAGGTATATCTTTAAATCTTGCAATCGAATCATTTTGTTTCTTGTTTTATCACTAGTTTAGTGTATAAAAAAATAAAAAAATGGAATTGAGGGTGCCTCATATGCTTCATCTTTTTAATATGCTTTGTGAAAATAAGGATTCCGATAATTGTGCACAATTGCTAGAGGTAGAATGCATTAGAATGTTTGGCACTAAATCTTTGAATGATGAGCATGATTGCAATGTTGTTAGTATGATCTCTTTGAATATCCATAGTACTAATGATGATTGCACTAGTCATGATGAAATTGTCTCTTATAAGCTTGTCAACTTTTATGGAATGCATAGAGTTTGCAAGTACACCCCAAATAGGGAAGATAGATTTTGCAAGAGGCATAAGTATTTAGAAACTAAATGGTTGCAAGAGAGGCTAGAAGTTTGTGCTGAAAATTTAAAATTTCTTTGCCATCCTTGTGAACTTTGCAATGAATGTGATCATTTAAATACCCAATGCAAATTGTTTCATGATTGAATCGTGTCCAAAAATTGTGATGACTTGATTTCCCTTGCACATCATAATGAACTTAGTTTGCTTATGGGTTATGAAGAAATGAAACGTTTAACTAAGAATCTTCCAGAGTTTATCCTTGATAAAGTTCTTGATTTTGATCTAGAGGAAATTTTTATGTATTGTGTGGTGAATTGCATTGAAAATCCTTACATTGCCAATTACATAAAATCAAGAAAACAAATAGAAGATGAAGAGAATACTAATGAAAGGGAAGAGACTTCCCAATATCCTCCTATTATTTCTTATGATGAATCAGGTAACGAGGAGGAGCTTTCTATTAAACCAATCTCATTAATAAGGAGCTCAAAAAAGAGGGTTAAACCCACACATGATGTGAATAAGAAAAAGAAAAGACGGAGAAGCAAAGGTAGAAAGGTATCCCTCCCAAATGATGTTGCTCTTATCACTCATCGTGATGATGATAATTACTATACTATTGGTGCTATCCATACTATTAATGATGATAGTGATTATGCTTATTATATGAAAAGGCCCAAGCTTGGGGATGCTATGTTTGATGATAATGACATGTTTGAGAATATATTTGCTGTAATTAATGTTTGTCCCAAGCTTGGGGATGCTATGTTTAATGAAGACGATATTTTTAGCCTCCCAAGTTTTGATGAGCAAATTTATTATGATGATAGCATGCCTCCTATTTATGATGATTATTCTGATGACACTTATGCTATAAAAAGTAGTGATTATTATATTTATAAAACTTGTCATGATTATGATTACCCTTTTTCTGAACATTACTCTTTTAATGTGGAAACAATTTATAGTATTCGAGTCTCTTATGATACTCCCACTATTCCGAATGAGAAGAATTTTGCTTATGTGGAGAGTAATAAAATTTCTATGCTTGTAGATCATGAAAAGAATGCTTTAGGTGATGGTTATATTTTTGGAATTATTCATGATGCTACTGAAAATTATTATGAGCGAGGAACATATGCTTGTAGGAATTGCAATAATATCAAGTTTCCTCTCTATGTGCTTAAAGTTTTAAAGTTATGCTTGTTTTGCCTTCCTATGCTAGTTGATTATTGTTCCCATAAGTTGTTTGCTCAAAAAATCCCTATGAATAGGAAGTGGGTTAGACTTAAATGTGCTATTCATATTCTTCATGATGCTCCCGCTATGTTTCAATTCTTATCTTTTATACGAGCATAGTTGAAATCATCATGCCTAGCTAAAAGGGCATTAAAGAAAAGCGCTTGTTGGGGACAACCCAATATTTATACCTACTGTTTTTGTGTGTTCACATGATTAAGATACTGTGGTAATCATGTTTTACAGCTTTTGTTTCAATAAAGTGCCAAGTAAGACCTTCAGGATAGCTTACGATGATAGTTGTGTTGATCCTGCTGAAAACCAGAAACTTTTGCGCCCAGTAAATTAGTTTTGATAATTCACACAAACGTGCTTTTGTTCCGATTAGTTTTTCTATGTATTGGTACACAAATTTCTCAGGTTTTCATAATTTGGTAGGATTTTTTAAGTTACATAAGTATTCGAGAGTTACAGATTACTACAGACTGTTCTGTTTTTGATAGATTCTGTTTTCTAGGTGTTGTTTGTTTATTTTGATGAATCTATGAGTACTACCGGAGGGTATGAACCATAGAGAAGTTGGAATTCAGTAGATATTACACCAATATGAATTTAGAATGAGTTCACAACAGTACCTAACTGGTGATTTATTTTCTTATACTAACGGAGCTTACGAGTTTTCTGCTAAATTTTGTGTTGTGAGCTTTTCAAGTTTTGGGTAAAGATTCGATGGACTATGGAATAAGGAGTGGCAAGAGCCTAAGCTTGAGGATTCCCAAGGCACCCCAAGGTAATATTCAAGGACAACCAAGAACCTAAACTTGGGGATGCCCCGGATGGCATCGTCTCTTTCGTCTTCGTTCATCGGGTAACTTTACTTGGAGCTATATTTTTATTCACCACATGATATGTGTTTTGCTTGGAGCGTCATTTTATTTCATTTAGTTTTGCTTGCTGTTTGAATAATATCCCAAGATATGAAATTCTTAAATGTTAGAGAGTCTCCACATAGTTACATAATTATTCGACTACTCATTGATCTTCACTTATATCTTTCGGAGTAGTTTGTCATTTGCTGTATTGCTTCACTTATATCTTTTTAGAGCACGGCGGTGGTTTTATTTTGAATAAATTAATGAACTCTCTTGCTTCACTTATATTATTTTGAGAGTCTTCTAGAACAGCATGGTAATTTGCTTTGGTTATGAATTTAGTCCTAATATGATGGGCATCCAAGATGGGTATAATAAAAACTTTCATATAAAGTGCATTGAATACTATGAGAAGCTTAATTCTTTATTATTGTTTTTGATATATGAAGATGGTGATATTAGAGTCATGCTAGTGGAGTAGTTGTGAATTTGAGAGATACTTGTGTTAAAGTTTGTGATTCCCGTAGCATGCGCGTATGGTGAACCGTTATGTTATGAAGTTGGAGCATGATTTATTTATTGATTGTCTTCCTTATGTGTGGAGGTCGGGATCACGTGATGGTTAACTCCTACGAACCCTTCCCCTAGGAGCATGTGTGTAGTACTTTGTTTTGATAACTTGTAAATTTTTGCAATAAGTATGTGAGTTCTTCATGACTAATGTTGAGTCCATGGACTATATGTACTCTCCCCCTTCCACATTGCTAGCCTCTCTTGTGCCGCGCAACTTTCGCTGGTACCATAGGCCCACCATATACCTTCCTCAAAACAGCCACCATACGTACCTATTATGGCATTTCCATAGCCATTCCGAGATATATTGCCATGCAACTTTCCACCATTCCGTTTATTATGACACGCTCCATCATTGTCATATTGCTTTGCATGATCATGTAGTTGACAATGTATTTGTGGAAAAGCCACCGTTCATAATTCTTTCATACATGTCACTCTTAATTCATTGCACATCCTGGTACACCACTGGAGGCATTCACATAGAGTCATATTTTGTTCTAAGTATCGAGTTGTAATTCTTGAGTTGTAAGTAAATAAAAGTGTGATGATGATCATTATTAGAGCATTGTCCCAGTGAGGAAAGGATGATGGAGACTATGATTCCCCCACAAGTCGGGATGAGTCTCCAGACAAAAAAAAGGAGAAAAAAGAGGCCATAAAAAGAAGAGAGAAAAGGCCCAAATTTAAAAAAATAAAAAATGAGAGAAAAGATAGAAGGGGCAATGCTACTATCCTTTTACCACACTTGTGCTTAAAAGTAGCACCATCTTCATTATAGAGAGTCTCGTATTTTGTCACTTTCATATACTAGTGGGAATTTTTCATTATAGAACTTGGCTTGTATATTCCAATGATGGGCTTCCTCAAATGCCCTAGGTCTCTGTGAGCGAGCAAGTTGGATGCCCACCCACTTAGTTTCTTTTGTTGAGCTTTCATACATTTATAGCTCTAGTGCATCCGTTGCATGGCAATCCCTACTCACTCACATTGATATCTATTTATGGGCATCTCCATAGCCCATTAATATGCCTAGTTGATGTGATACCATCTTCCCCTTTTTGTCTTCTCCACAACCACCACTCTATTCCACCTATAGTGCTATGTCCATTGCTTACGCTCATGTATTGCGTGAAAGTTGAAAAGGTTTGAGAATACTAAAGTATGAAACAATTGCTTCGCTGAAACCGGGGTTGTGCATGATTTGAATCTTTTGGGTGATGAAGATAGAGCATAGCCAGACTATATGATTTTGTAGGGGTAACTTTCTTTGGCCATGTTATTTTGAGAAGACATAATTACTTTGTTAGTATGCTTGAAGTTTTACTATTTTTATGTCAATATTAAACCTTTATCTTGAATCTTATGGATCTGAACATTCTTGCCACAATAAAGAAAATTACATTGATAAATATGTTAGGTAGCATTCCACATCAAAAATTCTGTTTTTATCATTTACCTACTCGAGGACGAGCAGGAATTAAGCTTGGGGATGCTTGATACGTCTCCAATGTACCTATATTTTTTGATTGTTTCATGGTATTATATTATATGTTTTGGATATTTAATGGGCTTTATTATACACTTTTATATTATTTTTTGGACTAACCTATTAACCGGAGGCCCAGTCCAATTGCTGTTTTTTGCCTATTTCAGTGTTTCGCAGAAAAAGGAATATCAAACGGAGTCCAAACGGAATGAAACCATCGAGAGAGTAATTTTTGGAATAAACGTGATCCGAAGGACTTGGAGTGGATTCCAAGAAAGAAGCGAGGAGGCCACGCGGCAGGGAGGCGCGCCTGCCCCCTGGGTGCGCCCCCACACTCATGGGCCCCTCGCAGCTCCTCTGACCGACTTCTTCCTCCTATATATACCCATATACTCCAAAAACATCCAGGAGCACCATAGATCGGGAGTTCCACCGCCGCAAGCCTCTATAGCCACCAAAAACCAATCGGGACCCTGTTCCGGCACCCTGTCGGAGGGGGGATCCATCTTCGGTGGCCATCTTCATCATCCCGACGCTCTTCGTGACGAGGAGGGAGTAGTTCACCCTTGGGGATGAGGGAATGTACTAGTTGCTATGTGTTTGATCTCTCTCTCTCTCTCTCTCTCTCTCTCTCGTGTTCTTGATTTGGCACGATCTTGATGTACCGCGAGCTTTGCTATTATAGTTGGGTCTTATGATGTTTCTCCCCCTCTACTCTCTTGGAATGGATTGAGTTTTTCCTTTGAAGTTATTTTATCAGATTGAGTCTTTAAGGATTTGAGAACACTTGGTCTATGTCTTGCATGTGCTTATCTGTGGTGACAATGGGATATTCACGTGATCTACTTGATGTATGTTTTGGTGATCAACTTGCGGGTTCAGTGACCTTGTGAACTTACGCATAGGGGTTGGCACACGTTTTCGTCTTGATTCTCCAGTAGAAACTTTGGGGCACTCTTTGAAGTACTTGTGTTGGTTGAATAGATGAATCTGAGATTGTGTGATGCATATCGTATAATCATACCCACGGATACTTGAGGTGACATTGGAGTATCTAGGTGACATTAGGTTTTTTGTTGATTTGTGTCTTAAGGTGTTATTATAGTATGAACTCTATGATAGATCGAACGGAAAAAATAGCTTCGTGTTATTTTACTATGGACTCTTGAATAGATCAATCAGAAAGAATAACTTTGAGGTGGTTTCGTACCCTACAATAAT
The DNA here is from genome assembly GCA_963921465.1 of Triticum timopheevii. NCBI lineage: Eukaryota > Viridiplantae > Streptophyta > Magnoliopsida > Poales > Poaceae > Triticum > Triticum timopheevii. The sequence continues at coordinate 559,068,499 of OY997264.1, read as the reverse complement.
CTCTTCGTTTGTTCTCCGCTATTAGTGACTTTGGAGTGACTCTTTGTTGCATGTTGAGGGATAGTTATATGATCCAATTATGTTATTATTGTTGAGAGAACTTGCACTAGTGAAAGTATGAAACCTAGGCCTTGTTTCCTAGCATTGCAATACCGTTTACGCTCACTTTTATCATTAGTTACCTTGCTGTTTTTATATTTTCAGATTACAAAAACCTATATCTACCATCCATATTGCACTTGTATCACCATCTCTTCGCCGAACTAGTGCAACTATACATTTACCATTGTATTGGGTGTGTTGGGGACACAAGAGACTCTTTGTTATTTGGTTGCAGGGTTGTTTGAGAGAGACCATCTTCATCCTACGCCTCCCACGGATTGATAAACCTTAGGTCATCCACTTGAGGGAAATTTTCTACTGTCCTACAAACCTCTGCACTTGGAGGCCCAACAACGTCTACAAGAAAAAGGGTGCGTAGTAGACATCAGCCACATGCAGATCAGGAAACAAAGGAACAAGAAGATGGGATTCGCGCATTAAACTAACTTCTGCTGCATCCATGTCCCAAAACCAAGCAATAAAGATGGATTCTACCTCCTCCATCTCATGATTGAGTTCAGCACGGATCACCAAAAGCTTCGCATGACAAGTAGAAATGATGATCATATCCACAAGTGGGTAGTATCTCATGGAGAAGCGGATTATAAACTTAGACATGACTTCTTTCGCATCCAAAGAGACATTGCGACGATCATCATGAAAGAAGTCATCGATGAGAAGGGGGTGTTCCACCATGGCCCTATATGGCGAGCTGACGTCTGAACTCGCATAGGCATGCAACGTCATGACCTCACGCCGTTCAAGAAGCTAGGGTCCATCCTCGATGATATGGAACTTCTAGTGATTTACGATGCCGATGATGATGATATGTGTTGGTTGAACTTGTATACTTTCTGTAGCGATGAAACTTTGTGATGTCCATGGTCCCTGCTGAACTTGCGTAATGCTACTTTCTTAGTTTGGGTACGATGACCTGCGTACCTCTAGTTATTTAGTTTGTGTACTGTATGTTGCATCTAGTTGCTAACCCTTTCTTTTTCGTGTTGCTCTAGTATATTTTGTTGCATATGATTGTACATCCTCTTGATGAAGATGCATCTCTAACAGGTACCTAGCTTCTTGATGGCGAGATGGCAGTGCTATGTCATGTACAAAGGGAAGGTTCCGGGGGTGTACAACGAGTGGCCTGAGTGTCAGACGCAAGTGAATGGGGTCTCGGGCGCCAGCCATAAAGGCTTCAAAACCAGACAAGAAGGAGAAGCTAGTTACTTGAGGTTCACGCTAGCGCGAGAGAGGACTCGTAACCGCCGCCTCATGTACTACATAGTTCCGCTCTCACTCATAGTGATAGCTCTTCTCGCGTATACCATTGTTTAGATGGATGACATTGTAGTTGCAAGTATTCGAGACTTGCATGTATCGCTATTTTCGAGATGATGACGAGATACCACTTTGTGTTGGATGATGCTTCCGATGAGACTATTTGTATGTATATGCTATGATTACATTTGTGGTCTCGCAGCCATTTGTATGTGTATCATGATGATATTTGTATCTGCTAAAGATTCTTGTATAAAGCCTGTTCAAATACAAAACAAATATACAGATTTTTTTTTCAAAAACTACTAAAATTAGCAGAAGCGAGTGGAGAAAAGTTAGCAGCAGCGTGACAGTAGCAGTAGCGTGTCCAGGCAAAGCGCGCTAGAGCTATTAGCAGTAGCGAGCTTCCATGCAGCACGCTGCTGCTACACTTGTATAGCAGTAGCGCGGGTGTGCACGTGTTGCTGCCGTGGGTTAGCTGTAGCGCCTTATTAATAGCGCCGGACCCCGCACTACTAATATACCTAGAACCCGCGCTGCTGCTAGGCTTTTCCCTAGTAGCGAGTGCAACCACATTTGACTTAGTATGGGGAGGTCGTTAGTCGGCCCGTTGTCATGCCTTTTGTCGGTGCCTCCAACGAGGGAAGGTTACGGGCATGCGTTACCTTGGCCCGGTAAGCAGACATAACCTTGTGAGCCCGTTGTTGTTATGGTACCTTGTCCCCATTTGGGACCGTTTATTTGCCACGATGGTGGACGTTTTGCCTTTGGTAGGCTGGGGCCACCCATGACTTAGTCCAGTGGGGAGTTGGTTGGAATGGCCGAAAGAGTGTCATGGCAATGGGAGAGTTCTGTCGGAATGTCGTTGGTCCACCCGAATGGGAGTGCGAGGCCATGGGTTTTGTGGTGTGGGTAAAGTGCGCTACCACTGCAGAGTGTATTAATCTATCGATAGCCACACCTGCGGGTAAGGTCCAATTCGTAAGTAAGTCACACCATGGATCAACTTTTATAAAGAAATCTTGCACACTAAGTTATTTGCATTGCACTGGTTGAATCATGATGATGTAAGTGAGACTGACTATTGTGGTATCATCTGTGATCCGTGAGTGCTCACCGTTTGGTTACAAGGTAACACGTTGAACCGGGTATGGTTCCGTTTGTGATCCGTTATGATCACCGTTTGGTTGCGAGGCAAGCTGTTGGTAAGAGAGTCTGCGTGACTCAGTACACAAGTTTAGTTTCATTGCATGAGTAGCATGTTGTTGTTTGCATTTAATTTGATTAAAATTCATGATATTGTTTGTCATTATGGTTATGCTTGCTGTGAGCTTGCAAGTACATTCAATGTACTGACCTGGCGTGTTATGCCAGATTTCAGGAAAGTCTAAACTGGATCGGAGTGCTGCTGTGTCTAGATCGTGTCCACATCTGTGTCCCTGTGCTATGGAGTCCCGCTACGTCGTTGTTCCGCTGCCGTGTAGATGTCATGCTCAAGCCCCCTTTATTTCACTAAATAATGTACATATTGTTCAGCCGCACCGAGTGTGCCGCTTGGCCTTGCTACTTGATGTAATATCGCACTAGGCTTCCGCTAGTTTCAATAAAGCGGTTATTTTCTGTACCAAGATGTTGTGTATTGCTAGAAGACATGATCTCTGGGTTGGCAATGCAAGGTAAAACGGTTGCTCTGAGTCGGGGTGCCACAGATACTACTCATAGATTCATCAAAATAAGCAAACAACACGCGAAAAACCGAATCCGTCAAAAATAGAACAATCTGTAGTAATCTGTAACTCTTGAATAATTTTGTAACTCCAAAAATTCTGAAATAAATTAATGAATGTAAGGAATTTGTCTATTAATCTTCTGCTAAAAGAATCAACTCAAAATCGCTCCTCTACAAAAAATGACAGCTAATCTCGTGAGCGTAAAGTTTCTATTTTTTACACCAAGATCGCATTAACTTTCACCCAAGTCTTCCCAAAGGTTCTACTTGGCACAAACACTAATTAAAACTTAAAACCACATCTAACCAGAGGCTAGATTAATTATTTATTACTAAACAGGAGCAAGAACTAAATAACAAAAATAAAATTGGGTTGCCTCCCAACTAGTGCTATCGATTAACGCCCCTAGCTAGGCATAAAAACACGAATAGATCTAGGTATTGCCATAATAATGATAGGGCAAATCTCAAAATCTCATCTCGTACTCCCTACGTTCAGCAACAAGTTCTCTTTTTGGCAAACAGAAGTTATCAAAAGGGCAAAATTTCATGGGACAAAAGTCCCCAAGATCAAGCTCGGGAGGAATTGGTTCCTCCTTTGGCCCTTTATATTGTACAACCAATTCATCATTATAGGCGTTGTTTTGGCAAAAAGTCTTGAGACTTTGTTTGATAGGAAAACCCAACCCATTGTTCTGTATAGAAAAATCATCATTAACTTCAGAAATTCTATCAACTAGAACATCGGTAGGAACCCTCTTTCTAAGATTTTCATTATAAACAACATGATCTAAGGATCGTAAACGCATTATGTCTTCTTGGTTAAAGAGAATTGCTTCTATGGGAGGACGACCGGCATCCGCCCTATAATGCGCAAAAATTTCATTGGCCCCTTCTATTATAAATCTAAACTCATGTGCTAGAAAGATGGTAGCTGCTCGCTTAATAGAAGAATGCTCGATATTGGAAAACTCTAGAAAAATACATTGTATACAAGGATGCATATGAATAAATTGTCTTTCAAGTTCAACTATGAGAAAAGATATAGCGTCCGCAAGACTGCTAGTTTTATGGAGAATAGACCCACCATAGTGGGTAAAGCACCAGCACAAGTAAAGAAATCTTGAATCACCCCTTTTCCAATAATATTACAACTACCAATGCGAAACTTTTTAGTGTGCAGAATAGTAGCTTCTTCATGAGGATTATCAAAAGCATCAAAGTTTCCCCCATCGTTACTACTATTTTTTTCAATGATAACCTCCCCAGTTTCAGACATGATAGCAACAAATCAATCTAACAAACCAGCTCACAAAAAGCAAGCCAAAAGAGACGAACAGAAGACGGGTGAACAAAAGGCAAAGGTTTTCGAAAATCGTTGAAGAAGTGGGGGAGAGGAAAACGAGAGGCGAATGGCAAATAATGTAATGCAAGGGAGAAGAGTTTATGATGGGTACTTGGTATGGCTTGACTTGGTGTAATCTCCCCGGCAACAGCGCCAGAAATCCTTCTTGCTACCTCTTGAGCTTGCGTTGGTTTTCCCTTGAGGAGGAAAGGGTGATGCAGCAAAGTAGCATAAGTATTTCCCTCAATTTTGAGAACCAAGGTATCAATCCAGCAGGAGATGATGCACAAGTCACAGAATACCTGCACAAACAATCAAGAACTTGCAGCCAACGCGATAAAGGGGTTGTCAATCCCTTCACGGTCACTCGCGAAAGTGAGATCTGATAGAGATAGATAAACAGTAAAGTAAATACTTTTGGTATTTTTGGTTTATAGATTGGAAAGTAAAGATTGCAAAATAGTAGATCGGAAACTAGCAAGATATAGACGAGATTCAGTAATATGGAAAAGAGACCCGGGGGCCATAGGTTTCACTAGTGGCTTTTCTCAAGATAGCATATATTACGGTGGGTGAATAAATTACTGCCGGGCAATTGATAAAAAAGCGCATAATTATGATGACATCTAAGGCAATGATCATGAACGTAGGAATCACGTTCGTGTCAAGTAGACTGACTCCTGCCTGCATCGACTACTATTACTCCACACATCGACTGCCATCCAACATGCATCTAGAGTATTAAGTTCATAGAGAATGGTGTAACGCATTAAGCAAGATGACATGATGTAGAGGAATTAACTCAAGCAATATGATGAAAACCCCATCTTGTTATCCTCGATGGCAACAATACAATACGTGCCTTGTTGTCCCTACCGTCACTGGGATAGGACACCGCAAGATTGAACCCAAAGCTAAGCACTTTTCCCATTGCAAGAAAGATCAATCTAGCAGGCCAAACCAAACCAATAATTTGAAGAGACTTGCAAAGATATCAAATCATGCATATAAGAATTCAGAGAAGAACCAAATAATATTCATAGATAATCTTGATCATAAATAAACAATTCATCGGATCTCAGCAAACACACCGCAAAAGAGTATTACATCGAATAGATCTCCAGGAACATCGAGGCGAACTTGGTATTGGGAATCAAAGAGAGAGAACAAGCCATCTAGCTAATAACTATGGACCCGAAGGTCTGTGGTAAACTACTCACACTTCATCGGAGAGGTAATGGTGTTGATGTAGAAGCCCTCCATGATCGAATCCCCCTCCGACAGGACGCCGGAGAAGGCCCCAAGATGTGATCTCACGGGTACAGAAGGTTGCAGCGGTAGAAAAGTGGTTTCGTGGCTCACTTGGATGTTTTTAGGGTATGAGAGTATATATAGGCGAAGGAACTAGGTCAGGGGAGTTACGAGGGGCCCACGAGGGTGCGGGGCACGCCCTACCCCCCTAGGGCATGCTCTCCTTCCTCATGGCTGCCTCGTTGCCTCTCCGACTTCATCTCCAAGTCTTCTGGTTTTCTTTCGGTGCAAGAAAGATCATTGCGAAGGTTTCATTCCGTTTGGACTCCATTTGGTATTCCTTTTCTACAAAACTCTAAAATAGGCAAAAAAATGAAACTGGCAATGGGCCCTCGGTTAATAGGTTAGTCCCAAAAATAATATAAAATAGCATATTAATGCCCATTAAACATCCAAAAAAGATAATATAATTGCAGGGAACAATAAAAAATTATAGATACGTTGGGGACGTATCGGCGCCCAACAAAGAGCTACCCAAGACGCAGGATACTACCACAATTCGACGACAAGGCCCTTGCATTAATACCGTCAAAATACAATCAGGCTGATCAACCGGACCGACCAGCATGTGGACGGGACAAAACGGCTAATCATGTCGAACACTAGCCCGCGCCCCCTCCCCGTAGAGGCGGGGAGATAGTGGCCCCAGGCTACACGACCTACGTCAGGACCTGACCAATAGAGCCGGCCAGACTAGATCAATCTATTGATCAAGAGGACATGCCCCAACACGAGATGACGACCATCAAGCCTGGCACGATAAATAAAATCAAGTTTGGTGTCAACACCGAACACAAATGTCATCCGAACTCCACCACGATGTTGCCCGGTATAGAGGTGCCGCACACCCTATGTGCTTTACCGATGAGGTAATGCAGCACCAATTTCTGGAAGGGTTTAAACCCGTGAACATCGAGTAGTACGATGGAACGCCGGATCCTGCCATATGGATTGAAGATTTTCTTCTCCACATTGACATGGCTCGCGAAGATGATCTCCACGCCATTAAATACCTCCATCTAAAGCTGAAAGGACCAGCACGACACTGATTGAACAGCCTCCCAAAGAACTCCATTGAAAGATGGGAAGATTTAGAGAATGCCTTTTGGGCCAACTTTCAGGGCACTTATGTCCGGCCATCGGATGCTGATAACCTAGGTCACATAGTCTAGCAACCCGGAGAGACAGCTCGCAAACTTTGGAATTGGTTGTTAATTAAAAAGAACCAAATCATAGACTGTCCAGACGCTGAAGCCTTAGCAGCATTCAAAGTTTCCAACACAATGTCCATGACGAATGGCATGCCCGACACCTCGGGCAGGAGAAGCCGAAGATTATGGCAGCTCTTACTGCACTTATGACCCGCTTTTGTGCGGGCGAAGATAGCTGGTTGGCTCGCAGAAGCAATAGTACCAGCGACCCCTACACTTTTGAGGCCAGGGATGGCTATGGCAGGCCACGACGCAACAAAAATAAGCGTCGAAAAAATAATGAAGAAACTGATGATACGACAGTAAACGACGGAGTCAGTGGTTCCAAACCCGGTCAGCGGAAGAAGCCGTTCAAGGGTAATAGGGACGGTCCATTGATACGTCTCCAATGTATCTATAATTTTTTATTGTTCCATGCTATTATATTACCCGTTTTGGATGTTTATGGGCTTTACTTTACACATTTATATCATTTTTGGGACTAACCTACTAACCGGAGGCCCAGCCCGTATTGCTGTTTTTTTTTGCCTATTTCAGTGTTTCGAAGAAAAAGGAATATCAAACAGAGTCCAAACGGAATGAAACCTTCGGGAGCGTGATTTTTGGAACGAACGTGATCCAGAGGACTTGGAGTGCAAGTCAAGAAGCAGTCGAGGCGGCCACGAGGGTGGAGAGCGCCCCCACACCTACTGGGTGCGCCCCCTATCTCGTGGGCCCCTCGGGAGTCCACTGACCTACTTCTTCCTCCTATATATACCAACGTACCCCGACAACATCAGGGGAGCCAACGAAAAACTATTTCCACCACCGTAACCTTCTGTATCCGTGAGATCCCATCTTGGAGCCTTCATCGGTGCTCCGCCGGAGGGGGAGTCGACCATGGAGGGCTTCTACATCAACACCATAGCCCCTCCGATGAGTTGTGAGTAGTTTACCACAGACCTTCAGGTCCATAGTTATTAGCTAGATGGATTCTTCTCTCTTTTTGGATCTCAATACCATGTTCTCCTCGATATTCTTCGAGATCTATTTGATGTAACTCTTTTTGCAGTGTGTTTGTCGAGATCCGATGAATTGTGGGTTTATGATCAAGTTTATCTATGAGAAATATTTGAATCTCCTCTGAATTCTTTTATGTGTGATTAAGTTATCTTTGCAAGTCTCTTCGAATTATCAGTTTAGTTTGGCCTACTAGATTGATGTTTCTTGCAATGGGAGAAGTGCTTAGCTTTGGGTTCAATCTTGTGGTGTCCTTTCCCAGTGACAGTAAGGGCAGCAAGGCACATATTTTATTGTTGCCATCGAGGATAAAAACATGGGGTTTATATCATATTGCATGAGTTTATCCCTCTACATCATGTCATCTCTCTTAATGCGTTACTCTATTATTTATGAACTTAATACTCTAGATGCATGCTGGATAGCGGTCAATATGTGGAGTAATAGTAGTAGATGCAGGCAGGAGTCGGTCTACTTGTCACGGACGTGATGCCTATATACATGATCATGCCTAGATAATCTCATAATCATTCGCTTTTCTATCAATTGCTCGACAGTAATTTGTTCACCCACCGTAATACTTATGCTATCTTGAGAGAAGCCACTAGTGTAACCTATGGCCCCCGGGTCTATCCTTTATCATATTAGCTTTCAATCTACTTTTATTTGCATCTTTACTTTTCCAATCTATATCATAAAATACCAAAAATATATTTATCTTGCCATATTATCTCTATCAGATCTCACTTTCGTAAGTGGCCATGAAGGGATTGACAACCCCTTTATTGAGTTGATTGCGAGTTCTTTGTTTGTTTGTGTAGGTGCGTGGGACTTTTGAGGAGTCTCCTACTGGATTGATACCTTGGTTCTCAAAAACTGAGGGAAATATTTACGCTACTATTGCTGCATCACCCTTTCCTCTTCAAGGAAAACCAACGCAAGCTCAAGACGTAGCAACAAGGATTTATGGCGCCGTTGCCGGGGAGGTCTTCGCTCAAGTCAAGACATATCAAGTACCCATCACAAACTCATCTCGCTCGCATTTACATTATTTGCCATTTGCCTCTCGTTTTCCTCTCCCCCACTTCACCCTTGCCGTTTTATTCAGCCTCTCTTTCCCTTTCTTCTCCTCTCTCTCTTTCGCTTGCTCTCTTCTTCTTCCTCGCTTTTGTTTGCCGTTATGTCTGAAATTAGGGAGATTATCGTCAATATGGACAATAATGATAACATGGAAAATACTGATGCTCCTGCTGAAGAACCCCCTATCTTGCATACTAAAAAGTTTCGAATCGATAGTGGTAACATTATTGGAAAAGGTGTTATTCAAGATTTCTTTAATTGTGTCGGTGCTTTACCTTCTATGGGAGGTTCTATTCTTCATAGAACTATTAGTCTTGCGGATGCTATCGACATGCTTGCAGTTGAGCTTGAAAGACAATATATGCATATGCGTCCTTGCATACAAAGAATTTTCCTGGAATTTTCTAATATTCAGCATTCTTCTGTTCAGCGCGCTGTTACTATCTTTTTGGCTCATGAGTTTAGATTTATAATAAGAGAGGCCAAAGAAATCTTTGCGCACTATAGGGTGGACGCCGGTCGTCCTCCCATAGAGGCGATCCTCTTCGATTAAGAGGAAATTAGGCATTTTCAATCTTTGGACTATGTTGCTTTCAATGAAAACCTTAGAAAAAAGGTTCCTACCAATGTCCTAGTTGATAGAATTTCCGAACTTGATAATGATTTTGCTCTTCGAAATAATGAGCTAGGATACTCTCTTGAGTATAGGCTCATGAAATTCTGCCAAAAGAATGCTTATAATGATGAATTAGTTGTGCAATATGAAGGGCCAAAGGAGGAACCCATTCCTCCTCTGATTGATCTTGGGGACTTTTATCCCATTAAATTTAGCCCTTTTGATTAGTTTTGCTTGCCTCAAAGAAAACTTGCTGCTTAACGTAGAGAATATGAGATGAGTTTTCAGGATTTATCTTATTATTATGGCACTACTTAGATCTATCCTCGCTTTTATGCCTAGCTAGGGGCGTTAAACGACATCGCTAGTTGGGAGGCAACCCAATTTTATTTGTGTTTTTTGTTTTTGTGTCCGTTTACTAATAAATTTTGTATCTTCCTTCTGTTTAGATGTGTTTTTATGATTTAATTAGTGTTTGTGCCAAGTAGAACTTATAGGATAACCTATGGTGATAGTTAATTTGATTCTGCTGAAAAACAGAAACTTTGCGCGCATGAAATTAGTTTTGTTAAATCAAGGAAACGTGATTTTGCGTTGATTCTTTTTTCTGTAGATCAACAGATAAATTTCCCAGGACTTCCTATTTTGGTAGGATTTTTAGAGTTACAAAAGTATTCGAGGATTACAAATTGCTACAGATTGTTCTGTTTTTGACAGATTCTGTTTTTGTGTGTTGTTTGCTTATTTTGATGCATCTATGGCTTGTATTAAGTGGTATGAACCATAGAGAACTTGGACAGTAGGTTTAACACCAAAATAAATAAAGAATGAGTTCATTACAGTACCTTATGTGGTGGTTTTGCTTTCTTTCACTAACGGAGCTTATGAGATTTCCTGTTGAGTTTTGTGTTGTGAAGTTTTCAAGTTTTGGGTAAAGATTTGATGGACTATGGAATAAGGAGTGGCAAAAGCCTAAGCTTGGGGATGCCCATGGCACCCCAAGATATTTAAGAATAGCCAAAAGCCTAAGCTTGGGGATGCCCCGGGAAGGCATGCCCTCTTTCGTCTTCGTTCATTGGTAACTTTACTTGGAGCTATATTTTTATTCGCCACATGATATGTGTTTTGCTTGGAGAGTCTTGTATGATATTAGTATTTGCTTTTTAGTTTACCACAATCATCCTTGCTGTACACACCTTTTGGGAAGAAGCCCACTTGATTGGAATTTATTAGAATACTCTATGTGCTTCACTTATATCTTTTGAGCTAGATAGTTTTTGCTCTAGTGCTTCACTTATATCTTTTAGAGCACGGCGGTGGCTTAATTTTGAAGAAATTGTTGATCTCTCATGCTTCACTTATATTATTTTGAGAGTCTCTTAGAACAGCATGGTATTTGCTATGGTTATAAAATTGGTCCTAGAATGGTAGGCATCCAACTTGGGTATAATAAAAACTATCATAGAAAGTGAATTGGATGCTATGATCAATTTGATGCTTGATAATTGTTTTGAGATATGGAGGTAGTGATATTAAAGTCATGCTAGAATTTAAAGAATGCTTGTGTTGAAGTTTGCGATTCCCGTAGCATGCACGTATGGTGAACCGCTTTGTGATGAAGTTGGAGCACAATTTTATTTATTGATTGTCTTCCTTATGAGTGGTGGTTGGGGACGAGCGATGGTCGTTTCCTACCAATCTATCCCCCTAGGAGCATGCGTGTAGTACTTTGTTTTTGATGACTTGTAGATTTTTGCAATAAGTACATGAGTTCTTTATGACTAATGTTGAGTCCATGGATTATACGCACTCTCACCCTTCCATCATTGCTAGCCTCTCTTGTGCCGCGCAACTTTCGCCGGTACCATACACCCACCATATACCTTCCTCAAAACGGCCACCATACCTACCTATTATGGCATTTCCATAGCCATTCCGAGATATATTGCCATGCAACTTTCCACCGTTCCGTTTATATGACACGCATCATCATTGTCATATTGCTCTTTGCATGATCATGTAGTTGACATTGTATTTGTGGCAAGGCCACCTTCATAATTTTCATACATGTCGCTCTTGATTCATTTTATATCCCAGTACACCACCGGAGGCATTCACATAGAGTCATATCTTGTTTAGTATTGAGTTGTAATCTTGTGTTTAAGTAAATAAAAGTGTGATGATCTTCATTATTAGAGCATTGTCCCAGTGAGGAAAGGATGATGGAGACTATGATTCCCCCACAAGTCGGGATGAGACTTCGGACTTTATAAAAAAAAGAGAAAGGCCAAAAAGAAAAAAAGAGAAAGGCAAAGAAAAAAAGAAAAATAAAAAAATGAGAGAAAAAGAGAGAAGGGACAATGCTACTATCCTTTTTACCACACTTGTGCTTCAAAGTAGCACCATGATCTTCATGATAGAGAGTCTCCTATGTTGTCACTTTCATATACTAGTGGGATTTTTTCTTTATAGAACTTGGCTTGTATATTCCAATGATGGGCTTCCTCAAAATGCCCTAGGTCTTCGTGAGCACGCGAGTTGGATGCACACCCACTTAGTTTCTTTTGTTGAGCTTTCATACATTTATAGCTCTAGTGCATCCGTTGCATGGCAATCCCTACTCACTCACATTGATATCTATTAATGGGCATCTCCATAGCCCGTTGATACGCCTAGTTGATGTGAGACTATATTCTCCTTTTTTTCTCTTCTCCACAACCACCATTCTATTCCACATATAGTGCTATGTCCATGGCTCACGCTCATGTATTGCGTGAAAGTTCAAAAAGTTTGAGATTACTAAAGTATGAAACAATTGCTTGGCTTGTCATCGGCGTTCTAGGAACGGGGGTCTCCATACTTGCCTACCCGCGGCCTGCAGCGTGGCTCAAGCAGTGGACCAGTACGACCCGTCTTCATCAACCCAAGTTCAATACCCTCGTGGGGCGGACGACACAAGGCCTGCTCAGGGGCGGCCTCACCAGGCAGGCTCGCGAGGAGGCGGAGAGATCAAGGCAAGGGGTACCTCGCGAGGTGCTCATGACGCAAGGCATGACGATCAAGACCAGACGGGCGCCAGGCGGGCGCCAGCCTGTGCAGTGTCCTCGTTTCCTCTTTGGTGCAAAGGGGGCAAGCGCAGGCGCGGAGTACCGAGGCATCAGGCAAAGGTTTCCATATCGTTGCAACGAGACCAAGACCAGCAGAACGGCAGGATGGAGATCACCATGGAGCCCAAGACGGCATCATCATCAGTGCCTTTGGCAGTCGAATACCACCTTTAGTCAGGATAGCTTGTACCAGCTGTCCCCTTCAAAATGGCCGTTGTTGGCTCCCTTCCCGCTCAATATTTGGGAAGAGGACCAGGGCCTTTATATATAGAGATAGCCACCACAGTAAAGAAGAGAGAATCCTTCCCCGGCAGAACTCCACCACCACAAGAACACCTCTCGCGAGGCTGTTCTTCCTCTGTACTGTTCATCATCAGCCCCAGAGGCAATCCACCACACCACACACAGGAGTAGGGTATTACACCACAATGGTGGCCCGAACCTATATAAATCTCGTGTCTCTTGTGTTGTTCATCGTGCTAGCTTAGAACCGCGGCGAGGTTTTGGGGCATGAATCGGTAGGGAGAAGATCTTTGTGCGCACCCCAGAGTTCGAACCTTAAGGGTTTTGCCGGAACCCGATATCCGATAGTGGCGGCGGGGCGGATCCATCACCCAAGTGCGTTCCCAGCCCTGTCCCCCCCAAGATCCACCACTCGCCGCCGCCTGGATGCTCCACCTCCTGCCGCGCCATCGCCGAAGGGCCGCCACGGCGCGCCCTGGGATGTCTTCGGCGGGCTGGATCCACCGCTCCCGCGCTTCCCCAACCCCCATCACCCCTCCTGGCGCGTCCTCGAGCTCCCCGCGTCCTTGCGCGCGTCGCGGGCGCCCATCCCCCAGCTCCCATGCGTCCCTGTCGGTCCAGCGTCGGGTGCGGCATGCCTGCCATGGCCATGGCGCCCTCCCCGGCGGTCGCCCCTGCACCCGGCTTGGCTCGGCCAAGGGTTGGGTGCAACCTGCGGCCGGTCGCGGGGGTTCGCGGCCTGCCTTGATGCGCAGGCGGCCCCACTCGTGCCCGACGGCCCTTCCTGCCCCACCAAGCCACGGTGACGGCTCAGGTGCAGGGGCGACGAGGCTACAGTGCTAGTAGCAGCCTCGGGGATCCTCAAGGCGGGTACTTGCTGGCGCTGCTCCGGCCCCGGTGACCTTGGACCCGCATCTCTCCGGCGTCCATGGTTGACGGCGTCCTATGTCGGGCAACTCTGGCCTTGCCGGACCAGCAGTTGCATCCCTTCTAGCTCGCTTGGCTCACCGACGTCGCGACGGCTATGGCCTTGACAACATGGATCTGCGTCCCTCCAGTCCCTGTCTGCCGGCGTTGCTAATTGTCGTCGCCCCACCTGCTCGTGGTTTGCTTTGCCGCTTGTCCTACCCTGTACCTCAAAGCCTCGCCTTTTGCTAGATCCAACACTCGTGTGTTCGGAGACAGTGCCACCCTCTGACGGCAGGTGCAACCCCTCCAGCCCCCTTCCGACATGGTGGCTCCGACCAGCGTCAACTTTCTCATCCGACTCCAGATACGGCGGCTATGGGATTGCTCAGCTTGGGGCCCGGGAGAAATCCTTGCTCGGCTTGCCGGCGCTGGCAGCGACGGCGTCTGCGGATGTCGTTCCCTCCTTGGAGGCGTTGTCAAGGCCCTCAATTGCGCCCCTCTTCGAGCTCAGGGGAAACCCTAGGTCTGGTTCCTCCGGACCGGATGGTGACGACATCTCTGCGTCAAATTCCTTCTTGAAGGCGCTATCTTGCTCGCTCGCGGTGTCCCCGGGTTCTGACTTATGTTGGAAGTCTTGCTGGTTTGGCATTGCCGCTCTCGGTTAGGTCTTGGTAGGTTTAGTTGTGATGTATTCTCTATTCGGGCCGAGCATCTCTTGCCTGTCTGCTCTGGACACCATGTTCACGCCTGCGTGTGTTCGTGTCATATGTTGTACCCCTCTCTGTACTCATTCTACTCCGTCTATCAATGCAATGATACGCAAGCTTTGCGTATTCGCGAAAAAGTAATCAAACGAATACAGTCCCGAAACCGGTCGCACACGCCGAGCCTTCCCACGTTTCCGAGCACTCCCCCTCCGATTTGGCTGGAAACGCCCGTCCCCGCAAATGAAAACGATTCGATCCATCTTTTTCCTTCGCTCAACCACGGACGACCCCGCGACCTGGAAAGAGGAGGCGGCGCCCAGGGAAGCCCACCGACGGCGGCGCCCAGGTACCTCTCCTCACCGGCCATCCTCCTGCTCCTACGCTGGCGTAAGCAACCCCACCACCGCAACTCCTGTTCCCTTCCTCACATGGCCGCTCCAGCTCCTCTGCCGCCCATCTCGTCCGTCGCCCATCTCGTCCTCCATGGCAGCCCTGGCCTGGAGCTAGTCGTCATTCCCCGCTCCTGCTCTATCCCTGCTCCGGCGTCCACCGTACCCCCTCCTCCGCCGGTTCCTCTCCTCCTCTGCCGCCCGTACTCCTCTGCCGCCCATCTCCTCCTCTGTGGTGTATATTATTCAGATAAAAACATGTCTTGCTGCAGTGTGAGTACTGCTATGTCTCTTTTATTGTGATGATGATCTGGATGTTATGAATTGGGTTTCTATACATTGTTTGCTGGCATCAATTCAAATATGTATTTTGTTACAGCACCAACATGACAGTCCGTGAGAAGATGTACTCATAGGCGCATGAAAGGCATTGCTTCAGCAGGATTCCAAAGAGTTTCTTGAGAAGGACACTTCTTCAGTTTTATATCCTGAGTTGCTTGAGAAGGACATTTCTTCAGTTTTATATCCAGAGTTGCTTACTGAGAATTATTCAGTTTAGCACAGATTGAGTTTCAAGAAAAATAACATAAATGTTGTAACTTGTAAAAAAATCAGGCTGAATAGATGATATGATATTTGTTATTTTTTATAGCACACATTGTACAAATTTTTATTTGATGCAGAAAAAAAGCACTATGCAAATCCATAATTTGACATCCAAACATGATTTGGTATTGAAACCTCACATAGATTCCATGGGCCAATTCATGAGCATTCAAACAAGCGAATTTGTATTCATGTCCATTAAAGTTTCCATGCCGAATTGGCATTGAAACCAATTCAATACGGAGGCCTTCAATACAGACATCCAAACGCAGCGGTGTCTTGTCTTCTCTTGGGGGGAGTGGAGCTAAGGCATGTTCGGTGTTCCGTCGCCGGATGCTCCGACCAACTTTACGCGGTAGATTTGCTGGAAAGCTAGCAAGACGACCCAGCAGCAGCCTATAATTCCAGTCCGTGGACGGAGCAGGGGCCGATGATCGATATCATATGGATACGCCGTCCCTGTCCCGTGCTTGACCACGAGCACAAGTGCATGCAGAGCGGAGGAAAAACACGTCTCCTACTGTCAGCATCTATCGCTTGTCCGGTCCTGCGCGCGCCCCCTCCCGGCGTTTCTCTCCGGCAGGTAGCGGCTGCGGCCAGGTTCTCCATGCCCAAAATCAAAAGGCGCACCTTACCCCACGACTTCGCCTCGATCCACATGGAAAACGCAGGCACTCACGCATACATTTCTTGGACATTCCCCTGCGCATCCGAGGGCTACGTCTGGCGGGCCGGTACAGGCGTAGCCTGCATAGTGGTTTGGTTGTCGCGTCGACGTCGCCGCTTCGGTAGACGCGGCGTGCATGCGTACGTAACTGAAATCTCTCCGATGAGAAGACCTGCGTTTTCTCAAGGTGCATGCGCTTGGGAGTTGGGACCGGACGAGCGCTCGACCGTCAAACACGTTTCCCTTTATGCGTCAACTGATCGCCATCAACTACTGGTAGTATAGTTTTTGCCCGGAAGGACGATAAAAAACATACTCCCTCCATTTCATAATGTAGTGCCTATAGATTTTTGTAAAAGTCAAATTTTGCCAACTTTGATCAAATGTATAGAGAAAATTGTCTACATCTACAATACCAAACATGTATATTCTGAAAATATAATTCACGATGTATCCAATGAGGTGCATTTGTTATTCTATATGTACCTACTTTTCTCTATATACATGGTCAAAGTTTGTAATGTTTGACTTTTGTAAAAATCTATAGGCACTACATTATGGAACGGAGGGAGTAGTTCTTGCCCGGAAATCCACTGTTGTTTTGCCCGGCGAGATGATTGGTTCAAGGGTAAGTAGCATCTTCTTTTTCTTCTTCTTTCTTTGCGAGGAAAGGGTACGTAGCTTCAAGTACTCCCTTCGTCCGGAAATAGTTGTCATCAAAATGAATAAAACAGGATGTAGACATATATTAGTTCTAGATACATCTTTTTTTATTCATTCTGATGACAAGTATTTTCGGACGGAGGGAGTAGAATCTAACTCCGTTGCCCACGTTCACAAGCATTTAACAGTTCGTTTGTGGTTTCGTGCATGGGCAAGTAGAACATCACCAACGATATTTCACCATCGTCCTCCCGTCGCCAACTGTCTGTGTCGTCGTCATCGTCATCCCATTGATCATTCCCACCGCACCGAGACCATTAACGCCATCCTTCCTGCGTATATAGTACAAAACTATATATGTAGTACGTACTACGTGTACTGGCTGTAACGCCTAGACAACACATGTCAGGTTTTCCTTTTCCCAATTTCGCCAAAAAAGGAAGTTTTCCTTTTCCACGGTACTGTATAGTAAACAGAAGGTACGAACATATACATATTTTTTCAGGGAAAACCTATTTCTTCAACGCAGTTGTTAAGGTGTCGAAGGTACATGTAGATAAGGAAATTGCAAATACTCACCTAGTCGCTAGGGCTTACTAGTCACCTGGATTAATTTGGTATAGATTCACCTTTAGAACCTGAATACAGCATCGGTTCCGATTCCTGTCATCCCTCGATCATTCACACCAGAAAAGCACGTACTAATACCAAACAGTTCCACTCCGTTTCCTAGTTTTTTCAACACAAAGAAACCAACGGATAGGATGCTTCAACTTGGTACGGGCAGCAAGGTCAACAGAGTTCGTTTCACCTTGTGCTTAAAGAATTCCACCCGTCTTTATCCATTGAAACGACACAAAACACTTCCTTAAAGATCTATAAGGTCAGAATGACCCAATGATCATTGATCACTCACATCAATCCTTCGTGCTTTCCTTCTTCTGTTGGGACAAGTCGATGGCTTCAAATATCAGGTTACCCTTTACCTACCTAACTCTAACTATGAACCATCATTTTCCTGTTGATGAAGTCATCACTTAGACTCATCACAGATGATCGATCATAAGATATAGTCGATGCTGTTACGTACTTGGATGCCGTAAACTGTTCGTGTGGACTTTGGCATCGGCTCTAGAAGGTCGTACATCAGTCTCAAGGCCCTTGAAGAGCTCCATCAACTTCAACCCTGCAAAAGCCAAATTCCTACCCCAACCAATAATAGATATCAGAGAGAAACATGACATTGTGTTGGATGCTACCTTCGTAATAATGTAAAGCACTACCTTAATAATCGGAAGTATGAGAAAGCACCATGCAACCCTTAATTATTTGTATATCACCTTTTTTGGAAGATAATAACCTATCACCCATAATAAGTCAATCTTGCATATTATATGGACTGTGAGTGTAATATGTTTGCTACTTTTGTGAAGCTTTACTTCATTCATTATTTATTTGCAAAAAGTATATTATTCATTTACTGTAGGCTGATTATTTTATGTGAGGGTCTAAAATACTCCTTCCTTGCCAAATAGGTGGCGTATAAAATGAGTCAAAGAGTCAACGCTTTCTAAGTTTTACCAAGAATATATAGAGAAATATGAATATAAAAAACAAAAACAATATCAGTATATCCACCATTAGATATGTTTTCATAATATATTATTCAATATTGTAGATGTTGATATTTTGTTCTATATATTTGATCAAACATATAAATTAATTGACTTTTTAATAGAATATGTGCTCCCTTGTGAACAGTAAATTAAAAAAAATGAAAACGTGCTTGGCTTTTTTTGTGGCAGTTCATGTTATTGTAACCAGCGTGCTTGGCAATTTTAATGAGAAATGAGATAGCAGTGCTTCATCGGTGAAGAAAAAACAAAATTAAGCGCAACATTTGGAGGTACTATTTGTCGTTCGACTTGTTTTTTTTTTGTGCACAGGTCAACATGCTTAAGCTTTCCCCCCTACAAATTTGCAAAAGAAAAAAAAACTGATCTTGGCAAAATACATTTTTGGTGCGCAGGAGCATATACTCCCTAGAGCCAAAAGCAATAGCCAATTTATATGCCACCTATTTAGGGACAGAGGGAGGAGTTCAACACAATGAATTGGACATTTGTGACACAATGGTGTGTTGCAGCATCTTTTACTTCCCATGAAACTTTAGATAAGAATTAGCATAAATAGTTACTGCTCTATTTTTCAAACACATTTGTGTGACTTGCCAGGACCTGATAGGATGGGTACACTTACCACCAATGTGCGCGAGGATGCTTGGACCAACTACACTCCATGTCAAATTGTTGCCTTTTCTTAGGGCTGAGTTTGCAGTTGGTTCTCTCATGTCCATGTAAGTAGAGTCAAAATAGCGCGATGCAAGTGATACACGAGACACTAGTAACTAACTAGAATGGGTAAGGTTTAGGCTTTACCCGCTCTACACTTAACACGTCCTAGTACCATATAAGCTTCAATTTTAGAGTGGCCATCATGTCAAAACAACCTCAACCATTAAGTATGATTAGAAATGGTTTTGTTTGTGCTAAATATGGTTGTGTCACTTTGGTACAAATATCTAGTTGAAAATGAAGTTTATTCAACCTTTCATAAAATTGCTTGTGGATAGCAACACTCACGTGATCTCTACAGAACAAGTAACCCCCCTCCCCCCCCCCCCCCCCCCAACCGCCTCTTTCTTTTTATGTGGTGTACATTAAATATTCAAACTTTTGACCACATGTAGAGGGGAAAAAAATCCATATCAACAATATTAATAAATAAAATATGAAAAATATATTTCATGAGCAATCCAAATCGAGCTGGTGTTGTAGATATTGAATTTTTATAAACTTGATCGAAGTAGAAAGGTTTGAGCCAAAAAAATCGATCCATGCATCTTATAAAAAAGAATAAAGAGAGTATAACATTCCATGGCTATTTCATTAAGGCCCCGCTAATCGCGTGCCACCTAGTAAAAATCATGGTAATTGTGATGAACGTTTACGTTGTCCACACCGTTGTGCAAGATAGCTAGCCTATGCATCCTGAGTTGTCTGCAATCTCACTATAGTTGCCGATTGGCAACATGTTAATTGTTTGGTTATGTGCATCGCTTGATGCAGAGGCCGAGAGTAATCCTCCTTTTTGAAAAAACATGTTAATTGACAATGGAAAGTATATATCATGAGTCACATCAAATCAGCAATTGATAACCTTCAACTACACTGACAAAAACCAAATGTATTGCAAGAATCATAATAAACACACAAACAAATCAATGCATGTTTTATCATCTCATCTAGACCTCTATGATGGATCTAACACTGCATCTGCATGTATCAGGCCTGGTCGTTGCATGAAGTTCAAACGTTATAGGTTATGTACAGAGCTAACATACACAACACGCATCTATTTCGATCTGGAGAAAGAAACTATAGACGGTAGCCGTCATCAAGTAGCTCCTTCCAGAAAGAATCGCTCTCCAGGGAGCAGAGATTGGGCAGTTGTAGTTCCATGGGCTCCATCAAGCCGGCGAACTCCTGCACCGGCAGCATGTCAACCGCTGGTGCAACATCATGCGATGCGAATGCAGCAGTACTGTTGCAGAGATGATCAGCTGGTTCAGCTGCTGCAAAGGAGCTCGTTCCAGGAGACATGTCATTGATCAGCTGCCTCTGCACCACGGCTTGCTCTGCAAAATTGGTGGTGTTGCAAAGGTAACCAGGCTGCATGCAGTTCGCCCCAGACAACATGTTCAGTTGGTCCTGGAGCAGGTGGCTTGGAACGATGCTGCTGCTTGAGTTCAGCACTGAGTTTGCGGCAGCTAGGTTGGCGATGAGGTTAGTTGCGTCGTTGTTGGAGCCTATGGTCTGGAGGAGCTGCTGCAGAAGCTGTGCCTGCCTGAGTGCGCCGGTGTCTAAGCCTCCGAGGCTCGCGGCAGCCGCCACCCAGAGGAGCGCCTCGGGGAGGAGCGAGGCGGAGGCGCCGTCGAGGTGGTGGTCGGGTGGCAACTGCTGGTGGGTGACGGGATCGACGCCCATGCGCAGGAGCTTCTTGCGGATGTGCGTGTTCCAGTAGTTCTTGATCTCGTTGTCCGTCCGGCCCTCCAGGTGCGTCGCGATCGTCGCCCACCTAACGTCCACCAAGACATTATCCATGCATGTCAGTGTCACTTCAAGACTAACAACTATGCAAAAGCCAACGGTGAAGAAATTGACAGTGCATGGTTGGAGGCTAAGCTGTCGTGCGAGTGGTGGTTTGTGGAGTAGTTGGATTTGGACGTGGACTAGGTACGTTACCTGTTGCCAAGGCCGGCGTGGAGGGTGATGATGAGGCGCTCCTCGTCGTCGGAGAAGTTCCCGCGCTTGATGTCGGGACGGAGGTAGTTGGTCCACCGGAGGCGGCAGCTCTTACCGCAGCGGTTCAGCCCAGCGGCCTTGGGCAGGCCGCGCCAGCTGCCGACGTTCCCGCCGCGCTTCTGGATGTGCTCCACCAGCGTCTTGTCTTCCTCCTCCGTCCATGGCCCCTTCTTCACGCCGGCGTCGTGGCAGCAGCACGGCGACCTCCCCATCACAAATCTTTGTCTTCCCGACGGCGACCTCCTCAGCT
This sequence comes from Triticum timopheevii, assembly GCA_963921465.1. Taxonomy (NCBI): domain Eukaryota; kingdom Viridiplantae; phylum Streptophyta; class Magnoliopsida; order Poales; family Poaceae; genus Triticum; species Triticum timopheevii. Next base: position 559,046,920 of record OY997264.1, on the reverse strand, counting down.
GCTAGAAGGCTAGGTTCGATCGGGCTCGGGCGCTGTGATAGATGCGGTGGTCAGAAGCAAGATAGGTATACGACTATGTTTCTTATCTTCCTCGGGCTGCTGGTATATATAGATCGAGGTCGTGGTGCAGACGGGATATATAGCAGTCGCTCCGTCGTACGCCATGACAGGACTTTGCGAATTTTCCTTCCATTCTGCTGTCGTGGCCATTACTATCCAACAGTTTGTGTATGTTGGATACTCTAAACAAAAGGCGTGCGTACGATGTAAGTCAAAGAGGGCAAAAAAAAAAAAAAAAGAGGGTAGTTGATCCGGAGATTTGGCCACGTAAGACCAGATATATCCTCTTGCATGCTGCACTTCACACACGGTCCATTTGGGTGCATGCATGTCGCGAGGCAGGCAACAAGGAAAATGATAGAGCGGCAGCCAACAAATGGCAGGCCGCGGCATATGGAAGATGCACTGTCTACGAGGACTATCTATGAGCACCTGTAATTCAGGGTCTGGTTAGTTAAGTACGCTAGTTCCTTAATTTTGGGGTGGCTAGCTAGTGCCACGGTAGAATGCAATACCTGGAGCTGGAGCTATCGTCAAAGGAGGCACCTTCGGAGTGCTGATCCGGGCTGTCACCCGCAGAACATTGTTTATTCGCCAAAAAAAAAACCCTGCAACACTGTTTACCCATGCCTTCGGTATTTTGTTCAAACTGGGTCCTTGTTTTGGTCTCTTGAGGCACTTGTACTAGCTACTAGCTACTCTAACTAATCCTGTTGGCGGCTTTGAGCTTTCGGCAAATGATTTGGCCTACGAATTTGGTGAAGAATCCACTTATAATATTGAGAGAAAACTGTAGCCCTTCAATGTTAAAAAAAAAGGGCATGTTAGTTTTTTTCTGTCTCAAATCAAAGGTCATAAATTCTAACCATTTTTTACTAAAAAGTTATCAACACCTACAATATCATCAGTATAACTATATTCCTTGTGAAATATATGTATGTATTTCATACTATAAAAGTTGATATATTTTTATAAACTCAACATGACTTTATAAAGTTTGAGCAAGGTAAAATCCCTGCGCCAGCATGGAACCGTCGCGCCTTCACCTCTGTGCCATCCCATCACCTCCGCAGCCCAGCGTTGGCGCACTGGCCAGGCAGCTATATCCGCGCCAGCCCACCACAGTTTAGCCGCTCACGCACATCCCTCCGTGAGCACCGTGACACCTCGCGCCTCCACCATAGAGACACCCAGCACCTCCGTAGCCTAATGTCACGGCACTGAACCTAGGGCTCCGCCTAGTTGAGCCACCCGCGTCACTTGAACTGTGCTGGAGCCTAGAGGGAGACGAACAAATGACCGCATCGCCGCCGACGCTGGGCGGGCTTTGCCTGGCAATGCCCTCTGGCAGCGGCAAACGGAGTAGGTTGCTGTGTGCATGTGGCTATGTCTATGTGAGGTGGCAGCTAGGGTTCCCGGGCGGCAGGCGAGATTTGCCTTGTTTTTTGATAATTAACTAGACAACTCTTCTTCTTAATCAATGGACAAGGCAAATCTTTGTTTGCATTTTGGAAAAAAAAATGTCATTCTTGCAGAGACAATGAAAGAAGAGAAAAAAAATGTCATTTTAATTAAGGGAATTTTCCTCGAAAAAGAATCAAGGGAATTTTCCTCGAGAAAGAATCAAGGACACATCATTACGTTCTCTTTTCTAGTGGTGGATGTGGAAGATGGGCTGGTATGGATACGCCGTCCCGGCCGGCTCCGTACTTTTTACAGTGCTTGTCCCGTACTTGACGACTAGACAAAAAGTCCAAGCACAAGCCGGCCAGGTGTTCTTGGAAGAAGGTCTCCGACTATCAGCATCGGCTGTCTTAAAGCATTTCGAACAGATCCCGTATACCCCATCCCGCAAAAGTCGGTTTAAGGGTTACCACACAAAACGTTTTCTGCTTTTTACCGTATGACTTTTGTTCCGGTAAAACAGATCCCGAAAAATATTTTAGGGTCACGGTAAAATTGCACAAACCGCCCTAAAAAGCGTCCGTTAAATTACAATTGGATCCACACGTCTTGCCGGTGACAGCGTCGCCGTGGAACAAGACGAGGACCAGACGGACACGACGAGCAGGCAGCAGCTCGCGGTGGCGGCGGCTGCAATAGCTCGCCAGCGACGACGGCGACGTGTGGCGGCTCGTGTGCGGCGGCGACGGTGAGTTTTGGCCGGAATCGACCTCGAGAAGCCATGGCACCGACCGCGAGGAAAACAGTTGGGGCTGAAATTTCCGTCCCGCCAAAGGAAGGGGATCCTCCGAGGCAGGACGAAATCCCATAAATATAGAGGAATTGGGCTCGCAGATGCAGGATCCCACAAAAAAAATACGAGATAGCCGAATTTGAAGTATTAGTTCGGGCCGGATTTACGGAATGAATCCCACAAACAAACCGTTATTATAGCGGACGTACCGGTTTACGAAATCTGCTAGAGACGCTCTTATCCCGACTTTTTCTCCATGACGGTTAGCGACTGGCACATCCTAAGGTTAAAAAACAAAAGCATATGATTAGAGTTTTACGGTCACAGGGACAAAGTCTTCGCCTCACCTTTTTCACATGGAAAACGCACCGCACGCATAACATTCCCCTGTGCGAGCGACGAGCCACCGAGGGCTACGGCCGGCAGCCGGTACACGTACTCCATAGTGGTTTGGTTGGCACTTCGGGGTCGTCGCTTCGGTAAACGCGGCGTGCGGGCGTGCGTGAAATCTCTCGCCGGCCGGCGAGACGTGCGTCACGTTTTCTCAATGTGCATGCGTTGGCGACCGGACGAACGGCAGTCGAATACGTTTCCCTTTATCAGCGAACCGGTCCATCAGTTACTGTTTTTTAAGGTTTAGGGTTTAGCAGAGGGGGTAGCTTCGGGTAGAATCTTCCCCGGTTGCTCGCATTCACAAGCCTTTAACAGTTCGTGGGGGTTTCGTGCATGGCTAAGTAAAACATGTATTTCACCATCGTTCCTCCTCCCTTCGTCAAGTGATGCCGTCATCATAATCCCATTGGTCATTTTCACCGAGACCATGTAAGGCCATCATTTTGTGCGTGTACAAAATTCTAACCCAAATATATAGAAGTAGATAAATCAATTTCATATACTCATCTTGATTTGGCTTAGACTGGTCATAATGAGGAGTAACTTATACTAGTGTCATGCATATTATTTTTGGAATCCGCTATGTTATTGGCTAAGTTACTCCCACTATGACCAGCCTTAGGTTCACCATTTCACCTTTTACTTCATTGATGATCATAATTAGCCAATATGAGAGCAGGCTTGGTCCTGCTACGTATACGAGTTTCCGATCATTTACACTGGAAAAATGCCTTTGCGGAGCTCAACAGTTCCACCCCGTTTCCTATTCAACACCAAGAAATCCAACGGAGAGGATAGTCTCAAGTTCGCACGAGCAGCAAAAGTCAGCACAGTTCGTTTTACAATCTGCTTAAAAAATGCTACCCGGTCATTATCCATTGAAACGACACAAAGGACTTCCTTAAAGCTGGAAGGACAGAATAACCCATTGATCATTGATCAATCACATCGATCCTTCTCCGTTTCCTTCTTTCGCTGGGACAAGTCAATGTCTTGAAACATCGGGCAAGCCTTTAACCTACCTAACTGCTAACTATAAACGAGCCTTTTGCTGAGATTGTATGGATCAGCTAGAGCGCCAAGTCGCCGATGAAGCCATCACTTGTGTAGACTTAACACAACTAGTTCATTAGATTTAATCGATGTTGTTACATGATCGAAGGTAAACTCTTTGTCCTTCTCGGCTCTAGAAGGCCGCACGTCGGTCTCAAGGTGCTTGGGCTAGCTCCATCACCTTTCCACACTGCAAAAACAACTTCCTACCCCAACTAATAAGGTATCAGACCGAAACAGCACAATGCATCAATTTGATGGTGTTACGTCCATAAAATGCAAATCTGATAGAGATAGATCACTAATAATTAATAACTCGAGCTTTCATGTTGCATCGATTGAGACTGTAGCATTTGCTCATTTGTAGTTTCATTCCTCTACATATGTTGATGTTCATTAGAACAAAATTGTATATCAATTCTCTCGCATAGGGTACAAATAAGTTTAACAGATTGAATATGATATTTGTGAAAAAGCAACATGTTGAAGTATGTTTCTTTGCGTCACTGCATAAGATCTACCACAATTTATTCTTTTTATTTTGAAACAAAATTTTCGGGTGAAAGTATGTTTTTTCGTGTCACTGCATCAGATTTAACGGATTTTTAGGTTGCCTGGGACTTGAAAGAACTGGCTGACATTCGAATGTATTATGGCGAGGACATGTGGAATGGGGACATGCCATTTTTAAAGCAAAATGTTGCTCTTTGTTAGAGCATAACTAATAGTATAGCCAACAACCGGCTATATGGAGTTGCCACGTCACTTATAGCCAACCTAATAGCTCACTCATAAAATAGTTAGTCATACTAGTATGTTATACCGTTAATATATGACCCACCCCCTTCTCTCATAAAGGGTGTTGGAATTCATGCTACAGCCGCATGTAAGTTCTTAGCCCGCTTGTTTTCTCTCTCCTATCCTCTCTCCTCCAACTAGGCATAGATCTTACGTGGCATCTCTTATAGCCTACTGTATACGTCCTCTATTGTACTTGCTGTTAGGGTTGGGTTGGGGTTTGTCTTTTGCTCTTGGAGTTATAAGTTGACCCTGATTAGATTTTGCCCTCACATAGCGCCGGATTGAAACACCATCTATGACCTCTTCCAATGCACATGTACTTAGATGGGGTGCTAAGTGCATTAAAGTGTTTAGTAAGTAAAGTCCCCAATGCATAGGTGCTTAGTTTATTGTTGCTAAGCTTTCTTTATTTAATTATGTAGCAACCAAACTCTTTCATGCATATGCTAAAAGTTCCTTTATTTAATTGTTTTGCACAGGTCCGCATGCTTGGCATTGGTTCTTCTTGCGTTACAAAGTGCTCTCTCTTCTCCTTAATTAATTGCTTTGGCACATCATTTTTTGCCTATGTGGCATGCTTAGCACATGTATGGAGCACTGGGAAAAGCCTAAGAGTGATAGTGTAGATACAATGAACCAACGAGAACGGCGAGAGTTGGAAGATTTTGCTTTATCCCCTCAAACCAGCCCATAACCCGTCCTACAAAATAGGCTTCTATTTTGATCTGCGCCCTATGTGACATGTCCAATCGGATTCTCCATGTCACTTTGCATGTGACCATCATGTATGAATTGTCCAATTGTTAAGTTCAGTTATATTGAATATTGTTTGCGCCAAATCTGGCTTCAAAGTTACCACTGAATTTGCTAGAAAATACCAGGTTCCAACTGGAACATTTTTAAGAAACTAAGTCAGTCGTAAATCATCCTGAACCAATTTTAATCCAAAAACAAAAGGTGGTTTTGCTATTTTCGAGGCGACCGAGGAATATCTGTTTATTCTAAGTCATCGCTATAGTTTTCCCTATGGTTTTCTTGCAAATATATTTCTATGAAAAAACGTAGTGTTTCGGCAAGTTAGCCTCAAAATTTGCATCCTCTATACATAAAATTTCCTCTTTTTTTATGAAAATGCAATGCTCCTGTTGATTCCTAGAAAAAAAAGTTTTTTATTGAAGATAAAATGTACTCAGCTTTTTAATCCGTACATCTTAGGTTCATTCGGATTAGCTAGATGGGTTGTGTGTAAACTAGTATAACATTCCATTGCAGCATCTATCGGTAAGGCCCAAATGTAACCAAATTATATCTTAAGCGCCACCGTTATTGCGACGAAAGTGTTTCATATCTGGAATCTCATTTTACTTGGATGGTCCTCGGCTCCTCGCGTTTGAGTCGAGTGGCAACATGTTAACTTATAAGGAAAGTGTAGCACGAGTCACATCAAATCAGCAATTGAGAACCTTCAACTTAACTGAGAAATCTATTGGAAGAACCACAATGAACACAAACAAATCAATGAATGTTGTAGTACACCGTTACGATGGATCTAGCACTGTACAAAACTGTCATACACAAGACATCTATAAACGGTAGCTGTCTTCCAATATGTCCTTCCAGAAAGAGTCACCCTCGAGAGAGCACAGCCCTGGCAGCTCCATCATGGGCTCCAGCAAGCCGCCGAACTCCTGCGCCGGCGACCAGTCACCCACGGGTGCAACATCATATGAAGCGGCACTGTTGCAGAGCTGATCAACCGGTTCAGCTGCTGCATAGGAGCTCGTCCCCGGAGACGTATCATTGGTCAGCTGCTGCTGTACCACGTGCTGCTCTGCAAAATTGGAGGTGTTGTAGAGATAACCCGGCTGCAGGTAGTTCATCCGGTTCGGAACGATGCTGCTGCTTGAGTTCAGCACTGTGTTTGCTGCAGCCAGGTTGGCTATGAGGCCGGTGGTGCTGTTGTTAGAGCCGATGGTTTGGAGCAGCTGCTGCAGAAGCTGCGCCTGCATGAGGGCGCCGGTGTCCAGGCCACCGAGGCTCACGGCCGCCGCCGCCCAGAGGAGCGCCTCGGGGAGGAGCGCAGCGGCGGCGCCGTTGACGTGGTGGTTGGTCTGGTCGGGCGGCATCTGCTGGTGGGTGACAGGGTCGACGCCCATGCGCAGGAGCTTCTTGCGGATGTGCGTGTTCCAGTAGTTCTTGATCTCGTTGTCCGTCCGGCCCTTCAGGTGCGTCGCGATCATCGACCATCTGATAACGCCCAACAGAAATTTATCCATGTCAGTGTCAAACTCAACGACCAAGAAGTACGTACGTAACAACTATGGCAAAAGGTCCAGCTGGAGAGTCCATGCATGGGGCATGGCGGCTAAGCTTTGTGAGTGGAGTAGTTGGACTTGACGTGAACTACGTACTTGTTCCCGAGGCTAGCGTGTAGGGTGATGATGAGGCGCTCCTCCTCGTCGGAGAAGTTGCCGCGCTTGATGTCGGGTCGGAGGTAGTTGGTCCACCGGAGGCGGCAGCTCTTGCCGCAGCGGTTCAGCCCGGCGGCCTTTGGAAGGCCGCGCCAGCTGCCGACGTTCCCGCCGCGCTTCTGGATGTGCCCCACCAGCGCTTTGTCCTCCTCCTCCGTCCACGGCCCTTTCTTCACGCTGGCGTCGTGGCAGCAGCACGGCGACCTCCCCATCAGATCGATTTCCTGGATACAAGCTCTGTTAGCTAGTCACCTAGGATCGACTACCGGTGGCTGTGACCTGTGATCGCTGTAGTGGCCAGAAGTCAGAACTCAGAAGCTATGTTCGTCTCTTCCCTTGGCCAGGAGTATATATAGAGGAGTAGAGGAGACGGCGCCATTCAGTGGTCGTACTCCATGACAGTTTGACAGGGCACGCTCGAGAGGTGCTGCAGAAGCTGCGAATTTTCCCTCCATTCTTCTTCTGCCTTGGCCATTAGCATTGAGAGAGTTTGTGTGTGTCGGATACCATAAACAAAAGGCGTGTGTACGATGTAAGTCAAAGAGGGCGGTTGCTCCGGAGATCTTACCACGTAAGACCAGATATATATTCTGCTTGCTGCAGTTCTCCCTCTGTGGCATGTCGCAAGGCAAGCAACACGGAGGAATAAAGTGATCACTGTCAACAAGTGGCAGGCTGTTGCATAGAAAATGCGTTATATGAGGTCGCTCTATGTAGTGTAGCACATGTAATTCGGGATCTGGTTAAGCACGCCAGGTAGATCCTTAATTTCGGGCTACGTAGCTTGTGCCACGCACGAATGAGGAAACCAGCCCGGTGCTATCCTCCAAGGATGAACGAACCTACCTTTGTTCCTTCCTGGGAGTGCTGATCCACACAGTGATCTCACTGATGAATAATGCATGGCTGCAATAGTATGTTCCAAATTACGTCCATGTTTTGGTCTCTCGATGCAAGAGAATAATAGCCAACGATTCTTATCCTACTACTATATACAATGGTATTTCTTAACTAATCCTTCTGGGGCTCTTGATTGAGGTTTCACCAAATGATTTAGATCGTGAATTCGGTGAAGAACCCAATCAAAATACTCGTGGAAAGCAGCTCCCAAAAGTTAAGCCTGCTCTTGCCACCAAATGCTGAAAAATGACCGATGCTTTTTGATAACGTACGGCACCGTGGCTCTTGTAGCTCGATCCTGTGCTGCTTCTGAATCTGAGTGCTCATGACCATGATGCCAGACGTTCTCTCGTCATCAAATTTTACACGGGACATGGCTCCCGCGTCGCGTCAGCACAGTGGCTCACCGGCCATTTCTTCCGGTGGAAAACCACACGTTGCCTTCCTGTTCAGACCGCCACCGGATCCATTAGAAGAGCCCCCGTGCACTATCAGAATCGGCAGCTTTGCTTAGCGAATTTCTAATCGATCCCTTAACTTCTGACCAAAAGTATTTCCCCCTTTTTATATATGAAGCAACCATCACCGCATACAATCGAGACACTGATATAAACACACACCAACACCACACACAACACACACACACGGCAAGATACAAAGGTGCCGGGCACGGCCACACTCCCCACCGACAACCAAGCAACTACAGATGAGCGAAGAAGACCGCTAGGACCCGACAGGGACCTCCACCATGAGCAAACCATAACAGAGAAGTGAGGCGGACCACAACAAAGTCAGGACTTCAAAACGGTGCCTCCTAGAAGGGTACGACTACGACCACATGTAGCCGCCACCGTCCGATCCAGAGATCAGGTTTTCACCCGGAGCAAGATGGAGGGAGAGGGAACCCCATGATGGAGCCTTCAGGAAGGATACGACTTGATGCAGAGGTCCTTCATTGCCGGCTCCGCCATCCGATGCAGCTCCATCAGCTGCTTCATCTGGTTGTTGAGGAGGGGACTGTGCTCGGGGGCTTGAAATTGCGCCCAAAACAGCCTCTGCTCGGCACGACCCTCATGGGACGCGAAGTACTTTGCTGCGTAGGCCGCACTCCTCGTGAGGTCCGCAAAAGCGCCTGGGGAACGCCATACTCGCGTGAGCAATGCGAATCTGTTACCACCAAAGACACTTTACAGCAAGTACGGATTACCATCTGCAATAAGTTTGACTTGGCGGAGCTCCCCTTGATGGCCTCGCACCTCCGTCCGCGCCTCCTTGACCGCCGACCTTAAGAGGTCGGCTCGGTGGCCTGGTCTTTACCTTCCTGCTCAAGGGCCTCACATTTCGTGACAACATCCTTGAGCCCTTGTTGCACCTTTGCCACCCTGGCCTCATGCTGTTGGCTGGCGGTTTTCACTGTCGCCAGCTCGGCGGCCACCTGTTCGGCCACCGCCCTCTGTTGTGCAGCCTCTTGCTGAACTCTCTTCAGCTCAGCCTTGAGGTTTTCGACCTCGGGGGCAGTAGCTGCAACATTGTCGACCGGATTATTCTTACAACTTCAAGTAAAAATCTGTTGTATCACACAAGTCTAATACGGACTTACTTTGCGCCTCGTTGAACCGCTTATTCAGCAGATCAAACTTGGCGTCGGAGTTCTTGAGCCTCCGATTCAGCTCGGCCAACTCTGCTGCATTAGCAGCTGACCCCGAAGACGACGCTTGTACCACAGCCAAAGCACGTTAAGCTCATGAGTAATCGTATTCAATCCTCTAATTGGCTTTTCTAGTCCAGCCAGAGCCTCGAGGGCTACTGCCTATTTTATCTATCATCTATATCTCACAGTTATTCGACCTCCGCATGACTTTTCAAACTTACTCGGGGAGGGGGGGCTGTTGTATACGAGGCTACATGATCATATAAGAGAAATTTTCAAAGAAAAATGGCATTACATGGCTTACCTCGAAGCTCATCAGAAGGCCGCTGAAAGCCTTTCTCAGTCCGCTGCCCACGGACCAAATAGTTTGCAAAACCGTGCCCATCAGAACACGATGCTCCGCAGTGATGGAGGAGTTGTTCAACACCTCCTCTACCACATCCATCTACCCGGTGGGAACCCATTCTAAAGCGGGCAGGGGTAACGGAGTTACCCCGGCCCCTCACTCGGGGGTAGCTAGAATGGTCGGCTCAGGATGCCTTGGCGACTCCGGAACCGTTTTTGGGGAGAGCTCGGATTGACCGGGCTCCCCCTCTTTGTTCCCTAGAAGGGTCCTACCCTCCTGGTCTTCAGCTACCGGGGACCGCGCCTCGGCCATAATAGTATCACCTCCTCCCCCTGTGTTTGACAGGGGAGGGGTTCTCCTTGACAAGACCTCTGCGGTCTCCCCAATGATCAGGGGAGGCGAGGTGTGTGACCCAGTCCCGCTCTCTGTCAGCACGGTCGGTGGAGAATCTCCCTCTGAGACTTGATTGGTAGGGAGGTCGCGTGGCGGGCTGCAATTCGACCATCAATTACCGCATCAACGACTGGCTTTAGCCTGGCTAAATTAAGCGGTTGTATCTTCGGATACGTACCTTTGGGCCAGGGGCTTGATCCTAGGGTTCCTTTGGGGAACCTCTTTGGAAGCCTCAGACTCTTTGGCAGAGCCTGAGTTGTCATTGGACAGGGCCATTTTGGCCCTCCATTGCGTCTTCGGGACAGGAGGAGGCTGATCCTCCTCGACGTATTTGGATGCCACCCTCTTCCTTGTTTAGGAGAATCGCTTTCCTCCCTGTCCTCTCCCTGCTCCTTCTCCCCTTCAAAGGTAGAGGGAGCGTGGGTGTCCCCGGATCTGGTGTTCGGGGCGCCTCTAAGACGAAGGCTTTCCCGGGTCTGCTTCTTCTCCTCTTTCTTCTTCTCCTTCTTATCCGGCGCCTTGTATGGTGTCATGGCCAGTATCTCTGTCAGCAAGGCCATCCTGGGGCCCTCGGGCAGTGGGGCTGGGTTGTCGATCTTCTCGGCTTTCTTCTGCCAGCTCTGAGGATGAAGGGTGAAGGAGTTAACTGCCTTGTCTAGAAGGAGTATCCGAACAAAATATGACTTATTGTACCTCACGAGGGGGGGGGGGGGGGTTGTGGCATCAAGGCCGATATCTTCCGCCTTGGCCGACCACTCCTTCTGCGGCTTCAAGAGCACCTTCCACAGGTTGGCATGGGAGGTGTGGTAGAAGTTGAGCATGGTGGCGGGGTCCTCGGGCTTGTAGGCCCACATGGGGGAGGATCAGTCTTGAAAGGGTAGGAGACGGTGGCGAAGCATGATCTGAACCACGTTGTTCAGTTCGGTCCCCTGCTCTATAATCCGGGATATCTGGCGCTGCAGTGATTCCACCTCCATGATCGACCCCCAGTCGAGACCTTTCTTCGTCCACGAGACCAACCTCGTGGGGGGTCCGGATCTGAAAGCAGGAATCTCCGCCCTATCCGCACCTCGCGGCTCCGTGATGTCGAACCACTCCTTCTGCCAGATCTTGACGGTCTCCATGAAGGTGCCTTCTGGCCACTCCACTCGGCGGAGTTTGCTGACCATCACCCCCCCAGTTCGCCTGTTGACCGCCGACAATCTTGGGCTTGATGTTGAAGACCTTGAGCCACAAGCCGAAATTTGGCCGGACTTGCAGAAAGGCCTCGCAGATGATGATGAAGGCTAAGATGTGCAGGAAGGAGTTCAGGGCGAGATCATGGAAATCTAACCCATAGAAAAACATCAACCCCCTAACAAAGGGGTGAAGTGGGAAACCTAGTCCCCGGATGAAGTGGGGGAGGAACAACACCCTCTCGCCCGGTCTTGGCGTGGGGATGACTTGGCTCTTCTTCGGGACGCGGTGAGCAATGTTGGCCGGTAGGTAGCCGGCGCTTTTCAGCTCCAGGATGACATCTTTGGTGACGCTGGAGGCCTCCCACTGAGTCGGCCATGGCTGATCGAGGAAATGGCGGAGAAGTCTTTTGGAAGGACGGATGGATCTGGGCGGTGGAGCTTAGAGGTTTGGGAAGGCAATGGCAAGGGAGGAAGTGAGGGGCATACAATGAAAGTGGTGGTTGTTCTCCTTTTATAGGCATCCACAATACCAAGAGCCCTTTACTGCACCATGGACCTCGCGTCTTGCCGATATAATTGTGTCGTTGTGCGCGCATGGGATAATGCGAATCATTGATCATATCCCTTAAAAATAGGGCACGATCTCCATCTTGATGGGATGTGCCAATAGAGAAACCGCCTCGAACCGCTAATCGAGTTTTCATAACTAGTTGTTGGTCGAGGCGGGTCGTGACCTTTTGCACAAAAGTTGTCAGACATGGGTACTGTTCACATTTGAGCGACTGGCCTTCGGAGCAAAGCTACGTAAGCACTTCAGAAATTGTGACATCGCCCAGGGGATGTGTGGCCATATTATTAAAGTTGTTGCTAGAGGAGAGGAACTAGTCCACCAAGCCGATGACTTCCGCACATACCTTAGCTTTGAGGACTAGTTCGGGGGCTACTGAGGGAGTCCCGGACTAGGGGTCCTCGGGCTGCAAGTCTATCTTCCGTGAGCCGGATACGTGGGTCGTGCTTGATCCATCATTGGAAGGCCGAGCTGCAGGCGACTCCGTGTTCGGGTGGAAAACTCCAAAGCCTTGGCGTATCCTCCAAGTCAAGATAAGGAAGTCGACATGTTTATCCCCTGGTGGTAACCGACCATGTGTAACCCTAGGTACCCCTGGTGTCTATAAAAACCAGAGGGTTTAGTCCGTAGAGAACGGAACCATCATCCTACTCATCTAGGGTTTCGTTCATTCGATCTCGTGGTAGATCAACTCTATAATCGTACTGAAGGAAATATGCCCTAGAGGCAATAATAAAATTATTATTTATTTCCTTATATCATGATAAATGTTTATTATTCATGCTAGAATTGTATTAACCGGAAACATGATACATGTGTGAATACATAGACAAACTTAATGTCACTAGTATGCCTCTTCTTGACTAGCTCATTAATCAAAGATGGTTATGTTTCCTAACCATAGACATGAGTTGTCATTTGATTAATGGGATCACATCATTAGGAGAATGATGTGATTGACTTGACCCATTCTGTTAGCTTAGCACTTGATTGTTTAGTATGTTGTTATTGCTTTGTTCATAACTTATACAAGTTCCTACAGCTATGAGATTATGCAACTCCCGTTTATCGGAGGAACACTTTGTGTGCTACCAAACGTCACAACATAACTGGGTGATTATAAAGGACCTCTACAGGTGTCTCCAAAGGTACATGTTGGGTTGGCGTATTTCAAGATTAGGTTTTGTCACTCCGATTGTCGGAGAGGTATCTTTGGGCCCTCTTGGCAATGCACATCACTATAAGCCTTGCAAGCAATGTAGCTAATGAGTTAGTTACGGAATGATGCATTACGTAACGAGTAAAGAGACTTGCCGGTAATGAGATTGAACTACGTATTGGATACCGACGATCGAATCTCGGGCAAGTAACATACCGATGACAAACGGAACAACGTATGTTGTTATGCGGTTTGACCGATAAAGATCTTCGTAGAATATGTAGGAGCCAATATGAGCATCCAGGTTCTGCTATTTGTTATTGACCGGAAACAGTTCTAGGTCATGTCTACATAGTTCTCGAACCCGTAGGGTCCGCACGCTTAAGGTTTCGTTGACAGTTTTATTATGAGTTTATGAGTTTTGATGTACCGAAGATTGTTCGGAGTCCCGGATGTGATCATGGACATGACGAGGAGTCTCGAAATAGTCGAGACATAAAGATCGATATATTGGACGACTATATTTGGACATGGGAAAGGTTCCGGGTGAGATTGGGACAATACCGGAGCTCCGGGAGGTTATCAGAACCCCCCGGGAGGTATATGGGCCTTATTGGGCCTTAGTGGAAAGAAGGAGAGAGGAGCAAAGGAGGGGGCGCCCCCCAAAGCCCAATCCGAATTGGGAGGGGGCCCGGCCCCCCTTTCCTTCCTCCCTCCCTCATCTTCCTTCCCTCTCCCTTTCCTAATAGGAAAGGGGGGAGTCCTACTCCCGGTGGGGGTTCGACTCCCCCCTAGGGCGCGCCACCCCCCTTGGCCGCCCCCTCCTCCACTCCTTTATATACGGGGGAGGGGGCACCCCATAGACACAACAATTGATCTCTTAATCTCTTAGCCATGTGCGATGCCCCCCTCCACCAAAGTCCTCGATAATATTGTAGCGGTGCTTAGGCGAAGCCCTGCGACGGTAGAACATCAAGATCGTCACCACACCGTCGTGCTGACGAAACTCTTCCCCGACATTCTGCTGGATCGGAGTACGGGGAACGTCATCGAGTTGAACGTGTGCTAGAACTCGGAGGTGCCGTAGTTTCGGTGCTTGATCAGTCGGCCGTGAAGACGTACAACTACATCAACCGCGTTGTTATAACGCTTCCGCTTTCGATCTACGAGGGTATGTGGACAACACTCTCCCCTCTCATTGCTATGCATCACCATGATCTTGCGTGTGCGTAGGAATTTTTTTAAAATTACTACGTTCCCCAACAGTGGCATCTGAGCCTGGTTTTATGCGTAGATGTTATATGCACGAGTAGAACACAAGTGAGTTGTGGGCGATACAAGTCATAGTACTTACCAGCATGTCATACTTTGGTTCGGCGGTATTGTTGGATGAAGCGGCCCGGACTGACATTATGCGTACGCTTACGCGAGACTGGTTCTACCGACGTGCTTTGCACAAAGGTGGCTGGCGGGTGTCAGTTCTCCAACTTTAGTTGAACCGAGTGTGGCTACGCCCGGTTCTTGCGAAGGTTAAAACAGCACTAACTTGACGAACTATCGTTGTGGTTTTGATGCGTATGTAAGAATGGTTATTGCTCAGCCCGTAGCAGCCACGTAAAATTTGCAACAACAAAGTAGAGGACGCCTAACTTGTTTTTGCAGGGCATGTTGTGATGTGATATGGTCAAGACATGATGCTATATTTTATTGTATGAGATGATCATGTTTTGTAACCGAGTTATCGGCAACTGGCAGGAGCCATATGGTTGTCGCTTTATTGTATGAAATGCAAACGCCCTGTAATTGCTTTACTTTCTCACTAAGCGGTAGCGATAGTCGTAGAAGCAATAGATGGTGTAACGACAACGATGCTACGATGGAGATCAAGGTGTCGCGCCGGTGACGATGGTGATCACGACGGTGCTTCGGAGGTGGAGATCACAAGCACAAGATGATGATGTCCATGTCATATTACTTATATTGATTGCATGTGATGTTTATCCTTTATGCATCTTATCTTGCTTTGATTGAAGGTAGCATTTTAAGATGATCTCTCACTAATTATCAAGAAGTGTTCTCCCTAAATATGCACCGTTGTGAAAGTTCTTCGTGCTGAGACGCCACGTGATGATCGGGTGTGATAGGCTCTACGTTCAAATACAAAGGGTGCAAAACAGTTGCACACGCGGAATACTCAGGTTAAACTTGACGAGCCTAGCATATACAGATATGGCCTCGGAACACGGAGACCGAAAGGTCGAACGTGAATCATATAGTAGATATGATCAACATAGTAATGTTCACCATTGAAACTACTCCATCTCACGTGATGATCGGACATGGTTTAGTTGATTTGGACCACGTGATCATTTAGATGACTAGAGAGATGTCTGTCTAAGTGGGAGTTCTTTAGTAATATGATTAATTGAACTTAAATTTATCATGAACTTAGTACCTGATAGTATTTTGCTTGTCTATGTTTGTTGTAGATAGATGGCTCATGCTGTTGTTTCTTTGAATTTTAATGCGTTCCTTGAGAAAGCTAAGCTGAAAGATGATGGTAGCAATTACACGGACTGGGTCCGTAACTTGAGGATTATCCTCATTGCTGCATAGAAGAATTACATCCTGGAAGCACCATTGGGTGCCAGGCCTGCTGCAGATGCAACTGACGATGTTAAGAACGTCTGGCAGAGCAAAGCTGATGACTACTCGATAGTTCAGTGTGCCATGCTTTACGGCTTGGAACCGGGTCTTCAACGACGTTTTGAACGTCATGGAGCATATGAGATGTTCCAGGAGTTGAAGTTAATATTTCAAGCAAATGCCCGGATTGAGAGATTTGAAGTCTCCAATAAGTTCTATAGCTGTAAGATGGAGGAGAATAGTGCTGTCAATAAACATATACCCAAAATGTCTGGGGTATAATAATCACTTGATTCAACTGGGAGTTAATCTTCCTGATGATAGTGTCATTGACAGAATTCTTCAATCACTGCCACCAAGGTACAAGAGCTTCGTGATGAACTATAATATGTAAGGAATGGACAAGACTATTCCCGAGCTCTTCGCAATGCTAAAGGATGCGGAGGTCGAAATCAAGAAGGAGCATCAAATGTTGATGGTAAATAAGACCACCAGTTTCAAGAAAAAGGGTAAAGGGAAGAAGAAGGGAAACTTCAAGAAGAACATCAAGCAAGTTGCTGCTCAAGAGAAGAAACCCAAATCTGGACCTAAGCCTGAGACTGAGTGCTTCTACTGCAAGCAGACTGGACACTGGAAGCGGAACTGCCCCAAGTATTTGGCGGATAAGAAGGATGGCAAGGTGAACAAAGGTATATGTGATATACATGTTATTGATGTGTACCTTACTAATTCTCGCAGTAGCACCTGGGTATTTGGTACTGGTTCTGTTGCTAATATTTGCAACTCGAAACAGGGACTACAGATTAAGCGAAGATTGGCTAAGGACGAGGTGACGATGCGCGTGGGAAATGGTTCCAAAGTTGATGTGATCGCGGTCGACACGCTACCTCTACATCTACCTTCGGGATTAGTTTTAGACCTGAATAATTGTTTTTTGGTGCCAGCGTTAAGCATGAACATTATATCTGGATCTTGTTTGATGCGTGTCGGTTATTCATTTAAATCTGAGAATAATGGTTGTTCTATTTATATGAGTAATATCTTTTATGGTGATGCACCCTTGAAGAGTGGTCTATTTTTATTAAATCTCGATAGTAGTGATACACATATTCATAATGTTGAAGCCAAAAGATGCAGAGTTGATGATGATAGTGCAACTTATTTGTGGCACTGCCGGTTAGGTCATATTGGTGTAAAGCGCATGAAAAAATTCCATACTGATGGACTTCTGGAATCACTTGATTATGAATCACTTGGTACTTGCGAACCATGCCTCATGGGAAAGATGACTAAAACGCCGTTCTCCGGAACTATGGAGCGAGCAACTCATTTGTTGGAAATCATACATACTGATGTATGTGGTCCGATGAATATTGAGGCTCATGGCGGGTATCGTTATTTTCTCACCTTCACAGATGATTTGAGCAGATATGGGTATATCTACTTGATGAAACACAAGTCTGAAACATTTGAAAAGTTCAAAGAATTTCAGAGTGAAGTGGAAAATCATCGTATCAAGAAAGTAAAGTTTCTACGATCTGATCGTGGAGGAGAATATTTGAGTTACGAGTTTTTTTTACATTTGAAGCAATGCGGAATAGTTTCGCAACTCACGCCACCCGGAACACCACAACGAAATGGTGTGTCCGAACGTCATAATCGTACTTTACTAGATATGGTGCAATCTATGATGTCTCTTACTGTTTTGCCGCTATCGTTTTGGGGTTATGCTTTAGAGACGGCCGCATTCATCTTAAATAGGGCACCATCAAAATCCGTTGAGACGACGCCTTATGAACTGTGGTTTGGCAAGAAACCAAAGTTGTCGCTTCTTAAAGTTTGGGGCTGCGATGCTTATGTGAAGAAACTTCAACCAGATAAGCTCGAACCCAAATCGGAGAAATGTGTCTTCATAGGATACCCAAAAGAGACTACTGGGTACACCTTCTATCACAGATCTGAGGGTAAGATTTTTGTTGCTAAATTCGGATCCTTTCTAGAGAAGGAGTTTCTCTTGAAAGAAGTGAGTGGGAGGAAAGTAGAACTTGACAAGGTAACTGTACCTACTCCCTTATTGGAAAGTAGTTCATCACAAGAACCGGTTCCTGTGACAACTACACCAATCAGTGAGGAAGCTAATGATAATGATCACGAAACTTCAGATCAAGTTACTACCGAACCTCGTAGGTCAACCAGAGTAAGATCCGCACCAGAGTGGTACGACAATCCTATTCTGGAAGTCATGTTACTAGACCATGGTGGACCTACGAACTATGAGGAAGCGATGATGAGCCCAGATTCCGCAAAATGGCTTGAGGCCATGAAATCTGAGATGGGATCCATGTATGAGAACAAAGTATGGACTTTGGTTGACTTGCCTGATGATCGGCAAGCCATCGAAAATAAATGGATCTTCAAGAAGAAGACTAACGCTGATGGTAATGTAACTGTCTACAAAGCTTGAATTGTTGCGAAAGGTTTTAGACAAGTTCAAGGGGTTGACTACGATGAGACTTTCTCAACCGTAGCGATGCTTAAGTCTGTCCGAATCACGTTAGCAATTGCTGCATTTTATGATTATGAAATATGGCAAATGGATGTCAAAACTGCATTCCTGAATGGATTTCTAGAAGAAGAGTTGTATATGATGCAACCAGAAGGTTTTGTCGATCCAAAAGATGCTAACAAAGTGTGCAAGCTCCAGCGATCCATTTATGGACTGGTGCAAGCCTCTCGGAGTTGGAATAAACACTTTGATAGTGTGATCAAAGCATATGGTTTTATACAGACTTTTGGAGAAGCATGTATTTACAAGAAAGTGAGTGGGAGCTCTGTAGCATTTCTGATATTATATGTAGACGACATATTGTTGGTTGGAAATGATATAGAATTTCTGGATAGCATAAAGGGATACTTGAATAAAAGTTTTTCGATGAAAGACCTCGGTGAAGCTACTTACATATTGGGCATCAAGATCTATAGAGATAGATCAAGACGCTTAATTGGACTTTCACAAAGCACATACCTTGATAAAGTTTTGAAAAAGTTCAAAATGGATCAGGCAAAGAAAGGGTTCTTTCTTGTATCACAAGGTGTGAAGTTGAGTCAGACTCAATGCCCGACCACAGTAGAAGATAGAGAGAAAATGAAATATGTTCCCTATGCTTCAGCCATAGGCTCTATCATGTATGCAATGATGTGTACCAGACCTGACGTATGCTTAGCAATAAGTTTGGCAGGGAGGTACCAAAGTAATCCAGGAGTGGATCACTGGACAACGGTCAAGAACATCCTGAAATATCTGAAAAGGATACTAAGGATATGTTTCTCGTTTATGGAGGTGACAAAGAGCTAGTCGTAAATGGTTACGTCGATGCAAGTTTGACACTGATTCGGACGATTCTAAATCGCAAACCGGATATGTGTTTATATTGAACGGTGGAGCTGTCAGTTGGTGCAGTTCTAAACAAAGCATCGTGGTGGAATCTACATGTGAAGCGGAGTACATAGCTGCTTCGGAAGCAGCAAATGAACGAGTCTGGATGAAGGAGTTCATTTCCGATCTAGGTGTCATACCTAGTGCATCGGGACCAATGAAGATCTTCTGTGACAATACTGGTGCAATTGCCTTGGCAAAGGAATCCAGATTTCACAAGAGGACCAAGCACATCAAGAGATGCTTCAATTCCATCCGGGGCCAAGTCCAGGTGGGAGACATAAAGATTTGCAAGATACATACGGATCTGAATGTTGCAGACCCGTTGACTAAGCCTCTTCCACGAGCAAAACATGATCAGCACCAAGACTCCATGGGTGTTAGAATCATTACTGTGTAATCTAGATTATTGACTCTAGTGCAAGTGGGAGACTGAAGGAAATATGCCCTAGAGGCAATAATAAAGTTATTATTTATTTCCTTATATCATGATAAATGTTTATTATTCATGCTAGAATTGTATTAACCGGAAACATGATACATGTGTGAGTACATAGACAAACTTAATGTCACTAGTATGCCTCTTCTTGACTAGCTCATTAATCAAAGATGGTTATGTTTCCAAACAATAGACATGAGTTGTCATTTGATTAACGGGATCACATCATTAGGAGAATGATGTGATTGACTTGACCCATTCTGTTAGCTTAGCACTTGATCGTTTAGTATGTTGATACTGCTTTCTTCATAACTTATACAAGTTCCTACAACTATGAGATTATGCAACTTCCTACTCCCGCTTACCAAACGTCACAACGTAACTGGGTGATTATAAAGGAGCTCTACAGGTGTCTCCAAAGGTACATGTTGGGTTGGCGTATTTCGAGATTAGGTTTTGTCATTCCGATTGTCGGAGAGGTATCTCTGGGCCCTCTCGATAATGCACATCACTATAAGCCTTGCAAGCAATGTAGCTAATGAGTTAGTTACGGAATGATGCATTACGTAACGAGTAAAGAGACTTGCCGGTAACGAGATTGAACTAGGTATTGGATACCGACGATCGAATCTCGGGCAAGTAACATACCAATGACAAAGGAAACAACGTATGTTGTTATGTGGTTTGACCAATAAAGATCTTCGTAGAATATGTAGGAGCCAATATGAGCATCCAGGTTCCGCTATTGGTTATTGACCGGAAACAGTTCTAGGTCATGTCTACATAGTTCTCGAACTCGTAGGGTCCGCACGCTTAAGGTTTCATTGACGGTTTTATTATGTGTTTACAAGTTTTGATGTACCAAAGGTTCTTCGGAGTCCTGGATGTGATCACGGACATGACGAGGAGTCTCGAAATGGTCGAGACATAAAGATCGATATATTGGACGACTATATTTGGACACCAGAAAGGTTCCGGGTGAGATTGGGACAATACCGGAGCTCCGGGATGTTATCGGAACACCCCGGGTGGTATATGGGCCTTATTGGGCCTTAGTGGAAAGGAGGGGAGAGGAGCAAAGGAGGGGGCGCCCCCCCCCAAGCCCAATCCGAATTGGGAGGGGGGCCGCCCCCCTTTCCTTCCTCCCTCCCTCCTCTTCCTTCCCTCTCCCTCTCCTAATAGGAAAGGGGGGAGTCCTACTCCCGGTGGGGGTTGGACTCCCCCCTAGGGCGCGCCACCCCCTTGGTCGCCCCCCTCCTCCACTCCTTTATATACGGGGGAGGGGGGCACCCCATAGACACAATAATTGATCTCTTGATCTCTTAGCCATGTGCGGTGCCCCCCTCCACCAAAGTCGTCGATAATATTGTAGTGGTGCTTAGGTGAAGCCCTGCGACGGTAGAACATCAAGATCATCACCACGCCGTCGTGCTGACGGAACTCTTCCCCGACATTCTGCTAGATCGAAGTACGGGGAGCGTCATCGAGCTGAACGTGTGCTAGAACTCGGAGGTGCCGTAGTTTCGGTGCTTGATCGGTCGGGCCGTGAAGACATACGACTACATCAACCGCGTTGTTCTAACGCTTCCGCTTTCGGTCTACGAGGGTACGTGGACAACACTCTCCCCTCTCGTTGCTATGCATCACCATGATCTTGCGTGTGCGTAGGAATTTTTTTGAAATTACTATGTTCCCCAACACATACATACACATCAATACAATCGAGCAGGACGTAGGGTTTTACCTCTTTGAAGGGGACCGGACCTAGGTAAATACTGTCTCTACGTTCCCTGTTCCCCATCGATCCAAGATCTACAGCTCGGGAACCCCTACCCGAGATCTTCCAGTTTTGACACTGACAATGGGGTAATCATAAGCGGGAGCCTTGTTCAAGTAAGAACAGCACCCAAGCACTGGTCCACCTACATATCAAATTATCAAAGTAACGAACACGAATCAAATAAACATGATGAAGGTGACTAGATGAAATTTCCATGTGTCCTCGTCTCCTCGAGAACACTTTGCTTATTATAAGAGAATGTTCCGGCCTATCCTCTGCTATAAAAGGATTGGGATACCTTGTTGCACCTTTGTTATCGTTGCTACTTGTCACTTGTTACGAATTACTATGCTATCAAACCGATTGCCATTTCCTTTCGCTCCTCGTTGGGTTCAACACTCTTACTTATAAAAAGGACTACGATTGATCCCGTATACTTGTGGTTCATCGGGGAGGGGCTGAGACTCCCACCTCTGTGTCCTCTCTGGGGTCCACGACGACGACCAGCATGGCCCCTGATGCTGTCGGATCTGAGGTCTACCTGCATCAGCTCACCGTCGCGGCCGATCCGCCACTAGCGGGAAGAGCACGGGTAGCATCGGTGCCTCCTGGATCCGCCATGAAGGTGGGGCCGATGACACCCTGGCCTTCGACGGATTCGAGCGACCCCCGAGTTGCTCACCGGACTATGGCCACGACAGAGGGAAAGGATGTCGAAGTTGAATCCAACGGATCTTAGGTAGGGGGTCCCTAGCTGGTGATCTTAGCTAGATGGTAACATGAGAAAAAGGGACACGATGTTTTATCCAGGTTTGGGCCCTCTCGAAGAGGTAAAACCCCACTCCTGCTCTTGTTTATATTGCATGCCTGAAGTACAAAGTACATGATGATCTACCTCGAGGTCTTATGCGAATGTGTGATTCTCCACCCTATGATCTGAAACCCCTCGGCTTATATAGACACCGGGGTTACTAGGGTTACAAGTAGATCGGCTACATCAAGAGATAAACATATGGACAATTCAAATGTTCCTTGCGGTTTGCGCCAAGTCTTCGCATGATTCCATCTTGAGTACATCATAGGGAAAACATGGCTCACTCATCGTCTTCTTGGAGTTGCTCGGCCCAGCCCATGGACAAGGGGCCGACATGGTTAGCACCCCTTAGTCCAGGACACCGTCAAGGGGCGTGAAGGGTGGTGCGACTGGGGTGTGGTGAGGTGATGCAGGCGGGGTGTGGCAGGGCGGTGCCCGACTAGGATTGGGGCAGGTGAATGGCACGACAACGCGTGAACGACAACACAAAAGGATGGTTTGGTGGGGGTAGGGTGTGAGTGGCGGCGCAAATAGGTGGTCGGTTTTCCTAGGTGACGGGCGCGGGTAGATGACGCAACCTGAGGAGAGTGAAAAATCAAGAAAGGTGGCTAGTTTTCCACACTAGTCTAGTTTTGGACAAACTGTGTCTGGTTTTGAGACTTGAGGGACCAAATGTCGCTCAAAAATTGTTGAGGGACTAGATGTATACTTTTGGTAATTTTGAGGGTTGAAAAGTATACTTTTCTCTATTGTATATATTTCATACTATGAAAATTGATATATTTTTATATACTCGACAAGAGTTTATAAAGTTTGAGTAAGATAATTAAAATCCCTACGCCCGCATGGAACCAGTGCGCCTTCACCTCCATGCCATCCCATAACGTCTGCAACCCACGTCGCCGCACTACCACGCAGCCATGTTCGCGCCAATCCACCACACTAGTCGCTCACGGACATCCCTCTGCGAACACTGTGGCCTCACGCCTCCACCATTGAGACGCCTAGCACCTCCGAAGCCTAACGTCACCGCACCGAACCCAGGCCCCCGCCTAGTTGAGTTACCCGCGCCACTTGAACTATGCGAGAGGGAAACGAACAAAAGACCGCATTGCCGCCGATGCCAGGCGGGCTTTGCTTGGCAACACCCTCTGGCAGCAGCGAGGGGAGTAGGTTGCTGTGGGAGGTGGTAGCCGGTGGCAGCTAGGTTCTCGGGCCGGCGGGAGAGATTCGCCTAATTTTTCGATAATTAACTGGGCAACTCTTTTCTTCGAAATTAATGGATGACACAAATATTTTGTTTGCTCTTGAAAAAATGTCATTTTTTTGCAGAAACAACGACAGAAGAGGAAAATGTGTTAGTTTATCAAATCACTCAAGAATCAAGGAAATTTACCTCCAAAAAGAATCAAGGACAGATGACTACGTTCTCTTTTTCTCGTGGTGGATATGGAAGAGAGGCCGGTATGGATACGCCGTCCCGGCCGGCTCCGTACTTTTGACAGTCCTCGTCCCGTACAAGCACAAGCAGCTGCCCGGTTGTCGTTGGAAGAAGAAGAAGGTCTCCGAGTGTCAGCATCGCCTGTCTTATCCCGAAACACTCCCGGCGTTTCTCTGCGGCGGTTAGGCTGGTCATAGTGGGGAGTAACTTAGACTAGTGTAACTTACTACCTTCATAGTGCAAATTAACATAGTAGTAGTATCATAGATTGCTTCATTTATTATCTGATAGACTCATTTTGTCTCGGGAAGCACTATGTTACAGTAACATATTATGTTACCACAAGCACCTCTTTCCTCATTAAATACTTGCCACATAAGCAAAATTGTCTTGGGATATGTTAAGTTACTACCTAAGTTACTCCCACTATGGCTAGCCTTAGACTAGCCACAATGAGAGTAACTTCGGTAGTAACATCGAGTCCAACTCAGCAAATTTGCTTATGTGGCAATGAGTTAATGAGGAGAGATGTAATACTAGTAACTTAGCTAGTGACTGTAACATCACATGTCCCAATGCAATATGAGTCTATAACCTAATAAATGAAGCTTTGCATGTTACCACACTTATATTACTACCCACTATTGAGGTAGTAACATAGTCTAGGAAAATGTGTATGTTACTAGTGTATGTTACTCTCTATTGTGGCTAGTCTTAGCGACGGGCACATCTCTCCAGGTTAAAATTCAAAAGCATATCATTACAGTCTCTCGGTCACAGCGACAAAGTCTTCGCCTGACCTTTTTCACATGGAAAACACACCGCACGCATAACATTCCCTTGCGCGAGCGACGAGCCACCGAGGGCTACGTCCGGCGGCCGGTACACGTACTGCATAGTGGTTTGGTTGGCACGTCGGCGTCGTCGCTTCGGTAAACGCGGCGTGCGCGCGTACGTACTTGAAGTCTCTTGCCGGCCGGCGAGACCTGCGGCGCGTTTTTTCAAGGCGCATGCGTTGGCGACCGGACGAACGGCAGTCAAATACGTTTCCTTTTATCGGCGAACCGATCGAGCAGTTTACTGTTTTTTAAGGAAGAAAAACTACAGTCTGTTGTTTTGCCCCAGCGAGATTGATTGGGTTCAGCAGAGGCAACGGGGTAGCTTCGCGGAATCTTCCCCTGTTGCCCACATTCACAAGCATTTAGCAGTTCCTGGGGGTTTCGTGCATGGGCAAGTAAAACAGGTATTTCACCATCGTTCCTCCTGTCTACCTTCGTCAAGTGTTGCCGTCATCATAATCCCATTCGTCATTTTCACCGAGCGAGACCATGTAGCCCCATCATTTTGTGCGTGTACAAAAACTCTCCGCCAAAGATTCATGTTGCTTAGCTTAGATTCACCGTTTCACCTTTTACCTCATTGATCATAATTAGCCAATATGACCACAGGCTACGTGTCAGTTTTCGGTCATTTACACTGGAAAATGCCTTCGCCGCTCAACAGTGAGATACGTACATGCGATCATGCAAGGGATGGCCTTGACCATTCAACATTCTACACTTCATGTTGCCGTTCAGTCGAACTCTTATGAAGCACTATCTTGCATGTCGAACAATGGACTGCAAGCGTGCGTATGGTCACTTGGTTCACGAGATTAAAGACTTAATGAGCAATATGGAGTTTTATCCTCAGAAAATTCTTCGTAGCCAAAATAAAGTTGCAGATCGGCTAGCCGAATATAGCCGTACCGAGAGTACAACTGCTGTGTGGTTGGTCTTGGCTCCACCTTGTATTGAGGATTTGTGGCTTTAGACTCTAGCACTTACCTTGAAATAAAACTCCTTTTACCTCGTAAAAAAAATAGTCCCACTCCATTTCCTATTCAGCTCCAAGAAGCCCAACGGAGAGGATAGTCTCAAGTTGGCACGAGCAGCAAAAGTCAGCACAGTTCATTTAACCTTGTGCTTAAAAAATGCTACCAGTCATTATCCATTGAAACGACACAAAGGACTTCCTTAAAGCTCCAAGGACAGAATAACCCAATGATCATTGATCAATCACATCGATCCTTCTTCGTTTCCTTCTTTTGTTGGGACAAGTCAATGGCATCACACATCGGGCAAGCCTTTAACCTACCTAACTGCTAACTATAAACGAGCTTTTGCTGCGATTGTATGGATCAGCTAGAGCGCCAAGTCACCGATGAAGGCATCACTTGTATGGACTTAACACTGTTATTAGATTTAATCAATGTTGTTACATGATCGGAGGTAATACTCTTAGTGTATACTTCGGTGTCAGCTCTACAAGGCCGCGTGTCGGTCTCAAGGTGCTTCCTACCCCAACTAATAAGTTATCAGACAAAAAAAAGGACAATGCATCAATTGGATGGTGTTACGTCCATAAAATGTAAGCTCTTAGAGAGATTTTTTAGATGAACAGGGAGGCAACCTCCCCGGCTCCATTTCTCATAGAAAAATGAAACCAGCTTGATACAAAGGTCTCAGCCTAAGGCTGTCAAGTTTTGCAAGACGTAAAAACAGAAAAACTAAAATCTAGGATCTACAAAGATGTGCTCAACTAGACTAATCTTCCACCAAACACCACAGGAAGTGCTGCACGCAGGCAAGCAAAAGGATTAACAGAGCAGCAATTCATCCCCAAATACATGGGAGCAAGACCTCCTAGATTTCCTTGACAGCGTCGCCTCATGGGTGGAGACCAACAGCAGTCCAGTGTAAAGGCGGTACTTGTGAACGCCAGCTTCAGATCCTTCCCAATGCACGGCGAGGGGAATTGAAAACAAGATTGATGCCTGAAGATGGAATCGCCTGCAGGATTCCAGTAGAGTTCCGGCACAATCCAAGAGCACAGGTAGCTAAAGGTAATGCAAGAGCAATCCGCCGATAGAACCATTGCATGATCTTGTCAGCAACAAGACCTAGTAAGGGGAAACCATCCGACGACGGGAACAAAAGCACGAGCTGAAGACGGCGGCCACACACCCATGGCCACGGTCGTCCATCCAGCTCGACAGCCCCCGCCCTGCCCAGATCTGGGCAGTCCGGGCACCCGCAGCCAGCCAGCTTGGGCCACGCGAGGTAGCAACCGGTGCCTGGCCGCGACCACGTCGCGAGGCAGACGGCGGCGGCCGGGCTGGACGGCGAGCACAGCCCAGACGGCCGCGACCACGAATCGAGCTGGAGGTCCCCGCGGGGCCCCAGATCTGGCCAAGGCGAGACTCCATGGCGGCGAGCTCTAGGCCAAGGCAAGGCGCAGCGCCGGCCCATCTGGCGGCGAGCACCTCCACCGGAGGCGGCCGGCCTACCAAGTGTGACCGGAAGTTCCACCGGTGGTGACCTATTCTAGGGTTATGGGGAGAGGGGGAGAAAGGGGGAAGGAGTGGGAGCTGCGAGACGGCCCCGCCGCCGCCAACCCATGCCGGACCTTTGTCCGGCAGGGACGACCGGCGGCGGCGAGGGGGGAGGGGCGAGAAGGGCGCGCCGGCGGTGTGGGGATTAGGAGCCTCCCGAGTCGCCCCTGGGGACGACCGCCTCTTAGAGAGATAGATCACCCATAATTAATAACTCGGAGCTTTCATGCTGCATCGGTTGAGACGGTAATGTTAGCTCATTTTGTAGTTTTATTCCTCTACATATGTTGATGTTCATTAGAACAAAATTGTAGATCAATTGTCTCGGCTAGGGTACAGATAAGTTTAACAGATTGAATACGATATTTGTGAAAAAGCAACATGTTGAAGTGTGTTTCTTCATGTCACTGTATCAGATTTACCACAATTAATTTTTTTTTATTTTGAAACACATTTTATGGGTTAAAGGTTGTTTTTTTTGTTCCACTACATCAGATTTAACAGATTTTTAGGTTGCCTGGGACTTGAAAGAACTAGCCGACATACCAATGTATTATGGCGAGGACATGTGGAATGTGGACCGGCCATTTTTAAACCAAATTGTTGCTCTTTGTTAGAGAGCATGGTTAATAATATAGCCAACAACCGGCTATATGAAATTGCCACGTTACTTACAGCCAACCTAATAGCCCACTCATAAAATAGTTAGTCATACTAGTATGTTATACCGTTAATATATGGCCCATCTTCTTCTCTCATAAAGGGTCTTGGAATTAGTGCTACAACCACCTGTAAGTTCTTAGCCCGCCTTTTCTCTCTCTCTCCTCTCCTCTCTCCTACTACTAAGCATAAACCTTATGTGGCATATCTTATAACCTACCGTATACATCACGCTATTGTACTTGCTCTTAGGACTGGGTTGGGGTTTGTCTTTTGCTGTTGAAGTTATAAGTTGACCCTGATTAGATGTTGACCTCACAAAGCCAGATTGGAACACCATCTGAGACCTCTTCCAATGCACATGTACCTATATGGGGTGCTAAGTGCATTAAAGTGTCTAGTAAGTAAAGTCCCCAATGCATACTCCCTCCGTCATTGAAAGAGTGTACTTCCAACGTTATTGGAGGGTCAAACTAACTCAAAGTTTGACCAAGTTTGTGCAAAAATATGTCAGTGTTCTGAAACCAAATAAGTATATGACGAAAATATATTTTATCATGACTCTAATGCTACTAAATTTTTTTGACGCGACTAATGCTACTATGATGGCATAAATGTTGGTCTATTATTGTATAAATACGTTCAAACATAAAAAGTTTGACTTTTCAACAAAGTTGAAAGTACACTCTTTTAAGGACGGAGGGAATAGATGCTTAGTTTGTTGTTGCTAAGCTTTCTTTATTTAATTATTTAGCAACCAAACTCTTTCATGCATATGCTAAACTTCCTTTATTTAATTGTTTTGCACAGGTCCGCGCACTTGGCATTGGTTCTTCCTGGATGACAAAGTGCTCTATCTTCTCTTTAATTGCTTTGCCACATCATTTTTTACCTATGTGACATGCTTAGCACCTGTACGAGTGATAGTGTAGATACAATGAACCAACCAGAACGAGAGGGTTGGAAGATTTGGCTTTATCCCCTCAAACCAGCCACATAATCCGTCCTACAAAATAGGCTTCTATTTCGATCTGCGCCCTATGTGACATGTCCAATCGGATGCGCCATGTCACTTTGCATGTGACCATCATGTATGAACTGTCCAATTGCTAAGTACAGTTATATTGAATATTGATTGCGCCAAATCTGGCTTCAAAGTTGCCATTGAATTTGCTAGAAAATACCAGGTTCTAAGTGAAACATTCTTAGGAAACTATGTCAGGCGTAAATCATCCTGAACCAATTTCAATCTGAAAACAAAAGGTGGTTTTGCTATTTACGAGGCGACCGAGGAATATCTATTCATTCTAAATCATCGCTATAGTTTTCCCTATGGTTTTCTTGCAAATATGTTTGTATGAAAAAATGTAGTGTTTCGGCAAGTTAGCCTCAAAATTTGCATCCTCTATACATAAAGTTTCCCTATGCTCCTGTTGGTTCCTAGAAAAAAAAGTTTTTATTGAAAATAAAATGTACTCAGCTTTTTATTCCGTACATCTTAGGTTCGTTCATATTAGCTAGATGGGTTGTGTGTAAACCAGTACAACATTCCATTGCGGCATCTATCGCTAAGGCCCAACTGTAACCAAATTATATCTTAAGCGCCACAGTTATTGCGACGAAAGTGTTTCAGTAATCTGGAATCTCATTTTACTTAGATGGTCCTCGCGTTTGTGTCGAGTGGCAACATGTTAACTTATAAGGAAAGTGTAGCACGAGTCACATCAAATCAGCAATTGACAACCTTCAACTTCACTGAAAAATCTATTGGAAGAACCACAATGAACACAAACAAATCAATGAATGTTGTAGTACACCGGTATGATGGATCTAACACTATACAAAACTGTCATACACAAGACATCTATAAACGGTAGCTTTCTTGCAGTATGTCCTTCCAGAAAGAGTCACCCTCGAGAGAGCACAGCCCGGGCAGCTCCATCATGGGCTCCAGCAAGCCGGCGAACTCCCGCGCGGGGGACCAGTCACCCGCGGGTGCAACATCATATGAAGCGGCAGTGTTGCAGAACTGATCAGCCGGTTCAGCTGCTGCAAAGGAGCTTGTTCCCGGAGACGTATCATTGGTCAGCTGCTGCTGCACCACGTGCTGCTCTACAAAATTGGAGGAGTTGCAGAGGTAACCCGGCTGCAGGTAGTTCATCTGGTTCGGAACGATGCTGCTGCTTGAGTTCAGTACCGTGTTTGCTGCAGCCAGGTTGGCCATGAGGCCGGTGGTGCTGTTGTTAGAGCCGATGACCTGGAACAGCTGCTGCAGAAGCTGCGCCTGCATGAGGGCGCCGGTGCCCAGGCCGCCAAGGCTCGATGCGGCCGCCGCCCAGAGGAGCGTGGCGGCGGCACCGTTTAGGTGTTGATTGGTCTGGTCGCGCGGCAGCTGCTGGTGCGTCACTGGGTCGACACCCATGCGCAGGAGCTTCTTGCGGATGTGCGTGTTCCAGTAGTTCTTGATCTCGTTGTCCGTCCGGCCCTCCAGGTGCGTCGCGATCGTCGACCACCTAATAACGCCCAACAGAAATTTATCCATGTCAGTGTCAAACTTAAAGACTATGGCAAAAGGTCCACGAGGAAATTGACAGTCCATGCATGGGGCATGGCGGCTAAGCTCTGTGTGTGTGGAGTAGTTGGACTTGACGTGACCTACGTACTTGTTGCCGAGGCCGGCGTGGAGGGTGATGATGAGGCGCTCCTCGTCGTCGGTGAAGTTGCCGCGCTTGATGTCGGGACGGAGGTAGTTGGTCCACCGGAGGCGGCAGCTCTTGCCGCAGCGGTTCAGCCCGGCGGCTTTGGGAAGGCCGCGCCAGCTGCCGACGTTCCCGCCGCGCTTCTCGATGTGCTCCACCAAAGTCTTGTCCTCCTCCTCCGTCCACGGCCCTTTCTTCACGCCGGCTTCGTGGCTGCAGCACGGAGACCTCCCCATCAGATCGATTTCCTCGATACAAGCTCTGCTAGCTGGTTACCTAGGACCGACTACTGGTGGCTGTGATGGATGTAGTGGACAGAAGTCAGAACTCAGAATCTATGTTCGTGTACTCATTCGTTGGCCAGGTATATATAGAGGACACAGCCATTCAGTGGTCGTAGTCCATGACAGATTGACAGAGCACGCACGAGAGGTGCCACGGAAGCTGCGAATTTTCCTTCCATTCTGCTGCTCTCATGTCGTGGCCACTAGTACTGAACCCTTTGTGTATGTCGAATATACTCTTTAGAAAAAGTCGCGCGTACGATGGAAGTCAAAGAGGGCGGTTGCTCCGGAGATTTGGCCACGTGAGACCAGATATATTCTGCACGCTGCACTTCACACATGATGGGAATGCATGTCGCAAGGCAAGGTAACAAGGAGGAATAAAGTGATCACTCTCAACAAGTGGCAGGCTGCAGCATAGAAAATGTGTTATGAGGTCACTCCGTGTAGTGTAGCACCTGTAATTCTGTGTCTCTGGTTAAGCACGCTAGGTGCCTAGAGTTAGATCCTTAATTTTGGGGTACGTAGCTAGGCACCTTCCTCGGTTCCTTCCTTGGAGTGCTGATCGATACAGTGATCTCACTTGCTGAATAATGTTCCAAATTACGTCCATGTTTTGGTCTCTCCATGAAAGAAAATAATAGCCTACGATTATCATCCTACTACTATACTATTGTATTTTCCTAACTAATCCTGCTGGCTGCTTGGCTGTGGTTTCGCCAGATGATTTGGGTCGTGAATTCGGTGAAGAATCGGATTAGAATACTCGTGGAAAACCGGTGCCAAAAGTTAGGCCTGCGTTCGATGAAACATGACCGATGTTTTTGGACTATGAACACACGGCACCATGGCTCTTGTAGCTCCTGTGCTGCTTTTGGATACGCAAGAGCTTAGCGTATTGATTCATTAAGGGCATCTCCAACGCCGACCTGCAAATTCCTCTGGTATACGGGAGAGAGCAATCCGGCGCTTTGCAAAGTATCCATCTGGGAGGATAAAAGGTAGGTAAAGACTATGCATGTGGTAAAATATTTATAGGTTGGGAGGAGAGGGAGAAGAGGGGAACCATACATGTGCGGATGGGAAGAAGAGAGAGAAGAGAGGGACCATACATGTGATTGGTCAATTACATGTCCGGATTCCGGCAAAGCTCCCCATGTTTTCTTCAAAATACTGGTCCTCATTGGATTGCAAAAATGAACAAATGCGTCCGGCCAGACATATACCGATGTTTTTTGGGGTCTTCCTTGAAGATGCCCTAAGAATGGAGCAACGCTTACAATATGTCAAATCCGGTTACAGAGGATGCTTCTGAATGTGAGTGCTCGTGACCATATTGCCGAGTGTTCTCTCGTTGTCAAATTTTCCACGGGACCCGAGATCGTGGCTCACCGGCCATTTCTTCCCGTGGAAAACCACACGTTGCCTTCCCGTTCAGACCGCCACCTGATCCACTAGAAGAGCCCATGAAGGAGAGCCTGCGTCTGCCCGCCTAGCAACTAAGCTAGGCTGAGTAGGCGAGTAGCCGGATTTTTTGTCCAAAAGGACCCTCTGGCCAACAGAATTGCCAAAAAAAACCACATGTCAAAAACATTGACAAAAAGAACCCCCTCGGTGGTGGCGGCAGGCGCGGCAGGCGACACGTGGCACCTGCCGCCACGCCACGAGGCGGCGGGCCCTGCCACCACCGCCGGAGGCGGCCGCGCAGGATATAACCGTGTTAGCACAGTGCGCCGAGCCGGGACGGAACGGCCAGGCCTGGTGGGCCACGCCGCCACCTAGCGAGGCGGCCTCTGTTGTCGCTGTCGGGCGCGGGCCGACAACTTGTGATGCTCGCGGGCCCCGTCTGTGGGCCATGCCGCCACTGCAGGAGGCGACGACCCTGCTGCTGCACGCGCGACAACGGCGCAGACGGCGCTGATTTCGGTGGCGCAGATTTTCACGGGCGCTGCTTTTCCCAGCTCCTTGTTTTGCCTGCCACAAGTTTCGATGATCCGGAATGGGATTCCCGCCTAAACTTTGTAGTACTGATTGCTACGTAAACGACACTGATTAAAGCTGTGCGTGATTCTCGCTTCCGTCTATTTCTCCAGCCGAAGCGACAGCACTCAGGCGTTGTTGTTGCTGCGTATGACGAGACACCGCGATGCTGGAATCCATGCCGCGGTAGGTGAGTTCTGGCTTGTTCTACCGACAATACAGTGGTCCTCTTCTTTTTAAACGCACATCCGCGACTCCGTGCGCATACACTCTCTCTCGCATATCTCTGGTTGCCTTCTCTACCTCTTAGCTCTCTCTGAGCGCATACATAGACAGAAAGGAAAACTAGGTAGCCACTTTTACTCGTGATTTTGGTCGATTTGGAGTTTGATTTCGAAAATGATGAAGTTGAAAAAAAGTTAGATTAAGGTAAGATCTATCCATTTTTGTTGGTTTCGTTCACATGCATGATGTTTTTGTTCTGTTTAATTAGTTCCTAAGTGTGTATTCTCTGTTGTTTTAGGCATAATTTTAGCACTTGAAGGAGTTATTTGGAGTCATTTAGAGCTTGAGGAGTAGGATTTGCGTTGCGAAAGTGAAGTACGAAGTTGAAGATCAAGGTATGAGCTTTGCAATACATTTATTTATTTGTGCATGCAGGGTGGTAATTAGTTAGTCTTTTAGCTCGTCATTAGCTATGCGATGTTAGTGCGTAGAGGTTAGGAGACCGTATGTCTACTTTGTTATGTCGCAATAATCTAAATTTTACTACCTCCGTCCGGGTATATAAGTCCCATGAGCCACAGCGGGGTGTTCTGATTTACAAGGCCATGGCGATTAAAGCGCAAGCTTTTCTTCTCGTTTCCCATCCCGTTTGGGCAAAGCAGGCATGCAGGCATCCACGGCAAAAGCGCGCGCATGCAGCCAGTAAAATCGCCACAGTTAATTACGCGTATGTGTGCATGCAGTCAATTAAAGTCGTGCCTTGGTTGTAGTGCTTGGGCTCACAGGACTTATATACCCGGACGGAGGTAGTATATGTTAAGATTAGGTGCTAATGTACTTAATGATGTATGTAATTAGGTAAAATAATTCATCTTAGTAGCAAACAAGGAGGAGAAGACGTGATTGAAGAAATTGTGTTTCCATTTTGTTAGCAGGAAGAAAAATTCGTGTGTAATATTGATGTTAATGTGATAACAGGTTGACTCCGTTCATATAGTACTGGCGACGGATATTTATTGGAACTATTTTGACGCTTAATTGCATTCGCAAGCACATCCATATTGGAGCTAAGGTAAAAAATGACACTATAATTTTGTTAATATTTTTTGTATTGATGTACTATTGTGAATAAAGTGCATGTTGCTGTAAATATTATTATTTGTAGATAAATGATTGTTATCGTATGATGTGAAAAAAATTATATAAAGCCGAAAGAAACTTAATGTTTTACTCATATGATATTAAAATGTTATTATTGTACTATTATGTTTACTGGTTGTTTGGATAGCGAGTAATTACCATGGGTTTTGTCATAACCTGTTGTAAGAAAAATAGTTTTTACTAATAGTCGTTAGAGAAAAAAGAGAGTTTTAGTTTGTGACGCTCGTAGACGAGTTTTATTTGAACTATTTGGACTCTTAATTGCATTCGCAAGCACATCCATATTGAAGTTAAGGTATAAAATGACGCCGTAATTTTGTTAATATTTTTTATATTGATGTACTGTCATGCCGCTGCAAATATTATTATTTGTAAATAAATGAATTTTATCGTATGATATGAAAAACATTATATCATACCGGAAGAAATTAGATATTTTACTCATATGATATTTAAATATTATTATCGTAATATTATGTTTAGTGGTTGTTTGGATAGCGAGTACTTACCCTCAGTTTTGTCATAACCTGTTGTAAGAAAATTATGTAGAAAACCATATTTTACTAATAGTCGTTTTTCCAGAAGCTAAGTTTTTGCATGTTACGAGAACTATTTTAGGATATTTTTGGGGTAGTTAGAGAAAAGCAAACAGAGTTTTAGTTTGTTACGCTCGTAGACAAGTTTGAAAAAAATAGATCTTTAAATACCCGTTAACCAAACAACCCCTTAAAGTCTAAGCAAATGATTCTAAAAACAAACCGAATATGTATAACGAAAATACGGTTATTATTTTAGTCGTAAGATATGTAAATGTTGTCATCGTTACTAAATGTTCAGTTACTAATTATTTGAAATGTAAACATGTATATTGGTTAGGTACTATGGAAAATTTAGTAGTATACTATGGGAACGTCTTACGCGACGGTCCATGCGGGGTGGATGTGTCCTTCTGCGAGTCGACTACAATAGTGGTGAGAGACATGGTCAACGTGGGTTACGCAGCTGTTAAAAGGTGCATCCGAGCGGTGTTTGGCCCAGTGATGCAGGAAAAAAAATGACAATGGAGGCCTTCGTCGTTGACGGAGGAAATGATGGGACAGTTGCCCGTTGGGGTTTGCGGCCTGTCATAGGTGATCGGTCGTGGGGGTCGTACATGAGGTTTGCAAGCAATCCCAATAACTCAATATATGGTCAGCCGATGGTGTATGTGGAGTTCATTTCAGTCACTGATGTTGCCGGATGCAGTAGCAGGGGTGATGAGGTCGAGTTGGCCATCACATCAGCCCCTAGCATCGGCCCATCGGAACCGACGGGCGGCCAACCTGTGTATGACACAGGATATTGGTCGGCGGCCGTTGACATGAGCGAACACGTGGAGGGATTGCCGGAGGCGCTAGATGATGATGATCATTCTTCTGCGTCTTCGGAGTCAAGCGGAGAAGAAGATGTTCCTCCTCAGAGGGCGGTCGCGGCGGCACTGCAACCTGGGTTTTTACAGGATATGAGCATCACCAACGAATTTCACTCTGCTTCTGGCCTAGGAGCGGGAAGCCTGGAGGTTGGGCAAGTTTTCCCAGATAAGAAGTCTGCTTACCAGGCAATGGGTAGCTATGCAATCGGCATCCACCGCCAACATAGAGTGAAGCAGTCTGATAAAAAAGAGTTGAAGGTCATATGCATCCACACCGCAAAAGGTTGCCGCGGAAGAGTTCTCGCTAGACTGAAGCCTAGGGTATGTCAGTCATGGCATATCACAAAAATAGTGGAGCATACCTGTGAGCA
The DNA here is from genome assembly GCA_963921465.1 of Triticum timopheevii. NCBI lineage: Eukaryota > Viridiplantae > Streptophyta > Magnoliopsida > Poales > Poaceae > Triticum > Triticum timopheevii. Next base: position 559,011,030 of record OY997264.1, on the reverse strand, counting down.
AACTGGAACTCTTTCAGATTACTGCAATGTGACAGCAAAATTTGTGGCACAGACGATGGAAACAATTGTGCAGGGAAGTCTCAACATTAGTGTTAGGGCTCTGCAAAATGATGCAGAGAATCTAATTGGATTCCCTGTTAGCTACAGCAAGGCTAGGCGTGCGAAGGAAAATATATTCAAGAACTTGTATGGTACCTATGAGGAGGCATATTCTTATGCCCCTAGAATGCTTCATCAAATAGCAAGTGCTAATAGGGGGACTCAAGTTTGGCGGAGAGAACGTCCAAACCCAATGAACCCGGGTGAGCTAATCCTGGACCGCTTATTCTGGGCATTCGCCCAGACTATACAAGCCTTCAGGCACTGTCGCCCGGTATTATCTGTTGATGGTACCTTTCTCACTGGAAAGTACAAGGGCACACTATTGGTGGCGATTGCAGCGGATGCAAATAATCAGCTTCTTCCTATTGCATATGCATTGGTCGAGAGCGAGAACAAAGATAGCTGGTTGTGGTTCCTGAGCTGCGTGAAGATTGGTGTCGTGAAAGAGTGTAAAGGTGTTTGCATCATTTCTGATCGCAACACTGGATTATTAAGCGCTCTTGAAATAATTAAGGCGTCGGAAGAAGAGTGGGGCTGGCCCGATCTAGAGGGAAGGTGGTGCATGAGGCATTTGGCAGCAAACTTTTACTCCAAATTCAAAAACAAGGATTGGTTCAAATTATTCAAGAGGATGTGCATGCAAAAAACTGAAGCCAAAATGAATGCGATATGGGCAGGTATCAATGGTGAGATCGACCGCGCGGCCTTGCCGCAGAGAGAAGACCGGAGGGGTCGTAGGACGGCCATAAATTTGAGCCAGTGGATCACCGAGAATTGCCCTCATTTGGAGAAGTGGGCGCAGGCTCACGACACCGGGGCTCGGTATAGAATAATGACCAGCAACATGTCAGAGGTGTATAATGGTGTTCTTAAAGGGGTGCGAGCACTGCCTATCACAGCCCTAATTGAAGAAACTTGGAACCGGACCCTGTCATACTTTGCAGACAGGGTCACCGTCGCCAAAGCACAAGTTGAATTGAACAAGCCATGGTCCGAGAAGATGCAAAGACATCTAGACGAGAAAGCAAAGAAGTCCCAAAGTCATGGCTGCGGGAAAGTGGACACACTTATTAATAAGTGGGAGGTCAATGTGCGAGCCAAGTACGTTAAGGGTCACCACAGAGGATCAAAAAAGCAAGCTGTCACCCTTGGCTCAACCTCCTGTGAGTGCACTTGTAACAAGCCCAACCAAATACTAAGCATGATTATCGGCCTTTCAGACTTCGAACCATAAAGAAAACATGGCCAATACACAATCATTTTCTTGCTCACCTTGACGCTTATGGACTACAAGGTTTTGCTAGGCTCACATCATGCGACGACCAAGTACGTTCGGACCCATCCCTTTTGACATCCCTCGTTGACTGGTGGAGACCTGAAACCCACACCTTTCACTTTCGTTTTGGGGAGCTTGCATCTACACTGAAAGATGTTTCTATGATCACTGCTCTACCAATTAGAGGTGAGTCGGTAGTCTCTCCACGAGTGTCTCCATCTTGGGCATTAGATATAGCAGCCCGTCTTGGATTCGATGCCCGAGCAGTTTCTTTCCCCTAACCCATATGCGTACACAGGATATGATGCATACACCCAAGGTGAGGGATCTCAGCCGTATCTCTCCACGCGAGGGATCCCCATGCCCGAGGAGACCCGTGTACCAGATTTAAACCAGCACCACGTACAATGGCCAGACAGTATAGGAGAGGGATATGCTCAGGTAGTCATGTTTACATTTCAATGCATTTACAATGATATCATATATTATCCTCTAAAAGTTTGTTTAAAATGTTTCTATGTGCAGGACACACCTGATGTTAATTGGGGCGATGAGAACACCCAACGCGGCGTTAACACAGGCCTCCGGGGAGCATCACATGATCATGGCGTCAACACAGGCCTCCGGGGAGCATCACATGATCTTGGCGACACGGTTACATCATTAGTTACAGAGTTTTTCGGAGGGGACGTTATTGGCCCATCTTTTATCCCCCCGGAGTCACAACCATACGCCTACAATTACGCTTCAGGTTCGCAACAAGGATTCGCGACTCCACCACCTACGCAGGACTCGCAGACACATGAAGCCGAATTGGAGTACGGCCGCGGTCTTCGTGTGACCCGGCCACCTAATCGCTTGTCGCCTTCCGGTCGTAAGGAAAGGCCAGGTGGTCATCGTAAAGTAGGGTGATTCATCTATGCACGTGCGCGACCCATTGTATCTACATATGTGTGTATCAGACTTTTCAATTTGAACATCTATGTATGCTGAAATAAAAATGCACCAGTCAGGAACAATTTTTCCCGCCTATATCTCCCGCCATACTATCCCACTCCACTCTTTTGCTTATGTTAGGCCGAAATGAATTTTTTTTTAAATTTTGGCTGATGAATACTGTGAACCATTGCCCGTCTTAGACATTGAAAAAAAAATATTTTCAAGCAACGCTTTCCCCTCAATATTTTCCCGCAAACGCTTTCCCTCCATATGTTCCGCCACCCGTTTCCCGCCAACCCCTTCCCGCCATATCTTCCTGCCACCCGTTTCCCGCCATATGTTCCCGCCAACCCTTTCCCTCCATATCGCAGTCGTTCTTTCCCGCCATTTTCTCCTCTTTACCTATAAAACCCCCTTCAGACGGAGGTGCATAAGCATTCGAGTGTAGTGTAGTCGAGATGTCCCATTATCCTTTCGATCGTAGTTTTCACCCTGGGATGAGTAGCACTCTTCTGAGGCTAGCTACCGATTTCAGGATGGACAATAGGATAGTTCCATGGGAAGATCTCACCGGTAGTGACACCATAATGAATGAGTTGGCTCACCAATTACGTAGGTCTGGGTGGCCTGAAAGGACCTATGAGGAGGTACGTAAAGAACTTCTTAGGTTGGATGCAAGGTGGAAGAAGGTTGTGGAGCCGAAGAGTGAAAATTTTAGAAGGACTGCAGAAAACCATCCATTTTTATGGACTGAGGAGAGCGAGGACGAAGATGATATCTTCATGCCGCCGCTTCCGGGTTCTGCATCGTCAAAGGGCAAGAGTTCTGCATCGTCCAAGGGCAAGAGTACTGCATCCTCAAAGGGCAAGAGTTCTTCATCGTCCAAGGGTAAGAGTTCTGCATCCTCGAAGGGCAAGAGTTCTGTATCGACGGAGGATGACGATGATGCCTTCATGTAGTTTTTAAACTGTATTCCAGTTGTACCGTTTAATTCAGATGTACTTGCATTCTTAGTTTGTACTCTCTTATTGTAAGGCATTATATTCTATCTTAATTTCATTTTATAGTTATTGCACGATGCTCGATAATTAGTGGAGGGAAAGAAAATGCCACTACTTTATTCTAAAACTATATATTTTTTCCATAACGACAAGGTACAACTGAAAATAAGATACAACACGACAAGGTACAACTGAAAATAAGATACATCGTAGAATTTAAATAAAGCTACATTTAACTACTGAAATGAAGCTACATTAAACTGCAGAAATAAAGATACAAATGATTGCGAAATTTAAAATACTACCATAGGAATCTACTGAGTCCAGCGTGGATATTTTCCTTTTCCATCGCCAGCTTCTTCTGCTGCCTTGGCCTCACGAGCCCTTTCTTTCTTTCTCTGCCTCTCCGCCTCACGAGCCTCCTTTCGCTGTCGTTCCTGCTCCTCCATGCGACGAGCCTCTTCCCTATTTTTATTTTCCATTTCCTGAAAAAAACGGTGTTGCTTCGCATAGTATTCTTTTAACTCTCTCTCTTGCTCTGCTTTCTCCTCAGCTTCCGCCTTCTCGCGTCGCTCTTCCGCAAATAAACTATTCCACGCACGGCGACTTCTTTCACGAATCTCAGTCACTGCCCAAGCCGGCTTCTCCGTGTCAATCCAACGATAGTACATGCATAGAGGCGGAGGAGACTACAACAAGAAACAAGAATGTTACTAAAGAATCAATGAAAATACCAACAATATCTATTCGTGATGGTTAAAGCATACCGGAGGCTTGTCGTACTCTGAAATAGCTACGGCAGGATCTTCCTCATAATTGGCGCACATGAAAAACTTCATGCCCAACCAATCTGAAAAATCCGTCACCTCCTTCACCTTGCAAAGATCGCCACACCAACACCGCAGGACTGCCACCCCAGGAGGCAAACTTGCATTCTTCATTTTCCTCGGCCTAATACTTTGGTCCGAACAAGGCAAACTCATATCGAATGAAAAAATGTGTTACACACTTTGCGCATTGGCGATTTCTAGGATGGCTGGACGAGAGCCTCGGTGCCTTCTTTTATAGGCTCAGACGATTAATGATGGCGAGAAAATAAGCGAGACCAGAGGAAATTAGGCGGGATATTTTAGGATCCCTGTAGTGTCGGCACAACAGGGAACCTCGGATTCTCGCAACGAGTGACTGTATTTTTATAGTGCCGTCGCGTCCTCTCAAGCAATAGCCAGCACGCGCGAGGGAATTAGCTAAGTCCGCAACAGGGAACCTGTGGCCGCGCATGACTCAAGCAAAACAAGCAAAAGCAGGCTATCAACGTCAATTTTCATTGGAATGAGCGAAGTTTGTATCGGAATCAGCGCCGTTAGTCACGGAATCAGTGTTTTCCCGCGCATGCAGAAGATGCCGCCAGCAACAGTGGCGGCCTGGCTCGCGCCTCGGCCCGCGCGCAACAGAGGCTATCGGCCAGCCACCGCGCCAGGAGGATGCCGCCTGCGGCTGTGGCGGCGAGGCCCACTGGCAGGGCCCGGGCGCAGCACAGGCTGTAGGCACGCTAGCGACCGCGCCATGGGAGGCCGCCTGGTCTAGTGGCGGCGTGGCCCACAACGCCTGGCCCGTTCCGTCGCGGCGCGATGCACTGTGCGGAAGCCGTTCTGGCTGGGCGGCCGCCTCCGGCGGTGGCGGCAGGGCCCGCCGCCTCGTGGCGTGGCGGCAGGTGCCACATGTCGCCTGCCGCGCCTGCCGCCACCGCCGAGGGGGTCCTTTTTGTCAATGTTTTTGACATGTGGTCTTTTTTGGCAATTCTGTTGGCCAGGGGGTCCTTTTGGACAAAAAATCCACATACCCGGGCATGGCGGCATCCAGTCATCTGCCATGGTCGTCTTTGTTCATTGGTGCCAAAATGTGTCTATCTTATGACTGTTCAACCCGAACCCATCCCACTATGGCTCTCTCTGTCTTTTAGGACTAGCTCAACATAGCAGCACGGGGTGAAACGAGTCTCGTGCATGGTACTGTTGATTGACGGCCGCCGGCTCTACGCTGCCATGGTTAAGGAATTGGCAGGTACTTAGCCACGACACCGTACATCAGGCGGAGAGCAGCAACGGATTGTGCGTGCAGCGAATGGCCGCCAGGGGAAGGTGAGTTAGACAGCCATGTCGAAAGTGTATATACCGGAAGAAGACACATCTCGCATGTTGCAATATCACGTCTGTTGGAGCATCTCCAACAGCTGCCCTACTTTAGGGCAGCAAAATTTGCTTGGGGTAAAATATAGGGCACAACAAAATCCCCGTCTCTAACGGCTACCCTAAACTCGAACCCTTATTACAAGTGTTAGATGTTACTATCTATATAAAATAATGTTTGAAACCAAAATTTGTAATACATAATATGAAAAGAAATGCAATTCATGGCGATGATGTTAATAGGCTAAAAATCATCGAAAACAAAAAGATACACGACATATTAGACCTTGAATGACATTACTTTTAATAAGGCACAGACGGTAGGTCTTTCTAAACTCTTACCTTTATGAATCCAGCAATCCCTTTTCTTATTAATAAGCACAAAAGTTAGAATTTTTCAAATGCAAAACCCATCGAAGAGAAATAAAAATGTTGCCTATTTCTGTGTACTCCTTTGTTCAATAATTGTATGTGCTCATCTAATATCAGGCGGAAAAAAACTTATGCATAATAATATCGAGAAGTACCTCTTTTACATACGGATCTTATACATACTTTGAACCATGATCACACACGAATATGAATATATAACATACAAATTTCAAGTATCGGCAGAGAGAATTAACCGGTTACATATAGTAGGCTCGATACTCACTTGGTTTTAAATGTCAAGAGCTTAGATGAATATCCAAGGTTCTATTATGTTTAAGAATAATAGATTGTGTTTTCTTATGTTTTCTTCAATTGTCATGCCTAACGTTCTTACAACTTATCCTTATTAAGATGTGCTAGTTTTTGCAAAGACAATGAAAGAAGAAGCAGAAAAATGAGTTTCCCCGCCAAAAAAAATGAACATTATGTTAAATCAGTCAAGAATGAAGACAATGTTTTTTGAAAAAGAACAGATGACACATGACATCATATTATACCTTCCTTTTTTGTTTTTCTCTTTGTGGATATGGAAGAGGGGCCGGCGGTAATGGACGCCGTCCCGGTGGTTCCGTAGCTTTTTCATTTTGATCGTTCTTGTCCCGTACTTGACCACCCAAAAAGTCCAAGCACAAGCAGAAGCCGAGGTGTGTTACTGGAAGAAGAAGAAGACGTCTTCGACTGTCAGCATTGCTTGTCCTATCCTAAAACACTGCCGGCGTTTCTCTCCGGCAGGTAGGGGCTGCCACACCCTCCCCAGGTTAAAAAATCAAAAGCACATCATCACAGTCTTCGTCGAGCACAAATCTTCACCGATGACCTTTTTCACATGGAAAACGCATCGCACGAAGTACATTATTCCCTTGTGCAAGGGAGCCACCGAGACTAGATCCGACAGCCGGTACGTCGGCGTCGTCGCTTCGGTAAACACGGTAACTAAAATATCTCGTCGTCGCGTCACGTAGCAAGTTGGGCGACCTGCATTTCCTCAGGGTGAATGCATGCCGGTCTCTCTGGAGAAACGGCAGTCATATACGCTTCCCTTTGTGCACCAACTCATCCATCGGCTAGCTACTGTTTGTTTTGCCCGACCTGATTATTGGCTCAGCGAGGCAGGGTTAGCTTCGCGTAGAATCTTCCTCCGTTGCCCGCGTTCACAAGCGTTTAACAGTTGGTACCATCGTATGTGGTTTCGTGTATGTGTAAGTAGAACACCAGCAACGATATTTCACCATCGGTCCCGTCTCCCATCGTCGTCGAGTGTCACCGTCGTCGATCATTTCCTTTGAGATAATGCATGTAAAGCCATCATTTCTGGGTGCACAAAACTCTATGCTTTAATAAGATATACTCCCTCCGTTCTTGAATATTTGTCTTTCTAAAGATTTCACAAATGACTACATACGGAGCAAAATGAAAGAATCTACACTCTAAAATATGTCTACATACATCCGTATGTGATACTCCATTTGAAATCTCTAAAAAGACAAATATTTAGTGTTAGAAGAGAGAGAAGGGTTTGGTGGAATTATTGTTGTATTGCTTGAGTATCGTGGGCATGTATATAGGAGTATATGATCATCTTGAACTACAAGACAATGTAGAATAATATCCTACGCTATCCTAGCTTTCCGAATAATCACGATACTCAACATCCCCCCGCAGTCACAACGGTACCGACGCAGACGGTGAGACTGGAGAAGAATCCGAAGGTAAGCTGACGGACCCCCCCCCCCCCCCCCCCCCCACAGTCGTAACGGTCGGCGCATCGCGGAAGTCGTGGTTGGAGTGAAAACCGACGAGGTTGCTCAAGCAAGGCGGTAGCCCTTTGTGCCGTTTGTCGAGGTAGTCGACAGCGTAGGTGGTGTAACCGTAGTCGAGGTAGCCGTGCGAAGAACGCCGTGATCGGCGTCGAGTCGGGGGTCGCCGGTGTCGAGGTAGTCGCCGTGGAGCCGCGGAAGAAGAGCAGCGGCGGCGGTGGCCTAAGGAGGAGGTGGCGGCTAGAGAAGGAGCGGCGGTGGTGCTCGAAGTAGGCGATAATGAACCCGACAGCGTGACTAAGACTGGCGCGAACGGTGACGTTCCCGCACCAAGGGAGGCGGCGCGGCAGATATCACATGGAAGTCAACGCACGTGGCCGGCAGTGGACCGCGGGCTGCAGCGTTACGGTCCGAAGGGGCGACGCAACGGTGACCGTAACGGTGGGGGGCAGGTCGGGGCGACGGCGGGGAAGACCTCGGGGCGGTTGCAGGGATCGTGTGCCACACTCGCTACGGCCCGATGGGGCGACGGAGTGGTAGCGCGAGGGTCGGTGCAGCCTCGGGGACGGCCTGGAGCGGATGGCCTCGGTGCGGCGGTTGACCGCAGGCCGTGGCACTACGACCCGAAGAGGCGACGCAGTGGCAACGCACGAGGTGGTGCAACCACGGAAATGGCCTCAGGGCGGCGGCGGGGATAACGTGCTGCGGCACTACGGCCCAAAGGGGTGACGCAGCGGCGGTGCAGATCGGTGCAGCCACAGGGAGAACCATGGGGCGACGGCGCTGCGGCCCGACGGGGCGACGCAGCGGCAGCCTGTTGCTCGATTGGCGGAGAGGCGCGCTGAACTCGGAGACAGGAAGGTGATGGCCAGCGTAGATCGACGAGCGGGCCGACGCACAGACGATGGCTGTGAGGGGCCGCCTGTCGCGCGAGGCCCCGGGTCGGGGCGACGGGCAGGCAGACGCGCGGACGACGGCCGTTAGGGGTTGCCTGTCGCGCGAGGCCTCCGGGTCGGTGAAAAGGCCGGCCGGGCGCGCCGGTGTCGGAGTAGAGACGAACTAGGGTCGACGGCGGCGGCGGGCGACGCAAACAGATCATAGATCGGAAAACCAAAAAGTAGACACCGATCAAAGCGACCGGCGAGAGAGAGAAAAACCCGGATCAATGGATTGGAAAAAAGACTCTCTAGGCAGCCGGTCGACAGGACCAGCGGACGAACCCTAGGTGCGGGCGGAGCGGCCCCCAGCGGCGGTCATGAAGGCCGACTGCCCTGGGGGCGGCGCGCGGAGCGGAAGCGATGGGCGGCTAGGGTTTAGAACCCGGAAACTGATACCATGTTAGAAGGGAGAGAAGAGTTTGGTGGAATTGTTGTTGTATTGCTTGAGCCTCGTGGACATATATATATAAATACATGATTATCTTGAAGTACACGGCAAGGTAGAATAATATCCTACGCTATTCTAGCTTTTCTAATAATGACGATACACAATATTTAGAAATGGAAGGAGTAAGTGGATAAACCTGTTTCGGAATTTTGTTTAGATTCACCATTCTCACCTTTTACTTTGTTGGCTAGAATTACTCAATATGACCAGCGGCTCAATACGTGTCAGTTCGCTCATATTCACACTAAAAAAACGTGCACCGAGTTCAATTGTTCCACTCCGTACGTTTCCTATTCATCTCCAAGAACCCAAAGGAAACAATATCCTCAAATAGCTTGGTACGAGCAGCAAAAGTCAAGAGTTCGTTTACTTTCCACTTACAAAATGCCACCGGTCATTATCCATTGAAATGACACAAAGGACTTCATTTAAGGTCTAAGATCAGAATAACCTAACGATGATGATTTATCACTCACATCGATCCTTCTTTGTTTCATTGTTTTGTTGAGACAAGTCAATGGCTTCAAACATCAGGCAAGCCTTTAACCTACCTAACTGCTAACTATAAACGGGCCTTTTGCTGCACTTGTAGGGATCGATCAGCTAGAGCGCCAAGTCATCACTTTTTTTTGGCGGTCGAAGTCATCATTTCTTTATGCTTGGCATATCTAGTCATTAGATTTAATCGATGCTATTACCTGATCGGAGGTAAAACCCTTCGTGTAGACTTCCGTCTCGGCTCTAGAAGGCCGCAGGCCGGTCTCAAGGTGTTTGAGCTAGCTCCATCACATTTCTTTTGAAGTCCAAAGCTCCATCGCCTTTCAACACTGCACAAACAACTTCCTACCCCAACTAATAAGGTACCAGAGAGAGACAGGACAATGCATCTATGGGATGATGTCACGTTCATAAAATGCAAGTCTAATAGATCACTAGATCACCCTTAGTTAATATCTCGAGCTTTCTAAATTTAGTACATCGGTTGGGACTCTTAACATTTTCTAAATTTAGTCCTCTACATATGTTGATGTTCATTAATTGTTTTTGTAGATCATTTTTTTCTGCTAGGGTACAAAATAGTTTAACAAAATGAATCTAATATTTGTGACAAAGAAACATGTTGAAGCGAGCGCGCCTCTCTCTCTCTCTCTCTCTCTCTCTCTCTCTGTGTGTGTGTGTGTGTGTGTGTGTGTGTGTGTGTGTGAAGTCACTACAATGGATTTAGCACAATTTTCCCTTGAGTGAATGGATTTAGCACAATTATTTCTTTATTATGTTTCCAAACACATTTAGTGGTTGTCTAACTGGATGCGCCGTGACATGCTAACTGTGGCCATCATGTCAAAAATTATCCAATAATTAAGTGTGGTATCGCGCTAAATCTGGCTTCAAAACCGTCAAGTTGATAGAAAATATATGGTTCTTAGTGAAATTGTTTTTAGGAAAACACGGTAGGAAAAAACCATCGTGAACCGGCATATCATCTTGAAATTTACGAAGTCACCGTAGGCACCTCGTCGTCGACGGGAACGTCTCCTCCCACAGAATGCGCATCACCGGAAATCCTGAAATAAATTCAGGAATAAATGTGAGCACTAGGATTTGAACCCTGGTGGGCTGCGATACCACAGTCCCTCTAACCATCCAACCACAGATTGGTTCGCATCATGAACCAATTTTAATCTAGCAACAAGTCTTTGCAAAAGATGCATTTGCTATTTCTGTGGTATTTACAATAGCTAATTAATCTAAATCACGGCTTAAAGCCGTTCCCTAGAAACGTATTTACAAGAAACTGTATGGAGGGCGAATACATTATTGAACATAGGGTTTCGGCTTATTCTCTTCACAAAAATGGCTACTTCTCTTCACAAACTCGTCACCTCTGTACATAAATTCTCCTTTTTTTTATGAAAAGGTAGTTTTCCTGCCGGTTCCTTGAAAAAAACATTGAAAATGAAATCTACTCAGCTTTTTACGACACCATAGGTCCGTTCGTGTTTAGCTAACATGGGCTGTGTAAACCAGTATAACATCCCATTGCAGTATCTATTGCTAAGCTCCAACCATAACCAAATTATATCTAATAAGCACTACCGTCATTTTGACAAAAGTGTTTCAGTTGTCTGCCATCTTAGTGGCAACATCTTAACTGATAAGGAGCACGAGTCACATTAAATCAACAATTGACAACCTTTAAATTCACTACTGACAAATCTATTGGAAGAAGCACAATGAACGCACAAACAAATCAATGCATGTTTTATCATCTCATCTACACCTAACACTGTACAAAACTTTCTTACACAAATAATTCGTTTCAGCCGGAAGAAGGAATCTACAAACGGTAGCTGTCCTCCAATATCTCCTTCCAGAAAGAATCACTCTCCAGAGAGCACAGATCGGGCAGCTCCGTCATGGGCTCCAGCAAGCCAACGAATTCCTGCGCAGGCGACCAGTCACCCGCCGGTGCAGCATCATGGGGTGCAAATGAAGCTGCGGTGTTGCAGAGCCGATCAGCCTGTTCAGCTGCTGCAAAGGAGCTCGTTCCCGGAGACGTGTCATTGGTGAGATGCTGCTGCACCACGTGCTGCTCTGCAAATTTGGAGGTGTTGCAGAGGTAACCTGGCTGCAGGCAGTTCATCTGGTCCTGGAGCAGGAGGTTGGGAACCATGCTTCCGCTTGAGTTCAGCACTGCGTTTGCTGCAGCCAGGTTAGCTACGAGGTTAGTTGCGTCGTTGTTGGAGCCGATCGTCCGGAGGAGCTGCTGCAGAAGCTGAGCCTGCATGAGAGCGCCGGTGTCCATGCCGCCCAGGCTCGCGGCCGCCGCCGCCCAGAGGAGCGCCTCGGGGAGGTGGTGGTGGCTCTGGTTGGGTGGCAGTTGCTGGTGCGTCATTGGGTCGACGCCCATGCGCACGAGCTTCTTCCGGATGTGCGTGTTCCAGTAGTTCTTGATCTCGTTGTCTGTCCGGCCCTCCAGGTGAGTCGCGATCGTCGCCCACCTAAAGTACAAAAATAATTTATCCATGTCAATCTCACTTGAGGACTAACAACTATGGCAAAAGGTCCAGCTGGAGGAAATTGACAATCCATGCATGGGGCATGGCGGCTAAGCCGTGTGCGTGGAGTAGTTGGACTTGACGTGAACTACGTACTTGTTCCCGAGGCTGGCATGGAGGGTGATGATGAGGCGTTCCTCGTCTTCGGTGAAGTTGCCGCGCTTGATGTCGGGACGGAGGTAGTTGGTCCACCGGAGACGGCAGCTCTTGCTGCAGCGGTTCAGCCCGGCGGCCTTGGGCAGGCCGCGCCAGCCGCCGACGTTCCCGCCGCGCTTCTGGATGTGCTCCACCAAAGTCTTGTCCTCCTCCTCCGTCCATGGCCCTTTCTTCACGCCGGCGTCGTGGCAGCAGCACAGCGACCTCCCCATCAGATTGGTTTCCTCAACGACTAATGGAACGCGCTCTGCTAGCTAGTCACCTAGCCTAGGATCGACTGGTCGCGGAACTCAGAAGCTATGCTGGTGTCTTCGCTTGGTCAGGTATATATAGAGGACGCAGGCATTCGGTGGTCGTAGTCCATGACAGATTGACACTTTGACACGGGACGCGCGAGAGGTGCCGCGGAAGCTATGAATTTTCCTTCCATTGTGCTGTCGTGGCCACTAGTGTTGGACAGTCTGTGTATGTCGGATAGTGTAAACAAAAGGCGTGTGTACGTTGCAAGTCAAAGCGGGCAATTGTCCGGAGATCTGGCCACGTAAGACCAGATATATCCTGCATGCTGCATGTCGCAAGGCACACACCAAGAATAAAGTGATCACTCTCGACAAGTGGCAAGCTGCTGCATAGAAAATTCGTTATAACCACGAGTGAAATTGTACAGCTCCCTATCTCCCTATCTCGTTGAAAGCCCCTTTGCTTACGGAAGAGAAGAGTTGGATGCCGTGGTGGGAAAGCTCTATGTAGTGTAGCACCTGTAATTAAGGATCGGGTTAAGCACGCCAGGTAGATCCTTGATTTTAGGGTACGTAGCTTATGACACGCACGAAGGAGGAACCTTCCTCAGTTCCTTCCTTGGAGTGCTGATCGACACAGTGATCTCACTGCTGAATAATGCATGGATCGACGCAAATTACATCTATGTGTTGGTCTCTGGATCGACGCAAGAATTCTCATCTTACTACTATACTAATTTTTCTTAACTAATCCTACTGGCGGCTTGATTGAGGTTTCGCTAAATGATTTGGGTCAGAATTTGGTGAAGAATCCAATTAAAATACTCGTGGGAAACCTGCTCCAAAAGGTTAGGCAAGCCTGAAAATGGCCGATGTTTTTTTTTTTCAAGTAAGGCCTCCTTAGGTTTATAGAAATCTTGTTGTAATTTCATAGGATATGATTTTTAAAGGAAAATTTTCAACGAAGCCTTTTCGTCTATATATAGGAATGAATTCCTATGCCTATGTAGGATATGAACAATCCTTCACATTTTAAAGAAATAAAACATTAATCTAGACTCAATGAAAAAAATGCATATCCTATGCATCAAATGATATGCCTTTCACTATAGGAATTGAGATATATGTCATCTTATTTTCTATGATTTTTTTATTCCTATGAACCAAAGAGACATAAACGTACGGCACCGTGGCTCTTGGTAGCTCCTGTGCTGCTTTTGAATCTGAGTGCCAATGACCATGGCTCTTGTAGCGTTCTCTCGTCGTCAGATTTTCCACGGGACCGAAGCTGCGAGGGTGGGACACATGACACAGCCCGACCCCCGCGTCGCCTCCCAGGCGACTCGGGGGAACTCTAGCCCGCCGCGACGCCACTCCCTGTCCCCGGCTCCTCCTGTCGCGCCGCCGCTGGAGGAAACTGTCGGGTGAAGTCCGCGCGGCAGACGGCTGTGGCGGGGCTTGCCGCTAGCGCGCGCGGCGTCGTTCTCGACGGCGAGGGCTCCAGGTGGGGGAGGCTCGGCCTTCGGCGCTGCGGCCATCGCGACGCTCCCCGGCGACCCTCTGCTCCATCTCGCGCTCCTCCGCCGTCAGCCCCTGTAGTGCCTCCTTGGCTGGCGGTTTTTTCGGCCATCCGGCCGGTGTGGCAGCACCGGCGAGTCTCCTGTGCTCTCGGCACATCGGGGCGTGGTGGCAGCCCCATCCTGCTTTTGGTGGTGTGTGGCATGGTGTGGCCTGGAGCTTGCGGCCGAGGTTGCGGCGTCGGCGTGCGGGTGCTTGGGCGCTAGATCTAGTCTGCGCCCGATCTGGCCCGCCGGCTTCAGTTGGCGGCGAGGAAGGTGGCTCTGGCGTGGTGGTGGCGCCGCTGGTCACGTTGGAGGTGTTTGGGCCAGCGGGTTTGCAGGTCGACGGTGCTGCTGTCGGATTGCGTGGGGTGCGGGATCTGGGTTGCTCCGGGCGAAAGTCTGATGACGCAGCGTCCGTGGACGTCGCTTACCCTCTTGGGGGCTCGTCGTGGAGCTCTCCTCTCTCCCCGGCCTTAGATGCCATCTTCGGGTGAAGACCTTGGCCCTGCGGTGCAGGGTCGGATGACGGCGTCAATCCACGTCGCTTCCCCTCCTGAGGGCGTCGTCTTGAAGATGGTGACTCCTTCCGTGCTTTCTCAAGGCTGGACATACCCATTATCGCAATTGGTAGCGGTCAATTGGCGATATGGAGGTTCTAGCTGATGACCTGTTTGGCAACGATGCTGGTGGTGAGCGGTGCAGAGTCGCGGCAGGGCTTAGATAGTCGGCTCTTTCCGGCGTGTCCGATTGGTTTTCTCTTGGTCTCGCTATGGGGTCGCAGAGTCGAAGCTGCCTTGGAAGTGCCTAGGTGGCAACAATGGCAGATGCTCGGTGGTCTTCGAGGAGGTCTTCGTTGGTGCGAGCCCTGCATATTTCTTCTGCTTTTGGTCTTCACCAAAGTCAGAGCTGTCTCGTCGATGCTCCTGGTGGCCAACTGTTTGGCATAGGTCGATGTGGACTTGGTGCAGGTTGTTGCGGTGTGTGCCTCACCGATTGGGATTTGCGGGTGAAGTCAGAGTCGCTGGCTCGCGGAGGAGTCATGACGATGACACCTGTAGTCCGCCTCGATGGTGCTCCTCTCTCAGCAGCGTGTGTGAGTCTTGTGTGGATAGCCAGGTTGACCAATGTGCCCCTTCACGGGATGTAGCGGTTTTTGCCCGATTTTTCGTAATTAACCGAGCAATTCTGTTCTTCTTTATTAATGAGATGCGGCAAAGCTTTTGTCGCCGTTTAAAAAAGAAAAGATTTTCCACGGGACATGGCTCCCGCGCCAGGACTCGGGGCCTCATCAACCATTTCTTCCCATGGAAAACCACGGCGCCTTCCTGTTCAGACCGCCACCTGATCCACTAGAAGAACCCGTGTAGCCGAGCCGGGCGCATGCACCCGGACGTGGTGGCGTCTAGTTATCTGTCATGCTCCAAGACTGGCATCTTTCTCACAACGAACACGTCTTTGTAAGGCTGGTTGTAATGGGGAGTACCATATACTAATATCATGCATATGATACTAGTGTATGATACTACATCCGTAATGCATGATATCATATATTGATATCATACATGACTACATTTATTGCCATGATACAAAGTAGCACATCATTTAATATCATACGCAAGTCTCTCTTTCTTCATTTAATTCTATGGCACCTCATCATAATTCACTTTAGATTCACCATTTTCACCTCTTACTCCGTTGGCCAGAATTATACTCAATGTGACCAGCGGCTCGATCCGTGTCAGTTCGCTCATATTCACACTAGCAAAACGTGTACCGAGTTCCACTCCGTTTCCTATTCAGCTCCAAAAACCCAAAGGAAACAATATCATCAACTAACTTGGCACGAGCAGCAAAAGTCAACAGAAATCTTTTTACCTTCTACTTAAAAGATGATACCCGTCATTATCCATTGGAATATGACACAAATGACTTCCTTAAAGGTCTAAGATCAGAAAACCCAACGATGATCATTGATCACTCACATCGATGCTCCGTCTGTTTCCTTATTTTGTTGGAACAAGTCAATGGCTTCAAACATCGAGCAAGCCTTTAACCTACCCAATTCCTAACTACTAAACGACCTTGTTGCTGCTCTTGTAGGGCTCGATCAGCTTGAGCGCCAAATCATCATTTCTTTATGAAGGCCGCGCGTCAGTCTCAAGGTGCTTGAGCTAGCTCCATCAAGTTTCTTTTGAAGTCCAAGCTCCATCACCTTTCAATACTGCACAAACAACTTCCTACCCCAATTTTGTATCAGAGAGAAACAGGACAATGCATTTATGGGATAGTGTACGTCCATAAAATGCAAGTTTGATAGATTATTAGATCACCCTTAATTAATATCTCGAGCTTTCCTATCACATCGACTGGACCGCAAAAATTTCTAAATTTAGTCCTCTCTACAAATATATGTTGATGTTCATTAATTGTTTTTGTAGAACATTTTTTTCAGTTAGGGTGCAAATAGTTCAACAAAATGAATCTAATATTTGTGACAAAGCAACATGCTGAAGCACGTTTTATTTTTGTGTAACGTAGCTACAATGGATGTAGTACATTTTTTTGAGTGAATGGATTTAGCACAATTAATTCTTTGTTATGTTTCCAAACACATTTAGCGGTTGTCCAACCGGATGCACCATGTCATGTTGACTGTGGCCATCATGTAAAATTGTCTAATAATTAAATGTTGTTCTATTCAAAATGGTATTGTGCTAAATCTTACTTCAAGATCGTCATAAGTTGCTAGAAAATATATGATTCTTAGTTGAACTGTTTTTAGGAAGCTACGGCAGGTAAGAAAACACATCATGAACAAATTTAATCCAGAAATAAGTCTTTACGAAAGGAGGATTTATCTAAATCACTGCTTAAAACCATTCCCTACAAACATATTTACAAGAAACAGTATGGAAGGTGGATACATTATTGGAAACATAGGGTTTCAGCCCCTGCTGCGGCGGCTTTTCTGCGGGGGAGCTTGGGACGGTGTTGGCAGCGTCGGGCGCGGGTGTCAAGGCCAAGCGCTCCAAGGCGACCCCGGTGGTGCAGCGGGAGCCCAGCGCCAGGGCCAAGGCCAAGCTGGGCGACATGCGTCCATGGAAAGCGCCAAGCTCCACATCGCCGACAAGAACCTGGAAGTATCAGATGTGGACACCGTAGGGGCAACAACGCGATGCTGAACACATGAGGGCCATGATGGAGAAGATCAGCAACAATATCTCGAGGCTCCACCACTCTTCGTAGCTGGATCTTTGCTCTGTTGGCGTCAATTGCGTTTTGGGGAGGCAAGGAGTGATGCTTCAGTTCGCCTATATTATTCCATGTCTTGTCACCTTAGTTTGGACCTTGTTATGTAACGCTCGTGTTGGCCTTGGGGCCTGTTTGAACTATGTGGTTGTGTAAGTTATCTGAACCTTGTGGATGCTGCCTGGTGGCTTTATTAATTTAAAGATAGACGTGTCTAGTGTCTTCGTTCCAAAAAAAAACATAGGGTTTCGGCTAGTTCCCTTCAAAAACTAGTCCCCTCTGTACATAAATCCTCGTTTTCTTCTTATGGAAAGGTGGTGTTCTTGCCGATTCCTTGAAAAGAAAACATTGAAAATGAAATCTACTTCGCTTTTTATGACACCTTAGCTCTGTCCATGTATTAGCTAACATGGGCTGTGTAAACTAGTATAACATCCCATTGCAGTATATATTGCTAAGCTCCAACCATAATCAAATTATATCCAATAAGCACCACGATCATTGCGACAAAAGTGTTTTAGTTGTCTGCCATCTTAATTAGTGGCAACATCTTAACTTTTAAGGGGCATGGGTCACATTAAATCAGCAATTGACAACCTTTCAACTTGACCAACAAATCTATTGGAAGAAGCACAATCAACACATAAACAAATCAATGCATCATGTTTTATCTTCTCATCTACACCTTTATGATAGATCTAACACTGTACAAAATTATCATACACACCATATTTGTTTCAGCCGGAAGGAACAATCTACAAACGGTAGCTGTCCTCCAGTATTTCCTTCCAGAAAGAATCACTCTCCAGAGAGCGCAGATCGGGAAGCTCCATCATGGGCTCCAGCAAGCCAGCGAACTCCTGCGCCGGCGACCAGTCACCCGCGGAGTCACCCATAGGTGCAACATCATGCGATGCAAATGAAGCTGCAGTGTTGCAGAGCTCATCAGCCTGTTCAGCTGCTGCAAAGGAGCTCGTTCCCGGAGACGTGTCGTTGGTCAGCTGCTCCTGCACCACGTGCTGCTCTGCAAAATTGGAGGTGTTGCAGAGGTAACCCGGCTGCACGCAGTTCATCTGGTCCTCCAGTAGAAGGTTCGGAACCATGCTACCGCTTGAGTTTTGCATTGCGTTTGCTGCAGCTAGGTTGGCGATGAGGCCACTGGTGCCATAGTTGGATCCAATGGCCGGGATGAGCTGCTGTAGGAGCTGCGCCTGCATGAGGGCGCCGGTGTCCAGGCTGCCGAGGCTCGCGGCCGCCGCAGCCCAGAGGAGCGCCTCGGGGAGGTGGGCGATGGAGGTGGCGTTGAGGTGGCGGTGGCTCTGGTCGGGTGGTAGCTGCTGGTGCGTCACTGGGTCGACGCCCATACGCGGGAGCTTCTTGCGGATGTGCGTGTTCCAGTAGTTCTTGACCTCGTTATCTGTCCGGCCCTCCAGGTGCGTCGCGATCGTCGACCACCTAACGTGCAACAATAATTTATCCATGTCAGTGTCATTTGAAGACTAACAATTATGGCAAAAGGTCCAGCTGGAGGAAATTGACAGTGCATGCATGGGGCATGGCGGCTAAGCTCTGTGTGTGTGGAGCAGTTGGGTTTGACGTGAACAACGTACTTGTTGCCGAGGCCGGCGTGGAGGGTGATGATGAGGCGCTCCTCTTCGTCGGTGAAGTTGCCGCGCTTGATGTCGGGGCGGAGATAGTTGGTCCACCGGAGGCGGCAGCTCTTGCCGCAGCGGTTGAGGCCGGCGGCCTTGGGCAGGCCGCGCCAGCTGCCGACCTTCCCGCCGTGCTTCTTGATGTGCTCCACCAGCGTCTTGTCCTCCTCCTCCGTCCATGGCCCTTTCTTCACGTCGGCGTCGCGGCAGCAGCACGGCGACCTCCCCATCAGACCGATTTTCTCGATACAAGCTCTGCTAGCTAGTTACCTAGGATCGACTGGTGGCTGTGATGGATGATGTAGTGGCCAGAAGTAAGAACTCAGAAACTATGTTGGTGTCCTCCCTTGGTCAGGTATATATAGAGGAGTAGAGGGCACGGCCAGTCCGTGGTCGTACTCCATGACAGATTGACAGGGCACGAGCGAAAGGTGCCGCGGAAGCTACGAATTTTCCTTCCATTCTGCCGTCGTGGCGACTAGTGTTGCACAGTTTGTCTATGTCGGATACTGTAAACAAAAGGCGTGTGTACGATGTAAGTCAAAGAGGGCAGTTGTCCGGAGATCTGGCCACGTAAGATCAGATATATCCTGCATGCGCTGCATGTCGCAAGGCAGGCAACAAGAATATAAAGTGATCACTCTCAACAAGTGGCAGGCTGCTGTATAGAAAATGCGTTATGAGAGCGCTCTATGTAGTGTAGCACCTGTAATTCGGGATCTGCTTAAGCACGCCAGGTAGATCCTAAATTTTGGGGTACGTAGCTAGAGCTAGTGCCACGCACAAATGAGGTAACGGGACCGGGGCTATCCATCAAGGAGGAACCTTCCTCGGTTCCTTCCTAGAGTGCTGATCTCACTGCTGAATAATGTTCCAAATTACGTTACGTCCATGTTTTGGTCTCTCGAGTCTCGATGCAGGAAAATAATAGCCTACGATTACCGTCCTACTACTATACTATAGTATTTTCTTTACCTATCCTGCTGGCGGCTTGATCGAGGTTTCGCCAGATGATTTGGGTCGTGAATTCGGTGAAGAATCCGATTAAAATACTCGTGGAGTTAGGCATGCGTTCGATGAAAGATGACGGATGTTTTTGGAGTATGAACGTACGGCACCGTGGCTCTTGTAGCTCCTGTGGAGCTGCTTCTGAGTTGAGTGCTCACGACCATATTGCCAAGTCAGGACTCGGGACCGTGGCTCGCCAGCCATTGCTTACCGTGGAAAACCACGTTGCCTTCCCGTTCAGGTTCAGACCGCCACCTGATCCACTAGAAGAGAGCATGCGTGAGGCAGCTGAGTACCCGAGCCATGCGCTCGTAATTGGACGAGCTGGCCGTCTACTAGTTATCTGCCATGCTCGTCTTCGTTCATTGGTGTCGAAAATCTGTCTCGTCTGCTACGACCATCTCCACATGGCAGCACCGAGTGAGACGAGTCTCGTGCGAATGGAGGAAGGTGAGACGTACCGGACGGCTATGTCGAAAGTATGGGCCAGTAAATGAGCATGTGTGTATGATTTGATGATCTTCCTTTATGGACGAAATTGATAAGACTGAAGCTCCGCCAACGAAGATCGGTCTCTTGGAAGATGGAACATTAGATGGCACACACCGCTGACCACATGAATTGCATTCACCGCTGTTGAATATATTGTGCGCATGTATATTGTGTCTTGGGCCCATCTTCTAATTCTTCTATATAGTTGAGGTTATAGCCCCATCCTGTATATCATATATACGTGCCTGGTGCACCGATCGATGCAATTGTGTTACACGGCCTATTCTAGTCTTCTACATGGTATCTATAGCAGATTGTTCCTAGACCTAGCCGCCGCTTCTTCCCCTCGCCGCCGCCACCCGCCGTCGCCGCCAGTCTCTCCGGTCGCCACCGCCGCTGCCGGTCACCACTGCCCCTCCCCCCCACCACCCCAACCCGCGGCGCACCCTCTCCACCACCTCCCCAACCCGCGCCGAACCCAAACCTCCTAGCCGCCTACCCGCGTCGCGCCTCCCCACTCCCTCCTCGCCGCGCCATGAGTTCCTCCTCCTCCACCGTCTCCAACCCCTTCGCTGGTCCCGATGTCACCCTCGTCCGTGATCTAAACATCCACGAGCATGCTTCGGTGGTGCTTGATCAATCCACCGCATGCTACTCCGCGTGGAAGCCTCCTTGGTGTTTTGCGAATACCTGCTCCACGGCCACGTCGATGGCATCATGGACTCGAGCCTCATGATATACGGCGCGAAGTGGATGATCCTCGACACCACCTGTTCGACGAATTTTTGTCACCGTCCATATTAAAGTTGGCTGAGTATGTTTACATGGGCCACTTCGCTAGGCCATGCGTTTAGCCTTGGTAAAAGAAAAAGATTAAGAAAAAGAAATAAAGGAGAAAGCAATAGAGGTGGTGCCTAGTAATAGATATACGTGCGCTAGGCACTAGCTATTAGCAAGTCCCATGATTAATCAATGTTGCATGTACATGCATGGATTGTGCCTCACGTACAACTACTAGTCCTATGTGCCAGCATGCACAACAGGCGCAATGAGCCGTGGGTAGGCATGCATAGTGTACGTATAATGGTGGGTGTAGACGCACAGTAACACCAGTACACGACCCGAAACGTGATCGATCATGTCAACGTGTACTCATGTGCTGCGAGCGTCCAGCCGCGTACAGTTTTCATAATTAATCCTTAATTAGGGTTTAGGGTTTAGGGTGGCCAACTGCCGTTTCGGTTAATGGTTTCGTTAGCAATTTCTTCGCAAATGGTAGGGGCCTTCGCCAAGGGGATTCTGCTTTCCCTGTTCTTTTTAATTTTGTGGCCGATGCCTTCTCGTGCATGCTCTCCAGGGCGGCCCGTTGTGGGCACATTGCTCCTGTGGTCTCCCATTTACTTCCGGAGGGTGTTTTCCACTTGCAATATGCGGATGATACTATTATCTTGGTGGAGTTGGATGACGCCTGCATTGCTAACCTGAAATTCACCCTGTTGTGTTTCGAAGTTGTTTCGGGTCTTAAGATTAATTTCGCTAAAAGTGAGGTTCTGGTGACGGGTGTGGATGGGGCGGAAGCGTTGCGGGTTGCCAGGCTTCTTAACTGTTCTTTGGGTTCCTTTCCCTTCAAGTATCTAGGCCTCCCTATTTCTCCTGGCGTGCTCCATGCTAAAGATTTCGCTCCGGCGGTCGCTAAAGTGGGGAACAGGGTGCTACCTTGGAGGGGCAGATACAATACCAATGCTGGCAAAGTTGCTCTAATTAATTCCTGCTTATATCCTCTCTCCCCACGTTTCTTATGGGCTTTTATCTTCTTACGGATGGCGTGCATGCTGGTTTCGACAAACATAGGGGAGCTTTCTACTGGAATTCCGCGGATAACAAACGGAAATATAGGCTGGTCAAGTGGCAACATATGTGTAAGCCTAAAAACCTTGGGGGGTTAGGCATTATTAATACTCGGGTGATGAACATCTGTTTGCTTATCAAGTGGCGGTGGAAAAATTCTGACTAGTGGGGCTGATTCGCTGTGGTTTTCGATTCTTAAGGCTAAATACTTTCCACACTCCAACCCACTGTTTGCCACCGCCAGGCGCGGGTCTCAATTTTGGAAATCCCTTGTCAAAGTCAGACCGATCTTTCTGGAACATGTTAAATTTAATGTAGGTAATGGGATGGCTGTTCGCTTTTGGTTGGACTGGTGGTCTGGGGATGCCCCCCTAGCTGCGAGCTTTCCGGTTCTGTTTTCTTTTTGTCCTAAGCCGAATATCTCCATCGCGGAGGTGGCAGCTAATAACTGGGATTTGGCTTTTCATCGGGCCCTGTCTCCTGAAGAGTTGGAAGATTGGCAAAGTCTCTCTGCCCTCTTCCCCGTGCTCTCGGAGTCGGCCGATTATGTGGTTTGGCCTCATTCAGCCTCAGGTAGATTTTCGGTTAAGTCGCTTTATTCTAGACTTATCGGTGGTACTCCTTCGTCCAGATTCTCTTGCGTTTGGAAGTCCAAAGTCCCTCCTAAGATTAAATTTTTTCTTTGGCAAGCCTTTCGTGGTCGCCTTCCGGCTGCTGACCAGATCAAAAAGCGCAATGGGCCTGGTTCGGAGTTTTGTCATCTTTGTGGGGCCTTGGAGAACTCTGATCACATCTTTTTCAATTGCGTGCTGGCCAAGTTGGTTTGGAGTTGTGTCAGATCTTGGCTTCAGGTCTCTTGGAACCCCTCCTCTTTTTCCCATATTCAAACCCTAGCCAAAGCTTTGGTTGGGGCCATCAAGAGGGTGTTTTGGGTCGGCCTGGGAGACTTATGTTGGGCTCTTTGGACCATTAGGAACAAATTTACTATTGAGCATATCTTCCCATCTAAGCCTGCTGACGTTCTTTTCGAATTATGTATATTATTGCAGCAGTGGAGATCATTGACTAAGGAGGTTGATCGGGATGCCCTGGACCTGCTCATCGTCAAAATTCGGGCTTCGGCATCTCTCATCTCCGGGCGGGATCCCGTCGTCTAATCCTGGTGGTGCTGTTTGCGGAGTTTAGGTCTATCTCCTTTCCGGCCTGCGCGCCGTGTATGGCAGTTGCCTGTATCCTTCCTTCTTTGGTTACTCTCAAAACTTTTCGCTCCGTGCACTATGTGCGTTGTCTTGTTAGCTGGTTTTGCTCCTGTTCGGTTTCCTGTGACGCTGCCATGTGGCTTTATTTATAAAGTCGGGTTTTGACCTTTTCTCTAAAAAAAATCCTTAATTAGCCAGGATAAACATCAGCACACCCGACGGGAGGGATAAACATAAGCGCCTGGTTTGTAGGCAGGATCACGCTCGGCTTCAACAGAAAAACGGCGGCGGGCTCATCTCCTCCCACGTACAAAGAGGGGAGGCACGCACGCGGAGACGCCGCGGCCCTGCACATCCACGCACGGCCAGAGAGGGAGAACCCTCGCCGCAAGGCTGCCCATCCATCCACTCGCGAGCGCTCGTACTCATCCATCACACTGCACCTCATCCACCATAACTCACGTACGCAAGTATCCATCACGCGCATCTCCAACATCCATCCATTCACCAGCGCCCACACCCATCCATCACACATCTACGCGGCCACGCAGCCGGCAGAAGACCAGATCGCATCGACGGGCCAACGCAGTCGGGCAAGAACACCGGCGCCAACGACATGGACACCAAGCTCACGTTCCCGAAGGGTGAGATTTTGATCTAATACATCTATTTTCTTCTGTCTCCTCTCTAGCATGCATGCGCTACGCGGAGAGTATGTGCCGGTCACCGGAGATGACGCTCGGGTGATCCCATTGCCGCCGCCGGAGATGACTGCACCGAAACAGCAAAACTGCACTGACACCGCCGGAGATCGTCTACGCCAAGCCTTTTATTTTCAGGTGTCATGTTCTTGGCTGGAGATGACTCGGGAGCAGTCGGAGCTCTCCAACGATGCAGCCCAACCGCTAGCCCCGTCGCCCTACCATCGCAGCCTTCATGGTGCTCGGCGAACACCCCACGGTGTACAGGTCGCCACACACAAATGGCGACAAACAGGGCTACGGTGAACAGGTTCATGGCAAAGGGTACACCGGCGTACAAGCTTGGCACCACACTCTTGGATGAGACGGCGTGGCGGAATCGGAGCTCACCGGCAACGCAGCCCGAGACCCGCCTTTCCCATCACGACATACAGGTCCTTGGTGGAACCAATATCCGCAACGACGGGTCTAAGACCGGTTCCTCCTTCATGAGACCCGCGTCCTCGACGAACAGGTCAATGGCGTACAGATCCTTCACCGAACCGAAGACTGCAACGACGCTGTACAAGAATGGTCCCTATTTCGAGAGGCACACCCACCATGGCGGACAGGTCCTTGGTGTACAGGTCCATGGCATCGCCGGCGCACAGGTCACTCTTTCACGTAGTACCAGCCCAAGGCGATGCGGCCTTTGCGACACCACTTTCCACGGCCCTGTGAGGCGGCGCCTTTGCCTTGGCAGACCGCCAAATACTTGGCGTCTAGCCAAGATGAGGCGCCAACCACCCCAGCCACGCCAATTTGAGTGTGCGTCAGTTTATTTTACACTGACGCCGGTCTTCCAAACCGTTACTCCCGCAAGGCGTAGCCCCTTGAACACCCCGATGAAGCAACAGGTCATCAAGAAGTCTGAGCCGACCGCGACCCATGCTACCCCAACACCAACTGCTCCAATACCGCAAAGACCGACGAGGCACGACGGCGAGGGCGGGTGTGGCCACCGCAAAGGCCACACTACTTGCGGCGCATGTACCGACGGGGACATGGGCTCAGTCGCCGCCCACACACACATCATCATCATCATGCATGGAGAACGCGAAGCGAAGACGACAAAGACGACCATACGGCTTAATCGGAGGTATCTCGTGGAGTAACCCGCGGGAGTAATTAACCGGGAGCCTTCCGAGGCCCCGGGAACCAGGAGACCACAATCGCTACAGTCAGGCAGGCCGCACTAGTAGGCCACAGAGCTCATATGTAAAGGGATCTTGTAATTTTGTTTCTCCAATGAGAGATTAATAAAGTGCATGTTTACCTATGTTTATTTGTGTACTTAGTACACTGACACGCCCGCAATTTTTTATTTCCCCTGGCGCGTAGAGAGATAGTAACACGATAACCATCGTTGTTTGTTATTATTTTTTGTGTCAAACACCACCATCATCCGCTGGTTCTACCTCACCATCTCCAAGGACCTCTTCCACACGGTGGTGGATGATGACGACGACGCCAATGCCGTCTGGACCAAGCTCAATGGCCTCTTCACCGCAAGGTCCTCCTCCACGGTGAGTTTTACGGGCGCCAGCAGCTTGACTCATCCATCGATGATTTTTGCATGCGCCTCAAAAAGCTTGCCAATGAGCTCCGCGATCTCGGCGAGACGGTCGGCGACGAGCTCCTCATCAGCACCCTCACCGCCAGTCTCAACGACTTTGGTAACGCCGCCTCCAACCTCACCCTCATCCCGGAGCCCACCTTTGCCAAGGTGGTGGCGTATCGCAAGTTTGAGGAGCCACGGATGAAGATGGCCTGGACTCGGGCGACCCACACCGCCCTTGTTGCTGGCACCCGCGGGGGTCGGTGCCACCTCTGCCGCATCCCATGCCGGTCCCGCCGGCTGTGCCGGCCTATCCCCAGGCACCAGCCGCCCCCTTCCCGCTACCCCCGCCCACAGCTAACAGGGGTCGCCGCGGTGGCTGCCGTGGTGGCCGCAAGCAGCAGCAGGGCACCGAGGCTCAGGGAGGAGCCGCCCGCCTCCAGCAGCAGTATCAGCCGGCCCCGTGGTACGCCGGCCAGAACCTGTGGACCGGCTTTGTGCATGCCTACTCTATGCCGGTTCCCCATGCCCCTACTCCGGGTATCCTCGGCGCGCGACCTCCCTCTCATCAGGCGTTTTACACCGCGTCGCAGCCCTACGCGGCGCCCTACGGGCCCCTCTCCTACGGACGGTTGTTGCAGCTAGGAGGGCTGCCGCTGCTGCCCTTGACGGCGCCGCCTCAGCATCCTGCCCTCCAACCCGTATTGTGGGATCCGGCGCTCCTGGCGGCCCTGCACTCCGCTCCCTCTTCGTCCACCTACACCGGTGGCGGCGACTGGTATATGGACATTGGAGCTACCGCGCATATGGCTGCTCATCCCGGTAACCTCCACACCACCTATTCCATCCACACCTCCGCTCGCATCACCGTCGGTGACGGTTCCTCCCTTCCCATTACTCATATAGGACATGCATCATTTTCATCCACATCTACTCCGTTGTCATAATCTAACATCTTAGTTTCTCCTGATCTTATTAAAAATCTTGTCTCTGTTCGTTCTTTTACATGTGAAAATCCTGTTACCGTTGAGTTTGACAAGTGTGGTTTTTCTGTTAAGGGCGCTCGTACCTGGAAGGTACTCCACCGATGTGACAGCCCCGACGAGCTCTACCCGGTCCACTCCACCGCCTACACCACCTCCGCCGCCCATGTCACCCTCGCCACCGGTGTGGATCTCTGGCATGCTCGCTTGGGTCATCCCAACCCCGCCCCCCTTCGTCATATACTTCGGAGTTTTTCTTTCACGTGTAATAAGATCGATGATCACTCTTGTCATGCATGTTGCCTCGACAAACATGGTCGTCTTCCTTTTAGGGGGTCTTCTCATGTTTCATCGTACCCGTTTGAGTTAATTCATAGTGATGTTTGGACCTCTCCAGTTGCGAGTAATATGGGCTATCTTTATTACCTTGTCATTCTTGATGATTTTCCTCACTATGTGTGGATCTTCCCATTGCGGTGTAAGTCCGATGTTATCTTCATACGTCCATTTTGCATCATGTTTACCTATTGTTATTTATGTTGTTTTATTGCATAATAATGCTTTTTGGAGTAAGTCTAATGCATTTTCTCTCATAATATGCAAGGTACACACAAAGGGGGGGAATTCCGGCAGCTGGAAATCTAAACCTGAAAAAACTATGTCATGCTACCTATTCTGCACAACTCCAAATGAGCTGAAACTTCACAAGGATTTTTTATGGGATAAATAAGAAATATTGGAGCAAATAAGTACTGGAGGGGGCCACCCTGGTGAGCACTAGACACCAGGGCGCGCCTGGGCCCCCAGGCGTGCCCTGGTGGGTTGTGCTCACCCAGGCCCACCTCTGGTGCCCCTCTTCTGGTATATAAGTCATTTTTACCTAGAAAAAAAATAAGGAGAGGACTTTCGGGATGAAGTGCCACCGTCTCAAGGTGGAACCTGGGCAGGAGCACTTTTGCCCTCCGATGGAGCGATTCCATCGGGGGAACTTCCCTCCTGGAGGGGGAAATCATCGTCATCATCATCACCAACAACTCTCCCATCTTGGGGAGGTCTATCTTCCTCAACATCTTCAACAGCACCATCTCCTCTCAAACCCTAGTTCATCTCTTGTGTTCAATCTTTGTACCAGAACTATAGATTGGTGCTTGTGGGTGACTAGTAGTGTTGATTACATCTTCTAGTTGATTACTATATGGTTTATTTGGTGGAAAATTATATGTCCAGATCCATTATGCTATTTAATACCCCTTTGATCTTGAGCATGATTATTATTTGTGAGTAGTTACTTTTATTCTTGAGGTCACGGGAGAAATCATGTTGCAAGTAATCATGTGAACTTGATATGTGTTCGATATTTTGATGATATGTATGTTGTGACTCCCTTAGTGGTGTCATGTGAACGTCGAGTATATGACACTTCACCATATTTGGGCCTAAGGGAATGCATTTTGGAGTAGTTATTAGATGATGAGTTGCGAGAGTGATAGAAGCTTAAACCCTAGTTTATGCGCTATTCCATAAGGGACCGATTGGATCCAAAAGTTTAATGCTATGGTTAGAATTTATTCTTAATACTTCTCTCGTAGTTGCGGATGCTTGCGAGGGGGTTAATCATAAGTAGGAGGTTTTTTCAAGTAAGAACAACACCTAAGCACTTATCAAACTAGCAAACACGAATTAAGCCAACATGATGAAAGTGACTAGATGAAATGCCCATGTACCCTCAAGAACACTTTTCTTATCATAAGAGACTATTTTGGCCTGTCCTTTGCCTCAAAAGGATTGGGCTACCTTGCTGCACTTTTGTTACTGCTACCGTTACTTGCCCGTTACAAATTATCTTGCTATCAAACTACTTTGTTACTTACAATTTCAGCACTTGCAGACATTACCTTGCTGAAAACCACTTGTCATTTCCTTCCACTACAAGAAATATGTCAACTAGTGACCTTATGTCAGTGACCCTAGAAGAATTGGTCATAGATCTATGACCATTTGAGACCAATTGGTCAAAAGCTGTTCGGGGGGCTCCAAACCCTAAACCATTACGACCATTTTGGTCAGAAAGGGCGTAATTTCCTTACACAAAATGGTCATAAAGCAAACAGTGCTGGTCCGCTGCCTTATTTCTAGTTGTTACCGACCAATATAGATGGTCATAGCCTTGTAGATTGTGGTGGGTTGTGATGACTAGGCGCCATCTCATCAGTTTTGCCTATGTGTCATGTCCATGTGTCAATTTTTGCCCTAGGTTGTGAAGCAACCTATATTTTTGTTATTCCAAAAATTCCTAAAAAATTCTCATAAATTGTTTGGATCATATCTTCATCAAATATGTCAAAACCTTCCTTGCCTAGTTCAAAACTAACTCAACAATATTCATTTTCCTATTCTGTTCAGAGCAACACTTTGTGAAGGAAGTACCACTTTGGCATGTCCAAATGGTATCCATTTTCTACAGTGCTTTCCTATGCCCAAATAACTATCCTCCACCAAATGCCAGCTCAATCTATTCATTATTTTGAGCCCAGCTTCAACATTCGTATTTATGTCCAGTGTTGTACTTTGCAAAGCAAGTACCACCTAGGCTCCTCCTTTTGAGCTGAAAATTTGTGAAGACGGTCTTCTTAGTAACTATTTATCCTCAGCCAAAACTTACGCCCATTAGCCATGTGCATTTCCCGTACTGCTAATCAAACACTTGGCTACTTATTCATGTTTGAGCATCGATCGGTCTCCTCGTGAGAATCTAATGTTGTGATTTTCTTCCTAGCACCTACCTGGGGAGTGCCCAACCCGCTAGACATGCCTAGGCCGCCGAGAACACACGGCAACGCCACGGTCATGCGGTGACCACGCGGCGGGCATGCGATTTTACGCGCTCTAGAGTTGGGGCCCTCGGCCACCGTCCAAACCTCGACCTATCGCCACCAAACCATGTATTTATGATTAAATAGGTACTTATGTAACTAGAAATGATTTTTGGAAAAAATAAATAGCAAACTATGAGGCAGCTGCAATTCAAATTTGACCTGCTTCCTGCTGAATCGGCAGGAATTTGTCTTTTTCACCAGAGGTGGATCAGACACCCAACCATTTTGTCAATTGTGCATTAAATATGGCCTAGTATTTTATAAAATTGATTAGGTCCAATTTTGCAACAAATATATGGTAGGTCCTTCACAAAAAAAACTCATTTCGGGCATTCGGAAAATGGAAAATGTATTTTCCGTGCAAAGAAAATGAAAATTCCCTTTGGCAACATTGTTTGGAATTCCAAGATGCACCCTTGTGCACAATATGAGATCATTTGAACAAACTATGCCATGAATGTGGCCATAAGATTGATCATTTGGCTTGAAAGCCATGAATCTTCACGCATGATAGCTCATTTCTGAGAACACTTTTTAAAAATAATTTCCATATTACAAGTTTATTATTTTTCCTGGAAACTTGGTCACATATAATGACACAATGCGAAGGTTTTCCAATTTTTTGATTTTTTTGAATTTTTTATGCCCATTTCAAAATGCGGTCAAATCGGCGGGCTTGACCGTTCCTAGCTAGTGGTTGAATCTTGGAATTTTTTTGGTGTTTCTCTTATTAAATAGATACTTTTATACCTAGAAATGATTTTTGGAAAAAATAAAGATCAAACTATGAGGCAGCCGCAGTTCAAATTTGACCCGCTTCCTACTGAATCGGCGGGAATTTGTCTTTTTCACCAGAGGTGGATCAAAACTTTTGACACCCAACCATTTTTTAAATTGTGCATTAAATATGGCCTAGTATTTTATACAATTGATTTGGTCCAATTTTGCAACAAATATATGGTAGGTCCTTCACAAAAAAAACTCATTTCGGGCACTCGGAAAATGAAAAATGTATTTTCCGTGCAAAGAAAATGAAAACTCCCTTAGGCAACATTGCTTGGAATTCCAAGATGCACCCTTGTGCACAATATGAGATAATTTGAACAAACTATGCCATGAATGTGGCCAAAAGATTGATCATTTGGCTTGAAAGCCATGAATCTTCACGCATGATAGCTCATTTCCAAGAACACTTTTTTAAAAGAATTTCCGTATTACAAGTTTATTATTGTTCCTGGAAACTTGGTCACATATAATGACACAATGCGAAGGTTTTCCAATTTTTTGATTTTTTTTGAATTTTTTATGCCCGTTTTAAAATGCGGTCAAAACGGGGGGCTTGATCGCTCCGAGCTAGTGGTTGAATCTTGGAATTTTTTTGGTGTTTCTCTGATTAAATAGATACTTTTGTACCTAGAAATGATTTTTGGAAAAAAATAAAGAGCAAACTATGAGGCAACCGCAGTTCAAATTTGACCCGCTTCCTACTGAATTGGCGGGAATTTGTCTTTTTCACCAGAGGTGGATCAAAACTTTTGACACCCAACCATTTGGTCAATTGTGCATTAAATATGGCCTAGTATTTTAGAAAATTGATTTGGTCCAATTTTGCAACAAATATATGGTAGGACCTTCACAAAAAAACTCATTTCAGGCACTCGGAAAATGGAAAATGTATTTTCCGTGCAAAGAAAATGAAAACTCTCTTAGGCAACATTGTTTGGAATTCCAAGATACACCCTTGTGCACAATATGAGATCATTTGAACAAACTATGTCATGAATGTGGCCATAAGATTGAGCATTGGGGTTGAAAGCCAAGCATCTTCATGCTTGATAGCTCATTTCTGAGAACACTTTTTTAAAAAGAATTGTCGTATTACAAGTTTATTATTTTTCCTGGTAAGTTCGTCACATATAATCACACGATGCGAAGGTTTTCCAATTTTTTGATTTTATTTTTTATTTTTTATGCCCGTTTCAAAATGCGGTCAAAACGGCGGGAATGGCCATTCCTAGCTAAATGTTGAATCTTGGAAAACTTCTGATGTTTCTATGATTAAATAGATACTTATGTACCTAGAAATGACTTTTAACAAAAATAAAGAGCAAACTATAAGGTAGCTGCAGTTCAAATTTGACCCGCTTCCAGCTGGATAGGCGGAAATTTGTCTTTTTCACGAGAGGTGGGTCGAACTTTGGACACCCTACCATTTGGTCAATTGTGCATTAAACAGGGCCTAATATTTTATAAAATTGATGGAGTCTAATTTTGCAACAAATATCTGGTAGGTTCTGCACAAAAAAACCATTTTTGCCACTCGAAAAATGATTAAAATAGCTAGAAAGATCAGAAATGCATACAAATTGGTCCTTATCCATAAAATGTGGTCTAACTCTCGTGAAAATTTGTGTGATGCCCTTCTAGAAAATATTTTTGATAGCTGCTTCACAAAATCCCTCTATTTTGAGTACTTGAAAACTATTTTGAATCACTGATTTTCCGAACCAATCACAACTCGTCCCACGGATCGATGATGTGGCGCACATCCATCCATCCATCTCTCCATTCCACATCCATCCATCCATCTATGTACAGAAAAAATAAATAAAAAAGAGATACCCCACTCTCTCGCCGCCGCACCCAAACCCTAACTCCACTCCTCCCTCGTCCCCTCTCTCGCTGCCGCACCCAAACCCTAACTCCACTCCCCTCTCTCTCGCGATTCAGATGCACTCCTCGCAGCCGCCACCCCAGTTCAGCCGATCCCATCGCTAGCACCCGCGCGCCACCACCCGCTCGTCCTCGCCTTCCAGATCACACCGCCACCTCCCTCCAATCCCCTCCTGGATCTCTCCCTCGGTGAGCCACCGGCGAGCCCCTCTGCTTCCCGCGCACGCACAACCTCGGCTCCTGCTGCTATCCATCGACCCCGATGCTCCTGCTCCAGCCGGCATCTGGCGGAGCATCGCCACTCCGACCCCCTCCTTTCCCCACCCGCTCCTCTTGATCCCGCCCCGTTCCTCCCTATCGTCTTCTCCTTGCGACGCCCCACCCTTGATACGTCTCCAACGTATCTATAATTTTTGATTGCTCCATGCTACTTTATCTACTGTTTTAGGCAATATTGGGCTTTATTATCCACTTTTATATTATTTTTGGGACTAACCTATTAACCGGAGGCCCAGCCCAGATTTGTTGTTTTATGCCTATTTTAGTGTTTCGAGGAAAAGGAATATCAGACGGAGTCAAAACGGAACGAAATCAATTGGAGAAGTTATTTTTGGAAGGAAATCCACCTGATGGACTTGGACCCCACGTCAGAAGATACGAGAGGTGCTCACGAGGGTGGGGGCGCGCCCTCCTCCCCTGGGCGCGCCCCCCTGCCTCGTGGGGCCCCCATAGCTCCACCGACGTTCTCCTTTCACCCATATATACCTACGTACCCTAAAACTTCCAAAACAGAAGATAGATCGGGAGTTCCGCCGCTGCAAGCCTCTGTAGCCACCAAAAACCAATCGGGACCCCGTTCGGGCACCCTGCCGGAGAGGGATCCCATCACCGGAGGCCATCTTCATCATCCCGGTGCTATCCATGACGAGGAGTGAGTAGTTCACCCTCGGGGCTGAGGGTATGCACCAGTAGCTATGTGTTTGATCTCTCTCTCTCTCTCTCTCTCGTGTTCTCTCTCGTGTTCCAATCTATGGCATGATCTTGATGTATCCTGAGCTTTGCTATTGTAGTTGGATCTTATGATGTTTCTCCCCCTCTACTCTCTTGTGATGAATTGAGTTTCCCCTTTGAAGTTATCTTATCGGATTGAGTCTTTTATGAACACTTGATGTATGTCTTGGTGATCAACTTGCGGGTTTCGTGACATTGGGAACCTATGCATAGGGGTTGGCAC
Organism: Triticum timopheevii; assembly: GCA_963921465.1. Classification (NCBI taxonomy): domain Eukaryota; kingdom Viridiplantae; phylum Streptophyta; class Magnoliopsida; order Poales; family Poaceae; genus Triticum; species Triticum timopheevii. The sequence goes on along the minus strand of OY997264.1, from coordinate 558,977,420 downwards.
ACGTTCTTGATTCTCTGGTAGAAACTTTGGGGCACTCTTTGAAGTACTTTTATGTTGGTTGGATGAACCTGAGATTGTGTGATGCATATCGTATAATCATGCCCACGGATACTTGAGGTGACAATGGAGTATCTAGGTGACATTAGGGTTTTGGTTGATTTGTATCTTAAGGTGTTAGTCTAGTACGAACTCTTTTATAGATCGATCCGAAAGAATAGCTTTGTGGTGGTTTCGTACCCGACCATAATCTCTATGTTTGTTCTCCGCTATTAGTGTCTTTGGAGTGACTCTTTGTCGCATGTTGAGGGCTTGTCATATGTTCTATCTATGTTATTATTGTTGAGAGAACTTACACTAGTGAAAGTATGAACCCTAGGCCTTGTTTCCTACCATTGCAATACTATTTACGCTCACTTTTACCGTTAGTTACCTTTCTGTTTTTATATTTTCAGATTACAAAAACCTATATCTACTATCTATTTTGCACGTGTATCTTCATCTCTTCGCCGAACTAGTGCACCTATACAATTTACCATTGTACTGGGTGTGTTGGGGACACAAGAGACTTTTTGTTATTTGGTTGCAGGGTTGTTTGAGAGAGACCATCTTCATCCTACGCCTCCTACGGATTGATAAACCTTAGGTCATCCACTTGAGGGAAATTTGCTACTGTCCTACACCCTGTGCACTTGCAGACCCAACAACGTCTACAAGAAGAAGGTTGTGTAGTAGACATCAATCTCTTTTCTGGCGCCGTTGCCGGGGAGGCTAGGTAAGTGAAGGTATATCTTTAGATCTTGCAATCGAATCTTTTGTTTCTTGTTTTAGCACTAGTCTAGTTTATAAAAGAAAATTAAAAAAAATGGAGTTAAGTTTGTCTCAAACGCTTCGCCTTTTTAATATCTTTCGTGAGTATGATGGAAAGGATAATTGTGCTCAAGTACTAGAAGAAGAAATCTATAGAATGTTTTTATATGATGAGCATGATTGCAATGTTGTTAGTATGAATTCCTTGAATATCCATGATGCTAATGATATGCAAAGCCACAAGCTTGGGGAAGCTATGTTTGACGGAGATGATATTTTTTGTCCCCCAAGCTTTGATGAGCAAATTTACTATGATGAAAGCATGCCTCCTATTTATGATGATTATTGTGATGATACGTATGCTATAAAGAAGAAGTTTGCTTATGTGGAGAGTAGAAAATTTTCTATGCTTGTAGATCATGAAAAGAATGCTTTAGGTGCTGGTTATATTGTTGAATTCATTCATGATGCTACTGAGAATTATTATGAGAGAGGAACATATGCTTGTAGGAATTGCAATAATGTCAAGTTTCCTCTCTATGTGCTTAAATTCTTGAAGTTATGCTTGTTGTGCCATCCTATGCAAGATGATTATTGTTCCCATAAGTTGTTTGCTCACAAAATCCCTATGCATAGGAAGTGGGTTAGGCTTAAATGTGCTAGTCATATGCTTCATGATGCTCCCGTTATGTTTCAATTCTTATTTTTTTATATGAGCATCATTGTCATCATCATGCCTAGCTAGAAAGGCATTAAAGAAAAGCGCTTGTTGGGAGACAAAACATTTATCCTTACTGTTTTTGTGTGTCCACATGATTATTCTACTGTAGTAATCATGTTTTATAGCTTTTGTTTCAATAAAGTGCCAAGTAGAACCTTTGGGAAGACCTGGGTGAAGTTTATGTGATCTTGCTGTGAAAAACAGAAACTTTAGCGCTCACGAGATTAACTGCCAATTTTTACTGGAGAGTGATTTTAGGTTGATTCTTTTTGCAGATGATTAATAGACAAATTTCTCAGGTCCAGCAATTTATTTCATAATTTTTGGGGTTCCACAAGTATACGTTTTATACAGATTACTACAGACTGTTCTGTTTTTGACAGATTCTGTTTTCTATGTGTTATTTGCTTATTTTGATGAATCTATGAGTAGTATCGGAGGGTATGAATCATAGAAAAGTTAGACTACAGTAGATATTACACCAATATGAATTTAGAATGATTTCATTACAGTACCTAAGTGGTGGTTTTATTTTCTTATACTAACGGAGCTTACGAGTTTTGTTTTGAGTTTTGTGTGGTTGAAGTTTTCAAGTTTTGGGTAAGGATTCGATGGACTATGGAATAGAGAGTGGCAAGATCCTAAGCTTGGGGATGCCCAAGTCACCCCAAGGTAATATTCAAGGACAACCAAGCAACTAAGCTTGGGGATGCCCCGGAAGGCATCCCCTCTTTCGTCTTCGTCTATCGGTAACTTTACTTGGAGCTATATTTTTATTCACCACATGATATGTGTTTTTCTTGGAGCGTCAATTTTGTTTGTTAGTTTTTCTTTGATGTTAGTTAGAATAATGTTTTGCATCTTTAGTTTCAATAAAAAAGTCAAGGATAACCTTTGCCATGCTTATTTTGCTAGTTTGCATGTTGCTGTTTGAAAACAGAAAGTTTACCTCTGTTGCAAAATTTACCTAGAAAAGTAAGAGAATGGTATAATGTTGAATATTTTTGCATACTGAGCTCTGATAAATTTATTACAGTGGGAATTTTAGTTCATAATTTTTGGAGTCAGGGAAGTATTTATACTCTTGCATTCTTTACAGACTGTACTGTTTTGACAGATTGCTGTTATGGTTGCATTGTTTGCATATGTTTGCTTGTTTAATGATCTATTTGAGGATAGGAGTATTAAATATGCAGAGGCATTTAGTATGAAATGTTGATTAATAATTTAAGTGATTTGTTACAGTAGAATATGATAAGGTTTTGCATTGGTTTATACTAACCTATCTCACGAGTTCTTGTTGAGTTTGTTGTGAATGAAGCTTTTGATAAAAAGAGAAACCATGATATGAGAGGAATTAAGGAGACATAAAAGCTCATGCTTGGGGATGCCCAAGGCACCCCAAGATAATATTTCAAGAAGTCTCAAGCATCTAAGCTTGGGGATGCCCCAGTAGGCATCTCACCTTTCTTCTTCAACAACTATCGGTTAGTATCGGTTGAGCCTAAGTATTTGCTTCTTCACATGAGTTGTGCTATCCTTGCATTGTAGTTTTCTTTAGCTTTGCTTGCTGTTTGAATGAAGTACCAAGATATGAAATTCTTTAATGAGAGAGAGCCACACACAAATTGGAATTTGCTAGAATACTCTATGTGCTTCACTTATATCTTTTGAGCTTGATAGTTTTGCTCATAGTGCTTCACTTATATATTTTGAGCGTGATAATTTATGTTCTAGTGCTTCACTTAGATCTTTTAGAGCACGGTGGTGGATTTGTTTTAAAGAAACTTGATATCTCATGCTTCACTTAGATTATTTTGAGAGTTGTTAATAGCATGGTAATTTGCTTAACGTTAATATACTTGGTGTTCAAGATATGTGAAAGTTTCTTATGAGTGTGTTGAATACTAAGAAAAGTTTGATGCTTGATAATTGTTTTGAGATATGGAGATGGTAATATTAGAGTCATGCTAGTTGAGTAGTTGTGAATTTAAAGAATACTTGTGTTGAAGTTTGTGATTCCCGTAGCATGCACGTATGGTGAACCGTTATGTGATGAACTTGGAGGATGATTTATTTATTGATTGTCTTCCTTATGATTGGCGGTCGGGGACGAGCGATGGTCTTTTCCTACCAATCTATCCCCCTAGGAGCATGCTCGTAATACTTTGCTTTGATAACTTCTAGATTTTTGCAATAAGTATATGAGTTCTTTATGACTAATGTTGAGTCCATGGATTATACGCACTTTTTCCCATCCTTCCACCATTGCTAGCCTCTCTAATACCGCACACCTTTCGCCGGTATCATACACCCACCATAAACCTTCCTCAAAACAGCCACCACACCTACCTATTATGGCATTTCCATAGCCATTCCGAGATATATTGCCATGCAACTTTCCACCATTCCGTTTATTATGACACGCTCCATCATTGTCATATTGCTTAGCATGATCATGTAGTTGACATCGTATTTGTGGCAAAGCCACCTTTCATAATTCTTTCATACATGTCACTCATGAATCATTGCATATCCCGGTACACCGTCGGAGGCATTCATATAGAGTCATATTATGTTCTAAGTATCGAGTTGTAATTGTTGAGTTGTAAGAAAAATAAAAGTGTGATGATCATCATTATTAGAGCATTGTCCCAAGTGAGGAAAGGATGATGGAGGCCATGATTCCCCCACAAGTCGGGATGAGACTCCGGACGAAAAAAAGAGAAAAAAGAGGCCATAAAAAAAGGGAGAAAAGGCCCAAATAAAAAAATGAGAGAAAAAGAGAGAAGGGACAATGCTACTATCCTTTTACCACACTTGTGCTTCAAAGTAGCACCATGATCTTCATGATAGAGAGTCTCCTATGTTGTCGCATTCATATACTAGTGGGAATTTTTCATTATAGAACTTGGCTTGTATATTCCAATGATGGGCTTCCTCAAAACGCCCTAGGTCTTCGTGAGCAAGCGAGTTGGATGCACACCCACTTAGTTTCTTTTGTTGAGCTTTCATATACTTATAGCTCTAGTGCATCCGTTGCATGGCAATCCCTACTCACTCACATTGATATCTATTGATGGGCATCTCCATAGCCCGTTGATACGCCTAGTTGATGTGAGACTATCTTCCCTCTTTTTTGTCTTCTCCACAACCACCACTCTATTCCACATATAGTGCTATATCCATGGCTCACGCTCATGTATTGCGTGAAGATTGAAAAAGTTTTGAAAATGTTAAAGTATGAAACAATTGCTTGGCTTGTCATTGGGGTTGTGCATGATTTAAATACTTTGTATGGGGAAGATGGAGCATAACCAGAATATATGATTTTGTAAGGATAACTTTCTTTGGCCATGTTATTTTGAGAAGACATGATTGCTTTGATGAGTATGCTTGAAGTATTATTATTTTTGTGTCAATATGAACTTTTGTCTTGAATCTTTCGGATCTGAATATTCATATCACAATTAAGAAGATTTACATTGAAATTATGCCAAAGTATCACTCCGCATCAAAAATTCTTTTTTATCATTTACCTACTCGAGGACGAGCAGGAATTAAGCTTGGGGATGCTTGATACATCTCCAACGTATCTATAATTCTTGATTGCTCCATGCTACTTTATCTACTGTTTTAGGAAATATTGGGCTTTATTATCCACTTTTATATTATTTTTGGGACTAACCTATTAACCGGAGGCCCAGCCCAGATTTGCTGTTTTATGCCTATTTCAGTGTTTCGAGGAAAAGGAATATCAGACGGAGTCAAAACGGAACGAAATCAACTGGAGAAGTTATTTTTGGAAGGAAACCCACCTGATGGACTTGGACCTCACGTCAGAAGATACGGGAGGCGCTCACGAGGGTGGGGGGCGTGCCCTCCCCCCCTAGGCACGCCCCCTGCCTCGTGGGGCCCTCGTAGCTCCACCGATGTTCTCCTTTCACCCATATATACCTACGTACCCTAAAACTTCCAAAACAGAAGATAGATCGGGAGTTCCGCCGCCGCAAGCCTCTGTAGCCACCAAAAACCAATCGGGACCCCGTTCCGGCACCCTGCCGGAGGGGGCTCCCATCACCGGAGGCCATCTTCATCATCCCGGCGCTATCCATGACGAGGAGGGAGTAGTTCACCCTCGGGGCTGAGGGTATGTACCAGTAGCTATGTGTTTGATCTCTCTCTCTCTCTCTCTCTTGTGTTCTCTCTCGTGTTCCAATCTATGGCACGATCTTGATGTATCCCGAGCTTTGCTATTGTAGTTGGATCTTATGATGTTTCTCCCCCTCTACTCTCCTGTGATGAATTGAGTTTCCCCTTTGAAGTTATCTTATTGGATTGAGTATTTTATGAACACTTGATGTATGTCTTGGTGATCAACTTGCGGGTTTCATGACATTGGGAAACTATGCATAGGGGTTGGCACACGTTCTTGATTCTCTGGTAGAAACTTTGGGGCACTCTTTGAAGTACTTTTATGTTGGTTGGATGAATCTGAGATTGTGTGATGCATATCGTATAATCATGCCCATGGATACTTGAGGTGACAATGGAGTATCTAGGTGACATTAGGGTTTTGGTTGATTTGTATCTTAAGGTGTTATTCTAGTACGAACTCTTTTATAGATCGATCCGAAAGAATAGCTTTGTGGTGGTTTCGTACCCGACCATAATCTCTACGTTTGTTCTCCGCTATTAGTGTCTTTGGAGTGACTCTTTGCCGCATGTTGATGGCTTGTCATATGTTCTATCTATGTTATTATTGTTGAGAGAACTTACACTAGTGAATGTATGAACCATAGGCCTTGTTTCCTACCATTGCAATACCGTTTACGCTCACTTTTACCGTTAGTTACCTTGCTGTTTTTATATTTTCAGATTACAAAAACCTATATCTACTATCTATTTTGCACTTGTATCTTCATCTCTTCGCCGAACTAGTGCACCTATACAATTTACCATTGTATTGGGTGTGTTGGGGACACAAGAGACTTTTTGTTATTTTGTTGCAGGGTTGTTTGAGAGAGACCGAGGGAGTCCTGGATTAGGGGGTGTCCGGATAGCCGGACTACCGTCATCGGCAGGACTGTCATCGGCCGGACTATCATCATCGACCGGACTCCAAGACTATGAAGATACAAGATTGAAGACTTCGTCCCGTGTCCGGATGGGACTTTCCTTGGCGTGGAAGGCAAGCTTGGCGATACAGATATGTAGATCTCCTACCATTGTAACCGACTCTATGTAACCCTAGCCCTCTCCGGTGTCTATATAAACCGGATGGCTTTAGTCCGTAGGACAGAACAACATCAACCCTTACAATCATACCATAGGCTAGCTTCTAGGGTTTATCCTCCTTGATCTCGTGGTAAATCCACTCTTGTAAACATCCACAATATCAATATCAATCAAGCAGGACGTAGGGTTTTACCTCCATCAAGAGGGCCCGAACCTGGGTAAAACATCGTGTCCCTTGTCTCCTGTTACCATCCGCCTAGACGCACAGTTCGGGACCCCCTACCCGAGATCCGCCGGTTTTGACACCGACATTGGTGCTTTCATTAAGAGTTCCTCTGTGTCGTCACCGATAGGATTGATGGCCTCTTCAATCAACAACGACGCAGTCATGGGTGAGACTTTTCTCCCCAGACAGATCTTCGTATTCGGCGGCTTCGCACTGTGGGCCAACTCACTTGGCCATCTGGAGCAGATCGAAAGCTACGCCCCTGGCCGTCAGGTCAAGTTTGGAAGCCTAAACTTCACGGACGATATCCGCGGGGACTTGATCTTCGGTGGATCAGAGCCACAGCCGAGCGTGCCGCGCTGTCACGATGGGCATGACCTAACTCTGCCGCCGGACAGCACCTTGGAGGCCGCACACGAATCTGCTCCGACCCATAGTCCAGAGCTGATCGCACAGATCGAGGACGGATGGCTGGACACCGCCTCGGGAGCTGCAACTTCTACGGCGATGGAGCCGAACACTGACCTTGTCCCGCATAAAGCTCATGACTCCGAGGTGCCGGACTCCCTGCCGGACTCCGAACCTCCTGCGCCCCTGCCGATCGAATCCGATTGGGCGCCGATCATGGAATTCACCGCTGCGGACACCTTTCAGCACTCACACTTTGGCAACATCTTAAATTCGCTGAAGCATCTCTCGCTATCCGGAGAGCCCTGGCCGGATTACGGCCAGGATGGTTGGGAAGCGGACGACGAAGAAATTCAGAGCCCACCCACCACCGACTTCGTAGCCACCGTCGATGATCTAACCGACGTACTCGACTACGACTCCGAAGACATCGACGGTATGGATGACGCTGCCGGAGACTACCAAGAACCAGTGCCAACAGGACACTTGAAGACCACCTCGTCATATGACATATACATGGTGGACACCCCAAAAGATGGGGATGGCGAAGAAGCAGCGGAGGCCGACTCCTTAAAGAAACAGCCCAAGCGCCGACGTCAGCGGCGCCGCTCTAAATCCCGCCATAGCAAGACTGGAGATCCCGGCACATGAGATAATAACACCCCAGAAAGTGCCGAAGATAACCCCCTCCAGCAAGATTCAGCGCAGGAGGAGGCAGAAGCAAGCCCTCACGAGGGGGCGGCAGACGAAGAGGTCGAGGATGATAATTACATACCTCCCTCCGGAGACGAGGCAAGCCTCGACGACGACGAATTCGTCGTGCCGGAGGATCCCGTCGAACAAGAGCGTTTCAGACGCAGGCTAATGGCCACGGCAAATAGTCTAAAGAAAAAGCAGCAACAGCTTCAAGCTGATCAAGACCTGCTGGCCGACAGATGGACCAAGGTCCTCGCGGCCGAAGAGTATGAACTCGAACGCCCCTCCAAAAGCTACCCAAAACGCAAGTTGCTCCCCCAACTAGAGGAGGAAGCATACAAACCTACATCACCAGTGCACAATACGGAAGACCGACCACCTCGTGGCCGCGACAGAGAGGCATGTAAGCCCTCCACCAAAACCGTACCCCGGCACCGCTCAAAAAGCACGAAGCCACGGGGGAACGCGCTGGACTTTCGGGATGTATTGGAGGACAAGGCAAGACAATCCAGATCTATCTATGGATCACGTGGGCGCCCCAAGACCCACGACGAATACCGTCGCGCCGGATACAATTACTCCGGCCGGGTCGAACACAGCAGACAACACTCTCTTGAGCTACGTCGCGATATCGCTCAATACAGAGGCGCCGTACACCCACTATGCTTCACTGACGAAGTAATGGATCATCAAATCCCTGAAGGGTTTAAACCCGTTAACATCGAATCCTACGATGGCACTACAGACCCCGCGGTTTGGATTGAGGATTATCTCCTTCACATACATATGGCCCGCGGCGATGATCTTCACGCCATCAAATATCTGCGACGAGTGGCTGGCCCGGCACCTAGGACAAGAAAAGCCGAAATCCATGGCAGCCCTCACATCACTCATGACCCGCTTCTATGCGGGAGAGGATAGCTGGCTAGCTCGCAGCAACAACCTCAGCAAAAATGCTGGCAGTCCGGATACAAAGGACCGCAACGGTAGGTCGCGTCGAAACAAAAACAAACGCCGCATTAACGGCGACAGCAATGAGGATACGGCAGTCAATGCCGGATTCCGAGGCTCCAAACCCGGTCAACAAAAGAAGCCATTTAAAAGAACCACTCCGGGCCCGTCCAATTTGGACCGAATACTCGACCACTCTTGTCAAATACATGGAACCCCCGAAAAGCCAGCTAGCCACACCAACAGAGATTGTTGGGTATTCAAGCAGGCAGGCAAATTAATTGCCGAAAACAATGACAAGGGGCTGCACAGCGATGACAAGGAGGAGACCCGGCCGCCGAACAACAGAGGACAAAAGGGATTCCCCCCTCAAGTTCGGACGGTAAACATGATATACGCAACGCATATACCCAAGAGGGAGCGGAAGCATGCACTAAGGGACGTATACGCGATGGAGCCAGTCGCCCCAAAATTCAACCCATGGTCCTCTTGCCCGATCACTTTCGATCGAAGAGACCATCCGACCAGTATCCTCCATGGCGGATTCGTCGCATTGGTTTTAGACCCAATCGTCGATGGATTTCACCTCAGGAGAGTCCTGATGGACGGCGGCAGTAGCCTGAACCTGCTTTATCAGGATACAGTGCGCAAGATGGGCATAGACCCTTCAAGGATTAAACCTACAAAGACGACCTTCAAAGGCATCATACCAGGTGTTGAGGCCAACTGTACAGGCTCAGTCACACTGGAAGTGGTCTTCGGATCCCCGGATAATTTCCGAAGCGAGGAGTTAATCTTCGACATAGTCCCGTTCCGCAGTGGCTATCACGCTCTGCTCGGACGAACCGCGTTCGCAAAATTCAACGCGGTGCCGCATTATGCATACCTCAAGCTCAAGATGCCAGGCCCTCGCGGAGTCATCACGGTCAATGGAAACACGGAACGCTCCCTCCGAACGGAGGAACATACAGCGGCTCTCGTGGCAGAAGTACAGAGCAACCTTTTAAGGCAATTTTCAAGTCCGGCCGTTAAACGACCGGACATGGCCAAATGCGCCCGGAGCAACATCAACCAAGACCACCTGGCACGTTCCGAGCACGCGTAGCAATGCGGCCTCAACCCCAGCCCTCGCACAATTGCAAGAGAAACTCTCCGCGTACATAATTACGCCCTGGAGATACCATGGGCATAGGGGAGAGGCACAACCACAACAGACCCAGAGTGCGGTTCGACCACACCAGGGGCTCCCAAGTGTGTCGCTCTTTTTATCTTTTATTTTTCTCTTTTTTTCTACATAACTCTGTCCGGCGGCGAACCTGCCGAACTCATGATGCAACAGCCAGGGAGGGACAAAGGCTGCGACGAACACTCAGGTGGTCTCCATTACGAGCATTAAATTTGTTAAATACACCATTCCGCGGCCTACCCCTGGAGGGACACGCCTTTAATTCGTCCAATCCCTTGCTTTCCGCACTATTTGTATCATTCCTCACTCATAGCAGATCTTCTTGAATAAAATGCAGCACTTTTTGCCAATAATTGCATTACTTTATATATATATATATATATTCATTTACGACATGTTGCATCCGTATATTTTGGTACGGCCAAATACACCAGGGGCTTATGTTCCCCGCATTATGGTGTGATAAAGTCCGAATACTTTCACAAGTGCGGCACCCCGAACTTATAGCATTATATGAATTGGCTCCGAATCATGTCTTGGGTCAATAGTTGGGTTTGCCTGGCTCCCATGTTTGGCACCTTACGTTCCGTTCTATCGGCTAAGGTAGCACTGGGAGAACCACTGCGATTGCGCCCCGGTTGAGCCGGGTTAACGCCTCAGTGGAGAAAGCTAAAACTGACTGTCATGATAAGGCGAGAGACTGGTCGCTGTTTGAGAGGTCTTTTCGGGTCCTTAAAGACTCACGCCGCTTCGAGCGAAGTACCGGATAATGTCCGACGAAGGCGTGGATAGCGCCCCGAATTCGGTCTTCCGGATACTAGGGGCTTCGCCGAAATTTAAAATTATAGAATTCTATGGCTAAGTGAGAGTGTTCAAGCACTATAAGTCCGGTTGCCTTGTTCGTTGTGTTGAGCGCCTCCCTCGATGGACCCAAAAATGGGAACAAGAGTGCTCAAGTTTATCCCGAACACCCCAGCACTAGTGGCATGGGGGCTGAAGCCAACGACTTGCCATCTCTCAGATTTTATAAACGGCCGCACAGAAGGTAATATTTTAAATTAAACAAGCGTTGCTTAGCGCATATGAACAAAGTTTTCAGCGCACGGGATAATACATAGCGAGTTTACTCAATAATTACATCCCTGGGGCACTCATCCGCAATCTTGCGGGCACCCTTCAGGACAGTCCTATAGTACATCTCGGGCGTATGATATTCCTTGCCCGCTGGTGGTGCATCAGTGATTAACTTCTCCGCATCCAGCTTGCCCCAATGCACCTTTGCGCGGGCAAGGGCCCGACGAGCACCTTCAATACAGGAGGAGCGCTTGATAACCTCCACCCAGGGGCACGCATCCATCAACTGCCGCACGAGGCCGAAGTAGCTCCCAGGCATGGCCTCTCCAGGCCACAGCCGGACTATGAGGCCCTTCATGGCCTGCTCGGCTACCTTGTGGAGCTCGACCAGCTGCTTCAGCTGGTCTCTAGGGGGCACCGGATGGCCGGCCTCAGCATACTGAGACCAGAAGACCTTCTCCGTTGAGCTCCCCTCCTCGGCTCGGTAGAATGCGGCGGCATCAGACACGCTGTGAGGCAGATCTGCAAACGCCCCTGGAGAGCTCCGAATTCGGGTAAGTAACACGTAATTTACATTCACATGCTTGCTTTGCATGAAAAATGCCTTACCCGCCGCTATCTTCTTCACCGACTCAATCTCCTGAAGGGACTTATGGGCCTCGGCCTTGGCGTCTTTGGCACTTTCGAGAGCCAAGGCAAGCTCGGACTCTCGAGTCTTTGAGTCACGCTCCAAACTCTCATGCTTTTCCATGAGAGCCTGGAGCTCTTGCCGAACCGTCGCCACCTGCGCCTCTTGCTTTTCTCGCTCTGTCCGTTCCGCGGCTGCATTACGTTCGGCCGCGGACACAGCCTCCTTCAGGGTTGCCACCTCGTTCGTGGCTCCTGCAGTACCCATGTTATCCTTGTTATTCTTTTATTGCAACCTAAATCCTTTTCTGTAAGGTAACTATTCAAAGCGGTGTTACTCACCTTATTTGTCCTGGAGCTGCTTCTTGGCACGGTCGAGCTCTTGCTCGGACCGCTCGAGCTCCTGCTTCAAAACACCGACCTCCGCAGTCAGTGCGGCAGAGGTCAGTAGCGCAGCCTGCAACCCATATTGACATAATTTTTTAGCAACCCTGCGTATATCTTTTTCTTCAGATCCTCAGTCCGGCTTTTCTTTCCGAACACCGAACCGAGCATCAGGGGCTACTGTCTATGCGATATTACATTGCATATTTTTAACTTCTTACCTCAAAGCCTGATAGAAGGCTACTGCAGGCTTTGGTCAGCCCGCTCTTGGCGAGCTGTACCTTCTGAATCACCGCACTCATAATAGTGCGGTGTTCTTCCTTGATGGAAGCGCTCTGGAGCGCCTCCAACAAATTGTCCGGCACCTCCGGTTGGACGGAAGCCGCTGGCGTCACGGTCTTGCCCTTCTTGCGAAGGGGCCGCCGACCGGACTCCAGGACCACTGCGGGTTCCGATGTGGAGTCCGGTGCAAAGTGCGGGAGGCCGCCTTGTGGCGCCTCCGGAGCCTCCCCTTGATGGGTCCCTTCTTGGGATCCCACCTCGGCGTCCTCGGTGTCGCGAGGGGTGGAGGCGGTCGGGATGGAGTCTACATCCGACGGAGCCAACGACCCGCTCGATGAAGTGGGGAGATCATCATTGGCCGGACTACAGGCAGCATGCGGCATTAGAATGACACTATGTGACACAAAAGAAAAATCATTCAGGAATCCGGATACTTACGATCTCGCCGCAGGCCTGGCCCTTGAAGGCCATTCTTCCTCGCCGAGGTTGATGTTGGCGGAGCTGTCCGGGGGAATAGTCCTTCCCCTCTTGGACCCTTCGGCCTCCCCTGTTTGGGAAGCCTTCCTCTTCCTGTCTCCCTCCTCTGGGAGAGAGTCCTCTTTCTCCTCCTCATTTTCGGGGGAGGAGTCCGCCTCGGAGTCATCGGACACCTGAAAACGGGAACTCTTTCGAGTACCCGCGGCCTCCTTATTGGCCTTCTTCTCCGGCACCACGTGCGGTGCCGGAACCAGCAGCCCCGCTAGACGGGCGTCTACTGGGTTTTCTGGCATAGGAGCCGGGCAGATGATCTGCTCCGCCTTCCTCATCCAGTCCTGTCAAAGGAAAAGGGGAAATTAAAACCCGCATAGAGTCAAACTATGAAAAGCAAGTGTCCCGTAAAGGGGTAGAATCACTTACCTCGTCAGCTTGGTGCTGCGAGCGAAATCCGCGATCTTTAGTCGCGGATGTGGGGGCTTCGGCGCCCTTAAACAGCACCCTCCAGGCGCCTTCGTACGTCGTGTCAAAGAGCCCGCTCAACGCCTGGTGCTGTTCCGGATCAAACTCCCACAGACCGAATGCCCGCTCTTGGCATGGGAGAATCCGGCGGACGAGCATGACTTGGACCACGTTAACCAGCCTGAGCTTCTTCACCAGCTTCTGGATACAGGCTTGGAGTACCGTCAGCTCCTCCGAACTACCCCACAGCAAGCCCTTCTCTTTCCAGGAGGTGAGCTGCGTAGGGATACCAGATCTAAACTCGGGGGCCGCCGCCCACGCAGGGTCGCGCGGCTTGGTGATATAGAACCACCTCGATTGCCACCCCTTGACAGATTCCACGAAGGCCCCTTCGAACCAAAGGACGTTGGGCATCTTGCCCAACATGGCGGCTCCGCACTCTGCTTGAGTGCCCTTCACTACCTTTGTCTTGACATTGAAGGTCTTGAGCCACAAGCCGAAGTGGGGCTGGATGCAGAGGAAGGCCTCGCACACGACGATAAATGCCGAGATGTTGAGGAAGAAGTTCGGCGCCAGATCATGTAAATCCAGGCCGTAATAGAACATGAGCCCCCGGACAAAGGGGTGAAGTGGAAAGCCCAGTCCGCAGAGGAAGTGGGGAAGGAAAACGACCCTCTCATGGGGCCTGGGGGTGGGGATGAGCTGCCCCTCGTCGGGCAGCCGGTGCGCGATGTCGCCGGAGAGGTATCCGACGCCGTGCAGTTTGGCGATGTGCTCCTCCGTAACGGAGGAGGTCATCCACTTGCCTCCCGCTCCAGACATGGCTGGGGAAGGTTGAGACGAGATGTGCGTGCTTGGGCGCTGGAGCTCGAGTGCGCGGAGATGGATAAGCAAAGGAGGAAGAAGGCGTAGGTGAAAAGGTGAATCCTTATCCCTTATATAGGTGGACGAAGTCTATGCGTCCCCCACCTGCCTGGTAAAACTCGCTTATCTCCCAAGCGTCACCATCAATGGCGCGGTTGGGTTACCCACGTCCGTATTGATGAGAATCCCGGATTAAGGGGGAACACGATCTCTGCTTCGACAAGACGTGCCAAGGAAACCGCTTCGCTAAATGCGCCGAGGTGGTAAAGTAAAAAACGATTCAAGTAATGGCTTGGTAGTGGTGTGACGTCATGCCGCAAAAAACGTAAGCAAATTGAACTTGTGCATATTATTCTCTCTACGGTGGAATGTGTAATTTATTTATAGAGCCGGACACTATCCTGGTGTTCACAATCTTCTACGAATTATTCGGAGGAGGAACCCGCCTTGCAATGCGGAACAATATGCGTGCCGGACTCATCGTCATTGAAGCCTGGTTCAGGGGCTACTGAGGGAGTCCTGGATTAGGGGGTGTCCGGATAGCCAGACTACCGTCATCGGCCAGACTATCATCGGCCGGACTATCATCATCGACCGGACTCCAAGACTATGAAGATACAAGATTGAAGACTTCGTCTCGTGTCCAGATGGGACTTTCCTTGGCGTGGAAGGCAAGCTTGGCGATACGGATATGTAGATCTCCTACCATTGTAACCGACTCTATGTAACCCTAGCCCTCTCCAGTATCTATATAAACCGGATGGCTTTAGTCCGTAGGACAGAACAACATCAACCCTTACAATCATACCATAGGCTAGCTTCTAGGGTTTAGCCTCCTTGATCTTGTGGTAGATCCACTCTTGTAAACATCCACAATATCAATATCAATCAAGTAGGACCTAGGGTTTTACCTCCATCAAGAGGGCCCGAACCTGGGTAAAACATCGTGTCCCTTGTCTCCTGTTACCATCTGCCTAGACGCACAGTTCGGGACCCCCTACCCGAGATCCGCCGGTTTTGACACCGATAGAGACCATCTTCATCCTACGCCTCCTACAGATTGATAAACCTTAGGTCATCCACTTGAGCGAAATTTGCTACTGTCCTACAACCCTGTGCACTTGCAGGCCCAACAACGTCTACAAGAAGAAGGTTGTGTAGTAGACATCAACCCTCCACCAGGCCCTCTGCTAGTCCGAGCCCCTCGCTCCCTTCTCCACCAGGCCCTCCACCTTCGCTCGACTTGACCATGTCATCGTGGGGGATGGGGTCATCGGGCTCACGGCCAAGCTCGACAAGGTGGAGCTCGTGTGCGCCCACGACGATCCCAAGCACAACGCCAGCTTCTGCTTCCTCTACTACGCGGACGCCGAGGCCACGGTGGAGCGTGCGGCGCAGGTCGATGGCGTAGGTCGCAGGCATGGTGGAGCCCATCTATCCACCCATCTTCCCCAAAGTTTCCTTCGACAAGTAGCAGCAGCGGAAGGCCATGGCGACGGACGTGCAGATGGGCGGCGGCGCGGCGGAGACGGAGACGTTCATGTTCTAGACGAAGATCAACCAGCTGCTCTCGCTCATCAACAACACCTTCTACTCCAACAAGGAGATCTTCCTCCGCGAGCTCATCTCCAACTCGTATATGTACTCCTCTCTTCCTTCCTTCCTTCCTTCCTCTATTTCCTCTGCTTCTCTCTCTGCCTTGTTTGTTTGTTCATCGTCAGAGTCAGAGATGATTGATTGGTGGCTCGATTTGCTCACACGCGAATGCTACTCTGCTTTGCTTGCAGGTGCTTGACAAGATCTGGCTCGAGAGCCTAACGGACAAGAGCAAGCTTGATGCCAGCCGGAGCTCTTCATCCGCCTCGTCCCCGATAAGCCCAACAAGACGCTCTCCATCATCGACAGCGGCGTAGGCATGACAAAATCAGGTACTATATATGTGCGCCTTCCCTTCCTCCTCTCCACTCTCAAATCTCATGGAGGAATTTTTTACGTGTGCCATCGTAGCTGAGTCCCTGAATGTCTGCATTTCTAGAGAACTAATTCAGAGTTTCATACTGAATATTCATTTGCCTACTAGACTTCTGACGGGAAGTAAATTGCAGTGTCGTGAGCCTCCACTGAGTTGCAGTGCTCCTCCACTTGCATATGTCGTCTTAACATGTGGTGATACTTATATGGTGCTGAATAATTCCTCTATGATGCCAATTGCACAATAATGTTATGGTGATCTAGTTGTCCATTCAATGTCAGATGACGTGTGACTGCACACACTGAAAATTCACCTTCTCTAAACCTTATATGGTCCACAGCTTGCCTCTGCTATTTACTGTGATGTCATATGCAATTCAATCGAAGTTCAAATCCCCAAATATTTGGCTAGTTGACTATTGAAAATTTAGCTACTCCACAAGGTGTTCCATTGAAAGCACAAGTGCTCCCGAGGTGGTTTTGGTAATTAATGTCAACATATATCTTGTTGGACTAACACTTTTATCTAGTATGTTTCAGATAAGTTCAACAATGGAGTGGCATGGACTAAAAGATGTGGGAACTCCTTCAAGAAGTTAAGGACAAAGGATTGGCTCAAGCTTCAAGCTCAAGATTCTTAATTTTCTATTTTAGTGATCCAAGATCACATTGAGTCTATAGGAAAAGCCAATACTATCAAGAAGGGATGAGGTGTTGCTTAATGAGTTTCTTGCTCCGCAGTGCTTAGTGATATGCTCCAAGACCCTCAACTACTTTCCCACTTCCACACGTATGACCTAAACCTAAAATTCAAACTCGGCCCCACCGATTCTTTCTATCCGGCGCCACCGAGTTCAGATGTCATAGCCACTGCTACAAACCCTAGGCAAATCGGTCTCACCGATAGGGATCTCGGTCTCACCGAGATGGGATTGTAATCTCTCTGTGTATGTCCATTATCAAAATCGGTCTCACTGAGTTTGAGCAATCGGTACTACCGAGATTGCAATACAAACTCTCTGGTTAACTTATTACCAAAATCGGTCCCACCGAGTTTGAGTAATCGGTCCCACCGAGTTTGCCTGACCAACTCTCTGGTTAGCTAATTACCAAAATCGGTCTCACCGAGTTTGTGTAATCGGTCTCACCGAGATTACGTTATGCCCTAACCCTAACCATATCGGTCCTACCGAGTTGCATATCGGTCCCACCGAAAATCCTAACTGTCACTAGGTTTACTAAATCGGTCTGACCGAGTTTGTTGATTCGGTCCCACCGAGATTGGTAAATTGTGTGTAACGGTTAGATTTTGTGTGGAGGCTATATATACCCCTCCACCTCCTCTTCATTCGTGGAGAGAGCCATCAGAACATACCTACACTTCCAGCATCCTATTTCTGAGAGAGAACTACCTACTCATGTGTTGAGGCCAAGATATTCCATTCCTACCATATGAATCTTGATCTCTAGCCTTCCCCAAGTTGCTTTCCACTCAAATCTTCTTTCCACCAGATCCAAATCCTATGAGAGAGAGTTGAGTGTTGGGGAGACTATCATTTGAAGCACAAGAGCAAGGAGTTCATCATCAATGCACCGTTTGTTACTTCGTGGAGAGTGGTGTCTCCTAGATTGGCTAGGTGTCACTTGGGAGCCTCCGACAAGATTGTGGAGTTGAACCAAGGAGTTTGTAAGGGCAAGGAGATCGCCTACTTCGTGAAGATCTGCCGCTAGTGAGGCAAGTCCTTCGTGGGCGACGGCCATGGTGGGATAGACAAGGTTGCTTCTTCGTGGACCCTTCTTGGGTGGAGCCCTCCGTGGACTCGCGCAACTGTTACCCTTCGTGGGTTGAAGTCTCCATCAACGTGGATGTACGATAGCACCACCTATTGGAACCACGACAAAAACATCCGGGTCTCCAATTGCGTTTGAATCCTCCAAAACCCTTCCCTTTACATTCTTGCAAGTTGCATGCTTTACTTTCCGTTGCTCATATACTCTTTGCATGCTTGCTTGTTGTGTATTGTGAATGTTAAAGTTGTGCCTAAACTCCACTTAAACTTAAAGAAGTTAAAAACTGCAACTTTGGTACTTAGTGTCTAATCACCCCCCTCTAGACACCTCTTCTCAAGGTCCTACAAGTGGTATCAGAGCATTGGTCTCCATTGCCTTGTATTAATCACCATTGGAGGAAGATGTATGAGTCTACTTTGGGGAGTCTTAGACATAGAGTGCCTATTCTTGATGGAGAGTATTTTCATGAGTGGAAAAATGAGATGCTTGTAATTTTCAGTCAATATCATTTGAACAAGTACATTGCTAGCCCTTGTGCACCTCATGTTGATCCTATGCATCCTACCCTTGATGAGTCAATTGACATGATTTGCAATCTTAGAACTGTTGAACTTATCATTAGAGGCTTGCCTAGAAACTTGATTAGAAACTTGCCTACTCTTAAGTGTGCCTACACCATATGGAAATTTCTTGAGGAACGCTTTCCAAATTATTCCTTGAAAAATCTAGATGAAATTCTCCATAAGTCCATTGCTTTGAGTAAGATGAGTACTAGTGATCCTATGTTTGGTGATCGTCTATTTGAACTTACAAACCTTATGCATGCCAAAGGAGATGTTGGAATTATTGGTGATATTATTTCCGAAGCTATAAGAATTCATAAGCAAGATCATTGTCAAACTCACTCTAACGAATTACCCTCTCTAGGACTTGATCCACCACATGACGATGTTGAACATGGATACTATGATGAGGATGATGATAGTGACTTTGATCTTGATGATGCAATGAGACATTTTGGTCTTATGGCAAATCTTCGGGGATATATGTCAGGAGGAAAGGAATGGGTTCTTGATAGTGGATGTACCGATCACATGACCGGAGATAAGGACATGTTTCATGAGCTTGCTGAAAATGATAGTCCTCAAAAGTACGTCACTTTTGGTGACAACTCAAAGGGTAAGGTGGTTGGCCTTGGTAAGGCGGCCATCTCACATGATAGCTCCATTCAGAATGTTATGCTCGTTGAATCTCTTGGCTACAACTTACTTTCAGTATCTAGACTTGCTGATTTCGGTTTCAATGTCCTATTTACTGAAGTAGATTGCCAAGTGCTTCGTCGAGACAATCATAAAATGGTCTTTACCGGTATACATAGAGGTGATCTTTACATTGTTGATTTCTCTAAAAAGGCTCAACCTAAAACTTGCTTCATTGCTAAATCCTCAAAAGGTTGGTTATGGCATAGACGACTAGGTCACGTTGGCATGAGAAACCTTGACAAGCTTATTAAAGGGAATCATATCCTTGGTGTTAACGATGTCATATTTTATAAGGATAGACATTGCAGTGCTTGTCAAGCAGGTAAACAGGTTGGAGGAAGGCATCCCGTGAAAACATCATGACCACAAGGAGGCCACTTGAGCTACTTCACATGGATCTTTTTGGTCCCAACGCTTACAAGAGTCTCGGTGGAAATTCTTTTGGTCTAGTTATAGTTGATGATTTTTCAAGATTTACGTGGGTGTTCTTTCTCGATGATAAATCACAGGTCCACAAGATCTTCAAAAACTTCGCCAGGAAGGCTCAAAATCAGTTTGAAGTGAAGATCAAGAAGGTTGGCAGCGACAACAGAACGGAGTTCAAGAATGCAAATGTGGACACCTTTCTTGACGAAGAAGGGATTTCACACGAGTTCTCGGCTACATACACACCTCAACAAAATGGAGTTGTTGAGAGGAAGAACTGGATGCTCATCGAAATGGGCGAGAACGATGCTTGATGAGTACAAGACGCCGAAGCACTTTTGGGCAGAAGCGGTTGAGACAGCTTGTCATGCAACAAATCGCTTGTATCTTCACAAGCTACTCGACAAGACGGCATACGAGCTCCTCAACGGTAACAAACCCCAAGTTGGATACTTTCGAGTATTCGGCTCAAAGTGCTACATTCTTGATAAGCATCGTCGTTCTAAATTTGCTCCTAAGTCTCATGAAGGTTTCCTTCTAGGTTATGGCTCAAACTCTCACACTTACCATGTCTACAACAATTTCACCCGAAAGGTTGAAGAGACGGTAGATGTGAAGTTTGATGAATCTAACGGCTCGCAAGTAGAGCAATTGCCAATTGATGTAGGAGACAATGATCCTTTGGAAGCAATCCAAGACTTGTCTATTGGCAAGGTCCGTCCAACGTAAGTGAAGGAGAGTACCTGGTCCGTCCAAGTGGAAGCTTCTACTTCACGACAAGGTGAACCAAGAGTTGATACGGAAGCATCCACAAGTGGAACACACCAAGATGAAGAAAATGAGGAAGTGCATCAAGATGAACGTCAACAACCTCCTTCTCCACCACGACAAGAGAATGACAATGCCAACAATGAAGAAGGCCAAGAAGAAGAACAAGATGAAGAAGAAGTTCAACCAAGAAAAAAGCAAAAGCTTTCACGAGTTCGAGCAAGAATTGCTAAAGACCATCTCGTAGAGCAAATCTATAATGATATTCAAACCGGGAGAATCACTCGCTCTAAAACTCGTTTAGCTAACTTTTTTGAAAACTATTCTTTCATCTCTAGCATTGAACCTATGAAGGTCGAAGAAGCATTGGAAGATCCGGATTGGATAAATGCCATGCATGAAGAGCTACACAACTTTGAGAGAAACCAAGTTTGTACATTGGTTGAGAAGCCCGACAACAACCACAACATCATCGGTACCAAATGGGTGTTTCTCAACAAGTAAGATGAAGATGGACAAGTAGTTCGCAACAAAGCATGTCTCGTCGCCCAAGGCTACACACAGGTCGAAGGTATCGACTATGGTTAGACTTATGCTCCCGTTGCTAGACTTGAATCCATTCGCATCTTACTTGCCTATGCTAATCACCATGATATCACCTTGTAACAAATGGACATTAAAATTGCTTTTGTAAATGGTGAAATAGAGGAGGAAGTTTATGTTAAACAACCTCCCGGCTTTGTCAATCCTAAGAAACCCAATCATGTTTACAAACTTCACAAAGATCTTTATGGTCTTAAACAAGCTCCTAGAGCTTGGTATAAATGCTTGACCAAGTTTCTTCTTGAAAAGGGATTTGAAATTGGGAAAATTGATTCCACACTTTTTACTAAAAGGGTTAATGGATAATTATTTGTATGCCAAATTTATGTTGATGATATCATATTTGGATCAACTAACCCTCATTTTAGTGAGAAGTTTGGGAAGCTAATGTCCGATAAGTATGAGATGTCTATGATGAGTGAACTCAAATTTGGTTTGCAAATCAAGCAAACTAAGGAAGGTACTTTTGTTTCTCAAACGAAGTACACTAAGGACTTATTCATGAAGTTCAATATGCAAGAATGCAAAGGTATGACTACACCCATGCCTACTAGTGGACATCTTGATTTGACCAAAGATGGTGAACCGGTTGATCAAAAGGTTTATGGCTCTATGATTGGTTCATTGTTATACCTATGTGCTTCACGCCCCGATATTATGCTAAGTGTGTGCATGTGTGCAAGATATCGAGCTTCTCCTAAAGAATGTCATCTTAAGGCCGTAAAAAGGATAGTGAGATACTTAATTCATACACCAGATTTTGGCATTTGGTATCTTAAGAGGGCATCTTTCGATCTTGTTGGCTACTCCGACTCGGACTATGCAGGAGACAAGGTTGATAGAAAGTCCACTTCGGGTACTTGTCAATTTCTTGGTAGATCTCTTATGTCTTGGTCCTCCAAGAAACAAAACTCGGTATCCTTATCTACCGCCGAAGCAGAGTACATTGCCGCTGGTTCATGTTGTGCTCAATTACTTTGGATGACCCAAACTCTTAAAGATTATGGGATATATGTGAAACATGTTCCATTGCTTTGTGACAATGAAAGTGCTATCAAAATTGGTCATAATCCCGTACAACATTCTCGAACTAAGCATATTGAAGTTCGTCATCATTTCATTCGAGATCATGTTGCTAAGGGTGACATTAATCTTAAGCATGTTCGCACCAAAAAGCAATTAGCGGATATATTCACTAAACCTCTTGATGAGAAAGGGTTTTGCAGGTTGAGAGGAGAATTGAACATCATAGATGCTTCAAACTTGGAGTAGAAACTCCATTGGATACATGCAAGACATGAGCTTATGACTAATCCTTGATATTTCTCTTATGATGAAAATCTTATGTCTTGGATATATTTGCATCTTGCATGTTACATAACCCATGTAGGTACTTGGTTGAATCAAATTCCATGAGATTGTAATCTACTCACATCTTGAGCAATCTCTACATCACCAAGTCTCTACAATATGGTGGTTGAAGACAAGGAAGCACGGAACCATTCAAGCATATCCTTTGACAAATTCTATGTTGAGCTTCATGATTGTCATTTTTGGATACACAAGTGCTCTTCCTTGCAAGAACTAACCCATGTAGGTAGATGGACTCAAATTCCAAGTGGTGCTCCCAACTCTTGATGAGCTACATCAACCTTGAACAACCCACACAAGTTCAACTACATAGTCAACACCACCAACCAAGGTATGTTATTCTATCTTAGAGAAGCTTTACTCCGAGTCATGAGCTAAAGCAACTCGACAAGATGTGAATACATCAAGATGCTTAAACGAAAAATGGTAACCCCATTTTGAGCTTAAATGATGAGTATGACCTATGATCAAGTGATCTCACTTGACTCCTAAGTCAATATACTCTAACATAGGTGACTTTGTCACCGACCATCTCTAGATGAAGTTCTCTCGTGTTCTTTTCTGTGCTTTTGCATTTGTCTCATGCATATTTGTTTCCCCTTTCAAAAAAACTTCATCTAGATTTCTTTCTGTTTGCTCTGCATTTTCTGCATCCAATTCATTACATATCATTCAGTAAATTCCTTGCAAATCTTTGTGAGACCTTACTAGTCTAGTGAGCTGAGGTGACAAGTGTTTTCTCTGCGATGAACTCGGTTTCACCAGTTTGTTGTTCTTGGTCCAACCGAATCCTTTCGGTACGACCGAAGCATACCACTTGGTGCCATCGATTTCACAACAGGAAAAACAGTTTGCCACTTATTCTGTGTTTATATATATGCTTTATGCTGTCACTCAAGGATCAAACCCTTCTTGAAAATTGATTTCAAAGGGGGAGAGAGAGATCACATCAAAGCTTATCACTTAGAGAGATCACATCAGAAAGAGGGAGTATTACTTCCACAGGGGGAGAAAGAGATCTCCAGAGGGAGAGAATACTCAAGTAGAAAGTATTTCTCAAGGATCCCAGATGCTTGGTATTCAAGAGGAGAGATGCCACATGTCTTCTTGAGGGGAAAGACATGTTCATATGTGCTTATTTGCATTAGCTCTGTTCATTTATATCTTTCAGCTCTGATTTTCTGTTCCCTATCTTCTCCCAGTATCCCATGTTAGATTCAGGGGGAGCAAGACATCTAAGGGAAAGAAATCATTTAAATTCGTTGCATATCTTTACCCTTGGGGACATGTCTAATCCAATGTGGTACTTAGTACTCACTCTCTACATGTCATCCCAGTATTGGTATTCTTGTGGTTTCTTCTGTTTGCTTTGACTAGTATATGTACCTGTGTTATCTAACCTTGTTTACGCGGGTTCATTCCATCCTAAGCCAAATCAAGACTACATGGCAAGTATATGCATCACAATCATGTGTATGAGGAATTCTTGCTGATGTACATACTGTTTGCAAGAAGGACTCATGAGCATGAAAGTATTTTCTTTAATATTATTTGCTCTGATGCATATGGCCAAGATACATGTAACACATTGCCTACTCTATCATGGTTATGCTCTCACATGCTTCTATATTCCATATTCACATGATTGCATACATGTAGGGGGAGCCTATGCTTGTTACATGTCTTTCCAAAGCTTTACTTGCTATTCTCTATATCTTTATCTAAAGCTTTGATGTATGTTGTCATCAATTACCAAAAAGGGGGAGATTGAAAGAACAAGTGCTCCCTAGGTGGTTTTGGTAATTAATATCAACATATCTCTTGTTGGACTAACACTTTTATCTAGTATGTTTCAGATAAGTTCAACAATGGAGTGGCATGGACTAAAAGATGTGGGAACTCCTTCAAGATGATAAGGACAAAGGATTGGCTCAAGCTTCAAGCTCAAGACTCTTCATTTTCTATTTTAGTGATCCAGGATCACATTGAGTCTATAGGAAAAGCCAATACTATCAAGAAGGGTTGAGGTGTTGCTTAATGAGTTTCTTGCTCCACAGTGCTTAGTGATATGCTCCAAGACCCTCAACTACTTTCCCACTTCCACACGTATGACCTAAACCTAAAATTCAAACTCGGCCCCACCGATTCTTTCTACGTGGCGCTACCGAGTTCAGATGTCATAGCCACTGCCACAAACCCTAGGCAAATCGGTCTCACCGATAGGGATCTCGGTCTCACCGAGATGGGATTGTAATCTCTCTGTGTATGTCCATTATCAAAATCGGTCTCACTGAGTTTGAGCAATCGGTACTACCGAGATTGCAATACAAACTCTCTGGTTAACTTATTACCAAAATCGGTCCCACCGAGTTTAAGTAATCGGTCCCACCGAGTTTGCCTGACCAACTCTCTGGTTAGCTAATTACCAAAATCGGTCTCACAGAGTTTGTGTAATCGGTCTCACCGAGATTACGTTATGCCCTAACCCTAACCATATCGGTCCTACCGAGTTGCATATCGGTCCCACCAAAAATCCTAACTGTCACTAGGTTTACTAAATCGGTCTGACCGAGTTTGTTGATTCGGTCCCACCGAGATTGGTAAATTGTGTGTAACGGTTAGATTTTGTGTGGAGGCTATATATACCCCTCCACCTCCTCTTCATTCGTGGAGAGAGCCATCAGAACATACCTACACTTCCAGCATCCTATTTCTGAGAGAGAACTACCTACTCATGTGTTGAGGCCAAGATATTCCATTCCTACCATATGAATCTTGATCTCTAGCCTTCCCCAAGTTGCTTTCCACTCAAATCTTCTTTCCACCAGATCCAAATCCTACGAGAGAGAGTTGAGTGTTGGGGAGACTATCATTTGAAGCACAAGAGCAAGGAGTTCATCATCAATGCACCATTTGTTACTTCTTGGAGAGTGGTGTCTCCTAGATTGGCTAGGTGTCACTTGGGAGCCTCCGATAAGATTGTGGAGTTGAACCAAGGAGTTTGTAAGGGCAAGGATATCACCTACTTCGTGAAGATCTACCGCTAGTGAGGCAAGTCCTTCGTGGGCGATGGCCATGGTGGGATAGACAAGGTTGCTTCTTCGTGGACCCTTCTTGGGTGGAGCCCTCCGTGGACTCGCGCAACCGTTACCCTTCGTGGGTTGAAGTATACATCAACGTGGATGTACGATAGCACCACCTATCAGAACCACGACAAAAACATCCGTGTCTCCAATTGCGTTTAAATCCTCCAAAACCCTTCCCTTCACATTCTTGTAAATTGCATGCTTTACTTTCCGCTGCTCATATACTCTTTGCATGCTTGCTTGTTGTGTATTGTGATTGTTAAAGTTGTGCCTAAACTCCACTTAAACTTAAACAAATTAAAAACTGCAACTTTGGTACTTAGTGTCTAATCACCCCCCCTCTAGACACCTCTTCTCAAGGTCCTACATCCATGAACAATTCTTGTAGTCATTCTGCACATTTTGTAAGCTGTAGCCATGTGCAGATATATATATTGCTCCCTCTGTTCCTAAATATAGGATGTTTTTGTAGTTCAATTGACCTCGATTTTGGCAGATTCCCTACATGTGTGTATCTATCAAGTCATCTTACTAGCGGCTATTCAATTTACCTTGATCATGCAGGAACATCACTGGATTCTGGAATCTGACCGAGATCCCGCCGGAGCTCTTCAACTCGATGGAGCTGGTCTCTCTATGAGTCATGGCATTGGTGTCTGTTGCTGTGCAAACTGCTTACACTAGGCAATGCGAGAATTAAACAACCTACTAGAAGTAGGACAATGAGGTGAGTCCCTCCACTCCTCCTCACAGCGCCCCCTCTCTTCCTCCCTCCCGACATTTCGAGTTTGGATCTGTGATTGCAACTCCTCTTTTTTGTAATTGCAGTAATGTCGCTTGATGAGTTGATGTCGTTCATGATATGATGTTCTGTATGCAGATCAATGTGCCTAACAACTACGAGCAGTTCATCAGCATCCTGACTGGCCATGTTAACTCTGCCTCCTACTTCTCGATGGATGCTGCATCCTTCCCCAGCAGGTTGCCAATGGCTGCGTGCCTGCGCCCTGCTGCTTCTGCGCCGGTGCCGGCCACCGCGCCCAGTCTCCACGACCAGCGGCAGCAGTCTCCTCGGCAGCCGGCAGTGTGCAGGTGTGCACCCTGGCACTGGGGACTAGAGACGTGCAGCATAGAAGGCCAGCAGCTAGGAGCTGAGCAGCTGTACAGAGCCAGAGGTAAGATTGACGTGGACCAGATTGCTAATTTCTACCTAGTACAGTACATTTCGTTGTTTGCTAGAGAGCTGAGAGCTACCTAGTGCATAGAAGATGAATCCCAGCTTGTACAAATAAATGAATGATAAGCAGGCTAAGTAACATAATAACCAGGCTTCAGTTGTCTGCTAATTGCTATCCAGTACAGTACATGAACACATTTACATATTCATTGAACTTTTCAATGCATGTACTATGTAGGCTTGAGACTGAGTTGCTTCTTAGGGTCAAGCTGGTGGGAGGAGGGGTTTAGTGCATCCATGCTACTTGATATTAGATGTAATTTTTGTTATGATTATTAAGGAATACTATCAACTAATATCAAATAGCACAGCTAGTGATCTGTGTGGTTCTAGTGAATGGGCAACAGCAGATGTAGACTACGGTGATGTGCACTGATAGTACTGCAATAGTAGCAATAGACTAGCCCAGCTCTGAAGAAAAGCTTGAAACAAAATTGATGCATATGATTAAACTGATGTGTAATTTGTTGTGCGCAACTAACACGTAAATGCTCTCTCAGGTGTCAGAGCAATAGCGAGCAACGGACCTTTTCTCGTAGAAGGTGAAGAGGTCGTCGTTTAGCACGTCGGACAAAGTATTGTCGTCTTACAAATTCTTACAAGAGTTTCATACCTACAAGACACAAACAGAATGAATTGATATTTGTATATGCCATGGAATTTTGAGCGGGTTCTTCAGCTGTCGAACGAGGTGGAGGCACTCTTCCCGTATCACTTCGCGGGTAACGACTCGAGGTGCAGGTGACATCCATTATTCTCACTTAGGCGAATCTGAAATTTTGTGAGAATGCAACCTTTTGGGAATTCTGGACCTCTCTTTTACGCTAATACAATGATATTAGATGTCTGTTGGTTGTTATATATGGGTAAGACTAATTGAATTGAATCATGTTGTTTTCTTTTTGATGTACGCACACAAATGACTGTCATTCATGAACAACAAGCAACCATACTAGTTCCTACATGTGTTCCAGATATTGTTGTATGTATTATTTATTGTTGTACATATACACAACCTATTGTTGTACGTATTACTTCGAGAGATATTATGTGCTCTCAGACTATCATTGCATTGCGTGTTGTTCCTGCATACCTGTATCTCAAGCATTGCACATTTGTGTTTGTTTAGGCGGACAACTACCCGTATAATATGCAAACAACAACAAAGCTAGTGATGCTATGCTAAAATTAATGTGTACTTGTCAAACTCAAGATTACGCCTGTTAAAAGTTTGAAATGTCCTTTTTTCAAATTGAAAGAGTCCTTCTAGCTTGTGTAGGTGTCTTGCGATCCTATTCTAATTAATGTGTATAGTGCAAGCTCTTGTTTTTGTCTAAATGCGTGCACATAAGTTCAATTACGTTCTGAGAAATATTTGATGCACTTTTTTTTTCCGTTTCTTAAATACAAAATAGCTTGCTCCTTCTAGTTGTGGCATCCCCATTGTTAGTCTTTATGATGTTGTTCCTCACTAGTATTCACTGATAACTATGCCGCGTTTTGATTGTTCTATTGTTATTTATGCCAAAAGGTTAATATGTTCGAATTTATTTTGTTCCTGGCCATTTTGTTTTATAACATGCAGATGGTGGCCTCTATTCATGTTTCGTTGTGAGCTCCAGGATGAAGAAGTTGGAAGAAGCAATGCATGCTGGAACTAGGAGCAGTATAAAGGGCTTCATTAATGTTGATTTGTAAACTTGTTGTAATGCTAATTCAGGTTGTAATGTTGATTGTATGTGTCATCCTTCATTGTACACTTGTGGAGCTTGTTATATGATTGTAAACTTGATGCTGATCACATTGTATGTGTGTTATATGATGTAGCACTTTGATGGGTGATAACATTTGAAGTATTTCGTGTGTTTTCTGTGTGCCAATTTAAATACCAGGTATTTATTTGCGTGAAATAAAAAAATGAAGAATATTGCCCTGACGGCTAGGATCCAGTACTAGAACCTGACAATGGGGACCCACCTGACTAGTGAACCCAATTTAGAAAAAAAGAAAAAAAAATGAAATTGTTGAGACAAAAAGGCCATGGCCCAAAAATAAAAAGGCTGCAATGTTGGGCTTGGTCCATTTAGCTGACAAAAAATTCATAGGAAAAAAATATATAAATGGGCTGAATTAATGGGCTTGGCTCATGTAAAACACTGAATTGGAACGGGTTGATTCTTGTGCCACGTCAGCTTGCCACGTCGGATGCTTACGTGGCCTGGGAAGGCTGCTAGTGACCAAAACAAAACAGTAGGCATATTTTGGTTGTAAACTTCTACGGCCTTCTCACAGAGAAGGTCAAAAATGTCAGTTTATGACCGTCAACTTTTGACCTTCTGGTTTTGGTCACAAAAAGATCACAAATGGAAAACTATGACCATTCAGTGACCAATAGTGGTGGTCACAAGTTGACATATTTCTTGTAGTGTTCTGCTCCTCGTTGGGTGCGACACTCTTTCTTATCAAAATGGCTACAATTGACCCCATATATTTGTGGGTCATCAAGGCCGTTTTCTGGCGCCATCGCCGGGGAGTGAAGTGCTTTTGATAAGTGGAAATTGGTAAGGAAACATTATTACTACGTGCTAAAATTTATTGTCACTTGTTACTATGGAAAACAATCCTTTGAGGGGTTTGTTCGGGGTATCTTCACCTTGACCGAAACCACAATTAGTTGCCCTTCAACCTACTATACCCACTGAAAATATTGAATATGAAATTCCTTCATGTATGGTAAAACAACTGCTAGCTAATCCTTATGCAGGAGATGGAACCGAACATCCTGATATGCACTAGATATATGTGGATAAAATTTGTGGATTGTTTAAGCTTGCAGGTTTGCCCGAAGATGAATCTAAGAAGAAGGTTTTCCCTTTATCTTTGAAGGTAAAAGTATTGACATGGTATAGGCTATGCGATGATATTGGATCTTGGAACTAGAATCAGTTGAAATTGGAACTCCATCAAAAAAATATCGTATGCATCTAGTTCATCATGATCGAAATTATATATATAATTTTTGGCCTCGTGAAGGAGAAAGTATCACTCTAGCTTGGGGGAGGCTTAAGTCAATGTTATATTCATTCCCTAATCACGAGCTCTCGAGAGAAATTATTATTCAGAATTTTTATGCTCTTCTTTCTCGTAATGATCAATCCATGCTCGACACTTCTTGTATTGGTTCTTTTATGAAGAAGACTATTGAATCCGGTGGGATCTTTTAGAAAGAATTAAACGCAACTCTAAAGATTGGGAACTCGACAAGGTAAAGAGTCAGGTATTGAGCCTAAGTTTGATTGTGTTAAATCTTTTATGAATACCGATGCTTTTCAAAAGTTTAGCACTAAATATAGACTTGACTCTGAGATAGTAGCTTCCTTTTGTGAATCTTTTGCTACGCATGTTGATCTCCCTAAGGAGAAGTGGTTCAAATATCACCCATCTATTAAATAAGAAGTTAAAGAACCGATAAAAGCTAAATGAGAAACTATCATTTACAATGTTGATCCAGTTGTTCCCACTGCTTATACCACATTTCCCTGTTAGGATGAAGGAACATGCTAAAGTTTCAACTGTGGTCAACAAAAGTTATATTAGAACACCTAAACCGGCTGAACAAATCAAAGTTGAACCTAGTGTTGCTATGGTTAAAGATCTCTTGGTCGATAATGTTGAGGGGCATGTTATTTACTTCTGTGATGAAGCTGCTAGAATTGCAAAACCCGATGAAAAAAGACAAACATAGACCAGTTGTTGGCATGCCCGTTGTCTCAGTTAAGATAGGAGATCAGTGTTATTGTGGTTTATGTGATATAAGTGCTAGCGTGAGTGCTATTCCTTTTTCCTTATATGAAGAAATTATGAATGATATAGCACCAGTTGAAATAGAAGACATAGATGTTACTATTAAACTTGCCACTAGAGATACTATATTGCCAATTGGGATTGTTAGGGATGTTGAAGTCTTGTGTGGGAAAATAAAATATCCCACTGATTTCTTGTTCTTGGTTCCCCACAAGATGACTTTTGTCCCATTATCTTTCGTAAAGCTTTCTTGAACACCATCAATGCTAGAATAGATTGTGAGAAACAAACTGTCGGTGTTAGCTTTGGTGATGAATCTCATGAATTTAATTTTTCAAAGTTTAGTAGAAAACCTCATAAGAAAAGTTTGCCTAGTAAGGATGAAATTATTGGTCTTGCTTATATTGTTGTACCTCCTACTGATCCTTTAGAACAATATTTGCTAGACCATAAAAATGATTTGCATATGCGTGAAAGAAATGAAATAGATAGAATCTTCTTTGAACAACAACCTCTACTTAAACACAATCTACCTATTGAAACTCTAGGAGGTCCTCCTCCACCTAAAGATGATCCTGTGTTTGAATTAAAACAATTGCCAGACACTTTGAAATATGCTTATCTTGATGAGAAAAAGATATATCCTGTTATTATTAGTGCTAACCTTTCAGAACATGAAGAAGAAAGATTATTGAAAGTTCTAAGGAAGCACCAAGCTACCATTGGATATGCGCTTGATGATCTTAAGGGCATTAGTCCCACTCTATGTCAGCACAAGATTAATATGGAACCTGATGCTAAACCCATTGTTGATCACCAACATCATTTAAACCCGAATATGAAAGAAGTGGTAAGAACAGAAATACTGAAACTTCTGGAAGCAGGTATAATCTATCCTATAGCTGATAGTAGATGGGTAAGTCATGTTCATTGTGTCCCTAAGAAGGGAGGTATAATTGTTCTTCCTAATGATAAGAATGAACTTATTCCACAAAGAATTGTCACAGACTATAGAATGGAAATTGATTATAGAAAATTAAACAAAGCAACTAGAAAAGATCATTACCCTCTGCCTTTTATTGATCAAATTAATGCTAGAAAGATTGTCTAAGAACACACATTTTT
Organism: Triticum timopheevii; assembly: GCA_963921465.1. Classification (NCBI taxonomy): domain Eukaryota; kingdom Viridiplantae; phylum Streptophyta; class Magnoliopsida; order Poales; family Poaceae; genus Triticum; species Triticum timopheevii. The sequence continues at coordinate 558,945,576 of OY997264.1, read as the reverse complement.
GCTTCCTTGATGGACATTCTGGTTTTTCACAAATACCTGTTTCACAACCTGATCAAGAAAATACCACTTTTACTTGTCCTTTTGGAAATTATGCTTATAGACGTTTGCCTTTTGGTTTATGCAATGCACCTGCTAACTTTCAAAGACATATGACTGCTATATTCTCTGATTTTTGTGAAAAAATTGTTGAGGTTTTCATGGATGACTTTTCTGTCTATGGGAAGTCTTTTGATGATTGTTTAAGCAATCTTGATCGAGTTTTGCAGAGATGTGAGCAAACCAATCTTGTCTTGAATTGGGAGAGTGCCACTTTATGGTTAACAAAGGTATTGTTTTGGGCCGTAAAATTTCTGAAAAAGGCATTAAAGTGGACAAAGCCAAGGTTGATGCAATTGAGAAAATGCCATGTCCTAAAGATATCAATGGTATTCGTAGTTTCCTTGGTCATGCTGGTTTCTATAGGAGATCTATCAAAGACTTTTCTAAAATTTCTAGGCCTCTTACAAATATTTTGCAAAAGGATATACCTTTTGTTTTTTATGATGATTGCTTGGAAGCCTTTGAAACACTAAAGACAGCCTTAATTTCTGCACCTGTTTGTTCAACCACCTGATTGGAACTTACCTTTTGAGATTATGTGTGATGCTAGTGATTATGTTGTTGGTGTTGTTCTAGGACAAAGAGTTGATAAGAAAATAAATGTTATCCATTATCCTAGTAAAACTCTAGACAGCGCTCAACGAAATTATGCTACTATTGAAAAAGAATTCTTAGCAGTGGTGTTTGCTTGTGATAAATTTAGATCCTACATTTTTTATTCAAAAGTGATCGTTCACACTGATCATGCTGCTATAAAATATCTTATGAAAAAGAAAGATGCTAAACCTAGACTCATTAGGTGGGTTCTTCTGCTAAAAGAATTTGATTTGCACATCACTGATAGAAAAGGAGCAGAGAACCCCATAGCTGATAACTTGTCTAGGCTTGAAAATATTCTTGATGGCCCACAACCTATTAATGATAGCTTTCCTGATGAATAGTTAGCTCCAATAAACATTTCTAGTACTACACTTTGGTATGCTGATTATGCTAATTATATTGTTGCTAAATACATACCACCTAGCTTCACGTATCAACAAAAGAAAAAAATTCTTCTATGACTAAAGACATTACTTTTGGGATGATCCACATCTTTATAAAGGAGTAGATGGTATTTAGACATTGTGTACCTGAGCATGAACAGGAACAAATCCTATGGAAATGTCACTCCGAAGCTTATGGAGGACATCATGTGGGAGACAGAACTGCTCATAAGGTATTGCAATCTGGTTTTTATTGGCCTACTCTCTTCAAGGATGCCCATAAGTTCGTCTTATCTTGTGATGAATGTCAAAGAATAGGTAATATCGGTAAGCGTCAAGAAATGCCTATGAATTATTCATTTGTTGTTGAACCATTTGATGTTTAGGGATTTGATTTCATGGAACCTTTTCCTTCCTCTAATGGTATACTCATATTTTGGTTGCTGTTGATTATGTTACTAAGTGGGTAGAAGCTATTCCAACTAGTAGTGCTGATCACAAGACCTCTATCAAAATGCTTAAGGACGTTATTTTCCCAAGGTTTGGAGTCCCTAGATATTTAATGATTGATGGTGGTTCACACTTTATTCATGGTGCTTTCCGTAGAATGCTTGCTAAGTATGATGTTAACCTTAGTATAGTGGTAAAGTTGAACTAAGGAATAGAGAATTAAAACTAATCCTACAAAAGACTGTCAATAGGTCCCAGAAGAATTGGTCTAAGAAACTAGATGATGCACTTTGGGCTTATAAAACATGATATAAAAATCCTATGGGTATGTCTCCTTATAAAATGGTTTATGGAAAAAGCTTGTTGTTTGCCTCTTGAGTTAGAACACAAAGCATATTGGTCAATAAAGAACTCAACTATGATTTCAAACTTGCTCGTGAAAAGAGGTTATTTTATATTAGCTCATTAGATGAATGGAGAACCCCAAGCTTATGAAAATGCCAATTTATTTAAAGAAAAATTTAAAAGATGGCATGACAAAAGAATCCAAAAGCGTGAGTTCAAAGTTGGAGAATATGTTCTTTTGTACAAATCTCGTTTCAGATTCTTTGCAGGAAATCTCCTCTCCAAATGGGAAGGACCCTATGTTACCGAGGAGGTTTATCGATCTGGAGCTATCAAAATAAATAATGCCGAAGGCACTAACCCGAAGGTTGTTAATGGGCAACGAATAAAACATTATATCTTAGGTACGCCCATTAATGTTGAAAGCAATACTATCCAAACTATGACACCGGAAGAACACATAAAAGAAACCTTCCGGAACACTCCAGAATCGTGAAAAAAAAGGAGGTACGTGATATGGTAAGTAAAAGGACTCCAAAAAATCCATAAACATATTTTTTTGTCAGTTTTGGAATATTTAAAAAAATTAGGGAAATAAGAAACTACTAGGAAGTGCCCACCTCGGGTACCTTCCGGACTCCATTTTTCTTCCGTTTGCTTGTTTCACAAGATAAAAAAATCTTTATATACCCCCCCCCCCGCAACCTATTGGCCTCCGTATCATGGAGGAATCTCATGTTTTCTTTTCTCGCTGTTTTCCCAACATATCTTAAATTATGTCGTCCCAAGATTCGGAGGGTGAGAGCTACCTTTCAAATTATATTGCAAACCCCGAGGTCTATGGGGATGTGGAGCACTATAGCTGGACTTCAGAGGAATAAGAAGACTATGATCCTAATAGGAAGGAGGATATGAGCTCAAACGAAGATGAAGCCCTATTGCGCCAACCTAGGGATATGCACGTTGAATTTAAGAAGTCGAGTCTTCCCAACAAAGCAAAGAAGCCTAAGATCCAGTTTATCCCATTTCGTCTTTTGCAGGAAAACAAGCAAGATTTATGCAAAAAGGTATTGGAACTTGAGTGGGAGATCAGTGAATTGAAAGATGAGAATTCCATCCTCAAGCATAAGCTAAGGAAGAAAGACAAACCCTTCACTTCACCACCACCTCCTTCTTCATCACCAAAAGAAAATTGAGTATCGGGTATGGGCACTCCCCTTGGCTTTTGCCAAGCTTGGGGGAGGTGCCCCGGTATCGTATCATCTCCACTATCTTTTTCCTTTACTTTTCTTAGTTCGATCCATAGTTATCTTTTGCTTTAGATGAATAAAAGTTTAGTTCGATCCATTCTTTTCGAGAGTTTGCTTACTGATCTATCTTTGTAATCATGTGCGAGATATATAATAAAGTTTAGTATGAGTTTTGCTTTTCTTTACTTTCTTGTTTCAATAAAAGGAAAGGAAATAAATGAAAAAGCTCATATGCTAATCTTATGGTAACTAATGACATTACAGTAGGAAAAGTATAAGTAGTAAATTTTATTGTAGATTTACAAACATAGCATTGGTCAATGATGCAACTCATGAAAGAATTAATAAGGGAAGAGAAGATTCACATACAAATACACTATCCTGGAAATCTTTTGTGATTATGAGTACCCATCAAAATATTATATGTCAAAATTGTTGATGTTGGACAAGGAAGACAACGTAATGATTTATGTTTGTTCATATTCACATAAAAGTTATATTGTCATAGATCCTTCAACATGTGGTGTTTGCCCCTGCCTTTGCTAGCCAAAAATTCCGCACTAAGTAGAGATACTACTTGTGCATCCAAAACCCTTAAATCCAAATCTTGTTTTGAGAGTCCACCATACCTACCTATGGATTGAGTAAGATCCTTCAAGTAAGTTGTCATCGATGCAACAAGGCAATAAAAATTGCTTCTAAAAGTGAGAGATCATTTAGTGTAAGGGAAAATTGACTGTTGTACGAACTTGTGATGGCGAAGAATAAAAGCGACAAACTGCATAATAAAGGTTAACATCATAAGGGGCAATATAACGTGACATTCTCTTGCATTAAGGGGTTGAGCATACAAACGAAAAGAGCATGGCAACCTCTACTTCCCTCTGCGAAGGGCATATCTTTTACTTTTATGTATTTGCTTTCATGCAAGAGTCAAAGTTCTTCTCTCTATTACTTTTTTATTTTCTCCTTTGGCAAACGTCATGTGGTGGGGAAGATCTAGGCACATATATCCAGTTGAATATGGGTAGCCTGAGTTATTATTGTTGACATCACCCTTGAGGTGAATACGTTGGGAGGCAAAACTATAAGCCCTATCTTTCTATGTGTCCGGTTGAAATGTTTTGCTCATGTGTACTCGGTGAGTGTTAGCAATCATAGAAGACTAAATGATGGTTGAGTATGTGCACTTGCCTAAAGGCTCCGGTATGTGACCCTTCCTGAAAACATGATGAATTGTAGTTGCAAAGTTGACTAAGAACATAGTTTGTTGGTTTCCAATAGAGTTTTGTCGGTGAAACTGATCCACGAACACCAATGGGACCGGCGGACCGAGCCCCTTTCGGTTCGGAGGGGGGCGGAGGTCGCACGAAGAGCGGATCGAGGCAATGCACACGAGCAGTTTACCCAGCTTCGGAGCTCTCCATAGAGATAACACTCCTACTGCTGCTTGTTTGATTGTATTGAGTTCTTGCTCAGGAGCGATGAGCGCTACCAGACCGAGCGTGAGAGTGTTCTTGGTGCTTCGAATGAGCCGAACCCCTTCTACGTTGCGCATGGGCCTCCTTTTATACGCTCAAGGGGTCACCGACAGGTGGCAACACAGACAAAAAGGGTAAAAATGGAAAAAGAGTGCGGTAGGTACAGCTACCTATACTGTAGACACAGTGTATCATACCTAACTCTGACAGCAGGGGACAAGGGCATTGAATGCCCGTCTGTGTCACCTACACAGCGCAAACAGAGTCCGTCAGGGGCGCCAGCGATCGCCACGATGGCCTTCTCGTCAGCGCTGCTTGCCACCGTGCACCCCTGGCTGCACAGCCTCCCGCCACGCGTGCCCGGGAAAGCCCCTGAGCGACACGTGGGTGGATGTGCTGGAGCGCGGGTGCGGTGTTGCCGCTTGCCGCGGCAAGTGCCTTGCCGCGGTCGTTGTCTTGTCGGGCTCGAGAGCTTGTCGCTCACCGAGCCTTGCCGGGACGCATGGCGTGTCGCGGCAAGTCTTCTTGAGATGCCTTGGCTGGCCTTCCCGGCAAGCTCCTCTTGTCGGGGCCTTGTCTTCCAAGTTTGAGTACTTTGTTCTTGAATGGCTTCCCGACAAGCTCCTCTTGCCGGGGTCTTGTCTTCTGAGGAGCCACAGAGGATCTTGGTGGTGACCTGGCGAGCCTTGCCGCGGGGTGCTGCAACTGCCCGTGCACAAGTTCGGGATACTAGGGTACCCCTACTCTAGTACACCGACAGGAGACCCCGGGCCAGGGCCACACACGGTGCCGAGCGCTGTTGGGCCAGGCCCAAAACAGGGCACGGGCCACGCGGCCTGGGTCGTGCCGTTTCCTACTCCGCATCCACCGCGCCCTCCCCGAACGGCACGCGTTGAATGCGGCGTCGTGGGAGAGATCGTGGGAGATTCTTTATTCAGAAAAAGCGTAACGTTCGCCCCCTCCCTCTTTATAAGCAGAGGTAACAGGGGCAGTAGCTCATTTCGCCGGTTACTACTCCCAAATCTCCGCCGCTTCCCCCTTTCTCCAAGGTCGGAAGAGAGTAGCGCTCCGCCCCTCATTACCGCCGTCGCCACCAACGCCATCGATCTCCTCCACCACCTTCGCCATGGCTCCGAAGGCCGGGAAGGTCGCGAAGTCGGCCGAGGCGCTGCGGCTCGAGGCGCTGCGGAAGGAGCGGGCCACTTTCCCTCCCGAGCTCGACGCGGCGGGGCTGAGGCAGTGGTTCTACCTTTTCTAGTCGACGGAGACACGTGCGCATCCGTGCACGAAGGTACTCTCCGCCGCTGCTTCGAAACGGGCTCCATACGGGTATCCCTTCTTCCCGCTATTCTTCTACTGTGGCCTCTGTCCGCCCTTCTCGGGATTTTTCTGCGACATCATGAACACCTATGGGTTTCATCTCCTGGATTTCACCCCCAACGCCCTTCTGACCTTGTCCGTTTTCGCCCATCTCTGCGGAAACTTTGTCGGAGTCCACCCAAACATTGCCCTTTTCCGCCATTACTTCATGCCTCGGGTCGACAGAGGAGAGCCACTTTCCGGCGGGATCGCCTGGATCTCGAGGGCCGGCAAGAAGGAGACGCATCTGGAGGGGGAGCTCCGCAGCAAGTGGGAGGAGTGGAGGGCTGATTGGTGTTGGATCATGGAGGAGAACCCGCAGCCATTCACCGCCTTGCGCCAAGTTCCGGTAGTACGCGGCAACGATTGGAGCAGCCTGGCCCTAGAGGACGCCAGGCTGAAGATTGCCGTCACCAGGATCCTGCGCCTTAGGCTTGCCGGGCTGACTGTGGGCGCCATAGGCGCAGACTTTCTCCGCCGCTGCATCGCCCCCTTGCAGGAGAGGAGGAGGCCCGCTTGGGAGTTTGGCGGTCCGGCAGATATCATGAGGCTGCGCCCAGGCCTCAACTTTAACTTCACCGTGCTGGAGCTGGACGCGATGCTCAAAGAGCTGTTCAGGCACGATCCCCAACATCCAAAATGGTTCAGGCTGCCGGCGGGGGTCGTCCCGCTGTGCAACAATTCTTCCCTCGACCACATCCGCGCGATGATGCCGCTGTGCGACTCGCATGGTCTTGTCCCAACGTGGCAAGAACCAGCGGACGACGTTGTGCAGCAGTTCTTTGACGGACTGGTGGAGGTGGCGGTCCGCGCCGACGAGCAGAGGAGCCTCACCCGCGACACCACCGAGGAGGAGATGCGACGCATCGCCACCAGCGCGGAAGAGGCGGTGGCAGCCGCTGCCGCGGGTGAGTTTGGGTTCACCGTGGAAGAGGCTGAGGCAGAGGCGGCGGCAAACCTTGCCGAGCGAGAGTGGATTGACGGCGAGGAAGAACTTGCCGCGCCCGACGCCGAGTCGAGCGAGCCCGCCATCTCCAGACCACTTGCCACAGGCGGAGCCCACAGCGCAGCCCCCAGCTCAACCAAGAAGGCGCCTTCGCAGGGGCGGGGACGCAGCGGGGCGGCAAAGGAGTCAGCAGCCGGCGTGCCGCACGACACGCTCCACCGCGACAAGCAATGTTGCTGCGGGAGCGCCTCGTACCGCTGCGACAACTGGAGCGGGGTCTTCTCAGGCCACTTGCTACTGCGCCCGCCAAGCGGACGAGGGATCCTACTCCTCCGCCTCGTTGTGCCGCAGGTGGGCCGGACTTCGACCTCTCCGCGCTCAGCTCCGACGAGGAGGAAGAAGAGTAAGACTTTTCTGCTGTACTTGTAGTTCTTTGATTTTGTTGCTTTGTCTTGTATCTAACTTGCTTCGATCTGTACCTATTCCTTTTCAGGATGTTGGCTCAAAGAGCAGCGAAGAGAGCCAAGGTCCCGGTGGTTATCATCGAGGACGAGCCCACTGTGACGGCAGGGGGCATGCCTGAGACTACCTTGCCGGACCCGGCAACTGCTCCGCGAAGCAGCCCCCAGCGCAGCCCCCAGCGTAAGTACATGATTTACTTTCTGCTTTTGGGCGCGCACGGGTGCTCTTTTCTTTGCTGACATCTGATTGTTGGTTTGCTTGTGTAGGAGCAGAACAGCTTCACCAGGAGGGCTCGGAAACCGTCTCCGACGTGCCATCTGCTTCCACTACACCTCCAAGGGATGATTCCCCGGCAAGGGAGCGCTCTCCGGCAAGGGAGCAATCTCCGGCAAGGGAGGAGTCTCCGGCAAGGGAGGAGTCTCCGGCAAGGGGCAGCACCAGTGACCCCCCGGTGGTGGAGCCCATGATAATGGATCCTAGTTCAGGTACTCCCTTGCTTGAAATTTCCCTTGTGTTCTTCTGCTGATTTTTCTTTTCGAAAGCTCGTTTGACTTCTCCTTCTTCTCCGATCATCAGATCCACCCTCCACGGAGCCGATGGAGACCGAGGCGGGCGGCGAGGAGAACATGCGCAGCAATACTGATGATGCCGCGGCCACCGAAGAAGGAGCCGGTGCTGATGCGCCCGCCGGCGAAGAGGCCGCCAAGGCTGCTGCCGCGGAAGCCGGCGATGGATCCGGCGATCGCACTGACGGCCCTGAGACTGCAGGAGCGCCTGGCGCTGCACCGACCGCCGATCCCTCCGCTGCTGCCGCAGCGCCAGGCTCCGAGGAGCCCCAGCCCGGCGCCTATCTGAAGGCCGGCGAGGGCATTTTCATCAAGCTCCCCTGGGCGTCAAGCTCCAGGGCGCCGGTCGAAGGAGAAACCCTGGATGGGGAGGTGCTTGCCTCTGCTGGATTGTCGATTGTCGACGCGCCGGGAAGCAGAGGCGACGAGCCTGAGGAGGAGCGACTGCTGCGGAGGCTGATGTCACTCTACCGTGCCCGCCAAGCCAAGCTGGAGTCTCGGGAAGCGCTTGTCACGAAGGCGAGCGTGGATATCGAGAAGCGCACGGAGGAGCTCCGGGGTCTCCGCCAGAAGCTCTCCGGGCCCTGGCGGAGGAGCGGGAGCAGCTTGCTAAGGAGCGGAAGGCCTTCCTCCTCGAGAAGGCCGAAGCTGAAGAGCAACAACGGCTCGCCGGCGAGAAGCTCTATGCGCAAGAAGGTGAGCTGGCCCAACGGAAAGTCAACCTCGACAGCCACGAGGAGGGTCTTGCCGCGCGTGAGCAGGCACTTAGCGGGGCGCTCCAAGAAGCAAAGGACGCGGCTGCGGCTGCCGAGGCCGCCAAGAAGGAATTGGAGGCAAAGGTGGCGCAGCTGGAGGCTGATCTGAAGGCGGGTGGCGAAGAGCTTGCCGCGCTCAAGCTTGAGCGCGAGAAGGACGCCCTCGCCCACGGTGAGCTGCAGGGTCAACTCGCCGAGAAGGGCAGGGAGCTGAGCACTGCCAAGGATTCCAACGCCGATCTGGAGCTTAAGCTGGCCACCTTGACGGAGACGCTGGACGGCGCCAAGAAGCGGGAGGCGGACTTGAAGGAGGAGATCAAGGGCAACGAAGCGTTGCTAGCGAGGGCCGCCGAAACCCAGAACACCTTCAAGGATACGGTGGAGCTCTGGACGGAGGGCCTCGTGAACATCGCTGCCGTCATTGACGAGGAGCTGGCGCAGCTGGGAGTGGAGGACTTTGGGTACTCCTCCGACGAGAACCTTCCACCCAGCGCCAAGATCACCCTGTTCTTCAAAGGCGTGGCGACTGCCCTCCAGCAGCTCCGAGAGAAGATCTCGAAGCAGCTGGCCGACGAGTCGCGCACGATCTGCGCCAGAGTCCTGGAGAAGGTGTTGGTGAAGGTAGCCTTCCGCAACCCAGGCCTCAACTTCACCAACGTCCTCAAGAAGCTGCCGGCGGATGCTGGTCTTGATGCGCTCAAAGCCCTTGTCGCACCCATTGCGGACAAGGTGAATGAGGTCTAGAGGGTCGATGGTGGCCGCATAGATTAGGCCGCCCGTTTTCTTCTTTTCTTGTCGCTGCAAATCGTGTTACAACAATCATCTGTTAGAGCTGCGGCGAGTTATTTTGTAATATAACTTTGTTTCGGATATCTTGGGTAGTGATTGCTTTGTTATTTCCTCTGCTTGACTCTTGGCTTTGTATGTTTCTGCCCTACGCTTTTAGGGAACTTGTCGGTGCAGGCACCATTGCCGCGAGCGCTGAGTGCGGAACGTCAGCAGCCTGCTGGCGGTGCCGCTACCGACAAGCAACCTTGTCGCAACTAGTCGCAGCTCACTTAAGTTGTTGAGTGGACTCGAAACAAAGTAAGGGCGCAACTAGCTACGAGTTGGTTCCTCCGCGCACAGGTTTTCCATACAAAGCACAGTCGTTCAAGGAAAATAACTTAAAAACTTAAGAGCTGACTGCTCAAACTTTGGCAACTTAGCTTTTCTGTCGTTTGCTTCCCGGCAAGGCGAAACTCTCTTGAACGGCCCGGTCCACATCATTATCTTCTCCTTTCCCCCCGGCAAACCTTGTGGGCGAGGGAACCTTCCTTCCTTTGAGAAAGAGACAGAAGAGAAAATAATGATATGGAGCCTTACGGCTCGTTATTGCTTACCGGGGGCTGGTGCTGCACAAAGTGTCAGATGATACATGCGAGAAGAAAGAAAGCATGAAATTGACAAGATGCATGGAGCACATGAGCTTTATTTATGCACGGGGTCTGTGCCCGGCTTTGTACAAAGGATTACATGCAACGGCGGCAAGACTTGTACAAAAGGTGGTTGCCGGAAAAGCTTCCGGCAACCGCGCCCTATGGGTAAAACTTACGAAGATGTTCAATGTTCCAGGAGTTGCTCACCGGAATGCCATCTTCAGTCTCAAGGCAGACAGCGCCAGGCCTAGTGACTCGTTTCACCCGATAAGGGCCTTCCCACTTCGGCGTCAACTTGTTGGAATTCTTGGCGGACTGAACGCGCCGAAGAACATGGTCGCCTTCCTCGAAACTTCTGGCCCTAACTTTGCGGCTATGGTAGCGGCGCAAAGCTTGCTGATATCTAGCAGCTCATACAGCGGCCTAAAGTCGATCTTCCTCAAGGAGCAGCGCGTTATCTTGCCGCAGCTGCTCTTGCTCAAGCTCATCATAAGCGAGCACTCGAGGCAACCCGTATACGAGTTCCGTGGGGAGAACTGCCTCTGCTCCATAGACTAGAGCGAAAGGTGTCTGGCCAGTGGCTCGATTTGGCGTCGTTCTGATCGACCAAAGAACCACCGGTAGCTCCTCGATCCAGTTTTTTCCGCACTTGCGCAGCCTGTCGAAAGTTCTGGTCTTGAGTCCTCGCAGCACTTCAGCGTTTGCCCTCTCCGCTTGACCGTTGCTTCTCGGATGAGCAACAGAAGCGAAGCATACCTTGGCGCCAAGATCTTGGATGTACTGCATGAAGGTGCGGCTCGTAAACTGCATGCCGTTGTCGGTGATGATCCTGTTAGGGATTCCGAAACGGCAAACAATCGACCTGAAGAACTTGACTGCTGACTGTGCTGTCACCTTCCTCACCGGCTCCACTTCCGGCCACTTTGTGAACTTGTCGATGGCGACGTACAAGAACTCAAAGCCCCCGACAACTCGGGGGAAGGGGCCGAGGATGTCGAGCCCCCAGACCGAAAATGGCCAGGACAAAGGGATCGTCTGGAGAGCCTGATCTGGTTGGTGTATCTGCTTGGAATGGAACTGGCACGCTTCACACTTGGTTACTTGTGCAGTTGCATCCTGGAGGGCTGTCGGCCAAAAGAAACCTTGCCGGAACGCTTTGCCAGCAAGTGCTCTTGCGCCAATGTGGTGACCACATATGCCTCCATGAATCTCCGCCAACAGCTGTTGTCCATCTTCCCGGCAAATACACTTCAATTTCACACCGTTGAGTCTTATTCTGTACAGTGTGTTGTCGACAAACTTGTACATACTTGACTGCCGGGCTACTCTTTCCACTTCTTCTTGCTCTTCGGGAAGTTCTCCTGTCTGAAGGAAACGGACAATCTACTGCGCCCATGCCGGAGCTTGCGGCTCGACAACAAGGACTAAAGGCACATCTGCTGCTGCAGGACCATCCGCTTCTACGGCAAGGACGGGCCCAGCCGGAGCTTGATGTTCCCCGGCAAGCTTGCCGGAGCAAAACTTGTCGGGAGCGTCTGCTTCAACGGAACAAACCCTAGGGCTCGCCGGAACAGACTGCTCCTCAGCACACTTGGCGTTGATCTTGGGAACCTTCTTGGCGGCAGCTTCGGGAAGCTCTGCCGGAAAGTAGTCACCAGAAACCAACTTCCTCTTCTTGCTCTGTCCAGTTGATGGTGTCGCGGATGGTTGAGCCAGCTTGAGCACAAAGATCCCTGGTTCCACAGGCAACTTTAGTGCGGCGCACTTTGACAGGCCATCAGCAATGTCGTTCTGAGCTCTTGGAACATGTTCCATTTGTAGGCCGTCAAAGTGCTCTTCTAGCTTTCTCACTTCATCAACATAAGCTTCCATCAATGGACTCTGATAATTCTTCTTCACTTGTCGGACGACAAGCTACGAGTCACCCCTGACAATGAGCTTCTTGATCCCAAGGTCTACTGCGATCCTGAGACCGGCAAGCAAGCCTTCATACTCTGCAGTATTGTTTGTTGCTTGCTCCTTGGGAAAGTGCATCTGGACTACGTACTTGAGGTGCTCTCTGGTGGGTGCGACAAGAAGCACGCCAGCACCGGCGCCTTGCAGCGAGAAGGCACCATCAAATTACATTAGCCACTCTTTGCTTGCTTCCTTGACGGGGATGTTCGTTTCTGGAATTTCTTCATCTGGCGTTGGTGTCCACTCTGCTATGAACTCTGCCAATGCTCTGCTTTGGATAGTTGAAGTGATCTCAAACTTGAGGCCAAAGCTTGATAGTTCCAGTGCCCACTTGACGATCCTGCCTGTTGCTTCTGGATTATGCAGTATCCTCTTCAGCGGAAAGCGAGTGACAACTGTGATCTCATGCGCCTGGAAGTAATGGCGCAGCTTTCTCGAGGCCATGAGAAGGCCGAAAAGCAACTTCTGCACACCAGAGTACCTTGACCTAGCCCCCTGCAGAAGGGAGCTGACAAAGTAAACTGGGCGCTGCACCATTTTCTTCTGCACCTCCTCGCGCACCTGCGCAGATCCATCCTTGTCGGGACCAGAGCTTGTCGGCGAAGCCCCCTGCTTGTCGCTGGATGCATTTGCCGTGGTTGCGGGCTCATCATCCGCCTCCCTCTCCGCTACTAACGCAGCACTAACCACTTGATTGGTTGCCGCTAGGTACAGGAGCAACTTCTCTTGAGGCTTAGGTGCGACACGTATTGGAGTGGAGGACAGGTACCTCTTCAAGTCCTGCAGCGCAGCCTCCGCTTCCGGAGTCCATTTCATTGGACCTGCCTTTTTCAATATTTTGAAAAACGGCAGGGCGCGCTCAGTAGACTTAGAGATAAACCTGCTGAGAGCAGCCACGCAACCGGCAAGCCTTCGTACATCCTTGACGCGCTTTGGTGCTTCAATCTGCTCGATGGCCTTGATCTTGTCGGGATTGGCTTCAATTCCCCGCTGAGACACAAAGAACCTGAGAAGCTTGCCAGATGGAACTCCAAACACGCACTTCTCGGGGTTGAGCTTGAGGTTGATCTTGTGCAGATTTGCAAATGTATCATCTAAATCTTGAATCAGGGTTGCCTTGTCTTTGCTCTTGACCACTATATCATCCATGTAGGCCTCCACATTTCTGTGTATCAGTGGTTCAAAAGCAACATGGACTACTCTTGCAAATGTTGAACCAGCATTCTTCAACCCGAAAGGCATCCGAACGAAACAGTATATGCCACATGGGGTGATGAATGCAGTTTTCTCCTCATCCTCTTCTGCCATGAAGATCTGATGGTATCCTGAGTATGCATCAAGAAATGAAAGCAAATCACATCCGGCTGTGGAGTCAACAATCTGGTCAATGCGCGGCAAGGGAAATGGATCTTCGGGACAAGCTTTATTGACATCAGTGAAATCAATCAAAGCCTCCATTTCCCATTGGCTTTGCGCACGACTACAAGATTGGCCAACCACGTAGGATGGAGCACTCCTCTGACAAGGCCTGCTGCTTCCAACTTCTTGATTTCTTCTGCAATGAACTCTTGGCGGTCCACTGCTTGTTTCCTGACTTTTTGCTTGACGGGCCGCGCATGAGGACAAACGGCTAGGTGGTGCTCAATTACTTTCCTGGGAACACCGGGGATATCAGACGGTTGCCATGCAAACACGTCGACATTCGCCCGCAGGAAAGCAACAAGCGCGCTTTCCTATTTAGGGTCGAGAGTGGCACTGATGGTGAAAGTACCACCAGTGCCGTCCTCCTTGGCGGACACCTTCTTGGTCTCAGGTGGAGCTGCCATCGTCTTCTTACACTTGCCGGTGGAGCTCAATGGTGCGTCCTCGACGGTAGCGCAGCACTCCGAAGAGGTGCGCTTGCCGGAGTGGGCATCAGAGCTCTTGCCGGACTTGGTCTTCTTCTTCCCCTCGGGGGCTTCAGTGGCAAGTGACCTGCGATCAGCTGCTGCCTCCCGGTAAATCTTGTCGGCACAGATAAGGGCATCCTTCTTGTCGCCAGGGACAGAGATGACACTTATCGGGCCTGGCATCTTGAGCACGTTGTACGCATAGTGAGAGGCTGCCATGAACTTGGCGAGTGCCGGACGACCGAGGATCCCATTGTAGGGCAATGGAAAGTCAGCAACGTCAAAAGTGGCCCTCTCAGTTCTGAAGTTCAGCTCGCTGCCAAATGTCACTGGCAGCGTGATCTTTCCCTTCGGCTTGCTCCTTCTCGGGTTGATTCCTTGGAACGTGCCGGTCTCTTCGAGCTCGCTGTCAGGGATCTGGAGTTTCTGGAGGACCGCGGAGGAGATCAGGTTCAAGCCGGCCCCGTCGTCAACTAGCATCTTCGTGACCTTGAGGTTGCGGATAGTTGGTGAAACCAACATCGGCAAGCACCCGACCGCAGTTATGCGATCAGGGTGGTCCTCGATATCAAAGATGATAGGCGTGCTGGACCATTTCAGGGGCTTGTGTGACTCTACGGATGGTTCTGCCGCATTAACTTCCCGCATCCACTGCTTGAGTTGGCGGTGCGAAGTATGCAGAGAAGCACCACCGTCAACGCACAGGACCTCTGTGGCTTTCTGAAATTCCTGCTCATCGGCCTCATCATCATCCACATCTTCGTTGTCGTCGTCGTCTTCGTCCTTGTCGCAGCCGCGGGGAGGCCTGTCTCCTTGCCGCTGCTTGGCCTTGCCGCGGCGTCCTCCCCGGGCAGGGCGTTTCTTGCTGGCTCCTCCAGCACCTTCCTGGGCCTTCTCCTTGTCGCGTCGCTCGTACTCAGCCTTCTGCTGCTCAACAAGCTGCTCGACCTTCTTGCAGCTCTGGAGATCGTGGCCCTTGGTGCGGTGGATCTTGTAGTACTGCTTGCCGGAGCTGTCCTGCTTGTCGGCGGCTGCCACAGCCTGGCTCTCCTTGCCGGAGTTTCCAGCTTTAGCTTTCTTGGCGCCACCTCTGTTGCTGGACTGCTCAACAACTAGCACTTCTTTGCCCTTTTTCTTTCTGTTGTTCCGCCGCCGGCCTTTCCTTGCCGGGGCAGCATCCTCACTGTCGGATCCTCCTGCTCCTGTATTCTCTCCGGGGAGCCTCCTCCCCTCTTCAGCACGTGCACACTTGTCGGCCAGGGCAAGCTCGTTAACGTCCCTGATCTTGCACATCGCCATCTCCTCCCTCATCCTGCGGTTTCGCACGTTCTGATGAAATGCACTGATGACCGCGGCAGGGTGGACGTCTGGGATGTTGTGCTGTACACGGCTGAATCTCTGAATGTACTTGCGCAGGGGCTCTCCTTCCTTCTGGGCAAGCAGATGAAGATCGCTTTCTTGGCCATGAGGCTTGTGGCCGCCTGTAAAGGCGCCGACAAACTGATGGCATAGATCTGCCCAAGAGGAAATGGAGTTGTCCGGCAAGTGCATGAGCCAGGATCTGACGTTAGGCTTGAGCACCAGCGGGAAGTAGTTGGCAAGGATCTTGTCGTCTCGTCCCCCAGTAGCCTACACCGTGATGGTGTAGATGCTGAGGAACTCCGACGGATGCGACTTGCCGTCGTACTTCTCCGGTACATCTGGCTTGAAATTCTTCTTGCTGGGCCATTGGACTTGCCGCAGCTCGCGGGTGAACGCAGGGCAACCTACCGCGTACGGTAAGTCGCCTGGTTCTCCTGGCGCATGCATGTCGACAGAGGGCCCAGCGCACTGGTCAGATTGACGCCGCGCTTCTCTTCGACGCTCGATGCGAGTACGAGCGTCCTCTTGCTGTCATTCGTGCAGAACTTGGCGCTGATCGCGACGAGATCACGGATCTGACGACGCGGTGGAGTCGCTGTCGAGGTGGACGGCGAGTCGGCGACCTTGGCCTTCGTGGTGGAGAGTGCATGGAAGTTCCACCCCCATCGGTCTTGTCACCATTTGCTCGCGTCCGGCAGTCTTGCCGCGGCAGCGAGGTGCTTGGTTGTCGCGCAGTGTCACCGTTGGCGAAGCCAATGAGACTCTGAATGGTGGCCCTCCATTCGTCGGTCTTGTCCACCGTCGGAGGGTAATCTAGGAGTAGTTGAGCTCGCGCCAAGGATTCTGCTGGAGTGGTGGGCGGCAGCGGCGAACGGTGCGAGGAGCGGGATATGCTCGGACTTCTAACTATGTTAGAAGGAGCAGTATCCCGTCCAGGCGACCGCACTTCGCTGGGGCCAGCATGCTGGCGTGCATGCTGGTCTTGAACTCCGCGAGATCCACCAGCTTGATCTTGGCCCAGCGGACGTATGGCACTGCGAACGCCATGACGCTGCTGGTCCCGCGCCTCCTGAGACGGGCGCGGTGCGCGTACGGACGCCGAGGTCTGTGCCGCCTTGTCCTTGGACTTGGCAGCACTATGAGCACCTTCATCGACGCCCGTTCTTCCGCCGGCGTCTACTCCACCACCTGTTTGCTCCGGTGGCGGTGGAAACGACGCGGACGGAACAGCTGCCTCCGAAGCCTTCTTCTTCGGTGGCATGTCGATGAAGATGATGAAGATTTAGCTCGTGTACACGCCGGATTGGGTTCACACGATCTCGACGCCCCCTACCTGGCGCGCCAAAGATGTCGGGGAAACTGATCCACGAACACCTATGGGACCGGCGGACCGAGCCCATTTCGGTTCGGAGGGGGCGGAGGTCGCACGAAGAGCGGATCGAGGCAATGCACACGAGCAGTTTACCCAGCTTCGAAGCTCTCCGTAGAGATAACACTCCTACTGCTGCTTGTTTGATTGTATTGAGTTCTTGCTCAGGAGCGATGAGCGCTACCAGACCGAGCGTGAGAGTGTTCTTGGTGCTTCGAATGAGCCGAACCCCTTCTACGTTGCGCATGGGCCTCCTTTTATACGCTCAAGGGGTCACCGACAGGTGGCAACACAGACAAAAAGGGTAAAAATGGAAAAAGAGTGCGGTAGGTACAGCTACCTATACTGTAGACACAATGTATCATACCTAACTCTGACGGCAGGGGACAAGGGCATTGAATGCCCGTCTGTGTCGCCTACACAGCGCAAACAGAGTCCGTCAGGGGCGCCAGCGATCGCCACGATGGCCTTCTCGTCAGCGCCGCTTGCCACCGTGCACCCCTGGCTGCACAGCCTCCTGCCACGCGTGCCCAGGAGAGCCCCTGAGCGACACGTGGGTGGATGTGCTAGAGTGCGGGTGCGGTGTGGCCCCTTGCCGCAGCAAGTGCCTTGCCGCGGTCGTTGTCTTGTCGGGCTCGAGAGCTTGTCGCTCACCGAGCCTTGCCGAGACGCATGGCGTGTCGCGGCAAGTCTTCTTGAGATGCCTTGGCTGGCCTTCCCGGCAAGCTCCTCTTGCCGGGGCCTTGTCTATCAAGTTTGAGTACTTTGTTCTTGAATGGCTTCCCGGCAAGCTCCTCTTGCCGGGGTCTTGTCTTCTGAGGAGCCACAGAGGATCTTGGTGGTGACCTGGCGAGCCTTGCTGCGGGGTGCTGCAACTGCCCGTGCACAAGTTCGGGATACTAGGGTACCCCTACTCTAGTACACCGACAGGAGCCCCTGGGCCAGGGCCACACACGGTGCCGAGCGCTGTTGGGCCAGGCCCAAAACAGGGCACGGGCACACGCGGCCTGGGTCGTGCCGTTTCCTACTCCGCATCCACCGCGCCCTCCCCGAACGGCACGCGTTGAATGCGGCGTCGTGGGAGAGATCGTGGGGGATTCTTTATTCAGAAAAGGCGTAAAGTTCGCCCCCTCCCTCTTTATAAGCAGAGGAAACAGGGGCAATAGCTCATTTCGCCGGTTACTACTCCCAAATCTCCGCCGCTTCCCCCTTTCTCCAAGGTCGAAAGAGAGCAGCGCTCCGCCCCTCATCACCGCCGTCGCCACCAACGCCATTGATCTCCTCCACCACCTTCGCTATGGCTCTGAATGCCGGGAAGGTCGCGAAGTCGGCCGAGGCGCTGCGGAAGGAGCGGGCCACTTTCCCTCCCGAGCTCGACGCGGCGGGGCTGAGGCAGTGGTTCTACCTTTTCTGGTCGACGGAGACGCGTGCGCATCCGCGCACAAAGGTACTCTCCGCCGCTGCTTCGAAACGGGCTCCATACGGGCATCCCTTCTTCCCGCTGTTCTTCTACTGTGGCCTCTGTCCGCCCTTCTTGGGATTTTTCTGCGACATCATGAACACCTACGGGTTTCATCTCCTTGATTTCACCCCCAACGCCCTTCTGACCTTGTCCGTTTTCGCCCATCTCTGCGAAAACTTTGTCGGAGTCCACCCAAACGTTGCCCTTTTCCGCCATTACTTCATGCCTCGGGTCGAGAGAGGAGAGCCACTTTCCGGCGGGATCGCCTGGATCTCGAGGGCCGGCAAGAAGGAGACGTATCTGGAGGGGGAGCTCCGCAACAAGTGGGAGGAGTGGAGGGCTGATTGGTGTTGGATCATGGAGGAGAACCCGCAGCCATTCACCGCCTTGCGCCAAGTTCCGGTAGTACGCGGCAACGATTGGAGCAGCCTGGCCCCGGAGGACGCCAGGCTGAAGATTGCCGTCACCAGGATCCTGCGCCTTAGGCTTGCCGGGCTGACTGTGGGCGCCGTAGGCGCAGACTTTCTCCGCCACCGCATCGCCCCCTTGCAGGAGAGGAGGAGGCCCGCTTGGGAGTTTGGCGGTCCGGCGGATATCATGAGGTTGCGCCCAGGCCTCAACTTTAACTTCACCGTGCTGGAGCTGGACGCGATGCTCAAAGAGCTGTTCGGGTCTTGTCTTCTGAGGAGCCACAGAGGATCTTGGTGGTGACCTGGCGAGCCTTGCCGCGGGGTGCTGCAACTGCCCGTGCACAAGTTTGGGATACTAGGGTACCCCTACTCTAGTACACCAACAAGTTTATACCTTATACTTCGATGTTGTGATGAATTGTTACTTGTTCATGAGAAGTCTATAATAAAAGTTCTATGATAAAAGTTTTATGTTAAAGTTTGTTGTTGTTAAGTTACATGATGCTGTTTGTATTTCTGTTTTTATCGACACCTCTCTCTCTAAGCATGTGGACATGTTTTTCGATTTCGATTTTTGCTTGAGGACAAGCGAGGTCTAAACTTGGCGAAGTTGATATGTCCATTTTGCATCATGTTTACCTATTGTTATTTATGTTGTTTTATTGCATAATAATGCTTTTTGGAGTAAGTATAATGCCTTTTCTCTTATAATATGTAAGGTACACATAAAGCGGGAGAATTCCGACAGCTGGAAATCTGGACCTAAAAAAGCTACGTCAGGCTACCTATTCTGCACAACTCCAAATGAGCTGAAACTTCACGAGGATTTTTTATGGAATAAATAAGAAATATTGGAGCAAATATGTACCGGAGGGGGGCCACCCTGGTGAGAACAAGACACCAGGGCGCGCCTGGGCCCTCAGGCGAGCCCTGGTGGGTTGTGCACACCCAGCCCCACCTCTGGTGCCCCTCTTCTGGTATATAAGTTATTTTGACCTAGAAAACATAATGAGAGGACTTTTGGGATGAACCGCCGCCGTCTCAAGGTGGAACCTGGCAGGAGCACTTTTGCCCTCCGGTGGAGCGATTCTACTGGGGGAACTTCCCTCCCGGAGGGGGAAATCATCATCAGCAGCAGCACCAACAACTCTCCCATCTTGGGGAGGGTTGTCTTCATCAACATCTTCAACAGCACCATCTCCTCTCAAAACCTAGTTCATCTCTTGTGTTCCATCTTTGTACCGGAAGTATAGATTGGTGCTTGTGGGTGACTAGTAGTATTGATTACATCTGGTAGTCGATTACTATATGGTTTATCTGGTGGAATATTATATGTTAAGATCCATTATGCTATTTAATACCCATCTGATCTTGAGCATGATTATCATTTGTGAGTAGTTACTTTTGTTCTTGAGGTCACTGGAGAAATCATGTTGCAAGTAATCATGTGAACTTGATATGTGTTCGATATTTTGATGATATGTATGTTGTGATTCCCTTAGTGGTGTCATGTGAACGTCGACTACATAACACTTCACCATATTTAGGCCTAAGGGAATGCATTGTGGAATAGTTATTAGATGATGGGTTGCGAGAGTGATTGATGTCTGCTAGAATTACGTCGGTATTTCCCCAAAGAGGAAGGGATGATGCAGTATAGCGAAGGTAGGTATTTCCCTCAGTGATGAGACCAAGTTTATCGAACCAGTAGGAGAACCTCCTAACACCATATAAACAGCCCCTACACACAAATAAGAAATACTCGCAAACCAACGTGTTAAAGGGGTTGTCAATCCCTTTCGGGTAACGATGCCTCAAATTGGCGAGAAGACGTGATAAAGTTGTGATAGATACGATAAATAGATCGCGAAATAAATAAATGCAGCAAGGTATTTTTGTATTTTTGGTTTAATAGATCTGAAAATAAAAGCAGTCCGCCTGGAGACCAAAGATGCCATTCTAGTGAGCAACTCCTGGAACATCGAGCATCTTCACAAGTTTTACCCATAAGGCACGGCTGCTGGGCCTCCCGGCAAGCCACCTTTTGTACAAGCCTTGCCAGCAAGGCATGTAACCCTTTGTACAAAGCCAGTCGTAGACCCTGAGCATAAATAAATGAAGCCCTGGCGCCGTAAGTTATAGCATGCATGTTATGTCGGAGTAATGGGCCACGGGTATCCTCACCCGAGCCCCCGAACCTTTCAAGACTTTGGGCCGGCTCTGCCCCACGAAACCTCAGGATGAGGTGCCGCCTTCCGGTGGCCGGCTGGCTCAACGGCCGGCTGCCCGCAGACGGCTGTACGCCAGCAGACGACACCTAGACGGGCCGGCTCCTAGCAGACGGCCTCTGGAGAGGCCGGCTTCTAGCAGGTGGCCACCAGGCGCCCTCAGAGTCTGCGTCCCTCATCTAGAGGACAAGACTGGGTGAAGCTACAGTATAGCCCCTCACCCTTGAATCATGGGCGTGGCATGGCTACAGTGCCCCGTACAGGCGGAGATCTCCGCACGATGCGGCACTGTTGCCACCTCCCCCTTGACGCCATCCCTGACAGGCGAAGCCCTGCTCCCACGACGTTCTGTTGGTATGGCCTGCAGGCGGCGGGCCCTACCTGGCAGTGAGAACCCGGAAGACGGCGAGGGCCGGACCAGCCGGACCTGAGGGAGGCCGACTTCCAGTAGGCGGCCGGTTCCTCCCTCGAGGCCCGTGCGCCATTAATCTGATAAGACGAGGTGTGGCTATAGTGATATCCCACCAGGAGGCGGGACTGTAGCCACGCCCCGCTGACCAAGCCTGCGTCATTAGCATCACAGCTACAGTGATCAGCCCCCAGCCAGAACCGCCAGCGGCGGTAGCGGCCTATCGGCTCCGTACCAGACCAGCCGGCGGGCCCCAGCTGCCGGCGGAGAAGCCGGCGACCAAAGACACTGACAGCCGGGTCCAGCACTCGGTCGGATTACCATTGTACCCTTGGGGGTAGGCCTATATAAACCCCCAGGGCACCCATGCAAAGTGTTCCCACCTCATTAGAACTAGCCACTGCCCTAGAGGAAGAAGAGAGCTAGCCTTGCCTCCTACTTCTAGCACACAGCTCAAGGAGCACCTTGTACTTACTAGTGCCTTAGTGATCATGCGGAGACCCCGCAGAGCAGGAGTAGGGGTATTATCTCCAGGGAGAGCCCCCAACCTGGACAAAGTACGTTGGCGTTCGTGTCTATGCCTCATCCCGCTTCCAGGCACCGGCAACGTTCTACTTGCTTCCACCATGATAAGCCATCCGTTGGCATATGTTGCACCCAACCCCCGACATTTGGCGCCCACCATGGGGCGAGGTGCACCGTCGTCTGGAGATCTGCTCTGGACGGGAACCTTGTTCCTTCCTAGCGAGCGCAGCCAGCCCAGCATGCCTGATGGTGCCAGCCTCGACGCGCTGCGCGGCATTGAGATCGCCTGCACAGCAAGCTATCTCGACGACCTCGTTGGCGAGATCAGCCTCTCTGACGAGCCTGCATCAAACGAAGGCACCGACTACCCCGAGAACTGCCTCGTCAGCCTCCTCGACCAGCTCCATGTCACCAGCGAGCCTGCTGTAGACTTGGAGTCTGTTGGCTCCACCGAACCGATGATTGTCGACTCCAACACGGCGTCGCTTGACGCGTTCCCCACCAACGTGGTGGTCTACGACGAGCCGCCTCCTTGCGAGCACATCGGTGGGAGCACCATCACGGAGGTGCTCGTCATCAGCAGCGGTGAGCACTCGGACGAAGGCATTCGAGACCCGCTCGACGTGGTACTGCGTGACCTGGTAGCGCCCATTTCGGAGGGTGTAGACGCCGAAATGCTAGAGGCACGCCGCGTTCAGCTTGTCGAGAGCGCCAACCGACTAGCCAGCATGTGATGCCTCTCGGAGGCCTACCGGCGTGAGATGGACCAAGCTGTCGGTGGCACTCCGGCTCCTGAGGGGCCTAGTCGCATTGGCTCGATCCGGCAGCGTGGCGGGACCATCGCCAGCATGTTCGGGACGGATCGTCCCGTCTACACCATGCCTGCAAAGAACATCCGAGCCGCCCAGGCGGTGACGGATGAGCTGGACAAGCACGAGGGCGACGAGCGTCGCCACATGACAGGGCGAGTCCAGCAGCTCCTAGACGCAGCCGCCGCGCAGCACGAAGCCGGCTGCCGTGCCGAAGCACCCGACCAGCAGAACGACGAGCCGCCCCTTCGCCAGGATCACGGCGCGACATCTCGGACGCCGACTGGCGGTGTCCGTAGCAAGAAAGGCAACAAGCCGGCTGCCAGCCGCAGTCGAACTCGCCTCACCATCGAGCGCGACACAGAGGGCCGTCCCCGAGCTGTGGAGCGGCAAGGCGATTTTCCCCCTCCTCGGCCTCGTGGAGAAAGGCACCCCACTCCGCCTCCTGTCACGCACACGACACTCGGCGACCACCTCGGCCGCCGAGAGGGAGTCGGAGAGAACGACGCCCGCCATCGGATCGACCGCCTCAATCGCTCCCTGGCACTAGAAGAAGAAGACGCATTGGGCCCGCCTTGTTTCGGCCCCCGAATCCGAGACGAGCCCTTCCCCAAAGGATTCACACTCCCAAGAGATACGCCCAAGTACACTGGCTCCGTGAAGCCGGAGGACTTGCTGGTCGACTACTCCACGGCCGTCAGCATAGCGAACAGCAACAAGCGTGTTGCTATGAAGTACGTACCGCTCATGCTCCAAGGCACAGCCCGGACGTGGCTCAATAGCGTGAAGCCCCACAGCATCAACATCTGGGTTGATTCCACCGAAGCCTTCGTCCGCAACTTCACCAGCACGTACAAGCGGCCTCCCAAGCCTCGCCAACTCTCCTTGTGCGTCCAAGGGCCCAGCGAATCAACTCGCAACTATATCACATGCTGGGCCGAGCTGCGCAACTCCTGCGAGGGCGTGCACAAGGTGCAGGCCATCGAGTACTTCACCGCCAGGTGCCGAGAGGGCACCCTCCTCAAGCACCGACTCCTCTGTGACGAGCCAACGACTCTCGATGAGCTGCTGATCATCGCCGACAAGTATGCCACAGCCGATTCCTCTATGAAGGCGGAAATCCAAGTCAATGCATCCGGCAAGATAGCTCCTCGGGCTCCTCGGACTCCGGCTGGTAACAGCAGTCGGCGGCAGCAACCAAGCGACAACAAGCGCAAGGCCACCCAGCCGGCTTCCACTAGCCGGCAGGTGGCGACAGTCGAAGACCAGCAGCCGGAGGGGCAGCCAGCGCCCAAGCGTTAGAAGGGCGACAAGCCCAATTGGTTGCCCACCTACTCTTACGAGCAAACCCTTGATGCACCCTGCAAGTTCCATAGTGGCGCGAAGCCATCCAATCACACCACTCGGAAGTGCCATTGGCTCACCAGAATCGTCAAGGGAGACGGACTCCTGCCTCCTCCGCTAGCCGGCCCACCGCCTCCTCCACCCCAGCAGCCGGCAGGTTGGCCAGTCGGCGTTGTACAAGACAAGTATCCTGTGGAGCATGGAGCATACGTTGTGTTCACCAGCGTGGCCACCCACCTAACACTAAAGGATACCGCTACTACGACCCGGTTTCCCATTGAGTATTCACCTCCCGACACGTTTACTTTGATGAGAGGTGTTTCCTTTTCAGTAGCAGGTACCTCTCGTCGCCCCGTCGCCGCCGGCCACCGACAGCCCTTTGGCGACCCCGTCGGGTGGACAGCCCCACTCAGCTCTCGGACCGCCTTCGGGCTTTGGCAGTCCCCATGCCGTGGGACGAGCTGTGCTTCACGTCCCCTCACCCGCGGCCTCGTCGGTCGCCTCGCCGACCTTGGCTGCCCCCTCGGACCTCGTCCCGGCGGTCCCGTCTCGTCCCCTCACTCGGGCTCGAACCGGCGTTCACCGCCCGAGTCTGCGGTACTCCAGCAACGAGTATCTCCTCGCTGCCTCCAGCACCAAGCCATCCCCGATTCATGTGTCCGCCCGAGAAGCCCTACATGATCCTCACTGGCTTGCTGTGATGCAGGAAGAGTTCTGCGCTCTTCGGCGGAATCGTACCTGGACACTGGTTCCCTGCCTTCTCACGCCAACGTCATCAATGGCAAGTGGGTCATTTGTCATAAGACCCGCTCGGATGGTACACTTGAGCGCTACAAGGCTCGCTGGGTGGTCTATGGGCTTCGACAGCATGCTGGCGTTAACTTCACTGAGACGTTTGCACCGGTTGTCAAACCGGGTACGATTCGCACCGCCCTCCAGCTAGCGGTTTCCTGAGGCTGGCCGCTTCATTAGACAGATGTCTCCAATGCCTTCCTTCATGGCCATCTTGAGGAGCAGGTTTACTGCGAGCAGCTCACCTGTTTCGTCGATGCCTCTTCATCCTAGGCATGTCTGCTTGCTGTCCCGGTCTCTATACGATCCCAAGCAAGCACCTCGCGCCTCGTACCAGTGTATCACCGGGTTTCTTCAGACATTGGGCTTCAGCGTCACTCACTCGGATGCCTCGTTGTTTTTCTATCACCACGGCGACACGACTGCCTATTTGCTCCTCTACGTCAACGACATCATCCTGGCGGCCTCCTCGGCAGCCCTTCTTCAACAGATCACTCTCCGGCTGTGTGACGAGTTTGCTATCAAGGACTTGGGCACTCTCCATTATTTCCTTGGCATTGGGGTCGTTTGCCGACCCGACGGCTTCTTTCTTCATTAGCAGAAGTATGTGCATGAGCTACTTGAGCGTGCCGGCATGCTCCATTTGTCACCCTGTTGCTACTCATGTTGACATAAAGGACAAGGTTTCTGCTCTCGAGGGATCGCCCTCATTAGATGCTCCATTCTAGTGGTCCATCATCGGTGCTCTTCAGTATCTGACTCTCACCCGGCCAGATCTACAGTATGTTGTTCACCAGGTGTGTCTCCACATGGACTCCCCTCGTGACTCTCATTGGACACTCGTGAAACAGATTCTCCGATACATCTGTGGCACGGTGTCTCTTGAACTCACCCTCACATCGTCCACTTCTCTAGAGATGGTAGCTTATTCCGATGCTGACTGGGCTAGCTTCCCTGACACACGTCGCTCCACCAGTGGCTACTGCGTCTACCTTGGTCCTTCACTTGTCTCGTGGTCGTCCAAGCGACAACCCATAGTTTTGCACTCCAGCGTAGAGGCCGAGTACTGAGCAGTGGCCAACATCGTCGCCGAGTGCATCTAGCTATGATAGCTACTTCAAGAGTTGCCTCATGATGCCTCCCAGGCTACGGTTGTCTACTGTGACAATGTATCTGTGGTGTACCTCTCCGCCAACCCCGTTCATCATCGCCAGACCAAGCACATTGAGCTGGACATTCACTTTGTGCGTGAGCAGGTGGCCTTTGGACGCATTCGGGTCCTCCATGTTCCGATCGCACAACAGTTCACCGATGTGATGACTAAGGGACTGCCTACTTCCACCTTCGAGGGATTGTGTGCATGTATATTGTGTCTTCGGCCCACCTCCTAGTTCTCCTATATAGTTGAGATTGTGGCCCCATCCTGTACATCATATATACGTGCCTGGTGCACTGATCAATGCAATTGTGTTGCACGGCCTATTCTAGTCTTCTACAACCACTTTCAGTCATAAGCTAATGCTGAGCTTCACAACAAGCTAGAGCTTCAAGGGTGTCTGTGTCAGATATACCTTACCTAGAAAAACAATCGTTGGCGCGCCCATGAATATGCCATATTTGCTTCAACATGCTACAGTTAGAGCTTCGAGGGTGTACGTGTCAGATATACCTTACCTGGAAAGACAATCACTGGCGCGCCCATGAATATGCCATCTTTGCTTCAACATGCTGCAGCTACAGCTCCATGATAGCCTCCTTAGGCAATAACCCCATCAACATTGATTCTCATACTTTGAGATGGCTGGGTGATCAACCGAGTGGCCAGCTGAATTCCAGATTGGGTACGATTACTCACCCTGTAGATTGGGTACGATTTCAGGCCGCAAGTGGGAGTGGGACTAAGTGGGATTAGCCATCCCATCCCACTTAAACTGTTTTAATGGGCTCCCATTGGAGTCCCACTTAATCCCCTCGCCAATGGCAGTGATCAGCAACAACTTCTGGTCTTCTAAAAAGAAAACAATAGCTTCTCGACACCAATGGCAGTCGCGATCTCCAACGCAGCAGTTTTGGCGTTGATGTTGTAGGCCTACCTAGTTTCGTCGGCGGCCACGATGGTGTTGACTGGGATGTGGCCGGACGCGATGATCGGGTGGAGCATGGAGAGGTGTACGCGCGTCACCTCACCGACAAACCCGAGGACTGCGGCGTCGGGGGAGGGGCGCGCGTCCTTGCCACAGAGGCTGACGGCAGTGACACCGGCGAGGCTGATGAAGGAGGCGAGCTGCTTTGTTGATGTTGACCTTGCTGACCAGCACCATCTCTACGACCTCCATGGTGAGAGCGTTGGTGACGCAGAGGCCGTTGTGGAACTGCGGCTCGACGCTAATGTGCTGCAACCAGGAGTTGATCTCCAGACCGCCAACGTGCACGAGCACGGGGCGCAGGCTGACGCAGGAGAGGAGGACAAGGTTGCGGATCATCGACGCTTGCAGCTCTGGTGACTTCATGGCCGCGATACTGTACTTCACCACCACCATCTTGCTCTTGAACCGCTGGATGAAGGCAAGGGCCTCCGGCAGGACGTCCACGCAATTCAGCACTGTAGCCACGGGATGGGAGGTGGACGTGCACCGCGCTGGCGCAACACCAGGGAGGAGGCCGAGACGCAATGTAGTTGTTGTTCTGAATACAATCTCCTGCGTTTGTATTCTTTTAGTGGGATCCCACTTCCGCTCGCTTAATCCATGTGGGCCACCCAATATTTCCCACCCGTTGAGTACCGTGATATAATTGGAAACATAGGATAGAGTAAGAAGTATTCTGGCTTGTCTTGTACTCCAAGTAGATCATGTACTCCTATATATATGCCCACGAGGCTTAAACAATACATCGAACAATTCCACCAATTCCTCTCTCTCTTCAAACATGGTATCAGCCTAACCGATCCAAACCCTAGCCGCCGTCCGAAGCTTCCGCTCCG
Source organism: Triticum timopheevii (assembly GCA_963921465.1). Taxonomy (NCBI): domain Eukaryota; kingdom Viridiplantae; phylum Streptophyta; class Magnoliopsida; order Poales; family Poaceae; genus Triticum; species Triticum timopheevii. The sequence continues at coordinate 558,917,924 of OY997264.1, read as the reverse complement.
TGCGCCGCCCCTAGGGCGGTCGGCCTCCATGACCGCCGTCGGGGGCCGCGCCGCCCGTACATAGGGTTCGTCCGTCTGTCATGTTGACTGGCTGCCCTAGAAAGTCTTTTTCCCGATCCTTTGATCCGGGGTTTCTCTCTCTTGTCGGTCGTTTTGATCGATGTTTTCTTTTTGTTCTTCCGATCTATGCTTGATCGATTTGCGTCGCCCGCCGCCACCGTCGACCCTGTGCGCCACTACTCCAACACCGGCGCGACTGGCAGACTTGTTCACCGACACGGCGGCCTAGCGCGACATGCGGCCCCTCACAGCCGTCATCCACTCGCAGGCTCGCTCGTCAATCTACGCCGGCTATCACCGCACTCTCCGACCAGGACACCTGCATCGCGCCGACCCGGTGGCCTCGCTCCATGCGGTAGCCTATCATAGCCGCCATACGCATGTCGGCCCCCCATCAATCTACGCCACCCGCCTCTGCCGCGTCCGCACGGCGGCCCTGCGGTCTACCTCGCTGGCCTCGTCCCCGGTGGCGTTAGGCTCGTCAACTGTCTCAGCTACAATACAAGACAAGCCAGAATACTTCCTAGTCTATCCTATGTTCCAATACAATCATGTTACTCAACATGGTATCACCCTAATCGGTCCAACCCTAGCCGCCGCCTAACGCTTCCACACCGGCGCGCCGCGGCGCGGTCGGCGTCCATGACCGCCGCTGGGGGCCGTGCCGCTCGTACCTAGGGTTCGTCCACCGGTCGTGTTGACCGGTTGCCCTAGAGAGTCTTTTTCCTGAGCCCTTGCTCCAGATTTTTCTCTCTCCTGCCGGTCACCTTGATCGGCATGTTTTTTGGTTTTCGATCTATGCTTGATCGGTTTGCGTGCCCCGCTGCCGACATCGACACCCGCGCGCCTCTACTCCAACACCGGCACGACCGGCCGGCTTCTTCACTGATCCGGCAGCCTCGCGCGACAGGTAGCCCCTTCACAGTCATCGTTCGCGCGCCGGCCTGCCCGTCGCACTCTGACTTCTTCGACCTGGCATATAGCTCGTGCAAGTCCCAGTCTACGCATGCCCGGTGCTGGCAACACTGATGTGTGCCTTCTTCCACGACGTGTCCCTGGGCCTGGCAAGCCTGGAGTGGTGCTTCATCAACTTCGTCTTCATCCATCTACGCATGCTCGATGCTGGCAACACCGACGCGTGCCTTCGTCCACGATGTGTCCCCGGGCTTGGCAAACCCGCCGCAACGTGTCTTCAACAACGTCTTCTTCCTGGCGCACCACTACTTCGACACCACTGCGCCCATGACTAACTTGGCGCCTCCTTGCGCCCGCGGCTCCACGGCATCTTTCTCGACACCGGCGACCCCGACTCGACATCGACCATGGCATTCTTCGCACGGCTACCTCGACCATGGCTCCACCCCATACGCTCTGGGCTACATCGACAAATGACACAAAGGGCTACCGCCTTGCTTGAGCAACCTCGTCAGTTTCTACTCCAGCCACGAATTTCGTGATGCATCGACCGTTACGACTATGGGTGGTGTCCGTCAGCTTGGCTTCGGATTCTTCTACAGTCTCATCGTCTGTGTTGCTATCATTGTGACTGCGATGGGATGTTGAGTAACATGATTGTATTGGAAACATAGGATAGACTAGGAAGTATTCTGGCTTGTCTTGTACTTCAAGTTGATCATGTACTCCTATATATATGCCCACGAGGCTCAAGTCAAACACTTCCACCAATCCATCCCTCCCTTCTAACACCACCAATTCATAGTGGGATCAGGTGGACTAAGGTGGGATGCCCACGGCCAGTCCCACCTGCAGCTTGAGTACGATTACTCGTCGGTGAATGCACAATCTATAGGTTAGGGAGAAGCTCGTAATGAAAACCTCCATAGGGAGCTTTGGAAGATTTTCTCGTCAGCTTTTCATCTAGCTGTCAAAATGCCTAGAGAGTGACCGCCACTTTCACAAGCACCTATCTCTCCCTCTTACCATGGCCTACCACATTACCTTTTTTTGAAACTGCCTGATACACTATTCCCTAAATGTTAAGAATCCGGCGGAGTAATGTTAGTGGAGGAAAAGTTTACTCCACTAAAGTATAGCTGATACTCCATACTTACTGGAGTAAAAATAAAATTGTGTAGATTTTGTGTCCTAGCCGCTTGAACTTCAAACACAATACAATCTCTACTACTTAAAAAGAACGTAAGGTTTCCATTTCATTTTTTTCCACCATCCCTTCGTCCAACCTTCCATGTATTTGATAATCAATCACCTTAATTTACTTACCTTCTGAACCAATTCCACTTTAATTTACTTACGAAACTTCTAATCAGAATATAAGGTAATTCACGGGAAAAATTTCATGAACATTTATTTATACAATCGCGTTATTATTGACATGTAAATCACAAGCTAAGTGTTGGAAATATGCCCTAGAGGCAATAATAAATTAGTTATATTATATTTCCTTGTTCATGATAATCGTTTATTATCCATGCTATAATTGTATTGATAGGAAACTCAGATACATGTGTGGATACATAGACAACACCATGTCCCTAGTAAGCCTCTAGTTGACTAGCTCGTTGATCAATAGATGGTTACGGTTTCCTGACCATGGACATTGGATGTCATTGATAACGGGATCACATCATTAGGAGAATGATGTGATGGACAAGACCCAATCCTAAGCCTAGCACAAATATCGTAGTTCGTATGCTAAAGCTTTTCTAATGTAAAGTATCATTTCCTTAGACCATGAGATTGTGCAACTCCCGGATACCGTAGGAATGCTTTGGGTGTACCAAACGTCACAACATAACTGGGTGGCTATAAAGGTGCACTACAGGTATCTCCGAAAGTATCTGTTGGGTTGGAATGAATCGAGACTGGGATTTGTCACTCCGTGTAAACGGAGAGGTATCTCTGGGCCCACTCGGTAGGACATCATCATAATGTGCACAATGTGACCAAGGGGTTGATCACGGGATGATGTGTTACGGAACGAGTAAAGAGACTTGCCGGTAACGAGATTGAACAAGGTATCGGCATACCGACGATCGAATCTCGGGCAAGTACAATACCGCTAGACAAAGGGAATTGTATACGGGATCGATTGAGTCCTTGACATCGTGGTTCATCCGATGAGATCATCGTGGAACATGTGGGATCCAACATGGGTATCCAGATCCTGCTGTTGGTTATTGACCGGAGAACGTCTCGGTCATGTCTACATGTCTCCCGAACCCGTAGGGTCTACACACTTAAGGTTCGATGACGCTAGGGTTATAAAGGAAGTTTGTATGTGGTTACCGAATGTTGTTCGGAGTCCCGGATGAGATCCCGGACGTCACGAGGAGTTCTGGAATGGTCCGGAGGTAAAGATTTATATATGGAAAGTTGTTGTTCGGGTTCCGGAAAAAGTTTGGGTTTTTTTGGTATTGTACCGGGAAGCTTCCAGAAGGTTCCGGAGGATTCAGGAGGGGTCTGGAGGTCCGGAAATTGTTCCACCACGTCCAATACAGTAGCATGGGCTGTAGGGGGGCGCCCTAGCCTTAATGGGCCAGGGGCACCAGCCCCCCCAAGGCCCATGCGCATGGGAAGGGGAAAACCCTAAGGGGGAGGACCTCCACTTGACTTGGGAGGCACTCCTCCCCCCCTTGGCCGCCGCCCCCTCCTTAGATTTGATCTGAGGGGGGCGGCCCCCCTCTCCCTTGCCCCTATATATATGTGGGGGGTGGGAGGGCAGCCGCACCACAAGTTCTGGCGCAGCCCTCCCCTCTCCCAAGTGCTCCTCCTCTCCCGCGGTGCTTGGCGAAGCCCTGCAGGATTGCCACGCTCCTCCATCACCACCACGCCATTGTGCTGCTGCGGGATGGAGTCTTCCTCAACCTCTCCCTCTCTCCTTGCTGGATCAAGGCATGGGAGACGTCACGGGGCTTTACGTGTGTTGAACGCGGAGGTGCCGTCCGTTCGGCACTAGGATCTCCGGTGATTTGGATCACGACGAGTACGACTCCTTCAACCCCGTTCTCTTGAACGCTTCCGCTTAGCGATCTACAAGGGTATGTAGATGCACTCTCCTTCCCCTCGTTTCTGGTTTCTCCATAGATAGGTCTTGGTGACACGTAGGAAAATTTTGAATTTCTGCTACGTTCCCCAACAGTGGCATCATGAGCTAGGTCTATTGCGTAGATTCTTTGCACGAGTAGAACACAAAGTAGTTGTGGGCGTTTATCTTGTTCAATATGCTTACCGTTACTAGTCCAATCTTGTTTCGACGGTATTGTGGGATGAAGCGGCCCGGACCGACCTTACACGTACTCTTACGTGAGATAGGTTCCACCGACTGACATGCACTTGGTGCATAAGGTGGCTAGCGGGTGCCAGTCTCTCCCACTTTAGTCGGAACAGATTCGATGAAAAGGGTCCTTATGAAGGGTAAATAGCAATTGGCATATCATGTTGTGGTTTTGCGTAGGTAAGAAACGTTCTTGCTAGAAACTCGTAGCATCCACGTAAAACATGCAAACAACAATTAGAGGACGTCTAACTTGTTTTTGCAGGGTATGCTATGTGATGTGATATGGCCAAGAAGAATGTGATGAAAGATATGTGATGTATGAGATTGATCATGTTCTTGTAATAGGAATCACGACTTGCATGTCGATGAGTATGACAACCGGCAGGAGCCATAGGAGTTGTCTTTACTTATTGTATGACCTGCGTGTCATTGAACAACGCCATGTAATTACTTTAATTTATTGCTAACATGGAGACACGATGATGGAGATCATGGTGTCATGCCGGTGACGATGATGATCATGGAGCCCCGAAGATGGAGATCAAAAGGAGCAAAATGATATTGGCCATATCATGTCACTATTTGATTGCATGTGATGTTTATCATGTTTATGCATCTTATTTGCTTAGAACGACGGTAGTAAATAAGATGATCCCTCATTAAAATTTCAAGAAAGTGTTCCCCCTAACTATGCACCATTGCGAAAGTTCGTCGTTTCTAAGCACCACGTGATGATCGGGTGTGATGGATTCTTACGTTCACATACAACGGGTGTAAGCCAGATTTACACACGCGAAACACTTAGGTTGACTTGACAAGCCTAGCATGTACAGACATGGCCTCGGAACACAAGATACCGAAAGGTCGAGCATGAGTCATATAGTAGATACGATCAACATGAAGATGTTCACCGATGATGACTAGTCCGTCTCACGTGATGATCGAACACGGCCTAGTTGACTCGGATCATGTAATCACTTAGATGACTAGAGGGATGTCTATCTGAGTGGGAGTTCATAAGATGAACTTAATTATCCTGAACATAGTCAAAAGACCCTTTGCAAATTATGTCATAGCTCGCGCTTTAGTTCTACTGTTTTAGATATGTTCCTAGAGAAAATATAATTGAAAGTTGATAGTAGCGATTATGCGGACAGTAGAAAGCTTATGTCCTTAATGCACCGCTCAGTGTGTTGAACCCCAAACATCGTTTGTGGATGTTGCGAACATCGGACATACACGTTTTGATAACTACGTGATAGTTCAGTTAAATGGTTTAGAGTAGAGGCACCAAAGACGTTTTCGAAACATCGCGGAACATATGAGATGTTTCGAGGGCTGAAATTGGGATTTCAGGCTCGTGCCCACGTCAAGAGGTATAAGACCTCCGACGATTTCTTAGCCTGCAAACTAAGGGAGAAAAGCTCAATCGTTGAGCTTGTGCTCGGATTGTCTGAGTGCAACAATCACTTGAATCGAGTGGGAGTTGATCTTCCAGATGAGATAGTGATGTTTCTCCAAAGTCATTGCCACCAAGCTGCTAGAGCTTCGTAATGAACTATAACATATCAGGGATAGATATGATGATCCTTGAGGTATTCGCGATGTTTGACACCGCGAAAGTAGAAATCAAGAAGGAGCATTAATTGTTGATGGTTGGTGAAACCACTAGTTTCAAGAAGGGCAAGGGCAAGAAGGGATACTTCATGAAACGGCAAATCAGCTGCTGCTCCAGTGAAGAAACCCAAGGTTGAACCCAAACCCGAGACTAAGTGCTTCTGTAATAAGGGGAACAACCACTGGAGCAGAATTACCCTAGATACTTGGTAGATGAGAAGGCTGGCAAAGTCGATAGAAGTATATTGGATATACATTATGTTAATGTGTAATTTACTATTACTCCTAGTAGCACCAGGGTATTAAGATACCGGTTCAGTTGCTAAGTGTTAGTAACTCGAAATAAAAGAGCTACGGAATAAACAGAGACTAGCTAAAGGTGAGCTGACGATATGTGTTGGAAGTGTTTCCAAGTTTGATGTGATCGAACATCGCACGCTCCCTCTACCATCAAAATTAGTATTAAACCTAAATAATTGTCATTTGGTGTTTGCGTTGAACATAGACATAATTGGATTATGTCTATCGCAATACGGTTATTCATTTAAGGAGAATAATGGTTACTCTATTTATTTGAATAATACCTTCAATGGTCTTGCACCTAAAGGAATGGTTTATTGAATCTCGATTGTAGTGATACACATTTTCATGCCAAAAGATATAAGATAGTAATGATAGTACCACTTACTTGTGACACTGCCATGTAAGTCATATTGGTATAAAACGCATGAAGAAGCTCCATGTTGATGGATATTTGAACTCACTCGTTTTGAAAAGTTTGAGACATGCAAACCATGTCTATTGGTGTATACGCATGAAGAAACTCCATGCAGATGGATCGTTTGGACTCACTTGATTTTGAATCACTTGAGATATGCAAATCATACTGCATGGGCAAAATGACTGAAAGGCCTCATTTTCAGTAAGATGGAACAAGATAGCAACTTGTTGGAAGTAACACATTTTGATGTGTGCAGTCCAATGAGTGCTGAGGCATGCAGTGAATATCATTATGTTCTTACTTCACAGATGATTCGAGTAGATGTTGAGTATATTTACTTGATGAAACACAAGTCTGAATTATTGAATGGTTCAAGTAATTTCAGAGTGAAGTTTAAGATCTTCGTGACAAGAGGATAAAATGTCTATGATATGATCATAGAGATGAATATCTGAGTTACGAGTTTTGGCACACAATTAAGACATTGTGGAGATTGTTTCACAACCAATACCGCCTGGAACACCATAGTGTGATGGTGTGTCCAAACATCATAACTGCACCCTATTGGATATGGTGCATACCATGATGTCTCTTATCAAATTACCGCTATCGTTTATGGGTTAGGCATTAGAGACAACCACATTCACTTTAAATAGGGCACCGCGTAATTCTGTTGAGATGACACCGTATGAACTATGGTTTAGAGAAACCTAAGTTGTCATTTCTTAAAGGTTTGGGGCTGCGACGCTTATGTGAAAAAGTTTCAGGTTGATAAGCTCGAACCCAAAGCGGATAAAATGCATCTTCATAGGACACCCAAAACAGTTGGGTATACCTCCTAATTCAGATCCGAAAGCAATAGGGATTGTCTCTTGAATCGGGTCCTTTCTCGAGGAAAAGTTTGTCTCAAAAAGTTGAGTGGGAGGATGGTGGAGACTTGATATGGTTATTGAACCGTCACTATAACTAGTGTGTAGCAGGGCACGGGAAGTTGTTCTTGTGGCACCTACACCAATTGAAGTGGAAGCTGATGATAGTGATCATGAAGCCTCGGATCAAGTCACTACCGTACCTCGTAGGGTGGCAAGGATGCGTACTACTTCAGAGTGGTACAGTAATCCTGTCTTGAAGGTCATGTTGCTAGACAACAATGAACCTACGAGATATGGAGAAGCGATGGTGGGCCCATATTCCGACAAATGGTTAGAAGCCATGAAATCCGAGATAGGATCCATGTATCAGAACAAAGCATGGACTTTGGTGGACTTGGCCGATGATCGGCAAGCAATTGAGATAAATGGATCTTTAAGAAGAAGACGGACGTGGACGGTAATGTCACCGTCTATGAAGCTCGACTTGTGGCGAAGAGTTTTTCACAAGTTCAAGGAGTTGACTACGATGAGATTTTCTCATCCGTAGCGATGCTTAAGTCCATCGGAATCATGTTAGCATTATCTGCATTTATTAAATCTGGCAGATGGATGTCAAGACGAGTTTCCATACCAGTTTTCGTAAGGAAAGGTTGTATGTGATACAATCAGAAAGGTTATGTCGATCCTAAGGATGCTAAAAGGTATGCTAGCTCTAGCGATCCTTCTAAGGACTGGAGTAAGCATCTCGGAGTTGGAATGTATGCTCTGATGAGATGATCAAAGATTTTGGGTTTATACAAAGTTTATGAGAAACTTGTATTTCCAAAGAAGTGAGTGGGAGCACTATAGTATTTCTGATGAGTATATGTTGTTGACATATTGTTGATCAGAAATGATGTAGAATTTCTGGAAAGCATATAGGGTTATTTGAAAGGTGTTTTTCAATAGAAAACCTGGATTAAGCTACTTGAACATTGAGCATCAAGATCTATGAGGATAGATCAAAAACGCTTAATGGTACTTTCAAATGAGCACATACCTTGACATGATCTTGAAGGTGTTCAAGATGGATTAGTCAAAGAAGGTGTTCTTGCCTGAGTTGTAAGGTATGAAGTTAAGAGTTAAAGCTCGACCCCGGCAGAAGAGAGAGAAAGGACAAAGGTCGTCCCCTATGCTTCAGACGTAGGCTCTATAGTATGCTATGCTAAGTACCGCACCTAATGTGTGCCTTGCCACAGGTCTGGCAAGAGGGTACAAAGGTGATCAAGGAGTGGATCACCAGATAGCGGTCAAAATTATCCTTAGAGGAATAAGGATATGTTTCTCGATTATGGAGGTGATAAAGAGTTCGATGTAAAGGGTTACGTCGATGCAAGCTTTAACACCTATCTGAGTGACTCTGAGTAGCAAACCGGATACGTATAGTGGAGTAACCATTTGGAATAGCTCCAAGTGGAGCGTGGAAGCAGCATTTAGAATATGACCTAGAGATTTGCGAAGTGTATATGGATCTGAATGTTGCAGACCCGTTGACTAAAACCTCTCTCAAGCAAAACATGATCAAACCCAAGAACTCATTGAGTCTTAATCACATGATGATGTGAACTAGTTTAGCGACACTAGTAAACTCTTTGGATGTTGGACACATGGCGATGTGACCTGTCAGTGTTAATCACATGGCGATGTGAACTAGATTATTGACTCTAGTGCAAGTGGGAGACTGTTGGAAATATGCCCTAGAGGCAATAATAAATTAGTTATTATTATATTTCCTTGTTCATGATAATCGTTTATTATCCATGCTATAATTGTATTGATAGGAAACTCAGATACATGTGTGGATACATAGACAACACCATGTCCCTAGAAAGCCTCTAGTTGACTAGCTCATTGATCAATAGATGGTTACGGTTTCCTGACCATGGACATTGGATGTCATTGATAACGGGATCACATCATTAGGAGAATGATGTGATGGACAAGACCCAATCCTAAGCCTAGCACAAAGATCGTAGTTCGTATGCTAAAGCTTTTCTAATGTCAAGTATCATTTCCTTAGACCATGAGATTGTGCAACTCCCGGATACCGTAGGAATGCTTTGGGTGTACCAAACGTCACAACGTAACTGGGTGGCTATAAAGGTGCACTACAGGTATCTCTGAAAGTGTCTGTTGGGTTGGCATGAATCGAGACTGGGATTTGTCACTCCGTGTAAACGGAGAGGTATCTCTGGGCCCACTCGGTAGGACATCATCATAATGTGCACAATGTGACCAAGGGGTTAATCACGGGATGATGTGTTACAGAATGAGTAAAGAGACTTGCCGGTAACGAGATTGAACAAGGTATCGGCATACCGACGATCGAATCTCGGGCAAGTACAATACCGCTAGACAAAGGGAATTGCATACGGGATTGATTGAGTCCTTGACATCGTGGTTCATCCGATGAGATCATCGTGGAACATGTGAGAGCCAACATGGGTATCCAGATCCCGCTGTTGGTTATTGACCGGAGAACGTCTCGGTCATGTCTACATGTCTCCCGAACCCGTAGGGTCTACACACTTAAGGTTCGATGACGCTAGGGTTATAAAGGAAGTTTGTATGTGGTTACCGAATGTTGTTCGGAGTCCCGGATGAGATCCCGGACGTCACGAGGAGTTCCGGAATGGTCAGGAGGTAAAGATTTATATATGGAAAGTTGTTGTTCGGGTTCCGGAAAAAGTTCGGGTTTTTTCGGTATTGTACCGGGAAGCTTCCAGAAGGTTCCGAAGGATTCAGGAGGGGTCCGGAGGTCCGGAAATTGTTCCACCACTTCCAATATAGTAGCATGGGCTGTAGGGGGGCGCCCTAGCCTTAATGGGCCAGGGGCACCAGCCCCCCCAAGGCCCATGCGCATGGGAAGGGGAAAACCCTAAGGGGGAGGACCTCCACTTGACTTGGGAGGCACTCCTCCCCCCCTTGGCCGCCGCCCCCTCCTCAGATTGGATCTGAGGGGGCCGGCACCCCTCTCCCTTGCCCCTATATATATGTGGGGGGTGGGAGGGCAGCCGCACCACAAGTTCTGGCGCAGCCCTCCCCTCTCCCAAGTGCTCCTCCTCTCCCGCGGTGCTTGGCAAAGCCCTGCAGGATTGCCACGCTCCTCCATCACCACCACGCCGTTGTGCTGCTGCTGGATGGAGTCTTCCCCAACCTCTCCCTCTCTCCTTGCTGGATCAAGGCATGGGAGACGTCACCGGGCTGTACGTGTGTTGAACGCGGAGGTGCCGTCCGTTCGGCACTAGGATCTCCGGTGATTTGGATCACGACGAGTACGACTCCTTCAACCCCGTTCTCTTGAACGCTTCCGCTTAGCGATCTACAAGGGTATGTAGATGCACTCTCCTTCCCCTTGTTGTTGGTTTCTCCATAGATAGATCTTGGTGACACATAGGAAAATTTTGAATTTCTGCTACGTTCCCCAACACTAAGGTACTAGAATATTAATATCACGTTGCAAAGAACGGGCATTGTTCTAGGGTATATATTAAAAACGTTCAAATTAAAACATGCACAACATAATCCCGTTTTTTAAATAAAACATGCATAGTTCATCCAAAAGGCATCACTTCAAACTCAAATGTTTTATCCAAAATCACCACGAACATAGCATGTATATGTTGTGGATCGAGCCAACCATTGGCATGCACGAACTCAAATGAGGTGGTCTCCGAAGAAAACATCACCGCCACCACCACCACCATCCTCTCAGCCACCATCACTGCCATCCTCTCGGCCGCCAACACCACCACCACCATCCTCTCGGCTGCCACCGCCATCCCCTCGGACACCACCACCATTCTGAAGAGAGGATTTCACTTGGGTCAGGATCTCCTCATGAGTGAGCTCCCAATACTTGCTTGCGGATTCATCTATTGTATTTAGATTCATGAACATGATAGCACGTTCTTTGGCCTTCTTGGCATCACAGATCCTCCCCTCCTCAAGTGCAAGTCTATGCTCCTCCGCCTTCAACTTCCTTTCTTCGGCAGCCAACTTGGCCTTCTATTTCTCATCCTCCAACAACTCGCCACCTTCTCTTCTTTGTGTTCGGCCACCAACAACTTCTTTGCCTCAATCATGGCCACAAGGTGTCCCCCTCAACCTCGTCGGCCACCGTTCAAATGCATTCCTCTTCTCTTTCTTTTTGCAATTTTTCCCATCCAGTCTATTGTTGGCCTCTTCATCAACCTCGTCGTCCTCCTCAACGGATATGCTCAACCTTGATCTCTTTGGAGTGGTCTCTGTGATTCTTTGGATCCACTTCTCGTTCTTGCATAGCTCCTTTGTAGCAATGATGCAATGTGAAGGGCTTGTGGCCGAACCTCGTGTTCCTATGCTTGAATAGTTCTTGTATGTAGGGGCCATACTCCGCCACTTTCACACTGCTCGGTGTTGCATGGTTCACTCGGTCGATGCAACCAGACAATCAGTTATAATGGTCATGAATGGTGCTCCAACGATGCCCAAGAGATCCTTGCGTACAGCTTGAGCTCACCTCCACGGAGTTGTTGTAGTATTATGTGATTATCTCCCAAAACATAGTCTTCGTTTGATTCATTCCGATCGTTGCATCCAAGGAGATCGCACCAAGCATCGCAAATAGAATTATCTTCTTTTGTATTGTAGTTGGCGGTGCGTGACCTTGATAACCGCATGATTGCTCTGGTCATCTCCACAACTTCCTCCTCTTGCTCGGCCGCCTCCTCTTGCTCAATGTCCTCGGACACCTCCTCTTCTTCGGCTGCCTCTGAATCATTCCAAATAGAGTCCTAATTGAGCACATCAAGCCCCATCGTTGCGGAAGACTCCAAAGATGCTAAAAATTCAGTCGTGTTCATCTCCGCAGTATGACAACAAAACGAGCAAACTACATCGTGGTCGGCCACCAACAACAATCACCGACCGGGCAAAATGTTGAAGTTTTTTTTACCTTGTAGGCCTTTCATTGAACACTTGGCACCCGCGGCCTTTCTTATCGGTTGCCGCCGCTGGACGCGTCGGAGTAGTGCCGGTAGGTGTCGCCGGAGACGATGCACGAGGCACTGGTCGTGGGCGGGACACCGTTGTGGCTTTTTTCTTCTTCCTCTTCTCGGATTCCATGGCGAGGGCCGATGCCACAGTCATCGGTTTTCTTGCTCGTTTCGCCATGGCAGGAGCGGCGGGAGGGCAGCGCGCCGTCGCTGGAGCGGTTGGAGCTGTAGCTTGAACCCGATGGATTTTTAATCCCCAGGCTCTTCTTCGGTGTTGGCGGCGGTGCGGGGGTCGTTTCCGGCCGCGACAAGCCAGCGGCACTGGCGGCGGGGTCCCAGGTATCCTTTCCAGTGGGTGGTTCGATCATCGATGGCGGTGGCGGGTCGTGGAGGCGGTTGCAGCGGTAAGCAGGAGGCGGGAGAGAAGAGGCACCACTTTTTCTTAGTCGATCGCGCGGTCAGGATATTCTGGCGTTGGAGGATAATTTATCCTCCACTAACCGTTTTAGAGGATCGGCTAGGTGCAGCGTACGGGAAGATAACCGAATTTATCCTCCCTTAGCGCCGGATAGGGGATCGATTAGAGTTGCCCTTACTTTGGCATCTTGTAACGGTGCTGTTGTATATGACCTGAGCTATATATCGCCATTTTCGACGTGGGAGTTCCATCTCGCCTCTGGTTGGTGCTCTATTGGCCGCCTCTTCACTGAAGGATGATTTTTTCCCACTGTTTGCAGGGTTTTTTTACGGTTTCCTTGGGTTTTTTCTCGTTTTCCTTTTTCCCTTTTTCTTCTTCGGATTCCTTTATGTTTTCTGTCTATATTTTTCGTTTTTCGTTTTTCTTTGGTTTTCTTTTTTCCTTTCTTGGTTTTCTTCATTTTTTGTTTCTTTCTCAGTTTTTTACATTTTGGCTTTGTTTCTTTCTTTGTTTTCTTCATTTCTCTTTTTTCCTAAAAAAATTTCATTAAATGTCTACCTCTTTTCATACATATTGTACATTTTTGTATACAGCAGGAACTTTTTGTATACATGCTTATTATTTTTCAAATACATGGCTAACATTTTTTAGAATATATGTATTGATGTCTATTTTTTCGTATGCGTTGTACATTTTTTAAAACATTTTTCTACATATGTTTGAAAAGATGTAAATACAAAATTAATATTTTCTAAAAATATATGTTTTGATATCTATTGTTTATACACATTGTAAATTTTTTGTATACACCTAAAACATTTCTTTGAATTACACAAATATTTTTTTACATTGTATAACACTTTCTAAGAAAACTTCATGTACATTTTTTTGAAGAGCGTGAAAACTAATGTAATGTCGCATTCATTTTATTGAATGCTACAAATATTTTGTTTAAAGGTGAGTGGACATTTCTTACATTTTACTTACTCCCTCCATTCCCTTATACAAGGCCACTATGAAAAATACGTTTTGCGTCTATAGAAGGCCACTAACAGTAACCGAGGCAAAATTTAATGATGTTTTCTCATACTAGCAACTTATTTAATACTTGCATGCATGTAGTCATAATGATAGTTTGCTACTTCCTTCTCATTCCTTCCTTGCATGCATGCGGCGCACTAATGATTCCAATTAACAAGAAAAAAAGTTGGCTTGCAAAGTAGTTATTAAATTTTGCCTAGGTACATGTAACTTGAGTTTGTGGCCCTGTATTGCTTAGGTACCTGTAATTTGAGTTTGTGGCCTTGTATAAGGGAATGGAGGGAGTACATTTTTTGAATTTCCATGAACACTTTTTAAAAAATTGACTAATTTATTTTTAATATTATATTTTAGTATTTGCTAGAAAAATATAAATAAACAAGAAAAAAACAGCAAGACATCAGCATGATGAGACCCCAAGGTTACTGGGACAGCGCAGTACCGTCGCATAAGATGAGTCATTTGTGAGCATTATCTGGACGCGCTCGCCTTATACCGCTTTGTGCGGGAATTAACGCGCCAGGAAATAGGCATTTTTATTTCGGTGTTTTGATAAAAAAAATATAAACTGCTGTATGTTTAAATCATGGAAATAATTAAATATATTCTTTCACTAGAAAATATATTCTTCCATACTGAAATAACATATTTACATAATTTTGAAAAAGATAGTGCATTCTAAAAAATATTGATGAAATTCTGAAAAATGTGAGTATTCTTTCAGAATGCATTTAAGTTAAAGACGTTGATATACATTTTTAGAAAATCATGTGATATTTTTAGTTGCGAAAAATGTTCAATTTACTTGAAAAAAGTAATGTTTTGTAGTCTTCATAATTGTTCATGTCTTTCGAACAAAATGTTCACGTAATTTAAAAAATTGTTCATGCATTAATTGTAGGTGAAATGAAACTTTGATCTTCCCCAAAAGGAGATCTTCGTATACCTGGGAGACCGGATATATATTGGCCCACTGTTGAAACAGATGTTTTCCAAAATTGTTTTCATTTTACATATTCTATAAGAACATCTATGATTTTGTAAAGAAACCAGAGATAAATCCCTTACCCCTAAAAGAAAAAATAAATACATAACCATAGCATGCAGCAACAAATCCCGTGCCGTTGATCGCCGGCCGCTCTGGCTCCATCTTCCTCCCCGGCCGTCGCCACTCGCCACCATCAAGGGCATGCCACCAGCGGTGACTGGAGCGCTCTGGCCTCTGGGAGATGCTCAATTTTGAGACGACCGTGCTTTTCCGAAGAGAATTAGAGTAGGCAAGGGAATTTGCTTTCGGCGCCAAGCATTTGTGATGTACTACTAATTAAGGGCAGGCCCTCAAACACTATATCGCCTTAGCCTTGGTTCAAATCTCTCAAGAATCAATGAAAAAGAACGCCCCAGATCGCCGCGGCGAATCAACCAAATATTTTTCGCATTTGCCGTACCGCAAGTCCAGCCTGCACAGCATAGCATCGTACCGTGCTACATTTAGTAAGATGAGGAGCTGACATGAGGAGCAAATGATGGCGCCAGGATTGGCTTAGACAGGCCATAACAAAATCGCATAAACGGCAGCCGGCCAGCACATGAGGATCACAGTGACGCACAAATGATTGGTTTCCATGATAACAAAGCAGCAGTAAACAAATCGCCAAACGATGGAGACGGACGCAATCAGACATGATGGCAAGAACCAAGTGCTTGTAGGAGGAATCAGTTCTCCAAAATAAGAAGGAAAAAAAAGGGCTTACAGGAAGAGAATCGCTTTGTCCACTGGTCCTGGCAGGCCGAAATGCATAATATAGTAAACTTCAGGCCTGCAAACCACGCAAATACTTTATTTGCCTCCAAGGGAAACCACCCAATATTTAACTTCAGCCAAAACAATGCCAGGATAACTCCGGCCAAAAGCGCGCCTCGTTGTCACCGTGGCATCTCAACCTTCGAGATTCCGAGCGAAGACTTTAAGCCGTGTTCACTTGTCATAACTCATACCTGACTTGCCTATATATGCAGTTAATCAGTTGCACGCACAGTCACACACACTGAACTGCTTCAGCTTGTTCTTGTTGGTTGACAGACACTTCCCTTCTCACAGTCCATTAAGTCCATGGCGATGAGGAAGAACAAGGTTCACGAGTTCGAGGCCGATGTGCCTGCGGCCGAGCTATGGGGGCTCTATGGCACACTCCGTGCGGCGGAGCTGCTGCCCGAGCTTCTCCCGCAGGTGCTCGCCAAGATACAGCTCGTGAGCGGCGATGGCGACGTCGGCACCATCTTGGAGCTCACATTCGCTCCAGGTGAGATATCCAGAAACCACCCTTTCAATCCTGAAGTCGTCCATGTGTATACTGACCGAGTTAACGGTTTACTGCTTTTGCCAGGGATCCCTGGCCTGGAGACATACAGGGAGAAATTCATCAAAGTCGACAATGAGAACTACATCAAGGAAGCGCAGACGATCGACGGAGACATCCTGAAGCTCGGGTTCCTCTATTACATGGTCAGGTTCGAGATCATCGCCAAAGGACCCAGTTCTTCAGTGATAAGATCGACCATTGTGTATGAGATAAACTATGAAACTCACCCCGGGCTTGAAGCCATGGTCAGCACCGGACCTCTGGCTGCAACTGCTGAGAAATTTGCAGGGTACCTCAAGGAGCAGAAGATCGCTCAGAGCAGTTAATTCTTGCAACATCTCAGAGCAAAAGTGTATCAATGCTTTGAGAGAAATAATGTCTGATTCCACGTTGTGTGTTTTCCCTGAAAAAATAAATGACCAATGATCAAACATATTAGGATAGTATGTTTGATCATATGAATATCACATAGTTGATATATAGATATGTCGCGGTCCATGTACCTTAACTTTATTAGTTTCATGAAAATGAAGTTGGGAGCCTTGATGCTCCTTTTCTCGAAGAAATGTACCTTAACTTGTTTTCTTTAATGAAGGTTTGATTAAAAAAGTACCACGGATTTCATTATGTATCATCACACATTTGGAATTTTGGAAAATATTCTCATGCATATGCATTTTGCAGTTATGACCAGTTAAGCCGAATAAACACAAGATATATATGACTCAGATTGATGGCAAGATGGACAAAATTGTACTGTGCAAATGAAGAAGCTGAATCGAGAGGGGATTATATCATCCAAACAATCATGAAGTTCTAGGTTGATGAGTAGTTCAACACCACATTCGGGAAGATCTGACCAAATGAAAATAACAGTTGACCGTAACGAATCAAATCAGCCATGAACAGAAACCAAACCTCGCCAGCCTTTGATTCATCTCTGCAGAACTAGTACCCTCCTGCTTCTGCTGCAACTAAAGGAGAACAGACACACATACCAAAAGCAAGATCAACTGCTACAATAAGTTTCAATCAGGACACTGAATCCACGTCCTATTAAATGATGAATGATGGAACTCATGAACAGAAGACCAAAGGGCGATGGCCCTTCAAATCAGACCTTCCTCAAACCCCCTTCGACATGATCTCCACATACCAGATTCAGTCCTGCAACCAACGCATGGAGGCCAACACAAATGAATCGAACAAACCACCGAAAAGGCACTGACCTGACTCAGTTACAGAGAAAAGGTTTGCCCACGAGACCAACAACAACAACACCAACAAAGCCTTTAGTCCCAAACAAGTTGGGGTAGGCTAGAGGTGAAACCCACAAGATCTCGCAACCAACTCATGGCTCTAGCAAATGGATAGCAAGCTTCCATGCACCCCTGTCCATAGCTAGTTCTTTGGTGATACTCTAATCCTTCAGGTCTCTCTTAACGGACTCCTTCCATGTTAAATTCGGTCTACCCCGACCTCTCTTGACATTCTCCGCACACTTTAGCCGACCGCTATGCACTGGAGCTTCTAGAGGCCTGCGCTGAATACGCCCAAACCATCCCAGACGATGTTGGACAAGCTTCTCTTCAATAGGTGCTACCCCAACTCTATCTCGTATATCATCATTCCGGACCCGATCCTTCCTCGTGTGGCCACACATACATCTCAACATACGCATCTCCGGTACAACTTGTCTTTTAGCTTTTGTGGCACTCTCTTGTCATAGAGAATGCCAGAAGCTTGGCGCCACTTCATCCATCCGGCTTTGATTTGATGGTTCACATCTTCATCAATACCCCCATCCTCCTGCGGCATTGACCCCAAATATCGAAAGGTGTCCTTCTGAGGCACCACCTGCCCATCAAGGCTAACCTCCTCCTCCTCACACCTAGTAATACTGAAATCGCACATCATGTACTCGGTTTTACTTCTACTAAGCCTAAACCCTTTCGATTCTAAGGTTTGTCTCCATAACTCTTCCTAAATATATCGTGCAACCGGCAGGCGCAGAAGACCAACACGGGGATCAAGGGTACATATAATGGACCGAACCTAGAGAGATAGATCGCAAACCAAACGATTTAAACAGATTCCAACTCACTACCAGAGTACCAGTGATGGTGCAGAAAACCGTCAGTGCCCCCGTTAGGGTGGAGACTATAGTAGGAAGTAAAGGGAGTTCACACGGGGGTTTTACCCAGGTTTGGGGCCTCATGATCGAGGTAATACCCTACTCCTGCTTTGTTTTGGATTGATGTGGGATCACCTCGTGCGAGGGGGTTACAAGTGAAGGATGATGAATGCTACCGAGGTCTGGGCAATGGAACATATGCCTCGGACTACCCCTAGCCTCGCCTTTATAAAGGGGATGAGAGCTAGGGTTGATAGGGATCCTAACCGACCTCACTGTGAGAGCTTCTCGGCTTGCACGCCAAGGATAAATTTTAGCTCCAAGCCTGGACCCTTGGACCGATCGTTGGGTAAGGCTGCCGCTAGGCCTCTTCGGGCCTGAAGCCAGCCAAGTCTCGAGCTTCCAGGCGGACGGGCCACCCTTGGTATATTGTACCATCGGTAGCGCCCGAGCTTGTCTGGAGTTGTGGAGTCTTGCTGCCTTGAGAACGAAATCCAAGCAGGCTCTTTTTTAGTGATGGAGACAGTCTAACTCACGGTAGCCCGACCTCAAAATCTACGTACTTGCTATCACGCGGCCTCCAGCGACGCATCTCTATGGCTTCGTAGCTCCTGATTTTGTGGTGCCGCGATCTAGCGGTTTTTCATCTTTCAGCTTCGCGGCCTGCGTCTTTGCAATGTTGCGGCTTCACGGCTACACGGCCTTCAGCATCGCGTCTTCGCAGCTTCATGGTTGCGCGGCCTCCAGTGTCAAGTCTTCTTCAAATCATTTATTGCTAGCCATAGGAACCTAGGCGTCACTGCCACTCGCTTTGTCACATCCCGTCATCACTGTCATAAAGAAGGGAGATGGCCAGTCGGTTCCGCTTTGACCGCTGCATCATGATGATAATGCCTGGATCTCCGCGCCCACATCCTGCGTAGTGGGAAACCGCAAAGGAAATGGGGCACTTGTCGACCTGCCAAAGCCGTTGCTTGGGTTTCCCGGTGGGATATAAAGAGGAGGGAGAGAGACATTTCCCCACTTCCTCTGTTCCTCTCATAGATTCCGCTACTGCTTCTCCCTCCTCCGTCGGAACCGCCATTGTTGCAAGCTCTTGCTCCTCGAGCCCTCCTTTCTCCACCCAAGCAAGCCGCTGATGGTGCGAGTCGAGGAAGACCGCGGTCGAGGTCGTGGCCGGAGCATTCCCAAGGCCACCACCGCTGACGAGTGGAAGGACAACGCTTCTGCCAACGAGGAGGCGGGCTAGACCACGGGAAAGTGGTTCTCCTCCACTGTGTTGGTTCAAGATGACTTTCTGCTGCCTTGGGAGGTGTTTCAATGGAGGACGGCAGGGGCCGAGGCAATCCTGGTGCCGGTCGGCCCAAGCGAGTGTTGCACTAGCAGTTCTTTTGTCAAGGTTTGGCTTTCCCGCTGCATAGCTTTGTGTGCGGGCTTCTGTTCTCCTACGGGTGTCAGTTGCATCATTTGACATCCAACGCCATTCTCCACATCGCCAACTTCATCACCCTTCGCGAATGCTTCCTCGGGATGAACCCGAACTTCGAGTTATTTTGATACTACTTCCTGGTGAAGGTCTTGAAGAATGGCGATGATATCCGTGACCTTGAAGGCGCCAAACCTCCAACTCCAGCTTGAACCAAACTACTTCAAGCTTGCTTTGGCGAAGTAGGTCTGCAACTGGCATAAGGGTTCTATGCTTTGGGGCTCGCGGGAGATCTGCTGTCTTTCATCAATGAGCCACCCAAGCATCTGAGAGATCTTGGAAGCCGATGAAGAATACATCCACGCTCGGGGGCTGATCCACGCGGCGGAGATCCTGATCGACCGCGGGCTGACCAGGGAGCAAGTCTTGAAGACGTGACTCGAGCGGCGAGTCCAACCACTCGGGCTCACCCCATGTATCTTTACATGGGGCCTTAAAATCCGACTCAGGCAACGGCACGAGAGCTCAGCAACAACGAGCTGTGGGCCTGCATCGACACCCTAAAAGATCTAGGGTCAAACAAAATTCTGCTCATTGTTGCAATGGAGCCTTTTAGCGCTGCCAACCCTCAATTGACGCAAGTGTTCTCGAGCCTGGGGCCGTGTGGCCTTAAGATTCATAGTGACTTTTCTTCTCTTCTTCATCCTGCCTTGACTTGTTGATGTTTGCAGTAGTTTGCAGCTTTAGCCGCCTTCCTATCCGTACCTCTGCTGCTCAAGCAAGCTCTGACCCCAGCGATGGCAGCACTGCTCGAGCTGGAGCCAGTGAAGGTGACCGCGGCTTGCCTCGCTCCTACCAAGGGGAAGACCGCCGCACCGCGTGAAGAGGAGGACAATGACGATGGCGGCAGCAAGGAGGAACATGAATCTTTAGAAGGTGAAGAATATGATGATGCCCTTGAAGAACCTGATCTCTATGCATATCGAAGAGTACCCAACCCTACATATGCAAGGGATACATACAAGGTGAAAGCCGAGAACAAATTAAATAAAGATTAGTTCATCCAAAATAGATTAACAAATAAGTTACTTCCGCCAGGCCATATTTAGAACCACCAACTAATCCAAGTAAGAATCATAAGGGACTAAATTATACTATGCAAACAAGAAGTAATCAAAAGGGATTATAATCCAAATAATCAAACTCTAGTTCAACACCAAAACATCATCCAAGAAGATCTGACCAAATAAAAAAACCATTGAACCATAATAAATCAAATTAGCCATTAACAAAAATAAAACCACTCCAGCCATTGATTCATCTCTACGGAACTACTACCCTCCGTTTCTGTGGCATCCAAAGATGACATACATACCAAAATGAGATCATCAAAGTCAACTAGCCATTAACAAAAACAAAACCTCTCCAACCATTGATTCATCTCTACGTGACTACTACCCTCCTATTAATCCAAATTTCTAGGCAAAAGGACACAATTGCAAACCAGAATTGTTGAAAACGTAGACGAAGAAGAAATTAAATAAAAGGAGAGATCATACAAACATAGATTGATAAACAGATAAGTTGCTAATGCTTAAACATATGTGATAATCCTAGTTTCTAGAGAACCTCAAATAATCCAGGTGAGAATCATCAAGGACTAAAATTTGATAAAAAACAAAGTAATCAAGAGGGGATTAACATCCAAACAGTCAGGAAGTTTGATGAGTGATCCTAACAACAGTTCAACTAAATAAGACACAAACAAGAATTTTTTTTGCAAATTTTGGGTTTTGAACTTAAACACAAAGACGATAGAAACGATTAAAAGAAAACAAGAAAGAAAAGCAAAAAAGAACAACCAAAAGAAAACAAAGGTACAACGAAAGAGAAATATTTTTGGATTTTCGAAAATATAAGGCAAAGAAGAACTCAAAGAAACACAACAGAAATATTTTCGGAACTTTTGCTTTTTCTCAAAGAAGGCAAACAAGAACGCAGGGAGAAGCAAAGATAAAAGATTTTCAAAGTTTCAACAAAGAGGCAATCAAATAAACTTTCAAAGAAAAAGAGCGAGAATTTTGTTTTGTTTTCTCAAAGAACTTCAAAAGAACAAAAGGACAAAGAAATCTTTTGGGGTTTCCTTTAAAAGCAAACAACAAACAAAAGAAAAAATAGGAAAGAAAAAAAATATCAAAAAGAACACTTCAAACACTTAACGCTCAATAAGCAAACGAGAAATCTTTTTGGAATTTTTGGGTTTTGCCACTTAAACACAAAGACAAAAAAACGACAAAAAGAAAACAAAGAAAAGCCAAGAGGAACAACCAAAAGAAAACAGAAGAACAATGAAAGAGAAATGAACTTAAAGAAACACAACCGAAATATTTTTGGAATTTTTGTTTTTTCTCAAATAAGTCAAACAAGAGTGTACAGAGAAGCAAAGATAAAAGATTTTCGGAGTTTCAACAAAGAGGCAATCAAATAAACTTTCAAAGAAAAAGTAAAACCAACGAGGAAATATTTTGTTTTTGTTTTCTCAAAGAACTTCGAAAGAACAAAAGGACAAAGAAATCTTTTGGGGTTACTTTCAAAAGCAAACAACAAACAAACATCCAAACGAAAAAATAGGAAGAAAAAACAAAAAAAACACCTCAAACAGTTGACACCCAATAAGAGCAAATAAGAAATCTTTTTGGAATTTTTGGGTTTTGCAACTAAACCACAAAGACAAAAGAAACGATGAAAAGAAAACAACAAAGAAAAGCCAAAAAGAACAACCAAAAGAAAACAAGGAAAACAAACGATCAACGAAAGAGAAATTCTTTTGGATTTTCGAAATATAAAAGGCAAAGAGCTTAAAGAAACATAATAGAAATATTTTTGAATTTTTTTTTCTTAAAGAAGGCAAACAAGAACGTAAAGACAAGCAAAGATAAAACACATTCAAAGTTTCAACAAAGAGGCAATCAAATACACTTCCAGAGAAAAAGCAAAATGAACGAGGAAATATTTTTGTTGTCTTCTCCAAGAACATCAAAAGAACAAAAGCACAAAGAAATCTTTTGGGGTTTCTAGAAAACAACAAAGAAACACACAAAAGAAAAAATAGGAAGAAAAATGAACAAAAAGAACACTTTAAACACTCGAGACTCAATAAGACGCAAACAAGAAATCTTTTTGCAATTTTTGGGTTTTGCAACTTAAACAAAAAGACAAAAGAAACAACCAAAAGAAACATCATGAAAAGCCAAAAAGAACAATCAAAACAAAACGAAGGAAAACAAAAGAAAAATGGAAGAGAAATATTTTTGGATTTTTTGAAATATAAAAGGTAAAGAGCTGAGAGAAACACCATGGAAATATTTTTGAAATTTTTGGTTTTCTCAAAGAAGGCAAACCATAATGCAAAGACAAGCAAAGATGAAAGATTTTCAAAGTTTCAATAAAGAGGCAATCAAATAAACTTCCAAAGAACTTCAAAAGAAAAAAGGGAGAAAGAAATGTTTTGTGGTTTCTTGTAAAAGCAAACAAATAAACAAAAGAAGGAAAAAACATAAAGAACAGAAAAGAAAGTGATCAAAAACCAAATGAAACCAAACAAGAAGAACGAGAAATACTTTTAGGTTTTTTTTATCTTTAACAGAACACCTACTTCCTATTTCTAGTTTCATTGCCCGGGACTTCTTTGTCAACTTCTTCAGTTGAGGCCCTGACTAGACCGGAGGTTAGGCGACTACAGTATCTACTAGCGGCTTCTTTTGGTTCAACATCAACTGGTTTTGCTACTAACTTTTCTTGTACCGAGTGACCACTTTTTACACAACCAGGTACATCTCCATGGATACTTGGTACTGGACGTATTTTCATATAACTTATTATTCTTCCAGTTTGTCAGCCATTCGACCTTCAGATTCTCATGTTCATGTTCTGATTAGAATCCTCACACGGATGTTCTACTTGGTGTTGGCCCTTGACGTTATAATTCCCAAGTCCTCTGGGAGCTTATCTGGCTTAACCTTCCCTTTGTTGCCACCGCCGCCAGTCTCTCTACCTCGGTTACTTTGTTTAACGGCTCTTTGGGCATCATCGTCTTGGTCACTTGTGCGGCTCTAGTCTCTCATCCTTAGTTCGACGTGGTCTTCTTGGATCTGTCTCTGGCGGTGTGTCTTTCGGCTGTCAGTTTGTCGGCTTAGCAAATAGGTTAAGTTACATTATCCTCATAGCGAGATTGTGCCTCAAAAGGAGGACATCGGTACTATATTATCTCTCGACACACATGGATATACTTTATGCTTTTCTTCTAGTGAGTTCTTATCTATCAGTAAGAAGTTTGTTGCCATGCTTCATACCCAATTTTCCACTCCTATCTATGCCTTCCATGCAGATTTTGCTTGCAAGTTTATCAATCATTGGTTGCACGGATTCCTTGCTGAGCAGGGCGCACTTTCTTTGTTCTCTTGTCGTGGTCCTGATGCTCAGAATTGTTCGCTAAGCATCGTTACCTTCTTGAGGCAGCTTGTGCATTGAAGATCACCGCATGTCTTCCACCTCACTTTTGGGTTGAGGTTGTTTCTACATCCACCTACCTCATCAACAGTCAGCCTTCCTTGCTTTGCAGGGCGATATTCCTCTCGAGTGTCTTTTTGGTCGTTCTCGTGGCTACTTAGTGCTTCGTTTGTTTTGTTGCGTTTAATACGTTCTTCTTGCCCCTCAAATTGACTGCTTAGTATATTGAATGTGTCTTCTTAGGTTACTGATGAGCACAAGGCCTATCAGTGTTGGGATCGTATCGATCGGCGGATAAGCATTCCTCGGAGTGCGACTTTTGATGAGCCTCGTCCTTTCTATCCACGTCAATTCTCTCCTTCGGCCTCTCATTGAGGATATTTCTTTCCTAGCTTTTGCCGATACACCTATCACTCATGTATTTCCCTTGTCCATCCATTCCAATGTGTCTTCCTATACGACTGTTGTAGACCCCACGTCAACATCACCTGCGGCTTCCCCACCTCGTTCTTCCCCTAAGGCTTCCCCGGTGATTCATCCTCATCCTCTTCTTTACTACACTAGTCGTCCACATCTTGTGGATTCTTCTGATGTGTCATCTTTCGATGAGCTATCTCCCTCGACTATTATGTCTCCTTATGTTGACAACGCACCTCCTCCAGCTCAACCTACTTATGGCTTCTGCGCTCACCCACTTCCGCTTATTGATCGCTATGGGTATTCTAGCGCTGCTCTTCTCAATACGACTTACCATGACGCCATGTTCATCCCGAACATCAACATGTGATGGCAGAGGAAATTGCTGCTCTTGAACGCACCGACACGTGGGATCTCATTTCACTTGTATCTTGTAAGGTCTACAAGATTTAGACTAATGGTTCTCTTGCGTTAGAAACCTCGTCTTGTGACCCGTGGCTTTCAACATGAACATGACTATGACTGTGATGAGACATTTGCTCATATGGCGCACATGACCACTCTTCGCACACTTCTCCTGTGATATTTGTTCGCCACTGGTCTGCCTCTCAGCTTGATGTCAAGAATGTCTTTCTTAATGGTGAGTTGCATGAGAAGGTATACATGTAGCCACCACCTAGATATTTTTTTCCTGATGGCACGATTTGGCGTCTTTGTTGCTCTCTCTATGCCTTTAGCCCCTCGTGTCCGGTTCGAGTGTTTTGTCTCAGCGATAACTGCGACCAGTTTTGCCAAATGCTTATGATTTGCACTTTATACCATCTTTCAACTCAGGGTCAAACTTTGTTTCTATATGTCGATGACATGATCATCACTACCAACAACTCTGATGCGCTATTCCCTTTGAGTGCAAAGGCTAAGTTACAAGCTATACCTCTGTTGACAACAGAGGTGACTTGGTTACGATGGTTGCTTGAGGATTTTGATGTTTTTGTCACTAGACCTACTCCTCCCTTGTCAGACGGCACAAATGCTATCAATATTGCACGCTACCCTGAAAAGCATGAACTCACCAACCATAATCGTGTGATGTGTCCTATCACTCACGTATTGCCCTCTTCCATTCCAATGTGTCTTCTTGTACTACTGTTGTAGACCCCACATCATCGTCACCTGCGGCTTCCCCACCTCGTTCATTCCCTAAGACTTCCCCGGTGATTCCCCCCAATCCTCTTCTTTACTGCACTAGTCGTCTTCATCTTGTGGATTCTTCTAATGTGTCATCTTTCGATGAGGCATCTACCTCGACTATTATATCTCCTTCTGTTGGCAATGCACCTCCTCTAGCTCAACCTACTTATGGCTTATACGCTCACCCGCTTCCGCATATTGATCGCTATGGGTATTCTAGCGCTGCTCTTCTCAATACGACATACCGTGACGCCATGTTCATCCCAAATGGCGACATGCGATGGCAGAGGAGATTGCTGCTCTTGAACGCACCGGCACGTGGGATCTCATTTCCCTTCCTATGCTCATCCCATCACTTGTATCTTGTAAGTGGGTCTACAAGATTTAGATTCTGATGGTTCTCTTGCGTAAGAAAGCTCGTCTTGTGACCCGTGGCTTTCAACAGGATCATGGCTATGACTAAGATGAAACATTTGCTCATATGGCCCACATGACCACTCTTCTCACACTTCTCGCTGTAATATTTGTTCGCCATTGATCTGTCTCTCAGCTTGATGTCAAGAATGTCTTTCTTAATCGTGAGTTGCATGAGAAGGTCTACATGTAGCCACCACCTAGATATCTTTTTCCTGATGGCACGATCTGGCGTCTTCGTCGCTATCTCTATGCCTTTAGCCCGTATCACCAGATCTGAGTGTTTTGTTTCAGCAATGACCGCGACTTTATATCCATCTTTCAGCTCAAGGTCAAACCATGCTTCTATATGTCGATGACATGACCATCACTACCAACAACTCTAAGTGCATTGCCTTTTTGAAGGTTCGTCTTAGTGAATAGTTTTTATGTTTGATATTGGTCCTCTTTGCTACTTCCTTGGAATTGAGGTTTCTTCTACCTCTGATGACTTCTTTATTTCCCAAAGAGAAGTACATTCAATATCTTCTTGCTTGTGATGCTCTTAGTGATAAGGTCACTGTTGACACTCCCATGGAGCTCAACGTCCACCTTTGTGCTTCCGGCAATGAGCCTTTGTTGTATCTGACGCGCTACCGTCATCTAGTTGGGAGTCTTGTCTATTTAGATGTCACTCGTCCAGACATTTCATATCACATTCTCATTCTAAGTCAGTTTGTCTCTACTCCCACTTTCATCCACTTGAGTCACCTTCCCCCCTGTCCTACGATATCTTTGTGGAACTACCTCTCACCGTCTCTCCCTTAATATGCTCAAGTTCGGTCATCCCTTTCTACTTACTGTGTTTTTTTTATGGTTTTCTCATTGCTTGGAAGGCAAAGAAACAGATTGCACTTTTCCCTTGAGTGCAGAGGCTGAGTTGCAAGCTATAACCCTGTTGACAACAGAGGTGACTGGGTTACGATGGTTGCTTGAGGATTTTGGTGTTTTTGTCACTAGACCTACGCCTTTGTCAGACCGTACAAATGCTATCAGTGTTGCACACGACCCTGTGAAGCATGAACTCACCAAGCATAGTGGTGTTGATGCGTCCTTTGTGTGCTCCAATGTGCAGGATTAGATAATTGCTCTTTAGTATGTGCCTTTCGATTTAGGCTTGGTTCATTTCTTCACAAAGACTCAGACAAATCACAACACACGGCTTCCCTCTCTCTCCAAACCCGGTGTCGTTCATTAATGACCTCGAGGATTTGGTGTTTCTATCACTACATTACTCCTTTCTTGTCACACCATACATATGTGCTATCAGGATTGCACCTCACCGTATGAAGCATGAGCTCACCAAGCATATTAATGTTGATGCCTCCTTCATGCACTCCAGAGTGCAGGATCATATTATTACTCTTCAATATGTGCCTTTTGATTTACACATGGTCTGTTTCTTCATGAAGGCTTAACTGGAGAACAACACAGACTCTCCAAACCCACCCACATGGCCCAATAGTTGTGACACCTCACTCAACAACCATGTCATGCCATCCCAAGTAGTAGATCCACGTGCAGACATCGGACCTACACACAACCGCCCGCCATCGTGGCTAACGCACAAGCATAGTCGCCATCCCCTCACCGCTCAACTCTAGGTCCAAAAGCTAAATGGCAGCGGCGGTCTGCTCTCGACAGCGTTTTCACTCCACCACACCCCTCGTGCATGCTTCGCTCCCTGTCAGTCCGATTGAGCATCCTTTGTCTGGCTACGGGTTGTCGCTGTCTCGATCCCACAGCCTGTGTCCCCCTGGTGGGCGCCATAGCCGAATGCACGAGCACCACCTATCGGCGAAGCAGGAGCAGGGGCAGTCGGCACCGCAATGTCTAACCAACTATTCAAGAATTCACCTGATTAATCGGTTAATTGGCCAGTTAACCGCTACACATCGGGTGGCTGACTCGAATAACACCTATTCATCGCGTTAACTTGCCAGACCGATGAAATGGTCGGTTAGACCGACTAATCTTTTGTCAGGCTGATTAATCGTTGTTGGCATGTTAATTTGTGGGCAAACAAAGCCCAATTATTTGGCACATACCCCTCCCTCTCCTAAATAGCTAGGGTTTAGCCCTCCTGTCACCCCTCCCGACCTAGATGGCGGCTGACAGGTCCTCGTCGGCGTGCTGCCATTTCCCCTCCCCCCTGTGTGTCGCCGCTTCCTCTTCTCCCTCTACGCGCCGCTACTTCCCCTCCTTGATGACCTACCACCTACGGCAACCGACCCATTCAGATGCCCTTCACGGAGGCCATCACCATCCCTCTGTCTATCGTCATTGTGTGGCCACCATCTCTCAGAGTTGCGACACAAGCAGAATTTAGCAAAAAATGTTGTTGTATACACGTTTGTTGATGACTTTTGATGCACACATGGATGATTGTTGTTGTATACATGTTTGTGGTCTATTGAGAAAAGAAAATGATGGCATTTGCCTCCTACTTGCAATGTAGATTTTCCCTCCATTCAAAATTTGCTTCTATTGAGTTCAAAATTCCACTAATTAGTGGTCGACCGATTAATCCAGTTAATAGGCCGATTCAACGATTAATCACTACTCCCAAGTTGAGCGAGAAGTTCCAGATAGAAATTTCCTCAACATTAGTCTAACCCACAGGATGTGTGCACGACGCTACCAGTCACCGAGGCCAAGGACCACCAAAGGGAACATGGGATGCAACATCAAGTCCGTGGTATAGAACCTGCAACCATGGGAAGGACGCCAAACCGAATCGACGAGGAACAAAGATTGCACGACTTCGACACCTACTTCTTTTAGTTTTTACTCGTAGCCTTGTGCTTCTCCGTCAACCTCTTCAGTTGAGCTCCTCACTGCACTCAAGATTACACGACTTCAGTGTCTACTAGCTGCTTCTTTTGGTTCTCCATCGATAGGTTTTGCAGGTTTTACTACTGGACAATTTGTACAAAAGAGAAGACAAGGGAAATATTTTTGGTCTTTTCATTAGTTCAATAATAAAGCACATAAGAGCCAATCAGAAATATTTTTGGTTCACTTTTACACTTAAGACTCAATAAGACGTAAACGAGAAATCTTTCTGGAATTGTAAGTTTTGCAACTTCAATAAACGCCAAGACGAAAGAAACGAAAAAAAGAAAACAACAGAGAAAAGCCAAAAAAGAACAGCTGAAAAAACAAAGGAAAACAAAAGGACAACGAAAGAGAAATATTTTTGGATTTTCTAAATCATTAAAGGCAAAGAACTCAGAGAAACACAACAAAAATAATTTGGTATTTTTGTTTTCTCTCAAATAAGGCAAACAAGAATGCAAAGCAAAGATAAAAGATTTCCAAAGTTTCAACAAAGAGGAAATCAAATAAACATCCAAAGGAAAAGCAAAATGAATGAAGAAATATTTTATTATTTTCTCAAAGAACTTCAAAAGAACAAAACTACAAATGGACAAAGAAATATTTTTGGGTTTCTTTAAAAGCAAAGAACAAAAAACAAAAGAAGCAATAGGAAGCAAAAAAAAACTACATACACTTAAGACTCAAACGAGAAATCTTTGTGGAATTTTTGGGTTTTGCAACTTTTTTTTGAATGTGTGCAACTTAAACACAAAGACGAAAGAAACAGCAAAAAGAAAACATCAAAAAAATGCCAAGAAGAACAATCAATAGAAAACAAAAGAAAAACAAAAGATCAACGAAAAAGAAATATTTTATTTTTGGATTTTCTGACAAATAAAAGGCAAAGAAGAACTAAGAGAAACACATAGAAATGATTTTAGAATTTTCGGCTTTTCCCAAAAAAGGCAAAGAGAAGCAGAGATGAAGGATTTTCAAAGTTTCAAATAAGAGGCAATCGAATAAACATCCAAGAAAAAGCAAAAAGAACGAGGGTTTTGCATCTTAAACACAAAGACGAAAAAAACAACAATAAATTAGAGAAAAGCCAAAAAGAACAACCAAAAGAAAACAATGAAAAACAGAAGAACAATGAAAAAGAAATATTTTTGGATTTTCTGAAACACAAAAGGCAAAAAAGAACTAGAATAAACACTTCAGAAATATTTTTGGATTTTTTTTCTTTTCTCTAAGAAGGCAAACAAGAAAACAAAAAGAAGATTTTCGAAGTTTCAGCAAAAGATGAAATCAAATAAACTTCCAAAGAAATATCTTTATTGTTTTCTCAAAGAACTTCAAAAGAACGAAAGGAAAAAATAAATCTTTTGGGTTTCTTTCAAAAGCA
This sequence comes from Triticum timopheevii, assembly GCA_963921465.1. Classification (NCBI taxonomy): domain Eukaryota; kingdom Viridiplantae; phylum Streptophyta; class Magnoliopsida; order Poales; family Poaceae; genus Triticum; species Triticum timopheevii. The sequence continues at coordinate 558,887,207 of OY997264.1, read as the reverse complement.
AACAACACACAAACAAAAGAAACAATATGAAGTAAAAAACACAAAAAACACTTGGGACTCAATAGGATGCAAACGAAAAATCTTTTGGAAATTTTGGGTTTTGCAACTTAAACACAAAGATGAAAGAAACAACAAAGAAAAGTCAAAAAGAACAACCAATAGAAAACAAAAGAATGATGAAAGGTGAGTATTTTTGAAATTTCTGGAACATAAAATGCAAAAAACTCATAGAAACACAACAGAAATAATTTAAAATATTTGGTTTTTATCAAAGGCAAAAAAGAACGCAAAGATAAAAGATTTCCAAAGTTTGAACAAAGAGGCAATCAAATAAACTTCCAAAGAAAAAGCAAAGAGAACGAAGAAATATTTTTGTTGTTTTCTAGAACTTAAAAACACCAAAAGAACGAAAGGAGTGTTTCTTTTAAAAGCAAACAACAAAAAAACAAAAAAACAATAGGAAGCAAAAAGAACAAAGGAACACAAAATAAAACAATCAAAAACCAAATTAAACTAAACAAATAAGAAAGAAAAATACTTTTGGGTGTTTGATCTTTAACAAAACACCTACTTGCTACTTCTAGTTCCATCGCACAATACTTCTTCGGCAACCTCTTCAGTTGAGACAATGACTATCGTGGAGATTAGGCAACTTCGATGTCTACTAGCTGATTCTTTGGGTTCTCCATCAAAATGTTTCGCTACTAATTTTACTAGTACTGAGTGACCACTTTTACACAACCAAGTACATCTCTATGAATCCTTGGTACTGGACGTATTTTCAAATAGTTTATGATTCTTTGAGTTTGTCAGTTATTCGACCTTCTGATTCTCATGTTCATGTTCTTACTGCTGATGGAACTTCCCTCCAAGTCAACAGTCGAGGCACTCTTACTACTTCGTCTTTTCATGTTAATTCTTTTGCTCATATTCCTTGGCCCATGCAGCTCATTTTAGGTGGTGAGATTGTCGACTTTGGTTGTACAATCATTCTTTAGTTTAACTCTTGTTCTGATTAGGAACCTCAGATGGATGCTTTACTTGGTGTTGGCCATGGTCTTTGTAACTCCCACGTCCTAGGACCTTGACTGGTCCCTTTGCTGCCAATGTCGCTAGTCTCTCCACCTCGGTTACTTTGTTTACCGTCTCTTTGTGGCATCATCGCTTGTGTCACTTGTGTGGTCTTGTTTCTCATCCTTAGTTTGAAGTGGTCTTTTCATGTTAATTCTTTTGGTCATATTCCTTGGCCCATGCAGCTCATTTTAGGTGGTCATATTATCGACTTTGGTTGTACAGTCATTCTTTAGTTTAAATATTGTTCTGATTAGGATCTTCAGATGGATGCTTTACTTGGTGTTGGCCATCGTCGTTGTAACTCCTAGGTCCTCTAGGAGCTTTGCTGCCACCGTCGCCAGTCTCTCCACCTCAGTTACTTCGTTTACTGTCTCTTTGTGGCATCATCGTCTTTGTCACTTGTGTGGTTCTTGTTTCTCATCCTTAGTTCAAAGTGGTCTTCTTGGATCTGTCTCTAGCGGTGTGTCTTTAGACTGTCAGGTTTGTTGACTTGGCAAATTACTTTATCCTCATAGCGAGATTGTGTCTCGTCCTTTGTATCTTGTTCATTTTGATGTTTGGGGTCCAGCTCCCTTTTCCTTAAAAAGAGGCCATTGCCACTATATTATCTTCATAGATGTTTTCTCTCAATATACATGGATATATTGTATGATTTTCTTGCAGTGAGGTCTTATCTATCAGTAAGAAGTTTGCCCCCATGCTTCATACCGGATTTTCCACTCCTAATTGTGTCTTCCATGAAGATTTTGCTTGTGAGTTCATCTATCATTTGTTGTGCGGATTCCTTGCTGAGCAAGGCACACTTTCTCAGTTCTCATGTTGTGGTCCTGATGCTCAGAATGGTTTGCTAAGCGTAAGCATCGTCAACTTCTTGAGGCGGCTTATGCATCGAAGATCAACACCTCACTTTTGGGTTGAAGTTGTTTCTACTTCCACCTACCCCGTAAACAGTCAGCCTTCCTTGCTTTGCAAGGTGACATTCCTATCGAGTGTCTATTTGGTCGTTCTCATGGCTACTAAGCGCTTCGTTTGTTTTGTTGCGTTTACAACGTTCTTCTTGCCCCCCCCAAACGCGCCAAACTGACTGCTTAGTCTATGGAATGTGTCTTCTTAGGTTACGCTATCAGTGTTGGGATCCTATCGATCGGTGAATGTGCATTCCTCAGGGTGTGACTTTTGACGAGTCTTGTCCTTTCTATCCACGTCCATCCTCTCCTTCGGCCTCTCCCATTGAGGATATTTCTTTCGTAACGCTTTCCGATACACCTATCACTCATGTTTTGCCCTCCTACATCCATTCCAGTGTATCTCCCTGTACTACTGTTGTAGACCCCACGTCATCGTCACCTGCGGCCTCCCCACCTCATTCATCCCCTAAGACTTCCCCGGTGATTCCCCCACATCCTCTTCTTTACTACACTAGTCGTCTACATCTTGTGGATTCTTCTTATGCATCATCTTTTGATGAGCCATCTCCCTCCATTACTATGTCTCCTTCTATTGGAAACGCATTGCCTCCAGCTCAACCTAGCTTCTGCGCTTGCCCGCTTCCACCTATTGATCACTATGGGTGTTCTAGCGCTGCTCTTAATACAACTTACTGTGACACCATGTTCACCCAAACGGCGGCATGCGATGGCAGAGGAGATTGCTTCTCCTGAATGCACTGAGACGTGAGATCTCATTTCCCTTCCTCCTCATGCTCAACCCATCACTTGTATATTGTAAGTTGGTCTACAAGATTTAGTATCTGATGGTTCCCTTACCTTAGAAAGCTCGTCTTGTGACTTGTGGCTTTCAATAGGAACATGGTTATGACTACAACAAGACATTTTCTCATAAGACCCACATGACCACTCTTCGCACACTTCTCGTTGTGATATTTGCTCGCCACTGGTCTGTCTCTTAGCTTGATGTCAAGAATGGCATTCTTAATCGTGAGTTGCATGAGAAGGTCTACATGATCTGTCATATTCGTCACTCTCTCTATGCTTTAGCCCTCGTGCGCGGTTTGAGGTTTTTTGTCTCAACAATGACTGGTTTCTGCCAAATGCTCATGATCCTGCACTTTATATCCATCTTTAAGCTCGTGGTCAAGCTTTGCTCCTATATGTCGATGACATGATCATCACTACCAAAAACTTTGAGTGAATTGCCTTTTTGAAGGCTTGTCTTAGTGAATAGATTTAATGTCTGATCTTGGTCCCTTTCACTAACCGAGGTTTCTTCTACCTCTGATGGCTTCTTTATTTCCCAAAAGAAGTACATTCAGGATATTCTTGCCGCGCTGCTCTTAGTGATAAGGTCACTGCTGAATATTGTCCTCTTCGCTAATTCCTTGAGATTGTTCCTTATTTCCTAAGAGAAGTATATTCAGAATCTTCTTGCTCGCGCTGCTCTTACTGGTGAGCACACTGTTGAAACTCAGTCAACGTCTACCTTTCTGCTCACCTTTGCTCCCTGCCAGTCTGGATGGGCATTCTTTGCCTTGCTGCAGGTTTCTATTGAGTACTGTCTCAATCCCACATCCTGTGTTCCCTTTTTATGCGACACCATAACCGCATGCTCAAGCACCACCAATGGTGAGCAGGAGCTCGCACAGTCGACGCGTACCTGGATTATGCACGGGACAAGCCGAGGACAGGCGCTACCTAAAGTCGAGGCCAAGGGCGCAGTAGGAGAACCTGGGGTGCTTAATCAAGTGCGTGACCCACAACCCGCAAACAGGAAAAGAACGCCAAGCTGGATCAATTGGGCACAAAGAGTGCACAGGCACGTGGATGTTGGATCAAGTCCCTCTGGTGCCACCACCGCTAGTATCTGCCTTTGTTGCCTTGTCTACCAGCTATTTTCAGGATTGGCATCATCCCCTTGGGTCACTTGTGATCTCGCATCCTTAGTTCGACGTGGTCTTCTTGGATCCATCTCCAATGATGTCTCTAGTCCACGGTCTAGTTACCTTATACTCATAGCGAGACAATGTCTCAGCATCCTTCCGAACTTGTTCAATATGATCTCAGGGGTCCATCTCCCTTTGCCTTCGGTAGTAACTTCTCTCAACACACCTGGATATACTTTATTTCTTCTTGTGGTGAGGTCTTATAAGCTTTTTGCTGCCATGGTTCACACTTAGTTCTCTACGCCTATTCGTGTGTTCTATGATGGCTCTGGTGGAATCCTTTCTGAGCAAACTTTGGTTCTCTTATCCTGGTGCTCATGCTCAGAATGGCGTGGTTGAGCGCAAGCATCATCACCTTCTTGAGACAATTCGTCCGTTGATGGTCATCGCCTCTCTTCCGCCGCATTTTTGGGTCGAGTCTGTCTCCACTTCCATCTATCTCATCAACCTATAGCAATCCACTGCTCTGTAGGGTGACGCTCCTTTCGAGCGTCTATTTGATTGTTTATTCGACGCTTCAATTGTTTGGTTGTGTTTGCTATGTCCTTGCCCCTCATGAACACACCAAACTGACTTGTCAGTCTGTTGAGTGTGTCTTCTTAGGATACAACGATGAGCATAAGGGATATTGTTGTTGGGATCATGTTGGTCGTCGGATGCTTATTTCTCGGGATATGACTTTTGTTGAGTCCATCTTCTTCGGCCTTTTAACTGGAGTATATATCTTTCCACAGTTTTCCCGACACTCCTGCCACTCCTATTGAGCCCTTATCCAGTCGTTGTACCGTTCCTGCTTCTCTGATTATTGTAGAACCAACGATCATCTCCTACGATTTCCTCACCTCACTTATCACATGATTCTACACCTTCATCATTGGTGGCTTCCTTGTCTCCATCACCTAAGTTTATCCCAATGATTCCAGCTCGTATTCTTCCATCTTTTCCTAACTTCTATACAGGACGTCTACGTATTGTGGATGTGTCTACCGATGTGCCATCTTCCCCGTCTCAGCCTACTTATGGTTTGCGTCCTCGACCGCTTTGGCATGTTGACCGCCTTGGTCTTCCAAGCATTGGCGATGTTGTTCTTGAGCCAACTCCTTACTGTGATGTTGTTCATACCAAATGGCACCTTGTGATGGCAGAGAAGACTGCTGCTCTTGAGCGCATCAGCACGTGGGATATTGTTTATGTTCCTCCTCGTGTTTGTCCCATCACTTGGTGGGTCTACAAGGTAGGACTCACTCTGATGGTTCTCTTGGACGTTACAAAGCTCGTGTTGTGGGTCATGGCTTTCAGCAGGAGCATGGTCCAGATTATGATGAGACTTTTGCTGACAACTGTTCGCACACTTCTTATTGTGGCCTCTATTCGCCACTGATCTGTGTCTAGTCTTGATGTTAAGAATGCATTTCTTAATGGTGAGCTGCGTGAGGACGTTTACATACAGCCACCACTGGATTATTCTGCTCCTTACAACATACTTTCTCGTCTTCATCGGCACGTGGGATATTGTTTATGTTCCTCCTCGTGTTCGTCCCATCACTTTGTGGGTCTACAAGGTTAGGACTCACTCTGATGGTTCTCTTGGGCCTTGCACAGCTTGTGTTGTGGGTCATGGCTTTCAGCAGGAGCATGGTCCTGATTACAATGAGACTTCCGTTGACCACTATTCGCACACTTCTTATTGTGGCCACTGTTCGCCACTGATCTGTGTCTAGGCTTGATGTTAAGAATGCATTTCTTAATGGTGAGTTGTGTGAGGAGGTCTACATACAACCACCACTAGGTATTCTGCTCCTTACGACATGTTGTGTCGTTTTCATCGCTCTCACTATGTCTCTAGGCAAGCCTCTCACACCTGGTTTGAGTGTTTTGCCTCTATGGTGGCTGCTATTGGTTTTCATCGAGTGCTCATGATCCGACATTGTTTGTCCTCCTTTCTGCTCTTGGTAGGACTCTTCTTCTATACGTTGATGACATGATCATCACTGACGCAGACCATGAGTATATTTGCCTTTGTTAAGGCATGTCTTAGTATGCAGTTTCTTATGTCTTATCTTGGTCCTCTCGGCTACTTTCTTGGGATTGTGGGCCCTTCTTGCTCAAAAGTGATAATTTAGGATCTTCTTACTCGCGCTGCTCTTACTGATGAGCACATGTTGAGACTTCCATGGAGCTCAATGTTCACCTCCCTGCTAGTGATGTTGACCTATTGTCTGATCTGGCGCTTTATCGACATTTTGTTGCAAGCCTTGTTTATCTGCCTGGCACTCGCCCGAAAGAAGAAACAAACTGCAGGGCAGTGCCCCCCGTTCGAGTGCACCTCCTCCCGCGGCATCGTCACTCCACTTTCCTACTATATACTCTGCAGCATTGTCGTCGTGGCTAGGATGGTGGCAAACTCGCTAGCGCCGATGCATCTCGCACAACGTTGCTCGAGCCTTCATCCTCTCAAGTGGCATGACACTCCCATGGAGCTCAACATCCACCTTTGTTTGATCTGACGCGCTATCATCATCTTGTTGGGAGTCTTGTCTATTTAGATGTCACTCGTCTAGACATTTCATATCACGTTCTCATTCTAAGTCACTTCGTCTTTACTCCCACTTTTATCCACTTGAGTCACCCCCACTCTACGATATATTCGTGGAAATATCTCTCACCGTCTCTCTTCTTCCTATGCTCAAGTTCGCTCGTCCCTTTCTACTTACTGTGTTTTCTTGATGGTTTCTCATTGCCTAGTAGACAAAGAAACAGATTGCACTTTTCCCTTCTAGTGCAAAGGCTGAGTTGCAAACAATGGCTCTTTTGAGCAAACAATGGCTCTTGGTAGGACTCTTCTTCTATATGTTGATGACATGATCATCACTGACGCAGACCATGAGTATATTTGCCTTTGTTAAGGCATGTCTTAGTATGCAGTTTCTTATGTCTTATCTTGGCCCTCTCTGCTACTTTCTTGGGATTGAGGTCCCTTCTTGCTCAAAAATGATAATTTAGGATCTGCTTACTCGTGCTGCTCTTACTAATGAGCGCATGTTGAGACTCCCATGGAGCTCAATGTTCACCTCCCTGCTAGTGATGTTGACCTACTGTCTGATCTGGCACTTTATCGACATTTTGTTGCAAGCCTTGTTTATCTGCCTGACACTCGCCCAAAAGAAGAAACAGACTGCACGGCAATGCCCCCTGTTCGAGTGCACCTCCTCATGCGGCGCCGTCGCTCCACTTTCCTACTATATGCTCTACGGCATTGTCATCGTGGTTAGGATGGTGGCAAACTCGCTAGCGCCGATGCCTCGCACGATCAAGTGGCATGACACTCCCATGGAGCTCAACATCCACCTTTGTTTGATCCGACACGCTATCATCATCTTGTTGGGAGTCTTGTCTATTTAGATGTCACTCATCTAGACATTTCATATCACGTTCTCATTCTAAGTCACTTTGTCTTTGCTCCCACTTTTATCCACTTGAGTCACCCCCCCCACCCCCCAATTCTACGATATCTTCGTGGAAATATCTCTCACCGTCTCTCTTTTTCCTATGCTCAAGTTCGCTCGTCCCTTTCTACTTACTGTGTTTTCTTGATGGTTTCTCATTGCCTAGAAGACAAAGAAACAGATTGCACTTTTCCCTTCTAGTGCAAAGGTTGAGTTGCAAACAATGACTCTTTTGACAACAAAGGCATATGATGGTTGCTTAAGGATATTTTTTATTTCTATCACTACACCTACTCCTCTGTGTCAAAGAGTACAGGTGCTATCAGTATTGTGCATGACCCTATGCAACATAGCTCACCAAGCATATTGGTGTCGATGCTTCCTTCATATGCTCCAATGTGCAGGATCAAATAATTCCTCTTATCTCTCTTCAAACTCAGTGTTGTTGATCCACCATTAGCTAGGGAAGGATTTTATTCTCTAGTACTCCCTCCATTAACTATTATAAGATGTTCTAACTTTTTTCTGAATTAGGTGTATATATACACGTTTTAGTGTGTTTTGTTCACTCATTTCTGTACGTAGTTCATAATAAAATATCCAAAACATTTCGTATTAGTGAACAAAGGGAGTATATTTTTATACTTAAAAGAAGGAATTCGCCCTCGCCATTTTTGGTGATCCAGCCGGGCATAGCTCCCCCATGTGGCCTCCGCCCCAAACATACCTCCCCCTAAACATGCTCGAGTGCACTCTTGCTCCTTTTCTAGACCATACACCATACTCTAGATTCTCTTTGCCGAGATCCTTATTTAGTAGGAGTACGGGGCTAAAACATTGCACATTATTGTTGCTTCCCTGGGTCAGATGAGTGGTCGGCACCTCCTTCTGCAATGCCGGCACCCACCATCCCGTTCTACCCTCCGTTGTGGCATTGTTGTCGCAACGAGGATGGTGGCAACTTCGCTTGCGCCGATGTCTCTCGTGTGACGTCGTCGGAGCCTTCATCCTCTAAAGTGGCATGAATGGCCAAAGGGGACACTGCCGCCGTGGCTGCTGGCATTCCCTCCTTGGATTGTGAAGTGATTGGGAGTGAGACTAAGGGAAATATGGGAAATGAAACGATTACTAGCGTATTAGGGGAATGAGGCCCAAACAAAACCGCTGAGATGAGTTAGGCCCACTACCAAAATGGTAGTTGTATTCTTCAACAAAGTGGGGACACACTTTTGATGGAAACAAGACCGAGTGGGATATAGTCGTACTCTATCAATCTCAATTAATAATAATCTACTTTTTTCTTGGCAAACTTTAACCCCTACTTTAAAATAATAATTTGACCCAAACACTAAACTAGCGTTGACCATAAACTTTTATACATCACACCATATTTTCAAATCTACTAAGTAAGGCGTATGAAAAAAAAGGGATAAGTCTACAGACGTAATTTACATGTAACCATTATATTTATAAAGTTTTAGAAATGCTATAGGTAGGATTGGCTAGATGTGTAGGCTCGTGTCTACATTCTATAACGTCGTATGTTTGTAAAAGAAACACTACAAGATATTCAAGTCTATATAGCAGATAATCTCCTACAAAGAAACATGCTTTTCCCTTTTGGAATAACTAACCATAACCTTTTTTTGCGGGGGAAATAACCATAAACTTAACAGTCAACTAAACAGCAACACAACTAAGGAAAAGAAAATATAATCAAAATATACATAGAATAAGAATGTGTTAAATAGATAACCATGTCGTAATCATCACTTCTGGACAAATTTAGGGTGGTTGATAAAACAGAAGCATTACCTTTGAAGCAGAATTGGGATTTGGTCATTCCAGAGTTCAAATAATTCTGTAGAATGAATCAAAACTGTCACATAACTGAGTGTAACTGGTTGGGTGGTGAGCTGATCTAGAGGTGGGGTCGCGACTGCATCGGCTGGAGCCTCGGACTGTCAATTTGGACAAACCGATTTAAATGCAACAGCAGCAGCTCGCACGACGCTAGGGAAATTTTCACTATCTGTAATATCAATAGAAGCATTAATGCTTAGGAATGAGAAGCAGGTTGCACTGAACAAACCTCATCCAAATTTGTGTTTTGTACTGGAAGCAAGTTGCTGAGCTTACATAGTGCTTAAGTTTCACCTCCTAACGTACGGCGATGGACTGTTCGCACCTTTCTTTGCAACCAGCAATACAAGTGGAGCGACAACATGCAAACTGATGCCGCCATGGTGCCGAAGGCCCAAGCCATCACTTTTATGTGCAAAATAAATCCTTCTGGAATATGCTCCATTTTGTTGCCTGCTGCAATAGCAAGAAAATTTCTGTTGTCACTTTCCACCAGCACTTGCCAATTACATAAAGAAATACTCCCTCTGTTCACAAAATATAAGATGTTTTGGATATTTCAATATGGACAACATACGGACTGAAATGAATGAACAAACACACTAAAATGCATCTATATACATCTGAATCAGAAAAAAAAGGTTGAACATCTTATATATGTGAACCGAGGGAGTAGCATTCTACTAGCACATGCCAATTACATACAGAAATAACATTCACCAAATTCAATTAGTTGCAAGATCACAAAAGAGAGGATAGCTAGTTAATAAATCAAGCTATTCTGATTATTCAGTGCCAGTATTTTAGGTACTAATTAGCTAGCTGTGTTTTTGTTTTTTTCTCCATGATAGAATACACTATCATTTTCCAATCAAGTCGAGGACCTATGGCGTAACAGAAGAAACCTCCAAAGATTAGTCGGACCAAGAAGAGCTGATCAACTTCTCAGGAGGGCAACATTCATCATAAGTGCTAGAACAACTGATGTGTTTTCCCACTATCTTGCCACAAACCATTCAGAAACAGATAGTTGGCCACCGTATGAGAATCTCCTGATAACACATGTCACTAACTATACCCAGGTAGACACCGTATGAGAATCTACTTGAAAACCTAACAATTTACCTTCTTCTGACATCACCACCTAAATAGACGAATCAAGTGACATAGTGCAAGCTGAGCCTGTCCATAATGATCTTCAGCCATTCTTTGAACTTCACATTCTACACATTGTTGTATTTTCTCAACGTGCTAAGTTCATAATCTAAAGAAATAATCCATTTCTGGCATTCATCTAATGAGAAGTAGAACTCTTGCTGATTTGCTTTTTCCATTGGCTACCAACTATAAAAAAATTCTACCTCTTCATTAGCAATGCTGGTGGTAATCTGTCATCATCATCTTTAAAACAACACTACAGCAAATTAGCAGCAGCAGGTTGTATCTTGAATCTCGTCAATGAACACGCTACGAAAAATGTAGGAAACTTTGCCATGATTTATGTAGATTGATAGCCCTTTCAAATCACAACTTCCGTATATGTTTCCCTAAAGAAAAAGAGTGTGCTGTGTGAACTGAGTGCACATTATGATTCTTTGCCTGATGCTAGAAAAAAATCTATGTTTTGTAACAGGACAGCTGATCAAATATGCTTTAGTCACAAAATTTATATCTTCCTTGTGAGTTCCAGCGGGGCAAATTAGCAGCAGTAGCAAAGTAGTAGCAGCAGCAGAGCATCACGCGGAAACGGTGGGAAGCAGGAGCATCACGGCAAACATCTGGGAAGCAACAAGATAACGCTGTAGGAGGGTGTCTACCTTGTCCGTGGTGGCGGGCGAGGCGAGCGTTCCGCGGGAGAGCATCCTCCGCCGCGAGCACATGCTCTATTCCCTTACCGCGTCGCGACCGGCAGGCGGAACCAGCGGCAGGAGGCGCCATGCGCACCGGCGTGAGGAGATCTGGGCGAAGACGCCCTCGGTAGCACGAGGACGGGGAATTCCAGGAGGAGCATGACTGGGTCCGCCGCCTCGCGTCCTCTTGCATCGCTGTGGCCGTCGTCCAGCTACCTCCGGCTCAGCGTGCTCGCGGCGCAACAGCCTCCGTCGGCAGCTTGGACCTGAGGTCGGGTGCCGAGAGCCCCAGGCGCCTGCCGCACCGCCGCCTTCCCCTCATCCTCTCCAACTCCCGAACCAGACGAATCCCCTGCTCTACTCGAGCGGCAAATAGGGTTTCCTACGGACCGGGATCAGGTGCCTTGCCTCTTGGCAGTCACCGCGTAACATGCGGGCTAGCATCTGCCATGCATTCATGATCGGAGGGACACCAGCCACCGACGGCCAAAGCTGCTGACTTAGCGACGTACGGGTTGACCAGGGTGGAATAACGATCCAGACTTTGCATTTTCTTAACGTCCAGTGGCTGGGGCAGGCCTGCCCAATTAGCAACGCACTGGTTGACCATGTTGGAAAAACGATACAGACTTTACATGAGAAAACTTTTGTTGTACGTGAGAAAATATACTGGAATTAAATAAATATGCAAATTGATCTGTCCAGATTTATTTTATGCAGACCCATTTATGTTCTATTTTTCTTTTAAATTTCATATCTTAAATAAAATTTATAGTCTGAGTTTACTGATTCATAAAATGTTTGCTGATTCAAAATACGTTCGTGAATTTCAAAAAAAAATGTTAGTCTATTCTATAATTGTTCACCGATTCAAAAGAAAAAGCTTTAAAACCATCCGCAATGTAAAATAATGTTCACAATTTTTAAAAAATGTTTGTAAATAGTAAAAAATGTTCATGATTTTTAAAAGTATTCCTAAATTCATAAAAATGTTAATGAATGATCAAAGGTATGTAACAGTCATGCTTCTGAATGCTTGTGACTATATACCCGCGTGAATTTTAAAGAATTAACTAGCAGGGTGGATTGAAATATTATAGTATATTTTTTAAATACATAATTCTTTGAATTACCAAGTTTTTTGTCAACCATGATATTATTTCAAGAATGTGCACATTGCTTTGATTTGTGAATAAAATTAGAAAAAAAGAAACATTTTCATGCATTTGTGAACAAATTTTCAAAATCATGCGGTGAGATGTGAACAAATTGTGGTCATCGTCATTGGACATTATGATTTTTTTCTCCCGTTGCGACGCACGGGCCCTTTTGCTAGTGATAGAAAATAAGAAAACGCAAAGTCTGAATCGTTTTTCCACCCTGGTCAACCCGTACGTTGCTAAGCGGGCAGCTTTGGCCATCTCAAACAAAAAGTGCGCAGCTTTGGCCTTCGGTGGCTGGTGTCCCTCCGATCATGAATGCATGGCAGATGCGAGCCCGCATGTTACGCGGTGACTGCCAAGAGGCAAGTCACCTGATCTCGGTCCGTTTCCTACTAGCCGAACCGGAGACCGGGAGAGACGTGCGCGACCCAAGGCCCATTGCATTGCAGCGAGCAAACCGCATATGGGACGGCCCAAATAGCTAGGAAACGTATTTTTTTCACGGTTCTTTCTGGTTTTTTCCTTTTTTGTTAATCCTGCTTGACTGGTTTTCCTTTTGTTTTACTTTTTATTTTTTATTTTACTATAGGAAAACTGCCCGTGCGCGGGAAAAAACCACATACCCAGGCCCTGTGTTTTGATATTGACTATTGGGATCAATATCGCCTGGAGACAATTTATTTTATATTTACTTTATTGTATGTGATATATGTTTTCGTTGTGTGTGTCATAATCTATGTATACTAGTGGACCCGTTGCGCCAAATGACGCAGAGACCAACCGAAGCCATGTATACATTAAAAAAGAAAATCCATGGTTTAGTTGGTTTAGTCCTGGGCAAGCACATATGGTAACAAATTTAACGCTCGTTCTGCCAAATGACACAGAGTCCTATTTAAAACCATGAGTGCTTTAAAAATGTTCTACTTGTTGGTAAAAATAGGTTTTAGCAACCACATAGGATGCCAATGCCACAGTCATATTTCAAACCCGAAGTGTTTTGAAATTTTTTGTCTTTGTCGATAAATTTGGGTTTTATGACCACTCAAGTACCAATTCAAACCCTTTAAAAAAACCTTAGATGTCGCATGACGCAAAGTCCCAATTTAGACCAAGAGTTATCTAACATGTTTCACATTGTCTGGACCCCGACTCAGTGCCACATCGATCTAGCATGTAACACCTCATATCACTTTGCGGTCTCACGCACGGTATTCTCACGGGTGTCACCTTACCTTGCCCGGGACCGTTTGCGCCTTTTGGCACACGTATATGATAGTATCGCTAGCATCCATATAACAAGGAGCCCGGGCTGACATGGCTAGTCGTGAACCCAAAGTGGCACTAACTTACAGGGACATGCATACATGACCCAGCAACGAACGTGTCGGTCATCAGCGAGTGAATCCGGGCTATAGCAACTGGGCTAGCAGGACTCCGGTAAACCGGGCTGTAGCAGGCTAACAGGACTCCGGTAGACACCGTATGACATTTAGCTGAAGGAACAGACACCGGAACGAAGAAGGACACATGCCGGCCAGCCTAAGTGTTCCGGAGCAGTAGCAAGCTATCAAGGCTCAGTGGAAGCAGTAGGAGACATTTCCCGGTAAGAGAGGCTACCAAGGATAAACAACTAGATAGTCAGATCCTACACATACCAAGCATTTCAATAACATACACACAATATGCTCGATTTTTTGCAAATACAACATGGCATCACAACATGACTCTACAACTCAAGTATTTATTCAATAGGCTTCGAGGAGCGAGATATTACAACATGGGTCTCTCGACCCGGCATTCAGAGCATACAAGCCAAAGCACATGCGGAAGCTTAACATGTCTGAGTATAGACATCTACAAATGAAAAAGGCTGAGAAGCCTGACTATCTACCAGATCCTGCCGAGGGCACAAGATCGTAGCTGAGGTAACAAGCTAAACGTCGAAGACCACGCGGAACTACTAGTGAGATTGGAGTCTCTATGCAAAAACATAAATTAAGCAAACGTGACTACAAATGTACCCGGCAAGACTTACATCAGAACTAACTATATATGCATCATTATCAACAGAGGGGATGGTGGGGTTTAACTGCAACAAGCCAGTTTTGACTCGGTGGCTCTCCTGAACTACGACTGCAAATAACTCTTTTAAGGTGGCGCACACGAGTCCACATATTCACCATATCAATACACCACTATGGATCCGCTCCCGTCTCCCTACGAGAACGCCACCCATAGCACTCACGCTTATCTTGCGCATTTTAGGGTATCCACTTTCACTTGTCTATGAATTGTATAGGCAACCCAGAAGTCCTTTACCGCGGACACGACAATTCAAATAGATGAAGTTAACCCTGCAGGGGTGTACTTCTTCACACACTCTCTCACCACTTACTGCCGTTTACACGACATGTACTCGGCAACCTTCAAGTGGAAGCCCAGCGAGGGTGTCGGCCACGGCCTACCTAAACACTCAAGTCTCTAGTCCAGGTTATCGCCTATTCAGGTTCCATCCGCACGGGGTCCGGCCGAGGTTTCCACATACAGCCCCGAACGATGTGTAGATGGTTCCGCGACACCAAACGGGCGCCCGGCATACCCGGCCACGTGTTGGAAATATGCCCTAGAGGCAATAATAAAATGGTTATTATTGTATTTCCTTGTTCATGATAGTTGTCTATTGTTCATGCTATAATTGTATTGATCGGAAACCGTAATACATGTGTGAATACATAGACCATAACATGTCCCTAGTGAGCCTCTAGTTGACTAGCTCATTGATCAACAGATGGTCATGGTTTCCTGACCATGGACATTGGATGTCAATGATAACGGGATCACATCATTAGGAGAATGATGTGATGGACAAGACCCAATCCTAAGCACAGCACAAGATCGTGTAGTTTGTTTGCTAAAGCTTTTCTAATGTCAAGTATCAGTTCCTTAGACCATGAGATTTTGTAACTCCCGGATACCGTAGGAGTGCTTTGGGTGTACCAAACGTCACAACGTAACTGGGTGACTATAAAGGTGCACTACAGGTATCTCCGAAAGTGTTCGTTGGGTTGGCACGAATCGAGACTGGGATTTGTCACTCCGTATGACGGAGAGGTATCTCTGGGCCCACTCAGTAATGCATCATCACAATGAGCTCAATGTGACTAAGTGGTTAGTCACGGGATCATGCATTATGTAACGAGTAAAGTGACTTGTCGGTAGCGAGATTGAGCGAGGTATTGGGATACCGACGATCGAATCTCGGGCAAGTAACGTACCGATTGACAAAGGGAATTGTATACGGGATTGCTTGAATCCTTGACATCTTGGTTCATCCGATGAGATCATCGTGGAACATGTGGGAGCTAACATGGGTATCCAAATCCCGCTGTTGGTTGTTGGCCGGAGAGCTGCCTCGGTCATGTCTGCATGATTCCTGAAACCCGTAGGGTCTACACACTTAAGGTTCGGTGACGCTAGGGTTATTTGGAAGACTTGTAAGTGATTACCGAATGTTGTTCGGAGTCCCAGATGAGATCCAGGACGTCACGAGGAGTTCCGAAATGGTCCGGAGGTGAAGATTTATATATGGGAAGTTGTCATACGGTCACCGAAAAAGTTCGGGGGCATACCGGTATTGTATCGGGGCCACCGGAGGGGTTCCGGGGGTCCACCGGGAGGGGCCACCTCTCTCGGAGGGCCTCATGGGCCGTAGTGGGAAGGGAACCAGCCCTTGGAGGGCTGGGCACATCCCCCCCTTGGGCCCATGCGCCTAGGGTTGGGGGGGGGACCCTAAAGGGGGCACCCCCTTGCTTGGGGGGCAAGCCCCCTCCCCTTGGCCCCCCTCTAGATCTCATCTAGAGGGGGCCGGCCCCCTTCCCCCTCCTCCTATAAATAGAGGGGCGAGGGGAGGGCTGCACATGACATCCAAGGCGCTGCCCCTCCCCTCCCCAACACCTCTCCTCCTCCATAAGAGCTTGGCGAAGCCCTGCCGGAGTACTGCCTCTCCATCACCACCACGCCGTCGTGCTGCTGTTGGAGCCCTCTTCCTCAACCTATTCCTCCTCCTTGTTGGATCAAGGCGCATGAGACGTCTCCGCTCCGTATGTGTGTTGAATGCGGAGGTGCCGTCCTTTCGGCGCTAGGATCATCGGTGATTTGGATCACGATGAGTACGACTCCATCAACCCCGTTCTCTTGAACGCTTCCGCTCGCGATCTACAAGGGTATGTAGATGCACTCCTCTCTCTCTCTCGTTGCTAGATGACTCCATAGATTGATCTTGGTGATGCGTAGAAAATTTTAAATTTCTGCTACGATCCCCAACAGTGGCATCATGAGCTAGGTCTATGCGTAGTATCTATGCACGAGTAGAACACAATTTTATTGTGGGCGTAGATTTTGTCAATTTACTTGCCACTACTAGTCTTATCTTTTTTTCGGCGGCATCGTGGGATGAAGCGGCCCGGACCGACCTTACACGTACGCTTACGTGAGACAGGTTCCACCGACTGACATGCACTAGTTGCATAAGGTGGCTAGCGGGTGTCTGCCTGTCCCACCTTAGTCGGCTCGGATTCGATGAAAAGGGTCCTTATGAAGGGTAAATAGAAATTGGCATATCACGCTGTGGTTTTGACGTAGGTAAGAAACGTTCTTGCTAGAACCCTATTGCAGCCAACAACAATTAGAGGACGTTTAACTTGTTTTTACAGCAGATGCCTTGTGATGTGATATGGCCAAAAGGATGTGATGAATGATATATACGTGATGTATGAGATTGATCATGTTCTTGTAATAGGAATCACGACTTGCATGTCGATGAGTATGACGACCGGCAGGAGCCATAGGAGTTGTCTTAATCATTGTATGACCTGCGTGTCATTGAATAACGTCATGTAATTACTTTACTTTATTGCTAAACCGTTAGCCATAGTAGTAGAAGTAATCATTCGCGTGACAACTTCATGAAGACACGATGATGGAGATCATGATGATGGAGATCGTGGTGTCATGCCGGTGACAATGATGATCATGGCGCCCCGAAGATGGAGATCAAAAGGAGCAAAATGATATTGGCCATATCATGTCACTATTTGATTGCATGTGATGTTTATCATGTTTTTGCATCTTATTTGCTTAGAACAACAGTAGTAAATAAGATGATCCCTCATAATAATTTCAAGAAAGTGTTCCCCCTAACTGTGCGCCGTTGCGAAAGTTTGTTGTTTTGAAGCACCATGTGATGATCGGGTGTGATAGATTCTAACGTTCACATACAACGGGTGTAAGACAGATTTACACATGCAAAAACACTTAGGTTGACTTGACGAGCCTAGCATGTACAGACATGGCCTCGGAACACAAGAGACCTAAAGGTCGAACATGAGTCGTATAGAAGATATGATCAACATGAAGATGTTCACCGATGATGACTAGTCCGTCTCACGTGATGATCGGACACGGCCTAGTTGACTCGGATCATGGATCACTTAGATGACTAGAGGGATGTCTATCTGAGTGGGAGTTCATTAAATAATTTGATTAGATGAACTTAATTATCATGAACTTAATCTAAAACTTTTGCAATATGTCTTGTAGATTAAATGGCCTACGCTAATGTTGCCCTCAACTTCAACGCTTTCCTAGAGAAAACCAAGCTGAAAGACGATGGCAACAACTATACGGATTGGGTCCGGAACTTGAGGATCATCCTCATAGCTGCCAAAAGAGCATATGTCCTAGATGCACCGCTAGGTGAAGCACCCGTTTTCCTAGCAACTCAAGACGTTATGAACGCCTGGCAGTCGCGTAGTGATGATTACTCCCTGGTTTAGTGTGGCATGCTTTACAGCTTAGAACCGGGGCTCCAAAAGCGTTTTGAGAAGCACAGAGCGTATGAGATGTTCCAAGAGCTGAAATGGTTTTCCAAGCTCATGCCCGGGGCGAGAGATATGAAGTCTCCGACAAGTTCTACACTTGTAAGATGGAGGAGAATAGTTCTGTCAGCGAGCACATACTCAAAATGTCTGGGTTGCACAACCGCTTGTCTCATCTGGGAGTTAACCTCCTGGATGACGCGGTCATTGACAAAATCCTTCAGTCACTCCCACCTAGCTACAAGAGCTTTGTGATGAACTACAATATGCAAGGGATGGTGAGAACTATTCCTGAGGTATTTTCAATGCTAAAATCAGCGGAGGTAGAAATCAAAAAGGAACATCAAGTGTTGACGGTCAATAAAACCACTAGTTTCAAGAAAGGCAAGGGTAAGAAGAACTTCAAGAAGGACGGCAAGGGAGTTGCCGCGCCCGGTAAGCCAGTTTCCAGGAAGAAGCCAAAGCATGGACCCAAACCTGAGACTGAGTGCTTTTATTGCAAGGGACGCGGGCACTGGAAGCGGAACTGCCCCAAGTACTTAGCGGACAAGAAGGCCGGCAACACCAAAGGTATATGTGATATACATGTAATTGATGTGTACCTTACCAGTACTCGTAGTAGCTCCTGGGTATTTGATACCGGTGCGGTTGCTCATATTTGTAACTCAAAACAGGAGCTGCGGAATAAGAGGAGACTGGCGAAGGACGAGGTGACGATGCGCGTCGGGAATGGTTCCAAGGTCGGTGTGATCGCCGTCGGCACGCTACCTCTACATTTACCTATGGGATTAGTTTTAAACCTCAATAATTGTTATTTAGTGCCAGCTTTGAGCATGAACATTGTATCTGGATCTCGTTTAATACGATATGGATACTCATTTAAATCTGAGAATGATGGTTGTTCTATTTATATGAGAGATATGTTTTATGGTCATGCCCCACTGGTCAATGGTTTATTCTTAATGAATCTCGAACGTGATGTTACACATATTCATAGTGTGAATACCAAAAGATGTAAGATTGATAGTGATAGTCCCACATATTTGTGGCACTGCCGCCTTAGTCACATTGGTGTTAAACGCACGAAGAAGCTCCATGTGGATGGACTTTTAGAGTCTCTTGATTTCGAATCATTTGACACATGCGAACCATGCCTCATGGGAAAAATGACCAAGACTTTGTTCTCCGAAACAATGGAGCGAGCAACCAACTTATTGGAAATTATACATACTGATGTGTGCGGTCCAATGAGTGTTGAGGCTCGCAGTGGCTATCGTTACATTCTCACCCTCACTGACGACTTAAGTAGATATGGGTATGTCTACTTAATGAGACACATGTCTGAGACCTTTGAAAAGTTCAAGGAATTTCAGAATGAGGTAGAAAATCAACGTGACAGAAAAAATAAAGTTCTTACGATCAGATCGTGAGGGAGAATATTTAAGTCACGAGTTTGGTACGCACTTAAGGAAATGTGGAATTGTTTCACAACTCATGCCGCCTGGAACACCTCAGCATAACGGTGTGTCTGAACGTTGTAATCGCACTCTATTAGATATGGTGCGGTCTATAATGTCTCTTACCGATTTACCGCTATCATTTTGCGGATACGCTTTAGAGACAACTACATTCACTTTAAATAGGGCACCATCTAAATCCGTTGAGATGACACCGTATGAATTATGGTTTGGAAAGAAACCTAAGTTGTCGTTTCTAAAAGTTTGGGGATGCGATGCTTATGTCAAGAAACTTCAACCTGAAAAGCTCGAACCCAAGTCGGAAAAATGCGTCTTCATAGGATACCCTAAGGAAACAATTGGGTATAACTTCTACCTCAGATCCGAAGGCAAGATCTTTGTTGCCAAGAATGGGTCCTTTCTGGAGAAAGAGTTTCTCTCAAAAGAAGTAAGTGGGAGGAAGGTGGAACTTGATGAAGTACTACCTCTTGAACCGGTAAGTAGCGCAGCTCAGGAAGATGTTCCTGTGGTGCCTACACCGACTGGAGAGGAAGTTAATGATGATGATCAAGGTACTTCGGATCAAGTTACTACTGAACTTTGTAGGTCCACAAGGACACGTTCCACACCAGAATGGTATGGCAACCCTGTCCTGGAAATAATGTTGTTAGACAACGGTGAACCTTCGAACTATGAAGAAGCGATGGCGGTCCCAGATTCCAACAAATTGCTAGAAGCCATGCAATCCAAGATAGGATCCATGTATGAAAACAAAGTATGGACTTTGACAGACTTGCCCGATGATCGGCGAGCGATAGAAAACAAATGGATCTTTAAGAAGAAGACAGACGCAGATGGTAATGTTACCATCTGTAAGGCTCGACTTGTCACTAAGGGTTATCAACAAGTTCAAGGGTTGACTACGGTGAGACTTTCTCTCCCGAAGCGAAGCTGAAGTCCGTCCGAATCATGTTAGCAATTGCCGCATACTATGATTATGAGATATGGCAAATGGACGTCAAAACGGCATTCCTCAACGGCTATCTTAAGGAAGAATTGTATATGATGCAGCCGTAAGGTTTTGTCGATCCTAAGAATGCTAACAAGGTATGCAAGCTCCAGCGATCCATTTATGGGCTAGTGCAAGCATCTCGGAGTTGGAACATTCGCTTTGATGAAATGATCAAAGCATTTGGGTTTATGCAGACTTATGGAGAAGCCTGCATTTACAAGAAAGTGAGTGGGAGCTCTGTAGCATTTCTCATATTATATGTGGATGACATACTTTTGATGGGAAATGATATAGAACTTTTGGACAGCATAAAGGCCTACTTGAACAAGTGTTTTTCAATGAAGGACCTTGGAGAAGCTGCTTATATATTAGGCATCAAGATCTATAGAGATAGATCGAGACGCCTCATAGGTCTTTCACAAAGCACATACCTTGACAAGATATTGAAGAAGTTCAATATGGATCAGTCTAAGAAGGGGTTCTTGCCTGTGTTGCAAGGTGTGAAATTGAGCTCAGCTCAAAGCCTGATCACGGCAAAAGATAGAGAAAAGATGAGTGTCATCCCCTATGCCTCAGCCATAGGGTCTATTATGTATGCCATGCTGTGTACCAGACCTGATGTAAACCTTGCCGTAAGTTTGGTAGGAAGGTACCAAAGTAATCCCGGCATGGAACACTGGACAGCGATCAAGAATATCCTGAAGTACCTGAAGAGGACTAAGGATATGTTTCTCATTTATGGAGGTGGCGGAGAGCTCGTCGTAAAGGGTTACGTCGATGCTAGCCTCGACATAGATCTGGATGACTCCAAGTCACAAATCGGATACGTGTATATTTTGAATGGAGGGGCAGTAAGCTGGTGCAGTTGCAAGCAAAGCGTCGTGGCAGGATCTACATGTGAAGCAGAGTACATGGCAGCCTCGGAGGCAACACATGAAGCAATCTAGATGAAGGAGTTCATTACCTACCTAGGAGTTATTCCCAAAGCGTCGGGCCCGATGACTCTCTTCTGTGACAACACTAGAGCTATTGCCCTTGCCAAGGAGCCCAGGTTTCACAAGAAGACCAGACACATCAAGCGTCGCTTCAACTCCATTCGTGAAAATGTTCAAGATGGAGACATAGATATTTGTAAAGTGCATACGGATCTGAATATCGTAGATCCGTTGACTAAACCTCTTCCACGACCAAGACATGATCAACACCAGAACTCTATGGGTGTTCGATTCATCACAATGTAACTAGATTATTGACTCTAGTGCAAGTGGGAGACTGTTGGAAATATGCCCTAGAGGCAATAATAAAATGGTTATTATTATATTTCCTTGTTCATGATAGTTGTCTATTGTTCATGCTATAATTGTATTGATCGGAAACCGTAATACATGTGTGAATACATAGACCATAACATGTCCCTAGTGAGCCTCTAGTTGACTAGCTCGTTGATCAACAAATGGTCATGGTTTCCTGACCATGGACATTGGATGTCATTGATAATGGGATCACATCATTAGGAGAATGATGTGATGGACAAGACCCAATCCTAAGCACATCACAAGATCGTGTAGTTCGTTTGCTAATGCTTTTCTCATGTCAAGTATCAGTTCCTTAGACCATGAGATTGTGTAACTCCCGGATACCGTAGGAGTGCTTTGGGTGTACCAAATGTCACAACGTAACTGGGTGACTATAAAGGTGCACTACAGGTATCTCCGAAAGTGTCTGTTGGGTTGGCACGAATCGAGGCTGGGATTTGTCACTCCGTATGACGGAGAGGTATCTCTGGGCCCACTCAGTAATGCATCATCATAATGAGCTCAATGTGACTAAGTGGTTAGTCACGGGATCATGCATTATGTAACAAGTAAAGTGACATGCCGGTAACGAGATTGAACAAGGTATTGGGATACCGACGATCGAATCTCGGGCAAGTAACGTACCGATTGACAAAGGGAATTGTATACGGGATTGCTTGAATCCTTGACATCGTGGTTCATCCGATGAGATCATCGTGGAACATGTGGGAGCTAACATGGGTATCCAGATCCCGCTGTTGGTTATTGGCCGGAGAGCTGTCTCGGTCATGTCTGCATGATTCCCGAACTCGTAGGGTCTACACACTTAAGGTTCGGTGACGCTAGGGTTATTTGGAAGACTTGTAAGTGACTACTGAATGTTGTTCGGAGTCCTGGATGAGATCCCGAATGTCACGAGGAGTTCCGGAATGGTCCAGAGGTGAAGATTTATATATGGGAAGTTGTCATACGGTCAGCGGAAAAGTTCGGGGGTATACCGGTATTGTATCGGGGCCACCGGAGGGGTTCCGGGGGTCCACCGGGAGGAGCCACCTCTCTCGGAGGGCCTCATGGGCCATAGTGGGAAGGGAACCAGCCCTTGGAGGGCTGGGCGCATCCCACCGTTGGGCCCATGCGCCTAGGGTTGGGGGGGAACCCTAAAGGGGGCGCCCCCTTGCTTGGGGGGCAAGCCACACCCCTTGGCCGCCGCCCCCCCTCTAGACCTCATCTAGAGGGGGCCGGCCCCCTTCCCCATCCTCCTATAAATAGAGGGGCGAGGGGAGGGCTGCACACGACATCCAAAGTGCAGCCCCTCCCCTCCCCAACACCTCTCCTCCTCCGTAAGAGCTTGGCGAAGCCCTGCCGGAGTACTGCCTCTCCATCACCACCACGCCGTCGTGTTGCTGTTGGAGCCCTCTTCCTCAACCTCTTCCTCCTCCTTGCTGGATCAAGGCGCGGGAGAAGTCTCCGCTCCATACGTGTGTTGAACGCGGAGGTGTCGTCCGTTCGGCGCTAGGATCATCGGTGATTTGGATCACGACGAGTACGACTCCATCAACCCCGTTCTCTTGAACGCTTCCGCTCGCGATCTACAAGGGTATGTAGATGCACTCCTCTCTCTCATTGCTAGATGACTCCATAGATTGATCTTGGTGATGCGTAGAAAATTTTAAATTTCTGCTACGATCCCCAACACCACGTGCCTACCGCATCACAGCCCACCCCTCGGGTCAACGCTGCCCACAACCTCCAGCATACTACAAACACCAGAAACTACTTGCAACTCCTGGACAGAGGACAAGGGTGGTTAAGAAGTCGAGAGGGGCACTTAAGCATTCCAATGCGTGGTAGTAACTGGTCATGGATCACAAACACAGAACTCAGTTCCTGAGGACGGTTTCAATGAGACAACCCACCATGTACTCCTACATGGCCTCTCACCACTACCTTTTACCAAATCATGTTCACACACTTAGCTCACCACGGTAGGACATGTTCACAACCTTCCAATTCATCCCCGATGAATCAGACCAGACTCAACTCTAAGCAGTAGCAGGCATGACAATCAAGCATGAATGAGTAGGCACATCAGGGCTCAAACAAATCCTACTCATGCTAGTGGGTTTCATCTATTTACTGTGGCAATGACAGGTCATGCAGAGGAAAATGGGTTCAACTACCGCAGCAAGTAACACATGAGTCATTATTAACCTAATGCAGTAAAAGAGAGCAGGAGTGAGAGAGTGGGATTGTATCAGAATGAACAAGGGGTTTTTGCTTGCCTGGCACTTCTGAAGATAGTATAGTTCTTCATCGGTGTCATCGATCTCGTCGTCGGCACCCCGTCTATTGAGAGGGGGCAAACACCGGCAAACAAGGAAGGACACAATCAATGCAATGCGCAGTATGATGCATGACCATGACATGGCAATATGTTGTGGTTTAAGATAATGCAACTAGCAGCAGGTTAAATGGAGTTGGTTTGAATCTAAGATTCAAATTCAAACTCCATATATGACATTTCAAATGCCATTAATTCAAGTTGTTGTATACAACAGCTTTAAGTTATTCAAACATGCATGACAATGCCATAAACAGATTCTTTGGATTTTTCTGATCATTTTTCATATATAACTTATTTCATTTGGAGTTACGGTTGAATTTCTATGATGTTTAGAAGTTTTGGACATTTTTTGGAATAGAATAAACCCAGAAAATACTTTACTGCGTCAGCATTGCGTCCCTGCGACGTCAGCGGTCAACGGAGACGGTCCAGGTCAAACCTGACCAGTGGGACCCACCTGTCAGTGACTAACCTAACTAACCCAAATTAATTAGCGCTAAACTAATACTAATCTAGTTTAGTTATGAGCATGGGCCCACACATCCATGAGTCAGGGGTAGTCAAACTGGGGTCAACCCGGGTCAAACGAGGTCAAACCCGCCGGCGACTCGACGCCGGCGAGGCCAGACCCGGCACGGCACCTCGGATTTCACCTATAGGGCACCGTTCGAGGCGTCGTTGGGCTCTACGGGTAGATGGCGCAACGACGCGTCCGTTGGTGGCCGTGGCTGGGCCTGGGGTGGCCAGAGTCAACGGCGGCGAGCTCGGTTGCGGCCGCCGGAGTTCGGGCACGAGCGGGGACGCGGTTGCGGTGGCCGTGGTGATGTGCGTTTAGCACCTACGACGTCTACGTGGTGCGGTGAGTTTGATGGGCGCATGCCCGGGACCAAATGGTCACCGGAGCATCACCGAAGACGAGCGCAGGCGGCGGCGTGTTCGGTTGTAGGCGAGGCGACGGCTACGGTGCATGAGGGGAAAAACGGAGAGGGGGTGTAGGAGCAGGGGCTCACGGTGGGTTCGATGAGCTGCTTAGCGGGCTCGGGGGAGGTCAGAGGTGAGCGGGGCAGCGGAGGCGATCTCGTCGTCAGGAGGTCGAAGACAAGCTCGGTGAAGACACTCGGGGGCCTCCGG
This sequence comes from Triticum timopheevii, assembly GCA_963921465.1. Lineage (NCBI taxonomy): Eukaryota > Viridiplantae > Streptophyta > Magnoliopsida > Poales > Poaceae > Triticum > Triticum timopheevii. The sequence continues at coordinate 558,861,794 of OY997264.1, read as the reverse complement.
CGGGGCGTGGCTCGGTGAAGCGGTCGAGGAAGAAGTGGCGGAGCTTCTGGGCACGTCGGCGAGGCGTGGGGTGGCCGGTGGCTGCAGGTTTCACGTCGGCACGAGCGCGGCAGCGTCGGCCATGGTGAGGAGAAGCGAGGGAGAGAGGCAGGGGGCGTGTGAGGTGTCCACGGGGTCAGGGCGGCACCGCGGAGGCATTTCAAGGCGTCGCGCTGGCGCGGGCAAGGGCTGCTACGTCTTGAGCTTGCATTGGTTTTCCTCGAAGAGGAGAGGGTGATGCAGCAAAGTGTAGCGTAAGTATTTCCCTCAGTTTTGAGAACCAAGGTATCAATCTAGTAGGAGGCTCCTCAAAAGTCCAACGCACCTACACAAACAAACTGAGAACTCACAACCAACGCAATAAAGGGGTTGTCAATCCCTTCACGGCCACTTGCAAAAGTGAGATCTAATAAAGATAGTATGATAAGATAAATATATTTTTGGTATTTTGTAATATAGATGCAAAAAGTAAAGATGCAAATAAAAGTAGATTGAAAGCAAATATGATAAGAGATAGATCCAGGGGCCATAGGTTTCACTAGAGGCTTCTCTAAAGATAGCATAAGTATTACGGTGGGTGAACAAATTACTGTCGAGCAATTGATAGAAAAGCGCATAGTTATGAGATTATCTAGGCATGATCATGTATATAGGCATCACGTCCATAACAAGTAGACCGAATCCTATCTGTATCTACTACTATTACCCCACACATCCACCGACTCCTGCCTGCATCTAGAGTATTAAGTTCATAAGAACAGAGTAACACATTAAGCAAGATGACATGATGTAGAGGGATAAACTCATGCAATATGATATAAACCCCATCTTGTTATCCTCGATGGCAAAAATACAATACGTGCCTTGCAACCCTTTCTGTAACTGGGTAAGGACACCGCAAGATTGAACCCAAAGCTAAGCACTTCTCCCATGGCAAGAAGAACCAATCTAGTAGGCCAAACCAAACTGATAATTCGAAGAGACTTGCAAAGATAACTCAATCATACATAAAAGAATTCAGAGAAGATTCAAATATTATTCATAGATAAACTTGATCATAAACCCACAATTCATCGGATCTCGACAAACACACCGCAAAAAGAGTTTACATCAAATAGATCTCCACAAGAGAGGGGGAGAACATTGTATTGAGATCCAAAAAGAGATAAGAAGCCATCTAGCTAATGACTATGGACCCGTAGGTCTGTGGTAAACTACTCACAACTCATTGGAGGGGCAAGGATGTTGATGTAGAAGCCCTCCATGGTCGATTCCCCCTCCGGCAGAGTGCCGACGAAGGCTCCAAGATGAGATCTCGCGGATACAGAAGGTTATGGCGGTGGAAATTGTGTTTCGTGGTGCTCCTGGATGTTTTCGGGGTACGTACGTATATATAGGAGGAAGAAGTACGTTAGTTGCCGCCCGAGGGGCCCACGAGATAGGGGGCGCGCCCTACAGGGGGGGAGGGCGCGGCCTCCTATCTCGTGGCCTCCTCGGAAGCTTCTTGACTTGCAGTCCTAGCTCTCCGGATCATGTTCGTTCCAAAAATCACGCTCCCGAAGGTTTCATTCCGTTTGGACTCCGTTTGATATTCCTTTTCTTCGAAATACTGAAATAGGCAAAAAACGGCAATATGGGCTGGGCCTCCGGTTAGTAGGTTAGTCCCAAAAATGATATAAATATGTAAAATAAAGCCCATAAACATCCAAAAGGGGTAATATAATAGCATGGAACAATAAAAAATTATAGATACGTTGGAGACGTATCAAGCATCCCCAAGTTTAATTCCTGCTCGTCCTCGAGTAGGTAAATGATAAAAAGAGAATTTTTTATGTGGAATGCTACCTAGCATAATTCATAATGTAATTTTCTTTGTTGTGGCATGAATGTTCAGATCCAAATGAATACAAAATAAAAGTTCATATTGATAAGAGAAATAGTAACACTTCAAGCATACTAATCAAAGTAATCATGTCTTCTCAAAATAACATGGCCAAATAAAGTTATCCATACAAAATCATATAGTCTAGCTGTTGCTCTATCTTCATCACACAAAGTATTTAATCATGCACAACCCCAATGACAAGCCAAGCAATTGTTTCATACTTTAATAATCTCAAACTCTTTCAACTTTCACGCAATACATGAGCGTGAGCCATGGACATAGCACTATATGTGGAGTAGAATGGTGGTTGTGGAGAAGACAAAATGGAGAAGATAGTCTCACATCAACTAGGTGTATCAACGGGCTATGGAGATGCTCATTAATAGATATCAATGTGAATGAGTAGGGATTGCCATGCAACGGATGCACTAGAGCTATAAATATATGAAAGCTCAACAAAAGAAACTAAGTGGGTGTGCATCCAACTCGCTTGCTCACGAAGACTTAGGGCACTTTTGAGGAAGCCCATCATTGGAATATACAAGCCAAGTTCCATAATGAAAAATTCCCACTAGTATATGAAAGTGACAACATAGGAGACTCTCTATCATGAAGATCATGGTGCTACTTTAAAGCACAAGTGTGGAAAAAGAGATAGTAGCATTGTCCCTTCTCTCTTTTTCTCTCATTTTCTTTTTTTTCTTTTCTTTCTTTGGCCTTTTTTTTCTTCTTTTTTTCTTTTTGTAAAGTCCGAAGTCTCATCCCGACTTGTGGGGGAATCATAACCTTCATCATCCTTTCCTCACGAGGACAATGCTCTAATAATGAAGATCATCACACTTTTATGGATTTACAACTCAAAGCTAGAACAAGATATGACTCTATATGAATGCCTCCGGCGGTGTACCGGGATATGCAATGAATCAAGAGTGACATGTATGCCTTGCCACAAATACGATGTCAACTATATGATCATGCAAAAAGCAATATGACAAAGGTAATGCGTGTCATATGAACGGAACGGTAGAAAGTTGCATGGCAATATATCTCGGAATGGCTATGGAAATGCCATAATAGGTAGGTATGGTGGCTGTTTTGAGGAAGGTATATGGTAGGTTTATGGTACCGGCGAAAGTTGCGCGGCACAAGAGAGGCTAGCAATAATGGAAGGATGAAAGGCTGCATAGAATCCATGGACTCAACATTAATCAAAAGAACTCATGCACTTATTGCAAAAATTTAGAAGTTATCAAAAACCAAAGCACTACGCGCATGCTCCTAGGGGGATAGATTGGTAGGAAAACACCATCGCTCGTCCCCGACCGCCACTCATAAGGAAGACAATCAATAAATAAAATTGTGCTCCAACTTCGTCACAAAGCGGTTCACCATACGTGCATGCTACGGAATCACAAACTTCAACACAAGCATTCTTTAAATTCATAATCACCCAACTAGCATCACTTTAATATTACTACCTCCATATCTCAAAACAATTATCAAGCATCAAATTGATCATAGCATCCAATTCACTTCCTATGATAGTTTTTATTATACCCAACTTCGATGCTCATCATTCTAGGACCAACTTTATGATAATAGTAAATACCATGCTGTTCTAAAAGACTCTTGCTACCTCTTGAGCACTGCGTTGGTTTTCCCCGAAGAGGAGAGGATGATGTAGTAAAGTAGCGTAAGTATTTCCCTCAGTTTTTGAGAACCAAGGTATCAATCTAGTAGGAGAACACGCACAAGTCCCTCGTACCTACACAAAACGATAGCTACTCGCAACCAACGCGATTAGGGGTTGTCAATCCCTTCACGGTCACTTACGAGGGTGAGACCTGATAGAGATGATAAATAATATTTTTGGTATTTTTGATATATAGATGCAAAGTGAAAAGTAAAAGGCAAAGCAAAAACAAAGCAAATAATAAAGTGATAGAGATTGATATGATGAGAATAGACCCGGGGGCCATAGGTTTCACTAGTGGCTTCTCTCAAGAGCATAAGTATTCTATGGTGGGTGAACAAATTACTGTTGAGCAATTGACAGAATTGAGCATAGTTATGAGTATATCTAGGTAATGATCATGTATATAGGCATCACGTCCAAGACAAGTAGATCGAAACGATTCTGCATCTACTACTATTACTCCACTCGTCGACCGCTATCCAGCATGCATCTAGAGTATTAAGTTAAAAACAGAGTAACGCCTTAAGCAATATGACATGATGTAGAGGGATAAATTCATGCAATATGATAAAAACCCCATCTTGTTATCCTCGATGGCAACAATACAATACGTGCCTTGCAACCCTTTCTGTCACTGGGTAAGGACACTGCAAGATTGAACCCAAAGCTAAGCACTTCTCCCATTGCAAGAACTACCAATCTAGTTGGCCAAACCAAACGGATAATTCGAAGAGACTTGCAAAGATAACTCAATCATACATAAAAGAATTCAGAGAAGATTCAAATATTATTCATAGATAAGCTGGATCATAAACCCACTTCATCGGTCTCAACAAACACATCGCAAAAAGAAGATTACATCGAATAGATATCCAAAAGAGAGGGGGAGAACATTGTATTGAGATGAAAAAAGAGAGAAGAAGCCATCTAGCTACTAGCTATGGACCCGAAGGTGTGAAGTAAACTACTCACACTTCATCGGAGAGGCTATGGTGTTGATGTAGAAGACCTCCATGGTAGATGCCCCCTGCGGCGGAGCTCCGGAACAGGCCCCAAGATGGGATCTCGTGGATACAGAAAGTTGCGGCGGTGGAATTAGGTTTTTGGCTCTGTTTCTAATCTGTCAGGGGTACGTAGGTATATATAGGAGGAAGGAGTACATCGGTGGAGCAACAAGGGGCCCACGAGGTTGTGGGTCGTGCCCAGGGGGGCGCCCTCCACCCTCGTGACCGCCTCTGGCACTTCTTGGAGTAGTCCAAGTCTCTTGGATCACGTTCGGTGAGAAAATCACGTTCCCGAAGGTTTCATTCCGTTTGAACTCCGTTTGATATTCGGTTTCTCCGAAACACTGAAATAGGCAAAAAAACAGCAATTCTGGGTTGGGCCTCCGATTAATAGGTTAGTCCCAAAAGTAATATAAAAGTGGAAAATAAAGCCCAATATAGTCCAAAACAGTAGATAAAGTAGCACGGAGCAATAAAAAATTATAGATACGTTGGAGACTTATCAAGCATCCCCAAGCTTAATTCCTGCTCGTCCTCGAGTAGGTAAATGATAAAAAAGAATTTTTGATGCGGAGTGATACTTTGGCATAATTTCAATGTAAATCTTCTTAATTGTGGCATGAATATTCAGATCTGAAAGATTCAAGACAAAAGTTCATATTGATATAAAAGCAATAATACTTCAAGCATACTAATCAAAGCAATTATGTCTTCTCAAAATAACATGGCTAAAGAAAGTTATCCCTACAAAATCATATAGTCTGGCTGTTGCTCTATCTTCATCACATAGAGTATTTAATCATGCACAACCCCGATGACAAGCCAATAAATTGTTTCATACTTTAGTAATCTCAAAACTCATTCAACTTTCACGCAATACATGAGCGTGAGCCATGGACATAGCACTATAGGTGGAATAGAATGGTGGTTGTGGAGAAGACAAAAAAGGAGAAGATAGTCTCACATCAACTAGGCGTATCAACGGGCTATGGAGATGCCCATCAATAGATATCAATGTGAGTGAGTAGGGATTGCCATGCAACGGATGCACTAGAGCTACAAGTATATGAAAGCTCAACAAAAGAAACTAAGTGGGTGTGCATCCAACTTGCTTGCTCATGAAGACCTAGGGCACTTTTGAGGAAGCCAATCATTGGAATATACAAGCCAAGTTCTATAATGAAAATTCCCACTAGTATATGAAAGTGACAACATATGAGACTCTCTTATTATGAAGATCATGGTGCTACGTTGAAGCACAAGTGTGGTAAAAGGATCGTAGCATTGTCCCTTCTCTCTTTTTCTCTCATTTTTTTGTTTGGGCCTTTTACTTCTTTTTTTATGGCCTCTTTTTTTCGTCCGGAGTCTCATCCCGACTTATGGGGGAATCATAGTCTCCATCATCCTTTCCTCACTGGGACAATGCTCTAATAATGATGATCATCACACTTTTATTTTTCTTACAACTCAACAATTACAACTCGATACTTAGAACAAATTATGACTCTATATGAATGCCTCCGGCGGTGTACCGGAATATGCAACGAATCAAGAGCGACATGTATGAAAATTATGAAGGTGGCCTTGCCACAAATACAATGTCAACTACATGTTCATGCAAAAAGCAATATGACAATGATGGAGCATGTCATAATAAACGGAACGGTGGAAAGTTGCATGGCAATATATATCGGAATGGCTATGGAAATGCCATAATAGGTAGGTATAGTGGCTGTTTTGAGGAAGGTATATGGTGGGTGTATGATACTGGCGAAAAGTGTGCGGTATTAGAGAGGCTAGCAAAGGCGGAAGGGTGAGAGTGCGTATAATCCATGGACTCAACATTAGTCATAAAGAACTCGTATACTTATTGCAAAAATTTAGAAGTCATCAAAAACCAAAGCACTACGCAATGCTCCTAGGGGGATAGATTGGTAGGAAAAGACCATCGCTCGTCCCCGACCGCCACTCATAAGGAAGACAATCAATAAATAAAATTGTGCTCCAACTTCATCACAAAGCGGTTCACCATACGTGCATGCTACGGGAATCACAAACTTCAACACAAGCATTCTTTAAATTCATAATCACCCAACTAGCATTACTTTGATATTATCACCTTCATATCTCAAAACCATTATCAACCATCAAACTTATCTTAGTATTCAACGCACTCAAAAGAAAGTTTCACATATCTTGAATACCAAGTATATTATCATTAAGCAAATTACCATGCTAATAATGACTCTCAAAATAATCAAAGTCAAGCATGAGAGATCAATAGTTTCTTTAAACAAATCCACCATCGTGCTCTAAAAGATCTAAGTGAAGTACTAGAGCAAAAATTATCACGCTCAAAAGATATAAGTGAAGCACTATGAGCAAAACTATCAAGCTCAAAAGATATAAGTGAATGACACAGAGTATTCTAGCAAATTCTAGCTCATGTATGGCTCTCTAAAAAGGTGTATACAACAAGGATGATTGTGGTAAACTAACAAGCAAAGAAGCAATTGATACAAGACACTCCAAGCAAAACACATAACATGTGGTGAATAAAAATATAGCTCCAAATAAATTACCGATGGAAGTAGAAGAAAGAGGGGATGCCTTCCGGGGCATCCCCAAGCTTTGACTTTTTGGTGTCCTTGGATTATCTTGGGGGTGCCATGGGCATCCCCAATGAGGGAGTCCTGGACTAGGGGGTGTCCGGATAGCCGGACTACCATCATCGGCCGGACTATCATCGTCAGCCGGACTCCAAGACTATGAAGATACAAGATTGAAGACTTCGTCCCGTGTCCGAATGGGACTTTCTTTGGCGTGGAAGGCAAGCTTGGCGATACGGATATGTAGATCTCCTACCATTGTAACCGACTCTATGTAACCCTAGCCCTCTCTGGTGTCTATATAAACCGGATGGCTTTAGTCCGTAGGACACAACAACCATTACAACAATCATACCATAGGCTAGCTTCTAGGGTTTAGCCTCCTTGATCTCGTGGTAGATCTACTCTTGTAATACCCACATTATCAATATCAATCAAGCAGGACATAGGGTTTTACCTCCATCAAGAGGGCCCGAACCTAGGTAAAACATCGTGTCCCTTGTCTCCTGTTACCATCCGCCTAGACGCACAGTTCGGGAACCCCTACCTGAGATCCGCCGGTTTTGACACCGACATTGGTGCTTTCATTAAGGGTTCCTCTGTGTCATCACCGATAGGCTTGATGGCTTCTTCAATCAACAATGACGCAGTCCTGGGTGAGACTTTTCTCCCCGGACAGATCTTCATATTCGGCGGCTTCGCACTGCGGGCCAATTCACTGGCCATCTGGAGCAGATCGAAAGCTACGCCCCTGGCCGTCAGGTCAGGTTTGGAAGCCTAAACTTCACGGCCGATATCCGCGGAGACTTGATCTTCGATGGATCCGAGCCGCAGCCGAGCGCGCCGCACTGTCACGATGGGCATGATCTAACTCTGCCGCCGGACAGTACCTTGGAGGCCACACACGAATCCGCTCTGACCCATAATCCGGAGCCAATCACGCAGATCGAGGATGGGTGGCTGGACACCGCCTCGGGAGCTTCAACTTCCACGGCGATGGAGCCGAACACTGACCTCGTCCCTTATAAAGCTCATGACTCCGAGGTGCCGGACTCCAAACCTCCTGCGCCCCTGCCAATCGAATCTGATTGGGCGCCGATCATGGAGTTCACCGCTGCAGACATCTTTCAGCACTCACCCTTTGGCGACATCCTAAAATCGCTAAAGCATCTCTCGCTATCCGGAGAGCCCTGGCCGGACTACGGCCAGGATGGTTGGGATGCGGACGATGAAGAAATTCAAAGCCCTCCCACCACCCACTTTGTAGCCACTGTCGACGATCTAACCGACGTGCTAGACTACGACTCCGAAGACATCGACGGTATGGACGACGATGCCGGAGACGATCAAGAACCAGCGCCTACAGGGCACTGGAAGACCACCTCGTCATACGACATATACATGGTAGACACCCCAAAAGATGGGGACGGCGAAGAAGCAGCGGAGGCAGATTCCTTAAAGAAACAGCCCAAGTGCCGACATCAGCGGCGCCGCTCTAAATCCCGCCATAGCAAGAATGGAGATTCCGGCACAGGAGATAACAACACCCCAGAAAGTGACGAAGACAACCCCCTCCAGCAAGATTCAGCGCAGGAGGATGCAGAAGCAAGCCCTCACGAGAGAGCGGCAGACGAAGAGGTCGAGGATGATAATTACATACCTCCCTCCGGAGACGAGGCAAGCCTCGACAACGACGAATTCGTCGTGCCTGAGGATCCCGTCGAACAAGAGCGTTTCAGACGCAGGCTAATGGCCACAGCAAATAGTCTACAGAAAAAGTAGCAATAGCTTCAAGCTGATCAAGACCTGCTGGCCGATAGATGGACCGAGGTCCTCACGGCCGAAGAGTATGAACTCGAACGCCCCTCCAAAAGCTACCCAAAACGGAAGTTGCTCCCCCAACTAGAGGACGAAGCATACAAACCTTCATCACCAGCGCACAATACGGCAGACCGACCACCTCGTGGCCACGATAGAGAGGCATCTAGGCCCTCCACCAGAACCGTACCCCGGCACCGCTCAAGAAATACGAAGCCACAGGGGAACGCGCCGGACTTGCGGGATATATTGGAGGACAAGGCAAGACAATCCAGATCTATCTATGTATCACGTGGGCGCCCCACGACCCACGACGAATACCGTCGCACCGGATACAACAACTCCGGCCGGGCCGAACATAGCAGACAACGCTCTCTTGAGCTACGTCGTGATATTGCTCAATACAGAGGCGCCGCACACCCACTATGCTTCACTGACGAAGTAATGGATCATCAAATCCCCGAAGGGTTTAAACCCGTCAACATTGAATCCTACGATGGCACAACAGACCCCGCGGTTTGGATCGAGGATTATCTCCTTCATATCCATATGGCCCGCGGCGATGATCTTCACGCCATCAAATATCTCCCGCTCAAGCTTAAAGGACCAGCTCGGCATTGGCTCAACAGCCTGCCCGTAGAGTCAGTTGGGTGTTGGGAGGACCTGGAAGCCGCATTCCTCGACAACTTCCAGGGCACATATGTGCGACCACCAGACGCCGATGACCTAAGCCACATAATTCAGCAGCCAGACGAATCGGCCAGAAAATTCTGGACACGGTTCTTAACAAAGAAGAATCAAATCGTCGACTGTCCGGATGCAGAGGCCCTCGCAGCCTTCAAACATAATATCCGTGACGAGTGGCTGGCCCGACACCTAGGACAGGAAAAGCCGAAATCCATGGCAGCCCTCACATCACTCATGACCCGCTTCTGTGCGGGAGAGGATAGCTGGCTAGCTCGCAGCAACAACCTGAGTAAAAATGCTGGCAGTCCGGATACCAAGGACCACAATGGCAGGTCGCATCAAAACAAGAACAAACGCCGCATTAACGGCGACAACAATGAGGATACGGCAGTCAACGCCGGATTCCGAGGCTCTAAACCCGGTCAACGGAAGAAGCCATTCAAAAGAACCACTCCGGGCCCGTCCAATTTGGACCGAATACTCGACCGCTCTTGACAAATACATGGCACCCCCGAAAAGCCACCTAACCACACCAACAGAGATTGTTGGGTATTCAAGCAGGCAGGCAAATTAATTGCCGAAGACAATGACAAGGGGCTGCACAGCGATGACGAGGAAGAGACCCGGCCGCCGAACAATTGAGGACAGAAGGGCTTCCCCCCACAAGTACGGATGGTAAACATGATATACGCAACGCATATACCCAAGAGGGAGCGGAAGCGTGCACTAAGGGACGTATATGCGATGGAGCCAGTCACCCCAAAGTTCAATCCATGGTCATCTTGCCCGATCACTTTCGATCTAAGAGACCATCCGACCAGTATCCGCCATGGCGGATTCGCCGCATTGGTTTTAGACCCAATCATCGATGGATTTCACCTCATGAGAGTCCTGATGGACGGCGGCAGTAGCCTGAACCTGCTTTATCAGGATACAGTGCGCAAGATGGGCATAGATCCTTCAAGGATTAAACCTACAAAGACGACCTTCAAAGGCGTCATACCAGGTGTTGAGGCCAATTGTACAGGCTCAGTCACACTGGAAGTGGTCTTCGGATCCCCGGATAATTTCCGAAGGGAGGAGTTAATCTTCGACATAGTCCCGTTCCGCAGTGGCTATCACGCTCTGCTCGGACGAACCGCGTTCGCAAAGTTTAACGCGGTGCTGCATTATGCATACCTCAAGCTCAAGATGCCAGGCCCTCGTGGAGTCATCACGGTCAACGGAAATACGGAACGCTCCCTCCGAACGGAGGAACATACAGCAGCTCTCGCGGCAGAAGTACAGAGCAGCCTTCTAAGGCAATTTTCGAGTCCGGCCGCTAAACGACCGGACACGGCCAAACGCGCCCGGAGCAACATCAACCAAGACCACCTGGCACATTCCGAGCACGCGTAGCAATGCGGCCCCAACCCCAACCCTCGCATGATTGCAAGACAAGCTCTCCGCGTACATCATTACGCTTTGGAGATACCATGGGCATAGGGGGAGGGGCACGACCACAACAGACCCAGAGTGCGGTTCGACCACACCAGGGGCTCCCAAGTGTGTCGCTCTTTTTATTTTTATTTTTCTTCTTTTTATATACAGGACTCCGTCCACCAGATGCTCTGTCCGGCGGCGAACCTGCCTAACTCATGATGCAACAGCCAGGGAGGGACAAAGGCTGCGACGAACAATCAGGTGGTCTCCATTACGAGCATTAAATTTGTTAAATACACCATTCCGCAGCCTACCCCTGGAGGGAGACACCTTTAATTAGTCCAATCCCTTGCTTACCACACTATTTGTATCATTCCGCACTCATAGCAGAATTTCTTGAATAAATAATGCACCACTTTTTGCATAAAATTGCATTACTTTACATATATGTTCATTTATGACATCTTGCACCCGTATATTTTGGTACGGCCGAATACACCAGGGGCTTATGTTCCCCGCATTATGGTGTGATAAGTCCGAACACTTTCACAAGTGTGGCACCCCGAACTTATAGCATTATATGAATCGGCTCCGAATCATGTCTGGGGTCAATAGTTGGGTTTGCCCGGCTCCCATGTTTGGCACCTTATGTTCCATTCTGTCGGCTAAGGTAGCACTGGGAGAACCACTGCGATTGCACCCCGGTTGAGCCGGGTTAACGCCTCAGTGGAGAAAGCTAAAACTGACTGTCATGATAAGGCGAGAGACTAGTCGCTGTTCGAGAGGTCTTTTCGAGACCCTAAAGAATTATGCTGCTTCGAGCGAAGAACCGGATAATGTCCGGCCAAGGCGTGGATAGCACCCCGAACTCGGTCTTCCGAATACTAGGGGCTTCGCCAAAATTTAAAATTATAGAATTCTATGGCTAAGTGTGAGTGTTCAAGCATTATAAGTCCGGTTGCCTTGTTCGTTGTGTTGAGCGCCTCCCTATATGGACCCAAAAATGGGAACAAGAGTGCTCAAGTTTATCCCGAACACCCCAGCACTAGTGGCATGGGGGTTGAAGCCGACAACTTGCCATCTCTAAGATTTAATAAAACGGCCGCACAGAAGGTAATATTTTAAATCAATAAGCGTTGCTTCGCGCATATGAACGAAGTTTTCAGCGCACAGGATAACACATTGCGAATTTACTCAATAATTACATCTCTGGGGCACTCATTCGCAATCTCGCGGGCACCCTTCAGGACAGTCTTATGGTACATCTCGGGCGTACGATACTCCTTGCCCGCTGGCGGCACGTCAGTGATAAGCTTCTCCGCATCCAGCCTGCCCCAGTGCACCTTTGCGCGGGCAAGGGACCGACGAGCACCTTCAATACAGGCGGAGCGCTTGATGACCTCCACCCAGGGGCACGCATCCACCAGCCGCCGCACGAGGCCGAAGTAGCTCCCAGGCATGGCCTCTCCAGGCCACAGCCGGACTATGAGGCCCTTCATGGCCTGCTCGGCTACCTTCTAGAGCTCGACCAGCTGCTTTAGCTGGTCGCTAGGGGGCACCGGATGGCCGGCCTCAGCATACTGAGACCAGAAGACCTTCTCTATTGAGATCCCCTCCTCGGCTCGATAGCGCTGCAAGGTAGATCTGCAAACACCCCTGGAGAGCTCCGAATTCGGGTAAGTAACAGGTAATTTACATTCACATGCTTGCTTTGCATGAAAAATGCCTTACCCGCCGCTATCTTCTTCACCTCCTCAATCTCCTGAAGGGACTTATGGGCCTCGGCCTTGGCGGCTTTGGCACTTTCGAGAGCCGAGGCAAGCTCGGACTCTCGAGTCTTTGAGTCGCGCTCCAAACTCTCATGCTTTTCCATGAGAGCCTGGAGCTCTTGCCGTACCTCCGCCACCCGCGACTCCTACTTTTCTCGCTCTGCCCGTTCCGCAGCCGCATTGCGTTTGGCCGCGGACACAGCCTCCTTCAGGGTTGCCACCTCGTTCGTGGCCCCTGCAGTACCCACGTTATCCTTGTTATTTTTTTCGCAACCTAAATCCTTTTCTGTAAGGTAAAAATTCAAAGTGGTGTTACTCACCTTCTTTGTCCTCGAGCTGCTTCTTGGCACGGCCGAGCTCTTGCTCGGACCGCTTGAGCTCCTGCTTTAAAGCACCGACCTCTACAGTCAGTGCGGCAGAGGTCAGCAGCGCAGCCTGCAAACCCATATTGACATAATTTTTAGCAACCCTGCGTATATTTTTTTTAGATCCTCAGTCCGGCTTTTCTTTCCGAACACCGAACCGAGCATCAGGGGCTACTGTCTATGCGGTATTACATTCAATATTTTTAACTTCTTACCTCAAAGCCTGATAGAAGGCTACTGCAGGCTTCGGTCAGCCCGCTCTTGGCAAGCTGAACCTTCTGAATCACCGCACTCATAATAGTGCGGTGTTCTTCCTCGATGGAAGCGCCTTTGAGAGCCTCCAACAAGTTGTCCGACGCCTCTGGTTGGACGGAGGCCGCCGGAGTCACGGTCTTGCCCTTCTTACGAAGGGGCCACCGGCCGGACTCCGGAACCACTGCGGGTTCCGGCGTGGAGTCTGGCGCAAAGTCCGGGAGGCTGCCTTGTGGCGCCTCCGGAGCCTCCTCCTCATGGGTCCCTTCTCGGGATCCCACCTCGGCGTCCTCAGCGTCGCGAAGGGTGGAGGCAGTCGGGATGGAGTCTACATCCGACGGAGCCAACGACCCGCTCGATGAAGCAGGGAGATCATCATCGGCCGGACTACAGGCAGCGTGCGGCATTAGAAGGACACTATGTGACACAGAAGAGAAATTATAAATCATTCAGGAATCCGGATACTTACGATCTTGCCGGAGGCCTGGCCCTTGAGGGCCACTCTTCATCGCCAACATTAACGTTGGCGGAGCTGTCCGGGGGAATAGTCCTTCCCCTCTTGGACCCTTCGGCCTCCCTTGTTGGGGAGGCCTTCCTTTTCTTCCCTCCCCCCGCTGGGGGAGAGGCTTTCTTCTTCTCCTCCTCGCCTTGGTGGGAGGAGTCAACCTCGGATTCATCGTCCGATAGCACCTGAAAATGGGAACTCTTCCGAGTCCCCGTGGCCTTCTTCTTGGCCTTATTCTCTGGCACCACCTGGGGTGCCGGAGCCAGCAGCCCCGTTAGATGGGCGTCAGCTGGGTCCTGTGGCAATGGAGCCGGACAGATGAACTGCTCGGCCTTCTTCAGCCAGTCCTGTCAAAGGAAAGGGAGTTTAGATCCCGCATAGAGTAAAACTATGAAAAACAAGTGTCCCGTAAAGGGGTAGAATCACTTACCTCGTCAGCTGGATGCTGCGAGCGAAATCCGTGATCTTCAGTAGCGGATGCGGGGGCTTCGGCGCCCTTGAAAAGCACTCTCCAGGCATCTTCGTACCTAGTGTCGAAGAGCCTGCTCAAGGTCTGGTGCTGCGCCGGATTGAACTCCCACAATTTAAATGCCCGTTCTTGGCACGGGAGAATTCGGCGGATGAGCATGACCTGGACCATGTTGACAAGCTTGAGCTTCTTGTTCACCAGCTTCTGGATACAGGCTTGGAGTCCGGTCAGCTCCTCCGAATCACCCCAGGTCAGGCCACTCTCCTTCCATGAGGTGAGTCGCGTGGGGATCCCAGACCTAAATTCGGGGGCCGCTACCCATTTAGGGTCACGTGGCTCGGTGATGTAGAACCACCCCGATTGCCATACCTTGATGGTTTCCACGAAGGCACCCTCGAGCCAGACGACGTTGGGTATCTTACCCAACATATCGCCTCCACACTCCGCCTGATTCCCCTTCACAACCTTCGGCTTGACATTGAAGGTCTTGAGCCACAAGCCGAAGTGGGGCTGGATGCAAAGGAAGGCCTCGCACACGACGATAAACGCCGAGATGTTGAGGATGAAGTTTGGCGCCAGATCGTGGAAATCTAGGTTGTAATAGTACATGAGCCCCCGGACAAAGGGATGTAATGGGAAGCCCAGTCCGCAGAGGAAGTGGGCAAGGAATATGACCCTCTCATGGGGCCTGGGGGTGGGGATGAGCTGCCCCTCGTCGGGCAGCCGGTGCGCGATGTTGCCGGATAGATATCCGGCGCTGCACAGTCTTTTGATGTGGCCCTCCGTAACGGAGGAGGCCATCCACTTGCCTCCCGCTCCAGACATGATCGGAGAAGGTTGAGACGAGATGTGCGGGCTTTGGCGCTGGAGCTCAAGCGCGCGGAGATGGATAAGCAAAGGAGGAAGAAGGCGTAGGTGAAAGGGTGGATCCTTATCCCCTTATATATGGGCGGACGAAAACTATGCGTCCCCACCGGCCTGGTAAAACTCGCTTATCTCCCAAGCGCCACCATCAATGGCGCGGTTGGGTTACCCACGTCCGTATTGATGAGAATCCCGGAATAAGGGGAACACGATCTCTGCTTCGACAAGACGTGCCAAGGAAACTGCTTCGCTAAACGCGCTAAGGTGGTAAAGTAAAAAACAATTCAAGTAAAGGCTTGGTAGTGGTGTGACGTCGTGCCACAAAATACGTCAGCAGATTGAACTTGTGTACATATTATTCTCTCTACGGTGGAATGTGGAATTTATTTTGCAGAGCCGGACACTATCCTGGTGTTCACAAATCTTCTATGAATTATTCGGAGGAGGAACCCGCCTTGCAATGCCGACCAATATGCGCGCCGGACTCATCATCATTGAAGCCTGGTTCAGGGGCTACTGAGGGAGTCCTGGACTAGGGGGTGTCCGGATAGCCGGACTACCATCATCGGCCGGACTATCATCGTTAGCCGGACTCCAAGACTATGAAGATACAAGATTGAAGACTTCGTCCCTTGTCCGGATGGGACTTTCCTTGGCGTGGAAGGCAAGCTTGGCGATACGGATATGTAGATCTCCTACCATTGTAACCGACTCTATGTAACCCTATCCCTCTCCGGTGTCTATATAAACCGGATGGCTTTAGTCGGTAGGACACAACAACCATTACAACAATCATACCATAGGCTAGCTTCTAGGGTTTAGCCTCCTTGATCTCGTGGTAGATCTACTCTTGTAATACCCACATTATCAATATCAATCAAGTAGGACGTAGGGTTTTACCTCCATCAAGAGGGCCCGAACCTGGGTAAAACATCGTGTCCCTTGTCTCCTGTTACCATCCGCCTAGACGCACAATTCGGGACCCCCTACCCGAGATCCTCCGGTTTTGACACCGACACCCAAGCTTAGGCTCTTGCCACTCCTTGTTCCATAATCCATCAAAAGAATTCCACCAAAACTTGAAAACTTCACAACACAAAACTCAATAGAAATCTCGTGAGCTCCGTTAGTGAAAGAAAACAAAAGACTACTTCAAGGTACTGTAATGAACTCATTCTTTATTTATATTGGTGTTAAACCTACTGTATTCCAACTTCTCTATGGATTATAAACTATTTTACTAGCCATAAATTCATCAAAATAAGCAAACAACACACGCAAAACAGAATCTGTCAAAAACAGAACAGTCTGTAGCAATCTATAACTAATGCAAACTTCTGGAACTCTAAAAATTCTACCAAAATAGGAAGTCCTGTAAAATTTGTCTATTGAACAGCAGAAAAAGAATCAACGCAAAAGCACGTTCCTGTGATTTAACAAAATTATATTCGTGCACACAAAGTTTCTATTTTTCAGCAGAATCAAATCAACTATCATCGTAGGTTATCCTATAGGTTCTACTTGGCACAAACACTAATTAAAACATAAAACCACATACAAACAAAGGCTAGATTATTTATTCCTAAACAGAAACAAAAACAAAAAACAAACATAAAATTGGGTTGCCTCCCAACAAGCGCTATCGTTTAACGCCCCTAGCTAGGCATAAAAGCAAGGATAGATCTAGGTTTTGCCGTCTTTGGTAGGCAATCCATAAGTGGTTCTCATGATAGATTCATATGGTAATTTTATTTTATTTCTACGGAAGTGTTCCATGCCCTTCTTTAAGGGAAATTGGAATCTAATATTCCCTTCCTTCATATCAATAATTGCACCAATCGTTCTAAGGAAAGGTCTACCAAGAATAATAGGACATGAAGGATTGCAATCTATATCAAGAACGATAAAATCTACATGCACATAATTCCTATTTGCAACAATAAGAACATCATTAATTCTTCCAATAGGCTTTTTAATAGTGGAATCCGCAAGATGCAAGTTTAGAGAGCAATCATCAAAGTCACGGAAATCTAGCAAATCACACAAAGTATTGGGAATAGTGGAAACACTAGCACCCAAATCGCACAAAGCATGAAACTCATAATCTTTAATTTTAATTTTAATAGTAGGTTCCCACTCATCATAGAGTTTTCTAGGGATAGAAACTTTCAACTCAAGTTTTTCTTCATAAGATTGCATCAAGGCATCAATAATGTGTTCGGTAAAGGCCTTATTTTGACTATAAGCATGAGGAGAATCTAGCACGGATTGCAACAAGGAAATACAACCAATCAAAGAGCAATTTTCATAATTAAATTCCTTGAGATAGTGGGTTTAGCAACATCTAGGTTTTTATTTCTTTCAATCCCACTTTCATCGATTTCATCATCAAGATCTAGAAACTCCGAATTCTTAGAACGCCTTCTAGGTAAAGGAAGATCATATTCAGTTTCATCAAGATTAATATTGCAAAACAAAGATTTAATAGGAGACACATCAATAACTTTTAGATCTTCATCTTGATTTTCATAGGAATTGGGAGAACACGCTTTAATAAAGGCATCTTTGGAAGCACGCATCCTAGCGGTTCTCTCCTTGCACTCATCAATGGAAATTCTTATGGATTTGAGAGACTCATTGATAGCATGCTTAGGAGGAATAGATCTAAGCTTTAAAGAATCAATTTCAAGAGAAATTCTATCAACGTTCCTAGCCAAATCAACAACTTTAAGCAATTTCTCTTCAAGCAAAGCATTAAAATTCTTTTGTGAATTCATAAAGTCTTTAACACTACTCTCAAATTCAGAGGGCATCTTATTAAAATTTCCATAAGAGTTGTTGTAGGAATTTCCATAGTTATTAGAAGGATTACTAGGATAAGGCCTAGGATTAAAATTCCCTCTATACGCGTTGTTTCCAAAACTATTCCTACCAACAAAATTCACATCCATAGATTCATTATTATTCTCAATCAAAGTAGACAAAGGCATATCATTGGGATCAAGAGAAGTATTATTAGTAGCAAACATCTTCATAAGTTCATCCATCTTTTCACTCAAAACATTGATTTCTTCTATAGCATGCACTTTTTTACTAGAAGATCTTTCGATGTGCCATTGAGAATAATTGGCCATAATATTATCAAGAAATTTTGTAGCATCTCCTAACGTAATTTCCATAAACGTGCCTCCCGCAGCCGAATCTAAAAGATTTCTAGAAGCAAAATTCAATCCGGCATAAATTTTTTTTATGATCATCCATAAATTCAAACCATGAGTAGGGCAATTGCGAAGCATCAATTTCATTCTTTCCCAAGATTGGGCAACATGCTCATGATCAAGTTGTTTAAAATTCATGATATCGTTCCTAAGAGTAATAATCTGAGCGGGAGGAAAATACTTAGAGATAAAAGCATCTTTGCACTTGTTCCAAGAATCAATACTATTTTAGGCAAAGACGAAAACCAAATTTTAGCATGATCTCTAAGTGAAAACGGAAATAACTTCAATTTGACAATATTGTTATCCGTATCTTTCTTCTTTTGCATATCACACAAATCAACAAAATTGTTTAGATGAGTAGCGACATCTTCACTAGGAAGGTCGGCGAATTGATCTTTCATAACAAGATTCAGCAAAGCGGTATTGATTTCACAAGACTCATCATTATTAAGAGGAGCAATCGGAGTGCTAAGGAAATCATTATTATTGGTATTCGAGAAGTCAAACAATTTGGTATTATCTTGTGCCATGGCTACAAGTAATCCAACACACAAGCAAGCAAAAAGGCAAAGGGAAAAAGGCAAACGGGAGAGAGAGAGGAGGAGATTGGGAAAGAGAGGGCGAATAAAACAGCAAAGGTGAAGTGGGGGATAGGAAAACGAGAGGCAAATAATGTAATGCGAGAGATAGGGATTGTGATGGGTACTTGGTATGGCTGACTTGCTTGAGTGAGCCTCCCCGGCAACTGCGCCAGAAATTCTTCTTGCTACCTCTTGAGCACTGCGTTGGTTTTCCCCGAAGAGAATAGGATGATGTAGTAAAGTAGCGCAAGTATTTCCCTTAGTTTTTGAGAACCAAGGTATCAATCCAGTAGGAGACCATGCACAAGTCCCTCGTACCTACACAAAACGATAGCTACTCGCAACCAACGTGATTAGGGGTTGTCAATCCCTTCATGGTCACTTACGAGGGTGAGATCTGATAGAGATGATAAATAATATTTTTGGTATTTTTGATATATAGATGCAAAGTGCAAAGTAAAAGGCAAAGTAAAAACAAAGCAAATAATAAAGTGATAGAGATTGATATGACGAGAATAGACCCGGGGGCCATAGGTTTCACTAGTGGCTTCTCTCAAGAGCATAAGTATTCTACGATGGGTGAACAAATTACTGTTGAGCAATTGACAGAATTGAGCATAGTTATGAGTATATGTATATAGGCATCACGTCCGAGACAAGTAGATCGGAACGATTCTGCATCTACTACTATTACTCCACTCATCGACCGCTATCCAGCATGCATCTAGAGTATTAAGTTAAAAACCTCGATGGCAACAATACAATACGTGCCTTGCAACCCTTTCTGAAACTGGGTAAGGACACCACAAGATTGAACCCAAAGCTAAGCACTTCTCCCATTGCAAGAACTACCAATCTAGTTGGCCAAACCAAACGGATAATTCGAAGAGACTTGCAAAGATAACTCAATCATACATAAAAGAATTCAGAGAAGATTCAAATATTATTCATAGATAAGCTGGATCATAAACCCACAATTCATTGGTATCAACAAACACACCGCAAAAAGATGATTACATCGAATAGATCTCCACAAGAGAGGGGGAGAACATTGTATTGAGATCCAAAAAGAGAGAAGAAGCCATCTAGCTACTAGCTATGGACCCAAAGGTCTGTAGTAAACTACTCACACTTCATCGGAGAGGCTATGGTGTTGATGTAGAAGCCCTCCGTGGTAGATGCCCCCTCCGGCGGAGCTCCGGAACAGGGCCCAAGATGGGATCTCGTGGATACAGAAAGTTGCGGCGGTGGAATTAGGTTTTTGGCTCCGTTTTTGATCTATCGGGGGTACGTAGGTATAAATAGGAGGAAGGAGTACGTCGGTGGAGCAACAAGGGGCCCACAAGGTAGGGGGGCGTGCCCAGGGGGGCGCCCTCCACCCTCGTGACCGCCTCTGGCACTTCTTGGAGTAGGGTCCAAGTCTCCTGGATCACGTTCGGTGAGAAAATCACGTTCCCGAAGGTTTCATTCCGTTTGATATTCCGTTTCTTCGGAACACTGAAATAGGCAAAAAACAACAATTCTGGGCTGGGCCTCCGGTTAATAGGTTAGTCCCAAAAATAATATAAAAGTGGAAAATAAAGCCCAATATAGTCCAAAACAGTAGATAAAGTAGCATGGAGCAATCAAAAATTATAGATACGTTGGAGACGTATCAACTCTCAAAATAATATAAGTGAAGCATGAGAGGCTAGAAATTTTTTCAAAATTAAGACACCACCGTGCTCTAAAAGATATAAGTGAAGCACTAGAGCAAAAACTATCAAGCTCAAAAGGTATAAGTGAAGCACATAGAGTATTCTAACAAATTCTAATCAAATAGGCTTCTCCCAAAAGGTGTGTACAACAAGGATGATTGTGGTAACTAAAAAACAAAGACTAATATAATACACGATGCTCCAAGCAAAACACATATCATGTAGCGAATAAAAATATAGCTCCAAGTAAAGTTACCAATGAACAAAGACGAAAGAGGGGATGCCTTCCCAGGGCATCCCCAAGCTTATGCTTTTGGCTATTCTTGAATGTCTTGGGGTGCCTTGGGAATCCCCAAGCTTAGGCTCTTGCCACCCTTTATTCCATAGTCCATAAAAGCTTTACCCAAAACTTGAAAACTTCACAACACAAAACTCAACAGGAAATCTTATAAGCTATGTTAGTGAAATAAAACAAAACCACCACATAAGGTACTGCAATGAACTCATTCTTTATTTAATTTGGTGTTAAACCTACTGTATTCCAACTTCTTTATGGTTCATAGACTGAATTATTAGCCATAGATGCATTGAAATAAGCAAACAACACACGAAAAACAGAATCTGTCAAAAACAGGACAGTCTGTAGCAATCTGTAATTAACGCAAACTTCTGGAACTCTAAAAATCTTACCAAAATAGGAAGTCCTGGAGAATTTGTTTATTGAACCGCAGGAAAAAGAATCAACGCAAAATCACGTTCCTGTGATTTAAAAAAATTATATTCGTGCGTGCAAAGTTTCTGTTTTTCAGCAGAATCAAATTAACTATCATTATAGGTTATCCTATCGGTTCTACTTGGCACAAACACTAATTAAAAGATAAAAACACATCTAAACAGAAGTTATATGCAAGATTTATTACTAAACAGGAGCAAAAAAATATATAAAGAAAATTGGGTTGCCTCCCAACTAGCGCTATCGTTTAACGCCCCTAGCTAGGCATAAAAGCAAAGATAGGTCTAACGAGTGCCATCTTTTTGTCATGCATGTACATCCATGACGATTTTATGACAGAATCAAGATAGTCATACCTGTGCTGTCGTAGAAGTGTTCCATGACATTACCAAAATTATCATCACAGAAGTGTCCACTTCCATGACGATAAATCACGTGTCATAGAAGTGCTTTCGTCAAGGGTGACTGACACGTGGCATCCACCATAACGTTAAGCTAAAGGGTCGGGTTTTGGATCCGATAACCCGTTAACAGCCCTGACCAATGGGAAATTTCCATGTGTAAAATTCGTATTGGCCAGACGAAACACGTGTCAGCTCGTTAGTGGGTCAGATAGGCGCCTATGATATGTCGACACGTGCCACGGCCTACCACTGGCCCATTTAGCTTACAAAGCCGGCCCATTTGACTTGGTCAAAAGTTAACGGGCTGGCCCATGAAAAGCCTGTTAACGGTCTTTTCGCAAATAGCCCATTTTACGGCCCGTTAGGCCCTAAAGGAAATCGGCCCAACAACATCATGTGGGCCGTCGAATATAACACCAGCCCATTTCACTTTCGGCCCATGTATGGCCCACGACGTCTTTCGGCCCATATGAGGCCTTTGTATCTTTCAGCCCTTTACAGGCCCACGGTGACTCTAGCCCATAATGAATAGTAATTTTCTTTGTACCCGTTAATGGCCTGTGATTTACATGGGCCGTTTCTAGCCCGTGTTAGCTTTCGGCCTATTGACGGCCCATACGTTCTTGGGCTCCTTTTCGGCCCTCGATTACTTCTGGCCCATTACTGACCTGTTCCCCTAATGGGCCAAATTCGGCCCATGGCAACAGTCAGCCCGTTACTGGCCTGTTCCCCTAATGGGCCAAATTCGGCCCATGGCAAGAGTCGGCCTGTTACTGGCCTGTTACCCTAATGGGCCAAATTCGGCCCATGGCAAGAGTCGGCCCGTTTCTGGCCTGTTAACCCATTGCGGCGTTTCCAGCCCGTCCTATATTCTGGCCCATTAACGACCCGTTATGCCTATGACAGAATTAAGCCTTTGCTATCCTACGGCCTGTTAACGGCCCATTGCTGTGCTGGGCTGATACCAATTACGCCGGATTATGGCCCATGTAGACCCATTTATCCGACAGCCCGAGACCCACCGATTACAGGCCCATTTATCGATGGCCCGAGGCCCACCGACTATAGGCCCATTTATCAACGGCCCGTAGGAGACCCATGGATCCTACGGCCCGTATATGGCCCATGGTAGTTGCGGCCACTAGCAAACCAGGGAAAAAGAAGACTAGGATATAAATAAGGCCGAAACTAACGCTAGGCTATTAAGGCGATTGCACATATTACATCCACTCGGCATCAAAGATCGCCACCAGTGCAAATATAGGGAACACCCTACACTATACAAAAATGGCTTGCTGTTTTCTTCAGCCGGTGGCTGCACGTTAAGAATAAATTTTGTATCACACCAAAACAAATTACAACTATATAGCAAAAGGAAGGTTGGCATAAAACTTAACAGTCTAGAAGATAAATGCACCACCAGAAGTTCAGAAGCTCAGTTCATTTGACCTGACTGTTACGTTTTCATGCTGTATTGTCCGATGGAGCACCATAACACTCGCCTTCATTTCCCCTAGGCTCCTGAACAACAAAGCAAATTTCTGATAGTCTGGTTTCAAAACCATGCATATCTTGACAACATTGAGCAATGTTTCTCCTTGTTTCACAAAGGGTCTCTGTTAGGGAATGGACTTGTGTCTGGAGCGCAGATACAACATTGCTTTGAGCTTGCATATCTTGATCATGATGCAGTTTGGACGATATTGCCTTAACAACCAACCCATTATTACGCAGGAACGTGCTTTTGGCACTGTTAGTGGACATGTACCGACCCACTGCAGCAAGAGCTGACATTGCGGTTATAGTTGCCTCACCACCTTCAGAAGGTGGCGGTTCCACCATTTTTTCCATAGCTCGCTGAAAAGTTGAGGTTTTACATTAGTAGTACCAGAACAGAAGATATTAAGGATGCAGCAAAACCAAACGAAATAGCTTTGGTCTATATACAGAACTTATTCTGGTGAACCCATGTAAAATATTAATTGTATTTTATTGCAAAGTACATAATAAAACTAGGTTCCAAACATATGACCATGTACCATCGCTAATGTATTGTCTGTTTCTTCACATTGTATTGAGGGCTAAGGATAAAGAGACTAAGTTTATAATACGGTAAGCATAGTATGACATCATTCATATCACAAAACAACTGAGAATAGACAAACAGGCAATTGTAACGTTGTGTGGGCAAGTCCACCACGGAACTAGATTACGGGTCAAGATCAAAGGAACATCACTCCTCCCTTTTAAACCTTGTAAGGTGCAATGATACGCTAACACAAATGTGTATAAAATTGAAAAGAGTAATAGACATTGGCTGCAAACCATGCAGTTCAAGGCACAAGTCAGAGTAAGTAGTAGTTAATGTTGGGGAACGTAGCAGAAATTCAAAATTTTCTACACATCACCAAGATCAATCTATGGAGATTCTAGCAACAAGAGAGAGGGGAGTGTATCTTCATACCCTTGAAGATCGCGATGCAAGAGCGTTACAAGAACGCTGTCGGTGGAGTCGTTCACGAAGCGGTTCAGATCGCGGCCGAATACGATCTAAGCACAGAAGAACGGTGCCTCCACGTTCAACACACGTGCAGCCCGGTGACGTCTCCCGTGCCTTGATCCAGCAAGAAGAGAGGGAGAGGTGGGGGAAGACTCTGTCTAGTAGCAACACAATGGCGTGGTGGTGATGGAGGAGCGTGGCACTCCAGCAGGGCTTCGCCAAGCACTACGAGAGACAAGGAGGGAGAGGGGTAGGGCTACGCCAGGAGAGATGGAAACGCATGTTCTTGGCAGCCCCAAAACCCACACTATATATAGGGGAATGGGAGGAGGGTGTGACCCCTCTAGGGTTCCCACCCCTAGGGGGGCGGTAGCCCTAGATGGGATGGAGGGGGGGGAGGCCAAGAGGGGGAGAGAGGGGGTGCGCCCTAGGGTGGGCCTTTAGGCCCATCAGCGCCTAGGGTTTCCCCTCTCCCCTCATAGCTGCGCCTTGGGCCTTGGTAGGAGGCGCACCAGCCCACTCTAGGGCTGGTCCCTTCCCACTCTAGGCCCATGCAAGCCTCCGGAGCTGGTGGCCCCTCCCGGTGGACCCCCGGAACCCTTTCGGTGTTCCCGGTACATTACCGGTGACCCCGAAATACTTCCGATGGCCAAAACCTCACTTCCTATATATTATTCTTTACCTCCGAACCATTCCGGAACTCCTCGTGACGTCCGGGATCTCATCCGGGACTCCAAATAACATTCGGTAACCACATACAGAGTTCCTTTATAACCCTAGCGTCATCGAACCTTAAGTGTGTAGACCCTACGGGTTCGGGAATCATGCAGACATGACCGAGACAACTCTCTGGCCAATAACCAACATCGGAATCTGGATACCCATGTTGGCTCCCACATGTTCCATGATGATCTAATTGGATGAACCACAATGTCAAGGATTCAGGCAATCTCGTATGCAATTCCCTTTGTCAATTGGTACGTTACTTGCCTGAGATTCGATAGTCGGTATCCCAATACCTCGTTCAATCTCGTTACCGGCAAGTGACTTTACTCGTTCTGTAATGCATGATCCTGTGACCAACTACTTAGTCACATTGAGCTCATTATGATGATGCATTACCGAGTGGGCCTAGAGATACCTCTCCGTCATACAGAGTGACAAATCCCAGTCTCGATTCGTGCCAACCCAACAGACACTTTCGGAGATACCTGTAGTGCACCTTTATAGCCACCCAGTTATGTTGTGATGTTTGGTACACCCAAAGCATTCCTACGGTATCCGGGAGTTGCACAATCTCATGGTCTAAGGAAATGATACTTGACATTAGAAAAGCTTTAGCAAACGAACTACACGATCTTGTGCTATGCTTAGGATTGGGTCTTGTCCATCACATCATTCTCCTAATGATGTGATCTCGTTATCAATGACATCCAATGTCCATGGTCAGGAAACCATAACCATCTATTGATCAACGAGCTAGTCAACTAGAGGATCACTGGAGACATGTTGTGGTCTATGTACACATGTATTACGGTTTCCAATTAATACAATTATAGCATGAACAATAGACAATTATCATGAACAAGGAAATGCAATAATAACCATTTTATTATTGACTCTAGGGCATATTTCCAACAGTCTCCCACTTGCACTAGAGTCAATAATCTAGTTCACATCACTATGTGATTGTAATGAATTTAACACCCATGGGGTTTGATCATATCTCGCTTGTTAGAGAGGTTATTAGTCAACGGGGCTGAACCTTTCAGATCCGTGTGTGCTTTACAAATCTCTATGTCATCTTGTAGATGAAGCTACCACACGCTATTTGGAACTATTCCAAATAACTGCTCTACTATACGAATCCGGTTTACTACACAGAGTCATCCATATTAGTGTCAAAGTTTGCATCGGCGTAACCCTTTACGACAAACTCTTTTACCACCTCCATAATCAAGAAAATTCCTTAGTCAACTAGTTACTATGGTTAAGTTTGACCAATGTCATGTGATCCATTCCTGTATCACTCTTGTACCCCTTGACTGACTCATGGCAAGGCACACTTTAGGTGCGGTACTCAGCATAGCATACTGTAGAGCCTATGTCTAAAACATAGGGGACGACCTTCGTCCTTTCTCTCTCTTCTGCCGTGGTCAGGTCTTGAGTCTTACTCAATACTCACACCTTATAACACAGCCAAGAACTCCTTCTTTGCTAATCTATTTTGAACTCCTTCAAAATCTTTTCATGGTCCGTACTCATTTGAAAGTACTATCAAGCGATTTTGATCTATCCTTATAGATCTTGATGCTCAATGTTCAAGTAGCTAAATCCAGGTTTTCCATTGAAAAACACTTTTCAAATAACCCTATATGCTTTCCAGAAATTCTACATCATTTTTGATCAATAATATGTCAACAACATATACTCATCAGAAATGCTATAGTGCTCCCACTAACTTCTTTGGAAATACAAGTTTCTCATAAACTTTGTATAAACCCAAAATCTTTGATTATCTCATCAAAGCGTATATTCCAACTCTGAGATGCTTACTCCAGTCCTTAGAAGGATTGCTGGAGCTTTGCATACTTGTTAGCATCTTTTAGGATTGACAAAACCTTCTGTTTGTATCACATACAACCTTTCCTCAAGAAAATCATTGAGGAAACAATGTTTTGACATCCTATCTGCAAGATTTCATAAATGATGCAGTAACTGCTAATATAATTCCAACAGACTCTTAGCATCGCTACGAGTGAGAAAGTCTCATCGTAGTCAACTCCTTGAACTTGTCGGAAAACATCTTAGCGACAAGTCGAGCTTTCTTAATGGTGACACTTACCATCATTGTCCGTCTTCCTTTTAAAATCCATCTGTACTCAATAGCCTTACGACCATCGAGTAGTTCTTTCAAAGTTTATACTTTGTTTTCATACATGGATCCTCTCTCGGATTTTATGGCCTTGAGCCATTCGTCGGAATCCGGGCCCACCATCGCTTCTCCATAGCTCGTAGGTTCATTGTTATCTAGCAACATGACCTCTAAGACAGGATTACGTACCACTCTAAAGTAGTATGTATCCTTGTCGACCTACGAGTTTTTGGTAGTGACTTGATCTGAAGTTTTATGATCAATATCATTAGCTTCCACTTCAATTGGTGTAGGCGCCACAGGAATAACTTCATGTGCCCTGCTACACACTAGTAAAAGTGACAGTTCAATAACCTCATCAAGTCTCCACCATCCTCCCACTCAATTCTTTCGACAGAAACTTTTCCTCGAGAAAGGACTCGATTCTAGAAACAATCTCTTTTGCTTCCGGATCTGAGACAGGAGGTATACCCAATTGTTTTGGGTGTCCTATGAAGATGCATTTATCCGCTTTGGGTTTGAGCTTATTAGGCTAAAACTTTTCCACATAAGCTTCATAGTCCCAAACTTTTAAGAAATGATAGCTTAGGTTTCTCTAAACCATAGTTCGTACGCTGTCATCTCAACGGAATTATGTGGTGACCTATTTGAAGTGAATGTGGTTGTCTCTAATGCCTAACCCATAAATGATAGTGGTAATTCGATAAGAGACATCATGGTATGCCCCATATCCAATAGGGTGCATCTATGATGTTCGGACACACCATCACACTATGGTGTTCCAGGCGGTATTAGTTGTGAAACAATTTCCACAATGTCTTAATTGTGTACCAAACACGTAACTCAGATATTCATCTCTATGATCATATCATAGACATTTTATCCTCTTGTCGCGACGATCTTCAACTTCACTCTGAAATTACTTGAACCTTTCAATAATTCATACTTGTGTTTCATCAAGTAAACATACTCAGCATCTACTCAAATCATCTATGAAGTAAGAACATAATGATATCCACTGCGTGCCTCGACACTCATTGGACAACACACATCAAAATGTATTACTTCCAACAAGTTGCTCTCTTGTTCCATCTTACTGAAAAACGAGGCTTTTCAGTCATCTTGCCCATGTGGTATGATCTGCATGTCTCAAGTGATTTAGAATCAAGTGAGTCCAAACGATCCATCTGCATGGAGTTTCTTCATGCACACATACCAATAGACATGGTTCGCATGTCTCAAACTTTTCAAAAACGAGTGAGTCCAAAGATCCATCAACATGGAGCTTCTTCATGCATTTTATACCAATATGACTCAAATGGAAGTGCCACAAGTAGGTGGTACTATCATTACTATCTTATATCTTTTGGCATGAACATGTGTATTACTACGATCGAGATTCAATAAACCATTCATTTTAGGTGCAAGACCATTGAAGGTATTATTCAAATAAATAGAGTAACCATTATTCTCCTTAAATGAATAACCGTATTGCGATAGACATAATCCAATCATGTCTATGCTCAACGCAAACACTAAATAACAATTACTTAGGTTTAACTCCAATCTCGATGGTAGAGGGAGTATGCGATGCTTGATCACATCAAGCTTGGAAACACTTCCAACACATATCGTCATC
Organism: Triticum timopheevii; assembly: GCA_963921465.1. NCBI lineage: Eukaryota > Viridiplantae > Streptophyta > Magnoliopsida > Poales > Poaceae > Triticum > Triticum timopheevii. Next base: position 558,832,760 of record OY997264.1, on the reverse strand, counting down.
TCACCTTTAGCTAGTCTCCTTTTACTCCGCAGCTTTTATTTCGAGTTACTAACACTTAGCAACCGATCAAGTATCTAATACCCTGGTGCTACTAGGAGTACCAGTAAAGTACATATTAATATAATGTATATCCAATATATTTCTGTCGACCTTGCCAGCCTTCTCATCTACCAAGTATCTAGGGTAGTTCTGCTTCAGTGACCGTTCCCTCATTACAGAAGCACTTAGTCTCGGGTTTGGGTTCAACCTTGGGTTTCTTCACTAGAGCAGCAACTGACTTGCCGTTTCATGAAGTATCCCTTTTTCCCTTGCCCTTCTTGAAACTAGTGGTTTTACTAACCATCAACAATTGATGCTCCTACTTGATTTATACTTTCACGGTGTCAAACATCGCGAATAACTCAAGGATAATCATATCTATCCCTGATATGTTATAGTTCATCACGAAGCTCTAGTAGCTTGGTGGCAATTACTTTGGAGAAACATCACTATCTCGTCTGGAAGATTAACTCACACTCGATTCAAGTGATTGTTGTACCCAGACAATTGCTACCTCTTGAGCACTACGTTGGATTTCCCCGAAGAGGAGAGGATGATGCACTAAAGTAGCATAAGTATTTCCCTCAGTTTTTGAGAACCAAGGTATCAATCCAGTAGGAGACCACGCACAAGTCCCTTGTACCTACACAAAACGATAGCAACTCGCAACCAACGCTTAGGGGTTGTCAATCCCTTCACGGTCACTTACGAGAGTGAGATGTGATAGAGATAATATTTTTTGGTATTTTTGATAGATAGATGCAAAATAAAAAGTAAAGGCAAAGTAAAAACAAAGCAAGTAAATAAAGTGATATAGATTGATATGATGAGAATAGACCCGGGGGCCATAGGTTTCACTAGTGGCTTCTTTCAAGAGCATAAGTATTCTACGGTGGGTGAACAAATTACTGTTGAGCAATTGAAAGAATTGAGCATAGTTATGAGTATATCTAGGCGATGATCATGCATATAGGCATCACGTCCAAAACAAGTAGATCGAAACTATTCTGCATCTACTACTATTACTCCATTCATCGACCGCTATCCAGAATGCATCTAGAGTATTAAGTAAAAACAGAGTAACCCCGTAAGCAAGATGACATGATGTAGAGGGATAAATTCATGCAATATGATAAAAACCCCATCTTGTTATCCTCGAGCAACAATACAATACATGCCTTGCAACTCTTTCTGTCACTGAGTAAGGACACCGCAAGATTGAACCCAAAGCTAAGCACTTCTCCCATTGAAAGAACTACATATCTAGTTGGCCAAACCAAAAAGATAATTCGAAGAGACATGCAAAGATAACTCAATCATACATAAAAGAATTCAGAGAAGAATCAAATATTTTCCATAGATAATACTGGATCATAAACCCACAATTCATCGGTCTCAACAAACACACCGCAAAAAGAAGATTACATCAAATAGATCTCCACGAGAGAGGGGGAGAACATTGTATTGAGATCCAAAAAGAGCGAAGAAGCCATCTAGCTACTAGCTATGGACCCGAAGGTCTGAAGTAAACTACTCACACTTCATCGGAGGGGCTATGGTGATGATGTAGAAGCCCTCCGTGGTGGATGCCCCCTCGGGCGGAGCTCCGAAACAGGCCCCAAGATGGGATCTCGTGGATACAGAAAGTTGCGGCGGTGGAATTAGGTTTTTGGCTCCTGTTCTGATCGTTCGGGGATACGTAGGTATATATAGGAGGAAGGAGTACGTCAGTGGAGCTCCGAGGGGCCCACGAGGTAGGGGGGCGCGCCCAGGGGGGGGGGCGCCCTCCACCCTTGTGACTGCCTCTGGCACTTCTTGGAGTAGGGTACAAGTCTCCTGGGTCACGTTCGGTTGGAAAATCACGACCCCGAAGGTTTCATTCCGTTTGGACTCCGTTTGATATTCTGTTTCTTCAAAATACTGAAAAAGGCAAAAAACAGCAATTCTGGGCTGGGCCTCCAGTTAATAGGTTAGTCCCAAAAGTAATATAAAAGTGCAAAATAAAGCCCAATATAGTCCAAAACAGTAGATAATGTAGCATGGAGCAATCAAAAATTATAGATACGTTGGAGACGTATCAAGCATCCCCAAGCTTAATTCCTGCTTGTCCTCGAGTAGGTAAATGATAAAAAAGAATTTTTGATGCGGAGTGATACTTTGACATAATTTCGATGTAAATCTTCTTAATTGTGATATGAATATTCAGATCCGAAAGATTCAAGACAAAAGTTCATATTGACACAAAAATAATAAAACTTCAAGCATACTAATCAAAGCAATCATGTCTTCTCAAAATAACATGGCGAAAGAAAGTTCATCCCTACAAAATCATATAGTTAGGTTATGCTTCATTTTTGTCACACAAAGATGTTCCCAACTTCTATAGACAAGCCAAGCAATTGTTTCATACTTAAATAATCTCAAACTTTTTCAACCTTCACGCAATACATGAGCGTGAGACATGGATATAGCACTATGGGTGGAATAGAATATGATGATGGGGATTGTGTGGAGAAGACAAAAAAGGAGAAAGTCTCACGTTGACGAGGCTAATCAACGGGCTATGGAGATGCCCATCAATTGATGTCAACATGAGGAGTAGGGATTGCCATGCAACGGATGCACTAGAGCTATGAATGCTCAACAAAAGAAAACTAGTGGGTGTGCATCGAACTTGCTTGCTCACGAAGACCTAGGGCATTTTGAGGAAGCCCATCGTAGGAATATACAAGCCAAGTTCTATAATGAAAAATTCCCACTAATATATGAAAGTGATAACACATGAGACTCACTACATGAAAAACAAGGTGCTACTTTGAAGCACAAGTGTGGAAAAAGAGATAGTAGCATTGCCCTTTTTATATTTTTTTGGGGCCTTTCTTTTCTTCTTTTTGGCCTTTCTCTTTTTTTATTTGGGCAATGCTCTAATAATGATGATCATCACACTTCTATAAATTACAACACAAGGATTACAACTCGAAACTTAGAACAAGATATGAATCTATATGAATGCCTTCGGCGGTGTACCGGGATGGTGCAATGAATCAAGAGTGACATGTATTAAAATAATGCATGGTGGCTTTGCCACAAATACGATGTCAACTACAAGATCATGCAATGGCAATATGACAAAAGAAATGCATGTCATGATGATGATGGTGGAAGTTGCATGGCAATATATCTCGGAATGGCTATGGAAATGCCATAATAGGTAGGTATGGTGGCTGTTTTGAGGAAGATATAAGGAGGTTTATGTGTTATAGAGCGTATCGTATCACGGGGTTTGGATGCACCGGCGAAGTTTGCACCAACTCTCAAGGTGAGAAAGGGCAATGCACGGTACCAAAGAGGCTAGCAATGGCGGAAAGGTGAGAGAGCGTATAATCCATGGAGTCAACATTAGTCAAAAGAACTCATATACTTATTGCAAAAATTTAGAAGTCATCAAAAATTCAAGTACTACGCGCATGCTCCTAGGGGGATAGATTGGTAGGAAAAGACCATCGCTCGTCCCCAACCGCCACTCATAAGGATGCACAAGCCAGGTACACTTCATGTTTCAAATTTGTTACATAACTTTAACCATACGTGCATGCTACGGGATTTTCAAACTTCAACACAAGTATTTCTCAAATTCATAATCACCCAACTAGCACGACTATGATATTATCACCTCCATATCTCAAAACAATTATCAAGCATCAAACTTATCTTAGTATTCAATTCACTCAAAAGAAAGTTTCACATATCTTGAACACCAAGTATATAACATTAAGCAAATTACCATGCTATTAAAGACTCTCAAAATAATCTAAGTGAAGCATGAGAGATCAAATAGTTTCTTTAAAACAAATCCACCACCGTGCTCTAAAAGATCTAAGTGAAGTACTAGAGCAAAAATTATCACGCTCAAAAGATATAAGTGAAGCACTATGAGCAAAACTATCAAGCTCAAAGGATATAAGCGAAGCACATAGAGTATTCGAACAAATTCCAAATCATGTATGGCTCTCTCAAAAGATGTGTACAGCAAGGATGATTGTGGTGAACTAACAAGCAAAGACACAAATAATACAAGATGTTCCAAGCAAAACACATATCATGTTGGTGAATAAAAATATAGCTCCAAGTAAATTACCGATGGAAGTGGACGAAAGAGGGGATGCCTTCCGGGGCATCCCCAAGCTTTGACTTTTTGGTGTACTTGGATTATATTGGGGGTGCCATGGGCATCCCCAAGCTTAGTCTCTTGCCACTCCTTGTTCCATAATCCATCAAAAGAATTCACCCAAAATTTGAAAACTTCACAACACAAAACTCAACAGAAATCTCGTGAGCTCCATTAGAGAAAGAAAACAAAAGACTACTTCAAGGTACTGTAATGAACTCCTTTGTTTATATTGGTGTTAAACCTACTGTATTCCAACTTCTCTATGGTTTATAAACTAATTTACTAGCCATAGATTCATCAAAATAAGCAAACAACACACGAAAAACAGAATCTGTCAAAAACAGAACAGTCGGTAGTAATCTGTAACTAATACAAACTTCTGGAACTCTAAAAATTCTACCAAAATAGGAAGTCCTGGAAAATTTGTTTATTGATCAGCAGCATCAATAATCAACACAAAAGCACGTTCTTGTAATTTATCATAATTATATTCGTGCGCGCAAAGTTTCTGTTTTTCAGCAGAATCAAATCAACTATCATCGTAGGTTATCCTATAGGTCCTACTTGGCACAAACACTAATTAAAACATAAAACCACGTCCAAACAGAAGGTAGATGGATTATTTATTCCTAAACAGAAGCAAAAACAAAAAACACAAAATAAAATTGGGTTGCCTCCCAACAAGCGCTATCGTTTAACGCCCCTAGCTAGGCATAAAAGCGAGGATAGATCTAGGTATTGCCATCTTTGGTAGGCAATCCATAAGTGGCTCTCATGATAGATTCATAAGGTAATTTTATTTTCTTTCTAGGGAAGTGTTCCATACCCTTCTTTAAGGGAAATTGGAATCTAATATTCCCTTCCTTCATATCAATAATTGCACCAATCGTTCTAAGGAAAGGTGTACCAAGAATAACAGGACACGAAAGATTGTAATCTATATCAAGAATGATAAAATCTACGGCACATAATTCCTATTTGCAACAATAAGAACATTGTCGGTGTCAAAACCGGCGGATCTCGGGTAGGGGGTCCCGAACTGTGCATCTAGGCGGATGGTAACAGGAGACAAGGGACACGATGTTTTTACCCAGGTTCGGGCCCTCTCGATGGAGGTAAAACCCTACTCCTGCTTGATTAATATTGATGATATGGGTAGTACAAGAGTAGATCTACCACGAGATCAAAGAGGCTAAACCCTAGAAGCTAGCCTATGGTATGATTGTTGTTCGTCCTACGGACTAAAACCCTCCGGTTTATATAGACACCGGAGAGGGTTAGGGTTACACAGAGTCGGTTACAATGGTAGGAGATCTACATATCTGTATCGCCAAGCTTGCCTTCCACGCCAAGGAAAGTCCCATCCGGACACGGGACGAAGTCTTCAATCTTGTATCTTCATAGTCCAGGAGTCCGGCCAACAGTGATAGTTCGGCTATCCGGACACCCCCTAATCCAGGACTCCCTCAGTAGCCCCTGAACCAGGCTTCAATGACGATGAGTCCGGCGCGCATATTGTCTTCGGCATTGCAAGGCGGGTTCCTCCTTCGAATACTACATAGAAGATTTTGAACACAAGGATGGTGTCCGACTCTGCAAAATAAGTTCCACATACCACCGTAGAGAGAATAATGTTTACACAAATTCAATCTACTGATGTATTCAGTGGCATGATGTCACACCACGACCAAGCCTTTACTGGAATCGTTTTTACTGTCCCACCTTAGCGTGTTTAGCGAGGCGGTTTCTTTGACACGTCTTGTCAAAGCAGAGATCGTGTCCCCTTATTCCAGGATTCTCATCAATATGGGCGTGGGTAACCCAGTCGTGCCCGTTGGCGCGCCTCCTCTATCGAAGGCGAGTCCCGAACGGTCACGGGGAGGGCTCTTGGTATTCAACCTCTTTATAATGAGACCAAGGCCCGCTCCTTTCTTTCAATCTCAATCGAATCCGCCCCTCCCCTCGAGTTCCAACACCCAAAGCTCTAGATTCAGGCGCTTCGAACCTCCGAGGATGTCCGGCTCCGACCTGCAAGGCTGGTGGATGCCTTCCTCCATCACGGAAGAAGACGTGCTAAAGCTGAGAGTCGCCCGGTATCTAACCGGCGATATTTCGCACAGGCTGCCTGCCCAAGGGCCGGTTATTCCCACTCCCAAGCCTGGTGAGAGCGTGGTGTTCGTGTCTCACTTCCTTCGGGGGTTAGGCTTCCCGACGGACCCCTTCGTGAGGGGGCTCATGTTTTATTATGGGCTGGAATTTCATGACTTGGATCCGGAGTCCATCCTCCACATCTCATCGTTCATTATCGTATGTGAAGCCTTCCTCCGCATTACCCCTCACTTCGGGTTGTGGCTCAAAACCTTCAAAGTGGAACCGAAGATGATCAAGGGACAGCAGGCAGAGTGCGGAGGGGCTGTTATAAGCAAGAATGTTGACGCTCCATGGCCCAAGGGCTCTTTTCAAGAGGAGCTCAGTCTGTGGCAATAAGAGTGGTTTTATATCACCGCTCCCAGGGGCACCAAATGGGTGGCGCCACCTGCCTTTCGCTCGGGTCCTCCACCGCGGCTGGCGTCATGGTTCAATAAAGGGCTCGACTGGGGGCCGTCCAAGGACGTGCCCTTGTTGCAGGGCCATATTTGAGACCTCCTAGAGAGAGAGATCAATCAGGTCGTAGTAGCGCAGGTCATGCTGATTCGTCGCACCCTACTCTGCAAACATCGCCCCCTCCGCCTGTGGGAGTTCAATCCGGAGGGACCACGAGCTCTCCAACATTTTATGGGCGTAACGCCCGTGGAGATGTACCAACTGTTCTTCGGATCACGAGCAATGTGTCCGGACTTTACCGAGGACGCAGGTCTAAGCTGCAATCGCCCGGATACTCAAGTAAGTAGTCCTGTACCCAGACATGCTATCCGTATATCTATCATAAACTTGCCTTTAAAAGAGCTGTCCCTTGAACAGGAGTGGATAGCGAAAGCAAAACTGATCCGGTGTATGGCCCCCTCCCTGAGACCACGCCGGATCCTGTGTTAACCAGGATGCTAGAGGTTGCGCCTTTTGAAGAAGGCGAAGGGGGGAACAAGGGAGCTACTGCCTCCGCGAAGGAGTTTATCAAGAAAGAAGGGATCGAGAATACCTCCCTCCAAGGGGAGAAGAGGACCGCTTCTGAAGATCCAGAGACCAAGGCCTCGAAGCGGGGGAAGAAATCCTCGCCAGAGGGTCCTGCGCCGGGAGATTCCCCGACCACACTATTTCCCCAAGGAGATCAGCCCTCCAGCGAGCCGTAAGTAAAGAGGGGCGTTTTCTTAAAATGAGAGACATCCCTGTCTTATTTCTGAAGATAACCGAAATTTTTCCTTGTAGTTCGGACCTCAGCCCTTCTCAGTAGAGCTCGTCTTCAGGGGATCTCAATCCGGAGATGATGGAGAGCAAAACGCCTCCGCCTGCCGTACCGTCATGCGAGGCGGACGACCCTGAGGTGTCGTCACGGAGGGCTTCTCCGAATCCGGCGGGGCTTGAAGGCAGTCGTATGTCCCCTCAAAGCCCTCCGCGTCCGGCCTTTGAAAAAGGCCATCGGATGAGTCCGGCACCGACTGGTGTACGGTCGGAGGAGCTATAAGATCTGCTCGGGCGAGCGTCTATCTCGGAAGATCACCGTGCGCTAATGGGTACGGTGATTGAAAGGATTTCATCCGCTGAAAGCAGATTGCATGAAGCCGTCATAAGTTTACTGACGGGTTTTGAGGTATGCAAAATGATGTACCTTCTGACAGTTTGGCATATAGAATGTGCCCTGTATAGATAGTAGCCCCTGAGACTCGGTGCATTGTCAAAAATGACAGCGTGCCAAGGATCATAATCCCAGGTATAATATGCGCTCTTCCTATGTAGGTGGCGAAGCGTCCGGTGGCAAGCCGGACTGATGAATTTGGCGAACTAAAGCGACAGCTTGACGTGGCGGATTCTGACATCGCGCTTGTCAATAAGCGGCTTGACGAGTCACAAGGTATGCAGCTTCTCCGCGGACACCCGGTAAGGTAGCTTAATGTCTGTGCCTTACAACATGTATGCTTGATGCAGATGGTGCCGCTGCCATGGAGAACCTTCAGGCGGAACTCGCCTGAGCCAAGGAGCAAGCCCAAAAAAGTGATGCGGCTGCCTTAAAAACGGCCGAAGAGCTGAGAGCCGAACAGGCTGCTCACTGCCGAAGCAAGAAAGAAATGGCCGAGATGGCCGTAAAGTTGAAGAATGCAACCGACTATTGCGAGCTTCTTGAAAAAGAAGGTCGAACGGAACAAGAGGACCTGAAAAAGGCCGCTACTGAGGCCAAGGATGCTCGCTCTGTGATGAGAGCTATGAAAGAGGAGCTACGTCAGGCCGAAGATATTGCGGCCTTGAAGCCTTTTCTACTGCAGAGGAAATTCACGGATCCTAAGTATGCTCAGTTGGGCCAACTGTGGGGTGCGGAGGATGCTTATCTGGACTTGGCGGCGAGTGCCGCAGACGCGGCCGAACACTTCCGAGGCCAAAAGGATCACGGAATGGAAGAGCTTTTTTGGTCGCAGTTCCATAGTCCAGGGCGTCCGCTTCCATTGACCGATTGTTTGGCCGAATGGGCTGAGCTGAATAGGTTGTCCGGACTTGCCATGAAGGATGTCGTGACTCATTTGTGGCCGAAGAGGCCCGAGTCAAAGAGTTATTTTGGCTTGGTGCAGCAGTTCCTTGGTGCGGTGCCGCATATTAGTGCAATGAAGCGGTCAGCATGCATAGAGGGTGCGCGGATGGCTCTCGCCCGTGTCAAGACATACTGGGCGGAGATGAAGGCCACCGACGTTGCATCCCAGGATTCGGACAGAAGCCGAGTACCTGCCGAGCACTATTTTGAGGAAGTCCTACAGGGCGCTCGTTTAATAGAGACGCAGTGCTCGAAGGATATTATGTTCAAATGACATGTATGATTTGTGAAACAATATAATATAAGGGTTTTTATACTTGTGCGTTCAAGTATTAATTTACCTCCTATGCGGCCGTTAATGTATATGCGTATATAACCTGAAAGATGGCAGTCTTCGACTTCAGCCCCCACGCACCTAGTGCGGGGGTGTTTGCAAAAAAGGCGCATTTTCACACTTAATCCAACGTCTTGGTCCTGTGAAGGAGGTGATAGCATAGCAAACTAGGCAACCGGACTATAATGCTTTATCACTTTCACTTAGCCATAGGAGTTCGATGGTGGGGCTACTATATAGCCCCTAGGGGCACCACACTCTCCCGAATGTGGGGCGCGTATGTGCCTGACCGGGAAACGGTCCTTTGTTAATGCGGAGGAATTCTAAACATTCCGGTGGGTCATCGAGTGGTTGACCAGTCTCATGCTATATCATAACAGTTAGTTTCCGGCTTTCTCTACTGAGGTGCTCACCAGGCCGAACCCGGGCACAATCGCAGTAGTTCTCCTGGTGCCGTGTTAGCCGATAGAGCGGAATGTAAGGCAGCAAAACACAGGAGCCAGGCAAACCCAACATTTGACCAAAGACATGATTCGGACCAGATGCATATAAGTCCTAACTCGAGACGCCGAACACTCCCTAAGGTATTCGGTCTTTATGAAAACGGGCAGAACAATGCCCTAAGCCCCTAGTGTCCAGGTACGCGCAAAAAATTCTGACGCGGCCGATGCCAAAACGCCAGCCTCCTCCTCGATTATAGCAAGAAACCGAGGGATGTGTATCAACAAGAGACATTAAAAAGGTTTACGCAGGGTCTTAATCTGAAAAGAATCCTTGCAACGGGTCCCTACTGCACGTCTGCGCCTGTGTCTCCGTTGTGTCGTATCCTGGACGGGTGTAGCACGGTGTTCATCTGTAAAGGAGAAGAACTTAGTTGAAGAAAGATCGTGCGAAAAATGTGCTTTATATTAAATAAAAGGAGTATGATTCGAAAAGCGAATAAACTTGAGCTTTATTGTCTCTTGTTGTACATGCATGCAGCCCCTTGTACGGGGGTGTGCGGCTAGTAGGCCTTCATATGTTTACGCCGGACTCATCTAGCCATGTCCGGGGTCTGAATGACCTGTTCAGGTGCTTGGTTTAGCGGAGCCGGATTAGTGTGTGACTATCCAGGCAGTCTCACGTTCTTCCGTGCTCGAGTAACACTTGATATTTCCCTTTAATGAGATGATGCCGCGTGGACCGGGCATTTTAAGTGTAAGAGATGCATAATGCGGTATTGCATTAAAGTGGGCGAAGGCTTCACGTCCCAATAGTGCTTGATAACTACTTTTGAATGGGGCGATATGGAAGGTTAACTTTTCGTGGCGGAAGTTGTCGGATGAGCCAAACACAACTTCTAGCAGTAGGGAGCCCGTGCAATGGGCATATAGGCCTGGCATTACCCCCTTGAAGGAGGTGTTGCTGTGGCGAATTTTGGTTGGGTCTATCCCCATTTTGCGGGTTGTGTCCTGATATAGCAGGTTTAGATCACTACCGCCGTCCATTAGGACTTCTGCGAATTGGAGTCCGTCGATTATAGGATCTAATATCAGGGCAGTCCATCCTGCATTCCAGATACGTCCGGAGTAATCCTGATGATCAAAGGTGATTGGTTTTGACAACCAATGTCGGGACTCCGCTGGGATAGGCCGTGCGGCGCGTATTTCTATGGGCGCCATTCTGATTTTCCCTTTTGTCACTTGAAGTGAGTTTACTGTTTTGACTTCTTGTGGGAAATTCTTTTATTTTCCGGTGCTCTGCTTGTGGGGTTCGTCATCGTCTTCGCTTGGTGTGCGAGCCCCTTGTGTTCGGCATTGAGTTTGCCGGACTGCTTGAAGACCCAACAATCTCTGTGGGTATGGTTTGCAGGCTTCCCGGGGGTACTGTGGATTTGGCATATTTTGTCCAAGATTTTGTTTAAGTTGGATAGCTCATGGTTGTTATCCTTGAGGGGCAGTTTTTTATGATTCTGCCAAGAGCTTTTGAATCCGGCGTTGACTGCCGTGTTCTTAGGGCTGTTTACCCTTGTCCGGCGCTAGTCCTTGCTGCGTCGTGGTTTCCCGTTTCCATCTCTGACTTCGGATGTACTTGGGTTGCTGGCACTACATCTTGCCAGCCAACTATCCTCTCCCGCGCAAAAGCGGGTCATGAGGCTTGTTAGTGCGGCCATTGTTCTTGGCTTTTCCTGGCCAAGGTGCCTGGCGAGCCATTCGTCTCGGACGTTGTGTTTGAAAGCTGCTAAGGCTTCGGCGTCTGGACAGTCGACTATTTGGTTCTTTTTAGTGAGGAACCTGTTCCAGAATTTGCGGGCTGACTCTCTGGGTTGTTGAGTTATGTGACTTAAATCGTCTGCATCCAGAGGGCGGACATAAGTCCCTTGAAAGTTTGCCCGAAAAGCATCCTCGAGCTCTTCCCAACTTCCAATGGTATTTTCAGGGAGGCTTTTAAGCCAGTGCCGTGCTGGCCCTTTGAGCTTGAGGGGTAAGTATTTTATGGCATGGAGATCATCTCCTCTAGCCATGTGTATGTGGAGGATGTAATCCTCAATCCAGACTCCCGGGTCTATTGTTTCGTCGTATGCTTCTATGTTTACGGGTTTAAATCCCACTGGGAATTCGTGATCCAGCACCTCATCGGTGAAACATAGGGGGTGTGCGGCTCCCCTATATTTGGGCGTGCCGTGATGTCCGGATATTTGGCGTGTTGCATTGCTTAGAAGAGCTTGCTTTCTTGGCCCGTAGATGGACCTAACTGCGCCATCCTTTTGATGCGAATCCTTATGCGGATCGCGTGCCGGCTTGTGTGCGGTGCTGCTTGCCGCTCTATGCTTGTCATGTGGTCGTCTATCCGACCGGGCGGCCTCTTTGTTCTTTGATTGCGGGGGCTCCAAGGCCTCCTCATCGAATTCGGGCAGTAGTTTGCACTTTGGGTAGCTCTTTGTTTGGCGACTGTCACCGTATTTGTCTGCGGTGTTGAGTACTTTGCTCCATCTGATTCTGAGTGCATCTTCCGCTGTTTTGAGCTTCCGCTTCTGCTTTTTTAGGCTACGCGCAGTGGCGACGAGCCTTTTGTGGAGGTTCTTCTGCTCCAACAACTTGTCCGGTGTGAGATCGTCCGGACTGTTATCTTCGCCGGAGACGGGTTGTTTATCCAAGTTGTCCCGTTCGAACGGTTGTTCAATGGCATGTTCGTCATCCACCAGTTCGACCTGCTCTATGGCTGGGTCTGTATGGCCGCCGTCTTTGTCGATGCGGGACTTTGTGTGGCGCTTTCGTCGTCGTCTTGATTGCTTTTCGAGGGATTTATCCTTCATAGCATCCCGTTGTTCCTCGTTGTCACTTCCTTTAGGTGTATTCACCATGTATACATTGTGAGATGGGGTGGCTGTCTAGTACCCTGTAAGTGCTGGTTCGTGGTCATCTCCTACATCGTCGTCCATACCATCGATGTCTTCGGAGTCAAAATTGAGCACGTCGTTTAAACTTTCGACAGTGGCTATGAAGTGGGTGGTGGGCGGGTGTTGAATTTCTTTGTCATCCGCATCCCAACCTTCCTATCCATAGTCCGGCCAGGGCTCCCCTGATAAAGAGAGAGACTTTAGTCAATTCAGGATGTCGCCAAGGGGCGAGTGCTGAAAGATGTCCGCGGCAGTGAACTCCATAACCAGTACCCAATCGGATTTGATTGGCAGGGGCGCGGGAGGTTCGGAGTCCGGAGAGGAGTCCGGCACCTCGGAGTCACGGGCTTTGCAAAGGACATGGATGGTGTTCGGCTCAATCGCCGTAGAGATCATAGCCCCCGAGGCGGTGTCCAGCCACTCGTCCTCGATCGGCGAAGTCGGCTCCGAACTAAGGGTCGGAGCGGACGCTGGTGCGGCCTCCAGGGCACTGTTCGGCGGCAGAGCTAGATCATACCCACCGAGACAGTGCGGCGCGCTTGGCAGTGGCTCGAATCCGTCGAAGATCAAGTCTCCCCGGATGTCAGCCGTGTAGTTCAAACTCCCAAATCTGACTTGATGGCCAGGGGCATAGCTTTATATCTGCTCCAGATGGCCAAGTGAATTGGCCGCAGTGCAAAGCCGCTGAATACGAAGATCTGTCTGGGGAGAAAAGTCTCACCCTGGACCGCGTCGTTGTTGATGATCGAAGGAGCCATCGGGCCTAAAGGTGACGACACAGAGGAACTCTCAATGAAAGCACCAATGTCGGTGTCAAAACCGACGTATCTCGGGTAGGGGGTCCCGAACTGTGCGTCTAGGCGGATGGTAACAGGAGACAAGGGACACGATGTTTTTACCCAGGTTCGGGCCCTCTCGATGGAGGTAAAACCCTCCTCCTGCTTGATTAATATTGATCATATGGGTAGTACAAGAGTAGATCTACCACGAGATCAAAGAGGCTAAAACCTAGAAGCTAGCCTATGGTATGATTGTTGTTTGTCCTATGGACTAAAACCCTCTGGTTTATATAGACACCGGAGAGGGTTAGGGTTACACAGAGTCGGTTACAATGGTAGGAGATCTACATATCCGTATTGCCAAGCTTGCCTTCCACGCCAAGGAAAGTCCCATCCGGACACAGGACAAAGTCTTCAATCTTGTATCTTCACAGCCTAGGAGTCAGGCCAACGGTGATAGTTTGGCTATCCAGACACCCCCTAATCCAGGACTCCCTCAAACATCATTAATTCTTCCCATAGGTTTTTTAATAGTGGAATCCGCAAGATGCAAGTTTAGAGAGCAATCATCAAAATCACGGAAATCTAGCAAATCACATAAAGTTTTGGGAATAGTAGAGACACTAGCACCCAAATCACATAAAGCGTGAAACTCATAATCTTTAATTTTAATTTTAATAGTAGGTTCCCACTCATCATAGAGTTTTCTAGGGATAGAAACTTTCAACTCAAGTTTTTCTTCATAAAATTGCATCAAGGCATCAACAATGTGTTCGGTAAAGGCTTTATTTTGACTATAAGCATGAGGAGATTCTAGCACAGATTGCAACAAGGAAATACAACCAATCAAAGAGAAATTTTCATAATTAAATTCCTTGAGATCCAAAATAGTGGGTTTAGCAACATCACGGTTTTTATTTATTTCAATCCCACTTTCATCAATTTCATCATCGAGATCTAGAAACTCCGAATTCTTAGAACGCCTTCTAGGTAAAGGAAGATAATATTCAAATTCATCAAGATTCATATTGCAAAACAAAGATTTAATGGGGCACACATCAATAACTTTTAGATCTTCATCTTGATTTTCATAGGGATTGGAAGAACACGCTTTAATAAAGGCATCTTTGTTAGCACGCATCCTAGCGGTTCTTTCCTTGCACTCATCAATGGAAATTCTCATGGCTTTGAGACACTCATTGATATCATGTTTAGGAGTAATAGATCTAAGCTTTAAAGAATCAATTTCAAGAGAAATTCTATCAACGTTCCTAGCCAAATCATCAACTTTAAGCAATTTCTCTTCAAGCAAAGCATTAAAATTCTTTTGTGAATTCATAAACTCTTTAACACTACTCTCAAATTCAGAGGGCATCTTATTAAAATTTCCATAAGAGTTATTGTAGGAGTTTCCATAATTATTAGAAGGATTACTAGGATAAGGCCTAGGATTAAAATTCCCTCTATAAGCGTTGTTTCCAAAACTATTCCTACCAACAAAATTCACATCCATAGATTCATTATTATTCTCAAGCAAGGTAGATAAAGGCATATCATTGGGATAAAGAGGAGTATTTTTAGGAGCAAACATCTTTATAAGTTCATCCATCTTTTCACTCAAAACATTGATTTCTTCTATAGCATGCACTTTCTTACTAGAAGATCTTTCGGTGTGCCATTGAGAATAATTAGCCATAATATTATCAAGAAATTTGGTAGCATCCCCTAATGTAATTTCCATAAAAGTGCCTCCCGCGGCCGAATCTAAAAGATTTCTAGAAGCAAAATTCAATCCGGCATAAAAATTTAGTATGATCATCCATAAATTCAAACCATGAGTAGGGCAATTGCGAAGCATTAATTTCATTCTTTCCCAAGATTGGGCAACATGCTCATGATCAAGTTGTTTAAAATTCATGATATGGTTCCTAATAGTGATAATCTTAGTGGGAGGAAAATACTTAGAGATAAAAGCATCTTTGCACTTGTTCCAAGAATCAATACTACTTTTAGGCAAAGATGAAAACCAAACTTTAGCACGATCTCTAAGTGAAAACGGAAATAACTTCAATTTGACAATATTGTTATCCGTATCTTTCTTCTTTTGCATATCACATAAATCAACAAAATTGTTTAGATGAGTAGCGGCATCTTCACTAGGAAGGCCGGCGAATTGATCTTTCATAACAAGATTCAACAAAGCTGTATTGATTTCACAAGACTCATCATTATTAAGAGGAGCAATCGGAGTACTAAGGAAATCATTATTATTGGTATTCGAGAAGTCACACAATTTGGTATTATCTTGTGCCATGACAACAAGTAATCCAACACACAAGCAAATAAAAGGCAAAGGGAAAAAGGCAAACGGAAAGAGAGGAGGAGATTGGGACAGAGAGGGTGAATAAAACGGCAAGGGTGAAGTGGGGGAGAGGAAAACAAGAGGCAAATGGCAAATAATGTAATGCGAGAGATAGGGATTGCGATGGGTACTTGGTATGGTTGACTTGCTTGCGTGAGCCTCCCCGGCAACGGCGCCAGAAATTCTTCTTGCTACCTCTTGAGCACTGCGTTCGATTTCCCTGAAGAGGAGAGGATGATGCAGTAAAGTAGCGTAAGTATTTCCCTCAGTTTTTGAGAACCAAGGTATCAATCCAGTAGGAGACCACGCACAAGTCCCTCGTACCTACACAAAATGATAGCAACTCGCAACCAACACTTAGGGGTTGTCAATCCCTTCATGGTCACTTACGAGAGTGAGATCTGATAGAGATAATATTTTTTGGTATTTTTGATAGATAGATGCAAAATAAAAAGTAAAGGCAAAGTAAAAACAAAGCAAGTAAATAAAGTGATATAGATTGATATGATGAGAATAGACCCGGGGGCCATAGGTTTCACTAGTGGCTTCTCTCGAGAGCATAAGTATTCTACGGTGGGTGAACAAATTACTGTTGAGCAATTGACAGAATTGAGCATAGTTATGAGTATATCTAGGCGGTGATCATGTTATAGGCATCACGTCCAAAACAAGTAGATCGAGACGATTCTGCATCTACTACTATTACTCCACTCATCGACCGCTATCCAGCATGCATCTAGAGTATTAAGTAAAAACAGAGTAACGCCGTAAGCAAGATGACATGATGTAGAGGGATAAATTTATGCAATATGATAAAAACCCCATCTTGTTATCCTCGATGGCAACAATACAATACGGGCCTTGCAACTCTTTCTGTCACTGAGTAAGGACACCGCAAGATTGAACCCAAAGCTAAGCACTTTTCCCATTGCAAGAACTACCAATCTAGTTGGCCAAACCAAAAAGATAATTCGAAGAGACTTGCAAAGATAACTCAATCATACATAAAAGAATTTAGAGAAGAATTAAATATTTTCCATAGATAATACTGGATCATAAACCCTCAATTCATCGGTCTCAACAAACACACCGCAAAAAGAAGATTACATCAAATAGATCTCCACGAGAGAGGGGGAGAACATTGTATTGAGATCCAAAAAGAGAGAAGAAGCCATCTAGCTACTAGCTATGGACCCGAAGGTCTGAAGTAAACTACTCACACTTCATCGGAGGGGCTATGGTGATGATGTAGAAGCCCTTCGTGGTGGATGCCCCCTCTGGCGGAGCTCCGGAACAGGCCCCAAGATGGGATCTCGTGGATACAGAAAGTTGCGGCGATGGAATTAGGTTTTTGGCTCTTGTTCTGATCGTTCGGGGATACGTAGGTATATATAGGAGGAAGGAGTACATCGATGGAGCTCCGAGGGGCCCATGAGGTAGGGGGCGCGCCCAGGGGGGCCCTCCACCCTCATGACCGCCTCTGGCGCTTCTTGGAGTATGGTCCAAGTCTCCTGGGTCACGTTTGGTTGGAAAATCACGATCCTGAAGGTTTCATTCTGTTTGGACTCCGTTTGATATTCTGTTTCTTCGAAATACTGAAAAAGGCAAAAAACATCAATTCTGGGTTGGGCCTTCGGTTAATAGGTTAGTCCCAAAAGTAATATAAAAAGTGAAAAATAAAGCCCAATATAGTCCAAAACAGTAGATAAAGTAGCATGGAGCAATAAAAAATTATAGATACATTGGACACGTATCAACAATCTAAGTACAAGCTCAACCATTGAGCTTTTCTCCATTAGTTTGTAGGCTAAGAAACTCGTCGGAGGTCTTATACCTCTTGATGTGGGCACGAGCCTGAAATCCCAGTTTCAGCTCTTGGAACATCTCATATGTTCCGCGACGTTCGAAAAACGTCTTCGGTGCCTCAATTGGAAACCGTTTAACATTATTGAACTATCACATAGTCATCAAAACGTGCATGTCAGATGTTTGCAACATCCACAGACGACGTTCGAGGTTCAGCACACCGAGCGGTGCATTAAGGACATAAGCCTTCTGCATAGCGGTGAGGACAATCCTCAGTTTACGGACCCAGTCCGCATAGTTGCTACTATTAACTTTCAACTAAATTTTCTCTAGGACATATCTAAAACAGTAGAACTAAAGCGCAAGCTACGACGTAATTTGCAAAGACCTTTTGACTATGTTCAGGATAATTAAGTTCATCTAATGAACTCCCACTCAGATAGACATCCCTCTAGTCATCTAAGTGATACATGATCCAAGTCAACTAGGCCGTGTCCGATCATCACGTGAGACGGACTAGTCATCATCGGTGAACATCTTCATGTTGATCGTATCTACTATATGACTCATGTTCGACCTTTCGGTCTCTTGTGTTCCGAGGCCATGTCTGTACATGCTAGGCTCGTCAAGTCAACCTAAGTGTTTTGCATGTGTAAATCTGGCTTACACCCGTTGTATGTGAATGTTGGAATCTATCACACCCGATCATCACGTGGTGCTTCGAAGCAACGATCTTTCGCAATGGTGCACAGTTAGGGGGAACACTTTCTTGAAATTATTATGAGGGATCATCTTATTTACTACCGTCGTTCTAAGCAATAAGATACATAAACATGATAAACATCACATGCAATCAAATAGTGACATGATATGGCCAATATCATTTTGCTCCTTTTGATCTCCATCTTCGGGGCTCCATGATCATCATCGTCACCGGCATGACACCATGATCTCCATCATCGTGTCTCCATGAAGTTGTCTTGCCAACTATTACTTCTACTACTATGGCTAACGGTTTAGCAATGAAATAAAGTAATTACATGGCGTTATTCAGTGACACGCAGGTCATACAATAAATAAAGATAACTCCTATGGCTCCTGCCGGTTGTCATACTCATCGACATGCAGGTCGTGATTCCTATTACAAGAATATGATCAATCTCATACATAACATATATTTCATTTATCACATCCTTCTTGGCCATATCACATCACACGACATATGCTGCAAAAACAAGTTAGACGTCCTCTAATTGTTGTTGCAAGTTTTTACGTGGCTGCTATAGGTTTCTAGCAAGAATGTTTCTTACCTATGCCAAAACCACAACGTGATATCCCAATTGCTATTTACCCTTCATAAGGACCCTTTTCATCGAATCCGATCCGACTAAAGTGGGAGAGACTGGCACCCGCTAGCCACCTTATGCAACAAGTGCATGTCAGTCGGTGGAACCTGTCTCACGTAAGTGTATGTGTAAGGTCGGTCCGGGCCGCTTCATCCCACAATACAGTCGAAACAAGATAGGACTAGTAACGGTAAGCATACTGTACAAAATCAACGCCCACAACAACTTGTGTTCTACTCGTGCATATAATCTACGCAATAGACCACTGTTGGGAAACGTAGCAGAAATTGAAAATTTTCTACGTATCACCAAGACCAATCTATGGAGATTCTAGCAACAAGAGAGAGGGGAGTGTATCTTCATACCCTTGAAGATCGCGATGCAGAAGCGTTACAAGAACGCAGTCGGTGGAGTCGTTCATGAAGCGATTCAGATCGCGGCCGAATCCGATCTAAGCACCGAAGAACGGTGCCTCGCGTTCAACACACGTGCAGCCCGGTGACGTCTCCCATGCCTTGATCTAGCAAGAAGAGAGGGAGAGGTTGGGGAAGACTCTGTCCAGCAGTAGCACAACGGCGTGGTGGTGATGGAGGAGCAGTGGCACTCCAGCAGGGGTTCGCCAAGCACTACGGGAGACGAGGAGGGAGAGGGGTAGGGCTGCGCCAGGAGAGATGGAAACCCATGTTCTTGCAGCCCCAAGTCCCCCACTATATATAGGGGAAGGGGAGGAGGGTGCGCCCCCTCTAGGGTTCCCACCCGTAGGGGGGCGGCAGCCCTAGATGGGATGGAGGGGGGCGGCCAAGAGGGGGAGAGAGGGGGTGCGCCCTAGGGTGGGCCTTTAGGCCCATCAGCGCCTAGGGTTTCCCCTCTCCCCTCATAGCTGCGCCTTGGGACTTGGTGGGAGGTGCACCAGCCCACTCTGGGGCTGGTCCCTTCCCACTCCAGGCCCATGCAAGCCTCCGGAGCTGGTGGCCCCTCCCGGTGGACCCCCGGAACCCTTCCGGTGGTCCCGGTACATTACCAGTGACCCCGAAATACTTCCGGTGGCCAAAACTTCACTTCCTATATATTATTCTTTACCTCCGGACCATTCCAGAACTCCTCGTGACGTCTGGGATCTCATCTGGGACTCCGAACAACATACGGTAACCACATATAGACTTCCTTTATAACCTTAGCATCATCGAACCTTAAGTGTCTAGACCCTACGGGTTCGGGAATTATGCAGATATGACCGAGACAACTCTCTGGCCAATAACCAACAGCAGGATCTGGATACCCATGTTGGCTCCCACATGTTCCATGATGATCTCATCGGATGAACCACAATGTCAAGGATTCAGGCAATCCCGTATGCAATTCCCTTTGTCAATCAGTACGTTACTTGCCCGAGATTCGATCGTCGGTATCCCAATACCTCGTTCAATCTCGTTACCGGCAAGTCACTTTACTCATTCCGTAATGCATGATCCTGTGACAAACTACTTAGTCACATTGAGCTCATTATGATGATGCATTACCGAGTGGGCCCAGAGATACCTCTCCGTCATACGGAGTGACAAATCCCAGTCTCGATTCGTGCCAACCCAACAGACACTTTCGGAGATACCTATAGTGCATCTTTATAGCCACCCAGTTACGTTGTGACGTTTGGTACACCCAAAGAATTCCTACGGTATCCGGGAGTTACACAATCTCATAGTCTTAGGAAATGATACTTGACATTAGAAAAGCTTTAGCAAACGAACTACACGATCTTGTGCTATGCTTAGGATTGGGTCTTGTCCATCACATCATTTTCCTAATGATTTGATCTCGTTATCAATGGCATCCAATGTCCATGGTCAGGAAACCATAACCATCTATTGATCAGCGAGCTAGTCAACTAGAGGCTCACTAGGGACATGTTGTGGTCTATGTATTCAGACATGTATTACGGTTTCCAATTAATACAATTATAGCATGAACAATAACAATTATCATGAACAAGGAAATACAATAATAACCATTTTATTATTGCCTCTAGGGCATATTTCCAACAGTTAAAAGGCATGAGGATTAAGGACTTACAACAGCGGCTTTGACTGGTGTAGTCATGCCCTTCTTCTTGCTGGTGTGACAGTCCTTGAAGATTTCCACAACATTTGGTTCAGGTACTTTTTGGTCCTTGCGGGCTTTCCTCTACATTTCAAACAAGTCAATATAGATCTGATAATATGGTACAGCAAAAAGAGTGAAACATCAGCTAATTACAAGAGCCTCGCAGTGCGCAATATAGCTACGAGATCCTGTCGTTTGTTGGAATTTCACTTTCGTACGGTCGGCCTTGTTCTTTGAACAGTTCACCTACAAGAAGATAGATTTGTGTGGCACATGTGTAAATAGGACTTCAACATGTGATATGATCACATATATATAATGTACCTGATACTTCGGATCAGACCAGTGTTTAACAAGGCCCCTCCAGTCTTCATCCGATATATTTTCCATTGGAGATGTTTGGGAAAGTTCACTGTTAGCCTTGCCTTCAAAGTGAGTTTTCCTCAAGTTATACCGATACTGTCGCAGAGAAGACTTGAAAACATGGGTGAAAGCTTGTCTGGTTGCGTCATCTTGGCTATCCAACTTGAACCTCATCTATTGAAAATTATGGGAGTCTCATTATCAGCAACCTAGAAAGTATGGGACAGAGCATGACGATATTACTAGTTTCCATACATAACCATACTTACAGATAAATGGTCGAGGAAGGTGTTGAACTAGGTTTCATCTTTGTCATTCCTGTACTGAATCCATGTTGGGAGGATACGTACATGACACCTAACGGCAACCGCTGCCTCTGATACTAACTTGGCTGACTCTGTAGCATCACGTGGCCTTTTTAAACCTGCCTCAAAATGGATCTCCATTCTTCCTCCTCTAGATTTAGTTAACCTATCGAGCATTATCCCTGATGTTTGTTTCCTCTTGCGCCTAGGTGCTAGCCCAACAATGAACATATGAAGTATTAGTGTACATCAAACTGTGAGACTACATATAAAGAAGCATGCAACTGTAACTTGACTCCAGCAACTACCTTCTTGCTGTTGAAGCTCACAAGGTTCATCTGATATTGCCAACTTGTCTTGTGTCAAGAGTGCTTGGGAAGTAGTGTCAGGTGGCAAGGGAGCTTGGAAACATGCTGCTAGCTCAGTTGACGCATGGGTAAGTCGTGCAGCTGGTAGTACTGTGGTAGGTGTTGCAAGAACTAGGGCTGTCTCTACTTGTTTGGTGGCAGCTATTTGTTTCTGTTTTCCTTTTTTTGCAGCTCATGTAGCATGGGATGCCGTGTTTGTAGAATTTTCCGCTGGACTTTGACCTTTTATTGCACCATCAGTACCAGCAGAATCTGCAGGATTGATCCGCTTCTCATTCCCCGCCATTCTGTGTTTCTTCCTCTTTCTCTGTGCCATGTTAAGTCAAGCCGACAAGAAAAACAAATAACAATTTAGTTCTTCAGAACAAATTGATGTGTGATGCAGATGAACTGAACTTTGATGTTAGACAACCACATGATAGGAGGATGTAATATGTATGAAAAATAGGACGGAAGAGATAACCAGAACTATGATGTGTAAACTAAGAGGAAGGCATTTCACCAAATTAGAAGCAACCCAATGGAAGGTAGACACCATATGAAAGATGCTACAAATATCGCTCTGCCAAGTTAACAGTGTCTCATCATAAATGGCGTTTAAACAAATGTGAAGTAGTACAAGAAATAAATCATATGCAAGATGCAAACAACATCACACTACCATGTTAGAGGTCTCTCGTCATTAGTGCCATTGCATATTCACAGCATTGCATATTCACAGCTTATGATGTGTAAACTAAGGAGAAGGAATTTCAACAAATTAGAAGCAATGAAAGCTAGACACCATATGAAAGATGCAACAAATATAACTCTACCAAGTTAAAACTGTCTCGTCATAAGTGCCATTTCAACAAATTAGTAGTAAAAGCTAGAAAAGAATGTGAGATGTAACCTATATCACACTCCGAAGTCAAACATGTCTTATGATAAGTGATTGTTGCAGGTTACACAACAATAGTAATTTGATGTAAGAACATGGTGTGATAGACATATATTGTATGTTCTAGAAATAGGAACATGTGTCTTATTCAGGTATAATGTGTAAAGTAAGCAGATGGAATTCAACAAAATTAGAAGCAATACAAGCTAGACATCACACATAACATGCAACCACATATAACAGTGCCAAGTTAGAGGGAGCACCAGTGATGCTGCACTAGGGAGACGTGCTCATCATAAACATAGCTTTGTTGAGTGTCTATGCATGTGTTGTCTTGGAAATCATCTTGGGGGTGTGGAGGAGTAGAAACTGTAGAGGCCCTCTGTTCGGAAGGAGCATCTTTATCCGCTGCCTTGCTAACTTCCTTCCACTTTATTGATTTTGAATTGTCAAGTAAAACCGACAAGAAAAAGCAATAAAATTCTCTCTTCAGAACTCATTCATGCATGATACTGACAATCACTACTTTGATGTAAGGCAAACACATGATACCAGGATGGAATATGTACAGAAAACAGGATGACATGGCATGTTCACAACTGTTTGTGTAAACTAAGAAGAAACCCTTCCAGCAAATAAGAAGCAATGCAAGCTAGACGCCACATGAAAGATGCAACCAATATGACTCTGCCAAGTTAAAAGCGTCCCATCATAAATGGAATTTCGAAGTAGCGCATGCTATAAATCATATGAAAGATGCAACTAATATCGCACTGCATATACTAAAGGTGTCTCGTCATATTGATTGATGCGAGATAAAAAAACAATAGTTTTATGTAAGGACATGCTTAATAGACAGATGTACTATGTACTAAATACAGGAAGGCATGTCACATTAACAGGTATAATGTATAAGCTAAGAAGACTAGCACATGCAGTTTAACCAGATTGGAAGAATTACAATCTAGACACCATATGCAACATGCAACCACATATCACGCTGCCAAGTTAGAGCAAGCACCTGCGATGCTAGTGTAGGGGAAATGCTGTAATCAACTACAGAGCTACATTCACTATCTTCATCTAGCATTTCTGTTTCTTGAGAATCATGTCAGGAGGCTGACGCTGCATTCTTTAAATGAGGAGTAGTCCCCTTGCCTGCCTACCTCGTCATAAGTGATTGATGAGGGATACACAAGAACATTAGTTTGATGTAAGAACATGGTTAATACACAGATGTACTAGTATGTACCAAAAACAGAAAGGCATGTCATATTCAAAGGTATAATGTGTAAGCTAAGTAGATGTAATTTAACCAAATTGGAAGCAATACAAGCTAGACATCCGGCTGGAGTGGTGAGCATGATCATCTAGGACCTAAGAGCCTGGTGGGAGGCGGGCTGCTTCGCCACCACAACAGCTTTTTAGTTGGCTTCCAGGTGATGCCTATCTTTGCTGGGCTTGTCACTGGCTCGGCCAGTGCCCTGACTAGCTATTTGTCTTCTGGTGCTCACGGGATGGTGGTTCATGTAAAAAAATATCTTTCCTTATCTTACCGACTTCAGCCTTTCGAATACAAGCTAGACACCATATGGAACATGCAACCACATATGACACCGCGAAGTTAAAGCAAGCACCTGAGATGGTGGTTCATTGCGAGCGAGGTCATCAACTCCAGAGCTACGTTTACCATCTCCATCTGCTGACACTGCACCCTTTATAGCGCTATAACGTGTCTTGCCTACCCGCATACGAAGCTGGAGTGACTTCTCTCTTTTCTTTTCTACTTCTCTCAAGGCAGAGTCTGAAATACCCTTGCATAAAAACACAATAGTGAGAGTATGGGTGAAGTGTGTGCAGAACTAGTGCACTGTAAAAGTAGCAAATAGCAAGTGGCTGAAAAATAAATGACAGGAGACATATGATAGCTCTACAACATTGCATGGCAAACAAAATTAGATTCTACTCCGTATGATTTTGTAATATATAAGCACAGGAAATGCAGGTACTCCTCCAGCACACCACCACATGTGGTCATATCTAAGATAATAGTCGACTGAAAATAAATAGGTCAGTCGATTTTTTTAATGAACCATCCGATCTATAAGGAACGGGCAGATGGCCTTCGTTTACCTCCCGCCAGTCACTGTTGATGATCTTTCTCGAACCGCCAGCGACCACCGGCCCAGACCCCTGCCTCCGCCGCCCCGCCCTCCCATCGACCTCACACCACCGCCGTGCTTGGCAGCGCCCCCATGCCATCCCTTTAATCCCGTCCGACCTCTAGATCGGGCGCCAGTAGCTCTAGGCCGCACATGCCCCTAAGATAAACACCAAGGCGCTGCTTCCCCGGTGTAATAGGCGTACTAGCGCCTGTTATGCCAGGGAATGCTTCCGTTAATTGGGAATCAACTGGCCAGAAATTGAAATTCAGGGGGGCGGCGAACCTCTAGCTAAGGTGAAATAGTATATGAGGAGAAACCTTGTGCATCACGAGTTACTAGGAACATCTAGTATCAAGAAGAAGCGGTCAACTAGTGTTTTCTGTGGGATGAATACCGTGCAAGCAGAGACGTAAGATTTGCATGAATAAGGGAAGAGGAGTACCTTTTTCGGTTGCCGGTGTGGTCACCTCCACATGTCGCGCCGATCTTCTTCTTTTTACCAGGGAAACCGATGTTCTGGAGGGTGCAGGCTTGGACGAACCCATGGCCAAATTGTTGACTATGTTGCCGTCGCCGTATGTTGGCGGAGGGGAAGCAGATCCGAGGCGGCGAAGGACGGCGTAGCAGGAACAGCTCCGGTGCGGTGGAGGGTGGCGAAGTTGGAGCGGCAGTGGTGAGGCGCAAGACGGCGTGGTTGAACTGTCTTGGGTATGGACGGCTCGGCCTCGGCTTCAACTACTAGCCGTGGAGCGCGTTGCAGTTAAGGTTGCGGTGGACGGCGACGTCTGGGTATCGGCTCCGGCATGATGGAGGAGGGCGGCGGTTGATGGGTGGGATGTGGTGGCGGACGGAGGACGCCGGGGTTTTGCGGCTGGTGGAGAGGTAGTTTTGGTGCCCACGGAGTACGAATGGGGAATCAGACAGGTGGGGGGAACCATGTTTCGGTTTGGGATGCGCTTGTTTTTGGCTTTTTTGAACAGAAGATGGGATGCGCTTGTTTGAAATTTGGGGAAAGTACAAACTTTGCCCCCCTCTTAAATTTCGGACCTACTGCGGGTCGGGGGTAGGATGGTAATCCCAGGTGTCCCAAATAGTGGGCGGGAGCGATTTCGGCCACGCGCATGTGTGCTTAAGCGGCCATTGTGTATGAATGTTTTTCGGAGGCGGTTGCGTGGCGTCTAGATGAAGCTACAAACCTACCCCGGTTTAGACCTTTGGACGTCGGGCCGGTAGGTTTCACGGGTCAGAGTTATTACAAAAGTAATTTCCTTATACTACCAAACATTGGTCTCACGCGGTTTCGGGCGAGTAGAGGCTCTTTTGGCGCTTCGTTCGAAATTTTGAAACACAAGCATTCACGTTTAGAGTACTCTTGAACTATGAGGATTGACCTAAATAGACAACGTTATATTTGACCTTGTATGTTTGAAAACCTCATTAAATTATCCGCTTCTTTTTGAAATTTTGACACTTGAAAATCCTATAACTATGATTATTTTGGAATGGAGGAGCTAAATTTGAATCTATTGTGTACACGACTACATATGCTATTATGTACAAAATCAGAGCAAAGATTGGTGCCCCCATAATTTAGGTATGGTTTACAACTGCCATGATATCAAATTCAAATAATTGAATGGACTTCATGTTGAATTCGATTTTTTTAAACCACCTTAATTTGAATTCAAATGTATGCTAGTTCATAGGTAGCTATTTATAATGTCCATTGTGTAACTTTCGTATGTATAATGTGCTTTACACACACAACATGAACTATACTCACGTTTATATTCAATTGCTAAAGCGATGCATTGTCTGGAGTTCAAAATACTAACTATGTGGATCAATTGTGTCGAATAATAACATAGACATGCTCAAATTCGATAGAATCTAGATGTCTGATGGATCAATGACCGCTCCTTACGCGAATTGCAAATATCATGATCCCATCCTAATATCTGGATACAATTTATATCTTTAATCAATGTGTAGAGCAGTCTTTTACGTGTAGTTTCACTCTCCGTCGGTGGTCTCTCACACATGCTCACACACTCTCTCCCGAGGTGTCTTTCTCGCACACATGCTCTAGATATAACCCTCCCTCCCTCTCGTAACCATTTACAACTGTTTTCACTAACCTTTATCACAAGCACTCGTCCTCTCGCAAACATACACACGCACAATCCTCATCGACCCTTTCTATATAGATGGACCTGCCTACGTGTCTCATGTACGCACATTATCTTTACGCCTATCTCTCATGCATTGTCTCACACCTCTCTTCCTAATCGACGAGTATGATTCTTGCAGAGCATTCTGTAGGATGCCCCTTAAAGTTAGGTTGGATGAATAGTAATATCAGAGATAAAGGGGTTACCTTAGTCTGAGAACCTAGGGTTACAAATCCTAACCGGCTTTGTCAGTGGACACAGAGTCCTTCACAATTCTTCTATCTTTGTCTTGTATGACTAGTCATCCATGGGTCTTCCTAAATGCATCATGGGCCGACCAATGTGGCGCAGGATGGAACCGAACAAAGGGCCTCACCTCGACCCACCGGACCTCACGCAGTGACACACCCTCTGCCCCCACGTCTCATTATCTTCTCACACCCACACATACCAACACAAACACCACACACACAGAAAATTTCTCCTGGTGCCTCTATTCCCTCCCCCTTGCATATACACACTCAAGGGAATGGAATCTCTTGTCATGACGTCATATTCGTCTCTCTCTCTAGACCACTCTCATTTCTCGTGTTATCTCTCCCACGCCCCCATTGGCCCCTCTATCCATGCCTCTCTCGAATATGTAATACACACACATACCTCTCTAGGCCCCGCCAAATGCATCAACTACACATTCACACATGTTACATCACGTACCCATTGATCTAAAAGCCCTCTCTTCACGTTTATTTCGTATACAACATTCCTTTTGAATAAAGTGTGGTCAAAAAATTATTTTAGAATTTCTACATATATACAACATTACAAAGTTATATGGAGGAGTACGAACGCTAATTTGCATTGCATGGTGCCCACAATGATATTTATTCCGCACTGTGAATTTGTATATTTTTATACTATATACAAAGTTAGTCATAATAAAGAGAAACGAAGAGCATCCCTCTCTCCATCGCATACCCCCCTGTACGCCCCTTTCACGTATGCACACAAAACTATCTCCAGGTCCTCTAAAAGTAAGCCCCCAGAAAATTCACGCATGTTTCATCGTTCTCTCACGATATATGCAATGACGATCATTGTATTTGAAGCAAAAGCACAATACGTACATTGGACTTCAGAATCCACTCATTGTCACCATTTACGTTTAGTGGTTATTATATAGTCACGGGCTCACCGTACAACTCTGTATATGCTCATGACATGACTAGTTGACCAGTTAAACACTCCACGTGGCACCTTTAGTGTTGCATCACATTATCTCACTACCATCGTGCCCACCTGTCGACTTGTATCTACTATACATCTACACTCTTATAAAATACATAAAATACACTCTTATAAAAAATAGAGTTGGTGATGATGGTCTGCCTGCCATCCTGCAATATAGGCCGTCCGATTTGTATCTGACGGATAGGAAAGAAACTATGGCAATTCTGCAAAAAGGTACCCACACACCTCTCCACATTTGCAAATAAGGCCTTCCCTCGTTCATCCTTTTCTCTCACAAGATAAACAAGTCATACAAATGCATCTTGATGTTACGTGCAACGCACGAGCATCTTGCTAGTAAGAATGAAAACAAACGACAAACAAATATTTGGATGGTGGTTCGAAGTCATGACAGCGGGCACAGCGGACAAGGTGGCCTTGTATTGGTATGCTGAGCCGTCTGTTTTAACACACAGGAGCTGGTGTGGTGATTATACGCACACGCACGCATGCACACGAACTGCATCCACGCAACACTCACACAAACACATGCACCCACACACGCACGCAACACTCACACGTACACACGCATCCACGCACGCATGCAACACTCACTCACACACGCACGCATGCATGCACACACCAGTACACCACATGACCAACACACACTCTCACGCTCAAGTGCTCAACCTACACGTGCATGCGCACACATCAGGCCCTAACAGACACATACACAACCAGGTGATTCCCGCGCACGGGTTGGAGCCTTGTCGCACCTGCATAAATTTGTGTTTATCTGACCTTTTCCCTATGCAAACTGACAGGTGGGACCCATAAGGAATGTGGTCAATTTAACTAGTCAACATGGCGCCACGCAGACTATTTGGCCGGTCAAGAGAGTGCAATCCGATGCTGAACTGTGAGCAAGTGACCGTATAATCAGCGCAAAACGTATATAGTGACCGTAATCAGCTTATTCTGAAGTTCGGTGATCGTATTACGCTTTTCTCTCTGTAGGCCCTCCAAAACTACATCTCTACACGTTCTCGCATGTTACAACAAACAACTATGCAATACAGCACTACTGCTACATTCTAACACAATAAATCATATGTGTTTTTAGTTTTACTAGATATCATATTGTTACTTATAATTATTCAGTTTGCATACATTAAAATTGCCTTTGCAATGTATGGCCAGTATCATCTACCACGCGGGAAAAATCCCGCCCTTTCCTGTTTAATCGGGTTTGTATCGATGGATCATGCGAAACAGCAAAACTATAGTACTATACAGTACAAGTGACAGTTCAGTGGGCCGTCGTGTCGTCTACTCCTCCGTCGTAAGAGTGGAGCGCTCGCTTTCATAAATCTTCTAGTCCCTTTCGCCGACATGTGGGACATCAAGCTACCGGGTCTACGTGCCATACCGGAATACAGTGCAGAGCAGCCGGGGTGAAGCACCCCAGTCATGGCGCCGGAGTAGTAATGAGCAATGAGGCATCAAATCACAAAGCTGCACCTTTCCCGCAGTTAAGTTGGAGGGACAAAGTAATAATGCCAAAAAAAGAAGTTGGAGGGACAAAGCAACCATCATTTCACTCGTTGCTGAATCTGCTTCTCCCTCATCTTCTTCAAATTAACCACGTGTTGCTTCTACCGTTGTTCTGCCTCATGTGGGACATGGATCGGCTTGGTAAAGCACTGACACGTGGGACCGCATGTTAGCAAACCGCCAGGACAACGTCCTCCGAAAATAAGAAGCCTAATCCTAGACTTACAAAGGGCTACGTAGCTGCTACGTATACTTTCCATCTAATCTATATATGCCCCCCCTGATTTTCAGGTGGGGTGGGCCTAATCCTCTCCTTTAATCCAATCAAATAGTCCCACATCACATCAGTTCGTAACTTTACGTAAACCATTACGTGAATGTAGCATTGCTCAAATAAGAAACCTCCCCCGCCATCCGCGCGGCAAAATCACCTCCTTTTTGCTAATCTTGATTCTATAATTTTTTAGATCAATATAATTGAGATTTGTATAGATAGCACACAGGAGCAAAACCAAGTGGTATGGTTAAGGGCATCCACAATGTGTAGCCCAATGTGAAAGTAGCTTTTGGCATCGTGGGAACCATTGTGGACGGTGTTGCCAAAGCCAAAAAGATGGAACTGAAGCTCCCTGATTGATTGATTGAAGGAATAGAAAAATGCAACGTCTCTCCTCTTTCTCCCATGCTTGGATGCATGTAGTACAGTATAGAGCATAGAGTCTACTCCCCTGTCCCTTCTATCACAAATCACAAAGCAGTGAGGCGTCAAATCACAAAAGCACAGACAAAGCAACCATCATTTCACTCTTCGCTGACTCCGCTTCTCCATCGTCTTCTTCGAGAAACCATCTCACTGCACTAGTACTCCTAGTAGTACTAGTAAAGGACTTCTTGGATGCAAATAAGGCGGTTGTCTCGGCTTGCAGGCGGCACTTGCGAACAACTTACCGTGGTCTCCCTCAATGGTGTTCTCCGTCGAACGCACTTCACCAAACTACACACACACACAAAAGAAGAATCATCGACGTCACCGCAATGGGGAAGGAAGTCAAATATAGTTACTACCTCCATTTTTTGTACACAAGGCCAGTATATCAAAATTACAATTTGCAATGGGCCATTAACACTAATCGAGGCAAAATTGATGGGGTTAGCAACCAAGGACATTAATATCCCCTGCATGCATGCGGAAGTGAGAAGGTTGGTTTGCATGGCGCTGCATTAGATAAGCGATGAGGAGTGAGATGGTTAGCTCTTTGGTCTTTGGAGAAAAAAACACGCATTAATTGACACGTGAAACAAGGATTTCTATAGATTAAATCCCGCTAAGGAAAATCCCGCCTTTCTTTTTTAACACTAGTACTCCTAGTACGTACATACTTATCCTGTTTGGGTCTAGGCCTAGCATTGCCAAACTTTGCCACACATTTTTGCCAAGCTTGCCTAAAGTTTTCAAAATGAGAAGGAGGTATGCTAGCGCACGGCTGTTGCGGTCGCACCGCACCCTCACACGGTCGCTCCTGCACGCCGCGGTCGCACCGCACCCTCACACAGTCGCTCCTGCATGCCGCAAACCCAACCAAGGGAATGCACCCTCACTGACACGTGCTGTCGCATGTGAACAAACCAAACTCAGCCATCCTATCGCTGACACATAATTTTCGTTCATAGAGTATGTTTATCCAGCCGCATGTTGGGGAGTATCCGTACGGCCCGTGCGGTGGTCTGTTGGGGAAGAAGAAGAGGTGAGGAAGAAGGAAAGAAGGGTTAGGAGACGTAGGATATTCATCCAACCGCCTGAAATGGTAGACTGACCCAAGTCAGGCAACTTGCATAACAAATATATGTTTTTACACAGCAAAAGATCCATAAAAACAACAACATGAAGAAAAACTATCACTGTTCATGGAAAGATACAGCCTCGTCGTCTTTGGCTGCCGGCGCGAACCAGCCATCGCTGCCGACGTGTGTCTCTGCACCGTGGTTGTCCTTGGCCTCCAGCTACTCGTTCAAGCGGAGCCGTGCGGGCGCTCTGCACGGACGAGAGCACAACCCGGTTCAAGTCGAGGACGTTCGGTTCCTCCTGCACGAGGGCCTCGATGGCAGCGGCATCTGCGCGCTCCACGTCGAGTCGAGCCTCCGCCACCCGGTTCAAGT
This sequence comes from Triticum timopheevii, assembly GCA_963921465.1. Taxonomy (NCBI): domain Eukaryota; kingdom Viridiplantae; phylum Streptophyta; class Magnoliopsida; order Poales; family Poaceae; genus Triticum; species Triticum timopheevii. The sequence goes on along the minus strand of OY997264.1, from coordinate 558,800,576 downwards.
CCAGGACGTCCGGCTCCGCCTGCAGGAGGGCATCGATGAGAGTGGCATCCGCGCGCTCTGCGTTGAGTCGAGCCTCTGCCGCCTGGTTCATGTCCAGGATGTCCGGTTCCGCCTGCAGGAGGGCCTTGATGGCAGCGGCATCCGCGCGCTCCACCTCAAGTTGAGCCTCCGCCACCCGGTTCACATCCACGACATCCGATCCCGCCTGCAGGAGAGCCTCAATGGCAGCGGCATGCGCGCGCTCCGCGTCGAGTTGAGCCTCTGCCTCCCGGTCCTCCTTTAGTATCGATATGTTGAACCGCTGGTCCGCCTGCACCATGGGGGACTCGGACGCCGGCACGAAGTCGACGTCCATCGTCTCATACCCATCGGGGGCCTTCTGCGCCGCGACCTTCGCCATGAATATTGGATCGGCTTCCTCCTCCTCGTAGCTTGGCTCCAGAGAACTCGGGGATTGGCCCGCTGCAAAGCGAGCTTGGGAACAGAGGGCTGTGGTGGCGACCACCGCCGCGATTTCTGCGTGGCGCTCCGGCGTCAGCATCTTGTAGTAAGTGATCTTGCGGCGCACCGTGGCTTTCCGGCGAACTAGGGGACGCTTGATGCATGCTAGGGGATCGGAAGGTGGGGGAATGGGCTGGAGATTTGGTGTGGTTTTAGGGCAGTGGCTGGCATAGGCCGAGCAGTGAAGGTTCTGGTGTGAATAGTGGTTCCGGTGACGATCGGTCAATCGGTTTTGACTGTACATCGCTCTTGTCGTGTTCGCGTTGCAGCCTGGCAAGCTGGACCCTCCACGTTGCTCACCGAATGGAATGTGCTTCTTCTTGCGTTTTCGTTCACTTGTGGGACCGCAGTTGAGAGCAAACCGATGTCCCTCCCCCTCCCCCGCCCATGTCATTTATTATACCACAACTCCCTCCGTTTTATGCGGAGTAAATAAAATAGAGGGAGTATACTACGGATGAGTATCCCCTGACGTGGCCGAGCCCATTGAGTAACTGACATGCGGGGCAGCAAGCTTGGGGTCCGCCAGTAAGTGACCGAAAGGGAGGGTAAGGCAGGGATACCTACGTCAGAGGATCCACTTCCACTATACTACTTTGACCAAATGTTAGAGTAATAATATATGACATGCAACTTACACAAATGTTAGAGTACTAATATATGACGTACAACTTACACAAAGCATACATGGTCTAATGCGTTTTTCGAGGCTAACTTTAACCAAATGTTAGAGTAAATATATGACATGCAACTTACACAAAGCATACGGTCAAATTCATATGTGAAAGGAGTTTCCAATGATATAATTTTCACATTATACATCTCATGTACTATTAATCTTGTCAATAGTCAAATTGGAAACCATCTCGAGTACAAATCTAGGAGTACGTACGAATCTAACAATATTGATTGGGCATTGTTGAATGTTGATACCTTTTTGATCAAAGTAGAGGTACTTTGACTACACATAAAACTTGTATGTAAACTAGAAAGGATAGGAGGGAGTATATTGGACGTTCAAAAACGAAACGAACATTGAATACCCTTTATATATGATTTGCGATGCTATGATCACCGGTTCAAAATTTTGAATCCACCTTAGGTATGATGTGCCCCCACTCGTTCCCTCTCGATTTCATCTCGGGGTCCGGACATCTATTGAAAGAGGACTAGGGTGGGTACATGCGAATGATACTCGGTGGAATGTTCAAATGAGGCATGCGGGAGGATGGACTCGACTGGAGGGCGACATGATCGATGGAGAAGAGGGTTGGAGAGGAATGAGAAATAAGCAAACGCCACATGATTATACTTGAACGGCTCAAATAAACAATAAGTTTCTCGCTTGGCATACATAGTGAAAGGCCTAATGTGCAACGCGGAGCACTGACGCTCGAATATGGCCGAGAAAACAGGGAAACCAACATGTGGGGCACACCCGTCAGGACGACGTAGCGCAGACTAGTCCAATGGAGGAGCTGGCCCACGACCTCCTTGCCACCGACAACCGTTCATGTGGGTCGTTGGGGCCAACAACGGGGCGTAGCTCCAGCACCACCTCTGGACATGACGACCACGGTGAACGACACACTCATATCGTCGCTAGACATGGTTAGTTTTAGTGTGCCGAGGGTGGCGTTAGTGCTGTGGCACGACCAACGGTATGCTTGGTTTGTGCCCAAGGTTGCCCCATCAAAGCATTGGGTAGCCAAAATTTTGGTTGAGGTATTGGTTGCCCATGATTTGGCCGACATTGGCAAGAAAAATGAACTAGAGTTGGCTAGAGTTCATTGGCATGCCAAAGAAATGGCAACCATCCAAACAAAGACCAATCTTTGGGTCATGACCAAAATTTTGGTTGAGGTATTGGTTGCCCATGATTTGGCCGACATTGGCAAGAAAAATGAACTAGAGTTGGCTAGAGTTCATTGGCATGCCAAAAAAATGGCAACCATCCAAACAAAGACCAATCTTTGGGTCATGACCAAAATTTGGGTAAGGTGCACTTTGGCCACAATCCAAACACACCCCAACACCCGGCTCGTCGAGGATGCATGAGGCGCCGCGACGCATCCGCGGAGTGGTGTAGCACGGCCAACTGCATCCTCTGGACCTGAGACCATGACGGGTCATCTTGCTTTTTCAATGACATGCGGGGATCGCATGTGAGCAAAGGGCATCTCCAACGTTGCCACGACCGCAGCTGACTACCCTGGCACACCAAAACCCTCGTCCCTCGCGCCGTCACATGGTGCGTTCCCAGCTGGCGCTAGCTACCCGCATTCATGTCGTCCGATCGTATGTCGTTGTTAAGAGGCTCGGTGCCCGAGGAACCAACTCCGGTGACTTAATGACGCACCCGGACGCTTGGCCTCACCGGAATGCGCTACTTAAAGCGGCAACGCCCATCTAACCTCCACACCATAGCGCATCGTCCTCCTACCTGGCACCACATCTGCCATGACCGCAAGTGTGAACGCTCTGTGGGAGAGCTTGTCTTCGGGGATGGAGCTCGAGGTTGCTGCCCTCGCTCAAGTCGCCTCTCGCGACGCAATAGCGGCATAGCCGGACGCGGGCGCGACCGCACAAGCGGTGGCCACGCTGGCGGCCAACGAAGGGAGCACCTTCAGTCACGCGTCCTACTTGCCGCCGTCCAACGTCCGACACCGCCGAGGTCGGGGAATCCTCCGAGGATGAGTAGGGCATGGGAGGCGGCAGGGCATGGTGTGCCAACTGGCCGGTCGTATCCCGTGTTCTACTCTTCCTCGTCGGAGACCGCACCTTCACTTCACGGGTCTTGAACCCCCTCCCATACATAGAGCTCGCAGATGGAGGACATCGGTTGCCGCCGTAGAATAGGTTTAGGGTCGGGTTTGTTTTATTTTTTTTTCCTATAAAATTTCGAAATGTTATGAAAATCTGTCGTGTTTGCATTAATGTCGGCCGGTGTATATGAACTTTCACAATAATATACATATTGTAGGAGTACTAGCAAGATGCCTGTGCGTTGCACAGAAGATCAAGATCTTGTGGGAGAAAAGGATGAACGAGGGAAAGCCTTATCTGCAAATGTGGAGAGGAGTGCGGGTAAATTGTCATAGTTTCCTTCCTATCCGTTAGATATAGATCAGACGGCCTGTATTGCAGGATGACAGGCTCACCATCATCACCAACTCAGCTTTTTATTGAACCGAGACAAATCTAACATGTGAAGTAAAATAAACACATAGGGTCTATACATACACAAATTATCTTAAGCACTGCAATAGTACGTCCACTACACGTTCACGCATTTCACATCTTTCTATATCTACGGGAACCTCTCTCTCTCCTCCCCTGATTTTCATGGTGATGGGCCCTTCCCTCCCCCCAATCTACAATCAACAGCTCACACGTTTCACATTATGTTAATTACGTAACTGGGATTACGTAGGTGTAGCATTACTCGTCCTAAAAAAACCCAACTAAGCCAACTTCCCAGCATATCACGCGGGAAAAGACCCGGTCGCGCCGTTTGAGTCAGGATTACCGGATTACTAGTAGTAGTATCGATGGATCGCACGAAGCAACAAATTTTTTTTGAGGGGGCGAAGCACCTAGTTTAAAAGGAAAAAAGGCGGTACACTCACATCACTCCTATCGTGGTCGCATTGCACCCCACACATGTTCGGTCCTGCACACGGCTCACGCAAACGGAACGCGCTTTGGCTTGCCTCTTCACTGACACGTGGGACTGCACTTGGAGAAACCGACCATGCGCCAAACTCCCCCCGCCCACCGCGCGAAAATCCTCCCCCCCCCCACACACAAAAATTCCCCCCAAATCCGATTCAACCGCCCTTCGGCCAACTAGCCAATACTATTCCCCAAACCCCCCTCCCCCCTGTCCCGCTCCACTTCATTCGCTCCGCCAAAGCCGCCCTCCCCGCCGCGCCGATACATCAGTGCCGCGGTTCGTCGAGGGGACACACGGCGATCCTCTCGCTCCCATAGTACGCTCTCGTAGACTGTCGTCCTCTAGCCACGCCGCCACCTCTGGCTACGTTCTTGTGGAGGCGCATGACGGTCAGCGCCGCCACTGCTAGCGACGTTCGTGTGGAGACGCATGGCGGTCAGCTTCTCCCACGGTACGCGCATTCTAGAATGAAGCCCCGTTCATGTCGGTGTAGCGTTGAATGTTAGCTGATTGACACTTTTAATCTCACTGTTTGCCGAAGTAGTTTACTGTCAATATGCTCTGCTTAAGAAGCTTCCTTGCCCTGTTCTGCACTCAATTTGCTTAGCTGAGATGGCATGCCAAGGCTGATTAGTTGCTAAAATATCCTGCCATATATTTATTGTGACGTAAATTGCCATGGTCTAGTAGCCAATCTGTTAGGTGAAATAGCTCTACACCGTTTTATACTCGATCTTTGTTGCTACGATGGCCTTCGATAGTTTGATGGCTATGTGCTCGGCCTCATTGACTGCTGAAACAGCCTGCCATAATTTAGCACTCAAATCTGTTTGCTGAAGTAGCTTTACATATATTTTGTTACTTAGATCTGCTCGTCCAAATATCTTGCCATAGCTTTAGACATCGACCTAAGTATTTTTTTTCTGGACTTCATAAAAAAGCATATATGTTTTTCATGTAATATCTAGTAGAAGAACTAATTTGTATGTCTAACAGATGGACATGACTTGGATAACTTCTGCTCGAAGATTCTCCGCTGCATATGTCGAGGGGGTTGAAAACTTCATGAACTTTATCAGAGGTGAGTACGGTGGTCCGAAATCAGGTGTGCTCTGCCCGTGTAGCAGTTGTATGAATTCAGTTACAAGACCCCAGTCAACTGTGCAAAATCATCTACACTTGTATGGGATGTCGGTCACATATACTAGGTGGGTTCATCATGGTGAAGCTGTGAACGTCAATGTTATTGACTACATGGAAGCAGCGGATCACCATCTTGATCTGCCTGATGCTCAGGTGGAAGAGGAGGAGGAGGTGGTGGTGGCGAAGCCAGTGAGTTTGACCAACATTGAAACAATGCTACGAAATGCTCGTGCATTCCGTGAACTTTTACCTACAGAAGAAAAATGGTGGGCCTGCATGTTGGAACAATGCAACATTGTTGTCACCCCAGGAAATAAGCTGTCAGTATTCTCATCTATGGTCACCTTTCTTCAGGTGAAGACATCTGAGCAGATGACCAAAAAATCATTCTATGCGATGTTGGCTGCTTTTCGCAAATCTTTCCCAGATGCGTCTGAGCTGCTACACAACTACAGTAAAATGAAGAATTTCCTTCGTGCAGTTGGAATTGGATATGATATGATCCATGTTTGTAAGAATAATTGTGTTCTGTTCCGGAAGGATTATGCCAACTTAAGTGAATGCCCGAAATGCAAATCATCAAGATGGAAAGATGGCGATGCTATGAAGAGGATTCCTCATAATGTTCTGAGACATTTTCCAATTACACCAAGATTGCAGAGGTTGTTTCATGATGCTGAAACAAGAGAGGATGTACTGTGGCATTCTAGGAACCAGGAGTACAGAGATCAGAATGTAATGAGCTATCCATCTCATGGTAGGGAGTGGAAAAGCTTCAATGATAAACACAAAGAGTTTGCTGCTGACCCGAGAAACATTAGACTTGGCTTACCTTCTGATGGATTTAACCCATTTGGCCACCAGAGCGCCACATATAGCATGTGGCCAATGCTTGTTATCCCTTACAACATGCCTCCAAAGGTCTGCACCAAAGAATCAAACTACATAATGGCCTTGCTCATCCTAGGTCCAAAAAGTCCAGGAAAGGATTTTGATTTGTTCATGGAGCCTCTTGTGGAGGAACTTCAACAGCTATGGATGGGTGTTCTCACTCGAGACCTATATAGCAGCCCACCAGCTGATTTCTTTTTGCGTTTTGTTATAATTTGGTGCATCCATGATTATCCAGCTTTGGGCACTATGTCAGGGTGAACGACACATGGTTACAATGCATGTGTTTGCTGTGACAGGAATCCGCTGTCATACGCAATACTTAGCAAGATCTGTTACATTGGACACCGCCGTTTCCTTGCCAAGGACAAGCCGCATCCTAGAAAATACCGAAGACATGTGTTTGATGCAAAGCATGAAGACCGTGATGCGCCAAAGAGGCTCACCGCCGATGAGTTGCAAGTGGAATTAGAGAAGGTCAGGCATATTACACCACGAAACCATCCTGGTAATGGTAGCGGGAAAAGGAAGCATGGCAGGATAGAAGAGAGATTATTGTTTACCCGCAGGTCCACTTTGTGGGACTTGGAGTATTGGAAAGATTTGGATCTACGGCATAATCTTGATGTGATGCACATCGAGAAAAATATATGTGACAGCATTATCGACACACTTCTTAACATTGAAGGCAATACGAAAGATACCTTAAAATCTAGGATTGATTTGACACACCTGGGTATCAGAAAGGATTTGCAGGTGCAAGATGAAAGTAAACCACGGGATATGGCACCAGCTGTGTACGTCTTGGACAAGGTAAAAAGAAAAGAATTTTGCGAGGTCCTGTCATGTGTGAGATTCCCACATGGATTTGCTTCCAACCCTGAAAGGAGAGTCAGTGCAGATGGAAACAAGGTACAAGGGTTGAAAACCCATGACTGCCACATCCTACTTCAAAGGGTTTTACCTGTTATCCTTAGAGGATTGGGACACGCTGACTTATACAGAGCAGTTGCAGAGTTGGGACAATTCTTCAAGGAACTCTGCAGTAGAAATATCAGGATAGATGCTTTGGACCGTCTTAGAGACAAGATACCAACTATCCTATGCGACCTTGAGAAGATATATCCTCCAGCCTTCTTTGATGTGATGGTGCATTTGGCTGTTCATCTACCCGATGAGGCACTACTTACAGGTCCAGTACAGTATGGCTGGATGTATCCTATTAAAAGGCGGCTAGGCACTTTCAAGGGTGATGTTAGGAACAGAGCTAGACCCGAGGGTTCCATTGTAGAGGCCTATATTGCTACAGAAGCATTGACATTCTGCTCAAAATACATTGAAATAGCTGATCAGCTTAGCAAAGAGGTGGGTGAAGACAATCCCGGGCTCAATGTTTTCGATTATTCTGTTCGAGTTACAGGGAAGAGTCGACAAGAGGACAAACCTAAAGATTTGGACAAAATGTTTTGGTATGTGTTGAATAACTGTCCTGAGATACTACCTTATATCAAGTAAGTGCAGTACTGCACCTTATACATCATAATCTACTAAACTTGCAGCACATTGTTATATATTTAGATGTTTGACGCGATCACTATGTTGTGCAGTATCTACAAAGAGGAGTTACTGCCGCAAAATCCAAGAAACATTTACAAACTAGTTATGGTAGGATTTGCGAAATGGTTCAAGAACCATGTAAGCTTTTGAGGTGCACTGTCAGTTTTTTTAATATATTGAGTACATAAGATGACCAGCTTGTCTATTTTCTAACCATAGGTTAAGAAGATGCGGGAGGATGGGCAGGCAGTTCATGATGCCCTTTACTCACTAGCAATGGGTCCTGATACTCGGGTAAGACATTATGAATCTTGCGTTGTTGGAGATGTACACTACAACACCCTTGCATGAGACGAAGGCAGGAAGACACAAAACAGTGCCATCATGAGCACGGATACGTATGACAAAGAGACAACTGAAATGCATGCTAACATAACAGACATTGTTCAGTTGCAGTATATCTCCAGTTTCGAGGATCATCGGTGTGTGGTTCTATTGTGCTGTCGTTGGTATAACCTGTTTTCCAGGATCGCAAAACCTAGAGCTGATGATTATTTCAAATCCATCAATGTCAAGGCGGCTACCAGACCAACGAGCCTTTTATTTTGGCAAATCAAGCAACACAAATATTTTTCTTGGAAGAAACATTTGCACGTAGCGATGAATGGAGAGTATTGCAAAGGTTTGAGCAGAGGAATTTGTTTAATGAAGTTGCACAACAATATGATGCTTACACTGCTCCTCATGTACAAGATAACACAAATGTTCCTAATATCTTTGAGAACCATCACGTCAATGATGCCGATGAAAAGATTGCCTGTCGTGCTGTGGACATACAAGAGTTGATCAAGAAGAAGACAACGTTCAAGGACGTTGAGGACGACGAAGAAGAAGACACCATGGGGAATTACGATTCAGACTGCTACAGATGGCGAAGATGTTGATGCTGCTGCTGCGGATGATGATTACATTGCTTTTGTCGTATTTGCCTATCAGAAGACGTTTTTTATCTACTATGTGAAATTGTGTTTGCTATGACAACTGAAACCTGATGAACATGTTGTTTAGTATTTTGCTGTGAGAACATCACTTGTTATGTATGCTGATTTGTGTTTGGTGATGGTATGACAACTAAAACATGATGACATTGTTGTTTAGTTGTACTCATATTTGGCTGTGAAACTTGAATTTCATGACATAGTTTGCTGTTGGACTACAATTTGCTCGACATCTTCGAATGAGAACAAAGATGACCCGACAGGGCCTCTGCTATTTATTTATTTATATGAGCAAAAGGGGATACCCCCAGATTTCCGTTAATAGAAATCATTAGATGTTCACAACACTACGCCCAGCCTGCTACACATGTTTCATTCATTACTAGTTTCAGCAAAGTGCTCATGTCGAAGGCACTGAATACATCACGAGTGCTACATACACTGCAAATAAAGGGACAATCATCCTACAGAGCACATCGATTTTGCCCATTATCTTCACAAGCTCTTTCATCTCCTCATTGCTGTCAAGGCCGTTCAGCAACTGTTGCTTGGCCATGATCAGAGGAACTGCATCTTTAATCTTCTGCTCTACATCTTCCTCTTCTGCTGTTCCTTCAGTTACTTGTCCAACACCCCAACCTGCTGGTAATGGGATTCCTCGGCTAACCAAATAATCAGCGTAGTTGCATTCCCCCACATCAGCAACTTCCCAGAAATACAAATCACATGAATCTTCCCTTTTCTGCACGAATCAAATTGGAAGATCATCAACCAAACTATTAAAAAATCAGCAACTAAAAGCAGCAGAACAACACTTAAACATATTATTACCCCATGATTCAGGCATTTGTAGAAGACTCGGCCAGGGTTGCAGATTGTGGTTGAGACGCGACGGATGACTCTGCATGATTTGCAGCAGTGGCACCACACCAACGGTAGCGTGTTGCGATGAGCAATCGGCTGCGGTGCGCGTGCCGGTGGGGGTGTGATGAGACCCACATGCGATGGTATGGGTGGCGACTTGGCGCATATCTGGTTGTTTCCTGCTGAATAGCAGGTTGACGAGCAGCCAGTGGACATGGTTGCTGCGGCCAGAGCTTCTGATGCTAGGCAGAGTAAGTAGAGATGAGGAGAAGCGAACGTTGGATATGTCAGTTTCATTACTTGCAGAGTAGCATAGCACAATATATAGTCATAGTCTAGGTTTGGACTCGAACCAGCTATAGGAGCACGTCTTTCTTTTTTCTAAAACTCGGCAATGTCTCTTTACTGGTACACTAGCTTGTTCTGTACGCCTTCCCAAGTCTTTGATTTTCTTTCCCTTTTTTTTGAAAGGAAAGAAGGAGGACAAAATTGAGAGTTCCTGGGACTCGAACCCAAGACCTCTCGGTTGAAAACCAAGGGTGCTAGTCACTTATGTGGCGAACGTTCCCTGTGAGGAGGACGACAGACGAACGCATTTTCCTCGCAGTTTTCTTCCTATATATAAAAAAGTATGCTACTTGGTGTCCGCGTAGTCAACAAACGATTGTGCCAACCTTGACCGTTGGATTGACATTCAATGTCTATCGCGTTTCTTCAGTCTCTTCTTCCTCGAGCCGCCAAAGCCAAACCAGCACTGGCAGGACCGCCTGCTCCCGCCTCCCACTGCTGGCTGTGATCTTCCCCGGCTCCTGTTCGTTCCCGTCTGAGGCCTCACCATCGTCCTCCGCCTTGGTTCGCTTGCCGCGGCGCCACCCTCCGGTTTTGTCAACATGGTCAACAACCAAGAGGAATAAGGAGATGACTGTACATGGTGAGGATGACAGTAGGGACCCAGCAGTGTGCACAGTAATTTTGTTTTTTCGGGACGGAGAAGGGTATCAACTGGGTTGTGCGGGACCCGTGGCCCGTCTAGCCCAGGCTTTTATTTCATATGTTTAGCACATGACCAGCCCAGTTTGTTTTTTCCCTTTCTTAAAAATGGCTAGCCAGCTATTTTGTTTTTTTGCAGAATAACCAACATAGGCCTACTTGCTTTTCTACGCCCTGCTGGGCCGGAAATCTTTCAAGACAAGGAGGGATGCATTTTCCCCCAGAAAATGGGCTATAAGTAATAAGAAATGGGCTATAAGTAATAAGAAATGGGCTATAAGTAATAATAAATGGGCTGTAAAATGAAAAAATACAACAAACAGGCAATTAGTTCCAAAATACTGTTTTCTTTCGGATTTTGATATTTTAAATTTCATTGTTTTTGTGCAGGTAAAATTTCATTGAATTTAAATTAACTTATATTTAGATTTAAAATTAATTTGAATCTGGCTAGAAATTTCGGGCTGTATGCTGTTTCGGACAGATTTGGAGGCTGACTTGTGGTTCTACTAGGTTGACCTGTACTTTGGCTTTGTCAACTTAGTCCACAAATGATTGTAGCAACAGTGACCGTTGGATGTTAATCCAACGGCCGTGCTACTTCTTAAATATCTGATCTCCTTGCTCCACCTGCCCAAACCAGCTCCGGTGGGACTGCCTGTTCCTGCCTCCCGTGGCTAGTTTAGCTGCCGCACAGGCCGCACCGGCCCACCCTACTTCATTGCTGGCCTGACCATTCCTCTACTCACCCACACCTCCTGTTATTTTCCGGCGACAGTAGTAGGACCATTAAACCCTCGTACTCCCCACCGCATGGGCAACCATTGCCCAGTCTTCCCCGGCTCCGTGTTGTTCCCTTCCTAGGCCTCACCGTCTTCCACCGCTATGGTGCTCTCGGCGTGGCCTGGTCAACATGGTCAATGAACGGCATCCATCGGCAGTGACTGTACGCGCAAATAATGATTCCTCCACCTGACAGCTGGGACCCACCGGATGGGCCTCTGTATTTCACGAAAAAAACGTTCCCCCTGCTGACATGTTGGACCCACCAGCTATATCTTCGCACGCAAGGAAGTGCCTCCTTATTATGCACAAAAAAAATGAATACCCCCCTGCTAGCTGGGACCCACCATAGGGGAAGAATGACTTGTGGGCCAACTAAGTTAACAGGGACGGAGGGCTTTGTCAACTTAGTCAATATGAACGATTCTAGCTCCAGTGACCGTACGATGTCCATCCAACGGCCATAGTGCTTCTTCAACCTCTGGTCTTTTTGCTCCAGCCGCCCAAAGCAGCGCTGGTCGTGCCGCATGCTCCTGCCTCCCGTGGTCTGCTGTGCTTCCGCGGAGGCCTCACCGCCCCCTACTATTCCCACCGCTGGCCAGGCCCTGCGGCGACGGCAGCCTCACACCGCAGCCGAACCAGTGAACCCTCGTACTCCTCTCCGCGTGGGCTTCCACTACCGCGTCTTCCCCGACTCCGCGTCGTCCCCTTCCTAGGCCTCACCGTTGTCCAGCGCCGTGGTGCTCTCGGTGCGGCCTGGTTAACATGGTCAAGGAATGACTTCCATCGGACGTGGACTGTATGTGGAGAGGCTGACAGCTGGGTCCACGACCACAGCAAGGAAGTGCCTCCTTATTACGTAGAAAATAATAAATCCTCCACCTGACAGCTGGGACCCACCTGACGGGCCACTATATTTCGCGGAAAAAATGTTTCCCCTGACTGCTGGGACCCACCAGCTTCATCTTCGCACGCAAGGAAGTGCGTCCGGGCAAAAAAAAAACAATTCGCCCCCCTGACTGCGAGGACCCACCAGCTACACCTTCGCATGCAAGGAAGTGCGTCCGGGCAAAAAAAGATTCGCCCCCTGACTACTGGGACCCACCGGCTACATCTTCGCACGCAAGGAAGTGCGTCCGGGCAAAAAAAATGATTCGCCCCCTGACTGCTGGGACCCACCAGCTACATCTTCGCACGCAAGAAAATGCGTCCGGGCAAAAAAAACGATTTGCCCCCTGACTGCTGGGACCCACCAGCTACATCTTCGCAGGTAGGAAGTGCCTGACAGTCGGGACCCGCCTGGTCAAAGCGTACGTAGCATTGTAATTCTGGTTGCAAACGTGTACGTACATACTAGTCAATGTAGAGGCGCGCACGTGTCGTAGTAGAGGCGCACACGTGTCGTAGTAGAGGCGTGCATGTAGCATGTACACGTATGTACAACGGCCAGGGTGCAAGAAAGAAAATATGGCCACGTACATACATACAGGCGGGGTCTAGAACGCCTACTCACGCATATGTACGGCGAGGGCTCGTGTACATGGCTGGGTCGAAACAGAGAAACATCATCGTCGTCGTGTTCATGGGGAGGCAACGGAATGCATTGTGTTCATCGGGAGGCAACAGAACGCGTGGGAGCCAACTGGCTGGGTCAGAACAGAATGCGTATAACACCCCAAATTTTTAACCAGGTTTTATATATTAAAATTTTGCATTCTGGATTTTTCTGTTGATTTCAGAACTCTTCTTTTATTGTTAAGGAGTTTTATTTTCCCAAGTGGAGCTTTCCAAAATATATTGGACTTCTATGCTCTCTGTATAACATTTTCTTATTTAGTAGATTTATTTATTAAATTATTTCACCCTGAGCTTTATTCATTAAAATGACTTTCTTTAAGTTTTGGAGCTCTTTTTGAACTGCAACAATTTGATATAGTTATCTAAAAATCCAACCAAAATTTGGAGATGTCATTTCATGTCTCTAAATCACTTTTGTGCAATAATATAATTATTTCATTGCATGTTTTGAGTGTTACACCAGTTTTTCAAATCTGGTCCAGTGGGCACTTTTGCACTATAGCCTAATTAAATATTTCCCTAGAGCCTCCACCAAAATTATGGGATGTCAGTGGTAGCATGCCATCCAACTTTATGCAAAAACATAGTGTTGTTCCTTGGAAAAATTAAGTGCATCAACCTCTTTTTCATTCTGGACCAGACTTGTGTTTCCTACTGCAACACCATTCATTCTTGCTCTAGTGACCTTGTGCTTTCTCATGCTTGTGGTCAACCCTGCAAAACCTCTAAGTCCAGGAGCATGCACTCTTTGGAACACTTTTGGTTCATGTAATGAGGCCATTTACTCCCTGTCCACAAGTGTAGTTTTGCAAAACTTGCACTAGCAAGTTTCTCCTTTTTGCAAACTAACTTCACCATCCCCTCTTTCTTCTAAAGAGACCCCACTCTGGGAGATTTGGCCACCCCAAGAATTGCCTAGGTGCCTTTGGCATCTTATCAAACACCCTGAGTGCATAGCCAGATTTGGCATGATTTCAAGTTTACTTTGTGAACTTCAGCCCCTGACGTATCCAGCATGTCCCATGGATTTGCCCTAGCTTATAACCCCACTCTGCTAACTGTCTTGTGGTTTGAAACCCCCTAGCATGCCATAGCATTTCGTCGAACACGTCCCGTGCGTGCTCTGGGCACGCCCAGAGCATGCGTTTGGCACGCACGTGCGCCCGAGTCGCCGCGTCCCGCCCCGCACTCACTCCGGTCCGTGACCGACCGCAGCCAGCACGCCGTGTCCTCTTCTTCACCCAACGAGCCCGCAGCTCTCGCCACGTCTCCGGCAGGCCAGCCGCTAGCCGCCACCGCCGCCCGACAGCTCCTACGCTAGCCAGCGCCGCCCAAGCCATCTCCGCTCGCCAGCTCGCCCTTGGAGCAGTAGCCGCTCGTCCGCTAGCTCCTGCCGCCATCCCCAGCCGCGCCACGTTGCCCTGCAACTACAGAAGACGGTCGCCGACGCCCTTATTCGCGGCCACCGCCGAACCGCCTCGACTCGCCTATATAAGGAAGCCCCTCGAGCCCTCCGAGCACACTAGCAGCCTCACACTGTGCTCCTGGTGCCCCCGTTGCCGTCAATTGGAGAGAAAGAGGCCGTCTTCCCCCACTCCGGCCAGTCCGGCCACCGCCGCCTCCCGGCTCCGTTCGGTGCAACCAGGGCCTCCCCCCCTCCACTCTCTCCACCAGGAACCCCCTCTCCCTCTCGTGAGTCCGTCCCCCTACTCAATCTTGATCGGGACTCGCCGCGGGCGAAATCTCACTTTTTCCCGACGACCACCGTCCGCCGCGGAGCTCGCCGACGGCAGCTCCGTCCACTCCAGAGAACAAAACAACCACCGGAGTGACCGCCTCGACCCCCTGAGCCCGCGGGTGACCTCTGTTTATCGAGCGGTGCCGCCGTCCGCCGGCGAGCGTCGCCGGAGTCCCGCCCCTCCCTCTCGGGTGGAGGAAGAGGAGGGAGGTGGACTAGTCAAACCTGACCAGTGGGCCAGGGAGGCCCACTGTCAGTGACTCAGGCGCAGTCCACACTGGATAAGTGGAAGCGCATTTCCAGATTACGCCTTCGACATGTACGTATATTTCGAAACGTTTTCTTTTCTGTTTTTATTTAAATAATAGATTTTGACCAAACTTTGACCAGCTGTATCTTTTTAAATACAGCTCCAAATAAATTAATTATTTTTCCTACCTCTTTCAAATATTGTCTAGTTTATTTTAGGATTTATTTGAATTTTTTTCAAAACAACTTTTTGTGCTGTTTTGATTTTGTGTGTTAATTCAAATATATTCTTTTAATAGGATTTTTGAAGATTTCAAGATGTTTTGGAATGCACCCTGCTTTCCCATGACCTGAAGGCAAGCATTCTGAACCCTGGTGTAATTATTGAGTGTGTTGTTTGACTCGGTGACAACACCACCCCGACACGAGCATACGTCATTTTATGTGAGGATGTGATCCTATTCATAAGTGCATATTAATGAATTTCATGCAAATGGAGTTGACATGATTTGTGATGGAAATCACTGTCATACACCTTTCATGCATACCGGAAGGAATGCTGGGAAGGCCTCTGTCTTGGGTAGACACGGTCTTGTCCCTAGTCCTCCGTCGAGACGGTGGTGTCCGGTATGGCATGATGGGGTATGTCGCGTGGTGTTTCTATCTGTTGGTTGAAGTATATGCATTGTTATGCTAATCTTGCAGGAAATATTTCTACCTCCTGAGTCGACCGTAGATCGAGTCTTGTGCCAGTAACCCCCATACTTGCTTCGTACTACCACTCGTCTCTACAATAAGTAGGGTACGGTTCAGTAAGTTGTCAACCCCTTTCATAGCACACACCGTACAGAGAGGCCATGGTGGAAGATACTGGAGCCATCCGGTAGTCATGCCACCAGGTCCGGGAGCATGGGTGTTTTGGTTGTAGCTGAAGGGGGTAGCTTCCCCAGTTTTGCACGCCGTATAAATTTTGTGATCCCATGTTACGTCGAGGTTGTACCCTCCCCACTTAGAGATTTGCTTGACAGGTGTCGTGGGTGATTCCAGACACATGTGAGTTAAGCTGGTGTGTGCAAGTTAGGTGTGTTTGCAACAAAAAGACCATAGACGGAATTAGTCCCGATGGACTAAAGGAATTCGTCACTCGTGGGTAAAGAGTACACCCTCTGTAGAGATTAAACCTATTCGAATAGCCGTGTCCATGGTTAAGGATTACAGTCTGGGATGGGTCAAGTGCCGGTCTTAGTATCGGTCTTCGGAGGTGAAACTGTTAAACCAGAACTGGAATTTACTACTTGTGACTTGTGATAATTATGATTATTATTAGTGTTGACTAACCCGTGATATTATTGGTATTATCGAATATCCCTGGGATGGTTCTACCTCCTGGATATTCACTGTGATTTCTTTTAAAGCCCTTTATGTGGTGTCGCTAAGACGCTCGACCGTGGCATTTCTTTTAAAGCCCTTTATGTGGTGTCGCTAAGACGCCTGATTGTGGCATTTCTTTTAAAGCTCTTTATGTGGTGTCGCTAAGACGCCCGACGGTCGTATTTCTTTTAAAGCCCTTTATGTTGTGTCGATAAGACGCCCGACTGTGGTATTTCTTTTAAAGCCCTTTATGTGGTGTCGCTAAGACGCCCGACCGTGGCATTTCTTTTAAAGCCCTTTATGTGGTGTCGCTAAGACACCCGACTGTGGCATTTCTTTTAAGCCCTTCATGTGGTGTCGCTAAGACGCCCGATTGCGGCATGCTTGTTATTTAGTTTCATAAATTTTAATACTACTATGTTATTGCATTTTCATAAATAACCTGCTTGCACGCATCAGAGTTTTATTTACCTTTTGTGACTGACGTCATGAGCATAAAATATTTTTAGCACATCATTGTTATATTTACATCTGTGTCATAATGTTTGCGAGTACATTCAAAGTACTCACTGGCTTGTCCCTGGCTATTGTCTTGGCCAGATTTTCTTGCACGGAGAAGAGCGACCGTGGCGACAGTCCCGGAACCTAAGCAGCGGTGATAGCAGCCTCGTGAAGATAGGAGTTAACCTGGTCAGCTGTTCCTGTGGAAATTGGAGTCCCAAAGACACTGATGATCCCCAAACCGCTTCCGCCGCCGATCATTAGAAACCAATTGTTGTACTCACAGGACAGAATGGTCTTGTACTACATATTTTGTGTTTTTGCTTGGAATTTCTGTATCAAGTTGGTGCCTCATTAGCTAACAGTTATCCTGGGGTTGGTGAGCACACAGGCCATTTTCTGGAATTAATACCCAGAGAATCGGTCCCCACAAACTTGGTACCAGAGCCAGGCTGACCATTGGCTAATCCTATCTTAGCTAGTTCAATAAACTTAGGCAAACCAACCTACCAGACCCTAACCAAAACCCCAGCCAAGCTTCCCGTGCAAGATAGCCACATAGTGATCCCGACACTTCTGGCAGTCGGTGCTCAACCTATCAGCCTAGCCTGTCGATCGCACACCAATGACCGATGGCAAAAATGTCTCATTCGCAAGCGTGCGAAGGAAGACTCCGTTCCCTCTTCTATAAAAAGGGCACGCTAGCCTCAACCCAGCACAACACAGCCTCTTCCCCAACCTAGCCACAATGCCTCGTCCCATAGTGCACAATGAGACCACAGCAACCAACCTTGGAGGTTTCGTGACCATACTCACAAACCTCACACGTCGTGCCTATGCGTTAGAAGAGCCGCCAGAATATGTTGTGTACCAAGGAGCCATGAGCGGTGAAGACCGCCAATTCTGGGCCACTATGCACATCTACTGTAGGGGTCTGTCGCCAGAACGCCCCTACAGGTTCACCGGAAGAACAACTTCCTTCGAGCCACAAGCCATCCAGCTAGCCGCTCGAGAGGCTATAGTTCAACTCCGGCAGTTGTCGCCCAGAGTTAACTGTCGCTCGTTCTACTACTACCCCAGGCGTGAAGGGTATGGTAGACCACCCCAAGTTGCCAACGGAGATCACGAGACGGATCCCGCATTGTTGCACCTAGTGCGCTATGTAAGTGCACTAGAGGCATTGTTCGACTAGATCACCATTGATCTGATCGCAGCTCGAGGAGAGCTGGTTCGCAGAGCCCCGGCGAGGAGGGAAACCGAGCCCGATGTCGACAACCCAGTCGTGCTGTTTGGACACCCGATCGAGACCCTAAGGTCAGCTCCAGCCAGCGGCCAAGGTGTCTTGATGACCCCAGAAGTGCTTCGTCACCTTTTGGGAGCACACTCCAACGGGATTGTGGCCAACAATCCCCGCGATGGTCATCATCGCTACCCCGACCCTGCAGTCCCTCCACCATCTCCGACTAATCCCGGCAGTGAGACACGTGGAGAAGCCTCGACATCCACCAGGCACGCCCATTTAGACATAAATGAGGTAGACTAAGCCGTACGAGTAGTACCGAGTCTCAGTGTATCCTCGCTTTGTAATCGTGCGACCTTGTATATTAACGCAGCCTGTCGTTGTGCCTCTGCTTTAATGGTAGCCTTGCGTATTTTTGTCAGCGCATAGTTGCACATTTTCCGGGCACAGCTATCAAAACCAACCCCGATGACACCTACAGTAACATGTCTCTTTATGAGATATGTGTATCTCTGGTACTGACCCCGACCTTTGGAGGTGATTTGGAAGATTTATTACCTTTCACCACGGTAAATAAACCAGCCCAGATGCTATATAAGAAGGCCACCTTGTGACCTTACCCAGCAACCATCACCTCGTGCACCACTCTCACAACCATTTATTGCCATTTCGAGCTCTAGTATTTATCGGAGAACCCCAGATGCAACCCCAAGTAGCTTTGTCAAAATATTGTGGGACTTTACCTCCAGTACCATGGGTTCTACCCAGCCACACCAGTACGAGCTGTTCAAATCGAGAATCACCCCTTCCACCTCGAAATATTGGGCAGTAGTACACATTCCTCCTGTAGACCCCAACCAAGATCCAACGGAGGTTTCCTTCGTAGGGAAATCTATGCCGACCCCACGCTTGGCCATAGAAGCTACTACGAACGAAGCAATTGCTCGTCTTCGATCCGCAGTACCTTATGCCCGCGAACGAGGTTATTATTACTTTCCGAGTCGTGCAACGCCCGGAGGAGTAACATCTTTTCCCGGTGGACGGATTGAGAGAGACCCAGTGCTGGCCAACCTTATCCAGTACATCATCGCTCAAGAGCATTTGAACCAGCGAGTGATGGATTATCTCCAGAGTCTCGCTGATTTGAATCCTCAGATTGCCATCAGCATACCACTTAGGCCCGACCCGGAGAGACTCATACATCGACTGGTCAATCCACTTCCTCTGATAGAAGAGGATTGTATTCCATTGCCAGAGACTTTTTCTCGAGACCCTGTCCAGTTACCTTTCTCATTTTAGATGTCACTGCTATGTTCGTTATTTCAGCATTTATTATTACGTTGTATCTCATGCATGGTACCTCGAATTTGTGTGGCGAGTCGAATTTTTAGTTTCTACTTATGTGAGTGGTTTTTCTTCGTGAGTAACCTGTGTAACCGCGAAAATCCTGGAATGAGATTTCTTTTTCCAGAATTGCTGCATCTTTTATCCTCTCACGGCATGGATTATTTTTTATTCACGCAGCACCACGGCAATAGACCCACAACCACTCGGACTCTTACACTGCTTGCAAAGACACGCAACCATGTTGCATCTCACCAACCACCCCTCTAAGTACTCCACATGCCTCCAAGGGAGAGATTAGCGGATAATCATCCTGACACTAATCACCTCCGGCACACCGATAACAGTTAACACCTGGCATTACGCCTAATCCCCGTGATCACCGCCACCGGGGAGAGCCAGCACCCGAGCGGCAGCATCACGACGATCATCATAGATCATCGCTCATAGGAGCATAGAGAGCCCCAGCACTGCCGCCAGCCCTCCACACACCAGGATCACGTACCAATCTGGCACCGTCTCCGCCATTGGAGCCTCGTCTCGAGCTCCGGTAAGCAGTAATGGAGGAGAAGGAGGAGGAGAAACGAGGCCAAGTGCGAAGATGAAGAAGGAGCACCGCGGTCGTTTTATAGCTCAAGATCGGTGTACGGTACGCCGCGCACCACCGCAGTACGGCCTAGATGCCCTACGCGCTAGACGTCGCCGGTGGAGAAAGCCGAGAAAGCGCGCGGGAGAGAGGAAGAAGAGAGAGCCAGAGGAAGGAGGAGAGACTGACAGTGGGCCCTGGTCCCACCTATCAGCCAGAGGGAGCACTGTGATCTCGGGTACGACCAGCGTATTGTTGAATTTAGAAATTCACAGCGTCCAGCGTAGAAATCGCTCGTTTTCCTAAGCATGGATTTTTCCACACAGCGCCAGTACCACACTGTAGTTACTCACCACTTATTGCCCTCTCACTGCAGCCACTTTTTACCGCTTGAGTAAAATGATCTTTTGACCAAGTAAAGTATTTTGTTTGCAACCCTTAGCAAATTTCGAGGACGAGATTTTTCTTAAGGGGGGTAGTAATTGTAACACCCCAAATTTTTAACCAGGTTTTATATATTAAAATTTTGCATTCTGGATATTTCTGTTGATTTCAGAACTCTTCTTTTATTGTTAAGGAGTTTTATTTTCCCAAGTGGAGCTTTCCAAAATATATTGGACTTCTATGCTCTCTGTATAACATTTTCTTATTTAGTAGATTTATTTATTAAATTATTTCACCCTAAGCTTTATTCATTAAAATGACTTTCTTTATGTTTTGGAGCTCTTTTTGAACTGCAACCATTTGATATATTTATCTAAAAATCCAACCAAAATTTGGAGATGTCATTTCATGTCTCTAAATCACTTTTGTGCAATAATATAATTATTTCATTGCATATTTTGAGTGTTACACCTGTTTTTCAAATCTGGTCCAGTGGGCACTTTTGCACTATAGCCTAACTAAATATTTCCCTAGAGCCTCCACCAAAATTATGGGATGTCAGTGGTAGCATGCCCTCCAACTTTATGCAAAAACATAGTGTTGTTCCTTGGAAAAATTAAGTGCATCAACCTCTTTTTCATTCTGGACCAGACTTGTGTTTCCTACTGCAACCCCATTCATTCTTGCTCTAGTGACCTTGTGCTTTCTCATGCTTGTGGTCAACCCTGCAAAACCTCTAAGTCCAGGAGCATGCACTCTTTGGAACACTTTTGGTTCATGTAATGAGGCCATTTACTCCCTGTCCACAAGTGTAGTTTTGCAAAACTTGCACTAGCAAGTTTCTCCTTTTTGCAAACTAACTTCACCATCCCCTCTTCCTTCTAACGAGACCCCACTCTGGGAGATTTGGCCACCCCAAGAATTGCCTAGGTGCCTTTTGCATTTTATCAAACACCCTGAGTGCATAGCCAGATTTGGCATGATTTCAAGTTTACTTTGCGAACTTGAGCACCTAACCTATCCAGCATGTCCCATGGATTTGCCCTAGCTTATAACCCCACTCTGCTAACTCTCTTGTGGTTTGAAACCCCCTAGCATGCCATGGCATTTCGTCGAACACGTCCCATGCGTGCTCTGGGCGCGCCCAGAGCGTGCGTTTGGCACGCACGTGCGCCCGAGTCGCCGCGTCCCGCCCCGCACTCACTCCGGTCCGTGACCGACTGCAGCCAGCACGCCGTGTCGTCTTCTGCACCCCACGAGCCCGCAGCTCTCGCCACGTCTCCGGCAGGCCAGCCGCTAGCCGCCACCACCGCCCGACAGCTCCTACGCTAGCCAGCGCTGCCCAAGCCATCTCCGCTCGCCAGCTCGCCCTTGGAGCAGTAGCCGCTCGTCCGCTAGCTCCTGCCGCCATCCCCAGCCGCGCCACATTGCCCTGCAACTACAGAAGATGGTCACCGATGCCCTTATCCATGGCCGCCGCCGAACCGCCTCGACTTGCCTATATAAGGAAGCCCCTCGAGCCCTCCGAGCACACTAGCAGCCTCACACCGTCACTGGTAGAAAAAGAGGCTTCCATACGCCCCCCATTAGTCCCCAAAACAATCGAACCGCGACCAAAGGGGTCTTTAGTCGCGGTTCGGGAGAAGACCCGCGACCAACTATCTGGGCCCAGC
Organism: Triticum timopheevii; assembly: GCA_963921465.1. Lineage (NCBI taxonomy): Eukaryota > Viridiplantae > Streptophyta > Magnoliopsida > Poales > Poaceae > Triticum > Triticum timopheevii. The sequence continues at coordinate 558,778,509 of OY997264.1, read as the reverse complement.
GCGCTCGGTCGACAGCTGGCGGACGGGAGGGGCTTTAGTCCCGGTTGGCCTGGCCAACCGGGACTAAAGGTCCCCGAAGGCCTTTAGTCACGGTTGGCCAGGCCAACCGGGACTAAAGGCCCATCCCTATATATAGGACTCAGCTCACTTCACTTCACTCAGCTCACTTCACAATTTTCAGAAGGTGGTGGTGGGTTTGCTTTTGGTTTCTCCTATGCACACAAGGTGTTTGATGAAATGCTCGAGAGCCTGAAACAAACATGATATGAAGTGTCCGAGCCACACTTGAGCTTTCTCATTTATTTTTCCTCCGCGATCGCGGTTAGCAACTTGAACCTTTCATGTGTCATTGATAAAATACGCATGTGTGTAGTTCATTGTTTAATTTGTATTATTTCTAGCTAGTTAGTTTAACAAATGCATCATGGTTAATTATATACTTTATATAATAATAATGCAGATGAATCGGCAATGGATGTACGGTCCCCGACTCTCCGGCGAGTTCACTACGGGTTTGAAAGATTTCCTCGTAGTGGCAAATGCGAACAAGCAGCAAGGTTTTATTATCTGTCCATGTGCTGTCTGTAAGAATCAGAAGGGTTACTCCTCCTCAAGAGACGTTCACATGCACCTGCTTCGGCATGGTTTCATGCCAAGCTATAATTGTTGGACCAAGCATGGAGAAAGAGGGGTTGGAATGGAAGAAGATGAAGAAGGGGATGATATCGATGACAACTATCATGATCATTTCGGTGATACTTTCATGGAGGATGATGCTGAAGGTGGGGAAGGGTTAGGTGAAGGTGAAGAAGAGGCACATGATGAGCCCGCTGATGATCTTGGTCGGACCATTGCTGATGCACGGAGACGCTGCGAAACTGACAAGGAGAGGGAGAATTTGGATCGCATGTTAGAGGATCACAAAAAGTCGTTGTATCCAGGATGCGATAATAGTCTGAAAAAGCTGGGCTGCACACTGGATTTGCTAAAATGGAAGGCACAGGAAGGTGTAGGTGACTCATCATTTGAAAATTTGCTGAAAATGTTGAAGAATATGTTCCCGAAGAATAACGAGTTGCCCGCCAGTACGTACGAAGCAAAGAAGGTTGTCTGCCCTCTAGGTTTAGAGGTTTTGAAGATACATGCATGCATTAATGATTGCATCCTCTACCGCGGTGAATACGAGAATTTGAATGAATGCCCTGTATGCACTGCATTGCGTTATAAGATCAGAGGCGATGACCCTGGTGACGATGTTGAGGGCGAGAAACCCAGGAAGAGGGTTCCCGCCAAGGTGATGTGGTATGCTCCTATAATACCACGGTTGAAACGTCTATTCATGAACAAAAAGCATGCCAAGTCGTTGCGATGGCACAAAGAGGACCGTAAGTCCGACGGGGAGTTGAGACACACCGCTGATGGAACGCAATGGAGAAAGATCGACAGAGTTTTCAAAGATTTTGCAGCTGACGCAAGGAACATAAGATTTGGTCTAAATACTGATGGCATTAATCCTTTTGGCGAGCAGAGCTCCAGCCATAGCACCTGGCCCGTGACTCTATGCATCTACAACCTTCCTCCTTGGTTGTGCATGAAGCGGAAGTTCATTATGATGCCAATTCTCATCCAAGGCCCTAAGCAACCCGGCAACGACATCGATGTGTACCTAAGGCCATTAGTTGAAGAACTTTTACAGTTGTGGGCCAGACCTGGTGTACGTGTCTGGGATGAGCACAAAGGAGAGGAATTTGACCTACGAGCGTTGCTTTTTGTAACCATCAACGATTGGCCTGCTCTCAGTAACCTTTCGGGACAGACAAATAAGGGATACAATGCATGCACGCACTGCTTACATGAGACTGAAAGTGTACGTTTGGTTAATTGTAAGAAGAACGTGTACCTGGGTCATCGTCGATTTCTTCCCCGAAATCATAACGTAAGAAAGAAAGGCAAGCATTTCAACGGGAAGGCAGATCACCGGCCGAAGCCTGCGGAACGTACTGGTGCTGAGATATTTGATATGGTCAAGGATTTGAAAGTCATCTTTGGAAAGGGTCCTGGCGGACAATCAGTTCCGCGGGGAGTTGACGGGCACGCACCCATGTGGAAGAAGAAATCTATATTTTGGGAGCTAGAATATTGGAAAGTCCTAGATGTCCGCTCTGCAATCGACGTGATGCATGTTACGAAGAATATTTGCGTGAACCTGCTAAGCTTCTTGGGCGTGTATGGGAAGACAAATGATACAAAGGAAGCACGGCAGGACCAGCAACTTTTGAAAGACCCAGATGACCGGCATCCGGAATGGTTTCAAGGTCGTGCAAGCTACGCTCTTACCAAAGAAGAGAAGGTCATTTTTTTTGAATGCCTGAGCAGTATGAAGGTCCCGTCTGGCTTCTCGTCGAATATAAAGGGAATAATAAACATGTCGGAGAAAAAGTTCCAAAACCTGAAGTCTCACGACTGCCACGTGATTATGACGCAATTGCTTCCGATTGCTTTGAGGGGGCTCCTACCGGAAAATGTTCGAGTAGCCATTGTGAAGCTATGTGCATTCCTCAATGCAATCTCTCAGAAGGTAATCAATCCAGAAGATCTACCACGGTTACAGAACGATGTGGTCCAATGCCTTGTCAGTTTCGAGTTGGTGTTCCCACCATCCTTCTTCGATATTATGACGCACCTCCTGGTCCACCTAGTCGAAGAGATTTCCATTCTCGGTCCTGTATTTCTACACAATATGTTCCCCTTTGAGAGGTTCATGGGAGTATTAAAGAAATATGTTCGTAACCGTGCTAGGCCAGAAGGAAGCATCGTCAAGGGCTATGGAAATGAGGAGGTAATTGAGTTCTGTATTGACTATGTTCCTGACCTTAAGCCGATTGGTATTCCTCAATCGCGGCACAAGGGGAGACTAAGTGGAAAAGGCAAGATCGGAAGGGAATCCACGATATGTATGGACGGTCATTCTATGACTGAAGCACACCACACAGTTCTGCAAAATTCCAGCTTGGTGGCTCCGTACTTTGAGCAGCACAAGAATATTTTACGCTCGGACAACCCGGGGAAGCCTAAATCCTGGATTAGAAAGGCCCACATGGAGACTTTCGGCAGTTGGTTGCGAAAACATTTAATGAATGACAATGATGTTGGAGATCAGCTGTACATGTTGGCCAAGAAACTATCTTCGACTATAACGACTTTCCAAGGGTACGAGATAAATGGGAATACATTTTACACCATCGCCCAAGATAAAAAGAGCACCAACCAAAACAGTGGTGTCCGCTTTGATGCAGCAACCGAGAATGGGCAAAAGGTCACATATTATGGTTACATAGAGGAGATATGGGAACTTGACTATGGACCCTCCTTTAAGGTCCCTTTGTTCCGCTGCAAATGGTTCAAGCTAACAGGAGGTGGGGTAAAGGTGGACGAGCAATACGGAATGACAATGGTGGATTTCAACAATCTTGGTTACCTTGACGAACCATTCGTCCTTGCCAAAGATGTCGCTCAGGTTTTTTATTTGAAGGACATGAGTAGCAAACCGAGGAAACGGAAAGATAAGAAAACGATCAGTACATCATGCGATGATCCAAAGCGCCACATTGTTCTTTCAGGGAAAAGAAACATCGTGGGAGTGGAGGATAAGACAGACATGTCAGAAGATTATAATATGTTTGGTGAAATTCCGCCCTTCAAAGTGAACACTGACCCAAGCATTAAGTTAAATGATGAGGATGCTCCATGGATACGGCACAATCGTAAGCAAGCAGGGACACAAGGGAAGAATTGATGTGTAATAATTTATTGTACCAAACTTTGTATTTGGTCGATGAACTGAATGATGTATCAAACCTTTTGTCAAACCTTCAAGGGGTTTTAAAATGAATTAGTTTTATTTTTCTGATTTTTTTGATATATAATTGTATTTTTAAGATTTTACAATGAATTAGTTTTATTTTTCTGATTTTAAAAGGAAAAAGGAAGAAGAAGAAAGAAGGAAAAAGGAAGAAAAAAACAGAAGAAAAAAAAACAGAAGAAAAAAGGAAAAACAGAAGAAAAAAACAAACAGAAGAAAAACATAAGAAAAAAACAGAAGAAAAAACAGAAGAAAATAGGAAAAAGGAAAAAAGGAAGAAAAAAAGAAGAAAAACAAAACAAAATAAATAAAGCAAAAAAGAAAACAAAAAAAAGAAAATATGCCACCTACTGGGCCACCACGGCCTGAATACGACTAGAAACCCATTAAAGGGCCAGGATTCAGGCCCGCAGAAGGCCGAGTAGGCCCACAGGCACATAGTGATAGAATAGGCCCGTAAGCCTGCATTTGAGAGGAGCTCGAAGTGGTCAGCGCAGCCGCGCTTATAAACCACTGTCGAAGCCTCTCGGCTAGCGAGGTGGGACTAAACATCCCACCGCACCGCGCCAGTTCTAGCACAGACCTTTAGTCCCGGTTGGGGAGGCGGACCGCGACTAAAGGGTACCCTTTAGTCACGGTTGTTGTCCCCAACCGCGACTAAAGGGTCTTTCTGCGCGGGAACGGAGGCGGCGCCAAAACCCTTTAGTCCCGGTTGGAGAGGCGGACCGCGACTAAGGGTACCTTTAGTCGCGGTCCGCCTCTCCAACTGCGACTAAAGGTGCGTCTATAAATAATGCACTTCGCAGTTTTGCCACTTCCCATTCTCCCCTCTCTCGACGCCGAAGCGCTGCCCCGACGCCGATCGACGCCGACGCCGAAGCCCTGCCCCGACGCCGACGCTGACGCCGAAGCCCTGCGTGCCGCCGCCCCCGTCCCCAGTGAGCGCCGCCTCCGCCCGTGCCCTGCCCTTGCCCGCCGCCCGTGCCTTGCGCCCTTGCCCGCCGCCCTTGCCCGCCGCCCGCCGCCCGACGCCCTGCCGCCTGCCGCCCGCTGGCCCTGCCTGCCGTCCTCCGCGCGCCGGCAGAAGAAGAAGAAGGAAGAAGAAAAAGGAAGAAGAAGAAAGAAAAAGGAAAAAGGAAGAAGAAGAAAGAAGGAAGAAGAAAACAAAAGAAAAACAGAAGAAAAACAAGAAAAAGGAAGAAAAAAGGAAAAAGGAAGAAAAAAAGAAAGAAGAAAAAAAAGGAAGAAGAAAAAAGAAAGAAGAAAGAAAGAAGAAAGAAAAAGGAAGAAGAAAAAACAAGAAAGAAAAAGGAAGAAGAAGAAAGAAAGAAGAAGAAAACAAAAGAAAAACAGAAGAAAAACAAGAAAAAGGAAGAAAAAAGGAAAAAGGAAGAAAAAAAAGAAAAAGGAAGAAAACAACAGAAGAAAAAAAGAAAGAAGAAATAAAAAGGAAGAAGAAAAAAAGAAAGAAGAAAGAAAGAAGAAAGAAAAAGGAAGAAGAAAAAACAAGAAAGAAAAAGGAAGAAGAAGAAAGAAAGAAGAAAGAGGAAGAAGAAAGGAAGAAGAAGAAAAAAAGAATTTTTACTTAAAGAATCTTATTTTTTAATTCCTCCTCCTCTATGTCCCCTTAATATTATTTTTTAATTCCTTTATACTTAAAGAATTTTTACTACATGCAGGAGTGACATATGGCGGACGATAGAACCGAGCCGCTTAGGGATCCGGAGGCTGAACGTTATTTAATGGGCATCATCAACAACGAGATTCCTTATGTGCCGGGCTCAGAATATGAGCAACAAGAGGATGTAGTCTCTTCTTATCTGAACCTTGACGGTGGAACAGAGATTGTCGATGATTAAGAAGGTGAAGGAACGGACATTGTCGACGGAGGTCAACCGTCAACAACCAACGATCTCGAATTGCAAGTAGCAACCACCTCTGGCGAGGTATATATATACATTGAGCCTCTCGTGATACAAACTTACTGAAATGTGAATACATATGTATTAACGCGCGCGACTCTCTTTCTTTTTTTAGCCCTCCGGATCGAGTACGACAAAGCGTGGCAAATCCAAGGCGATGAAAACAGGAGAAACATATGCCATTGAGTTTGTCAGTGAAACCGGCAAGCCCCTACAGCACACCTCAAAGTTTATCAACCAATGCGGAGTCGTTGTTAGAGACAACGTCCCGATCACCGTCCAGGAATGGAAGGAGCCAAAGAAGGCACGTCTTGGTTTCAGTTTTGTCGACAAGAGAATGAAAAAGGATTGCTGGAGAAAGCTTATGGAACATTTCATTCTACCTCCGGAATACAACATAGTCGATGAATTCGGTAACGAGGTTCCGGGTGGACGTCAGAGGAGGGGGCTAGTTAAAGAGTTCGCTCTTCAGAAGGTGGGCGAAGCATTCCGGAACTTCAAGAAAAATTTAACCCGTGACTATGTCAACAAGGGCAAGACTCCGGATTTCAATGGACAACATGAGAAACTGAAAGATGATTGGCCAGAATTTGTGAGGCAAAAGCAATCGGAGCATTTCAAGGAAATATCAAAAAAAAAGGATAATGCGAGTAAGAAAAAGTACCATCATATTATGGGGCCAGGAGGATACCTCCTTTCGGAGCCTAGGTGGCAGAAGATGGAGGAGGACCTGAGGGTGCGAGGAATCCCTCTAGGTACAGAGGGATGGGACCCAAGGGCCAAAAGCTGGTGGTACGGGCATGTGGGATCGCTAGACCCGGAGACAGGGGTGTGTGTTCACCAGCAGAGACAGTTTGCTCCCACCCAAGCCCTTATTGACGCAATGACCCAAGCTCAAGAGGGCTTGATCAAGTTCAATAGAGAGAAAGACGCACTGACAATAGCCCTCGGGAATGATGAACACGGAGGACGTGTACGAGGCAAAGGCAAAGTTCCGTGGAAAGTAGGGTTTTCCCAGGACAATGACCGGTACTGTTACAGAAGCCGTAAGAGAAAGACGGACCGGGATGCAGATCTTATGACGAAGTTAGCGTCGGAAATCCATGAGTTGAAGCAGACCGTGCATGAACTAGTGAGAGAAAAATCGGCTGCAGGGCCGCATGAAGATCATGAAGCGGATCACGGAAGCCAGCAGCGGAGAAGCAGCATGGCTTCCATGGATGCCCCACCTGGTGCTAGTGCACCGATGATCGAGATTCATGCACCGGAGCCTCACTACCCCGTGGATGATGTAAAGGAGATGAAAGAATGTGATCTGCATTATCCCGTGGGGAACGTTTCCACGAAGGTAGCTAGCGGCAGTGCTTTACCCTGTACACCTACAGCACTCCACCACAACAACCCCATTGCATATGGCTATGCTCGTGTCATGGTGGAAGACATAGTCCAAGGGTTTGAGGACCTGGAGATTGACAAACCTACACCCGAAGGGGAGAGAAGACTTGGAGATGTCAAGCGCCAGTTCATTCTATGGAAAAAGAAGTACATAGTGTTTCCAGGCGAGGTGCCAAGGCTAGCAAGTCCACCCCCCTCCGATGGTTGTGGTGGTGGTGGCGGTGGTGGCGGTGGTGGTGGTCGTGGTGGTTCACCTACACCTCCTTCACGCCATTCGACGCCGTCCCCCGATCCACAACCTCCGGCGGGTACGACGCCCCCCAATCCTCCTCCGGCGGGTACGACGCCCCCCAATCCACCTCGGGCGAAGAAGCAGAAGCAGGTGGACAGCAAGGAAACCCGCTCCTGGACTATTAACCCGGACCCTTATGTACCTAAGACCACAAGGGTACCGGAGCCATCACTGAAGCCTCTCCTCCCAAGGCCTGGGGAACTTAGTGAAGCTGAAATCAAATTGGCCGCGTCTGCTGATTATGAGAAATGGAAGGCGGATATGAAGGCGAAAAAAGAGCCTGAGCCCAAGCAAGTATTCACTGAGAAGCAAAAGAAGTGGGCTAAGGATTTTTTGACGACATCGTCCCAAGCCGAGCTGAATATGCCTGACGACTATGGACATGAACTTCGTAGGCAAGAAAAAATATTGAAGGAGGAGAAAGAAGAAAGTAAAAAAAGCGGGAAACAAGTTGACCAGCTCGGGATGCAGAAGAAACAATCGATCCCCCCGCTCATAGTGAAAGCCGGTCCGGAAGAGGACCCCGAGATCATAGCAGCTGCGGCAGCAGTTGGATTGACTGTAGCGGGTGCCATGAAACAAGCGTCCGAGATGGGTTTGACTCTTCGTGCCTTCTTAGACCTTGAGGATGCGCCAGTATGTGAGATAGCATTACAATATGTGCGGAATGGGCCTCTCGTCGAGCCTGCGCAGGAAAAGAGTCTACCACCACAAATGCAAAATCTGCTACGTTGGTACAAGCAATTCATAACATGGGCCGACAAAGAATATGTTTATGCGGATGTTACAGATGAGCATCACACCAAACGGTACTCTATAGAAGTTCGTATGAGTGAATTGTTCCAGCTGTTCAATCTGCGCGACCTCGACAAATCTATGCTGAGTTGCTACGTTCTGTAAGTGATTTATTTCTACCTCATCTCGTTCTTCATTGCCTGCACTATATATATATATATATATATTGTCCTAACTATATTGTTGCGTACGCTATTATGCAGATTGAAGATTTGGGAATGCAAAATAAGAAACATCCATGATGTTGGGTTCATTGACCCACATATCGTTAATGGACATGTGTTACAACATCACCCCGAAGACGTGGAAAAAGACCTGTACAAGTTTCTTAGAAAGCATCAACTCAAAAGTCATATTCTATTTCCTTACCATTTTGGGTGAGTGTTTCTCTCTTGTGCCCATTCTCTTTTGTTTACTCCATGCATGGTATGTCTAATCGATGAGTTATGCATGACTGTGCATGTAACGTGTCCGCAGGTTCCACTGGATTCTGCTAAATATTGAACTTCACACCTCCAGAGTTCTAATCATGGACTCTATGGATTCGGATCCAAAGCGTTGGGCCGACATGAGAAAAATGCTGCAAAAGTAATTATTTTCAATCATTTGAGCTCTATATCGATCGGTCTCTTTCGTTCATTTCCTAATATCAAGTAACTAATAACTCCCTTATTCATTTAATTTTCTTTGCCCTGTAGGGTTTGGAGACGGTTCTCAGAAGAAATTGTCGGTGAATTCAAACATGAACTAGATTTCAGAAGGTTAGTTAATGTGGATAAGCAGCCACCGGGGACCAATCTATGTGGATACTATGTTTGTGAGAACATCCGGAGACACACCACTGAGCGAAAGGCATCAGATAGCGTGCGGAACGCGACGGATAACTTGCGGAGGAGGCTTAGTCCAGAAGCTCGCTTCCGACCAATTCAAGAAGAATTAGCAGGATTTTTCATGAGGGAAGTCATCAATCCTAAAGGAGAACACTATACCGAGGACGAAGAAATTTATATGCATACCCGAGATTGAAACTTGTTCGAAGTTGTATATGGTCATCCATCCTAATTGTGTATGGAAACTTGTTCGGAGTTGTATATGGTCACCCGAGATTGAATATATATTATATATTCCTCTTGAATTCTTCTTGTTTGAAATTTCATATGCATGTATATAGTAGCGTAGAATATGTGTACTGAAACTTCATCAAAAATAAAATAAAACACAAAATAAAATATAAAACAAATAAAACACTACAAATTAAAAAGAAACCAGGTCTAGGGGGGCTGAAACCCTAAACCTACGGAGGAGGCCTTTAGTCCCGGTTGGCCACGAGAACCGGGACTAAAGGTCCTCCGCCCCGACGGACCACGGGCGCCCACGTGGACGGGCCTTTAGTCGCGGTCCGTAAGGGGCGCGACTAAAGGGGGGGGGGTCGTTAGTCGCGCATATTTAGTCCCGGTTGCACAGCCGGGACTAAAGGCTGTTGCGAACCGGGACTAAAGGGCTTTTTTCTACCAGTGCGTGCTCCTGGTGCCCCCGTTGCCGTCAATTGGAGAGAAAGAGGCCGTCTTCCCCCACTTCGGCCAGTCCAGCCACCGCCGCCTCCTGGCTCCGTTCGGCGCAACCAGGGCCTCCCCCCCTCAACTCTCTCCACTAGGAACCCCCTCACCCTCTCGTGAGTCCGCCCTCCTACTCAATCTTGATCGGGACTCGCCGCGGGCGAAATCTCACTTTTTCCCGACGACCACCGTCCGCCGCGGAGCTCGCCGCCGGCAGCACCGTTCACCCCAGAGAACAAAACAACCACCGGAGTGACCGCCTCAACCCCCTGAGCCCGTGGGTGACCTCTGTTTATCGAGCGGTGCCGCCGTTCGCCGGCGAGTGTCGCCGGAGTCCCGCCCCTCCCTCTCGGGTGGAGGAAGAGGAGGGAAGTGGACTAGTCAAACCTGACCAGTGGGCCAGGCGGGCCCACTGTCAGTGACTCAAGCGCCGTCCATGCTGGATAAGTGGAAGCGCATTTCCAGATTACACCTTCGACGTGTACGTATATTTCGAAACGTTTTCTTTTCTGTTTTTTATTTAAATAACAGATTTTTGACCAAAGTTTGACCAGCTGTATCTTTTTAAATACAGCTCCAAATAAATTAATTCTTTTTCCTACCTCTTTCAAATATTGTCTAGTTTATTTTAGGATTTATTTGAAAAAAATTCCAAACAACTTTTTGTGATGTTTTGATTTTGTGTGTTAATTGAAATATATTCTTTTAATAGGATTTTTGAAGATTTCAGGATGTTTTGGAATGCACCCTGCTTTCCCATGACCTGAAGGAAAGCATTCTGAACCCTGGTGTAATTTTTGAGTGTGTTGTTTGACTCGGTGACAACACCACCCCGACACGAGCATACGTCATTTTATGTGAGGATGTGATCCTATTCATAAGTGCATATTAATGAATTTCATGCAAATGGAATTGACATGATTTGTGATGGAAATCACCGTCATACGCCTTTCATGCATACCGGAAGGAATGCCGGGAAGGCCTCTGTCTTGGGTAGACACGGTCTTGTCCCTAGTCCTCCGTCGAGATGGTCGTGTCTGGTATGGCATGATGGGGTATGTCGCGTGGTGTTTCTATCTGTTGGTTGAAGTATATGCATTGTTATGCTAATCTTGCAGGAAATATTTCTACCTCCTGAGTCGACCATAGATCGAGTCTTGTGCCAGTAACCCCCATACTTGCTTCATACTACCACTCGTCTCTACAATAAGTAGGGTACGGTTCAGTAAGTTGTCAACCCCTTTCCTAGCACACACCGTATAGAGCGGCCATGGTGGAAGATACTGGAGGCATCCGGTAGTCATGCCACCAGGTCCGGGAGCATGGGTGTTTTGGTTGTAGCCGAAGGGGGTAGCTTCCCCAGTTTTGCGCACGGTATAAATTTTGTGATCCCATGTTACGTCGAGGTTGTAGCCTCCCCACTTAGAGTTTTGCTTGACAGGTGTCATGGGTGATTCCAGACACATGTGAGTTAAGCTAGTGTGTGCAATTTAGGTGTGTTTGCAACAAAAAGATCGTAGACGGAATTAGTCCCGATGGACTAAAGGAATCCGTCACTCGTGGGTAAAGAGTACACCCTCTGCAGAGATTAAACCTATTCGAATAGCCGTGTCCATGGTTAAGGATTACAGTCTGGGATGGGTCAAGTGTCGGTCTTAGCGTCGGTCTTCGGAGCTAAAACTGTTAAACCAGAACTGGAATTTACTACTTGTGACTTGTGATAATTATGATTATTATTATTGTTGACTAACCCGTGATATTATTATTATTATCGAATATCCCTGGGATGGTTCTACCTCCTGGATATTCACTGTGATTTCTTTTAAAGCCCTTTATGTGGTGTCGCTAAGACGCCCGACTGTGGCATTTCTTTTAAAGCCCTTTATGTGGTGTCGCTAAGACGCCCGACTGTGGCATTTCTTTTAAAGCCCTTTATGTGGTGTCGCTAAGACGCCCGACTATGGTATTTCTTTTAAAGCCCTTTATGTGGTGTCGCTAAGACGCCCGGCTGTGGTATTTCTTTTAAAGCCCTTTATGTGGTGTCGCTAAGACGCCCGACTGTGGCATTTCTTTTAAAGCCCTTTATGTGGTGTCGCTAAGACGCCCAACTGTGGCATTTCTTTTAAGCCCTTCATGTGGTGTCGCTAAGACGCCCACCTACGGCATGCTTGTTATTTAGTTTCATAAATTCTAATACTACTATGTTATTGCATTTTTATAAATAACCTGCTTGCATGCATCAGAGTTTTATTTACCTTTTGTGACTGACGTCATGAGCATAAAATATTTTTAGCACATCATTGTTATATTTACATCTGTGTCATAATGTTTGCGAGTACATTCAAAGTACTCACTGGCTTGTCCCTGGCTATTGTCTTGGCCAGATTTTCTTGCACGGAGAGGAGCGACCGTGGCGACAGTCTCGGAACCTAAGCAGCGGTAAATAGCAGCCTCGCGAAGATAGGAGTTAACCTGGTCAGTTGTTCCTGTGGAAATTGGAGTCCCAAAGACACTGATGATCCACAAACCACTTCAGCCACCGATCATTAGAAACCAATTGTTGTACTCACAGGCCAGAATGGTCTTGTACTACATATTTTGTGTTTTTGCTTGGAATTTCTGTATCAAGTTGGTGCCTCATCAGCTAACAGTTATCCTGGGGCTAGTGAGCACACATGCCGTTTTCTGGAATTAATACCCGGAGAATCGGTCGCCACAATGCATGGTCGTGTTCATCGGGAGGGCTTGGACGGAATAGGCGATGGAAACGAGGCCTGGCGTACCGTAGAACGGAGGAAACGGACCTCCTACGTTCGGAACGGGGTCCTATTGATCGGGAGGGGTCTGGCATACCGCAAAACGGAGGAAACGGACCTCCTACGGTCAAAACGGGGGTCCTGTTGATCGGGAGGGGTGTGGCATACCGCAAAACAGAGGAAACGGACTTGTGTTGGGGCGCTACGGTCGAAACGGGGGTCCTGTTCATCGGGAGGGGTGTGGGGTACCGCAAAACGGGACTCCACGAGATACTATTCATCTCCACCGTCGACCTCCTCCAGCCTCCACGGGCTACTATTCATCCACCGCCGACCTCCTCCAGTCTCCACCAGCGACTGTTCATCCACGGGCTCCTGTTCATCCAGCCTCCACCACACGCTACTCCACCGGCTACTGTTCAACTACCCCTCTCCATGGGCTCCTGTTCGACCACCCCTCCACAGGCTACTGTTCATCCACCCCTCCACCGTCTACTGTTCATCTAGCCCTCCATAGGGTCGTCCTATTCATCCAGCCCTCCACTGGGTCCTGTTCATCCAGCCCCAACCGGCTCGATCGATCGGGGTCCTGTTCATCCAGAGACAATGCCACGGGTCCTGTTCATCCACTCCCACCACTCAATGTTCATCCAACACCCCCCCCGGCAACACTCACTGTTTCTCCAGAGAGGCAGCATCGATCGGCTTCAGTTAGCAGCAGTAGCATAGGAATCACCCGATCGGGTTCAGTTAACAGCATCAATCGATTGCTCGGGTTCAGTAACGCGTAGCCTACTGTGTAATCGCTCGGGTTCAGTTAGAGCCCAACACCTCGCTCGGGTTCAGTTAGAGCCAACGCCTCGCACACACGCGCATACCTTATGAGAGAAACGCGCATCGCTCAGCCCTCGACCTCCCACCGTAACTGGGAACTCCCCGGAATTTTCCTCCCCCTTGCTTCTACCATGGTTTTTTCATCATGGACGGCCCAAAGAATGTCATGCAGCTGCGTCTCCTGCCCACCTAGGACGAAAATCCCATTTTCTGTCATGATTTTTTGTCATAGAAGTTGGAGCCCACCACAACTATGATGATACCGGGTTTTGTCAGAATTATCATCATAGAAGTGTCATATGTATGACCGTATTTTTTTTCGGCCCAAAATGTCACAGATGTGTCTTTTTTTGTAGTGTGGAGAAGGGGTGATTACAAGAAACCAATTTGATCACAAATCAACATAGCGGTCAGGTGATGACCTAGTGATACTTCCGAGAAGATATGTGGAAAATCACGAGCTACCGATATGTTACTAAGCCCGAGAACCATCTTGCTTTTCAGGGCAAGACGATATGATCAAAAGAGTGAGGGATTAACACAATCTTAACTCATTGATCGAGGAGTGTACCGGAAATAAGGACAGGGTAGCACGATCAACCTTAGGATGGTGATTCAATAATCAACACACTAGAATGAGGTTATTATCCATTTAACTACCAAACAACGGAGTTGCTAGGGGTATAGATTTCACACATCATGATTCACTTGTCGGCATTCCGGTTGCGACAACATGGAACCGAGGAATGAATAATGAGGGCAAGAAGTATCACTGTATCAAGAGTTCATAGGATGGTGTGCAATTCCCATGATAATCTTAATATAAAGATGTTTATACTCTAAGGTAGAACAGAACAAAAGCTGGATTAGTATCTGATCCGCGGAACACAACTGCTTTGTCCCAATCCTGGATATAGATGAGGTACTGGAGTTTGTTTCTCCTAGTCATTCCGAATAGAATGGCTTGACGGACCACAAGAATAATAGGCATCTATGAGCATGAGTGCACGACTACTCCTGACTATCAATTGATAGATGAGGGCCAGAGGACAACTAAGGAGGGACAACTCAAGGAACATATAACTTTTTGAGTTATGGATGCATAGATTAGTATGTCGAACCAGGTTCAACAGGTTTCTTCCAGATAACCCATGCAGAAAGGTAGGACTGGCAGAGTAACAACATAGAATCGAGAGCTCGTCAAGAGCACTCTGGTTGTGATCTTTTGGTTCAATGAGGAACTTCTGCCATAAGTGGTTCATGGTATTTGGAAGAAATAAATACCACAGATCTCCAGGACTAACACAAAGGTTACTAATAACCTAAGGGAACTAGCAACACTAACAACATGAAGTAAGTAGGGTGAGTCTTGGGTTCAAGAACCCAGGGATAGAATGCCTACTACTAAGTGGCATCACGGGATGCTTTCGGGAATAAAGGCCAAAATCATCACACTGGGACACAAATCATGGCTAGATTACTAGATGATCCCCTAAGACACCTAGGGTCATAATAATAACTCCAACATATATGTCGAGGTAATAGAATACCTCAACTCAGCAATTAGTGTGATTAACCTGGCCCAAAGGAACATCAAAACCAGAGGGAAAGGATTTGCAAGTGCATCAGATTGTTTAGAAACTTGGGATGACTCGGACAACATAACGGCTGTAAATGCTCAAAAAGATTGGAGACGTGCTACAAAAATGGTGGCATAGCCACTTAGAAGCTCAATATCAAGGTTTCGAGATCAACAGTTGTCATATGGAAGTAGTAGCAACTGAACCGAGGCTTCAATCCAACAATCCTATAAGTCTATGGATTAGTAACACGTGATCCTGATAAAAGAAGAGAAAGCCTAGTTTCTTAACCCCGTAGGAAGGATAGGATGACTCAGATAAGAAGGCATAAGGTATAAGGAGTAAAAAGAGCCTTACGTTCCATCCCACAATCAATTCCCTTATATAACTAAAGAATTTCTAGACTCAACTTCGACCAGTTTGGCTTGGTAATCCTACAGGCAGTCAGACTCTGATACAAACGCTGTCAGGACCCCGACTCAATGCCACACTGATCTAGCATGTAACACCTCATATCACTTTGCAGCCTCACGCACGGTATTCCCATGGGCGTCGCCTTACCTTGCCCGGGACCGTTTGCGCCTTTTGGCACACGTATATGATAGTGTCGCTAGCATCCATATAACAAGGATCCCGGGATGACATGGCTAGTCGTGAAGCCAAAGTGGCACTAACTTATAGGGACATGCATACATGACCCAGCAACGAACGTGTCGGTCATCAGCGAGTGAATCCGGGCTGTAGCAACTGGGCTAGCAGGACTCTGGTAAACCGAGCTGTAGTAGGCTAACAGGACTCCGGTAGACACCGTGTGACATTTCCCTGAAGGAACAGACACCGGAACGAAGAAGGACACATGCCGGCCAGCCTAAGTGTTCCGGAGCAGTAGCAAGCTACCAAGGCTCAGTGGAAGCACTAGGAGACATTTCCCGGTAAGAGAGGCTACCAAGGATAAACAACTAGATAGTCAGATCCTACACATACCAAGCATTTCAATAACATACACACGATATGCTCGATTTTTTGCAAATACAACATGGCATCACAACATGACTCTACAACTCAAGTATTTATTCAATAGGCTCCGAGGAGCGAGATATTACAATATGGGTCTCTCGACCCGGCATTCAGAGCATACAAGCCAAAGCACATGCGGAAGCTTAACATGTCTGAGTACAGACATCTACAAATGAAAAAGGCTGAGAAGCCTGACTATCTACCAGATCCTGCCGAGGGCACAAGATCGTAGCTAAGGTAACAAGCTCAATGCCGAAGACCACGCGGAACTACTAGTAAGACTAGAGTCTCTCTGCAAAAACATAAATTAAGAAAATGTGAGTACAAATGTACCCAGCAAGACTTACATCAGAACTAACTACATATGCATCATTATCAACAAAGGGGTTGGTGGGGTTTAACTACAACAAGCCAGCTTTGACTCGGTGGCTATCCCGAACTACGACTGCAAGTAACTCTTTTAAGGTGGCGCATGACGAGGATACAGACCCGAGGTAGGGTCATAGGCTCGACCTATATGTCCTACCCAAGGTCACTACCCTAGAAGATGGAAAGACCAAGAGTCAACAGAAGAGCACCAGTCTCGTATGTCGAGTGTAATCCACTCGATGTTCACACCAGTCGACGATCATTACCTGTTGTCACTCGACCACAAGGAAGATCACTCGACCATATCAAAGACCAGAAGTCGGAAGAGCACACAACGCCTGGATATTTACTCCTTAGTCTTCATGAGCATTAAGAGTACTTAATGCTGGCGTCACCAGTAATACCCCTACTTTATGTACATTAGTTCCCTTGTAATGTAGTGGGGCTGGGGTCCTGGTGCATTCTATAACCACGACAGTTGGCGCCCACCATGGGGCTGGTGTCTTAGCGACTTATTGGCGAAGGTGCAAGTTTTTCCGATCATCATCATGGTTTCCGGCGGCGAGATGGTTCAGGGCCACGAGATCCGTCTCGGTGCACTCGTTTTCGTTGTCGACGACTCGGCGTGGCTTCAGGAAGCCCCACTCGATGTTGAGGCACTCCCCGTTCGAGGGGCAACGCACTTTCGCACGTGCGTTCACGGCATCCTTCTCCGGCAGCCGTCGACTCAGTATCAGTCGGCTCCGACCATGTTTTCTCTCCCTGCTATTCGTCGTTGCAAGCGGTCCGGTCGATCACGGCTTCAGTGCTGGGTGAAACACGTGGTGGCTCGACGCTCGATCACCCATCAAGTCGCGGCAATCGAGCCTGACGAAACTCTCCACGGCCTGTTCGATCTGTCGACTGGCTCCATGGAGACTGCATCCGAGTGCGGTAGTAGCGATCCTGCGGCCGAAGTCCTGATGGTCGATGGTCCTCACAGTCCGCCCGGATTCCGCTGCGAAGGCGACGGAGACGGGGGCAGTGGTCCATCGCACGTCCATGAGGAATACGGACCTGAGCCCCTATCTTTGCAGAGGGAAGAACTTCGTCGCCTCAACATGGATGCACTCCATACACCCATCGTTGGAGAAACCCCCGAGGCTCGGGCCTTGGAGGAGGTGCGCCTAGCCAACTTGGCTGAGCGCACCCGACTGGATAACCTTCAGCGTGCTCTCGATGAGCGCGCCCAGGAGTGGGTCCATGAATCCAGTCAACGGCAGCTTTTCCCGCCTTCACCTAAGGCATACCGCACTCTGATTCAGAATCTCACAGCTGCGGCCCGAATAGCAGAGTGGATCCAGCCTTTCGAGTCGGAAGTTGGCAGAGGTCTGATGCAGATCCGGGCCCTGCTCAGGGCAGCAGGAGAGCAAAATATAGCAGTATCTTAGTCGCGGAATAGGATTCATAGCAGATCCATTGCGGCGGACACGGTTTAGTCGGCCCACAGCCCAAGATCGCCTCCGCGGCGTGAAGGCCGAGGGCGGTATGATCATCCACTCGACCGCGACAATCGCCGTCAGGGACCCACGCCTCCTTCGAGGAGTGCGTCATATGTCCCTCGACGGAACGATGATAGGCGCCGTCACAGTGGTGAGCGCAGGAATTTAGTCGACCCAAGGGAACCGGGCTTCGACGCGAGGTCAATCCTCGTTCAAGGCCTAGTCGACCGGAGCAGAGCATACAGAGGAGACCCTGGCAGAGATCATCCAAGTGGTAGTCGAGTGCATGTTTTCGGTCCCGATTGTTTTAGCAGAGCTATCAGGGCAGCAGTGATACCTCCCAACTTCAGGCTGGCTTCCGGGGTCAGTAAGTTCACTGGTGAATCCAAGCCTGAAACTTGGCTTGAAGATTACCGAGTGGATTTGCAGATTGGAGGCGGTAATGATGAGATAGCGATGAAGCATCTTCCACTCATGTTGGAAGGGTCAGCCCGAGCATGGCTGACTCAGTTGGCTCCCGACAGCATTCACAGTTGGGAAGAGCTATCTCGAGTGTTCGTGAGAACTTTCGAAGGCATGTGCAAGCGACCTGGAGGATTGCCTGAGCTGCAGCACTGCGTGCAGAAGCCGAATGAGACTTTGAGAGAGTTCATCCAGAGATGGTCCACTTTGCACCACACCATTGAGAATGTTTCAGAGCATCAAGCCGTGTGCGCCTTCAAGGAAGGCGTCAAATACAGAGAGTTGGTCTTGAAATTCATTCGGACTGGAGATATGACTCTGGCTCAAATGATGGAAATAGCCACCCGATATGCTAACGGGGAAGAAGAGGATCGACTCCGTAGCGAGAAGAGCAAACCAGTCGGACAAGATATCGATGGAGGTAACTCCAGTCAGAAGTAGAAGCGCAAGGCCGAGCCGGCGGCACCCGGAGATATTGCGGCAGTGAATCAAGGAAAGTTTAAAGGAAAACCTAAAGGGCCCTGGGCCCCTAAGAAGGTGAAGGATAAGGAAGGGAATGGCATGCTGGATTTGTCGTGCCACATCCAAACGAAGAAAGATGAGGAAGGTAATCTGATTTACCCAAAGCATACCACCCGGGAGTGTCGACTCCTAATCCAGCAGTTCCAAGAGAAACAACCCAATGAGAAGGAGAAGGAGTCAGACCAAGGTGAAGATGAAGAGGAAGATGATGGTTATCCTAAAGTCAATTCCACTCTGATGATATTTGCTGACGCTGAAAGCAAGAGTCGATTGAAGGTCATCAACAGGGAGGTGAACATGGTCGCTCCTGCAGCGACGACCTCCTACCTGAGATGGTCTCAGATAGCCATTACGTTCGACCAGTCTTACCACCCTGCTCGTGTGGCCACCCCTGGGAGGCAAGCTTTGGTGGTCGACCCCGTGGTTGGAGGCACTCGACTGACCAAAGTATTGATGGACGGTGGCAGCGGTTTGAACATCCTCTATGCCGAGACTTTAAAGGGGATGGGCATTCCGATGTCCAAGCTTAGCGAGAGCAATATGAGTTTTCATGGTGTTATTCTTGGGAAGAAAGCCGAATCACTCGGACAGATCACCCTCGACGTGGTTTTCGGTGACTTAAAGCATTATCGTAAGGAGAAGTTGACTTTTGAAGTCGTGGATTTCCAGAGTGCCTATCTTGCCATTTTGGGTAGGCCAGCCTATGCACGCTTTATGGCTCGACCATGTTATGTGTCCTCAAACTAAAGATGCCTAGCCCCAAAGGCGTGATCACAGTTACAGGCAATCGACAGAAGGCTGAGGAGTGTTTCCAGAAAGGCTCCAAGATCGCTGATGAGCAGATGGCAGCAGTTGAGCTCCAAGAATATCAGAAGAACGCAGATCCGAGTGATCTGCTCAGAACCAAGAAACCTGCCATAGATTCAACATTCCAATTGACTGGTGACACGAAGCCAGTTCATATTCACCCGACGGATCCTAGTGCCGCACCGACCCATATATCAATGACACTTGACAGCAAATAGGAAGAAGTGCTCGTCCAGTTCCTCCATGAGAACTGGGACATCTTTGCATGGAAACCTTCTGACATGCCGGGTGTACCCAGAGGACTGGCCGAGAACCGTTTGCGTGTCGATCCCAGAATAAAACCCTTCAAAGAACATCTTCGGCGGTCCACCGTGCAGAAGAGGAAAGCAATCGGCGAAGAAGTGGCTCGACTGTTGGCAGCTGAGTTCATCCGTGAAATCTACCACTCCGAGTGGCTAGCCAATGTAGTCATGGTTCCTAAGAAAGATAATTCACTTTGTATGTGCATTGATTTCAAGCATATCAATCGGGCCTGCCTGAAAGATCACTTCCCTCTCCCTCGCATCGATCAGATTGTTGACTCGACTGCAGGGTGTGAACGCTTGTCTTTCTTAGATGCATATTCCGGATACCATCAGATCCGACTGTATGGTCCCGATGAAATAAAAACAGCCTTCATCACCCCATTTGGGTGCTTTTGCTATGTCACCATGCCTTTTGGTTTGAAAAATGCTGGAGCCACATTCATGAGAATGATTCAGAAGTGCCTGCTCACTCAAATCAGTCGGAATGTGGAAGCGTACATGGATGACATCATGGTCAAGTCTCGCAAAGGTTCCGACCTATTAACTAACCTCGCAGAAACCTTTGCCAACCTCAGAAGGTACGATATCAAGCTTATCCGTCAAAATGCATGTTCGGAGTTCCAGGAGGAAAGTTACTCGGTTTTCTTGTTTCTGAATGAGGAATCGACGCCAATCCAGATAATGTTGATACCATACTCCGATGAAATGCCCCGTGCGAGTGCATGACGTTCAGAAGCTGACTGGTTGTTTGGCCTCTCTGAGTCAATTCATTTCTCGTCTCGGTGAAAAGGCCTTGCCTCTTTACCGATTGATGAAGAAGTCTGATAAGTTCGAATGGACTGATGAAGCTGAAGCAGCGTTTGCAGAACTCAAAAACCTGCTTTCCACCAAGCCGGTGCTCGCTGCGCCAATCAGCAAAGAGCCTTTACTGCTTTACATTGCAGCCACTGTACAAGTTGTCAGTACAGTACTCACGGTCGAGCGGGAGGAAGAAGGAAAAGCCTACAAGGTTCAACGCCCAGTCTATTATCTCTCTAAAGTTTTGACTCCATCCAAGCAACGATACCCGCATTATCAGAAGCTTGTCTATGGAGTATACATGACCATGAAGAAGGTTGCGCAATACTTCTCTGACCACTCCATTATGGTTGTCAGCGATGCACCACTATCCGAAATTCTGAATAACAGAGATGCAACTGGTCGAGTGGCCAAATGGGCGATTGAACTCCTCCCTTTAGATACCAAGTTCAAGGCAAAGAAGGCCATCAAGTCCCAAGCAATTGCAGATTTTCTGGCCGAGTGGATTGAACAGCAATTGCCGACTCAAGTTCACTTGGAACATTGGACTATGTTTTTTGATGGCTCCAAGATGCTGAATGGTTCAGGTGCTGGAGTAGTTTTGGTATCCCCCCGCAGAGACAGGCTTAGTTACGTTCTCCGGATTCATTTTGATTCCTCCAATAACGAAGCCGAATATGAAGCACTTCTATACGGGTTGCGTATGGCCATTTCACTCGGCGTCCGTCGCCTTATGGTTTACGGCGACTCTGATTTGGTGGTTAACCAAGTCATGAAGGAATGGGATGTCAGAAGCCCAGCCATGACCAGTTATTGCAATGAAGTGAGAAAGCTGGAGAAAGAGGTTTGAAGGCTTGGAGCTCCACCATATACCCCGACTAAAAAATCAAGCTGCAGATGAGTTGGCCAAAATAGGCTCAAAGAGAGAGGCTATTCCCCAAAACGTGTTTCTGGAACATATCCATTCACCTTCGGTTCAAGAAGATCCTTTCACCGAAGAGTCACCGCAGCTCAAAAGTGCCACAGATCCGACTGAAGTCGAAGTCCCGGCCGTGGTTGACTTAATCATGGAGGTTTTGGTCATCACTCCTGACTGGACAATACCATACATTGCATATATTCTTAGGAAGGAACTCCCATAGGATGAAGAAGAGGCTCGACAGATCGTCTGACGGTCTAAAGCATTTACGGTGATAAGAGGACAGTTGTTCAGAGAGAGTGTAACTGGAGCCTGCCAGAAGTGCATCACGCCAGAAGAAGGCTGAATGATCCTTAATGATATCCACTCGGGGACCTGTGGTGACCATGCGTCCTCTCGGACCATCGTAGCCAAAGCATACCGAGCCGGGTTTTACTGGCCGCATGTTAACGAGATGGCAAAGGAAATAGTGGACAAGTGTGAAGGTTGTCAGTTTTATTCCAACATGTCCCACAAACCTGCGTCAGCTCTGAAGACTATTCCACTCGTCTGGCCTTTCGCCATTTGGGGATTGGACATGGTTGGACCTCTGAGGACAGGCAGGTGTTGATTTACTCATGTGCTGGTAGCAGTCGACAAGTTCACCAAATGGATCGAAGCCAAGCCCATCAAGAGCCTTGAAGCGAGCAAAGCCATGAGTTTCATGAGAAAACTTATATTTAGATACGGTGTCCCGCACAGCATCATCACGGATAACGGCTCGAACTTCGATTCTAAAGAGTTCAAAGCTTTTTGCGCCTCCCAGGGCACGAGGGTTGATTATGCTTCGGTCGCCCATTCCCAGTCGAATGGACAAGCTGAGCAAGCGAATGGATTGATTCTCAAAGGTTTGAAGCCTCGGCTAATGCATGACCTCAAGCATGCAGCATTGGCTTGGGTCGATGAGCTCCCATCGGTGCTTTGGGGGCTGAGGACAACCCCCAATCGGTCAACTGGACGGACTCCTTTCTTTTTGGTCTACAGAGCCGAAGCCGTTTTGCCAAGCGATTTGCTCCATAATGCTCCCCGAGTCGAACTCTTCTCAGAAGAAGAAGCAGAGCAAGCTCGACAAGACGCAGTCGACCTCTTGGAGGAGGAAAGAGAGATGGCTTTGATTTGGTCGACCATTTATCAGCAAGACTTACGTCGATTCCTCGCCAAGAACATAAGGGGTCGTGCATTCCAGGAAGGAGACTTGGTCCTCCGAGTGGATCAACAAAAGCCACACAAGCTCGCCCCCGCTTGGGAAGGCCCTTTCGTCATCACCAAGGTTCTCCACAATGGAGCATACTGTCTCTTCAACGTCGAACACAATAGAGATGAGCTGCGCGCCTGGAATGCGGATCTACTCCGCCGTTTCTATTCTTAAATAGTTAAACCGATCGGATGTAATAAGGAATACCTGTTAGTTTGATTACCAAAAGACATAATTTACTCCTTCTGAATGGTTGTTGTTTATTTCTTTTGTGTATGTTACCTTAGCCGTGAATCTATTTCGCCTAAGTCGAAGTGACAAAAATCTTACCGAGTGATGAGTCTGCCTCTCACTTGGGGGCTTAGCTGCAGCCCAGTGCTCGCCTAAGTGATAAAAATCCTACCGAGTGATGACTCTGCCTCTCACTCGGGGGCTTAGCTGCAGCCCAGTGATCACCTAAGTGATAAAAATCCTATCGAGCGATGAGTCTGCCTCTGACTCGGAGGCTTAGCTGCAGCCCAGCGCTCGCCTAAGTGATAAAAATCCTACCGAGTGATGTGCCTGCCTCTCACTCGGGGGCTTAGCTGCAGCCCAGTGCTCACCTAAGTGAAAAAAATCCTACTGAGTGATGAGTCTGCCTCTCACTCGGAGGCTTAGCTGCAGCCCAATGCTCGCCTAAGTGATAAAAATCCTACCGAGTGATGTGTCTGCCTCTCACTCGGAGGCTTAGCTGCAGCCCAATGCTCGCCTAAGTGATAAAAATCCTACCGAGTGATGTGTCTGCCTCTCACTCGGGGGCTTAGCTGCAGCCCAGTGCTCGCCTAAGTGATAAAAATCCTACCGAGTGGAGAGCGATCCTCCCACTCGGGGCTTAGCTGCAGTCTCGTACTTGCCTAAGTTCAAAAAAATCATGCCGAGTGAAGAGCAATCCTCTCACTCGGGAGGCTTAGCTGCAGCCCAGTGCTCGCCTAAGTAATGAAAAATCCTACCGAGTGAAGATCGATCCTCCCACTCGGGGGCTTAGCTGCAGTCTCGTACTCGCCTAAGTTCAAAAAAATCCTACCGAGTGAAGAGCAATCCTCTCACTTGGGAGGCTTAGCTCCAGCCCAGTGCTTGCCTAAGTAATGAAAAATCCTACCAAGTGGAGAGCGATCCTCCCACTCGGGGGCTTAGCTGCAGTCTCGTACTCGCCTAAGTTTGAAAAATCTTACTGTGTGAAGAGCAATCCTCTCACTCGGGAGGCTTAGCTGCAGTCTTGTACTCGCCTAAGTTTCGAAAACCTTACCATGTCGGTCGACTGGAACATCGAGACCATTGCTAAGTACCTTGCTGATGAGCTGATCAATGTCGCGCAGGGATCAATAGATCAGTTGATCAGAACGTCAAGACCATTGCTGGGTGCCTTGCTGGATGAGCTGATCAATGCTACTCAAGGATCACCCAACCGGTCGACTGGAACGTCAAAACCATTGCTGAGTACCTTGCTGATGAGCTAATCAATGCTACTCAAGGATCACCCAACCGGTCGACTAGAATGTCAAGACCATTGCTGAGTGCCTTGCTGATGAGCTTATCAATGCTACTCAAAGGTTGCTCGATCAGGCGACTGGCCACCCTTCTCTAGAAGCTGCATTAAGCAAACAGACAATAATTCGATAGAAAGGTGAATTTCATTCGAAGACAAACGCAATATGTGGGGTGATAAATCCGAAGTTTCCTAGCCGCAAAATAAAGTGCTCGGGCGTCAGGCCCGAAGGAGTTTTAACGGTTACAAATCCACTCGGCATTCCGAGGCAAATAAAGCGGTGGCAGAATGTTTTTTAATCACTCGGCGGGAGGAGGATTGGCCGGGTCGCAGAAGCTGTCAAGATCGATGCTGTCAATGATGCGAGTGGCTGCCTCGAGGAAGGTGTCCATGAAGTCCTGGAAGGAGTGCTTCTTGGTGTTCGCCACCTTGAGGGCTGCTAGCTTGTCTTCCTTTGCCTCCTTGCAGTGCACTCGGACCAAAGACAAAGCGATGTCAGCACCGTAGCGGGTAGAAGATTTCTTCCACTCTTGTACTCGGTCTGCGATCTGATTTAGCTGAGTCATCAAAGACTCGAGGTCTTGAAACATTTCCACCTGAGGCCAGAGTTCAGCGTCCACTCGGACCATCGCCGCCTTCAGCCGAGCCAGATAGTCAACTGCACCATCCAAGCGTGATTCCAGTCGGAGCAAGTTCATCGCGG
The DNA here is from genome assembly GCA_963921465.1 of Triticum timopheevii. Classification (NCBI taxonomy): domain Eukaryota; kingdom Viridiplantae; phylum Streptophyta; class Magnoliopsida; order Poales; family Poaceae; genus Triticum; species Triticum timopheevii. The sequence continues at coordinate 558,753,375 of OY997264.1, read as the reverse complement.
CTTCGTCCTTCATGGGGCAGTTGATAGGGTCGAGACCTGTCTCGGCCCGTCCAGTTTCAGCCTCGAAGTCCCGACAGAGTTCTGTTTCATCACAACAAACAATGAGTCGACAATATTGCAAATCTCAGTCGACGGCAGTTATTTAACGGAACAGACATACCCTCAAGCTTCAGGACAAGCTTTGCCACGAGTTGCTCTAAATGAGACTCTAGCTTGCCAGTCTTGGTCCTGAGGCCTTCGACTTCAGCGGTCAAGGTCTCCTTGTCCTTCTGCAGTTGCTCAACTTCATGATTAGCGTCCGAGACAGCCGTCTTCAACATCGTGTTCTCATCCTCCAACTTGCCGACTGAAGCCAGCTTCTTGTCCGCAAGCTTCATCTTCTCGCGCGCTTCCTTCTAAGCGGCTGCAAGGTCCAGATCCTTCTGCTCCAGAGCTTCCTTCATCCTCTCTAAAGAAACAACACTCTTCAAACGAGACTGGAGTTTGTGATTTTCACTATGCACATCTGCTTATGCGAATTCATTCAGTTCAAAGAGACTGAAAGAAAATCCAGTGCCAAGTGTAAAGCTACAAAGCAGACAAAATGGCCGAGTGATTACCTCCCATGATGGATGTTTCTTCTTGAGCTTTCTTCAGATTCTTCTACGCAAGTTTGAGATCAAGTTCCACACTGATATGCTTCTTCTTTAATTCGGTGAGCCGAGCTCCAAGATCACAAGACCTCTGCAGCCAGAAGGACAGACATGTCAGTCGACACATACAAACAACAGTGAAAGAGAAGGTTTACTCTAAGACTACTGCCGAATCAAATATTCAACAGTAGTCTCGGGGACTACACCCAGTGGGTGCACTTAGCATGCCCCCACTAGATCAGATCAATACTCAGTAAAAAAACAGGATCAACAAGGATCGATACTCATCAGACCTCAGTCGACTGCCAGCAGCCGACCGTGGTCTCGGGGACTACACCCAGTGGGTGCACTCAAAGTGCCCCCACTGATTCGAAAAGTGCAAAATTAGAGATTTCTTGAGTTCTAAATGAAGGAACACCCAGTGGGTGATCAGATATAAAGCAAACGTTCAAAAGTTCAGTCGAAAGTTTACTAACCTGAACATTGGTCTGAAGGGCAGTGCTGGCATTGTAGGCTATCTGACTAGCCTCATGCATCACCTTCACCTGCTCCATGACAAGATTTTCCTGGCGAAGAGCTTCCCTAGCGGCACTAGGTGAATCATACGGAGTTTGATATGTAGCAAAGAGGGATGGCTCCAGAGGGGTCAAAGTAGTGGCCGGGTCAGACGAATGGAGTTGCACTGGTGCAGCAGGTGTTTGTGCAGTCGACCCTAACGGATGATCAGTCGTCAACGGGTCGGCAAATGTGACGTTAGTCCATGCTGTCGCCTCAGGTGCCGGCGTCGACTGAGGGATTTGGACTTCAAGTCTCCTTCTGCTCGAACCTCCACTCTTCTTCTTCCTCTCTTGTGGGGGCACTTCTTCCTCCTCGTCATCAAGAAGCACATCGATATCTTGCAGAGCTACATAAGAAGAGAAGCACCAAATTTTCAGTCAATCGACCACCCACTCAGTTAAACATGACTGAGTTGAATGAACTTACCAGCCCGTGAGGTGGCTTCTTCGTCTTCTGGTGCCTTGTCAATGTCCATGTCAGTGGCAGTGGAGGTGGGGCTGAAAGGACACAAGAACTAGTCAGTCGGATCAGGGAAACCTTCAGTCGACTTACAGAAACGCAAACAAGATACCCACCTTGAGGCAATGGGGACGTCCATCTTGATGTGCGGTAGTGTCTTTCGGGTCTTGGAAGGGGCGACTTTAGGCTGCTTAGCCACCTTCTCCGTCGGCTCCGGAGTCGACGTCCGAGTGCGCTTCTGGGTGGTGGCGCTTGGAGCCACACTCTTCACTCAACCGCCGGATGGATCGTGTTGCTGCTTGGATCGACACTCAGAGCACGGCGGCGAGTCGACCTCATCCTCCTCGTCCGACTCCTCGCTCTCTTCCTCCTCCTCCTCTCCTGGGGACACCCATTCGCCACTCTCCTCCGTGCTGTCCTCCCCCTCCCGGTCCTGCACCAAGGACTGTTCGCCATTGGGCATTCAGTACATCTCTGTGAATACCTGCAAAGCAAATTGACCAAAACAAGAGTCAGTCAACACCACACAGTCAAAATGCAAGCAGAAAACAATCGGAACGGAGAAGGTACCTTGTCGGGTGGGTTGTCGCTTCCGAAAGGGGCGACTCGCCTAGATCCTCTTGGGTTATCTTGATTGCCCGTGATACCCTTCAACCACAAGGCCACGGTGTCGAGCGACACTTCTTCTGGATGGACCCGAGTGGTGTCACCCGGTCCAGAGTACAACCACATCGGGTGGTCACGGGACTGGAGAGGCTGGATACGCCGAGCGAGGAACACCTCCAGCAAGTCCAGGCCAGTGACACCATCATTAATGAGCTCGACCACTTGGTCCACTAACATCCTCGTCTCCATGGTCTCAGCAGCAGTAACCTTCAGCGGAGTAGGAGTCTGGACACGGTCGAATGTAAAAGGAGGGAGATCGGTCGACTGACCCGGAGTCGCCACGTCCCTGCAGTAGAACCAGGTCGATTGCCAGCCCCTGACGGATTCAGGTAGGATCATAGCGGGGAAAGCACTGCTATTCCTCTTTTGGATACCTAAACCCCCGCACATTTGGATAACATGGGTTTTCGAGTCACTCGACTTCACCTTCTTAACCGACTGGGAATGAATGGTGAAGATGTGTTTGAAGAGACCCCAGTGCGGTCGACACCCTAAGAAGTTCTCGCACATCGACACGAACGCGGCTAGATACGCGATGGTGTTGGGGGAGAAGTGATGGAGCTGTGCCCCAAAAAAGTTCAAAAACCCTCGGAAGAAAGGGTGCGGAGGAAGCGAGAAGCCCCGGTCTACATGAGTGGCGAGCAAGACACACTCACCCGGTCGAGGTTGCGGCTCCGTCTCTCCCTTCGGCAGCCTCGCCGCCCCCACCGCAATCAGCCTAGTCTCCTCCAGCTCAGTCAGATCCTCCTGCCGGATCGAAGACCGGATCCAATCACCTTGGATCCAGCCTGGTAGCAACCCCGAGCGCGATGATGATCCGCGGCTTGGTTTCTTGCCCTTTGACGCCCCCGTTGCCTTCTTGGCGCGCACTAGCGCCGTTGTCTTGTCCTTCACCATGGTGGGAAAGCGGCGGTGTCTGGGGCAAAGGCGTTTGGTACGGCGGAGGAGCAGATGAGGGAGAAGAAGAAGCAGGCGTGCACAGTGCAAGCACCCCGGCCCCGTCGCCTTATAAAGGCTCACTTCCGAGTGACTGACACGTGGGGCCGGGCAATCCCATCAAATCCGGGTCCCCCTTTTTTCGGCGCCCTCCTACAGTGCATGCAGCGAACATGGCAAAAAAGGTGGTGTGATAATTGAGGCATCTCGGCTCATCCGGGTCCCCCTTTTTTCGGCGCCCTCCTACCCGCGCGCGCCTCCGAAATTTCATATCCCGCAGAATCCGGAATTCCCCGCAGACAATCTCGCCCAAGATCTCACGCTCCCACACGACACTCGACGCATGAGGCCACCAGTTCAATCGACGACTTCCTGAATGGATCAAGGCAACCGCGTTGACTCCGAAGTATCAACGCAGGCGTTCAGTCTAACAGGAAACACTCGCGGAGACACAAAACACAGGACAGGTCCAACGTTGTCTTATTTTCCTCTCACACCTTAATCCATTCGGGGGCTACTGACGAGGATACAAACCCGGGGTAGGGTCATAGGCTCGACCTATACGTCCTACCCAAGGTCACTACCCTAGAAGATGGAAAGACCAAGAGTCAACAGAAGAGCACCAGTCTCGTACGTCGAGTGTAATCCACTCGACGTTCACACCAGTGGACGATGATTACCTGTTGTCACTTGACCACAAGGAAGATCACTCGACCATATCGAAGACCAAAAATTGGAAGAGCACACAATGGCCGGATATTTACTCCTTAGTCTTCATGAGCATTAAGAGTACTTAATGCTGGCGTTACCAGTAACGCCCCTACTTTATGTACATTAGTTCCCTTGTAATGGAGTGGGGCTGGGTCCTGGCGCACTCTATATAAGCCACCCCCTCCTCTGGCACAAGGGTTCGCACCCTCTGTAATACAACACACATAATCCAATCGACCACCTCTAGGCACCGAGACGTAGGGCTATTACTTCCTCCGAGAAGGGCCTGAACTCATAAACCTCGTGTGTACATCTTCGCCATAGCTAGGATCTTGCCTCTCCATTCCTACCCCCCTTTCTAGTATCAGACTTAGAACCACGACAGCGCACACGAGTCCACATATTCACCATATCAATAGACCACTATGGATCCGCTCCCGTCTCCCTACGAGAATGCCACCCATAGCACTCACGCTTATCTTGCGTATTTTAGGGTATCCACTTTCACTTGTCTATGAACTGTATAGGCAACCCAGAAGTCCTTTACCGCGGACACAGCTATTCGAATAGATGATGTTAACCCTGCAGGGGTGTACTTTTTCACACACGCTCTCACCACTTACCACAGTTTACACGACATGTACTCGGCAACCTTCAAGCGCAAGCCCAACGAGGGTGTCGGCCACAGCCTACCTAAACACTCAAGTCTCTAGTCCAGGTTATCGCCTGTTCAGGTTCCATCCGTAGGGAGTTCGGCCGAGGTTTCCACATACGGCCCCGAACGATGTGTATAGGGTTCCGCGACACCAAACGGGCGCCCGGCATACCCGGCCACGTGCCTACCGCATCACAGCCCACCCCTCGGGCCAGCGCTGCACACGGCCTCCAGCATACTACAAACACCAGAAACTACTTGCAACTCCTGGACAGAGGACAAGGGTGGTTAAGAAGTTGAGAGGGGCACTTAAGCATTCCAATGCGTGGTAGTAACTGGTCATGGATCACAAACACAGAACTCAGTTCCTAAGGATGGTTTCAATGAGACAACCCACCATGTAATCCCACATGGCCTCTCACCGCTACCTTTACCAAATCATGTTCACACACTTAGCTCACCACGGTAGGACATGTTCACAACCTTCCAATTCATCCCCGATGAATCAGACCAGACTCAACTCTAAGCAGTAGCAGGCATGGCAATCAAGCATGAATGAGTAGGCACATCAGGGCTCAAACAAATCCTACTCATGCTAGTGGGTTTCATCTATTTACTGTGGCAATGACAGGTCATGCAGAGGAAAGGGGGTTCAACTACCATAGCAAGTAACACATGAGTCGTTGTTGTCCTAATGCAGTAAAAGAGAGCAGGAGCGAGAGAGTGGGATTGTATAGGAATGAACAAGGGGGTTTTGCTTGCCTAGCACTTCTGAAGATAGTATAGTTCTTCATCGGTGTCTGCGATCTCGTCGTCGGTACCACGTCTATTGAGGGGGGGCAAACACCGACAAACAAGGAAGGACACAATCAATGCAATGTACAGTATGATGCATGATCATGACATGGCAATATGCTGTGGTTTAAGCTAATGCAACTAGCAACAGGTTAAATGGAGTTGGTTTGAATCTAAGATTCAAATTCAAACTCCATATATGACATTTCAAATGCCATTAATTCAAGTTGTTGTATACAGCAGCTTTAAGTTGCTCAAACATGCATGAAAATTCCATAAACAGATTCTTTGGATTTTTCTGATCATTTTTCATTTGGAGTTACGGTTCAATTTCTATGATTTTTAGAAGTTTTGGACATTTTCTGGAATAGAATAAACCTAGAAAATACATTACTGCGTCAGAATTGCGTCACTATGACGTCAGCGGTCAACGGAGACGGTCCAGGTCAAACCTGACCAGTGGGACCCGCCTGTCAGTGACTAACCTAACTAATCCAAATTAATTAGTGCTAAACTAATACTAATCTAGTTTAGTTAAGAGCATGGGCCCACACGTCAGTGAGTCAGGGGGAGTCAAACTGGGGTCAACCCGGGTCAAAGAAGGTCAAACCCGCCAGTGACTCGACGCTGGCGAGGCCAGACGCGGCGGGGCACCTCGGATTTCACCTACAGGGCATCGTTCGAGGTGCCGTTGGGCTCTATGGGTAGCTGGCGCAACGACACGTCCGTTGGTGGCCGTGGCTGGGCCTGGGGTGGCCAGAGTCAACAGTGGCGTGCTCGGTTGCGGCCGCCGGAGTTCGGGCGCAAGCGGGGACGCGGTTGCGGTTGCCATGGCGATGTCCGTTTAGCACCTACGACGTCTACGTGGTGCGGTGAGTTTGATGGGCGCATGCCCGGGACCAAATGGTCACCGGAGCATCACCGGAGATGAGCGCGGGCGGCGGCATGTTCGGTTGTAGGCGAGGCGACGGCTACGGTGCATGAGGGAAAAAACGGAGAGGGGGAGCAGGAGCAGGGGCTCACGGTGTGTGCGACGAGCTGCTCAGCAGGCTCGGGGAGGTCAGAGGCGAGCGGGGCGGTGGAGGCGATCTCGTCGTCAAGAGGTCGAAGACGAGCTCGGTTAAGACGCTCGGGGGCCTCCGGCGGGGCGTGGCTCAGTGAGGCGGTCGAGGAAGAAGTGGCGTAGCTTCTGGGTGCGTCGGCGAGGCGTGGGGTGGCCGGTGGCTGCGGGTTTCACGTCGGCACAGGCGCGGCAGCGTCGGCCATGGTGAGGAGAAGCGAGGGAGAGAGGCAGGGGGGCGTGTGAGGTGTCCTCGGGGTCGGGGCGTTGCCGCGGAGGCGTTTCAAGGTGTCGCGCTGGCACGAGCGAGGGCATGCAGGCAGGGAGGTGGCGTGGCGAGCTCGGCCGCGTCGCGGTGTCCCTCCTCTTCCTACTGGCAGAGGTAGGTGATGACTGGCCCAGGCCAGATGGGACGGGCCAGCCAGGTAAGTGGCCTCTGGCCTTTCTCTCTCTCTCTTTTCTAAATTGTTTTCTGTTTTCTAATTTTCTGCAACTGTAGGGCTTTATTAAAAATACTAAAAGGTTTCCATAAATCCTGAAAATAATTGTGGGCTCTGTTTGGATTATTCCTAACAGCCCTCACTTAAATCCAAAATTATTTGGGCATTTGAATTATTTTATAGCATTTAAATGCCCAAATGCAAATAGGTAATGATTTAATCCAGTGACCTTATGTGTCCTAGAAAAATGTGAACCAATTTTGTGAGAGGTTCTAACCCAGTACAAAAATGATGGACATTTTAGAAGGGCATTTCAGGTTCAATGAAAAAGATTTTAGTAAACCCTAGTTGTTTTCAGGGGGTGCTTGTTGTTCTGTCATCCCCATTTTAACTTTTTGTGAAAAGTAAACATGATGCAACACCAGATGCTAGCACTAGGCACTACTAGAACTAGGGATGTGACACACATTTATCCTTTACATATAAGTGTTAGATACAATTTCATTGCACATACAAGTTTTCAAGCATAAAAACAACAATATATTCAAAAGAAATAACTTGATAGGAAATTGTGCCTAATGCTAAACCACAACTTGACAACATTAATGTAAATATATATGACCAAGACATACTTCCATAATACATCAAGTAACATGGATTCCACAAAAAGTTTTAGCTTCAGATACTGATCTATCTTTGTCTTCGTACCCTTTTTCTTCTCCGGACTTGAGTGTGATGCCTTTCTCTTATTCATGGCTCTTGACCAACAATTTTCGAACCATCATATTTAGCTTTTTATTCCATAATAAATCTGTAATGGGTCTTCACCCATATTGTCAGCAAGTTTATGAGGGAAAGAAAGCACAATAACTGGATTGTTGCTTGTTCAATTTCAACTTAGCATTTCTAGACAGTTATGGTAATTAAAGCTCATATATTGTTTCCAAAAGCAATGCTAAGAATGACATACACAGAACTGTAATAGGTAAAGTAGGAAAATTAAACCATATACTCTGAAACATATTGTAGAAAGAGAAGCATGCATCACACTTCCTTGAAATTTGAGCACAAGTGAACATTCATTTTTGTTGAGCCTGCTATTTATCTATGGAGGAGCATGGATAAGAAAAGACCGAAATTTAGAATATATATGCAAATTCACATATTTTTTTTCTAAAATCCAATGGAAATGTGTTGGTCCACTGGTCTATCAGGACGGTATTCTCATATTCCAGGGAATACGAGATTCATACAAAAAGAAAACATGGGACATAGGTGGGGAATGTCTTTACGACAAAGCAAGTAACTAATCAAGAAATAAGCCTGCTCATTCCATTTTTCTGGAGTAAACATTGCGATGGCACACAACGGCAAGGCAACAAATCGGAAATTTAACAGCTCCACGTGATTTGAGTAGCCCAAACAGAACCTTCGCATATGTACATATGTAGCCATATGGAGCATAACCATATGTAAAAAGGCAATTCTAGGAACACTTCATTTCAAAAAGCAAGTCAGGCAACTAATAGTTTTTATAATAAAACCTCTATGGATAGAAGAAAACAACTTCCAACGATTCAACTGTACAGACTAAAAAGTTCACCGGGAAATGAGAAGAGTCGGCAAAATATATTAAGTTACAGAAGAAGCACCAGAAATACAGTAGTCACTACTAGAATTAGCTTCTTTGCCGTCCGCCATGGCGGACGGCAAAGGCATACAAGGTGAACGACAAAGACCTTTACCATCCGTTAGCTGACGGCAACAGGTCCGACTGAATAGGCTACGACAAAGGCTTCTTTGCCGTCAGCTGGCGGAGGGCAAAGATGAAATGATCTTTGCCGTCAGCCGGCTGACGGCAACGGTCCTGGACGGCACACGTGACAATGTCTGGCCATTAGGGGGCTAACGGTGAGCTTTGCCGTCAGCTGGCGGACAACAAAGTAACCAAATAGGACAGCCCCCAGGTTGTACAGTGAGCTGCCATGTGGCATCTTTGCCGTCTGCTGGCGGAGGGCAAATTTCTTTGCCGTCCGCCAGCGGACGGCAAAGATCCTGGATAGCGCTTGTATTTTTCTGTTTTTTTAAATTCATTCAATTTGAACACACAAGTTTCAACACACAAATTTCACAAAAGACATATCCAACACAAAAGTTTCATCATATATACATACATAACCAACACATAGTTCCATCCATACATATTACAAAAGTTTCACATTGTTCATCCAACACCGTTATCCATCCATCCATATAACAAGTTCCATCCATGCAAGTTCATCAATGCAAAATAAAAGCAGGAAGGGAAAAGAAGCACTCCGTCCATGCAAGCTTCCATGAATTAAATGAGATCTACAAAATGGGAAACAAGAAAGTTAGAAGAAGAAGAAGAACATGAAGAAGAAGAAAATGAAGAAGAAGAAGAAGAAGAAGAAGAAGACTAGAATAAGACGTAAGCATACTTAGGTAAAATGGAGCTAACCTAGCTAATTATGCCATCTTTGAGTGAACTAAGCATATTATGCCATCTTGGTCATTTAGGAGCTAACCTAGGTAAACTAGGTCATTTTGGAGCTAACCTAGGTAAACTTGGTTATTTTGGAGCTAAGCTAGGTAAACTAGGTCATTTTGGAGCTAACCTAGCTAAAATGGATCATATTGGAGCTAACCTAGGTAAACATGATCATTTTGGAGCTAACCTAGCTAAAATGGATAATATTGGAGCTAACCTAGGTAAACTTGATCATTTTGGAGCTAACCTAGCTAAAATGGATCATATTGGAGCTAACCTAGGTAAACTTGGTCATTTTGGAGCTAACCTAGCTAAAATGGATCATATTGGAGCTAACCTAGGTAAACTTGGTCATTTTGGAGCTAACCTAGGTAAACTAGGTCATTTTGGAGCTAACCTAGCTAAAATGGATCAAATTGGAGCTAACCTAGGTAAACTTGGTCATTTTGGAGCTAACCTAGGTAAAATGGATCATATTGGAGCTAACCTAGGTTAAATGGGTCATTTTGGAGCTAACTTAACTAATGGTGCCATTTTTGAGTTAACTAAGCATAATTATGCCATTTTTTAAACAAGTAAGCCAAGTGTATGTCATTATTGAGCAAACCTAGGAAACTAAGCATATTAGGGATAACTTAGCATATTAGAGCTAACTTATGTCATTTCGGAGGAAACAAAGCTATGTATATATAAATCATTCTGGAGATCTGACATACCTGACATAGTTCACTCCTCATTCTTCTTCTCCTTCTCCTTCCTCATCCTGATGCGCCAAGAGCGGCGAGGCAGTGGAGGCAGTGGGATGTAGTCCTCTACCACAATTGGCATGGTCATGTCGCCCGGCTGTGGGATCGCCGACGCCACCACCATCACGAGGTCATTGTCAGGCACCACCACCATCGCGAGGCCATCTTGAGGCAGCACCATCGCTAGGTCATCCTCAGCCACCACCATCTCTTGCCCATTGTCAGCCACCACCGTCACTACGTCATCCTCAGCCACCACCATCTATTGCCCATCATCATCCTGCACCTCCTCATCCCCGCTCTGCTCCACTTCTTCCCCACTCCATTCCGGATCATCCTCACTGCTGCTTTTGCTGCAGCCAGAGTTGCTGCTGCTTTGGCTGTAGCCAGAGTCACTACTGCTGCTCCCATTGCCTGACCAAATGCAACAATGACCATTAACAATCAATGTGAGACAAAGAAAAATGTAGAGGAAGAAGAGGCAGAACATACTGGCATCATCGTCGTCCTGGCGACACATAGTCGTGTTGAACACCTTCACGGTGAGCATGGGGTCGCTGTCTTACCTGAAGAGAAGGAAGTACCCGTACCGCAGGTCGTAGGCACGGTAGAACTGCTCCCAGCCATGACACAGGTACATGTGTCCATACCTGATCACCAACTCCACGTCCCAAAGCCTGCAAAGCCCGCTGCCGGCTTATTGCAGCTTCACATTCTTTGGCCGATGGCCGTCCAGCATCGTCATAAAAGTGTCAGGAAACCTCTGCAGTTTGGGACAAGGAGTGATTTAGCAAATAGCAGAGTTATCATAATGAGATGGGTGAAGGGGAGATCTCTCCTTTTATATACCTGCCTCTTGGAGGAAGTCCCAAGTATGGTACTTAAGAACTCGAAAGCATCCAACTCGTACTCTGGTGTGGCAGAGCAGAGCCTGCGGTGACAGCCTCTCCCCATCTCTAATAAGCAGCAGAAGAGACCAATTAGTATCTAGAAGCATATCTATAAACATAGAGCCAAGTTTCTAGACATGAAAGAAAACTGAGAAAAAAAAAGCAATGCACTTGTGCTCAACAACATCAACAACCCTTAATTAATTTGGTAGGTTAGTTGGCAATGGTAATTGGCACCCTTCAAAACTAGGGATTTCTTTAGACGTGAAAGAAAACTAAAAATGTTGAAAAAAAGAGCACAGTAATCTAAAAATAGGGGGAAAATACACTTCTTCTTCCTCCTCTTTATTTATCTTCTTATTATTATTTTAGGTGGTGTGATCACATTGGAATACTTGTGGCAAAAATCAAAGTTGCACCATATTTTAGGTGGCTCTAGGTGCCACACACCAATCAAACAAACATACCTCAAATCAGAAACTAAGGGTAGTGTCCTAAAATCAATTTACTTTGTATGCAAATCAGAACAAGTACCACATCACATTACCATAGGATCCTATTACAGAAAAGGTATGTAAATGCAAGCTTGGGTAAGACATTATAACCATACTGCAATCTTATACTTGCTCAACTATGATCATCGGAGATGCAACTAATATACGAGTTTGAGGCACACACACACCTCAACAATGATGTTGCCACTTGCCAGGACCGCATACTCAGGTGTGATCAGCAGCTGGATTATACACCATGCATCACATCAGTGCACCAGCACCACATTTCAGTAGCGGGCTATGCATCTTGATCTACTGGTGTGTATCAGCAAGCTAGCAGAGTCAACCTAGTTATCAGGTTCTATTCGCACGGACACTAAGAACTTCCAAGTCTGGATTAGCTATCATAATCAATTCTTGCACTGCAATATAAGGCTCTCTGCTCTAAACCTAAACTAAAGTAAACCTAAACTAAACCAAACCTAAAGTAAACCTAAACTAAACTTAAAATACAGAAACAAAAACAGAAAAGATACAAGAGGTCTCACCGGGTGGAGGAGGGGGCGTCGGAGGGGTGGGGCGGCCACGATGGTGGAGGAGAGGGGCGCCGGGGTGGTCGGGTGGAGGAGGGGGCGCCGGAGCGGCGGGGCGGCCGTGGTGGTGCAGCAGAGGCGCGCCGGGGCCGCCGGGTGGAGAAGAGGGCGCCAGAGCGATGGGGCGTCCGCGATGGTGGAGCAGAGGGGCGCCAGGGCCGCCGAGGTGGAGGAGGGGGTGCCGCGGCGACGTGGATGGCGTGGGGCGGCGGGGGCTCGGGCACGGGGTAGGCCGGGGCGGCGTGGCACGACGACGGGGATGGCACGGGGTGGGGAAGGGGGTCACCGGGGCTGCTGGGGCGGCGCGGCGACGGGGGTGGCACGAGGCGGTGGCGGTGTGGCACGGGGCGGCGGCGGGGTGGCGCCGGGCGGTGGCGGCTCGGGCACGGGCGGAGAGAGAGAGGGACAGATAGGGATTTGGGGCACTGGCGGGCGTCGATGGATTTTAGTTAGGGCACGGTTCTTTGCCGTCTGCTAGCAAACGACAAAGATCCTAGCTAATGGACGTTAGTTTGGCCACTTTCTTTGCCATGTGCTAGCGGATGGCAAAGAAAGTGTCCGCTAGGTGATACTCGTTAGTTGCCACCCTCATTCTTTGCCATCCGCTAGCGGACGGCAAAGATTCTATGTCGTCCGCTAGCGGACGACAAACACGGTCTTTGTCGTGAGCTCTTTCTTTGCTGTCAGCTTCTATTAAGCTGAGGGCAAAGACCTTGTTTGCCGTCAGCTAGCAGACGGCAAAGATCCTGATTCGAGTAGTGAGTGGCTAGTTTGGCACGAAACCTACATATATTCGAGTGCATTTCACATCCTCTAGGCCATCGTTCTCACACACTTTTACCAAGTAGAAACCTACATATATTCGATCTCTAAAAGAAACCTGACACGAATCATCTGCTACTCTAGAAATCAGATTTATCACGGCTAACCAACATGGAATGAGCAAGCTTCTTTCTTGATTAGTTACTTGCTTTTCCTTAAATATAGTCCCAATGTCCCACAAATTACGTAACTAAAACATCAATAGTTTTGTGTAATCCCAATGTAGAGATGAAAAACTGAACCACCATGAAAGTAAGTAGGAAAGAGCAAACCTTGAGCAGGAGAACAAAGAAACAACATCGCAGCAGGATCGTCTGGCCCCATCTCACCTCCTCATTGCGGCCTGATTGGTAGCGTCTGATTCAGAAAGTTCTGTGACCACAAGATTCACAATAGATCAAAGTACATCTAAGAATACATACAACATTAGAGGCATTTGGGCTACACAATTCTTGCATAGATGGGTAGGGGAGAGAGAGAAAGAGATCATGAGCGGAGGGGAAAGAAGGACTGGGGAAGCTCATCCTGATATGCACCCCTATACAGAAATGATGCAACCTACACACACAAGGCATTGTTACATCTTAACAAGGACTGTCATGATATAGAGATGAGCAAACATCATTTATCTTTCCAGCGATCAAATAAGCTTGTACATAAAAGGAGTTTTACAGTTAAAATAAAAGGCTACCGTATATGATTGTAAATATGACAATCTTAACTAAATGAATAATTCATTTGTGCGTTTTAAAAGGATCGGTAGCTTCCCCAATTTCGCTGGTCAACGCACCAAAACCTGGACACATTCTACGAATGAGAACAACAATCTTAAGAAGTGAACTCAAGGACCCACGTTTTGTTCCTCTGACCTACAACAGCAAGCTAAATAACACCTAGGTTGTGTTTTATCTCATCACACAAAGAATGTAAATCATCACTCCATAAGATCAAGATTGGCTATTTATTCTACTTCTGCCCCCAACGCATGAAAATGCAGGTCCGTTTGGAATCTACTCTCAAGTCAAGTATTTTCTTAAGCAAATAGGCACATAGTATAAAACCAAACCAGACCCCCACCTCCATATATGCTTCATAGATAGTTGTTTACCAATTCTAGTTCTGTTTGAAACATCAATCATAAATAGCTACTGATTCATTTCTAAAATAGAAGCGCACCAAAAAATAACTATTTGAAATTACAAATAGGGATGGTCCAATAGATGACCTCTTGATTCCATAGGAATCGCAAAATCCAAAAAACTGATAGAATTATAATTTTATAAATGCTCGCGACCTTAAAGTTAACAATCTCCTCAAATTAGCATACAGAGCTAACATAAACTTAAGCAAGACTGTTCAAATGATCATGGTACATGGTGGATTTATCATAATTGATATTTGGCTGGAAGTGGATAAGTTCTACAGATATTCTGAAGCTCATTTTTAGTAGTCAGATAAATCGACCTGATGTAGCCGCCTCCAGACGCCCGCCAACACCCACGACATGCCACCATGGACGACGTGCACCTGATTCCACCAGGAAGCCAATCTTGTACCATCGCTAGTGTGCGCGCGCGCCTGAAGTGCACGGTGAGGCAGATCTTCCCTTCGTGGTACATCTTCATCCATATCACATCCACAACAAGAATCACAATCTACAATCAGGAATCCACCCATGTAGACAGTACGAAAAAGAAAACATGATGCAAACCTTGTGGGACTTGACATCGAGCGTGCGGAGCTCAATCACGTGCGCGACCTGGGGTGAGCGACGGGGATGTTGAACTGGATGGGGAACTTATAGCGATAGAGGTTGTGGATGTACTAGCGGGTGCCCTATGGGTTGGCGGCAGAGATGCGGAACCAGTGGTTGTCCTTGGCCTTGTTCACCGAGGTGTAGGCGATGAGGGCCGGTACTCCTCCTTGAGCCACCACCATGTATCGCCGTCCCATGGACCCGCCCATGTCGACAGCAACGGGATCTCGCCCATGATGCTCTTCATGGCCTGTCACATCCCTCCATCGCCCCCTCACCTTCTTGATTTCCAATGCTCCGCCTTTGCCTTCCTCTCCTCTACCGAGGACTCGCCATGGCTCTCTGGCCCTGCCCTTTGAATTTGTTCACAAACGAACGAGACGAAGTCTGGGTGGGGTGGAAGAGGTGGGGCTCGGGGTGGAGCATGTGAGGATGGAGGAGGAAGAGCTCGGGGCAGACATAGACAAAGGAGGAAGAGCTCGTACCAGGCATGGAGGACGGATGCGGGTGGGGCGGCGGCTAGGGTTTGTGTGGCTGAAACGAGTGAGGGAGGAAGGAGGTGGGGGCGTGCGGCTGTGGGGTTTGGGCAACCAATGGGCTTTTCGGGATGAATGACCAATCGCACCGTTTCACCCCGCACCCAGCCAACACATCGCGACCCCATCGACGAAGCGGCCCACTCGTCATACACGCATGAAAGAAATAGCAAGGTGAAACACGCAGTGAATATCTAACGGATGAGGAGAGCCGAGGTGAGGATTTTTACCCCGATCTAACGGCCATGAATGGCCCAATCGGGGGAGCATCCTGGAGGCAAGTTGGCTAGGGTCCTTATATGTTTAAATAGGGTAGTCCAACATTATCCAATTCTTGTCCATGTATGTATGGTGCAGTGGCGGACCTAGACAAAGAATGGTGAAGGGGCGAAAGGGCGAAAGGAAAGTACACACATTCTGAGGGGGCCAAAGATTATACTTTTACTAATTAAGCACCTCCCAAAAAAAATCTTCGAACATTTTGTTAACATTGGGGGGGGGGGGGGGGGCATGGCCCCTGCAGCACTACATGTAGCTCCGCCAGTGGTATGGTGTTTGTTTCTTTTTCAGTTTTCGCATCCAAATAGCCAGTTAGTATGAGTTCGTGATGGACATAAATAGAGTTTAATTTATCTTTTTTTGGAGATGAGTCATATTCAACCTTAAAACAAAAACCCCATATATGCACAGTTCGGACAACAAAGACATGTGTGCACACTAATCCGTTCACGTTACGGACTCGAAGATTTTTATTGATGCGACAATTAATCTCAAAAGTAAATCCAAACTATTAAAAACAGAAAAAGAACCCGTCACCATGCATGCATGCTCCATGCAAAAAAAAACTACAACATGCGTGCACGCTAGCTAGCAATACACGTGTCTCAAAAAGAAGAAGCTAACCTAAGAGCATCTCGAGCCGTTGGCCCCCCGAGAAGGCTTGAAAATCGCCGCTTGGGGGCGAGCCAAAAATCGATGCTGGGAGCGATTGGGTTCCTAGCTGCCGCCCCCAGGCGCCAATACCGGCCCATTTTCTTTGCAAAGCGCCCGCTTTTCGGCCCATTTTCGATGACAAATCAGCCTGATATTGGTGCAAATCGGCCCATATTCGCCGTGGTTCGGCGCAAATTCAACACAAGTAATTTTTTTATCACATAGTTCATTACTGAAAATCAATAGAAACAAATAGTTCAATGACAAATAATTTAATGCAAATTATATAGTTCAACAAATAAAAACTCTTATTTCATCACACATCGAGCTAGGCATTGCCCTTGAGCCTCCATAGGTGCTCCACCAGATCGTGCTGCAGTTGTTGATGCACCTGTGGGTCTCGGATCTCCTGACGCATATTGAGGAGCAGCCCAGGTTGTCGGCAGCTGGTGATCAACTTGCGCAAGAGGACCCTGCCTGTAATATGGTTCAGTGTCAAACACTTGCTCTTCCTACTCGCTCTCAATGATCATGTTGTGCAAGATGACACAACAAGTCATGATCTCCCACATTTGATCTTTCGACCAGGTTTGAGCAGGGTACCGGACAACAGCAAATCGAGATTAGAGCACACCAAATGCCCGCTTGACATCCTTCCTGCAAGCCTCCTGAACCTTCGCAAAGTGGGAGTTCTTGCCTCCTGGCATAGGGTTTGAGATAGTCTTCACAAATGTAGAGCATCTCGGATAGATGCCATCATCTAGGGTAGTACCCCTTGTTGTAGTGCCGCCCATTGACCTCGAACTTCACCAGAGGAGAATGACCTTCAACAAGCTTGGCAAAGATAGGGGAGCACTGGAGGACGATGATGTCATTGTGAGTTCCTGGCATCCCAAAGAAGGAGTGCCAAATCTAGAGGTCCTGTGTGGCCATTGCCTCAAGTACCACACTGCAACCGCCTTTGGCGCCTTTGTACATCCCCTGCCAAGTAAATGGACAATTCTTCCATTTCTAATGCATGCAGTCGATGCTTCCAAGCATCCCAGGAAATCCTCTTGGTGCATTTTGTGCTAGGATCCGAGCAGTGTCTTCAGCATTGTGTGATAGCAAGTACTGTGGTCCAAACACTGCCACCACTACCCTGCAGACTTTTAGAAACACTCAATGGTCTTGGACTTGGCCATGCGCCCATAGTCGTCGAGTGAATCACCGGGAGCTCCGTACGCAAGCATCCTCATAGCTGTCGTGCACTTCTGTATTGAGGTGAATCCAAGTGTGCCGGTGCAATCCTTCTTGCACTTGAAGTAGCTGTCAAACTCCTGGATGGAATTCACAATCCTGAGGAAAAGCTTTTGGCTCATCCGATAATGACATCGAAATATTTTGTCGCCATGCAATGGAGTGTCGGCGAAGTAGTCGGACTAGAGCATGCAATAGCCTTCCAGACGATGTTGGTTCTTTGCTTTCAGCAGCCCCGGTGCCGAGCCACCTCGCCATGGCTTTTCATTCACGTGCAGGCCGGCAAGGGCGGCGAGGACCATGAGATGCTCCTCCTCCTGGACGTCGGCATCGACTTCCTCCTCCAGCAACATCGTGAGCGCCTCCTCATCATCCGAGGTCATCGCCGGGCCAGGCAGACAAATCGCCAAACACCTGGCGGGTGTCGTAGGTGCACAGCCGCCGATGTACCACCCTGCGCGACCGAAGCACCGGAAAACTCGCCCGGAAGGTGGTGAAGAGGTTTCCACAGCAAAACCTTCTCTCCTTTCCGGCGGGGAATGGCCTATCTAGCGGTGCTAGGCGGTTGGCAGCGTCGGGATCGGCAGGGTGTTGGCCGAGCGTGCGGGGGTGGAGGCAAAATCTGGACGATTTCCTTGACCTTTCGCCTGACAGTGTGGCCCAGGCGTGTTTTTCCCTTCCGCCGGAGCCCCCGAGCGCCCCCAGTGCACTGGGTTCGGCCTGGGATCGCGGGGCTCAAAAAGGGGCCGAGTCACCGGATTTCAGCGTCTTGGGGCACGACTGGGCTTTTTTTTGGCGCCGGCGCCCCAAAAGTCGCCCTGGGGGGCCTGTTGGGGGCGCGTCTGGAGATGCTCTAACACGCTGGCTGGTCTAGAAGAAACCATCCACGTCACTAGTTCCTCCGGCCCGTATGGACTCGTCGCTCGCACCTCACAGCTTTATGTCCTTAGTTTGTCTTCCGACCTCTCCTCTTTTGTGTATCTTGACCTCAGATCCTTTTTCCCTCTGCATAGTAGCTAGCTCCGGTCGGTGCTCCAGCACCGACCGTCCCCATGCGAATCCCTCTTTTCTGTATCTTAACCTCAGATGTTTTTTCTCTATTATCTTCAGATTGGCTCTCTTCCCTCTTTTTTTGGATTTCATGCACGTCTCTCCTCTTTGATTGTTCGTTCGTGACCTAAGGCAAGGGTCTGCTTTTAGTTCATATCTCATCCTTCTTTGTTGGCTTGTTAATTCTCTTAACTCTAAATGTATATAAGTTGCTACGATTGAGGAGGCAGGGCTCATTTGGTTTGGAGGATTTCATAATTAATGTAGGAATTAGGACTAGTATAGGAATTTTATAGGATGGCACTTGCCATCCTAAGGAATTGACTCGCCTCGTACCTACACGCAAAATGAGCTTTGAGTGGATGTGTAATTTCCTCCAAAAACATAGGAAATGAATAGTATTCCTACGAAATTCATGTACATATTTCCTGCAAACCAAACCCATGTATAGGAAATTTTCCTCTAGGATCCTTTTTCCTATGTGTTTCCTATGAAAATCCTCCAAACCGAATAGGCCTACAGAAATTTTAGCACATGCATAAGCCGTAAGGGAGGGGAGGTTGTCAGATTGAACTTTTGTAGCGGCCCTTGACAAAATTTCTGGCCCGTGAAGCTGCTAATAGCAGAATCGGACGAAAATTACGGCAGCGAGGACGACGTACAAAAAAATGGATGATAATTAGGGATGAAGAAGCATTAACCTTATTATTAGTAGGTATAGACTTCTATTTGTTTCATTTACAAAAATCGAATTCGTCTCTATTATTTCTTATTTTCATTTTTGTTTCTATTTTCACAGTTTTTAGAAAATTGTCATAATTTGGAAAATTATTTGCTATTCCAAAAACTTGTGTTTACAAAAAATGTTCAAAAATTTAAAATTATGTTCGTACTTTTAGAAAAATGTTTGTTTTTTCCAAAACAATTCATGTTTCTATATTTTGTTTCAAATTTCAGAAAAAAGTTCCCATTTTTAGAAAAAAAATCACTAGTCCAAAAAATCACCTTTAGAAAAATGGAGTTTCAAAAAATGCTTGCGTTTTCAATTTTTTTTGAAATTACCAAAAATGTTCACAAATTCAAAAAGGTTTCAAGATTTTCAAAAATTATTCGCGTTTTGAAAAAATGTTCGTGTTTCCAAAAAAATTCATTTTTTCCAAAAACAAATGCCTTTGAATTTTCCAAAACGTTTTGATCTATCGCTCATAGTGTCGGATTCAGGGCTCCGCAGACCCAAGAAAGGTTTGAACTCTGGGGTGTGTGCAAAGAGCTCAGCCTCTCCAGCCAACCAGCTCGTCACCCGACGGCCTAGCTTGACTCACACGAACAAGGAAGAAGATGAATGCGGCAGTTTACCCAGGTTCGGGCCACCTTGAGGTGTAAGACCCTACTCCTTCTTTGTGGTGGATTGGCCTCACGAGAGGATGAGGATGAACTAGTATAGATGATGAACAACCTCACGAGGTTTGGGGTGAGGGAGTCAGACGACCAGGTTCAGATCCCCCCGTCTATGGTGGTGGCTAGCCTATACTTATAGTGGCATCGGTCCTCTTCCCCCAAAACGTAGGCTGGAAGGGATTCAGAGTGACCAATTTGAAAGGGGACAAGTAGTACAACTCATCCTGATGAAAGGTAGTCTTTGCCTGCAAAGCCTCTGGTCGTGACGCAGCGGTGGGCTCGGCAATGACACCCCCTGCCCGTGCTGGTAGGCTTGGTCTCGTTGGACTTGAATAGAAACCTTTGCCAGATTCCTCGGGAACCCACATCTGTGCTTGCCTCCTTAGCACCAAAGAGGAAACTGCCTTCTCTGCACCTACTGGCACCCGGTCTGGCCTCGGTCGTCATGGCTTATGTCATTGCAACCTCATGAGGTCGGGTACCTCCATAGAAATCTCCGCTCCTCAGGAGGCAGCCTAGGAAGGCCGCTCCCTCGGGAGGTCTTGGTGTCATACACCTCGCGAGGCTTGTACCCTCGCGAGGGTATTGTCTGGATAGTCTTGGAGATGGGCCATACTAGGCCGTCGAAGGAGCCAGGCCGTGGGCCGTAGGCAGGAAAGTCTGGGTACCCTGGTTCCTAGAACACCGACAGTAGACCCCGGGTCCAAGGCGTGCTTGTCCTTGGCTTCGAGGCGAAGCCAAAGGGCAAGGGCGAAGCGCCGCGGGCCCTAATCGCCTGCGGGTCAGGCTGACGCGTAGCGTCTGATGCGACCTGGGCGTTTCCGCTTCCATACGTCTCCAACGTATCTATAATTTTTGACAAACGGCTGTTACAGCAGTATGTTACTTTCCTATGATATCATGATGGCTTGCTTATATTACTGTTAACATTTACTGAAAAAATATTCATGCTCATAACATGCTGTTCTTAAGATTGACTAAATCAAGAGCCCTTTTTTATTTGACTCCAACTTGATATGATGTTGTAGGCCGCTTGGTGTCCCTGCCCTTCCTAATCCCAGAACCTTTCAAAGAAAAGCGGCATGGCAGTTGCAGGTGGTTCCTGGCTTGTACCGTAAGTGTTGTTTCGCGGAATACAATCACAGTCACTGCAAGGTCTTTGAGCAGGATCCCAGCTTCTCTGGGCCTTCAGGAATTTTTGACTGGAGGCTGGTAAGTAGCCTTGGTACAACCTCTCTGTTTGTCAGACTGAATTATCCGATTAACCAGGAGATAACCGACGGCAAGGATCATGATGGCAGCGCAGTTTCGTTCATCAGGCAAAACTGTGTGTACACAGTGTACCATGCGTCTCTGCATGCACCATACCCTGATATGTGCCACCATGCTCTGCAGCCCAAAGTAGGAGAGAGGGTCGCAAGTATCAGACTTCGACCTGCTGGCTGGAGTTTCCCCCGTCAGGCACCCATCTGGTTCAAGCCGTCAGCCAATCTCCACAGCTTAATAAATAGTAACGTCTAACTGAGCCAGTTAGTTAGATGCGTACACTTGTGTAGTAGGATCTTTATTTAGTTTGATGCATACACTTGTTCTTTTTTGGTAGCCCTTTTGTAATGATGGCTGATGTTTGGTTTGGAAGAGAGAGCTGCGTCTTCACTCTTCTGGCCTGCTTACTGCTTCTATTGCACCCCCAGCCCTGGTTGCTGTTGCTGCTGTTTTCAATGTGCAATCAGTAGTATATTTCGTCTGTTGGTTGAATAAATGTGTTGTTAGAACGACAAAAACAATGTTTTGGAAGTTGTTGCACGGTTCGATCCTTTAGTGCCCCGTACCGTTCGTAGCTCATACTATTTTTCGTATGGAACAGATTTTCCACTTGTTGATAACATGCAGCCCACTGATGAAGGCCCAATAGGGAAGCCCATAATTAACTGGAAGGGAGGCTCTCACATGAATCCGGCCTAGGTACATGCTCATGGTACCCTAAACATAAATAAGTAAATAAATAAATAAAGCTACATGCTCATGCACCAGTTCTTTGGGAAAATAGGTAGCCCAGTATTTCTTTTTGAAGTATACCCAAGCTAGGCCTATTTTTTTTCTCCAAATTACTAGGCTGCAAATCTTTCAAGATGAGGAGGGATGCATTCCGTCCTGGCCAAAGAGTATGGTCAATGTCTGTTAAAAGTAAAATAAAAAGGGGTTGAAAATTCCAAAAAAAATTATAGAAAATGGGATATTAGTTTCTTTTTTTGTTTTTGTTCTTCACTGATATCTTATACGTATTTCATTGGATTTAACATGACATAGTACTAATTTATTTTTAAATTTGTTTTAGTATGGCTATTAATTTTTGGATTAAGAATATTTCGTTCCCCAGCAAAAAATTGCGAATTCTCAAAATTTCCCACATATTTAGTTAATTTTTTGTCCCTAGTACTGACCAGAAAATGGCAAGCAATTCTAAAGATGGAAAACGGGCTGCAATAAATTCCATATGAATTAGAAAATGAGTAAAAATTATAAAAATAACAGCAAATGGGCTGTACACGCCACAGATTTCGAGGCTGACTTGTTTACGCAAGGCTTTGTCAGTGAACACACGATTCTAGCAGCAGTGACTGTTGGATGTCCATCCAACGGCCGACGTGCTTCTTCAATCTCTGATCTTCCTGCTCCAGCCGCCTAAACTAGCGCCGGCGGGACTGCCTGCTCCCTCCTCTTGTGGCCCGCTGTGATGCCGCGCAGGCTTCCTCGGCCCACCCTACTCCCTCCGCTGGCCTGGCCGCACGCAATCAACAGCCTCCTTATTACGCGAAAAATGATTCCTCCCACTGACATCTAGGGCGCACCGGTTGGGAGGCTGACCTGTGGGCCTACTAAGTTGACGCGTACGCAGGGCTTGTCAACTTAGTCAACAAACGATTCTAGCAGCAGTAACCGTTGGATTTGAATCGAACGGTCCTGCTTCTTCTTCAATTGCTGCTCTTCTTGCACAAGCCGCCCAAACGAGCGCCAGGGAGACCGCCTGCTCCTTCCTCCAGTAGCTGGCTATCCTGCTGTTGAGGCCTCATCACCCCCTACTACTCCCACCGCTAGCCAGGCCTTGCGGCGCCGACAGCCTCACACCGCAGCCGAACTAGTGAACCCTCGTACTCCTCTCCGCGTGGGCATCCACTGTCGCGTCTTCCCCGGCTCTGCGTCGTCCCGTTCCTAGGCCTCGCCGTCGTCCACCGCCTTGGTGCTCTCAGCGCGGCATGGTCAATGTGGTCAACGACATTCCATCGGAAGAGTACTATACGTGGAGAGGCTGACAGCTGGGTCCACGGCCACAACCCAGTTTTTTTGTGATTTGCCAAGTAAGTCGCTTTGTCAGGCCTGTTGGGCTGCAAATCTTTCAAGACGAGGAGAGCTTTCATTCGGCTGGCCGAGAAAATGTCCCATTAGTAATGAGAAATGGGTTGTACATTTTTAAAACACATCAAACCGGCAATTAGTTTCAAATATCTTTTTTTCATTTCGAGATTTTAAATTACATTAATTTTTATGCGTTGAGAATTTGTTGGATTATATATTGATATACAATTATTTTTAAAATCAGTTTGAATGTGAGTCGAAATTTCGGGATTAAAAATAGTTCGGACCGCACCGAAATTTGCAAAATTTCGTATAATTTTTTAACCGTGGCCACAATATGGGCTGTAATGCTAACAAAAAGAATATGGGCTCCAAAAAAACCTTAAGAATTAGCAAATGGGCTGTAAATTATTAGAAATAATGGCAGATGGGTTGTATGATGTTTTCCATAGATTTGAGGCTTTCCTAAAGAAAAGGTTGACGCACAAGCAGTGACTGTTGGATGGCCATCCAACGGCCGTCGTGCTTCTTCAATCTCTGCTCTTCCTGCTCCAGCCGCTCAAACAAGCGCCGGCGGGACTGCCTGCTCCCTCCTCCCCGTGGTCGGCTCTGCTGCCGCACATGACTCACCGCCCCACTGTACTCCCATCGCTGGCCTAGCCATCCCTCTACTCAGCCACACCTGTTGTTATTCTCCGGCGACGGCAGATGAACCAGTAAACCCTCGTACAATCGTACTCCCCTCCGCGTGGGAAACAACTACCGAGTCTTCCCTGCCTCCGTGTTGTTCCCTTCCTAGGCCTCACCGTCATCCACCGCCCTGGTGCTATCGGCGCGGCCTAGTCAACGTGGTCAACGACCGACATGCATCTGAAGTGGACTGTACGTGGAGAGGCCGACAGCTCGGTGCATGGCCGCACGCAAGGAAATGCCTCCTTATTATGCGCAAAATAATGATTCCTCCACCTGAAATCATGGACCCACCGAAAGGGCCATTGTATTTCGCGAAAAAACGTTACCGCTGCTGACAGCTCGGACCCACCAGCTATATCTTTGCACGCAAGGAAGTCCCTCCTTATTACGCACAAAAAAAATGAATACTCCCCCTGTTAGCTAGGACCCAGTATAGTGGCAGGCTAACTTGTGGGCCTTCTAAGTTGACGGTGACGGAGGGCTTTGTCAACTTAGTCAATATGCACGATTCTAGCTCCAGTGACCGTACGATGTCTAGCCAACGGCCAGAGTGCTTCTTCAACCTCTGGTCTTCTTGCTCCAGCCGCCCAAACCAGCGCCGGTCGTGCCTCGTGCTCCTACTTCCCGTGGTCGACTGCGATGCGGCGGAGGCCTCACCGCCGCCTACTACTCCCACCGCTGGGCAGGCCAACCCTCTACTCACACACACCCCCTGTTATTCTGCAGCGACGGCAGCCTCACACCGCAGCGAACCAGTGAATCCTCGTACTCCTCTACGCGTGGGCATTCACTGCCGCGTCTTCCCCGGCTTCGCGCCGTCCCCTTCGTAGGCCTCGCCGTCGTTCACTACCCTGGTGCTCTCGGTGCGGCGTGGTCAACGTGGTCAAGGAATGGCTTCCATTGGACGTGGATTGTACGTGGAGAGGCTGACAGCTGGGTCCACGGCCGCAGCGAGGAAGTGCCTCCTTATTACGTGCAAAATAATTATTCCTCCACCTGATAGCGGGGACCCACCGGACGGGCCACCGTATTTCGTGAAAAAAACATTTCCCCCTGACTGCTGGGACCCACCAGCTACATCTTTGCACGCAAGGAAGTGCCTGACAGTCGAGACCCACCTGGTCGAAGCATACGTAGCGTTGTCATCCTGGTCGCGAACATGTACGTACATATATACTGGTCGATGTAGAGGCGCGCACGTGTCGTAGTAGAGGCGTGTACGCAGCATGTACACGTACGTACAGCGGCCAGTGCACAAGAAAGAAAATATGGCCAGGTATGTGTACATACGGGCGGGGTCTCGAAAGCCTACTTGCGCATACGTATGGCCAGGGCTCATATACATGGCTGGGTCGGCACGGAGAAACAACGTCGTCGTCGTGTTCATGGGGAGGCAACGGAATGCATCATGTTCATGGGGAGGCAACGAAATGCATTATGTTCATCAGGAGGCAACGGAACACTTGGGAGCCAACCGGCTGGGTCGGAACGGAATGCGTCATCGTGTTCATCGGGAGGGCTTGGACGGAACAGGCGATGGAAACGAGGCCTGGCGTACCACAGAACGGAGGAAACGGCCTTGTGTTCGACCGGCCATGTTTGGAACGGGGGTCCTGTTGATCGGGAGGGGTGTGGCGTACTGCAAAACGGAGGAAACAGACCTCCTATGGTCGAAACGGGGGTCCTGTTGATCGGGAGGGGTGTGGCGTACCGCAAAACGGACGAAACGGACCTCCTACGGTCGAAACGGGGGTCCTGTTGATCAGGAGGGGTGTGGCGTACCGCAAAACGGACGAAACGGACTTGTGTTGGAGCGCTACGGTCAAAATGGGGGTCCTGTTCATCGGGAGGGGTGTGGCATACCGCAAAACGGGACTCCACGGGATACTCTTCATCTCCACCGTCGACCTCCTCCAGCCTCCACGGGCTACCGTCGACCTCTTCCAGCCTCCACGGGCTCCTGTTCATCCATCCTCCACCGCGCGCTACTCCACTGGCTACTGTTCAACCACCCCTCCATGGGCACCCCTCCACCATCTACTGTTCATCCAGCCCTCCACACCACGGGGTCCTGTTCATCCACCCCTCCACGGGCACCTCTCCACCATCTATTTCATCCAGCCCTCCACACCACGGGGTCTTGTTCATCCACCCCTCCACCGTCTACTGTTCATCCAGCCCTCCACACCACGGGGTCCTATTCATCCAGAGGCAACGCCACCACTCACTGTTCATCCAACCCCGCTCCCCCCCGCAACACTCACTGTTCATCCAATCGATCGGCTTCAGTTAGCAGCAGTAGCAAAGGAATCGCTCGATCGGGTTCAGTTAACAGCCATCGATCGATCGCTCGGGTTCAGTAATGCGTAGCCTACAGTGCAATCGCTCGGGTTCTATTAGATCCCAACGCCTTGCTCGGGTTCAGTTAGAGCCAACGCCTCGCACACACGCGCATACGTGTATGAGAGAAATGCGCAGCGCTCGTCCCCCGACCTCCCACCGTAACCGGCAACTCCCCGAAATTTTCCTCCCCCTCGCTTCTACCACAGTTTTTTCCGTCATGGACGGCCCAAAGAATGTCATGCAGCTGCGTCTCCGGCCCGCCCAAGACGAAAAGCCCATTTTCTGTCATGATTTTTTGTCATAAAAGTAGGAGCCCACCACATCTATGATGATACTGGGTTTTGTCACAATTTCATCATAGAAGTGTCATATGTATGACAGAAAAAAATTTCGTTTAGCCCAAAATGTCACGGATGTGTCTTTTTTTTGTAGTGATCGCAATCTCCTTCATGAATGTCCCTTAGAATTTCACGGCCCTCCTCAGGAGAAATGCACCGTTGAAACACCCCTGTAACACTGCATCTGTGTAGATCACCATTGACAATAGTCATTGACTTAGACCTCCGGGTTATTTTCCTGGCCAAGGTTTCTTCCTCAGGTAACTCGCCCCGGGTCATATAAGCCAAATATGGAATAGTCCAATCAGGGATAACATGGAGAGCCGCCACCAATTGTGTCTCTAGGTAAGGAACTGTCAAATCTTCCTCCGTAGGCAACTTAACTGATGGGTTATGCAAAACATGAAGGAAGACATTAGGAGGTACCGGCTTATGCTGAGACCCCAACTGGCTTAAAGCATCAGCGGCTTCATTTTTCCGTCGATCAACATGCTCCACTTGATAACCTTTGAAATGACCAGCAATAGTGTCAACCTCTCGGCGATAAGCCGCCATAAGTGGATCCTTTGAATCCCAAGTTCCTGACACTTGTTGAGCCACCAAGTCTAAGTCGCCAAAACACCTTACCCTGCTTAAATTCATCTCTTTAGCCATCCGAAGACAATGGAGTAAGGCTTCATACTCAGCTGCATTGTTAGTACAAGGGAACATCAATCTTAAAACATAACATAATTTATCACCTCATGGGGAAGTCAATATATGACTCCAGCCCCGAGCCTTCCAATTGCCTGGATCCATCAAAGTGAATAGTCCAATATGTGCTATCTGGCTTATCCTCAGGCATCTGCAATTTCGTCCAATCATTGCTGAAATCCACAAGCGCTTGAGAATTTATAGCTATCTGAGGCATATATTTCAAGCCATGGGGTCCAAGCTCAATGGCCCACTTAGGTCTAGTTCTTTTGCGCGGCTTAAAAAATAAGCTGTCTCTCCCCAGCTTTTCTCACAAGCCACTTCTTACATTTATTGGAGCTTCTGAACTAGTTATGGGATGACTAATTTAGAAGTCTCAAAAAAATTGAGGGCGCCTTATTTTTAATCTGGGGAGAGGCAGCTTATTTTTTAAGCCGCCCAAAAGAACTGTCCCTTAGCTACCCGACCTGTGGCTTCTCTGTTTTGAATAATATCTCCCAAGGGAGCAGAACTAACCACAGTGATGGGATAACCAAGGAAATATTGCTTCAGCTTGCGGCTAGCCATGAACATGCCGTATACCAATTTCTGCCAATGTGGATACCTATGTTTAGACTCATTGAGCACCTCACTGACATAATAAACCGGCCTTTGAACCGGATACTCCTTGGCTGACTCCTTCCATTCAACCACAACTGCCACACTAACAGCTTTGTTGTTTGCAGCTACATACAAAAGCAAGGGCTCCTTCTCAATAGGAGCTGCAAGCATCGGCGGCTCAGCCAGCTATCTCTTAAGCGCTTCAGATGCCTCATTAGCAGCATTGATCCAGACAAAGTTATATTTCTTCTTCATCATTTGATATAAAGGGATAGCCTTCTCTCCCAGACGGCTTATAAACTGGCTCAAAGCTGCAATACGACCCGCCAACTTCTGGACATCATTGATACATGCCGACTTCGCCAAAGAAGTGATAGCCTTGATTTTCTCTGGGTCAGCTTCAATGCCCCTCTAAGAAACTAGGAAACCTAATAACTTACTTGCTGGCACGCCAAAGACACACTTGGCCGGGTTAAGCATCATTTTATAGACCCGGAGATTGTCAAAGGTCTCTTTCAGATCATTTATCAATGTCTCCTTCCTGGATTTCACAACAATATCATCCACATAGGCGTGAACATTGCATCAAATCTAGCCATGAAGGCAATTCTAAACACACCCCTGGTAAGTTGCTTGGGCACTCTTGAGCCCAAAAGGCATAGACACATAGCAGAAGGCTCCAAAGGGTGTGATGAAAGTTGTCTTATCCTGGTCCTTAACTGCCATCTTGATCTGATGATAACCAGAATAAGCATCCAAAAAACTCAAACACTCACAACCGGCATAGCATCAATAATCTGATCAATATGAGGGAGAGCAATAGGGTCAGTCGGACATGCCTTATTAAGGTCTGTATAATCCACACACATACGCCAAGTGCCAGTTTTCTTGAGTACCAGCATCGGGTTAGCCAACCACTTAGGATGAAAAACTTCAATGACGAACCCTGCCGCCAAGAGCAGGGCCACCTCTTCACCAATTGCCTTTCGCCTCTCTTCTTTAAAACGGCAAAGGAAATGCTTGACCGGTTTAAACTTTGGATCCACATCAAGGGTGTGCTCAACGAGTTCCCTCGGTACACCTGGCATGTTAGAAGGTTTCCATGCAAAGATGTCTTGATTCTCACGGATGAACTCAATGAGCGCGCTTTCCTATTTTGGATCCATATTAGCACTAATGCTGAACTGCTTGGACGAGTCGCCAGGAACAAAATCAACCATCTTCGTGTCATCTGCAGATTTAAATTTCAACTGGGGGTCATTCTCTGTAGTTGGCTTCTTCAAAGGCTTTATATCCGCCGGGTTAACATTGTCATTATAAAACTTTAACTCCTCAGTGGCACAGGCCGACTCAGCATAAGTAGCATCACCCTCTTCACAGTCCAAAGCAATCCTCCTGTCACCATGCACCGTGATAGTGCCTTTATGACCCAACATTTTAAGCTGCAAATAAACATAACATGGCTGCGCCATAAACTTGGCATAAGCCGACCGCCCAAACAAAGCATGGTACGGGCTTTTGATCTTAACCACCTCAAAGGTCAATTTCTCAGCTCTGGAATCATGTTCATCTCCAAAGGCCACCTCTAGTGTTATCTTACCGACTGGATACGCCGACTTACTAGGCACCACCCCGTGGAAAATAGTAGAAGACATCTTAAGATCTTTGTCAGTCAAATTCATACGACGAAAAGTCTCATAGTAAAGGATATTGATACTGCTGCCCCCATCCATGAGCACCTTTGTAAGCTTATACCCTCCTACCTATGGAGCAACCACCCATGCCAACTGACCTGGATTGTCAACTCGGGCCGCGTGAGGGAGTCCTGGATTAGGGGGTATCCGGACAGCCGGACTATGTACAACGTCCGGACTATTGAAGCGTGAAGATACAAGACTCAAGACTTCGGCCCGTGTCCGGATGGGACTCTCCTTGGCGTGGAAGGAAAGCTTGGCAATCCGGATATTGTGTTTCCTTCCTTATAACCGACTCCATGTAAACCCTAGCCCTCTCCGGTGTCTATATAAACCGGAGAGGATGGTCCTTAGAAGGCCGATCACAATTACAATCATACCATCATAGGCTAGCTCTTAGGGTTTAGCCTCTACGATCTCGTGGCAGATCTACTCTTGTACTACCCATATCTTCAATATTAATCAAGCAGGAAGTAGGGTTTTACCTCCATTGAGAGGGCCCAAACCTGGGTAAACATCGGTGTCCCTTGCTTCATGTTACCATCAGCCCAGACGCACAGATCGGGACCCCCTACCCGAGATCCGCCGGTTTTGACACTGACATTGGTGCTTTCATTGAGAGTTCCTCTATGTCATTGCTGCAGGGCTCGATGGCTCCTTCAATCGTCATCAATGACACGGTCCAGGGTGAGACTTTCCTCCCTGGACAGATTTTCATGTTCGGCGGCGTCGCACTGCGGGCCAATTCACTTGGCCATCTGGAGCAGATCGACAGCTATGCCCCTGGCCACCAGATCTGGTTCGAAAACCTGAACTACACGGCTGGCCTTCGCGGAGACTTGATCTTCGACGGATTCGGGACTGCGCCAGGAGTAGCGGACAGTCACGACAGGCATGGCTTTGACCTGCTATCGGACAACACTCGGGATATTACCCCTGCAGTAGCCCCAGACTCAAATCCGGAGCAGGCTGCGTCGCCTAAAGATGGAGGGCTAGACTCAATCCCGCAGGCTGCTCACTCATCGGCGGTGGAGCCGAACACGGGTCTCATCTCTGCGGTGGCCTGTGACGTTGGACCCCTAGATTCATATCCGGTTGTTGGTTCTAGTCCGCGCACTCTCGAGCTAACCAAGCCAGGTGGGGCTCCGATAATGGAGTTCGCTACTGCGGATATCTTCCAGCGCTCGCCCTTTGGTGACATGCTGAACTCGTTAAAAACTCTCTCTTTGACAGAAAATTCTGGGCCGAACTATGTCCGGCTGGAGTGGGAAGCAGGCGACGAGGAAATTCGTTACCCACCCACCACCCACTTAATAGCCATGGTGGATGATTTAACCGACGTGCTTGACTCGACTCCGAAGGCATCGACAGTATGAACGACGATGCAGGAGAAGATTTAGAATCTATGGGGTGCCGGACTTCTGCCTCGTCACACGACATATACATGGTGGATACGCCCAAGAAGGATGACGGCGACAATCCGGAAGATAAAACCCCCGGGCAAAAGCCAAAGCGACGGCGCAGACGCCGTTCCAAGTCCAGCAATAGTAAAGATAGCGGCAAGAGCGCCAGAAGGATCGACACTCCGGTCAACCCCGAAGGCAACAACGACCATACGGAACCAACGATGGAGCAGTACGAGCCAGGTCACGCACAACACAATTCGGAGAATACACCCGAGGACAATGATCCAAAGGGATGAGATCATGAAACCGGCCCAGGACAAGATGACAGTCCGGACAATGATGCATTCATCATACCGGAAGAACGTGTGGAACGAGATAACCTCCAGAGAAAGCTTATGGCCACAGCGAGAAGTCTAAAGAAGTAGAAGCAACGGCTTAAAGCTGCATAGGAAACGCTCAGTCGTAGATGGAATAAAGTGCTAGACACTGAAGAAAGATATGGCGATGATCGCCATACAAAAAGCTATCCAAAATGCAAACTACTGCCAGAATTCGATGACGAGGCCATTCCACCAAAGAATAATATGACCAGGAGACCAGACGTACCGCTTCACAACCACAATAGAGCGGCTACTAACACCGTGCACGATCTACGTGAGCATCTGGATAAGAAAGCTGGTGCAGCCAAGTCCATTGACGAATCTAAAGGACACACCCAGGCGAGGGACTATGGTCACCCAAACGCTCATACAAGCCAAATACCAGTTCGGAATAAACACCGGACACAACAACAGCTGACGGCATGCCACATCACGTCCAGATACAGAGGGGCTGCTCACCCCCTGTGCTTTACCGGAGAAGTACTGGACCATGAATTTCCACAGGGCTTTAAACCTGTGAACATAGAGGCATACGACGGAATGACAGACCCAGGGGTCTGGATCGAGGACTTTATCCTGCATATACATATGGCTCGTGGGGATGACCTCCACGCCATCAAATACATTCCCCTCAAACCAAAGGGACCAACTCGACACTGGTTGAAAAGCCTGCCTGAAAATTCAATTGGGAGTTGGGAGGAACTCGAGGATGCTTTCAAGGCCAATTTTCAAGGGACTTATGTCCGGCCTCTGGATGCTGACGATTTAAGTCACATAATCCAACAGCCCAGAGAGTCCGCCCGCAAGCTTTGGAACAGATTCCTCACTAAAAAGAACAAATTGTTGATTGTCCGGATGCCGAAGCCTTAGCGGCATTCAAACACAGCATCCGCGATGAGTGGCTCGCCACACACCTCGGCCAAGAAAAGCCAAGGACAATGGCAGCCCTGACAAGTCTTATGACCCGCTTTTGCGCGGGTGAAGATAGCTGGTTAGCCCGTAAAGGCACTAGCGACCCCAGCACATCCGAAATAAGGGATGGCAACGGGAAGCCACAGCGTAATAAAAATAAACGCCAAAACAAGAAAGAGAGCCCGGACAACACAATGGTCAATGCCAGATTCAGGGGCTCTCAACCTAATCAGCAAAATAAGCCATCTAAAGGCAGTAAAGAGGGACCATCCGGTCTGAACAAAGTCGTGGACAGACTATGCCAAATTCATGGCACCCTTGACAAACCTGCGAACCACACGCACAGAGAGTGTTGGGTCTTCAAGCAGGCCGGCAAATTAAATGCCGAACACAAGGGAAAGGAAATACCAAGCGAAGATGAGGATGAACCTTGCCAGCCGAACACTGGGGGACAGAAAAAATTCCCGCCAGATGTTAAAACAGTGAACATGATCCGCGCGACTCGTACATCCATGAGAAGGCACGAATGTGCACATAGAGACGCGCGCAATATAGAGCCGATCGTACCCACACCTAACTACTGGATGTCTTATCTGATCACCTTCGATCGCTTGGATGTCCAAACTAGTACTCGGCGCGAAGGATCAGAGGCCTTGGTGCTTGACCCAATAATCGACGGACACCATCTCACCCACGTCCTCATGGACGACGGCAGCAGTCTCAATCTAATATATGAGGACACTGTCCGAAGGATGGGGATAGACCCATCCAGAATTAATCAAAGCAACACCACCTTTGAAGGGGTGATACCAGGCGTTGAAGCCTACAGCAGGGGCTCCGTCATACTGGAGGTAACATTTGGCTCTCCAGGCAACTCCAGAAGCGAAGAACTACCCTTCATCATTGCACCCTTCCAAAGCAACTATCATGCATTGCTTGGAAGAATAGCCTTCGCCCGATTCACCGCATTGCCGCACTATGGCTACCTTACACTCAAGATGCCCGGCCCACATGGCTTCATCACTGTTAGCGGAGTAACAGAGCGCTCTTCACGCGCAGAGGAACGCACAATGGCCCTAGCGGTCGGACTATAAGCGGCCTACAATATCACAAAAAACATGACTGGTCGTTAAGACCACAGACACGGTTAGACGAGTCCGGTAGCCCAGATAAAATCAAACCAGGGAACCGTATATTTAATCCCATAGAGGACATCAGGGGCTATAAATATTCAATAAAGCCCCACACTTGGCTCAACTTTATTAGTAGAACAACATCTTATACTTTTATTATCCATCGCATACTTACGTTGTACTCTCCTATGACTTCTTTTTTTCACAGACAACATTCACGCGATGCCCTTCCAGGATACGGCACATCGGAGAAAAAGGCGCAGACGTGCAGCAGGGCCCTACTCAACAGGTTTATTTTTAGATTAAGCCCATGTGTAAACCTTTTCTATTGCCTTTTGTTGTTTAACCATCCCATGGGTTCCATACCCATAGAGGATACTGTCATTATTGGCATTTCGCCACGACAGACTTACGTATGTACCTGGAAACACAGGGTTTATAATGAATGGGCATTCTTGAGCTCATCATCTGTTATAAAGTCCGAATACCTTCGGGAGTGTTCGGCGTCACGAGTTTGGCCTTATATGCATCAGCTCCAAATCATGTCTTTAGTCAAATGTTGGGTTTGCCCGGCTCCTGGGTTTGCCGCCTTATGTTCCGTTATTATCGGCTAAGGTGGCCAAAGGAGAACTACTGCGATTGTGCCCTGGTTATTCCGGATGAGCACCTCAGTAGAGAAAGCCAAAAACTGACTGTCATGATACAGCGACAGACTGATCAACCACTCAAAGACTTATCGGAATCTTTAGGATCCCTCTGCATTAACGAAGGACCATTTCTCGGTCATGTACACACGCGCCCGTATTCGGATGCAAGCGAAAGTACCAGGGGCTACATAGTAGCCCCACCATTAGAATCCCATGGCTAAGCGAAAGCGTTATAGCTATATAGTACGGTTGCCTATTTCGACGTGTGATCACCTCCTTAATGGACCAAGACGTTGGATCAAGTGTGACTATGCATATTTTTTCTCGAACACCACCGCATTATATGCGTGGGAGCTGAAGCCAACAACTGCTAACTTTCGGATTACATATATATATATATATATATATATATATATATATATATATATATATATATATATATATATATGCACGGGGGACATAATCATAATTTCAGGCAAACAGTATAAATATAGCCTCATAATCAAAATAAACATTGTTTTTACAATGATTCGATTCATCACTCGAAAAACACACCCTTCGAGCACTGCGCCTTTATTAGGTGGGCACCTTCTGTGACCTACGCCAAGTAGTGCTCGGCCGGATATTGGCCCCCCGTCGGATCCTGGGTCACTATAATGTTGGCCTCCATATTTGTCCAATAGGCTTTGACGCGGGCAAGAGCCATCCGCGCACCCTCTATGCACGCTGACCTTCTCATGGCGTCGATCCGAGGCACGGCCACAAGGAATTGTTGCACCAAGCCAAAGTAACTATCCGGCTTAGGCCCCTTCGGCCAAAGATGGTCTATTACAGACCGCATTGCAAGCCCGGACTGCCTGTGAACCTCCGCTACAACAGCCATCTTGTCACTTAACGGCAGAGGGCAAGTGGGAGCATTGAATTGCGACCAGAAAAGCTTCTCCACTTCCTTGTCACCCTGATCTTCAAAGAACTTGGCAGCGTCAGTTGTACTCTTTGCCAAATATGCATACGTGTCCATAGGACTCCAGCGTCCATCCAGGGGAGCGTACTTCGGATCAAAAACTTCGTCTGCAGCAAGTAGGAGCCCCCAGCCGCGATTTTTCTGGCCTGTTAAAGCTCCTCCCGCGCATCCCTGAGTTCGGTGCGTATCTCCTTGGTGGCATTCAGTGCCTTGTTCAGATTGGCCGAACTATCCTTATGCTCCTTTTTAAGGAGCTCATACCGGTCAGCGGCATTTTTTAACTCAACAGCCATTTCGGCTATCTTTTCCTCGCTTCGGCGATGAGCAGCCTGTTCGGCTCTCAATTCCTCGGCCGCCTTTAGGGCAGCCGCATTGCTCACCCGAGCTTGTTCCTTGGCTTGAGCAAGTTCCGCACTCAGGGCCTCCACGGCAGCAACACCATCTGCAGTCCAAACATATTGCATTAATATCATGCCGCCTTCATATTTCCCTATACAAAGGAAGGCGGAGCACATACCTTGTGATTTATCCAGCCGCTCGTTCACCAGCGTGATATCGGCATCAATCGATCCAATCTGCCTCGTTAGTTCGACAACTTCAACAGACTTGTCGGCGGCCGGACCCACAGGTACCTGCATATATTTACAGCGCAATCATTGATTTATGATCCCACGTTTGCCGCCTAGGGCAGGCAACCAGAGTTTCAGGGGCTACTATCTATATGGAGCACACCTAGCGCGCGCCTCACAACCAAAAAAATAATAGCGTATTCTTCACTACATACCTCAAAGCCTCTGAGCAGGACGCTTCATTCAAACTGCTTGTAGCGGATGAAATCTTCTTGAGCACTTTTCTCATTAGTGAGAGGTGCTCCTCCCAGAGGGCAACTCGCTCCAGTAGGCCAGTTAGTACGTATGGCCGGACATTGAACTGTGCCGGACCCTTCCCATCGCCCCCCGTGTGAGACAAACGCTCTGGGCTCAGGGCGGCTGACACATTGGCTTCCGGCTTCGGCAGATCCGGACTCCTCCATGACGACACCTCGGTGTTGCCCGCTTCATGAGTCGGAGAGGCGGGTGGAGTCTCACTCTCCATCATCTCCGGAGGAAGGTCCCTCGAAGACGAACTCTATCGAGAAGAGCTGCTAGCCGGCTACAAAAGACGAACCCTAGTTATTGATCTAGGATAAACACAATACCTTCAAATTAAACGATTGACTTATGGCTCGGTGGAGGGCTGGCCCGTTGGTGGGCATGACGCGGTGAGGGTGCCCGTTGGGGCAGGGCCCCCTAGGGATACCTTTTTCCCTGGTTTGGGCATCTCCGCCTCCAAGTCTTCGGAGGCAACCCTCTTCTTCCCGCGCGGGGAGGAGGCCTTAGCCTCCCTTTCCTGACTATCCTCCTTAGGGGAGGTAACAATTCCCCCGGTTCGGATGCGTAGCATGTGGAGTTCGGCTTCTTCATTCTTCCCCTTGTCTTTCCCTGAGGGCATTCTGCTGAGTACCCGGTCAAGCATCTTGGCCATGGTGGGACCAAGCGAGCGTTCGGGAAGTGGCTCCGGACACCTGATTCTCTCCGCCCTGCTGAGCATTCCTGGCCACAGATGATTTTCAGAATAAACAATTATGACAGATACAAAACAAGGTGTCTGGCATCAAGGTTACTTACTTGGGTATCTAGGCAATTGCAGCTTAGGCCCACATCCTCGATGGTGTCTGGACATTCTACTTTTGGTCCGAAGAACAATTTGCACATCCCTTCGAGTTTCAAACCAAAGAAGTGCTTAACAGTCCGCGGACCCTCTGGATTAAACTCCCACATCCGGAGAGGCCGTCGTTGACACGGCAACATCCGTCGGATTAACATCACTTGCATTATGCTAACAAGATTTATGTCCCTCTCAAGAAGCTCCCGGATACGGCTCTGCAATACTGGTACATTGCTAGCGGGCCCCCAATTCCATCCTACATCAGTCCAAGACGCTAGTTGTGATGGAGGGCCCGAGCGGAACTCGGGGATGGCCACCCACTTTGTGCCTCTGGGATCCGTGACATAAAACCACCTCTGTTGCCATACAACGGATACTTCTGGGAAAGAACCCTCTGGCCATGGGGCATCGGCGTTCCTGCTTATTACGGCACCTCCGCACTCAGCATGTTGCCCCTCGATCATCTTCGGCTCCACATTGAAGGTCTTAAGCCATAAGCCGAAGTGTGGGGTGACATGGAGGAAGGCCTCACACACTATAATGAACGACGAGATGTGGAGGATGGCGTCCGGAGCCAGATCATGGAAATCCAACCCATAATAAAACATGAGCCCCCTCACAAAAGGATCGAGGGTGAGGCCGAAGCCACGGATGAAGTGAGGAACAAACACAACGCACTCATTGGGCTCCGGTGTAGGGATGACCTGCCTTGGAGCGGGAAGCCTGTGCCGGATGTCGGCGGTCAAATATCCAACCTCCCTAAGCTTCACAATGTCTTCCTCTTGGATCGAGGAGGCCACCCACCGGCCTTGAAGGTTGGATCCGGACATATTGGAGGATTTGGGGTGTTTGGCCTTAGGTCTTGGGCGTTGGAGCTCGAGGTGCGAGAAGGCGCAAGGGAGGTGGAAAAGAGGCGTAGGCCCCGACCCCTTTATAAAGGGGATGAATATCAAGAGTCCTCTGCGTGACCGCTTGAGGCTTATCTAAAAACACGTGGAGTTATACCAACGGTCGTCGTGTGGTCAGGCACGCCCATATTAATGAAAAATCCCATAATAAGAGTAACACGATCTCTGCTTTGGCAAGACGTGCCCGTAAAACTGCCTCACAATACGAGTCGAGGTGGGGCAAGGAACGCCGGTTCACGTTGGACTAGGCCACGATGCAAGGGCATGACGAAGATTGCTAGCGGATCAGATTTGTGTTATGTTTCATACAATGGTATGTGAATATCATCTTGCAGATTCGGACACGGTTTGAGTGTTCGATAAATTACCTTGGAGTATTCGGAGGTGGAATCCGCCCTGCAATGCCGAAGACAAGACTGTGCGCCAGACTCATTGTCATTGAAGCCTGGTTCAGGGGCTACTGAGGGAGTCTTGGATTAGGGGGTATCCGGACAGCCGGACTATGTACAACGTCCGGACTATTGAAGCGTGAAGATACAAGACTCAAGACTTCGGCCCGTGTCCGGATGGGACTCTCCTTGGCGTGGAAGGGAAGCTTGGCGATCCGGATATTGTGTTTCCTTCCTTATAACCGACTCCATGTAAACCCTAGCCCTCTCCGGTGTCTATATAAATCGGAGAGGATGGTCCTTAGAAGGCCGATCACAATTACAATAATACCTTCATAGGCTAGCTCTTAGGGTTTAGCCTCTACGATCTCATGGTAGATCTACTCTTTTACTACCCATATCTTCAATATTAATCAAGCAGGAAGTAGGGTTTACCTCCATCGAGAGGGTCTGAACCTGGGTAAACATCTGTGTCCCTTGCTTCCTGTTACCATCAGCCTAGACGCACAGATCGGGACCCCCTACCCGAGATCCGCCGGTTTTGACACCGACAGCGGGTGATCCTCAGGGATCCATACAATAAGATGCTCAAACCATCCCAAATAACGGGGCACTACCGGCTCAAC
This sequence comes from Triticum timopheevii, assembly GCA_963921465.1. Taxonomy (NCBI): domain Eukaryota; kingdom Viridiplantae; phylum Streptophyta; class Magnoliopsida; order Poales; family Poaceae; genus Triticum; species Triticum timopheevii. Next base: position 558,714,704 of record OY997264.1, on the reverse strand, counting down.
GGAGTTCACCGCCCGCTTATGGATTTTCTGATCTCGCTTGCATAGACTTGTGGTGAATACATGATATTAACCACTATTTAGCCGCTTTGGATTGCTCTGATAACTAGACTGCTGCTGCTGATTCCCTTGGCCAGATTGCTAATTAAAACCGCCTTGATTACCTTGGCCTTGAAAGCTAGAGCTTGAGCCGCCACCTCCAAAACCAGGCCCATGAGAGCCGGAACCAGAACCGCCGTGCGGGCCATGATTGTTTTGGAAAAAATAGAGTTTCTATATTCTCTCATAATGAAGCAATCTTTCCACAGATGATTGGCCCGCTTATCCTAGGTTCCGTGCTTCGGACAAGGCTGATTCATCATGGCCTCAAGGTTTAACTTCGGCCCTCCAAACCGAGGCACTTGTGTTTTCCCCTTACGACGCTGGTTAGTAGTCTGCGTGTTGGTGTTCACCATGAAGTCTAAACCATCATCCGCCTTATGCTTACCATTACCACCTTGACCCGCCGTGTTATGCTGTCCTTTTGCATTGCCACTCTTCTTCCCCTTCCCAGTCTTCTCCTCATCAGACTCAGCGTCTTTAGTGCTATTAGAGTCGGCATACTTGACGAGATCCGCCATGAGCTCCCCCATATCATTGCAATTACACTTAAGCCACCCCAATTTCTGCTTAAGGGGAAGAAAATGACAATTCTTCTCTAGCATCAGGACTGCTGAACTGGCGTTGATACTGTCCGATGAGTGTATAACAGCTGAGATCCGGCGCACCCAATTGGTTGTTGACTCACCTTCACCTTGGACGCAAGAATCCAAATCCAGAATCGACATAGGCTGCTTGCATGTGTCTTTAAAATTTTGAATAAACCACCTTTTCAATTCCGCCCATGATCCGATGGAGTTAGCAGGCAACCCTTTCAACCAAGTATGAGCTGGCCCATCCAACATCACGGTGAAATACTTAGCACATGCAACATCACTAACATCCAACATCTCCATAGCCATCTCATAGCTTTCAATCCAAGCCTCTGGGGGCTGATCCGCCATGCAGTTACGCACCTTGCGGGGGCCCTTGAAATCCTTAGGCAAGCGCTCGTTGCATAGAGCGGCACTAAACATGGCACACCCAAGGTCCTAGAGGTCACTCCTGCCTCCATAGACGCTAATGGATAAATCGGAGATTGTTGTTGAGCCACCAACTGAACCGCCGGCTTCGCCTCATGCGCGCTCTCCCCTGGTCCACCAACGCCTGAGCATCATTACCAGCATGCGGCGGGTCAGGCCTACGAAGCTAATTGTGGTGCCGCTCACTGCTTGACATGGTTAGTTCATCAATATGTCTACTATAACTCTGTCTGGGATGTGGTGTTGAATGAATCCGATCGAGACTATATGAATAAGCTGCCTGTTGAGCCACAACCGTTCGAAGAAGTTCTCCGGCTCTCTGTATTTCCATCACCGCTAATGACTCATCCTGAACCGGGAGAGCCACCAATCGAGTAGCCGCAGCTATCATGTTGTCCAAAGGATTAGAAAAATGACCTGGTGGCGTCGGAACATGTTGAAGAGGGGTTAAATTCAAACGTGTGTGTGTGGGGGGGGGGGGTCTACAGCTCGAGGATGAACCGGTTCTCTAGTCGCTGGCGCCTCAACAACCCGATCCACACTAGGCGGGTTACTGGTCCCTGCCCCAGGCATGCCATTTGGGTGTTCTCAGCATTTAGATCTTCTTTAGCTTGGGCTATCTTGTCACGTAACTTTACAATGTCCGCGTTATGCTGAGTTTGATTCGCCGGGGTTACCTCCGCCGTTAACAATGTTGCCAGAGCATCCAACAAATCATATAAGACTTGAGCCGGCGGGTGCACAGGGCCTCCTGCCCCGGCTAACGTTGTCATTGCAGACCCGGAGATCATTGCTACTACGGTCGAAGAATTCTGCCCTAGCTGTGTACCGGCCATGAAGATCGCGACCTAATTTGGCGGCTCATAGGGGTCCAGAATACTATCACCATCAGAACAGCCCCGAAGCACACAATCCTGAACCTGATAGATGAAATTGGTCTCGTAGGTTGAGGACTCATTGCCTGAATAGACGACAGTCTCACCACCGGACTCAGATCCTCCTTCCAGACCCACTCATTGGGTAAAACCAACAAAGACATGCTTTGGGGCATCTTGAACCCTGGTGGGTCGTGCGCGCTGAGCCGTCTCGACGATGTCGGTGCAGATGTCCGGCTCAGCTTCCAACTTACCAATCTTGTCAATGAAGACATGGATTCCGCCAAAGGGGACCCGGTACCCGTACTCGATTGAGCCGGCCTCGGGGACCCAGCCTGCTGTTGGGGAACGCGGTAATTTTAAAAAAATTCCTACGATCACGCAAGATCTATCTAGGAGATGCATAGCAACGAGACGGGAGAGTGTGTCCATGTACCCTCATAGACCGAATGCGGAAGCGTTTAGTAACGTGGTTGATGTAGTCGAACGTCTTCACGATCCAACCGATGCAAGTACCAAATGTGTGACACCTCCACGTTCAGCACACGTTCAGCTCAATGATGTCCCTCGTGCTCTTGATCCAGTTGAGGATGAGGGTGAGTTCTGTCAGTACGACGGTGTGGCAATGGTGATCATGATGTTACCGGCATAGGGCTTCGCCTAAGCACTACGAGGATATGATCGAGGTGTGTAACTGTGGAGGGGGCACCGCACACGGCTAAGGCAAAACATGGTGTGTTCTAGGGTGCCCCCTGCCCCTTTATATAAAGGAGGGAGGGGGAGGCCGGCCGGCCAAGCTAGGCGCGCCGGGAGAAGGGGAATCTTACTAGGACTCCAAGTCTTAGTAGGGTTCCACCTAAAGGAGAAGGGGAAAGGAAGGGAGAGGGGGCCGCGCCCCCAACCTTTTGTCCAATTCGGACTAGGCTTGGTGGGGGGGTGCCACCTCCTGGCCGCTGCCTCTCCTTTCCCACTAAGGCCCATTAAGGCCCATCAACTCCCTGGGGGTTCCGGTAACCTCTTGGTACTCCGGAAAATACCTGAACTTCTCTGGAACCATTCCGATATTCGAATATAGCCTTCCAATATATCAATCTTTATGTCTCATCCATTTCGAGACTCCTCGTCATGTATGTGATCTCATCCGAGACTCTGAACAAACTTCAGTCATCATAAACACATAACTCATAATACAAATCATCATCGAACGTTAAGCATGCGGACCCTACGGATTCGAGAACTATGTAGACATGATCGAGACACATCTCCGATCAATAACCAATAGCGGAACCTGGATGCTCATCTTGGCTCCCACATATTCTACTAAGATCTTTATCGGTCAAACCGCATAACAACATACGTTGTTCCCTTTGTCATCAGTATGTTACTTGCCCGAGATTCGATCGTCGGTATCATCATACCTAGTTCAATCTCATTATCGGCAAGTCTCTTTACTCGTTCTGTAATGCATCATACCATAACTAACTCATTAGTCACATTGTTTGCAAGGCTTATAGTGATGAGCATTACCAAGAGGGCCCAGAGATACCTCTTCGACATACGGAGTGACAAATCCTATTCTTGATCTATGCCAACCCAACAAACACCTTCAGAGACACCTGTAGAGCATCTTTATAATCACCCAGTTACGTTGTGACATTTGATAGCACACAAGGTGTTCCTCTGGTATTCGGGAGTAGCATAATCTCATACTCTGAGGAACATGTATAAGTCATGAAGAAAGCAATAGCAATGAAACTGTAATAATCATAATGCTAAGCTAACGGATGGGTCTTGTCCATCACACCATTCTCCTAATGATGTGATCCTATTCATCACACATGTCTATGGTTAGGAAACATAACCATCTTTGATTACCGGGCTAGTCAAGTAGAGGCATACTAGGGACACTATGTTTTGTCAATGTATTCACACATGTACTAAGTTTCCGGTTAATACAATTCTAGCATGAATAATAAGCATTTATCATGAAATAAGGAAATAAATAATAACTTTATTATTGCCTCTAGGGCATATTTCCTTCAGTCTCCCACTTGCACTAGAGTCAATAATCTAGATTACAAAGTAATGATTCCAACACCCATAGAGTCTTGGTGCTGATCATGTTTTACTCATGGAAGAGGCTTAGTCAACGGGTCTACAACATTCAGATCTGTATATATTTTGCAAATCTCTATGTCTCCCTCCGCAACTTGATGCTGGATGGAATTGAAGCGTCTCTTGATGTGTTTGGTTCTCTTGTGAAATCTGGATTCCTTCGCCAAGGCAATTGCACCAATATTGTCACAAAAGATTTTCATTGGACCCGATGCACTTGGTATGACACCTAGATCAGATATGAACTCCTTCATCTAGAATCCTTCATTAGCTGCTTCCGAAGCAGCTATGTACTCTGCTTCACACGTAGATCTCGCCATGACGCTCTGCTTGGAACTGCACCAACTAACAGCTCCACCATTCAATATAAATATGTATCCGGATTGCGACTTAGAGTCATACAGATCCATGTCAAAGCTTGCATCGATGTAACCATTTACAATGAGCTCTTTGTCACCCCCATAAACAAGAAACATATCCTTAGTCCTTTTCAAGTATTCAGGATGTTCTTGACCGCTGTCCAGTGCTCCACTCCTGGATTACTTTGGTACCTCCCTGCTATACTTATAGCAAGGCACACACCAGGTCTGGTACATAGCACTGCATACATGATAGAACCTATGGCTGAAGCATAGGGAATGACTTTCATTATCTCTCTATCTTCTGTAGTGGTCGGGCATTGAGTCTGACTCAACTTCACACCTTGTAACACGTGCAAGAACCCTTTTTTGACAGGTCCATTTTGAACTTCTTCAAAACTTTATCAAGGTATGTGCTTTGTGAAAGTCCAATTAAGCGTCTTGATCTATCTCTATAGATCTTGATGCCTAATATGTAAGCATCTTCACCGAGGTCTTTCATTGAAAAACTCTTATTCAAGTATCCTTTGTGCTATCCAGAAATTATGTATCATTTCTAATCAACAATATGTCATCCACATATAATATTATAAATGCTACAGAGCTCCCACTCACTTTCTTGTAAATACAGGCTTCTCCAAAAGCCTATATAAAACCATATGCTTTGATCATGCTATCAAAGCGTTTATTCCAACTCCAAGAGGCTTGCACCAGGCCATAAATGGATAACTGGAGCTTGCACACTTTGTTAGCACCCTTTGGATCGACAATACCTTCTGGTTGCATCAGATACAACTCTTCTTCCAGAAATCCATTCAGGAATGCAGTTTTAATCCATCTACCAAATTTCATAATCATAAAATGCAACAATTTCTAACATGATTCGGACAGAGTTAAGCATCGCTACGGGTGAGAAAGTCTTATCATAGTCAACTCCTTAAACTTGTCGAAAACCTTTCGCAAAAAGTCGAGCTTTGTAGATAGTAAAATTACCGTCAGCGTCAGTCTTCTTCTTGCAAATCCATTTATTTTCTATGGTTTGCCGAGCATTGGGCAAATCCACCAAAGTCCACACTTTGTTCTCATACATGGATCCCATCTCAGATTTCATGGTCTCAAGCCATTTCGTGGAATCTGGGCTCATCATCGCTTCCTCATAGTTCATAGGTTCATCATGGTCTAGTAACATGACTTCCAGAACAGGATTACTGTACCACCCTGGTGTAGACCGTACTCTCAAAGACCTATGAGGTTTTGTAGGAACTTGATCTAAAGTTTCACAATCATCATCATTAGCTTCCTCACTAATTGGTATAGTAATCACTGGAACTGATTTCTGTGATGAACTACTTTCAAATTCGGGAGAAGGTACAATTACCTCCTCAAGTTCTACTTTCCTCCCACTCACTTCTTTCGAGAGAAACTCCTTCTCTAGAAAGGATCCATTTTTAGCAACGAATATCTTGCCTTCGGATCTGTGATAGAAGGTGTACCCAACAGTTTCGTTTGGGTATCCTATGAAGACACACTTCTCTGATTTGGGTTCGAGCTTATCAGGTTGAAGCTTTTTCACATAAGCATCACAGCCCCAAACTTTAAGAAACTACAACTTCGGTTTCTTTCCAAACCATAGTTCATAAGGCATCGTCTCAACGGATTTTGATGGTGCCCTATTTAAAGTGAATGCAGCCGTCTCTAAAGCATAACCCCAAAAGGATAGCGGTAAATTAGTAAGAGACATCACAGATCGCACCATATCCAATAAAGTACGGTTACAACGTTCGGACACACCATTACGTTGTGGTGTTGTAGGTGGCGTAAGTTGTGAAACTATTCCACATTGTTTAAAATGAAGACCAAACTCGTAACTCAAATATTCGCCTCCATGATCAGATCGTAGAAATCTTATTTTCTTTTTATGATGATTTTCCACTTCACTCTGAAATTGTTTGAAATTTTCAAACATTTCAGACTTATGCTTAATTAAGTAGATATACCCATATCTGCTCAATCATCTGTGAAGGTAAGAAAATAACAATACCCACCACAAGCCTCAACACTCATTGGACTGCATACATCAGTATGTATTATTTCCAATAAGTCAGTAGCTCGTTCCATTGTTCCAGAGAATGGAGTTTTAGTCATCTTGCCCATGAGGCATGGTTCGCAAGCACCAAGTGATTCATAGTCAAGTGATTCCAAAAGCCCATCAGTACGGAGTTTCTTCATGCGCTTTACACCAATATGACCTAAACGGCAGTGCCACAAATAAGTTGCACTATCATAATCAACTTTGCATCTTTTGGCTTCAATATTATGAACATGTGTATCTCCACGATCGAGATTCAGTAAATATAGACCACTCAACAAGGGTGCATGAACATAAAAGATATTACTCGTATAAATAGAACAACCATTATTCTCTAATTTAAGTGAATAATCGTCTCGCATCAAACAAGATCCAGATATAATGTTCATGCTCAATGCTAGCACCAAATAACAATTATTCAGGTCAAAAATTAATATCGAAGGTAGATGTAGAGGTAGCATGCCGACGGCGATCACATCGACCTTGGAACCATTTTCGACGCACATCGTCACCTCATCCTTAGCCAATCTTTGTTTAATCCGTAGCCCCTGTTTTGAGTTGCAAATATGAGCAACAGAACCAGCATCAAATACCCAGGCGCTACTACGAGCATTAGTAAGGTACACATCAATAACATGTATATCAAATATACCTTTCACTTTGCCATCCTTCTTATCCGCCAAATACTTGGGGCAGTTCCGCTTCCAGTGACCAGTCCCTTTGCAGTGGAAGCACTCAGTTTCAGGCTTAGGTCCAGACTTGGGCTTCTTTCCTTGAGTAGCAACTTGCTTGCCATTCTTCTTCAAGTTCCCTTCTTCCCTTTGCCCTTTTTCTTGAAACTAGTGTCTTGTTAACCATCAACGCTTGATGCTCCTTCTTGATTTCTACCTCCGCAGCCTTTAGCATTGCGAAGAGCATGGGAATCGTTTTCATCATCCCTTGCATATTATAGTTCATCATGAAGCCTTTATAGCTTGGTGGAAGTGATTGAAGAACTCTGTCAATGACACTATCATCAGGAAGATTAACTCCCAACTGAGTCAAGTGGTTATGGTACCCCGACATTCTGAGTATGTGTTGATTGACAGAACTATTATCCTCCGTCTTGCAACTATAGAACTTGTTGGAGACTTCATATCTCTCAACTCGTGTATTTGCTTGAAATATTAACTTCAACTCTTGGAACATCTCAAATGCTCCATGACGTTCAAAAAATCTTTGAAGTCCCGATTCTAAGCCGTAAAGCTTGGCACAATGAACTATCAAGTAGTCATCAACACACGTCTGCCAGGCATTCACAATGTCTGCAGTTGCTGGCGCAGGGGGTACACCTAGCGGTGCTTCCAGGGCGTAATTCTTCTGTGCAGCAATGAGGATAATCCTCAAGTTACAGACCCAGTCCGTGTAATTGCTACCATCATCTTTCAACTTAGCTTTCTCTAGGAACGCATTAAAATTCAAGGGAGCGGTAGCACGGGCCATTGATCTACAACAACATAGACACGCAAAAACTATCAGGACTAAGTTCATGATAAATTAAAGTTCAATTAACCATATTACTTAAGAACTCCGACTTAGATAGACAGCCCTCTAGTCATCTAAATGATCACGTGATCCAAATCAACTAAACCATGTCCGATCATCACGTGAGATGGAGTAGTTTTCAATGGTGAACATCCTTATGTTGATCATATCTACTACATGATTCACGTTCGACCTTTCAGTCTCAGTGTTCCGAGGCCATATCTGCATATGCTAGGCTCATCAAGTTTAACCCGACTATTCTGCACGTGCAAAACTGGCTTGCACCTGTTGTATATGAATGTTGAGCTTATCACACCAGATCATCACGTGGTGTCTCGGCACGACAAACTATAGCAACGGTGCATATCAGGGAGAACAGTTATACCTTGAAATTTTAGTAAGGGATCATCTTATAATGCTACCGCCATACTAAGAAAAATAAGATGCATAAAAGATAAACATCACCTGCAATCAAAATATTTGACATAATATGGCCATCACCATCTTGTGCTCATGATCTCCATCACCGAAGCATCGTCATGATCTCCATCGTCATCGGCTTGACACCTTGATCTCCATCATATCATCATTGTCGTCTCGCCAACTATTGCTACTATGACTATCGCTACCGCTTAGTGATAAAGTAAAGCAATTACATGGAGATTGCATTTCATACAATAAAGCGACAACCATATGGCTCCTGCTAGTTGTCGATAACTCTGTTACAAAACATGATCATCTCATACATCAATTTATATCACATCATGTCTTAACCATATCACAACAAGCCCTGCAAAAACAAGTTAGACGTCCTCTACATTGTTGTTGCAAGTTTTACGTGGCTGCTACGGTCTTCTAGCAAGAACCGTTCTTACCTATGCATCAAAAACACAACAAATTTTCGTCAAGTGTGTTGTTTTAACCTTCAACAAGGACCAGCCGTAGTCAAACTAGATTCAACTAAAGTTGGAGAAACAGACACCCGCCAGCCACCTATGTCCAAAGCACGTCGGTAGAACCAATCTCATGAACACGGTCATGTAATGTCGGTCCGAGCCGCTTCATCCAACAATACCGCCGAATCAAAGTAAGACATTGGTGGCAAGCAGTATGACTATTATCACCCACAAATCTTTGTGTTCTACTCATGCATAAAACATCTACGCATAGACCTGGCTCGGATGCCACTGTTGGGGAACGCGGTAACTTCAAAAAAATTCCTACGATCACGCAAGATCTATCTAGGAGATGCATAGCAACGAGATGGGCGAGTGTGTCCACGTACCCTCGTAGACCAAAAGCGGAAGCGTTTAGTAACACAGTCGGTGTAGTCGAACGTCTTCGCAGTCCAACCGATCCAAGTACCGAACGTACGGCACCTCCGCGTTCAGCACAAGTTCAGCTTGATGACGTCCCTCGTCCTCTTGATCCAGTTGAGGACGAGGGTGAGTTCCGTCAGCATGACGGTGTGGCGACGGTGATGATGATGTTACCGACGCAGGGCTTCGCCTAAGCACTACGGCGATATGATAAAGGTATGTAACTGTGGAGGGGGGCACTGCACATGGCTAAGGCAAAACTTTGTGTGTTCTAGGGTGCCCCCTGCCCCCGTATATAAAGAAGGGAGGGGGAGGCCGGCCGGCCAAGCTAGGCGCGCCGAGTGTCGTGGTTCTAAGTCTGACAGTAGTGTACGGGGGTAGGAATGGAGAGGCGAGATCCTAGCTATGGAGTAGTTGTATACGCAAGAGGTTTACGAGTTTGGGCCCTTCTCGGAGGAAGTAACAGCCCTACGTCTCAGAGCCCATAGGCGGTCGACTGGAGTGTGTGTGTATGAGTTACAGGGGTGCGAACCCTTTACACTAAGGAGGGGGTGGCTTATATAGAGTTCGCCAGACCTCTCCGGCCCTCAGTTATGTAGGGTTTAAGGTACATTAAGATCGGGCGTTACTGGTAACGCAACAAATAAAGTGCTATGATGATGATAAAAGCTACTTAATGACCGACCGTTTACGTGCAGAATGACTTTAGATCTCCTGGCTGTCGAGTGGTTGGCTTCATGGTCGAGTGTCTTCGAGTCCGTCAAGTGGAGCACTTCTGAGTTGATTGAAAGGTGGTTTCTTCTAGAGATGTCCTTGGAGAGGGTAGTTTGGACAGGTCCATGACCCTACCCTAGGTACATAGCTTCATCATTAGCCCCCGAATGGATCGAGGTTTGAGTGGGGAAGGAGTTGAGAACTCTTCCGACCCATTTTTCGTGCTACGAGTGTACCTTGTTCTGGATCCATGAACTTAAGTAAACGACACCAACTTCTTTTTCGGTCGCCTTGATCCATTCTTGCTTTCAGTCGAGTAAATTTCTTTACTTGAAAAGTTCCGAGTGACGGTGTGGAGGAGATCCTCCGTCTGACAAGTTGTCTGCTGCTCGCGGATTTCACGGGATTCGAATTTTGGGAAGCGCGCGGGGCGGAGGAGGCTGCAGTAATCAGATGAGATAGAGCGGAGACACCTCGATCTCCGTGCCACCTTTTTCGCCATGTATCGCGCACGCGACTATTGCGGGATTTGACAGGATCATCTGGGCCTACAGGTCAGTCACTCGGAAGCAACTCCATATAAGTCGCTAGCCCAGGGCTTTTGAACAGTGTGCCTTCATTTTTCCCCTTTCTTCTCGAATTCCTCCGCCACCTCTGCTCTCGTCCCGGTGCCGTTGGTCTGTTCGAGCTTCGTCTACGACGATGGTGAAGGAGAAGAAGGCAGCCCTGGAGCGCGCAAAAAAAGCGACGGCACAGGCGAAGGCGAAGAAGTCCGGTCGGGGCGGATCTTCCTCGAGGTCTGCCTTGCCATCGGGCTGGATCTAGGGTGACTGGATGCCCTCGGCGATTCGTCAGGAAGACATTGATGACCTGACCGAGGGGGGATTCATTCTTCACAAATCTGCACGCCTCCCGGGGAACGAGATCGAGCAGCGGCCTCACGAGGGTGAGTGTGTCCTTATAACCACTCACGTCGACCGCGGATTCTCCCTACCCCCTCATCCTTTTTTCCGGAGTTTCTTGAACTTTTTCGGAGCGCAACTCCATCACTTCACTCCGAATTTCATCGTGTATCTTGCTGCCTTCGTGTCTTTGTGCGAGAATTTCTTGGGTTGCCATCCTCATTGGGGCCTCTTCAAGCACATTTTCACTTGTCGTTCTCAGTCGGTTAAGAAAGCCAAGTCGAGTGACGATAGGACGCAAGTGATTCAGATGTGCGGGGGTCTTGGGATTCAGATGAGAGGCAAAAGTTCTTTTCCAGCTATGATTCTTCCTGACTCAGTCCGCGGGTGGCAGTCGACCTGGTTCTACTGCAGAGACCAGCCGACTCCAGGACAAGCGACGGGTCTTCCCCCTTTCTCCCTGAACCAAGCAGAAAAACCTTCTTCTCTGAAAGTGACACCGGAAGAGAAGGCACAAGTCAAAGTGTTGGTTGGCCGAGTGGTTCAGCTTGTCCGCGACGGGGTGACTGGTATGGATTTGCTAGAGGTCTTCCTCCGGAGACGTATCCAACCGCTCCAAGCTCGTGACCATCCGATGTGGATGTATTCGGGTCTCGAGGACACCACTGGGATTCACCCGGAGGAGGTCGACGAGGCTACGTTGGAGGGGTGGTTGTCAAGTATCACAGGGAACAAAGACAACCCCCGAGGAGCCAGGAGGATTCCTCCACTCAACCAATTGTACGAAGTAGAGCAGGTCCAATTCTGCATCTCTGACTGCGACTTTGTTTTCCTCATTTTGTTTGCTTACAATCAATCGACTGACTTTTGTCTTGTTTGTTGCCTTCTAGACCATTAGCGAGATGTACTCGATGCCCAACGGGGCACAAGAACAGGCCAAGGAGGGGGAGGCCAGCGGAGGTGAAAGTGAGGAGGAGTGGCAATCTGATGGTGAGGGGGAAGAGGAAGACGACGGCTCCAGTGAAGAGGAGGGGGAGGAAGTCGATCCCCCTCGCATGGAAAGGCGATCCAAGCTCACCCACGACCCCGCGAGCGAGCGTGGCAAAGCGACTGCGCCTGTTGGGCAGTCGTGAAAGCGCCCTCGGATGGCTTCTCCTGCGACGACTGAAAAAGCGCCGAAGCATCCACGAGCAGCGTCATCAAAGCCGCCGAAGGCCTTGCCCAAGATGAGAATGACCATTCCCACCATTTCCGGGTAACAGCAGAACTTGTGTTTTCTCGTTTAGCATGGACAGACTCTTGGTCAACTCATTGACTAACCGACTGGTTTCTGAAATCTGCAGTGCTGCTACCTTCGAGACCTCCGCCAAGAACGAAGACCAGGAAATGGAAGACGCTACCACCTCCAACCTTGGTACAATATTTGTAGTTTCACTTTTGGTCGATTGGATTTTCGATTTTAACTTTCGATTTTTCCTGTAGCTCCTCCCCATGTCATTGATCTCCCTGATGATGACAACGAGGCGCCGCTGCGGCCGAGGAGGAATAGAAAGGCGCCGGCTGGCAAGACTACTCAGATTGCATCAGTTCCTGAGGCACCGGTTCAGGACGGTGGCAATATTACTCAGACTTCCGTGTCCTTCACTATGGCGCTGACGAGTGTTCGGCATTCATCGTCGACTGTTGACCCACCCTCCCTTTTTGCTAAACATCACGTCCCAGAGGACCAAGTGGGTGCTGCTAAGGAGGCTATACGCCCGGCGGGATCATGATGGAGCAGGTGAAGGCGGTCCGGGAAGCCAGCCAAGCGGCCTATGATGCTAGCTCAGCTCTTCAGAGCAACGTCCAGGTTAGTTGGTCACCGCTTGTTCTGTTAGGATATGCTATCTGAAGATTCTCTTTCCGAAGATCTTTGTATCTGTACATCCACTGGGTGTGTCGATTGAATTTTTGGATTGGTGGGGGCATGCTGAGTTTACCCACTGGGTGTAGTCCCCGAGACTAAGGTGGACTGCTGGCAGTCGACTGTAGTCTTTGTATTTTGAGTTTCTTCACTCTAACTTCTTCACTCGGTCTAGCCGGACCATGTCGAATGGAATCTTGGAACCAGTGGGGCATGCTGAGTGCACCCACTGGGTGTGGTCCCCGAGACCATGGTCGACTGCTGGTAGTCGACTAAGGTCTGGAGAACCTGTGTTTTTTTTGTAGATCATGATGAGACCGTGGCTGACTGCTGGCAGTTAGCTATGGTTTAAGATCATAATCTCTTTGTCTCTTTCGATCGACTGACCGGACCAAGTCGGTAGAACTAGTGGGGGCACGCTGAGTGCACCCACTGGGTGTAGTCCCCGAGACTACTGTTGAATATTTCGATTCAGCCGTAGTCTTAGAAATGTTATGACTTTTCTATTAGTCACTCGGAAGTAACCTATCTTTGATGTTTGTCAACTGACCCTTCGCAGAAATCCTGCGAGCTTGTGGCTCGCTATACTGAATTGGAAAACAAACAGATCCAGCTCAACCTTGACTTGAAGCTTGCTCAGGAGAACTTTCAGAAGGCAAAAGACGAAGCAAAAGGTATGGCTGGTGAGAACTTGACGACTGTCTTTTTGCCCATTCCTGATTCTGATCTCATTGTCATTTTGCAAGTAAAATGGAGGAGGCTCTGAAGAAGAAGGACCATGACCTTGCTGAGGCGCAGAAGGCGGCTTTGGATAAAACAAAGCTTGCTAAAGAAAATCTGGCTTCAGTTAGTAAACTTGAAGAGGAGAACGCCAATCTGAAAGCTGCTCTCGACGCGTCCAACAAGGAGGTCAGCCGTTTGAAGAACGATAAGATAGCTCTGAATGACAAGGCTAGTGAACTAGTGGGGAAGAAGAATGATCTAGAGGCTTATCTGGGAGGACTCTCTAAGAAGTTATTCATCATGCTTGAGGGTAACCTCCCCTACCCGACTGACTTGTTATCATCGACTCATCGTAGAACTGTTGGTTTATCTTTGAATTGTGTTTACAGAATTTTGCCAAATCTTCGAGGAGGAGACCAGTTGAGTGGAGACAAGCTTGGACCCCGTTAACTCTCTTGTGAAGGATGAAGCTGCTATGAACGTGCTCCGACTGGAGTCTCGTGTTGCTGGTGTGGTTGACTACCTTGCTCGACTGAAGGTTGCAGCGTCGCGAATCGAGACGACGCTTTGGCCAGGAGCGACACTTCAAAATGACCTCGAGTCTCTAATGGCTCGACTGAATGAAGTTCCAGGTCGAGTGCAAGAATGGAAGAAGTCTTTGCCAGGTGCGGCGCTGACATTGCTCTGTCCCTGGTCCATGTTCACTCCAAGGATGCGCGAGAGGAAAAGCTGGCGTCCATCAAAGTTGCCAATACCAAGAAGCACGACTTCCAATCTTTCATGGAGACCTTCATTGCTGCTGCCACTCGGATCACTGACGGAATTGACTTGGACCAGTTTGTCGCGCCTTCCAGTCCTCCACCTGAGGAGTAAGAAAAACTTCTATGATTCGCCTTAAATTTGCCTCGGAAGGCCGAGTGGTTTTGTAACCGATAAACTTTTACAGGCTTCACGCCTGAGCACTTCTGAATCCGTAGGATGCTATCTGAACTTGGCTTATCGTTGAATATGCTTGCATTTGCCTTCGAGCGAACTTTGTTCTTCACTCGGAATATACTTTAGTGCTTGAGACGCAGCTCTGAGGTGGAAAATCCAGTCGACCTGCAGTTCATCATTCTTGCAGGTAGGGATGGAGCACAGATTGCAGTGGACCTGCGTCCTTGCAGATCGGGATGGAGCGCACATTGTACTTGTGGCACAACTCTGAAGGAGAAGATAGCAGTCGACCTGCACCTCGTCGTCCTTGCGGATCGGAATGGAGCGCATGTTGTATTCGTGGCGCAGCTCCGAAGGAGAAGGTAGCAGTCGACCTGCACCTCGTCGTCCTTGCGGATCGGAATGGATTTCATACTTATGCGAGTACTGGACTACAACTAAGCCCCCCAAGTGGGAGGGTTGCTCTCCACTTTGTAGGATTTTCAAATACTTAGGAGAGTACTGGACCGCAGCTAAGCCCCCGAGTGGGAGGGTTGCTCTCCACTCGGTAGGATTTTCAAATACTTAGGCGAGTACTGGACTGCAGCTAAGCCTCCGAGTGGGAGGGTCGCCCTTCACTCGGTAGGATTTTCAAATACTTAGGCGAGTACTGGACTGCAGCTAAGCCTCTGAGTGGGAGGGTTGCTCTTCACCCGGTAGGATTTTCAAATACTTAGGCGAGTATTGGACTGCAGCTAAGCCCCCGAGTGGGAGGGTTGTTCTTCACTCAGTAGGTTTTTCAAATACTTAGGCGAGTACTGGACTGCAGCTAAGCCTCCGAGTGGGAGGGTTGCTCTTCACTCGGTAAGATTTTCAAACACTTAGGCGAGTACTGGACTGCAGCTAAGCCTCTGAGTGGGAGGGTTGCTCTTCACTCGGTAGGATTTTCAAACTCTTAGGTGAGTACTGGACTACAGCTAAGCCTCCGAGTGGGAGGGTTGCTCTTCACTCAGTAGGATTTTCAAATACTTAGGCGAGTACTGGACTGCAGCTAAGACTCCGAGTGGGAGGGTTTCTCTTCACTCGGTAGGATTTTCAAATACTTAGGTGAAACGGATTCGCAGCTAAACCTTCGAGTGAGAGGCTTGCTCGTCACTCGGTAGGACTTTTAGATACTTAGTCGAAACAGATTCGCAGCTAAGCAACCCACTGGGGGATTTCTCACGTAAACAAAAGCAACAACAATCACTGGGAAAATTATAACACTCTTGTATTTGATAAACAAACTACGGAGGTACTTTTTATTACATCTCATCCGAGTGAGTACTTAAGTATAAAAGGGGTGGAGCAGCTCCGCATTCCAAGCTCGTGGCTCATCAATCTGGCGATCGACATTGTAAAGATGGTACACTCCATTGTGGAGAACTTTGGTGACGATGAAGGGGCCTTCCCAAGTAGGAGCAAGCTTGTGCGGTTTCTGTTGATCCACTCGGAGGACCAAATCTCCTTCTTGGAAGGCTCGACTCTTCATGTTTCTGGCATGGAATCGACGCAAGTCCTACTGATAGATAGTCGATCGGATCATGGCCATCTCTCTTTCTTCTTCTAGAAGGTCGACTGCGTCCTGCCGGGCTTGTTCTGCTTCATCTTCAGAGTAGAGCTCGACTCGGGGTGCATTGTGAAGCAGGTCACTCGGTAGAACTGCTTCAGCTCCATAGACCAGAAAGAACGGAGTTCACCTAGTTGACCGATTAGGCGTGGTCCTCAATCCCCAAAGAACTGAAGGAAGTTCGTCGACCCACGCGCCTGCTGCGTGCTTGAAATCACGCATCAACCAGGGTTTCAGTCCTTTGAGAATTAGGCCGTTTGCTCTTTCTGCTTGTTCATTCGACTGGGAGTGAGCGACGGAAGCGTAGACGACTCGCGTGCCTTGAGAAGCGCAAAAGGCTCTGAATTTGTTGGAATCGAAGTTTGACCCATTATCAGTGATGATGTTGTGCGGAACTCCATATCTGAATATCAACTCTCTGATAAGCTGATAGCAGTGCAAGCATCAAGATTCTCGATAGGCTTAGCTTCAATCCACTTAGTGAACTTGTCGACTGCCACCAGTACATGGGTGAAGCCGCTCCTGCCAGTTATCAGTGGTCCAACCATATCTAATCCCCAAACAGCGAAGGGCCAGACGAGTGGAATGGTCTTCAAGGCTGAGGCAGGTTTGTGTGACATATTGGAATAGAACTGACATCCTTCACACTTGTCGACTATCTCCTTCGCCATTTCATTTGCTCTTGGCCAATAAAACCCTGCTCGGTATGCTTTAGCCACAATGGTCCGAGAGGACGCATGATGACCACAGGTCCCCAAGTGGATATCGTCAAGGATTATCTGACCTTCTTCTGGTGTTATACATTTCTGACTGACTCTAGTCGCGCTTTCCCTGTACAATTGTCCCTTTATCACAGTAAAGGCCTTGGATCGACGGATGATCTGTCGAGCCTCTTCTTCATTCTCTGGGAGCTCTTTCCTTAGGATATATGCGATGTACGGCTCTGTCCAGTCGGGAGTGTTGACCAAAAACTTCCATGATCATGTCGACCACAGCTGGAACTTCAACTTCAGTCGGATCTGTGGCACTTTTTGGCTGTGGGGCTTCTTCGATGAAAGTATCCTCTTGGACTGATGGTGTGTGGATGTGTTCCAAAAACACATTACTGGGAACGGCTTCTCTTGGAACCTATTTTTGCCAAATCATCAGCCGCTTAATTTTTCAGTCGGGGTATATGATGAAGCTCATGTTGGAAATATGCCCTAGAGGCAATAATAAATTAGTTATTATATTTCCTTGTTCATGATAATCGTTTATTATCCATGCTATAATTGTATTGATCGGAAACTCAGATACATGTGTGGATACATAGACAACACCATGTCCCTAGTAAGCCTCTAGTTGACTAGCTCGTTGATCAATAGATGGTTATGGTTTCCTGACCATGGACATTGGATGTCACTGATAACGGGATCACATCATTAGGAGAATGATGTGATGGACAAGACCCAATCCTAAGCCTTGCACAAAGATCATAGTTCGTATGCTAAAGCTTTTCTAATGTCAAGTATCTTTTCCTTAGACCATGAGATTGTGCAACTCTCGGATACCGTAGGAATGCTTTGGGTGTACCAAACGTCACAACGTAACTGGGTGGCTATAAAGGTGCACTACAGGTATCTCCGAAAGTGTCTGTTGGGTTGGCACGAATCGAGACTGGGATTTGTCACTCCGTGTGATAGAGAGGTATCTCTGGGCCCACTCGGTAGGACATCATCATAATGTGCACAATGTGACCAAGGGGTTGATCACGGGATGATGTGTTACGGAACGAGTAAAGAGACTTGCCGGTAACGAGATTGAACAAGGTATCGGTATACCGACGATCGAATCTCGGGCAAGTACAATACCGTTAGACAAAGGGAATTGAATACGGGATCTATTGAGTCCTTGACATCGTGGTTCATCCGATGAGATCATCGTGGAACATGTGGGAGCCAACATGGGTATCCAGATCCCGCAGTTGGTTATTGACCGGAGAACGTCTCGGTCATGTCTGCATGGTTCCCGAACCCGTAGGGTCTACACACTTAAGGTTCGATGACGCTAGGGTTGTATGAATATGAGTATGCAGCAAACCGAATGTTGTTCGGAGTCCCGGATGAGATCCCGGACGTCACGAGGAGTTCCGGAATGGTCCGGAGGTAAAGATTTATATATGGGAAGTCTTATTTTGGTCGCCGAAAAGGTTTCACACTTTATCGGTATTGTACCGGGAGTGCCGAAAGGGGTCCGGGGGTCCACCGGGGGGGTCCACCTGCCCCGGGGGGCCACATGGGCTGTATGGTGTGCGCCTTGGCCTATATGAGCCTAGGGCACCAGCCCCAAGAGGCCCATGCGCCAAGAAGACTTGGGGAGGGGAGAGTCCTAAAAGGGGAAGGCACCTCCGAGGTGCCTTGGGGAGGATGGACTCCTCCCCCCTTGGCCGCACCCCTTCCTTGGAGGAAGGGGCAAGGCTGCGCCTCCCCCCTCTCCCTTGCCCCTATATATAGTGGAGGGGAGGGAGGGGTGGCGGCACCTGAAGCCCTTGGCGCCTCCCCTCTCTGCTACACCTCCTCCTCCTCCCGTAGTTGCTTAGCGAAGCCCTGCCGGAATTCTGCTGCATCCACCACCACGCCGTCGTGCTGCTGGATCATCATCAACCTCTCCTTCCCCCTTGCTGGATCAAGAAGGAGGAGACGTCATCCGCTCCGTACGTGTGTTGAACGCGGAGGTGCTGTCCGTTCAGCACTAGGTCATCGGTGTTCTGAATCACGGCGAGTACGACTCCATCATCCCCGTTCTCTTGGACGCTTCCGCTTAGCGATGTACAAGGGTATGTAGATGCACTCTCCTTCCCCTCGTTGCTAGTTTCTCCATGGATAGATCTTGGTGACTCGTAAGAAAATTTTGAATTTCTGCTACGTTCCCCAACAGTGGCATCATGAGCTAGGTCTATTGCGTAGATTCTTTGCACGAGTAGAACACAAAGTAGTTGTGGGCGTTGATTTTGTTCAATATGCTTACCGTTACTGGTCCAATCTTGTTTCAACGGCATTGTGGGATGAAGCGGCCCGGACCGACCTTACACGTACACTTACGTGAGACAGGTTCCACCGACTAACATGCACTTGGTTCATAAGGTGGCTAGCGGGTGCCAGTCTCTCCCACTTTAGTCGGAACGGATTCGATGAAAAGGGTCCTTATGAAGGGTAAATAGCAATTGGCATATCACATTGTGGTTTTGCGTACGTAAGAAACATTCTTGCTAGAAACCCATAGCAGCCACGTAAAACATGCAAACAACAATTAGAGGACGTCTAACTTGTTTTTGCAGGGTATGCTATGTGATGTGATATGGCCAAGAAGAATGTGATGAATATATGTGATGTATGAGATTGATCATGTTCTTGTAATAGTAATCACGACTTGCATGTCGATGAGTATGACAACCGGCAGGAGCCATAGGAGTTGTCTTTATTTATTGTATGACCTGTGTGTCATTAAACAATGCCATGTAATTACTTTACTTTATTGCTAACCGGTAGCCATAGTAGTAGAAGTAATAGTTGGCGAGACAACTTCATGAAGACACGATGATGGAGATCATGGTGTCATGTTGGTGACGATGATGATCATGGAGCCCCGAAGATGGAGATCAAAAGGAGCAAAATGATATTGGCCATATCATGTCACTATTTGATTGCATGTGATGTTTATCATGTTTATACATCTTATTTGCTTAGAACGACGGCAGTAAATAAGATGATCCCTCATTAAAATTTCAAGAAAGTGTTCCCCCTAACTATGCACCGTTGCGAAAGTTCGTCGTTTCTAAGCACCACGTGATGATCGGGTGTGATGGATTCTTACGTTCACATACAACGGGTGTAAGATAGATTTACACACGCAAAACACTTAGGTTGACTTGACGAGCCTAGCATGTACAGACATGGCCTCGGAACACAAGAGACCGAAAGGTCGAGCATGAGTCGTATAGTAGATACGATCAACATGAAGATGTTCACCGATGATGACTAGTCCGTCTGACGTGATGATCGGACACGGCCTAGTTGACTCGGATCATGTAATCACTTAGATGACTAGAGGGATGTCTATCTGAGTGGGAGTTCATAAGATGAACTTAATTATCTTGAACATAGTCAAAAAGATCTTTGCAAATTATGTCGTAAGCTCGCGCTTTAGTTCCATTGTTTAGATATGTTCCTAGAGAAAATATAGTTGAAAGTTGACAGTAGCGATTATCCGGACAGTAGAAAGCTTATGTCCTTAATGCACCGCTCAGTGTGCTGAACCCCAAACATCGTTTGTGGATGTTGCGAACATCGGACATACATGTTTTGATAACTACGTGATAGTTCAGTTAAACGGTTTAGAGTTGAGGCACCAAAGACGTTTTCGAAATGTCGCGGAACATATGAGATGTTTCGAGGGCTGAAATTGGGATTTCAGGCTCGTGCCCACATCAAGAGGTATAAGACCTCCGACGATTTTCTTAGCCTGCAAACTAAGAGAGAAAAGCTCAATCGTTGAGCTTGTGCTCAGATTGTCTGAGTGCAACAATCACTTGAATCGAGTGGGAGTTGATCTTCCAGATGAGATAGTGATGTTTCTCCAAAGTCATTGCCACCAAGCTGCTAGAGCTTCGTGATGAACTATAACATATCAGGGATAGATATGATGATCCTTGAGGTATTCGTGATGTTTTACACCGCGAAAGTAGAAATCAAGAAGGATCATCAATTGTTGATGGTTGGTGAAACCACTAGTTTCAAGAAGGGCAAGGGAAGAAGGGATACTTCATGAAACAGCAAATCAGCTGCTGCTTTAATGGAGAAACCCAAGGTTGAACTCAAACCCGAGACTAAGTGCTTCTGTAATAAGGGGAACAGCCACTGGAGCGGAATTACCCTAGATACTTGGTAGATGAGAAGGCTGGCAAGGTCGATAGAAGTATATTGGATATACATTATGTTAATGTGTACTTTACTAGTACTCCTAGTAGCACCAGGGTATTAAGATACCGGTTCGGTTGCTAAATGTTAGTAACTCGAAATAAAAGAGCTACAGAATAAACAGAGACTAGCTAAAGGTGAGCTGACGATATGTGTTGGAAGTGTTTCCAAGTTTGATGTGATCAAACGTCGCACGCTCCCTCTACCATCAAGATTAGTATTAAGCCTGAAAGAATGGTTTATTGAATCTCGATCGTACTGATACACATTTTCATGTCAAAAGATAGTAATGATAGTACCACTTACTTGTGGCACTGCCATGTAAGTCATATTGGGGTAAAACGCATGAAGAAGCTCCATGTTGATGGATCTTTGGACTCAATCGTTTTTGAAAAGTTTGAGACATGCGAACCATGTCTATTGGTGTATACGCATGAAGAAACTCCATGCAGATGGATCGTTTGGACTCACTTGATTTTGGATCACTTGATATATGCAAATTATACCACATGGGCAAGATGACTGAAAGCCTCGTTTTCAGTAAAATGGAACAAGATAGCAACTTGTTGGAAGCAACACATTTTGATGTGTGCAGTCCAATGAGTGCTGAGGCATGCAGTGAATATCATTATGTTCTTACTTCACGGATGATTTGAGTAGATACTGAGTATATTTACTTGATAAAACACAAGTCTAAATTATTGAATGGTTCAAGTAATTTCAGAGTGAAGTTGAAGATCATCGTGATAAGAGGATAAAATGTCTATGATATGATCATAGAGATGAGTATCTGAGTTACGAGCTTTGGCACGCAATTAAGACATTGTGGAAATTGTTTCACAATTAATACCGCCTGGAACACCATAGTGTGATGGTGTGTCCGAACATCATAGTTGCACCCTATTGGATATGGTGCGTACCATGATGTCTCTTATCAAAATTACCACTATTATTCATGGGTTAGGCATTAGAGACAACCGCACTCACTTTAATAGGGTACCACATAATTCTGTTGAGACGACAATGTTTGAATTATGGTTTGGAGAAACCTAAGTTGTCATTTCTTAAAGGTTTGGGGCTGCGACGCTTATGTGAAAAAGTTTCAGGTTGATAAGCTCGAACCCAATGCGGATAAAATGCATCTTCATAGGACACCCAAAACAGTTGGGTATACCTCCTAATTCAGATCCGAAAGCAATAGGGATTGTTTCTTGAATCGGGTCCTTTCTCGAGGAAAAGTTTGTCTCGGAAAGTTGAGTGGGAGGATGGTGGAGACTTGATGAGGTTATTGAACCGTCACTTCAACTAGTGTGTAGCAGGGCACAGGAAGTTGTTCCTATGGCGCCTACACTAATTGAAGTATAAGCTTATAATAGTGATCATGAAACTTCGGATCAAGTCACTACCGTACCTCGTAGGACGACAAGGACGCTACTACTTCGGAGCGGTACGGTGATCCTGTATTGAAGGACATGTTGCTAGACAACAATGAACCTACGAGCTATGGAGAAGCGATGGTGGGCCCAAATTCCGACAAATGGTTAGAAAACATGAAATCCGAGATAGGATCCATGTATCAGAACAAAGCATGGACTTTGGTGGACTTGCCCAATGATCGGCAAGCCATTGAGATAAATGGATCTTTAAGAAGAAGACGGACGTGGATGGTAATGTCACCATCTATGAAGCTCATCTTGTGGCGAAGAATTTTTCACAAGTTCAAGGAGTTGACTACGATGAGATTTTCTCATCCGTAGCGATGCTGAAAGTCCGTCGGAATCATGTTAGCATTAGCTGCATTTATGAAATCTGGCAGATGGATGTCAAAATGAGTTTCCTTACCAGTTTTCGTAAGGAAAGGTTGTATGTGATACAATCAGAAAGGTTTTGTCGATCCTAAGGATGCTAACAGGTATGCTAGCTCCAGTGATCCTTCCATGGACTGGAGTAAGCATCTCGGAGTTGGAATATGCACTTTGATAAGATGATCAAAGATTTTGGGTTTATACAAAGTTTATGAGAAACTTGTATTTCCAAAGAAGTGAGTGGGAGCACTATGGAATTTCTGATGAGTATATGTTGTTGACATATTGTTGATCAGAAATGATGTAGAATTTCTGGAAAGCATATAGGGTTATTTGAAAGGTGTTTTTCAATAGAAAACCTGGATTAAGCTACTTGATCATTGAGCATCAAGATCTATGAGGATAGATCAAAAACGCTTAATGGTACTTTCAAATGAGCATATACCCTGACATGTTCTTGAAGGTGTTCAAGATGGATCAGTCAAAGAAGGAGTTCTTGCCTGAGATGTAAGGTATGAAGTTAATACTTAAAGCTCGACCATGGCAGAAAAGAGAGAAAGGATGAAGGTCGTCCCCTATGCTTTAGACGTAGGCTCTACAGTATGCTATGCTATGTACCGCACCTGATTTGTGCCTTGCCACATGTCTGGCAAGAGGGTACAAAGGTGATCAAGGAGTGGATCACCAGATAGCGGTCAAAATTGTCCTTGGAGTAATAAAGATTTATTTCTCAATTATGGAGGTGATAAAGAGTTCGGCGTAAAGGGTTACGATGATGCAAGCTTTAACACCTATCCGAATGACTCTGAGTAGCAAACCGGATACGTATAGTGGAGCAACCATTTGGAGTAGCTCCAAGTGGAGCGTAGAAGCAGCATTTACAATATGACATAGAGAATTGTGAAGTACATACGGATCTAAATGTTGCAGACCCGTTGACTAAAACCTCTCTCACAAGCAAAACATGATCAAACCCCAGAACTCATTGAGTCTTAATCACATGATGATGTGAACTGGTTTAATGACACTAGTAAACTCTTTGGATGTTGGTCACATGGCGATGTGACCTGTGAGTGTTAATCACATGGCGATGTGAACTATATTATTGACTCTAGTGCAAGTGGGAGACTATTGGAAATATGCCCTAGAGGCAATAATAAATTAGTTATTATATTTCCTTGTTCATGATAATCGTTTATTATCCATGCTATAATTGTATTGATTGGAAACTCAGATACATGTGTGGATACATAGACAACACCATGTCCCTAGTAAGCCTCTAGTTGACTAGCTCGTTGATCAATAGATGGTTATGGTTTCCTGACCATGGACATTGGATGTCACTGATAACGGGATCACATCATTAGGAGAATGATGTGATGGACAAGACCCAATCCTAAGCCTAGCACAAAGATCGTAGTTCGTATGCTAAAGCTTTTCTAATGTCAAGTATCTTTTCCTTAGACCATGAGATTGTGCAACTCCCGGATACCGTAGGAATGCTTTGGGTGTACCAAACATCACAACGTAACTGGGTGGCTATAAAGGTGCACTACAGGTATCTCCAAAAGTGTCTGTTGGGTTGGCACGAATCGAGACTGGGATTTGTCACTCCGTGTGACGAAGAGGTATCTCTGGGCCCACTCGGTAGGACATCATCATAATGTGCACAATGTGACCAAGGGGTTGATCAGGGGATGATGTGTTACGGAACGAGTAAAGAGACTTGCCGGTAAGGAGATTGAACAAGGTATCGGTATACCAACGATCGAATCTCGGGCAAGTACAATACCGTTAGACAAAGGGAATTGAATACGGGACCTATTGAGTCCTTGACATCGTGGTTCATCCGATGAGATCATTGTGGAACATGTGGGAGCCAACATGGGTATCCAGATCCCGCTGTTGGTTATTGACCGGAGAACGTCTCGGTCATGTCTGCATGGTTCCCGAACCCGTAGGGTCTACACACTTAAGGTTCGATGACGCTAGGGTTGTATGAATATGAGTATGCGGCAAACCGAATGTTGTTCGGAGTCCCGGATGAGATCCCGGACGTCACGAGGAGTTCCGGAATTGTCCAGAGGTAAAGATTTATATATGGGAAGTCTTATTTTGGTCGCCGAAAAGGTTTCGCACTTTATCGGTATTGTACCGGGAGTGCCGAAAGGTGTCCGGGGGTCCACCGGGGGGTCCACCTGCCCCGGGGGGCCACATGGGCTGTAGGGGGTGCGTCTTGGCCTATATGGGCCTAGGGCACCAGCCGCAAGAGGCCCATGCACCAAGAATACTTGGGGAGGGGAGAGTCCTAAAAGGGGAAGGCACCTCCGAGGTGCCTTGGGGAGGATGGACTCCTCCCCCCTTGGCCGCACCCCTTCCTTGGAGGAAGGGGCAAGGCTGTGCCTCCCCCCTCTCCCTTGCCCCTATATATAGTGGAGGGGAGGGAGGGGTGGCGGCACCTGAAGCCCTTGGCGCCTCCCCTCTCTGCTACACCTCCTCCTCCTCCCATAGTTGCTTAGCGAAGCCCTGCCGGAGTTCTGCTGCATCCACCACCACGTCGTCGTGCTGCTAGATCATCATCAACCTCTCCTTCCTCCTTGCTGGATCAAGAAGGAGGAGACGTCATTCGCTCCGTACGTGTGTTGAACGCGGAGATGCTGTCCGTTCAGCACTAGGTCATCGGTGATCTGAATCACGGCGAGTACGACTCCATCATCCCCGTTCTCTTGAACGCTTCCGCTTAGCGATCTACAAGTGTATGTAGATGCACTCTCCTTCCCCTCGTTGCTGGTTTCTCCATGGATAGATCTTGGTGACTCGTAAGAAAATTTTGAATTTCTGCTACGTTCCCCAACAGCTCTAACCCCTCGAATTTATTTTCTAGCTTTCTCACTGCATTGCAATAACCAGTCATGGTCGGACTTCTGACGTCCCACCTGTTCATTACGTGATTAACCACCAAATCTGAGTCGCCATAGACCATGAGGCGACGGACGCCGAGTGAAATGGCCATACGCAACCCATACAAAAGTGCTTCGTATTCTGCTTCGTTATTGGAGGAATCAAAGTGAATCTGGAGCACATATCTGAGTTTATCTCCTCGGGGGGAAACCAACACTACCCCATCACCGGAACCATTTAGCATCTTAGAACCATCAAAGAACATGGTCCAATGCTCCGAGTGAACTTGAGTCGGCAGTTGCTGTTCAATCCACTCGGCGATGAAATCTGCTATTGCTTGGGACTTGATGGCTTTCTTTGCCTCAAAATTGATATCTAGGGGAAGGAGTTCAATCGCCCATTTTGCCACTCGACCAGTTGCATCTCTGTTGTGCAGAATCTCTGACAATGGAGCGTCGCTGACGACTGTAATGGAATGGTCAGAGAAGTAATGAGCAACCTTCTTCGTGGTCATATAGATCCCATATACAAGCTTCTGATAATGAGGGTATCTTTGCTTTGATGGGGTCAAAACTTCAGAAACATAATATACTGGGCACTGAACTTTAAAGGCTTTTACTTCTTCTTCCCGCTCGACCGTAAGTACTGTACTAACGACTTGTCCCGTGGCTGCAATGTAAAGCAGCAAAGGCTCTTTGCTGATTGGGGCAGCAAGCACCGGCTAGGTGGAGAGCAGGGCTTTTAGCTCTGCAAACGCTGCATCAGCTTCAGGAGTCCACTCGAAATTGTCTGACTTCTTCATCAGTTGGTAAAGAGGTAATGCCTTTTCACCGAGACAAGAGATGAATCGGCTTAAAGCGGCCAAGCAACCAGTAAGCTTCTGGACATCGTGCACACGCACTGGACGTTTCATTTGGAGTATAGTACCAACTTTTTTTGGGTTGGCATCGATTCCTCATTTGGAAATGAGAAAACCGAGTAACTTTCCGCCAAGAACTCCGAGGTGCACTTTGATGGATTAAGCTTGATATCATACCTCCTGAGGTTGGCAAATGTCTCAGCAAGGTCAGTCAGCAGGTCAGAACCTTTCCATGACTTGACCACAATATTATCCATGTATGCTTCCACATTCCGAATGATTTGAGTGAGCAAACACTTCTGAATCATCCTCATGAACGTGGCTCCTACATTCTTGAGGCTGAATGGCATGGTGACATAACAAAAGCACCCGAATGGAGTAATGAAAGCTGTTTTGATCTTGTCGGGTCCATACAGACGGATCTGATGGTAACCGGAATAGGCGTCTAAAAAAGACAGGCACTCACATCCCGCAGTCAAGTCGACTATTTGGTCGATGTGGGGGAGAGGAAAATGATCTTTTGGGCAGGCTCGATTGATATGTTTGAAGTCGATGCACATGCGAAGTGACTTGTCCTTCTTGGGGACCATGACAACATTGGTGAGCCACATGGAGTGGTAAATCTCTCGGATAAACTCCACTGCTAAGAGCTGAGCCACCTCCTCGCCAATGGCCTTTCTTTTCTGGACGGCGGACAATCGAAGATGTTCTTTGACAGGTTTCACTTTTGAGTCGACTCGTAGACGATCCTCAGCCAGCCCCCTGGGAACACCCGACATGTCAGAAGGCTTCCATGCGAAGATGTCCCAGTTCTCACGGAGGAACTGGATGAGTGCTTCTTCCTATTTGGAGTCGAGTGTTGTAGAGATATGAGTCGGAGGAGCACTGGGGTCAGCCGGGTGAATGTGAATCGGTTTTGTCTCACCGGACGACTGAAACGCTGATTCCGTAGCGGGCTTCTTGGCTCGCAACAAATCACTCGGGTCTGCAGTTTTCTGGTATTCCTGCAGCTCTACCACTCCATCTGAGCATCAGCGATCTTTGAGCCTTTCTGAAAGCACTCTTCTGCCTTCTTCCGATTGCCAGTAATAGTGATCACACCTTTGGGACCAGGCATCTTCAATTTGAGGTACACATAACATGGTCGAGCCATGAAACGTGCATAGGCTGGCCTGCCCAAAATAGCGTGATAAGCACTCTGGAAATCCACAACTTCAAACGTCAACTTTTCTTTGCGGTAATTCGGGAATCACCGAAAACAACATCAAGAGCAATTTGGCCGAGTGACTCGGCCTTCTTTCCAGGAATTACTCCATGGAAACTCATGTTGCTGGTACTGAGTCTGGACATCGGAATGCCAATCCCTTTCGATGTCTCTGCATATAGTATATTTAGGCCACTGCCACCATCCATCAAAACTTTAGTCAGTCGAGTGCCTTCGACGACTGGGTCTACCACCAAAGATTGCCTCCCAGGGGTGGCTATGTGTGTCGGATGATCGGACTGGTCGAATGTGATGGCAATCTGAGACCATTTCAGATAACTGGGTGTCGCCGGAGCAACCATATTCACTTCTCGGTTGATAACTTTCAATCGACTTTTGCTTTCAACATCAGCAAAAATCATCAGGGTGGAATTGACCTGGGGATTTCCATCATCACTATCTTCTTTGTCCTCAAATTTGTCTAACTCCTTTTCCTTATCTTTGGGTTGTTTCCCCTGGAATTGCTGGATCAAGAGCCGACACTGTCGAGTGGTATGTTTCGGGTAAATGAGTTTACCCTCCTCATCTTTCTTCGTGTGGATGTGGCACGGCAAATCCATCGCGTCATTCCCTTCCTTGTCCTTCACCTTCTTAGGGTTCCAAGACCCTTTGGGCTTCCCTTTAAACTTTCCTTAAGTCACGGCCAAGGCTTCTCCACGAGTAGCTAGCTCGGCTTTCCGCTTCTGCTTCCGAATGGAGTTCCCTCCTTCGGTTTCATGGACGACTGACTTGTGCTTGCTGCTCCGAAGACGATCCTCTTCTTCACCATTGGCATACTTGGTGGCAATCTCCATCATTCGACTCAGAGACATGTCTCCGGTTCGACCGAATTTTAGGTTTAGCTCTCTATACTTGACGCCTTCCTTGAAGGCACAGACTGCCTGGTGATCAGATACATTCTCTACCGTGTGATGCAACGTGATCAATCTCTGGATGTAATCCCTCAAAGTTTCATTCGACTTCTGCACACAAGATTGCAGCTCTGTCAACCCTGCCGGTCGCTTACAAGTTCCTTCAAATGTTCTGACAAACACTCGGGCAAGATCTTCCCAAGTGTAAATGCTGCTGGGTGCTAACTGATTCAACCATGCTATAGCCAAGCCCTCCAACATAAGAGGCAGGTGTTTCATGGCCACTTCATCGTTGCCGCCGCCAATCTGAACAGCCACTCGGTAGTCTTCAAGCCAAGTATCAGGCTTGGACTCACCAGTGAACTTACTGACTCCAGTCGCCAACCTGAAGTTGGTAGGAATCACCGCGGCCCTGATGGCTCTGCTGAAACACTCTGGTCCTGAGACGTGTACTCTGCTGCTGGTGGGTACATCTCTGTCATGACCTTCTCGGTGAGCTCTGTTCCTGTCGACCAAACCTTGAACGATAATGGATCTCACAACAAATCCTGGTTCCCTGGGGTCGACTGGAATCCTTCGCCCAACACTGTGATGGTGTCTGTCATCCTGCTGTCGAGGCATGTACGATCCACTCCTTGGAGGAGGGGTGGGCACTCGACGTCGATCATCACGATCGATTCGGTGATCATACTACTCATGGTTCTTGTACTGTTCATGCCGGTCTCCACGTCCCTCACGCCTCGAGGGCGATCTTGGGCTATGGCCGACTGGATTGTATTTGCAGCGACGGATCTGCTGTGAATCCTATTCCGCGACTACGATACAGCTGAATTTTGATCTCTTGCTGCCCGGAGTAGTGCTCTGATCTGTAACAAGCCTCTGCCAGCCTCTGACTGGGAAGGCTGAATCGACTCTGCTATACGGGTTGCAGCTGCTAAATTCTGAATCGGAGTTTGATATACCTGAGTCGGTGGTGGAAAGAGTTGACGTCGACTGGATTCTGGAACCCGTTGCCGCACACGCTTGTCGAGTGCTCACTGGAGGTTCTCCAGTTGAGTGCGCTCAGCCAAGTTGGCCAAGCACGCGTCCTCTAAGGCACGAGCCTCGGGGGTTTATCCAATGGTAGGAGTGTGCAGCGCATCCACGTTCTGGCGGCGAAGTTCTTCCCTCTACAGCGAAGTGAGGGGCTCAGGGAGATACTCTTCGTGGGCATGCAACGGATCGCCTCCGCCGTCGTCTCCATCGGTGCGGGGAAAGCCGGGAGGACTGCGTGGTCCATCGACCATCAGAACCTCCGCCGCTGGATCACTGTTGTCGCACTCGGATGCAGTCTCTGTGGAGCCAGTCGACAGGTCGAATAGACCGTAGAGAGATTCGTCAGGCTCGATCACCACAACTTGGGGGGTGGCCAACTGGCGAGCCACAGCGTGCTTCACCCACCGCTGAAGCCTCGACCGACCGGAACGCTTGCGCCGGCGAGAAACAGGGAGGGAGGATGACACAGGGGCCGACCGATACTGGGTCGACGGTTGCTGCAGGAGGACGCCATGGACGCACGCGCGAAAGTGCGTCGCCCCGCGGACAGGGAGCGCGTCGATGTCGAGCAGAGCCTCCTGAAGCCAAGCGGAGTCGTCGGTGATGAACATGAGCGCGCCGAGACGGATCTCGCGGCCCTCAACCAAAACTCCGCCTAAAACCATGATGAAGGAGATCGGAAAAATCGCAACTTCTCCAATAAGTCTCTAAGACACCTGCCCCAAGGTGGGCGCAAACTGTCGTGGTTCTAAGTCTGACAGTAGTGTAGGGGGGTAGGAATGGAGAGGCGAGATCCTAGCTATGGAGTAGTTGTATACGCAAGAGGTTTACGAGTTCAGGCCCTTCTCGGAGGAAGTAACAGCCCTACGTCTCGGAGCCCGGAGGCGGTCGACTGGATTATGTGTATATGAGTTACAGGGGTGCGAACCCTTTACACTGAGGAGGGGGGGCTTATATAGAGTTCGCCAGACCTCTCCGGCCCTCTGTTATGTAGGGTTTAAGGTACATTAAGATCGGGCATTACTGGTAACGCCACAAATAAAGTGCTATGATGACCATAAAAGCTAGTTAATGACCGACCGTTTATGCGCAGAGTGACTTTAGATCTCCTGGCTGTCGAGTGGTTGGCTTCATGGTCGAGTGTCTTCGAGTCCGTCGAGTGGAGCACTTCTGAGTCGATTGAAAGGTTGTATCTTCTAGAGATGTCCTTGGAGAGGGTAGTTTGGACAGGTCCATGACCCTACCCTAGGTACATAGCTTCATCACCGGGAGAAGGGGAATCCTACTAGGACTCCAAGTCCTAGTAGGTTTTCACGGGGAAGGGGAAAGGAAGGGAGAGGGGGATCGTGCCCCCAACCCCTTGTACAATTCAGACTGGGCTTGGGGGGGCGGGCGCCACCTCCTGGCCACCGCCTCTCCTTTGCCACTTAGGCCCACTAAGGCCCATCAACTCCCCGGGGGTTCCGGTAACCTCCCGGTACTCCGGAAAATACCCAAACTTCTCCGGAACCATTCTGATATCCGAATATAGCGTTCCAATATATCAATCTTTATGTCTCAACCATTTTGAGACTCCTCCTCACATCCGTGATCTCATCCGGGACACCGAACAAACTTTGGTCATCAAAAACACATAACTCATAATACAAATCGCCATCGAACATTAAGTGTGCGGATCCTACGGGTTCGAGAACTATGTAGACATGATCGAGGCACATCTCTGATCAATAACCAATAGCGGAACCCGGATGCTCACATTGGCTCCTACATATTCTACGAAGATCTTTATCGGTCAAACCGCATAAGAACATATGTTGTTCCCTTTGTCATCGATATGTTACTTGCCCGAGATTCGATTGTCGGTATCATCATAGCTAGTTCAATCTCATTACCGGGAAGTCTCTTTACTCATTCCATAGTGCATCATCCCGTAACTAACTCATTAGTCACATTGTTTGCAAGGCTTATAGTGATGAGCATTACCGAGAGGGCCCAGAGATACCTGTTCAACATACGGAGTGACAAATCCTATTCTTGATCTATGCCAACCCAACAAACACCTTCGGAGACACCTGTAGAACATCTTTATAATCACCCAGTTAGGTTGTAACGATAGCACACAAGGTGTTACTCTGGTATTCGGGAGTGGCATAATATCATAGTCTGAGGAACATGTATAAGTCATGAAGAAAGAAGTAGCAATGAAATTGTAATGATCATAATGTTAAGCTAATGGATGGGTCTTGTCCATCACATCATTCTCCTAATGTTGTGATCTCATTCATCAAATGACAACACATGTCTATGGTTAGGAAACATAACCATCTTTGATTAACGAGCTAGTCAAGTAGAGGCATACTAGGGACACTATGTTTTGTCTATGTATTCACACATGTACTAAGTTTCCAGTTAATACAATTCTAGCATGAATAATAAACAGTTATCATGAAATAAGGAAGTAAATAATAACTTTATTATTGCCTCTAGGCCATATTTCCTTCACTTGCATCATCGATGTAGAGCTTGCCGTGACGACTCTTAGGCAGCCAGCCCACAGCGTATCCCTTGAGCCCTGTGAAGCTGCCCTTCAAGAACTCGAACCAACCTTGCGCTGGCCCCACGGTGGGTGCCAAGTTTCATGGAATTGTCACGACAGACGCCCTAGCATGATGACTTAGGTGTGGAGCCATCACAATGTATTTAGCTTGAAGGGGTTAAAACGGGACAAGGGACACAGAGAGTTTACCCAGGTTTGGCCCCTCACAATGAGGTAAAGGCCTACTCCTGCTTTAGGTTGTATTGCTTGGGTTTTGATTACCAGGGAGCGAATACGCTTGACCTAGTTCTCGACTTGTTGTTTCCTGCCCTAACCCGCCGCCAGGTAACCCCTTTTATATACACATGCTGATGCCTAGCGGCTTATAGAGTCCCGGCCAGCTCATATACAACGTGTCTGGCTCGGTGACAAAACTAAACTTTTCTTAACATACAAGTTAAACATATGGCGGTTTATGCCCGTGGGCCCCAAGCCTCTTCCGGGTCTTGGGCCTTCCGTAAGCTTGCTTCATGAACCGCCATCTTCAACATCTTCTTGGGCCTTCTCACTATGAACCACCAGTGGTATGACCCGGCCCCTCCTGGACTACTCAAGCATCATCG
Organism: Triticum timopheevii; assembly: GCA_963921465.1. Classification (NCBI taxonomy): domain Eukaryota; kingdom Viridiplantae; phylum Streptophyta; class Magnoliopsida; order Poales; family Poaceae; genus Triticum; species Triticum timopheevii. The sequence goes on along the minus strand of OY997264.1, from coordinate 558,681,710 downwards.
GAGAGGCACCAATGAGGATGATAACCCCTCCGTGATGCTGTACATTGGATATCTTTGTTCTAGAACTTGTGGCGGCTGGAATTGTGTTTCGTCAACTCCCCTTAGGGTTTCTGGAATGGTTGGGAATTTATAGGGCGAAGAGGCGGTGGAGGAGACCCTCGTGGGACCCACAACCCCCTAGCCGTTCCCTGGTGGGTTGTGGTCCCCACGGGCCTCCCCCAGGTGCTTTCTTGGCCCCCAAGGTGTCTTCTGGTCCAAAAAATTCTCCAGAAAGTTTTGTTGCATTTGGACTCCATTTGATAGGGATATTCTAGAAGTAAAAACAAGCAAAAATCAACAACTGGCACTAGGCACTATGCCAATAGGTTAGTCCCAAAAAATGATATAAAGTTGCTATAAAATGATTGTGAAACATCCAAGAATGGTAATTTAACACCATGGAACAATAAAAAATTCTAGATACATTGGAGGCGTATCAGTCCGCAACTACGAAAGAAGAATTAACATAAATATAACCATAGCATTAAACATATGGATCCAAATCAGCCCCTTACGAAATAGCACATAAACTAGGGTTTAAGCTTCTGTCACTCTAGCAACCCATCATCTAATTACTACTCCACAAGGCATTCCCTTAGGCCCAAAGATGGTGAAGTGTCATGTAGTTCACGTTCACATAACACCACTAAGGGAATCATAACATACACATCATCAAAATATCGAACGAATACCAAATTCACATGATTACTTATGACAAGACTTCTCCCATGTCCTCAAGAACAAAAGCAACTACTCACAAATCATATTCATGTCCAAGATCAAAGGGATTTAAATAGCATAATGGATCTGATCATATAATATTCCACCAAATAAACCAACTAGCATCAACTACAAGATGTAATCAACACTACTAGTCACCCACAGGCTCCAACCTAAGGATTTGATACAAAGATTGAACACAAGAGATGAATTAGGGTTTGAGATTAGATGGTGTTGGTGAAGATGTTGATGAAGATTGATCCTCTCACGATGAGAGGGTTGTTGGTGATGAGAATGGCTTTGATTTCCCCCTCCCGGAGGGAAGTATCCCCGGTGGAATCGCTCCATCGGAGAGCAAAAGTGCTCCTGCCCAAGTTCTGCCTCGAGGCGGCGGCGCTCCATACCGAAAGTCACCCCCTTATTTTTTAGGGCAAATGGGCTTATATACCAGAAGATGGGCATCGGAGGCTGGCCAGGGGCCCCATTACCCACCAGGGCACGCCCTGGTGCCTAGTGGGCACCTGGGTGGCCCCCTCTGGTACTTCTTTTCTCCAATAATTTTTTTATTCCAAAATAAATCTCCATGAAATTTTAGCTCATTTGGAGATGTGCATAATAGGTATCTCTGACATAGCTTTTTCAGGTCCAGAATTCCAACTGCCGGCAATCTCCCTCTTTATGTAAACCTTGCATATTAAGAGACAAAAAGGCATTAGAATTGCTCCACAGAGTGTTATAATGATTAAAAACACTATAAATAACAGGGGGAAAACATGATGCAAAATAGACGTATCAGGTTCCCAAACAGAAAAGAAAGTTTACTCCCCTCCACCATTCTTTCACAATCCATGGCTAGCCATATCCACGGGTGCCTTCCAAACTTTCAACTTTCCAAGGGGGAGTTTATTATTATTATTTTCATTTTGATTCATTTCGGGACTAGGCATCCCTATTACCCGCCACTCTCTCGTGTGACAAGTGAATAAACACTCATCATGAGAAAACCCCATCTAGCATGAAAGATATTAGCCACCCCCTGTCGCTCCATGAGTGGACGGGCACACAAAACGGATAATTATTATGAATGATTAGAGTTGGCACATGCAAATTTACTTGGAACGACATGTAAATTCCACATATAGGTAGGTATAGTGGACTCATATGGCACAACTTTAGGTTTAAGGAATTGGATACACAAGCAACATTCCTGCTAAGTACAAATGAAGGATAGCAAATAGATTGAGAAGCGACCAAGCAGAAAACAAAAACGGTCATAAACATGCATTGAAAATAACTAACACTGAATAATGCACCATAAGTAGGATATAATTTCGTTGCATAACTATTGACTTTACATGCATGCATAGGGAACCACAAACTTGAATACCAATATTCTTACTAAACCACAATTACTCACTAGCACAACCCATATATTATCATTTTTATATCGCAACACTATTGCAAGGAATCAAACTTATCATATTCAATGATCTTCATGAAAGTTTTTATTATATCATTCTTGAATATCCCTCATATTAAGACTAAATTCATAACTTGTGCAAATTACCATTACTATTATCAACTCTAAAAATGACATAAGTGAAGCATGAGAGTACAAATATTTCTTCAAAATATAATCACCGCCATGCTCTAAAAGATACAAGTGAAGCACTAGAGCAACTACCTAGCTCAAAAGATATAAGTGAAGCACATAGAGTATTCTAGCAAATCACGAAAAATGTGTGTCCCTCTCAAATAGGTGTGTCCAACAAAGATGATTGTGACAAACTAAAAAGCAAACAAAGCAAAGTCTCATATAATACATTATGCTCCAAGAAAAACTCATATCATGTGATGAATAAAAATATAGCTCCAAATAAAATTACCGACGGTTGGTAGAATAAATAGGGGATACCTTTCGGGGCATCCCCAAGCTTAATTGCTTGGGAGTCCTTGAATATTACCTTGGGGTGTCTCGGGCATCCCCAAGCTTAGGCTCTTGCCACTCCTTATTCCTTCATCCATCATGATCTCACTCAAAACTTGAAAACTTCACACAAAAAACTCAACAAAACTTATTAGTGTAACAAAGGAAATCACCACTTTAGGTACTGTTGTAACCCATTCATATTTTATTATTGCATTATACCTACTTTATTCTAACTTGTTCATGGCTTGGACCCCCTGATACAATCCATAGTTTCATCAAAACAAGCAAACAATGCAAGAAAACAAAATAAGTCAAAAAAAAGAATCGTTTGTAGTAATCTGAATTATGCCTAAACTTATGTAACTCTAAAAATTCTGAAAATTAGGAAAATGTGGGAAATTTGTATATCAATTATGTGCATAAAATTCAGATCAAAAGCACATTCCAGTAAATTTAAACATTATGCTACTGGGTGCAAAAGTTTCTATTTTTTTCACAGATTCAAATCAACTATCATCCAAATCATCCCAAAGGCTTTACATGGCACAAACACTAATTTAAACACAAAAACACAAACATAATAGTAGCATAATTGTGTGCACATAATAAAACAGAAAAATAATCAAGAAAAATAGGATAGCTATTGGTTTGCCTCCCAACTAGCGCTATTGTTCTACGCCCCTAGCTAGGCGTAATGCATAGTTTCAATTGTTGTCATCTTTCTTCTTATCTAAAAATGTGTTCTTTTTGGGAGGTTTTTCATAGACAATATGGAACACATCATCCACAAAAATTTTGCATCACCAAGTTGACCATCCTCGAATCCCTCTTGATTCCCTTTTACAATCCAAGAATATTATTTATTAATACTATTGAAAACTTGTTGGATTATATTTAAAGGAGGGACTTCCTTTTTTGTATTCTCATCAAAAGTGTGATCATCGCGAAATAAATATCTCAACAGATAATCATCATTGTATAAAATCTCATATATCACACGTTTTCATGATTCATGTCGTAAAATCAAAACATTCTATAGCTTCTCAAACCATCTAATCAAATTCATTCATGAGGATAAGAGTACATGTCTTTTTACCCTTAGGATTTTTTTATTACCAGCAACTCATAAAACAATCTTCGCAAAGTTGGATGGGTATGGATAAATCTTCTCTCAAATTTAAGAACAAGTGCAGAAACAACCTCAACATAATTTTTGGTTCTTTTAAGAATTGGAGCATCATCCCAAGCTATAGTTCTAGTGCAATTAAAGAATTCTTGGATAACACTTTTTCCTATAATATTCCCATGTCCCCCCACAAAAGTTTTAGCATCTAAATTGGTGGAAATTTCAACTTTAGAATTTTTACCATCCTCACTTTTTCCATGCCAAAATCAGCCATAATAACAACTTCAAGCAAGCAACAAGCGAACATGCAAGAAGGCAAACAGAATATTTTTTTGTATTTTATTTTTGTAAAAATGTTTTAGAAGTGGGGGAGATGAAAATGAGAGGCAAATGGCAAATAAAGTAAATGCAAGGAGATGGAACTTTATGCGTGGGTACTTGATAGATGTTGGTGATGTCTCCCCAGCAACGGCGCCAGATTCTTCCTGCTACTTGTGAGCTGCGTTGGAATTTCCCCGAAGAGGAGAGGATGATGCAGTACAGTAGAGATAAGTATTTCCCTCGATTATAAACCAAGGTTATCAATCCAGTAGGAGAACCACGCATCAACTTGTTAGCAGCACCTACACTCAAAATAACAAATACTTGCACCCAATGCAAACAAGGGGTTGTCAATCCCTTGGCGTTTAATTGCAAGGTTTAAATCTCATAGTGATAAATAGATAAATAAAAACACAAATTAAATAAAATAAAGTAAATAAAATTGCATCAAGGTATTTTTGTATTTTAATATATGAATTGGATAGAGGCTTCTCTCTTGAAAATAGCATACGGTTGAGTAAACAAATTACTGTTGGGCAATTTAAAAAAAAGTGAATAATCATGACGATATCTAAGGCAAGGATCATGTATATAGGCATCACTTCCGAGACAAGTACACCGACTCCTACCTTCATCTACTGCTATCACTCCACACATCGACCGCTATCCAGCATGCATCTAGAGTATTAAGTTCATAAAGCGGAGTAAAGCCTTAAGCAAGATGACATGATGTGGACAAACTAAACTCAACTAATATGAATAAACCCCACCTTTTATCCTTAATGGAAACAATACAAATACGTTTCATGTCCCTTTCTATCACTGGGTTTGAGCACCGCAAGATCAAACCCTTCACAAAGCACCTCTCCCATTGTAAGAAAAAATCAATCTACTTGGCCAAACCAAATCAATAGATCAGAGAGAAATACAAAGCTATACTAATCGTGCATAAAAGAATTCAGAGAAGACTCAAATAATATTCATAGATAATCTGATCATAAACTCACAATTCATCGGATCCCAACAAGCACACCACAAAAAATGATTACATCGAATAGATCCCCAAGAACATCAAGGAGAACATTGTATTGAAGATCAAAGAGGGAGAGAAGAAGCCATCTAGCTACTAGCTATAGACCTGTAGGTCTGTGGTAAACTACTCACACATCATCGGAAGGGCAACAAGGTTGATGTAGAGCCCCTCCGTGATCGAGCCCCCCTCCGGCAGAGTGCCGGGGAAGGCCTCCAGATGGGATCTCACGAGAACAAAAACTTGTGGTGGCGGAAAAAGTATTTCGGGTGGCTCTCTGATGTTGGAGGTAATATTTGGGTATTTATAGATCTGATATTAGGTCAAGAGGTGACACGAGGGGCCCACAAGCCTGGGGTCGTGCTACTTGTGAGCTACATTGGGATTTCACCGAAGAGGAGGGCATGATGAAGTACAGTAGAGATAAATATTTCCGTCGGTTATAAACCATGGTTATTAATCCAATAGGAGAATCACACAACAACTCGTTAGCAGTACCTACACACAAAATAACAAATACTTGCACCCAACGCAAACAAGGGGTTGGCAATCCCTTGGTCGTTAATTGCAAGGATAAAATCTTGTAGTGATAGATAAATAAATAAAAAACAAAATAAAATAACGTGATAAAAAGTGTAGTAATATATTTTTGGGTTTTGATATATGATTTAGATATACCAGGGGGGCATAGTTTTCACTAGAGGATTCTCTCTTAAAGATATCATACGGTGAGTAAACAAATTACTGTTGGGCAACTGATAGAAAAGAAAATAATCATGATGATATCTAAGGCAATGATCATGTATATAGGCATCATGTCCGAGACAAGTAGACCGACTCCTGCCTACATCTACTACTATTACTCCACACATCAGTCGCTAACCAGCATGCATCTAGAGTATTAAGTTCATAAAGAACAGAGTAACGCCTTAAGCAAGATGACATGATGTAGACAAAGTAAACTCAATTAATATGAATAAATCCCATTGTTTTATCCTTATTGACAATGATACAAATACGTGTCATGTCCCTTTCTGACACTGGGATTGAGCACCGCAAGATCGAACTGAAGGAAATATGCCCTAGAGGCAATAATAAAGTAGTTATTTTATATTGTCTTATTCATGATAAATGTTTATTATTCATGCTAGAATTGTATTAACCGGAAACTTGATACATGTGTGAATACATAGACAAAACACCGTGTCCCTAGTATGCCTCTACTTGGCTAGTTCGTTAATCAAAGATGGTTAAGTTTCCTAGCCATAGACATGTGTTGTCATTTAATGAATGGGATCACATCATTAGGAGAATGATGTGATGGACAAGACCCATTCGTTAGCTTAGCATTATGATTGTTCAGTTTTATTGCTATTGCTTTCTTCATGTCAAATACATATTCCTTTGACTATGAGATTATGCAACTCCCGGATACCGGAGGAATACCTTGTGTGCTATCGAAAGTCACAACATAACTGGGTGATTATAAAGATGCTCTACAGGTATCTCCGAAGGTGTTTGTTGGGTTGGCATAGATCGAGATTAGGATTTGTCACTCCGAGTATCGGAGAGGTATCTATGGGCCCTCTCGGTAATGCACATCATAAGAAGCCTTGCAAGCAATGTGACCAATGAGTTTGTTGCGGTATGATGCATTAGGGAACAAGTAAAGAGACTTTCTGGTAACGAGATTGAACTAGCTATGAAGATATCGACGATTGGATCTCTGGCAAGTAACATACCGATGACAAAGGGAATAACGTATGTTGTCATTACGGTTCGACCGATAAATATCTTCGTAGAATATGTAGGAGCCAATATGAGCATCCAAGTTTTGCTATTGGTTATTAACCGGAGAGGTGTCTCGGTCATGTCTACATAGTTCTCGAACTCGTAGGGTCCGCACGCTTAATGTTCAATGACGATTTGTATTATATGAGTTATGTGATTTGGTGACCAAATGTTGTTCAGAGTCTTGTATGAGATCACGGATATGACGAGGTGTCTCAAAATGGTCGAAAGGTAAAGATTGATATATTGGATGATAGTATTCGGACACCGGAAGTGTTCCGGAATGTATCGGGTACATATTGGAGTACCGGGGGGTTACCGGAACTCCCTGGGGGAAGATATGGGTCGTAAGGGCCTTACGAGGGAGCACACCAGCCCACAAAGGGGTGGCGCCCCCTCCCCCAAGGAAGGAGGACGAATATGATTAGGAGGAGGGGGCGGCACCCCCCCCTTCTTTCCCTCTCTTCCCTTCTCCCCTTTCGGTAAAAGGAAAAGGGGAGGCCGAATCCTACTAGGAGCCCAAGTAGGACTCCTCCTACTTGGGTCATGCATAGGGTTGCCTCTCTCCCCCTCCCTCCTTTATATACGTGGGGAGGGGGCGCCTAGAACACACATCAACTATTTCTAGCTGTGTGCGGTGCCCCCTCCACAGTTTATGCCTCCGGTCATATTCTCGTAGTGCTTAGGCGAAGCCCTGCGCGGATCACTTCACCATCACTGTTACCATGCCGTCATGCTGATGAAACTCATCTACTTCCTCAACACTCTGCTGGATCAAGATCTCAAGGGATGTCATCGCATTGAACGTGTGCAGAACTCAGAGGTGTCGTACGTTCGGTACTTGATCTGTTGGAACGAGAAGAAGTTCAACTACATCAACCGCGTTGGCAAACGCTTCTGCTTTCGGTCTATGAGGGTATGTGGACACACTTTCTCCCTCTCATTGCTATGCATCTCCTAGATAGATCTTGTGTGAGTGTAGGAAACTTTTGAAATTGCATGCTATGTTTCCCAACAGTGGCATCCGAGCCAGGTCTATGCATAGATGATTTGCACGAGTAAAACACAAAGAGTTGTAGGCGGTGATAGTCATGTTGCTTACCCCCAACGTCTTATTTTGATTCGGCAGTATTGTTGGATGAGCGGCTCGGACCAACCTTACATGACCACGTTCATGAGACCGGTTCCACCGACAGACATGCAACTAGTTTTGCATAAAGGTGGCTGGCGGGTGTCTGTTTCTCCAACTTTAGTTGAATCGAATTTCACTACGACCAGTCCTTGTTGAAGGTTAAAACAACAAACTTGATGAAACATCATTGTGGTTTTGATGCATAGGTAAGAACGGTTCTTGCTAGAAGCCCGTAGCAGCCACATAAAACTTGCAGCAACAAAGTAGAGGACGTCTAACTTGTTTTTGCAGGGCATGTTGTGATGTGGTCAAGACTGATATACGTTGTTGTATGAGATGATCATGTTTTGTAAAAGTTATCGGCAACTGGCAGGAGCCTTATGGTTGTTGCTTTATTGTATGAAATGCAAACACCATGTAGTTGCTTTACTTTATCACTAAGCAGTAGCAATAGTTGTAGAAGCAATAGTTGGCGAGACGACAACGACGCTATGATGGAGATCAAGGTGTCGAGCTGGTGACAATGGAGATCATGTCGTTGCTTTGGAGATGGAGATCAAAAGCACAAGATGATGATGGCCATATCATGTCACATATTTTGATTGCATGTGATGTTTATCTTTTATGCATCTTAGTTTGCTTAGTACAGCGGTAGCATTATAAGATGATTCCTTACTAAAATTTCAAGGTATAAGTGTTCTCCCTGAGTATGCACCGTTGTGACAGTTCTTCGTGCTGAGACACCACGTGATGATCGGGTGTGATAAGCTCTATGTTCACATACAATGGGTGCAAGACAGTTTTGCACATGCAGAATACTCGGGTTAAACTTGACGAGCCTAGCATGTACAAACATGTCCTCGGAACACTGGAGACCGAAAGGTCGAACATGAACCATATAGTAGATATGATCAACATAGAGATGTTCACCATCGATGACTACTCCATCTCACGTGATGATCGGACATGGTTTAGTTGATTTTGATCACGTATCATTTAGATGACTTGAGGGATGTCTATCTAAGTGGGAGTTCTTAAGTAATATGATTAATTGAACTTAACTTATCATGAACTTAGTCCTGATAGTTTTTGAATATCTATGTTGTAGATCAATGGCCCGTGCTACTGTTCCCTTGAATTTTAATGCGTTCCTAGAGAAAGCTAAGTTGAAAGATGATGGTAGAAACTACACGGACTGGGTCCGTAACTTGAGGATTATCCTCATTGTTGCACAGAAGAATTATGTCCTTGATGCACCGCTAGGTGAAAGGCCTGCTGCAGGAGCAGATGCTGATGTTATGAATGTTTGGCAAGCCCGATTTGATGACTACTCGACAGTTCAGTGTGCCATGCTTTACAACTTACAATCGGGACTTTAAAGACATTTTGAATGTCATGGAGCATATGATATGTTCCAAGAATTGAAATTAATATTTCAAGCAAATGCCCGAGTTGAGAGATATAAAGTCTCCAACAAGTTCTATAGTTGCAAGATGGAGGAGAACAATTCTGTCAGTGAACACATACTCAGAATGTCTGGATATCATAACCAGTTGACTCAGCTGGGAGTTAATGTTCCAGATGATAGTGTTATAGACAGAGTTCTTTAATCACTACCACCAAGCTACAAAGTCTTCGTGGTGAACTATAATATGCAAGGGATGGAAAAGATTATTCCCGAGCTCTTCACAATGCTCAAAGTGGCGAAGGTAGAATTCAAGAAGGAGCATCAAGTGTTGACAGTTAACAAGACCACTAGTTTCAAAAAAAAGGGCAAAGGAAAGAAGGGGAACTTCAAGAAGAATGGAAAGCAAGTTGCCACTCCCGGGAAGAAGCCCAAGTCTGGACCTAAGCCTGAAATTGAGTGCTTCTACTGCAAAGGGACTAGTCATTGGAACTGCCCCAAGTATTTGGCGGATAAGAAGGATGGCAAAGTGAACAAAGATATATGTGATATACATGTTATTGATGTGTACCTTACTAATGCTCGTAGTTGCGCCTGGGTATTTGATACTGGTTCCGTTGCTCATATTTGTAACTCGAAACAGGGGCTACGATTAGACGAAGATTGGCTAAGGACGAGGTGATGATGTGCATTGGGAATGGTTCCAAGGTCAATGTGATCGCCGTCGGCACGCTACCTCTACATCTACCTTCGGGATTAGTTTTAGACATGAATAATTGTTATTTGGTGCCAGCGTTGAGCATGAACATTATACCTGGATCTTGTTTAGTGCGAGACGGTTATTCATTTAAATCAGAGAATAATGGTTGTTCTATTTATATGAGTAATTTCTTTTATGGTCATGCACCCTTAAAGAGTGGTCTATTTCTATTGAATCTCGATAGTGGTGATACACATATTCATAATATTGATGCCAAAAGATGCAAAGTTGGTAATGATAGTGCAACATATTTGTGGCATTGCCGTTTAGATCATATTGGTGTAAAGAGCATGAAGAAACTCCATGCAGATGGACTTTTGGAATCACTTGATTATGAATCATTTGATACTTGCGAACCATGCCTCATGGGCAAGATGACTAAAACTCCATTCTCCGGAACAACGGAGCGAGCCACTGACTTATTGGAAATAATACATACCGATGTATGTGGTCCGATGAGTGTTGAGGCTCGTGGCGGGTATCATTATTTTTTGACCTTCACAGATGATTTGAGCAGATATGGGTATATATATCTGCTTGATGAAACACAAGTCTGGAACATTTGAAAAGTTCAAAGAATTTTAGAGTGAAGTAGAGAATCATCGTAACAAGAAAATAAAGGTTCTACGATCTGATCGCGGAGGCGAATATTCGAGTTACGAGTTTGGCCTTCATTTAAAACAAAGTGGAATAGCTTCACAACTCACGCCACTTGGAACACCACTGCCTAATGGTGTGCCCGAACGTCGTAACCGTACTTTATTAGATATGGTGCAATCTATGATGTCTCTTACCAATTTACTACTATTGTTTTGGGGTTATGCATTAGAGACAGCTGCATTCACGTTAAATCTGTTCAGATGACACCGTATGAACTAAGGTTTGGCAAGAAACCTAAGTTGTCATTTCTTAAAGTTTGGGGTTGTGATGCTTATGTGAAAAAGCTTCAGCTTGTTAAGCTCGAACCCAAATCAGAGAAGTGCGTTTTCATAGGATACCCAAAAGAAACTGTTGGGTACACCTTCTATCACAGATCCGAAGGCAAGACCTTTGTTGCTAAGAATGGATCCTTTCTAGAGAAGGAGTTTCTCTCGAAAGAAGTGAGTGGTAGGAAAGTAGAACTTGATGAGGTAATTGTACCTTCTCTCAATTTGGAAAGTAGCTCATCCAAGAAATCGGTTCCCATGATGCCTACACCAACTAGAGAGGAAGATAATGATAATGATCATGAACCTTCAGATCAAGTTACTACTAAACCTCGTAGGTCAACCAGAGCACGATCCACACCAGAGTGGTACGACGTTCTAGAAGTCATGTTGCTTGACCATGATGAACCTACGAACTATGAAGAAGCTATGATGAGCCTAGATTCCGATAAATGGCTTGAGGCCATGAAATCTGAGATAGGGTCCATGTATGAGAACACAGTGTGGACTTTGGTGGATTTGCCCGATGATCGGCGACCCATAGAGAATAAATGGATCTTGAAGAAGAAGACTGACGCTGATGGTAATGTTACTATCTACAAAGCTCGACTTATCGCGAAAGGTTTTCGACAAGTTCAAGGAGTTGACTACGATAAGACCTTCTCGATCACCCGTAGCGATGCTTAAGTCTGTCCGAATCATGTTAGCAATTGCCGAATTTTATGATTATGAAATCTGGCAAATGGATGTAAAAACTGTTTTCCTTAATGGATTTCTTAAAGAAGAGTTGTATATGATGCAACAGAAGGTTTTGTCGATCCTAAAGGTGCTAACAAAGGGTGCAAGCTCCAGCGATCCATTTATGGACTGGTGCAAGCATCTCGGAGTTGAAATATACGCTTTGATGAGGTGATCAAAGCATATGGTTTTATACAGACTTTTGGAGAAGCCTGTATTTACAAGAAAGTGAGTGGGAGCTCTATAGCATTTCTAATATTATATGTGGATGACATATTGTTGATTGGAAATGATGTAGAACTTCTGGATAGCATAAAAGGACTAAGGATATGTTTCTCATTTATGGAGGTGACAAAGAGCTCGTCATAAATGGTTACGTCGATGCTAGCTTTCACACTGGTCTGGATGACTTTAAGTCACAAACCGGATACATATTTATATTGAATGGTGGAGCTGTTAGTTGGTGCAGTTCCAAGCAGACCATCGTGGTGGGATTTACGTGTGAAGCGGAGTACATAGCTGTTTCAGAAGAAGCAAATGAAGGAGTCTGGATGAATGAGTTCATATCTGATCTAGGTGAAATACCTAGTGCATCGGGTCCAATGAAAATCTTTTGTGACAATACTGGAGCAATTGCCTTGGCGAAGGAATCCGGATTTCACAAAAAGATCAAACACATCAAGAGATGCTTCAACTCCATCCGTGATCTAGTCAAGGAGGGAGACATAGAGATTTCCAAAATACATACGGATCTGAATATAGCAGACCCACTGACAAAGCCTCTTCCATGAGCAAAACATGATCATCACCAAGACTCCATGGGTGTTAAAATCATTACAATGTAATATAGATTATTGACACTAGTGCAAGTGGGAGATTGAAGGAAATATGCCCTAGAGGCAATAATAAAGTTGTTATTTTATATTCCCTTATTCATTATAAATATTTATTATTCATGCTAGAATTGTATTAACTGGAAACTTTATACATGTGTGAATACATAGATAAAACATAGTGTCCCTAGTATGCCTCTACCTGACTAGCTCGTTAATCAAAGATGGTTAAGTTTCCTAGCCATAGACATGTGTTGTCTGATGACCCACAAGTGTGTGGGGTCAATTGCAGCTCTTTTCGATAAGTAAGAGTGTCGAACCCAACGAGGAGTAGAAGGGAATGACAAGTGGTTTTCAGCAAGGTAATGTCTGCAAGTGCTAAAATTGTAAGTAGCGAAGTAGTTTGGTAGCAAGATAATTTATAACGAGCAAGTAACAATAGTAGTAACAAAAGTGCATCAAGGTAGCCCAATCCTTTTGAGACAAAGCACAGGCCAAAACGGTTTCTTATAATAAGCAAAGTGTTCTTGAGGGTACACGGAATTTCATCTAGTCACTTTAATCATGTTGGCTTAATTTGTGTTCGGTACTTTGATAATTTGATATGTGGGTGTACCGGTGCTTAGATGTTGTTCTTACTTGAACAAACCTCCTACTTATGACTAACCCTCTCGCAAGCATCCGCAACTATGAGAAAAGTATTAAGAATAAATTCCAACCATAGCATTAAACTTTTGGATCCAATCGGTCCCTTACAGAATGGCGCATAAACTGGGATTTAAGCTTCTGGCACTCTCGCAACCCACCATCTAATAACTACTCCATGATGCATTCCCTTAAACCCAAATATGGTGAAGTGTCATGTAGTCGACGTTCACATGACACCATTCAGAGAATGGCAACATACATGCCATCAAAATATCGAACACATATCAAGTTCACATGATTACTTGCAACATGATTTCTCCCGTGACCTCAAGAATGAAAGTAACTACTCACAAATGATAAACATGCTCAAGATCAGAGGGGTATTGAATAGCATGATGGATCTGAACATATAATATTCCACCAAATAAACCATATAGTAATCAACTACAAGATGCAATCAACACTACTAGTCACCCATGTGCACCAATCTATAGTTTTGATACAAAGATTGAACGCAAGAGATGAACTAGGGTTTGACAGGAGTTGGTGCTATGACGATGTTGATGAAGATGGCCCTCCCCGAGATGTGAGAGTTGTTGGTGATGATGATGACAATGATTTCCCCCTCCGGGAGGGAGGTTCCCCCGGCAGAATTTCACCGCCGGAGGGCAAAAGTGCTCCTGCCCAAGTTCCGCCTCGAGGCGGCGGCGCTTCGTCCCGAATGTCCTCACCTTTATTTTTCCAGGTCAAAATGACTTATATACCAGAAGATGGGCACTAGAGGTGGGCTGAGGAGGGCACAACCCAGCAGGGCATGCCTGGGCTCCCTCGCGCGCCCAGGTGGGTTGTGCCCACCTGGTGGGCCCCCTCTGGTAGTTATTTGCTCCAATATTCCTTAAATATTCCATAAAAATTCTCCGTGAAGGCTCAGCTTGTTTGGAGTTGTGCAGAATGGGTAGCCTGATGTAGCTTTTTCAGGCCCAGATTTCCATCTGCCAGAATTCTCCCTCTTGGTGTGTACCTATCAAATTATGAGGGAAAAGGCATTAGAATTATTCCAAAAAGCATTATTATGGACAAAAACATTATAAATAACAGTAAGGAAACATGATGCAAAATGGACGTATCAACTCCCCCAAGCATAGACCTTGCTTGTCCTCAAGCGAAAACCAAAATCGAAAAACGTGTCCACATGCTTTGAGAAAGAGGTGTCGATAAAAACAAAAAATAAGGACATAGAAGCATCATGTTGATTATTATAACAGCAACAAAACTGAACATAGGACTTTTATCATTGAACTTGCATCGTGTACTTCCCATGAATAAGTAATAGTTCATCACATAATCGAAGTATAAGGAAGAAACTCTATTAAAAACTAACAAACTATGTTCTCAGTCAACTTTGCAACTACAATTCATCATCTTTCTAGGAAGACTCACGTGTCGGAGCCTTTTAGCAAGTCCACATACTCAACCATCATATAGTCTTCTTTGATTTCCTAACACTCACCTCGTACCCATGAGCAAAACGTTTCAACCGGACACCTAGAAAGATAGGGGCTCATAGTTTTGCCTCCCAACATACTCACCTCAAGGGTGATGTCAACAATAATAACTCATGATATCTATATTCAACTGGACATATGTGCCTAGATCTTTACTCATCACATGATGCTTGCCAAAAGAGAAAATAAAAAGGAATAGAAGGAAAACTTTGACTCTTTGCCTAAAAGTAAAAGATAGGCCCTTCGCAGAGGGAAGCAGAGGTTGCCATGCGCTTATTTGTTTGCATGCTCAATACCTTAGTGCAAGAGAAAGTCATGTTGTGTTGCCCCTTAAGATGACAACCTTTATTATGCAGTCTGTCGTTTTTATTCTTTGTCATCCAAGTTCTTACAACGCTCAATTTTCTCTTACACTAAATGATCTCACATATTTAGAAGCAATTTTTATTGCCTTTTTGCACCGATGACAACTTACTTGAGGGATCTTGCTCAATCAATAGGTAGGTATGGTGGACACTTTAAAAAGATTTGGGTTTCAGGGTTTTGGATGCACAAGTAGTATCTCTACTTGGTGCAGAATGTTTTTGGCTACCAAAGATAGGGGGCAAGCATCACATGTTAAAGGATCTATGACAATATCACTTCTATGTGAATATAAATATACATAAATCATTAAGTTTTCTTCCTTGACCAACGTCAACAATTTTGGCATATAATATTTTGATGAGGGCTCATAATCACAAAAGATTTCTAGGATAGTATATTTATATGCGAATCTTCTCTTCCCTTATTAATTCTTTCATGAGTTGCATCATTGACTAATGCTCTGTTTGTCAATCTCTAATAAAATTTCCTACTTATACTTTTCCTTATGTGGTGCTATC
Organism: Triticum timopheevii; assembly: GCA_963921465.1. Lineage (NCBI taxonomy): Eukaryota > Viridiplantae > Streptophyta > Magnoliopsida > Poales > Poaceae > Triticum > Triticum timopheevii. Next base: position 558,665,922 of record OY997264.1, on the reverse strand, counting down.
ATCTACCATAGGATTAGTGTATCATCTTATTGATTTATTTCCTTCTTTTTTTTTCTTCCTTTCTTATTTCTTTTCTTTATTTGCAACATGAAAGTAAAGAAATCAAAACTCGGACTAACTTTATTTGCACACAATTATGAGGATAGATCACTAAGCAGACTGTCGAATAAGAAAGGATCGAACTAACTTTATTTCATCTAAAGCAAAAAGATGGTACTAAGATAAGTAAAAGCAAAAAGATAGTGTGATGATACGATACCGGGGCACCTCCCCCAAGGTTGGCGGAAGCCAACGGGAGTGCCCATACCCGATACTCAGTTCTCCGTTGGTGGTGAAGAAGCTTCTTCCTCCTCCTCGGCTAGCAGTGCTTGTGCTGTCACCGCGGATGGATTTACGGTAGCTTCCTTGCCCTTGCCTCCCTTGACAGTGTCTGTAAGCTCCTCCCTCTTTATCTCGATCTTCATCAGCCAAGCATCTTATTCCATGTTGTTGGAGGAGTAGGAATACGTGATGCCTGGCTTGATAAATCTGACCAGGCACAGCAAGAAAAGAAAACAGAGGATTTCTTTGCGATACGGTGGTTAACGGGTTCAGGAAGTATATGTAAAAAAATTATCTTGCAAGACAAGTATATAGAAGAAAAACAAACTTCGGAAGGTGCCCCAGGTAAGTACAACCCACCTGGGGGTGCCAGGAATGCCTGGCGCGCCCTGGTGTCTTATGCCCACTAGTGGACGTTTCCTGGGAAATTCTTTATTTCCAAAATTCTAAAATATTCCAAAACTAACAAAAAATATTGTTGCGGATTTTTCGTAGACCGTTTACTTAGCGTATCACGTACCTCCTATTTTGACAATTTTGGGGTGTTCCGGAAGGACTCTTTTATGTGTTCTTCCGGTGTCAAAGTTTGGATAATATTACTTTCAACATTGATAAGCGTACCTAAGATATAATGCTTTATTCCTTATCCGTTGACAACCTTCGGGTTAGTTCCTTCGAAATTATTTATTTTGATGGCTCCAGACTGGTAAACCTCCTCGATGACATATGGGCCTTCCCATTTAGAGAGGAGCTTTCCTGCAAAAAATCTAAAACGAGAGTTGTATAAAAGAACATATTCTCTGACTTTGAACTCATGCTTTTGGATTCTTTTGTCATGCCATCTTTTAACTTTCTCTTGAATAATTTTGCATTTTCATAAGCCTGGGTTCTCCATTCATCGAAAGAGCTAATATCAAATGACCTCTTTTCACCGGCAAGTTTGAAATCATAGTTGAGTTCTTTAACTGCCCAGTATGCTTTATGTTCTAACTCAAGATGCAAATGACAAGCTTTTCCATAAACCATTTTATAAGGAGACATACCCATAGGATTTTTATATGCTATTCTATAAGCCCAAAGTGCATCATCTAATTTCTTAGACTAATTCTTCCTGGACCTATTAACGGTCTTTTGCAAAATTAATTTTATTTCCCTATTGCTAAGTTCAACTTGACCACTAGACTGAGCATGATAAGGTGATGCAATTCTATGGTTAACATCACACTTGGCAAGCATTTTATGAAACACACCATGAATAAAGTGTGAACCACCATCAATCATTAAATATCTAGGGACTCCAAACCTTGGGAAAATAACTTCCTTAAGAATTTTAATAGAGGTGTTGTGATCAGCACTACTAGTTAGAATAGCTTCTACCCATTTAGTAACATAATCAACAGCAACCAAAATATGTGTATACCCATTAGAGGAAGGAAAAGGTCCTATGTAATCAAACCCCCAAACATCAAATGGCTCAACAGCAAGTTAATAATTCATAGGCATTTCTTGACGCTTACCAATATTACCTATTCTTTGGCATTCATCACAAGATGATACAAACTTACGTGCATCCTTGAAGAGAGTAGGCCAATAAAATCCAGATTGCAATACATTGTGAGCAATTCTATCTCCAGCATGATGCCCTCCATAAGCCTCGGAGTGACATTTTCGTAGGATTTGTCCCTGTTCATACATAATGTCTAATAATACCATCTACTCCTTCTTTATGAAGATGTGGGTTATCCCAAAAGTAATGTCTTAAATCATAGAAGAATTTTTTCTTTTGTTGGTATGTAAAGCTAGGAGGTAAATATTTAGCAACAATGTAATTAGCATAATCAACCTACCAAGGAGTACTATTAGCAACATTTATTGCAGCTAACTGCTCATCAGGAAAACTATCATCAATAGATAGTGGGTCATCAAGCACATTTTCAAGCCTAGACAAATTATCTGGTACGGGGTTCTCAGCTCCTTTTCTATCAATAATATGTAAATCAAATTCTTGTAACAAGAGAACCCAACGAATAAGTCTAGGTTTAGCATCTTTCTTTTCCATCAGATATTTAATAGCAGCATGGTCTATGTGAACAATTACTTTGGAATCAACAATATAAGGTCTAAATTTATCACAACCAAACACCACTGCAAAAAATTCCTTCTCAGTAGTAGCATAATTTCTTTGAGCATTGCCTAGAGTTTTACTAGCATAATGAATAGCATTCAATTTCTTATCAACTCTTTATCCTAGAACAGCACCAACAGCATAATCACTAGCATCACACATAATTTCAAAAGGCAAGTTCCAATCAGGTGGTTGAACAATAGGTGCAGAAATTAAGGCTTTCTGGAGTGTTTAAAAGGCTTCTAAACAATCATCATAAAAAAGGAACATCCTTTTGCAAAAGACTAGTGAGAGGCCTAGAAATTTTAGAGAGGTCTTTAATAAATCTCCTATAAAAACCAGCATGACCTAGGAAACTACGAATACCTTTGATCTCCTTAGGACATGGCACTTTCTCAATTGCATCAACCTTAGCTTGTGTCCACTTCAATACCTCTTTCAGAAATTTCATGACCCAAGACAATGCCCTCATTAACCATAAAGTGGCACTTCTCCCAATTCAAGACAAGATTTGTTTGTTCACATCTCTGCAAAACTTGCTCAAGATTGCTTAAACAATCATCAAAGACTTCCCATAAACAGAAAAGTCATCCATGAAAACCTCAATAATCTTTTCACAAAAGTCAGAGAATATAGAAGTCATACATCTTTGAAAGGTAGCAGGTGCATTAAATAAATCGAAAGGCATACGTCTATAAGAAAACGTTCCAAAAGGACAAGTACAAGTGGTCTTTTCTTGATCAGATTGTAAAACAGGTATTTGTGAAAAGCCAGAGTATCCATCAAGGAAGCAAAAATGTGTATGCTTAGATAGTCTTTCTAACATTTGATCAATAAAAGGCATAGGGTAATGATCTTTTCTAGTAGCTTTATTTAGTTTTCTATAATCAATTACCATTCTATAGCCTGTGACAATTCTTTGTGGAATAAGCTCATTCTTATCATTAGGAACAACAGTAATACCTCCCTTCTTAGGGACACAATGAACAGGACTTACCCATCTACTATCAGCTATAGGATAGATTATACCCGCTTCTAGAGGTTTTAATATTTCCGTTCTTACCACTTCTTTCTTTTTCAGATTTAACCGATGTTGGTGATCAACAACGGGTTTAGCATCAGGTTCCATATTAATCTTGTGCTGACATAGAGTGGGACTAATTCCCTTAAGATCGTCAAGAGTATATCCAATAGCAGCTCTGTGCTTCCTTAGAACTTTCAATAATCTTTCTTCTTCATGTTCTGAAAGGTTAGCACTAATAATAACAGGATATATCTTCTTTACATCAAGATAAGCATATTTCAAAGTGTCTGGCAATTGTTTTAATTCAAACATAGGGTCGTCCTTAGGTGGAGGAGGACCTCCAAGAGTTTCAATAGGCAAATTGTGTTTAAGCAGAGGACGTTGTTCAAAGAAGATCTTATCTATTTCATTTCTTTCATGCATATGTAAATCATTCTCATGGTCTAGCAAGTATTGCTCCAAAGGATCAGTAGGTGGCACATCAATAGAAGCAAGGCCAATTAATTCATCCTTACTAGGCAATTCTTTTTCATGGTTATTTCTACTAAACTTGGAAAACGTAAACTCATGAGATTCATCACCAAAGCTAACACGGATAGTTTGTTTCTTACAATCTATTTTAGCATTGACGGTGTTCAAGAAAGGTCTACCGAATATAATGGGACAAAATTTATCTTGTGCGGTGGTAAGAACAAGAAAATCAGTAGGGTATTTTATCTTCCCACACAAGACTTCAACATCTCTAAGAATCCCAATTGGTGATATAGTATCTCTATTAGCAAGTTTAATAGTAACATTTATGTCTTCTATTTCAGCGGGTGCTATTTCATCTCTAATTTCTTCATATAAGGAGTGGAGAATAGCACTCACACTAGCACCCATGTCACATAAACCATGATAACAGTGATCTCCTATTTTAACTGAAATAACAATCATGCCAACAACAGGTCTATGCTTATCTTTTCCATCCGGTTTAGCAATTCTAGCAGCTTCTTCACAGAAGTAAATAACATGACCATCCATATCTTCTTCCAAGAGATCTTTAACCCTAGAAATGCTAGGTTCTACTTTAATTTGTTCATCAGTTTTAGGTGTTCTAACATAGCTTTTATTAACCATAGTTGAAACTTTAGCATGTTCTTTTATCCTAACAGGGAAAGGTGGTTTCTCAATATAAGCAGAAGGAACAACTGGATCAACATTATAAAGTATAGTTTCTTCTTTAACTGGTACTGGTTCTTTAATTTCATCTTTAATAGGTGGGTGATATTTAACCCACTTATCTTTAGGAAGTTCAACATGAGTAGCAAATGATTCACAAAAGGAGGCTAATATATCATAGTCAAGTCCATATTTAGTGCTAAACTTTTCAAAAGCATCGGTATCCATAAAAGATTTAACACAATCATACTTAAGCTTTATACCCGACTCTTTACCTTCATCAAGTTCCCAATCTTCGGAGTTGTGTTTAATTCTTTCCAAAAGATCCCACCGGAATTCAATAGTCTTCTTCATAAAAGAACCAGTGCAAGAAGTATCGAGCATGGTTTGATCATTACGAGAAAGCCGAGCATAAAAATTCTCAATAATAATTTCTCTTGAGAGCTCATGATTGGGGCATGAATATTACATCGACTTAAGCCTCCCCCAAGCTAGAGCGATACTTTCTCCTTCACGAGGCCAAAAATTATATATATAATTCTGATCACAATGAACTAGATGCATAGGATAATTTTTTTTTATGGAACTCCAATTTCAAACGATTCCAATTCCATGATCCAATATCATCGCATAGCCTATACCATGCCAATGCTTTTCCCTTCAAAGATAAAGGGAAACCCTTTTTCATCACTTCATCCCTGGGTAAACCTGCAAGCTTAAACAATCCACAAATTTGTTCCACATGTATCAAGTGCATATCAGGGTGTTCAGTTCCATCTCCTGCATAAGGATTAGCTAGCAGTTGTTCTATCATACCCGAAGGGGTTTCATATTCAATATTTTCAGTAGGTGCAGTAGGTTGAGGGGTAACTAATTTTGGTTCCGGTCGAAGTGAAGATACCCCGAACAAACCCCTCAAATGATTGTTTTCCATAGTAACAAGTGACAATAAATTTAAGCACACTATATAAATGTTTCCTTACCAAATTCCACTTACCAAAGGCGCTTCACTCCCCGGCAACGGCGCCAGAAAATAACCTTGATGACCCACAAGTGTATGGGATCAACTTCAACTCTTTTCGATAAGTAAGAGTGTCGAACCCAACAAGGAGTAGAAGGAAATGACAAGTGGTTTTCAGCAAGGTAATGTCTGCAAGTGCTAAAATTGTAAGTAGCGGAGTGTTTGGTAGCAAGATAATTTATAACGAGCAACTAACAATAGTAGTAACAAAAGTGCAGCAAGGTAGCCCAATCCTTTTGAGACAAAGGACATGCCAAAACGGTTTCTTATAATAAGCAAAGTGTTCTTGAGGGTACACGGGAATTTCATCTAGTCACTTTCATCATGTTGGCTTAATTCGTGTTCGGTACTTTGATAATTTGATATGTGGGTGGACTGGTGCTTAGGTGTTGTTCTTACTTGAACAAACCTCGTACTTATGATTAACCCTCTCGCAAGCATCCGCAACTATGAGAAAAGTATTAAGAATAAATTCTAACCATTGCATTGAACTTTTGGATCCAATCGGTCCCTTACGGAATAGCGCATAAACTGGGGTTTAAGATTCTGTCACTCTTGCAGCCCACCATCTAATAACTACTCCACAATGCATTCCCTTAGGCCCAAATATGGTGAAGTGTCATGTAGTCGATGTTCACATGACACCACTAAGAGAATGGCAACATACATACCATCGAAATATCGAACACATATCAAGTTCACATGATTACTTGCAACATGATTTCTCCCGTGACCTCAAGAACGAAAGTAACTACTCACAAATGATAAACATGCTCAAGATCAGAGGGGTATTGAATATCATAATGGATCTGAACATATAATCTTCCACCAAATAAACCATATAGTAATCAACTACAAGATGTAATCAACACTACTAGTCACCCATGGGCACCAATCTATAGTTTTGATACAAAGATTGAACGCAAGAGATGAACTAGGGTTTGAGAGGAGTTGGTGCACTGAAGATGTTGATGAAGATGGCCCTTCCCAAGATGGGATAGTTGTTGGTGATGATGATGACAATGATTTCCCCCTCCGGGAGGGAAGTTCTCCCGGCAGAATCGGTCCGCCAAAGAGCAACTCCTGCCCAAGTTCCTCCTCGAGGCGGCGGCGCTTCGTCCCGAATGTCCTCCCCTTTATTTTTCTAGGTCAAAATGACTTATATACTAGAAGATGGGCACCGGAGGTGGGCCGAGGAGGGCACAACCCACCAGGGCCCGCCTGGGCTCCCTGGCGCGCCCGGGTGGCTTGTGCCCACCTAGTGGGTGAGGGAGTCCTGGATTAGGGGGTCCTCGGATGGCCGGACTATATGCTTATGTCGGACTGTTAGACTATGAAGATACAAGATTGAAAACTTCGTCTCGTTTCCGGGTGGGACTCTCCTTTGCGTGGAAGGCAAGCTTGGCAATTCGGATATGTATATTTGGTTCTTTGTAACTGACTCTGTGTAACCCTAGCCCTCTCCGGTGTCTATATAAACCGGAGGGTTTAGTACGTAGGACAACAACAATCATAATCATAGGCTAGCTTCTAGGGTTTTGCCTCTACAATCTCGTGGTTGATCAACTCTTGTAGTACTCATATCATCAAGATTAATCAAGCAGGAAGTAGGGTATTACCTCCATAAGAGGACCCGCACCTGGGTAAACATTATGTCCCCCGCCTCCTATTACCATTAGCCTTAGACACACAGTTCGGGACCCCCTACCCAAGATCTGCCAGTTTTGACATCGACATTGGTGCTTTCATTGAGTGTTCCACTGTGTCGTCACAATAAGGCTTAATGGCTCCTTCAATCATCTACAAGGACGCAGTCCAGGGTGAGGTCTTCCTCCCCGGACAGATCTTCATATTTGGCGGCTTCGCACTTCGGGCCAACTCACTTGGCCATCTGGAGCAGATCGATAGCTACGCCCCTGGCCATCAGGTCAGGTTTGGAAGCCTGAATTACACTACCGACATCCGCAGAGACTTGATCTTCGACGGATTCGAGCCCATGACAGGTGCACCCTATAGTCGTGATGAGCACGACCTAGATCTGTCATCGGACGGTGTTTCGGAGAACACACCTGCAGCTGCCCTGGCTTTAAATCCAGTGCAGATTGTGCCATCCGAGGACGTGAGGATGGACCCCGCCACGGAAGCCGTACACTCAACGGCGATAGGGCCGAACACATATTTCACCTTCGAGGAGGTCTGTGCCATCGGACCCTCGGACTTGTCCGCGGTCATAGGCTCCGAACCGCGTGCATCCGTGCCCATCAGATCTAACTGGGCACTGATCATGGAGTTTAGCTCCACGGATATCTTTCAGCACTCGCCCTTAGGCGACGCGCTAAACTCATTAAAATCTCTCTCCCTGTCAGGAGACCCTTGGCCGAACTATGTCCGGCTTGAGTGGGAACCGGACGACGAAGGAATTCATTACCCACCCACCACTCACTTAATAGCCAATGTCTACGACTTAACCGACATGCTCGATTTCAACTTCGAAGACATCGACAGTATGGACGACGATGCCGGAGAAGAACAGGAACCACCGCCCACAGGGCGCTGGATGGACACCTCATCATATGACATATATATGGTGGACACACCCAAAGAAAACAATGGCAGGACTAGAAGGATGCAATGACTCCTGAGAAGCAGCCAAAGCACCGATGTCAGCGGCACCGCTCTAAACCTCACCATAGCAAAAATAGCGGTATCGGTACAAGAAATAATAACACCCCGGGCGATGCCGAAGACAATGTGTCGCGGGGAACGAGCACCTATGGGGTAGGGCCCCTTTTTTGTCTGGCAAGGGGGCGGAGGGCGCACGAAGAGAAGATCGAGGCGAAGCACGCGAGGGATTTTACCTAGCTTCGGAGCTCTCCGGAGAGATAAAACTCCTACTGCTGCTTTGTGTTTTTATTTTGTTCTTGCTTCAGAGTGTGGGTGTCGTCTAGTTTCGAAGTAGCTAACCCCCCTCTACATTGCACATGGGCCTCCTTTTATATGCTCAAGGGGTTACCCACAGGTGGCAACGGAGGTAAAGGGCAAAAATGGAAGAGTGGTGGTTGGTACAGCTACCTGTACAGTGTTATCATACCTAACCCTGGCGGCAGGGGACAAGGGCATTAATTGCCCGTCTGTGTCGCCTAAACAGTACCGAAAGGGACCGCTAGGGACGCCACCGTTTGCCACGATGGTTATCTTGTCAGCGCCTGCTTGCCACCTCGCACCCCTAGCTGCACGGCCTCCTGCCACGTGTGCTTGGGAGGGTCCCAGAGCGACACGTTGGCAGGTGTGCTGGAGCGCGGGCGCGAAGTGGGGGTTTCCCGTGGCAAGCTCCTTGTTGTGGTCGTTGTCTTGTCGTGTTCGGGAGCTTGTCGCTCACCGGGCCTTGCCGGGGCGCGCGGTGCATCGCGGCAAGTTTTCTTGGAATGCCTTGAGTGGCCTTCCCGGCAAGCTCCTCTTGCCGGGGTCTTGTCTTCTTCCCGGCCAGCTTCTCTTGCCAGGGCCTTGGTTGGCCTTCCCGGCAAGCTCCTCTTGCCGGGGCCTTGGTTCGAGTACTTTGTTCATGAATGGTCTTCAAAGTAGCCGCGGAGGATCTTGGCGAACGCCCGGCAAGCCTTGCCGCGGGACGCTGCGACTGCCCGTGCACAAGTTCGGGATACTAAGGTACCCCTACTTTAGTACACCGACAGGAGCCCCAGGCCTGGGCCATACACGGTGCCGAGCGCTGTTGGGCCAGGCCCAAAACAGTGCACAGGCACGCGCGGCCTAGGTCACACCGCATATCTCTCCGCTTCCACTGCGCACGCCCAGAACGGCACGCGTCAAACGCGGCGTCGTGGGTGACGTGGGCGGCGTGCGCGGGGCTAAGCCCCGTGAGCATGCGCCAAGCCATGATGAAGGGGACGGTTCACGCCCTCCTACCTAAACGGAGGTAGGTGTGGGGGCGTGGTGACGGCCCTCCAGCAACTCCGGGAAAGGATCCCGAAGAAGCTGGCGGACGAGTCGCGCGCAATCTGCGCCAAGGTCTTGGAGAAGGTGTTGGTGAAGATACTCTTCCGCAACCCGGGCCTCGACCTCACCCGCGTCCTCAAGAAGCTGCCGGCGGGTGCTGATCTTGAAGAACTCAAAGCCATTGTCGCACCCATCGTGGACAAGGTGAATGAGGTCAAGAGGGTTGACGGTGAGCGCGTGGATTAGACCATCTTTCTTCTCCTTTCCTTGTCGCTGTTTACCTAAGTTATGGGAACAATTTAGTCAGTGCCGCAACAAGTTATTTTTGTAATATAACTCTATTCTGGGCAATGCTTGCTATGCTATCTCCTTTACTTGGTCCTTTCTTTGTATGTTTTTACCCTACGCTTTTAGGGAACTTGCTTGCTGGCGGTGCCGGAGCACGCTTGCCGCGAGCGCTGAGTGCGGAACATCAGCAGCTTGCTGGCGGTGCTGGCTCTGGCAAGAAACCTTGCCGCAACTAGTTGCAGCACACTTAAGTTGTTGAGCGGACTCGAAACAAAGTAAGGGCACAACTAGCTACGAAGAGGTTCCTCCGCGCACAGGTTTTCCATACAAAGCACAGTCGTTCAAGGAGTATAGCTTAAAATTTTAAGAACTGATCATGCTCAAACTTTGGCAACTTAGCTTTTCTGTCGTCTGTGTCCCGGCAAGGCCATACTTCTTTGAACGACGCTTGGTCCACACCTTTATCCTCTCCTTCTCCCCCCGTGAACTTGTGGGCGAAGGAACCTTCTTTTTGAGAAAAAGAAAGAAGAGAAAATAAAGATATGGAGCCTTATGGCTCGTTATTGCTTACCGGAGGTGAGTGCTGCACAAAGTGTCAGATAATACATGCATAAAAGAAAAAGGCATGAAATTTGACAACATGTGCTGAGCACATAAACTTTATGCACGGGATCTGCGCCCGGCTTTGTACAAAGGGTTATATGCAACAGCGGCAAGGCTTGTACAAAAAGTGGTTGCCAAAACGGGTTCTGGCAACCGCGCCTTATGAGTAAAACTTACGAAGATGCTCTATGTTCCAGGAGTTGCTCACCGGAAAGCCATCTTCGGTCTCAAGGCGGACAGCGCCAGGCCTAGTGACTTGTTTCACCCGATAAGGGCCTTCCCACTTCGGCATCAACTTGTTTGAATTCTTGGCGGATTGAACGCGCCGAAGAACAAGGTCGCCTTCCTCGAAGCTTCTGGCGTTAACTTTGCGGCTATGGTAGCGACGCAAAGCTTGCTGGTATCGAGCAGCTCGTACCGCAGCCTGAAGACGATCTTCCTCGAGGAGCAGCGCGTCGTCTTGCCGCAGCTGCTCTTGCTCAAGCTCATCATAAGCGACCACTCGAGGCGATCCGTATACGAGTTCCGTGGGGAGAACTGCTTCTGCTCCATATACTAGAGCAAAAGGTGTCTGGCCAGTGGCTCGATTTGGCGTCGTTCTGATCGACCAAAGAACCACCGGCAGCTCCTCGATCCAATTTCTTCCGCACTTGTGCAGCCTGTCGAAAGTTCTGGTCTTGAGCCCGCGCAGCACTTCAGCGTTTGCCCTCTCCGCTTGACCGTTGCTTCTCGGATGAGCAACAGAAGCGAAGCAGATCTTGGCGCCAAGATCTTGGACGTACTGCACGAAGGTGCGGCTCGTGAATTGTGTGCCATTATCTGTGATGATCCTGTTAGGGACTTCGAAACGGCAAACAATCGACCTGAAGAACTTGACTGCTGACTATGCTGTCACCTTCCTCACTTCTTCCACTTCAGGCCACTTTGTGAACTTGTCGATTGCAACGTACAAGTACTCAAAGCCCCCGACAGCTTGGGGGAAGGGGCCGAGGATGTCGAGCCCCCAGACCGAAAATGGCCAGGATAAAGGGATTGTTTGGAGAGCTTGAGCTGGTTGATGTATCTGCTTGGAGTGGAACTGGCACGCTTCACACTTGGTTACTTGTGCAGTTGCATCCTGGAGGGCTGTCGACCAAAAGAAACCTTGCCGGAAAGCTTTGCCGGCAAGTGCTCTTGCGCCAATGTGGTGACCACATATGCCTCCATGTATCTCCGCTAACAGTCCCTGTCCATCTTCCCGGGAAATGCACTTCAATTTCACTCCATTGAATCTTCTTCTGTACAGTATGTCGTCGACAAAATGGTACATACTTGATTGCCGGGCTACTCTCTCCACTTCTTCTTGCTCTTCGGGAAGTTCTCCTGTTTGAAGGAAATGGACAATCTGCTGTGCCCATGCCGGAGCCTGTGGCTCAATGACAAGGACTAGAGGCGCAAATGCTGCTGCGGGAACATCTGCTTCCACGGCAAGAATCTGTGATTCAGCCAGAGCGTGATGCTCCCCGGCAAGCGTGTCGGGACACAACTTGTCGGGAGTGTCTGCTTCAACGAAACAAGCCCTAGGGCTTGTCGGAGCAGACTGCCCCTTAGCGCTCTTTGTGTTGATCTTGGGGACCTTCTTGATGGCGGCTTCGGGGAGCTCTGCCGGAAAGTAGTCGCCAGTAACCAACTTCCTCTTCTTGCTCTGTCCAGTTGATGGTGTTACAGATGGTTGAGTCAGCTTGAGCACAAAAATCCCTGGGGAGCGCGCCAGCATGTTGACGCGCATGTTGGCCTTGAGCGTCCCGCGACCCACCAGCTTGGCCTTGTTCTAGCGCGAGTACGGTGCCAGGAGCACCGTGCCGTTGTCGATCCTGCACCTCCTGGGAGGGGTGCGGCGGATATACAGACGCTGAAGCTTGCGGGGCCTTGTCCTTGGACCGAGTGACGATGTGAGTCCCTCCGCCGGCGCCCGCTCCTCCGCCGACGTCCACCCCACCGCCTGTTTGCTCCAGTGGCGGTAGGATAGACGTGGACGGAGCGGCCACCTCCGAAGCCTTCTTCTTCGGTGGCATGTCGATGAAGATGTTGATGTAGCGCGCGCAAACGCCGGATCAGGTCAGCACAACCTCGACGCTCCCCTACCTGGCGCGCCAGAGATGTCGCGGGGAACGAGCACCTATGGGGCAGGGCCCCTTTTTTGTCCGGCAAGGGGGCGGAGGGCGCACAAAGAGCAGATCGAGGCGAAGCACGCGAGGGATTTTACCTAGCTTCGGAGCTCTCCGGAGAGATAAAACTCCTACTGCTACTTTGTGTTTTTATTTTGTTCTTGCTTGAGAGTGTGGGTGTCGTCTAGTTTCGAAGTAGCTAACCCCCCTCTACGTTGCACACGGGCCTCCTTTTATATGCTCAAGGGGTTACCCACAGGTGGCAACGGAGGTAAAGGGCAAAAATGGAAGAGTGGTGGTTGGTACAGCTACCTGTACAGTGTTATCATACCTAACCCTGGCGGCAGGGGACAAGGGCATTAATTGCCCGTCTGTGTCGCATAAATAGTACCGAAAGGGACCGCTAGGGACGCCACAGTTTGCCATGATGGTTTTCTTGTCAGCGCCTGCTTGCCACCTCGCACCCCTAGCTGCACGTCCTCCTGCCACGTGTGCTTGGGAGGGTCCCAGAGCGACACGTTGGCAGGTGTGCTAGAGCGCGGGCGTGAAGTGGGGGTTTCCCGCGGCAAGCTCCTTGCCGCGGTCGTTGTCTTGTCGTGTTCAGGAGCTTGTCGCTCACCGGGCCTTGTCGGGGCACGCGGTGCGTCGCGGCAAGTTTTCTTGGAATGCCTTGAGTGGCCTTCCCGGCAAGCTCCTCTTGTCGGGGTCTTGTCTTCTTCCCGGCCAGCTTCTCTTGCCGGGGCCTTGGTTGGCCTTCCCGGCAAGCTCCTCTTGCCGGGGCCTTGGTTCGAGTACTTTGTTCTTGAATGGTCTTCAAAGTAGCCGCGGAGGATCTTGGCGGACGCCCGGCAAGCCTTGCCGCGGGACGCTGCGACTGCCCGTGCACAAGTTCGGGATACTAAGGTACCCCTACTTTAGTACACCGACATAATGACTACCCCTCAGACCCAGCGAGGGAACAGGACGAGCAGGGAGACGGCAAACACAGTCCGGGGCCGCCGTCTAATCAAAGCAATGTCGAAGACAAAACTTATAAACATGTCTCCGGTGAGGAAAACAGTCCGGACGATGATGCATGCATCATCCCCGAAAAACACTTGGAACAAGAACACCTCCGCAAGAGACTTATTGCCACCGCGAGGAGCTTGAAGAAGCAGAAGCAACGACTTAAAGCCGCGCAGGATACGCTCAACCACAGATGGGACGAAGTGCTCGACACTGAAGAAGGATACGGTGGTGATCACCAGACAAGGAGCTACCCAAAACGTAAGTTGCTGCGCGAATTCGACGACGAGGCTATCGTGCCCATTCCGCCGAAAAACAATACAGCCGATCTGCCAGACCGACGACCCCATGGCCGAGACAAAGCGGCTAATTATGTTGCACACGATCTACATGAGCACCTGGACAAAAGAGCTGGTATGATCAGGTCCACCTATGGATCTAGGAAATGTGTTCCTACGCAGGATCTGTGGCGACCGATTTTCCGGGTATTAAATTCCAGAAAATGGCCCTTGTGCTCACCAGCCCCAGGATAACTGTTAGCTGACGAGGCACCAACTTGATACAGGAATTCCAAGCAAAACACAAAATATGTAGTACAAGACCATTCTGGCCTGTGAGTACAACAAATGGTTTCTAATGGTTGATGGCGGAAGCGGTTTGTGGATCATCAGTGTCTATGGGACTCCAATTCCCAACTGGAATAGCTGACCAGGTTAACTCCTATCTTCACGGGGCTGCTATCACCGTTGCTTAGGTTCCGGGGCTGTCATCGCGTCGCTCCTCTCCGTGCAAGAAAATCTGGCCAAGACAATAGCCAGGGACAAGCCAGTGAGTACTTTGAATGTACTCGCAAACATTATGAAAACGGGTATAATATGACAATGATGTGCTGAAAAATATTTTATGCTCATGACATCAGTCACAAAAATAAATCTCTGATGCATGTAAGTAGGTTATTATAAAAATGCCATAACATAGCAGTATTAAAATTATGAAATAAACAACAAAGAAATGCCAAAGTCGGGCGTCTGAGCGACACCACATAAAGGGCTTTAAAAGAAATGCCACAGTCGGGCGTCTGAGCGACACCACATAAAGGGCTTTAAAAGAAATGCCACCGTCGGGCGTCTGAGCGACACCACATAAAGGGCTTTAAAAGAAATGCCACAGTCGGGCGTCTGAGCGACACCACATAAAGGGCTTTAAAAGAAATGCCACAGTCGGGCGTCTGAGCGACACCACATAAAGGGCTTTAAAAGAAATGCCACAGTCGGGCGTCTGAGCGACACCACATAAAGGGCTTTAAAAGAAATGCCACAGTCGGGCGTCTGAGCGACACCACATAAAGGGCTTTAAAAGAAACAACCATAGTGAATATCCCGGATATACTCAATGATAACAATAATATCACGGGTTAGTCGACAATAATAATAATCATAATTATCACAAGTCACAAGTAGTAATCCCAGTTCTGGTTTAACAGTTTCACCTCCAAAGACCGACACTAAGACCGACACTTGACCCATCCCAAACTGTAATCCTTAACCATGGACCCAGCTATTCGAATAGGTTTAATCTCTGCAGAGGGTGTACTCTTTACCCACGAGTAACGGATTCCATTATTCCATCGGGACTAATTCCGTCTACGGTCTTTTAAATGAAAACGCACCTGACTTGCACACACCAGCTTAACTTACCGGTGTCTGGAATCACCCACGACACTCGTTAAGCAAAACTCTAAGTGGGGAGGCTACAACCTCGATTAGCATGGGATCACAAAATTTATACCGCGCGCAAAACTGGGGAAGCTATCCCTTCGGCTACAACCGAAACACCCATGCCCCCTGACCGGATGACTGGCTTTAATCCATGGCCTTGATACCCTCATCCCGGCCCCTCTGTACGGTGTGTGCTAGAAAGGGGTTGACAAATTACTGAACCATACTCTACTTGTTGTAGAGACGAGTGGTAGTACGAAACAAGTATGGGGGTTACTGGAACAAGACTCGATCTACGGTCGACTCAGGAGGTTTATAATTTCCCTGCATTACATGTATAACAGATATATTTCAAGCAACAAAATCACCGCTCATTATACCTTACTATGCCATACCGGACATAACCGTCCCGACAGAGACCGGCGACAAGCTCACGCCTACCCAAGGCAGAGGCTTTCCCGAATTCCTTCCGGCATGCATGCAAGGCACATGAGGATAATTACCATCACATGTATACTCATTTCCAACAACATGGAAATCACTAATATGCATCCATGCAAATGATCTTATCACATGAAATAACAAATCCTTCGAAATGAGGTGGTGTTATAAATGTGTCAACGAACACACCAAAAAATATTATGCCGAGGTTCAGAATGCTTGCCTTCAGGTCATGGGAAGGCAGGGTGCATTTCAAACTCTTGAAATACTTCTCCTCTCTCCAAAATCCTATTTAAAAATATTTTTGAATTAACACACAAGTTCAAAAACAGCACAAAAGTTGTTTGAACTATTTTTCAAATAAATTTTAAAATAAACTAGGTCAAATTTGAGAGAGGTAGGAAAAAGAATCAATTCATTTGGAGTTATATTTAAAAAGTTATAGCCAGTCAAAGCTGTGGTCAAAATCTATTTTTAAAAAGAATAAAACAGAAAAAAAAACGATTCGGACTGACCACGTCGAAGGCGTATTCTAAAAATACGTTTCCACTTATCCTGCATGGACCGTGCGTGGTCACTGACAGTGGGCCCGCCTGGCCCACTGGTCAGGTTTGACCAGTCCACGCGCGCGTCGCCTCCTCTGGCCGAAACAGAGGCGGAGCTCCGGCGAGGCTCGCCGGCGAATGACAGCACCGTTCAGAAAACGGAGGCCATTCGCGTGCTCAGGGGATCAAGACGGTCACTCCGGTGGTTGATATGGTCTCAGGGGTGGACGGAGTTGCCGACGGTGAGCTTCGCGGCGGACGGTGGTCGTCGGGCAAAGTGATTTTTCCCCCGCAGTGAGTCTCGATCAAAATTGAGCAGGGGGATGGATTCACGAGGGGAAGAGGGAGTTCCTGGTGAAGAGAGTGGAGAGGGGGAGGCTCTGGTGGTGCCGGAATGATCGGGGCAGTGGCGGCGGCTGCAGCTGCCGGAGACGGGGAAGAAGACCTCCCCAGGTCGATTGGCTGCCACGGGAGAGCTAGTGGAGCATGGTGAGGCTGCTTAGCAAATGGAACGGGCTCGGGGGCCTCCTTATATAGTGCAACGAGGTCGGTTTGCGGCGGACGGGGATAGGTTCATCGGAGAACCGCCTCCCTGTAGCGTCAGGGCGCCGTTGCAACGATGAGAGCTAGCCGACGAGCGAGGGGATAAGCTTGCGCGGCTCCTAGGGGCAGGTGGCGAGCGGGGGTGGCTCGGGCGGCGCCGACCGTGGTAGAGGCGCACTGTGGACGCCGGTGTGCCGCCAGGAGTGCCCTGACGGCGGCGCTGTAGGCTGCCAGGGCGGCTTGGCGCGTTGCGGTGAGAAGGGGAGCGCGTGGTGTGGCGCTGCAGAG
Organism: Triticum timopheevii; assembly: GCA_963921465.1. Taxonomy (NCBI): domain Eukaryota; kingdom Viridiplantae; phylum Streptophyta; class Magnoliopsida; order Poales; family Poaceae; genus Triticum; species Triticum timopheevii. Next base: position 558,648,741 of record OY997264.1, on the reverse strand, counting down.
CGGGCCAAAACCAGGGGGCCAGCGTGTCGGCTCGGGCGCAGTTCGTGCAATACGCGCGCTCTGGGTGTGTCCAGTGCATGCACGGAAGGTGTTCGACACAATTCCATGGCATGCTACAGGTCACAGTTGAGGTTGGCAAGCGACAAGACTAGGTTAGAGATAGAGGGAAACTCCAGGGACAAGGTGGTTTGGTCAGGTGGTCAAGTTCATAATGCACGCAACCATTCATGTCAAATCTGATCATGCACTCCAGGTGTTTGTCAAAATGCCACAGGCACCTAGGCATTTCTTGGAGGGGCCAAATCTTCCAGATCAGCGTCTCTTTGGATGAACAAGAGGGTGGTGAGGTTAGTTGGTGGAAAGCACAAACTTGTTAGTGCAAGTTTTGCAAAACTTCAAATCTGGACAGGATGTGAATGGCATTATTTCATGAACCAAAACTATGCCAATGGTTGCATGCTCCTGGCCTTATGGGTTTAGCATGGAGGACTACAAGTAGGAGAAAGAATCAAGGGCCAAAGAGCAAGCAAAAATATGGTTGATGTACAAGCCATCATGTTGGACCAGAATGAAGATGAGGTTGTTTCACTCAAAATCTTCAAAGAACATCCCTGGATTTTTGCATATAATGGAATGATATGCTCCTACTGACATCCCATAATTTTGGTGGAGGCTAGAAAGAAATATTTAAAAGGGTTGTAATGCAAAATTGTCCACTGGACCAGAGAAGAAAAGCAGGTGTAGCACTCAAAATATGCAATGAATGAAATATATTATTGCACAAAAGTGATTTAGGGGCATCACATGACATCTCCAAATTTTGGTTGGATTATTAGAAAAATCTATCAACTGGTTGTAGTACAAAAAGAGCTCCAAAACTTAAAACAAGTAATTTTAATGAATAAAGCTCAGGGTGAAATAATTTAATAAATAAATCAACTGATAGAGAGATGTTTTTAAATGAGAGGGAAAAATAAGTCCAATATGTTTTGGAAGGATCCACTTGGGAAAAGCTCCTTAATATGAAAGGAAAAGTTTTGAAATCAACAGAGATATTCTTGCAGGCAAAAATTTTAAACTCTTGGCAAAATTTTAGTAACTAAAACCTGGTTAAATTTTTGGGGCGTTACAATTACTACCCCCCTAAAGAAAAATCTCGTCCTCGAGATTAGCTAAGATCCGTTGTGAAAAACAAAAACTCCATATGTGCTCGAGTGGTTGTGAGTCTACTGTCGTGGTGCTGCTTGAATAAAATAATCCATGTAGTGAGGGGATAAACGATGCAGCAACTCAGGGAAAAGAAATCTTAGTCTAGGATTTTTCGCGGTTACACAAGTTAATCACGAAGAAAACTACTCATACTAGTAGGAACCAAATACACGACTCATCGCACAAATTTGAGGTACCATGCATAAGTTACAACGCAAATATAAATGCTGCAAAAACAAACACAGTAGTGACGTCTAAAATGTAAACGGTAACTGGACGGGGTCCCGATAAAATGTCTCTGCTAAAGGGACACACTCCCCTTCTATCGGAGGAAGTGGATTGACCAGTCGATGTATGCGTCTCTCCGGGTCGGGCCTCAGTGGTCTGCAGATGGTGATCTGAGGATTTAAATCAGCAAGACTCTGGAGATAATCCATCACCCGCTGGTTCAAATGCTCTTGAGCGATGATGTACTGGATAAGGTTGGCTAGTACTGGGTCTCTCTCAATTCGTCCACCTGGAAAAGATGTTACTCCTCCGGGTGCTGCACGACTCAGAAAGTAATAATATCCTCGTTCGTGGGCATAGGGTACTGCGGATCGAAGGCGAGCAATCGCTTCCTTCGCAGCAGCTTCTATGGCCAGGTGTGGGGTTGGCATAGATTTCCCCATGAAGGAAACTTCCGTTGGATCTTGGTTGGAGTCTATGGGAGGGATGTGTACTGCTGCCCAATATTCCAAGGTGGAAAAAGTGATTCTCGATTTGAACAGCTCGTACTGGGGTGGCTGGGTAGAACCCATGGTACTGCAGGTAAAGTCCCACAATATTTTGACGAAGATACCTGGGGTTGCATCTGGGGTTCTCAGATGAATACTGGGGCTCGGCATGACAGGAAAAGGTTGTGAGGGTGGTGCACAAGGTGTGGGGTGCTTGGTAAGGTCACGAGGTGGCCTTTATATAGCAATGGAGCTGGGTCATCTCACCGTGGTGAAAGGTAATAAATTTGCCAGCTCAGCTCAAAAGGTCGGGTCAGTGTCAGAGATACACATATCTCATAAAGAGACGTGTTACTGTGGTTGTTGTCGAGGTTGGTCTTGGTAGCTGTGCCCAGAAAATATGCAACTATGCGCTGGCAAAAATATGCAAGGCTACCATTAAAGCAGAGGCACAACGACAGGTTGCGTTAATATACACGGTCGCACGATTACAAAGTGAGGATACACTGAGACTCGGTACTACTCGTACGGCTTAGTCTACCTCGTTTACGTCTAAACGGGCGTGCCTGGTGGATGACGAGGCTTCTCCACGTGTCTCACTGCCGGGGTTAGTCGGAGATGGCGGAGGAACTGCAGGGTCGGGGTAGCGATGATGACCATCACGGGGATTGTTGGCCACAATCCCGTTGGAGTGTGTTCCCAAAAGGCGACGAAGCACTTCTGGGGTCATCACAGTATCTTGGATGATGGCTGGGGCTGACCTCAGGGTCTCGATCGGGTGTCCGAACAGCACGACTGGGTTGTCGGTGACGGGCTCATCTTCTCTTCTTGCTGGGGCTCGACGAACCAGCTCTCCGCGAGCTGTGATTAGATCAATAGTGATCTGGTCGAACAATGCCTCTAGTGCACTTACATAGCGCACTAGGTGCAATAATGCGGGATCTGTCTCGTGATCTCCGCTGGCAACTTGGGGTGGTCTACCATACCCTTCACGCCTGGGGTAGTAGTAGAACGAGCGACAGTTAACTCTGGGCGACAACTGCCGAAGTTGAACTATAGCCTCTCGAGCAGCTAGCTGGACGACTTGTGGCTCGAAGAAAGTTGTTCTTCCGGTGAACCTGTAGGGGCGTTCGGGCGCTAGACCCCTACCGTAGATGTGTACAGTGGCCCAGAATTGACGGTCCTCACCGCTCATGGGTCCTTGGTACACAACATATTCTGGGGGCTCTTCTAATACGTAGGCACGACGGGTGAGGTTTGCGAGTATGGTCACAAAACCTCCAAGGTTGGTTGCTGTGGTCTCATTGTGCATGACGGGGCCTGGCATTATGGCTCGGCTTGCGGTAGAGAAGGTGCTGTGCTGGGTTGTGGCGAGCGTGCCCTTTTTATAGAAAAAGGGGACGGAGTCTTCCTTCGCACGCTTGTGGAGGAGACATCTTGGGGGCTGGTTACTGGCGCGTGATCGACAGGCTAGGTTGATAGGTTGGGCACCGACTGCCAAAAGTGTCGGGGTCACTGTGTGGCTATCTTACACGAGAAGCTTGGTTGGGGTTTGGTTAAGGTCTGGTGGGTTGGTTTGCCTAAGTTTTTCGACCTGGCTAAGTTAAGGATTAGCCAATGGTCGGCCTGGCTCTGATACCAAGTCTGTGGCGACCGATTTTCCGGGTATTAAATTCCAGAAAATGGCCCTTGTGCTCACCAGCCCCAGGATAACTGTTAGCTGATGAGGCACCAACTTGATACAGGAATTCCAAGCAAAACACAAAATATGTAGTACAAGACCATTCCGGCCTGTGAGTACAACAAATGGTTTCTAATGGTTGATGGAGGAAGCAGTTTGTGGATCATCAGTGTCTATGGGACTCTAATTCCCAACATGAACAGCTGACCAGGTTAACTCCTATCTTCACGGGGCTGCTATCCCCGTTGCTTAGGTTCCAGGGCTGTCATCGCGTCGCTCCTCTCCATGCAAGAAAATCTGGCCAAGACAATAGCCAGGGACAAGCCAGTGAGTACTTTGAATGACCTCGCAAACATCATGAAAATGGGTATAATATGACAATGATGTGCTGAAAAATATTTTATACTCATGACGTCAGTCACAAAAATAAATCTCTGATGCATGTAAGTAGGTTATTATAAAAATGCCATAACATAGCAGTATTAAAATTATGAAATAAACAACAAAGAAATGCCACAGTCGGGCGTCTGAGCGACACCACATAAAGGGCTTTAAAAGAAATGCCGCAGTCGGGCGTCTGAGCAACACCACATAAAGGGCTTTAAAAGAAATGCCACAGTCAGGCGTCTGAGCGACACCACATAAAGGGCTTTAAAAGAAATGCCACAGTCGGGCGTCTGAGAGACACCACATAAAGGGCTTTAAAAGAAATGCCACAGTCGGGCGTCTAAGCGACACCACATAAAGGGCTTTAAAAGAAATGCCATAGTCGGGCGTCTGAGCGACACCACATAAAGGGCTTTAAAAGAAATGCCACACTCGGGCATCTGAGCGACACCACATAAAGGGCTTTAAAAGAAATGCCACAGTCAGGCATTTGAGCGACACCACATAAAGGGCTTTAAAAGAAACAACCATAGTGAATATCCCGGAGTTAGAACCATCCCAAAGATAGTCGATGATAACAATAATATCACGGGTTAGTCGACAATAATAATAATCATAATTATCACAAGTCACAAGTAGTAATCCCAGTTCTGGTTTAACAGTTTCACCTCCAAAGACCGACACTTGACCCATCCCAGACTGTAATCCTTAACCATGGACCCGGCTATTCGAATAGGTTTAATCTCTGCAGAGGGTGTACTCTTTACCCACGAGTAACGGATTCCATTAGTCCATCGGGACTAATTCCGTCTATGGTCTTTTAAATGAAAACGCACCTGACTTGCACACACCAACTTAACTTACCGGTGTCTGGAATCACCCACGACACTCGTTAAGCAAAACTCTAAGTGGGGAGGCTACAACCTCGATTAGCATGGGATCACAAAATTTATACCGCGCGCAAAACTGGGGAAGCTATCCCTTCGGCTACAACCGAAACACCCATGCCCCCTGACCGGATGACTGGCTTTAATCCATGGCCTTGGTACCCTCATCCCGGCCCCTCTGTACGGTGTGTGCTGGAAAGGGGTTGACAAATTACTGAACCATACTCTACTTGTTGTAGAGACGAGTGGTAGTACAAAACAAGTATGGGGGTTACTAGAACAAGACTCGATCTATGGTCGACTCAGGAGGTTCATAATTTCCCTGCATGACATGTATAACAGATATATTTCAACCAACAGAATCACCGCTTATTATACCTTACTATGCCATACCGGACATAACTGTCCCGACGGAGACCGGCGACAAGCTCACGCCTACCCAAGGCAGAGGCTTTCCCAAATTCCTTCCGGCATGCATGCAAGGCACATGAGGATAATTACCATCACATGTATACTCATTTCCAACAGCATGGAAATCACTAATATGCATCCATGCAAATGATCTTATCACATGAAATAACAAATCCTTCGAAATGAGGTGGTGTTATAAATGTGTCAACGAACACACCAAAAAATATTATGCCGAGGTTCAGAATGCTTGCCTTCAGGTCATGGGAAGGCAGGGTGCATTTCAAACTCTTGAAATACTTCTCCTCTCTCCAAAATCCTATTTAAAAATATTTTTGAATTAACACACAAATTCAAAACAGCACAAAAGTTATTTGAAATATTTTTCAAATAAATCTTAAAATAAACTAGGTCAAATTTGAGAGAGGTAGGAAAAAGAATCAATTCATTTGGAGTTATATTTAAAAAGTTATAGCCAGTCAAAGCTGTGGTCAAAATCTGTTTTTAAAAAGAAAATAAAACAGAAAAAAAACGTTTCGGACTGACCACGTCGAAGGCGTATTCTAAAAATACGTTTCCACTTATCCTGCGTGGACCGTGCGTGGTCACTGACAGTGGGCCCGCCTGGCCCACTGGTCAGGTTTGACCAGTCCACGCGCGCATCGCCTCCTCCGGCCGAAACAGAGGCGGAGCTCCGGCGAGGCTCGCCGGCGAATGACGGCACCGTTCGGAAAACGGAGGCCATCTGCATGCTCAGGGGATTAAGACGGTCACTCCGGCGGTTGATATGGTCTCTGGGGTGGACGGAGTTGCCGACGGTGAGCTTCGCAGCGGACGGTGGTCATCGGGCAAAGTGATTTTTCCCCCGCAGTGGGTCTCGATCAAAATTGAGCAGGGGGATGGATTCACGAGGGGAAGAGGGAGTTCCTGGTGAAGAGAGTGGAGAGGGGGAGGCTCTGGTGGTGCCGGAATGATCAGGGCAGTGGCGGCGGCTGCAGTTGCCGGAGACGGGGAAGAAGACCTCCCCAGGTCGATTGGCTGCCATGGGAGAGCTAGTGGAGCATGCTAAGGCTGCTTAGCAAATGGAACGGGCTCAGGGGCCTCCTTATATAGTGCAACGAGGTCGGTTTACGGCGGTCGGGGATAACTTCGTAGGAGAACCGCCTCCCTGTAGCGTCAGGGCGCCGTGGCTACGACGAGAGCTAGCCGACGAGCGAGGGGATAAGCTTGCGCGGCTCCTAGGGGCAGGTGGCGAGCCGGGGTGGCTCGGGCGGCACGGACCGTGGCAGAGGCGCGCTGTGGACGCCGGTGTGCCGCCAAGAGTGCCCTCACGGCGGTGCTGTAGGCTGCCAGGGCGGCTTGGCGCGTTACGGTGAGAAGGGGAGCGCGTGGCGTGGCGCTGCAGAGCAGGCCAAAACCAGGGGGGCTAGCGTGTCGGATCGGACGCGGTTCGTGCAATACGCGCGCTCTGGGCGCGTCCAGTGCACGCACGGAAGGTGTTCGACACAATGCCGTGGCATGCTACAGGTCACAGTTGAGGTTGGCAAGTGACAGGACTAGGTTAGAGATAGAGGGAAACTCCATGGACAAGGTGGTTTGGTCAGGTGGTCAAGTTCATAATGCACGCAACCATTCATGTCAAATCTGATCATGCACTCCAGGTGTTTGTCAAAATGCCACAGGCACCTAGGCATTTCTTGGAGGGGCCAAATCTTCCAGATCAGCGTCTCTTTGGATGAACAAGAGGGTGGTGAGGTTAGTTGGTGGAAAGCACAAACTTGTTAGTGCAAGTTTTGCAGAACTTCAAATCTGGACAGGATGTGAATGGCATTATTTCATGAACCAAAAATATGCCAATGGTTGCATGCTCCTGGACTTAGGGCTTTAGCATGGAGGACTACAAGTAGGAGACAGAATCAAGGGCCAAAGAGCAAGCAAAAATATGGTTGCTGTACAAGCCATCATGTTGGACCAGAATGAAGATGAGGTTGTTTCACTCAAAATCTTCAAAGAACATCCCTGGATTTTTGCATATAATGGAATGATATGCTCCTACTGACATCCCATAATTTTGGTGCAGGCTAGAAAGAAATATTTAAAAGGGTTGTAGTGCAAAATTGTCCACTGGACCAGAGAAGAAAAACAGGTGTAGCACTCAAAATATGCAATGAATGAAATATATTATTGCACAAAAGTGATTTAGGGGCATCACATGACATCTCCAAATTTTGGTTGGATTATTAGAAAAATCTATCAACTGGTTGTAGTACAAAAAGAGCTCCAAAACATAAAACAAGTCATTTTAATGAATAAAGCTCAAGGTGAAATAATTTAATAAATAAATCAACTGATAGAGAGATGTTTTTAAATGAGAGGGAAAAATAAGTCCAATATGTTTTGGAAGGATCCACTTGGGAAAAACTCCTTAATATGAAAGGAAAAGTTTTGAAATCAACAGAGATATTCTTGCAGGCAAAAAATTTAAACTCTTGGCAAAATTTTAGTAACTAAAACCTGGTTAAATTTTTGGGGTGTTACAGGATCACGGCCACCAAACCGACTATACTGATCAACGACCAGCCCGAAATCAACACCGAACACTACAGCCATCGGACCCATGCCATGACACATCCAAGTACAAGGGCGCTGCGCACCCCCTGTGCTTCACCGATGAGGTGCTGGATCATGAATTTCTAGAAGGGTTTAAACCCATAAACATCGAGGCATACGATGGAATGACAGAACCTGTATCTGGATCGAGGATTTTATTCTTTACATACATATGGCTCGCAGAGACGATCTCCACGCCATCAAATACCTGCCCCTAAAGTTAAAAGGACCAGCTCGGCAATAGTTGAAAAGTGTCCCCGAAAATTCCATTGGAAGCTGGGAGGAACTTGAGGACGCTTTCCGGGCTAATTTTCAAGGGACATATGTCCGACCTCCGGATGCAGACGATTTAAGTCACATAATTCAACAACCCAGAGAATCATCCCGTTAACTTTGGAACAAGTTTCTCACTAAGAAGAACCAAATCGTTGACTCTCCGGATGCCAAAGCCCTAGCAGCCTTCAAACACAGTGTCCGGGACGAATGGCTTGCCAGACACCTCGGCCAGGAAAAGCCAAGGACAATGGCAGCCATAACAACTCTTATGACCCGCTTTTGTGCGGGCAAGGACAGTTGGTTGGCCCGCAGTGGAACCAGCAATCCAGGCACATCCGAAATCAGGGACGGCAATGGAAAGCCGCGACGCATTAAAAACAAATGATGAAATAATGAAGACAGCCCAGACAATACAGTGGTAAACGTCGGATTCAGGGGCTCTAGATCCGGTCAACGGAAAAAGCCATTCAAAGGCAGCAGAGATGGTCCGTCCAGCCTAAATAAAATTCTAGACAGGCTGTGTCAGATTCATTGCACCCCCGAGAAACCTGCGAATCATACCAACAGAGAATGCTAGGTCTTCAAGCAGGCCGGCAAGTTAAACACCGAACACAAAGGGAAGGAGCCGCTAAGTGAAGATGAGGATGAACCTCGCCAGCCGAACACTGGGGGACAGAAAAAATTTCCACCGGAGGTCAAAATAGTGAACATTATTTACGCCACCCACATACCAAAGAGGAAGCACGAACGCGCACTCCGAGACATATATGCTGTAGAGCCCGTCGCCCCCTAATTCAACCCATGGTCGGCCTGCCCGATCACTTTTGATCGCAGGGATCATCAGACTAGTATCTGGCATGGAGGTTCGGCTGCCTTGGTGCTCGACCCAATAATCGACGGATACCATCTCACCCGAGTCCTCATGGATGGCGGCAGCCGTCTTAATCTGATATATCATGACACTGTCCACAAGATGGGGATAGACCCGTCAAGAATCAACCAAATCAGTACTACCTTTAAAGGAGTAATACCAGGCATAGAGGCCCGCTGCACGGGCTCTTTAACACTAGAGGTTGTATTCGGTTCTCCCGACAACTTTCGAAGCAAAGAACTAATCTTCGACATCGCTCTGTTCCGAAGCAGCTGTCATGCACTACTCGGAAGAACAGCCTTCGCTCGTTTCAATGCAGTACTGCATTACGCTTATCTCAAACTTAAGATGCCCGGTCCACGTGATGTCATCACAATCAGCGGAAACATAGAGTGTTCTCTTTGTGCGGAAGATTACGTGGCGGCTCTAGCAGCCGAACCACTGAACGGCCTCTCCAACCTGAGTAACTCATCGGTCTTTGAGACCATGGACACGGCTAGACGTGTTCGGTGCACACCTAGTTGTAGCAGCCCAGACAAACCTGAGCTTGATTAACGGCTATACCCCCATACACGGTGTGGGGGGCTGCCTGCTTGTAAAAGGTCCATAGTTCGGCTTAACCCTATTTACACTCAAGAGATTGAATTTTCACGGTTCATTAAGATCAACCGATTTTATGCACGGTCACACCAAATTCTTTCACCTGGTTTTTTTTTACAGATGACCATTGTTCTATACCCTTCAAGGATACGGCACAACGGAGATAAAGGCGCAGACATGCAGCAGGGCCCCGTTCCAAGGTTTCTTTTTAGATTAAGACCCTATGTAAACGTTTTTATTGTCTCTTGTTGTCTCACACCCTCCTGGCACTTAAAATGACCAAGAGGGACACTGGTGTTATCGCAAAGCCTATGATTCATCGTTCTAAAATAGACGTTATAGAAGCGGCAACCAGTGTGTTGTTGAGATCTACGCTCTCACCACAGGTGCTCTTTCGTCACGCCGGATTGATGCACGTACCTTGAAATTCAGGGCTCATTATCGTGGGCACTATTCAGCCCAGTATATGTTGTAAAGTCTGAATACCTTCGGGAGTGTTCGCCATCGCGAGTTTGGCCTTATATGCATCAGCTTCGAATCATGTCTTGGGTCAATAGTTGGGTTTGCCCGGCTCCCGTGTTTTGCTAACTTACGTTCCACTCTATTGACTAAGGTGGAATAGGGAGAACTACTGTGATTGTGCCCTGGTTCTTCCGGATGAGCACCTTAGTAGAGAAAGCCGAAAACTGACTATCATGATAAAGCGAGAGACTGGTCAACCACTCGATGACTTAGCGGAATCTTCGCGATTCCTCCACATTAACGAAGGACCGGTTTTTCGGTCATGTATTTAAACGCACCATATTCGGACAAACGCGGACATACCAGGGGCTATATCGTAGCCCCACCGTCAAACTCCTATGGCTAAGTGAAAGTGTTAAAGCTATATAGTCCAATTGCCTCATTCGCCGTGCTACCACCTCCTTAACGGACCAATACGTTGGATCAAGTGTGATTACCCGCTTTTACTGAACACCCCCGCATTATACGCGAGGGGGCAAAAGCCGACAACTGCAAACTTTCAAGTTACATACATATATACATAAGAGGCCGCACAGGAGGCAGCAAAATACTTTACGGGCAAAAGTATAAAATAGCCTTTATTATCAAAAGCAGTGTTTTTACAATCAGGATGCATATCATTCGAACATGGTATTCTTTGAGCACTGAGCCTCTATTAAATGGGCACCTTCTAAGACTTCTTCAAAATAGTGCTCGGGCGAGTCCTGGCCCCTGGGCAGACCCCTGGTTGCAATCTCGATGGCCTCCATCTTTGCCAAGTATGTCTTAACACAGGCAAGGGCCATCTGTGCACCCTCTATTCACGCCGACCGCTTGACAGCATTGATATACGGCACAGCACGAGTAAATCATTGCACCAAACCAAAATAACTATCCGGACTTGGTTCCTTTGGCCACAGGTGATTCACAACAGCCTTCATGGCAAGCCCGGATAACCTATGGAGCTCGTCCATTTGCTTGTTCAAAAGCAGCGGACGCCTTGGAGTACTGAACTGCGACCAAAACAATCTTTCCGCTTCATGATCTTCTTGATCTTGGAAATACTGTGTCGCATCGGCGGCACTCTTTGACAAATCCAAGTATGCGTCTGAAGAGCTCCATAACTGATCAAGAGAGGCATACTTCGGGTCGCCGAATTTTGTTCGCAATAAAAAGGGCTTCCCAGCAGCGATCTCACCGGCTTGCCGGAGCTCCTCCCGAGCTGCTCTAATCTCAGAGCGGGTTTCCTTCGCTGCCTATAAGGCCTTTTCTAGGTCAGCCGTCTTCGCTTGGTTTTCCCTGTCAAGAAGCTCGTATCGGCTAGCGGCATTTCGTAGCTCAAGAGCCATGTTGGCTATTCTATCCTCACTTTGGCAATGAGTATCCTATTCGGCTTTTAATTCATCGGCTGCCTTTACAGCAGCCGCATTGCTTCTCCTAGCTTGCTCCTTGGCCTGGGCAAGCTCTGCCTGAAGGGTCTCCAAGTTGGTAGCACCATCTGCAATCAAAGCATATCATATATCCTAGAATTATGCTCTTATTAATATTCACTGACCAACCAAATATACATACCATGTGCCTCGTCAAGCCGCTTGTTCACAAGCGTGATGTCTTCATCTGCCACATCAAGTTACCGCTTCAGTTCGGCAAATTCAGTAGTCCGGTCAGCCGCAGGAGCCGTAGCCGACTGCATACAAAATTGGCACCATCATTACCTTGAGCTATGATCCTTTTCTCGCCTCGTCCGGATGGCAACCAGAGTCTCAGGGGCTACTATCTATACAAAGTACACCTTACGTTTACGGTACAATCGAAAAATATCACTTTGCGTACCTCAAAGCCTCTTAGCAGGCTCGTAAAAGCTTCATTCAACCCACTTTTTGCGGATGAAATCATGTCAACCACTATACCCATTAAGGTACGACGCGCCTCTGAGATATCCGCTTGCCGCAGAAGACCCATCAATATGTCCGGTTGTACATCAGATAGTCCGGGGCTTGTTCTGTTGGTCTCTCTAGGAGCTGAACACCCTGGACTTCGGGCGGCCGAAGAGTTACCTTCTGGTCTTTGCGGATCGGGAGAGATCCTCCGGGATGACACTTCAGGGTCGTCCACCTCATGAGGAGGAGAAGTAGGAGGAGGCGTTTCGCTCTCCATCATCTTCGGAAGAAGATCCCTAGAGGACGAAGACTATTGAGGAAGGCTATAAGCTGAACTGCAAAACATATGTCTCGGTCGTTATCTTCAGGAAAAGAACAGGGTACACTTACTAAGCACCTTTGTTTACTTATGGCTCGTTTAATGGATGGCCCCCTATGGGCACTGTGCGGCGATGTTGCCCTCCGGGGCAGGGCCCCCTAGTGAAGATTTCTTCCCTTGTTTGGAGACCTTTGCTTCCAAGTCTTCGGGGGCGATCCTTTTCTTCCCGTGGGGAGAGGGGATGCTAGATCCTCCTCCCCGTTCATCCTCCGACACGGGGGTGCTAATTTCCCTAGTTAGGATGCGTAATGTACCTCCAGCATGAAGTCCGCTTTTGGCTTTCCCATTCCTCTCCTTATCCTCCCCTGATGGCACTTGATAAGGTGTGCGAGCCAGCATCCTGGTTAGTACAGGATCTAGCGAATCTTCGGGAAGAGGGGCCGAACACCTGATCCTCTCCGCCTTTCTTATCTAGTCCTAGTCGAGGGTGGTTTTTCAAAATAATGTTGTGATAGATATAATGACAGTATGTTCGGTCACAGAGTTACTTACCTGGGTGTCTGGACGGTTGCAGTTGAGGCATGCATCCTCTGTTGTGTCCGGACACTTATCGTGGTCCAAAGAATAATTGATACATTCCTTCGAGCGTCCTGCCGAGGAAGCGTTGAACAGTTCACGGTCCTTCCGGGTTGAACTCCCACATACGGAGAGGTCGACGTTGGCACGGAAGGACCCGACGAACTAACATTACTTGAATTACTTTGACAAGACTAATGTCCTTCTTGATGAGGTCCTGAATGCGGCTCTGCAATGTCCGCACGTCAACAACCGATCCCCAGTCCAGCCCCTTGTTGACCCATGATGCAAGCTGTGGCAGAGGAGCGGAGCGGAAGGCTGGGGCGGCCACCCACTTTCTACCTTGGGGTGTTGTGATGTAAAACCACTCTCGTTATCATAGGTCAGAAACTTCTGGGAAGGAACCCTTTGGCCATAAAGCATCGACACCTTTGCTTATTATAGCGCCTCGGCACTCCGCATGTCGCCCGTCGATCATCTTCGGCTTCACATTGAAGGTCTTAAGACATAAGCCGAAGTGTGGAGTAGTGCAGAGGAAGGCCTCACACACAATGATGAACGTGGAGATGTGAAGGAAAGAATCTGGAGCTAGATCATGAAAATCTAGCTCGTAATAGAACATGAGACCTCTAGCAAAGGGGTGAATACCGAAGCCTAGCCCTCGGAGGAAGTGGGAGATGAATACGACGCTTTCATTGGGTTTGGGAGTAGGAATAACCTGCCCTTGAGCAGGGAGCATTACAAAAAAAAGACACATCCATGACATTTTGGGCCGAATGAATTTTTTTTCTATCATACTTATGACACTTCTATGGCGATAATTGTGACAAAACCCGGTATCATCATAGATGTGGTGGTCTCCTACTTCTATGATAGAAAATGGGCTTTTTGTCCTGGGCGGGCCAGAGAAGCAGCTGCATGACATTCTTTGGGACGGCCATGATGGAAAAAAACCGTGGTAGAAGCGAGGGCGAGGAAAATTTCGGGGAGTTCCCGGTTACAGTGGGTGGTCGGTGGCTGAGCGATGCGCGTTTCTCTCATACACGTACGCATGTGTATGCAAGGCGTTGGCTCTAACTGAACCCGAGCGAGGCGTTGGGCTCTAACTGAACCCAAGTTATTGCACTGCAGGCTACACATTACTGAACCCGAGCGATCGATCGATGGCTGTTAACTGAACCCGATCGAGCGATTCCTTCGCTACTGCTGCTAACTGAAGCCGATCAATGCCGCCTCTGGATGAACAATGAGCATTGCAGGGGGGTGGATGAACAGTGAGCAATGGGGGTGGATGAACAGGAACCCGTGGCATTGCCTCTGGATGAACAGGACCTCAATCGATCGAGCCGGTTGGGGCTAGATGAACAGGACCCCGTGGAGGGCTGGATGAACAGGACGACCCCGTGGAGGGCTAGATGAACAGGACGACCCCGTGGAGGGCTGGATGAACAGTAGACAGTGGAGGGGTGGATGAACAGTAGCCCGTGGAGGGGTGGTTGAACAGGAGCCCGTGGACGGGTGGTTGAACAGTAGCCGGTGGAGTAGCGCGCGGTGGAGGCTGGATGAATAGGAGCCCGTGGAGGCGGAGGAGGTCGACGGTGGATGAATAGTAGCCCGTGGAGGCTAGAGGAGGTCGACAGTGGAGATAAACAGTATCCCGTGGAGTCCCATTTTGCAGTACGCCACACCCCTCCCGATGAACAGGACCCTCGTTTCGACCGTAGCGCTCCAACACAAGTCCGTTTCGTCCGTTTTATGGTACGTCTGTCACATCCCTAGTTCTGGCCTGACCTATGCTAGCTAGTCATGTGTGCATCATGTTTAAATTCCATTTAAATTTGAAATGGGGAGTTGTGAAACCCTCAGAATCATTTTGGAAATGACCCAAATAAAAATTTCTCCAAAAAGGTCCAAGAAAATGCTCATGTTGCTCTCTGAAAATATTGGACAGAGATAAAAATCAAACCAATATTTTTAGGAGCCCATAAGTATTTATTTTGGGCATCTGGAATTAACGCATAAATATTTGCATTGGATATATATATTATATATAATTCATATATGTCCAATAATTCTGGAACTTTTTATGTGGTCTGGTATATTTGTGTTCTAGCCACATAATTATTTTCAGGATTTTATAAAATGGTTTAGTATTTTTACTAAACCAAAACAAAACAGAACAAAATAGAAAACAATTAATAAAAACAGAGCAGAAACTTACCTGGCGCTCACCTCCCAGCCCACCTGGTGGCCCAACAGGACCGGCCCAGCTCAGCCCAGCCCACCTGGCCCCCCTCCTCTGTCGTCTTCCTCCCCGACAGGAGGACGGGCGCGTGCCCGACGCGCGCGCACCGCCGCGCCGCGCCACCTCCTTCCTCCCTGCCTGCCTGCCCTCTCCCCTCCTCGTCTGGATGCCTCGGAGACGCCACGCAGCCACCCCGACCTCTCTCGCACTCTCCCTCGCCCTCGTCCCCTCCTCTGTCACCCTCTCTCGCACGCACCGAGCGCAGCCGACGCCACCGCTCGCCGTTGCCGCGGCCACCGGCCACCCCACGCCGCAACAACGCGCCCCACGAGCTCCGCCGTTCCGCCCTCGTCCTCCTCGTCGACCCACGCGACCAGAAGGGCCCCGAGCAGCCGCCATCGTCATCGTCTTCAAGCTTCGGCTCCGGCGCCTTCTCCGTCGATTCGGCCACTCCGGCGCGCCCCCGAGCCCACTTCGACGACCACTGCAACCACCGTGAGCTTCCGCGTCGTAACCCCCTCTCCTCGAGATCATTTACGCCCTGTAACCATCGCCCCCTTGCCGACCGAATCGCGCCGCCGCCTGGCCTCGTCGCCGGCATAGCTCCGGTGACCATTTGGTCCCGGGCATGCGCCCAACGCGCTCCCCGCATCGCGTAGAGCCTCCGTGGCACCTCGCTGCGCTCGTTTGCGCACCGCAGCCCCATCCCCACTTGCACCCGAGCTTCGGCCGCCGCCGAGCTCGTCGCCGGCACCACTCCGGCCACTCCCCGGCCGCGCCACCACCACAATTGGATGCGGACGAGCGTCCGCATCCCGAAGCTGTGCTCCGCGCGCCAAACCGAGCCCTGTGGGCAAAACCCGAGGCTCGCCACCGCGGCTGGCCTCGCCGGCGTCAAGCCGCCGGTGGGTTTGACCCACTTTGACCACGGCGGGACCCCCCCCTGTGTCCATGACATGTGGGGCCGGCCTTTGACTGGATTAGGGTAGGATTTTAATTAGTGCTAATTGCCCTGTTAGTTTAGGTGTTAGATTAGTTAACACTAATTAATTTAGTTAATTATTTACGCCACTGACAGTGGGCCCCAGCGCCACTATCCTTTTTAATTAGGATTAAACTAACCCTGTTTAACCCCCTGTCACTGACGTGTGGACCCCACTGGCCAGGTTTGACCTGGACCAGCCCGGTTGACTCGCTGACGTCATGCCTCTGTAATGCTGACGCAGTAATTGTTTTCTGGATTTAAAATAATTCAGGAAAATCCAGAAAATACCCCAAACTTCTAAAATTCATAGAAATTCAACCGTAACTCAGAATCAAATAAATTATATATGAAAAATTATCAGAAAAATTCAAGGAATCCATCTGTACCATTTTCATGCATGTTTGAACAATGTTTGTCCTCTGTTTAGCACAAAACAAATAAAGGGCATTTGAATAATCATATATGGAGTTGAAATTTGAATCTTGTATTCAAACCAACTTCATTTAAATCATAGCTAGGTGCATTAGCCCAAAACACATTCATATTGCCATGTCATAGCATGCATCATATTGTGCATTGCATTGATCGTGTTTCTTCTGTGTTTTGTCGGTGTTGTTCCCCCTGGGTAGACGTTGTACCGACGATGTGATCGTTGACACTGATGAAGACTCAATGTTATCTTCAGAAGTGCCAGGCAAGCAAAACCCCCTTGTTCATTCCGATACAATCCCACTCTCTCGCTCCTTCTCTCTTTTACTACATTAGGACAACAATGATTCATCTGTTACTTGCTGCGGTAGCTGAACCCCTTTATCCTTTGCATGACCTGTCATTCCACAGTAAATAGATGAAACCCACTAGCATGAGTAGGAGTTGTTTGAGCCCTGTTGTGCCTACTCATTAATGCTTGTTTGTCATGCCTGCTACTGCTTAGAGTTGAGTCAGGTCTGATTCATCGGGGGTGAATCAGGTGCGTGTGAACATGTCCTACTGTGTGTGAGCTAAGTGTGTGAACACGATTTGGTAAAGGTAGCGGTGAGAGGCCATGTAGGAGTACATGGTGGGTTGTCTCATTGAAGCCGTCCTCAGGAACTGAGTTCTGTGTTTGTGATCCATGATTCAGCTACTACCACGCATTGGGCCCGAAACCAATGGACCCTCTCGGCTTCTTAATCACCCTTGTCCTCTGTCCAGGAGTTGCAAGTAGTTTCTGGTGTTTGTAGTATGCTGGAGGCCGTGCGCAGCGCTGACCGTAGGGGTGGGCTGTGATGCGGTAGGCACGTGGCCGGGTAAACCGGGCGCCCGTTTGGTGTCACGGAACCCTGTTCACATCGTTTGGGGCTGTGAGCGAAACTTCGGCCGGATCTCCTCATGGATGGAACCCAAATAGGCGATAAACCTGGACTAGGGACTTGAGTGTTTTGGTAGGTCGTGGCCGACACCCACGTTGGGCTTCCGCTTGAAGGTTGCCGAGTACATGTCATGTAAACGGCGGTAAGTGGTGAGAGCGTGTGTGAAGAAGTACACCCCTGCAGGGTTAACATCATCTATTCGAATAGCCGTGTCCGCGGAAAAGGACTTCT
Organism: Triticum timopheevii; assembly: GCA_963921465.1. NCBI lineage: Eukaryota > Viridiplantae > Streptophyta > Magnoliopsida > Poales > Poaceae > Triticum > Triticum timopheevii. The sequence goes on along the minus strand of OY997264.1, from coordinate 558,631,007 downwards.
GGGTTGCCTATAACAGTTCATAGACAAGTGAAAGTGGATACTCTAAAATACGCAAGATAAGTGTGAGTGCTATGGATGGCGTTCTCGTAGGGAGACGGGAGCGGATCCATAGTGGTGTATTGATATGGTGAATATGTGGACTCGTGTGCGCCACCTCAAAGAGTTACTTGCAGTCGTAGTTCAGGATAGCCACCGAGTCAAAGCTGGCTTGCTGCAGTTAAACCCCACCATCCCCTTGTTGATAATGATGCATATGTAGTTAGTTCTGATGTAAGTCTTGCTGGGTACATTTGTACTCACGTTTGCCTATTTTATGTTTTTGCAGAGAGACTTCAGTCTCGCTAGTAGTTCCACGTGGACTTCGACGTTTAGCTTGTTACCTCAGCTACGATCTTGTGCCCTCGGCAGGATCTGGTAGATAGTCAGGCTTCTAAGCCTTTTTCATTTGTAGATGTCTGTACTCAGACATGATAGCTTCCGCTTGTGCTTGAATTTGTATGCTCTGAATGTTGGGTCATGAGACCCCTGCTTGTAATATCTCGCTCCTCGGAGCCTAATGAATAAATACTTGAGTCGTAGAGTCATGATGTGATGCCATGTTGTATTTGCACATATCGAGCATATTGTGTGTATGTTATTGAAATGCTTGGTATGTGTGGGATCTGACTATCTAGTTGTTTTTCCTTAGTAGCCTCTCTTACCGGGAAATGTCTCCTAGTGTTTCCACCGAGCCATGGTAGCTTGCTACTGCTCCGGAACACTTAGGCTGGCCGGCATGTGTCCTTCTTCGTTCCTGTGTCTGTCCCTTCGGGGAAATGTCACGCGATGAATACCGGAGTCCTGTTAGCCCGCTACAGCCCGGTTCACCGGAGTCCTGCTAGCCCAGTGCTACAGCCCGGAACTCACTCGCTGATGGCCGACACGTTCGATGCTGGGTCATGGATGCCTGTCCCTGTAAGTCTGTGCCACTTTGGGTTTACGACTAGCCATGTCAGCCCAGGCTCCTTATCATATGGATGCTAGCGACACTATCATATACGTGTGCCAAAAGGCGCAAACGGTCCCGGGCAAAGGTAAGGCGACACCCGTGGGAATACCGTGCGTGAGGCCGCAAAGTGATATGAGGTGTTATATGCTAGATCGATGTGGCATTGAGTCGGGGTCCTGACAACGCCACACCCCTCCCGATCAATAGGACCCCCGTTTCAACCGTAGGAGGTCCGTTTCCTCCGTTTTGCGGTACACCAGAGCCCTCCCGATGAACAGGATCCCGTTTCGAACGTGGCCGGTCGAACACAAGGCCATTTCCTCCATTCTGCGGTATGCCAGGCCTCATTTCCATCGCTTGTTCCGTCCAAGCCCTCCCGATGAACACGACGACGCATTCCGTTCCGACCCAGCCGGTTGGCTCCCCATGAACACGATGATGACGTTGTTTCTCCGTTCTGACCCAACCATGTACACGAGCCCTGGCCGTGCGTATGCGCGTGTAGGCGTTCGAGACCCCGCCCATATGTACACATACGTGGCCGTATTTTCTTTCTTGCACACTGGTCGTTGTATGTACGTGTACATGCTACGTGTGTGCCTCTACTATGACACGTGCGCACCTCTACTACGACACGTGCGCGCCTCTACTATGACACATGAGCGCCTCTACATCCACCAGTATGTACATACACGTTTGCGGCCAGAATGACAACGCTACGTACGCTTCGACCAGGTGGGTCCCGACTGTCCGGCATTTCCTTGCGTAGATGGTGGGTCCCAGCAGTCAGGGGGGCAAATCTTTTTTTCGGATGCACTTCCTTGCGTGCGAAGATGTAGCTGGTGGGTCCCAGCAGTCAGGGGGCGAATCATTTTTTCATGAAATATGGTGGCCCGTCTGGTGGGTCCCCGCTGTCAGGTGGAGGAATAATTATTTTGTGCATAATAAGGAGGCACTTCCTTGTGGCTGTCGTGGACCCAGCTGTCAGCCTCTCCACGTACAGTACTCTTCCAATGGAAGTTCGTCATTGACCACATTGACCACGCTGCGCCGAGAGCACCACGGCGGTGGACGATGGTGAGGCCTAGGAAGGGGACGACGTGGAGCCGGGGAAGACGCAGCAGTGGATGCCCACGCGAAGAGGAGTACGAGGGTTCACTGGTTCGGCTGCAGTGTGAGGCTACCGTCGATGCAGAATAACAGGGGGTGTGGGTGAGTAGAGGGATGGCCTGGCAAGCGGTGGGAGTAGTAGGGGCGGTGAGGCCTCCACGGCATCACAGCCAGCCACGGGAGGCAGGAGCATGCGGCACGACCGGCGCTGCTTTGGGCGGCTGGAGCATGAAGACCAGAGGTTGAAGAAGCACTACGGCCGTTGGATGGACATCGTATGGTCACTGGAGCTAGAATCGTTCATATTGACTAAGTTGACAAAGCCCTCCGTCCCCGTCAACTTAGTAGGCCCACAAGTCAGCCTCCCACCAAGGTGGGTCCCAGCTAGCAGGGGGAGTATTCTTTTTTTTGTGCGTAATAATGAGGCACTTCCGGTGGGTCCAAGCTGACTGTGGGGGGAACGTTTTTTCGCGAAATACGGTGGCTTGTCCGGTGGGTCCCAGCAGTCAGGGGTGAAATGTTTTTTCGCGAAATAAGGTGGCCCGTCCGGTGGGTCCCTGCTATCAGGTGGGGGAATAATTATTTTGCGCGTAATAATGAGGCACTACCTTGCGGCCGTCATGGACCCAGCTGTCAGCCTCTCCATGTACAGTACTCTTCCGATGGAAGTCATTCGTTGACCATGTTGACCACGCCGCGCCGAGAGCACCAGGGCGGTGGACAACGGCGAGGCCTAGGAAGGGGATGACACGGACCCGGGGAAGACGCAGCAGTGGAAGCCCCCACGGAGAGGAGTACGAGCGTTCACTGGTTCGGCTGCGGTGTGAGGCTGCCATCGCCGCAGAATAACAGGGGGTGTGGGTGAGTGGAGGGATGGCCTGGCTAGCAGTGGGAGTAGTATGGGGCGGTGAGGCCTCCGCGGCAGCACAGCTGGCCACGGGAGGCAGGAGCAGGCGGCACGACCGGCGCTGCTTTGGGCGGTTGGAGCAAGAAGACCAGAGGTTTAAGAAGCACTACGGCCGTTGGATGGACATCGTACGGTCACTGAAGCTAGAATCATTTATATTGACTAAGTTGACAAAGCCCTTGGTACGCGCCAACTTAGTAGGCCCACAGGTCAGCCTCCGAAACGGTGCGCCCCAGATGTCAGGGGGAGGAATCATTTTTTGGGCGGCCGAAGCTAAGAATATTTGAGATTGAAGAAGAAGCACGACATCCGTTGGATAGACATCCAACGGCCACTGCTGCTAGAACCGTGTGTTGACTATAATAAGTTGACAAAGCCTTGCATATGCGTCAACTTATTTTTTTAGGGGACGCGTCAACTTAGTAGGCCCACAAGTGTGTGGCAGAGAACCTATAGCCCATTTGTGATTTGTAAGAATGTACATCCCATTTTTGAATTCTAATGGAATTTACTACAACCCATTTACAGTTTGTTAAAAGTACATCCCATTTTCTAGCTAGGACAACGATTAATAATTTCAACCAACTGTTGAAGACAGAATTCAATAAAACTTCCCACATTTTGATGGGATCTGAAATATTTTTATCCCAAAATTTCTAGTTAGATTAAATATAAATTTGTATTATGTAAAAATCCAACAAAATATTGCGCGTGCAACAATGAAAATTTAAGATTTTCAAAATCCATAAATAATATTTTATAAACTAATTTCGTCTTTGGTGCATTTTTTATAGTTACTACCCAATTTTTATAATTACATCCCATTTATTATTTTTTAAAGCCCATTTTCCTCTTAAGCCTCATGCATCCCTCCTAGGAAAGATTTGCAGCCCAGCGGGTCGGAGAATAACAAGTTGACCTTGCCTGGGTATTCCTCAAAAAATGTATAGCTGGGCTAGCCATTTTCATCTTGAAAAAATTAATATCTGGGCTGGATATCTGGCCTGGGCTAGACGGGCCACAGCCCGCCCAGTTAATACCCTGCTCTCCTCTAAACAACAACGAAATCATCGCCAAGAAAAACTCTACAGTGCCCACGCCTCAAAAACACAAATACTACTTGAGCTGCTTGGTCCCAGCTGTCGGCCGCACCTTGTGCAATTCTCTCGTTTATATTGACTACATAGGTTGACAATGGTGTGGGACCGTGGTGTCAGGAAACCAGGAGGAAGCAAAAAAAATATGGTTGTACATAATAAGGAGGCACTTGTGTACGTACGGCTATGGCCCTAGTGGGTCCCTAGTGTCATCCAGTCAAAATAAAGTCATCTCATGAATCCTCATGTTCGTTGACGATGTTAACAATGCTCGGCGCCACGGCGAGCGCAACAACTCGAAGGAAGACGGAGAGGGCCTCGCGGGCCCTACAGATGGTGCAATACAGCACCCGCTGCTCATTCAGGAAGCCAGGATCATCGGACACCTATGAGCACCTTCGAGAAACTGAGACGGCATGAAACAGTAAGGCCGCGCTTGGCAGCTCTGGTTTATTTCAAACATGTATTAACATACAAGTGTAATTTACTCGTCATTGGAAACAACGCGCAAAATACAGGCGTAATGAAACCGAGGGCCCGAGGTCCGTAAGTAAAACCGGCAGGTTACGCGTGTAATTTTAGAGGCCAGTGTATATTTTATGAGCACTGCTATATGGACGACATTACCAGACGATACATGCACGACATGCGTATCATGCCACCCATGGGCAAGGCTGAAACAGCAGCTAACGGCTGGATTAGCAATCATCCAAGTGTCGTTCAGCGTTTTTATCGTGTGTGAAGTACTTCCGATATTTTACTAGTTGAAATCGACCAACCAAGCGCTTCGCCCGAGACCATCTGCTTTTATTTACAAGCATCAGTTTTACAAGTGGTTTTGGTTGGAAAATGACGATCCAATCACGGCCTAATATCATGAGTTGGTCGGAAGATCATATGGTTTCACGTCTAACCTACCTGACTTGTCGTATAGGATATGAATGAAACATAAGACGATGAACTTCTTAAGCACGGAAACAAGAGAAGAGGATGATCTTCTTAACAAGAAAATCACTGGTATTAGATCGACATGGAAAACAATATGAAGCATTATTCTCAGGGGGCACGGTGAACAGCTCGTGATGCCGCATGCCAAAACATTCCAAGCTCAACTTTGTAATCAAACACAAGGCCTCGCATTACATAGACAATATTCAGAACAAACTCTTAACACAGGAATATCTCAGCAGAGTAACTATTTACTTCTAAATTGAACATAGGAATAGGAAAAAACAATCAACACTGCACACAGCAAGGGTGTCCCACTCAAAAATATCAAATGCATGTCTTCTGGCTAACATCAATGAGCAAATTTTGACAAGGTTTTCCAATTCCAATATATTAAACTAAAGTCTTCTTGCTAACATCAATGATTAAACTTTGACAAGCTTTTCCCATTCAAAATATGTAATGCCTATGATCGTGGAGTCCTGTCGTAGCTTCTTGTACTTGTTTGGGCACTTTTTGCCCAGTGCACTCCACGTGTTGTAGAATTGCCAATGCTCTCTGCAGACTAGTCATGTCACCAACGTCTAATAATACTCTGTAAAGCTTCTCGGTCATTCCTTCTGTAATGTAGCGCAAACAGTGACGGCTTCTTTCTGCAAAGTGGAACGACCAACTGGAACCAGTAATGCAGCAGTTTGCCTTGGACACATTGGCTCCTTTTGTGCAGTTCAACTAAAATCGAAGTTGGAATAAAACCGAGCTTTAATTTTGATATCCCTGTAAGCAACAATAGGTATAAGGGAAACAATTACTGAGAAGTAACGGTTGCTGACTTGTACTCCCAGAAGAAAAGCATCTACTGATCTACCTTATCTTAATGGGAAACAAAGCAGGAGAGTAGCAATTCTCCATCAGTGTTATTCATTCATATTGACTGAGACATTATCTTAACAATGCCTTGTTTCAACATGTATAAAGAACGACAAAGCAGAAAAGTACCATTCCTAAAACAATGCAACTAATTCATTTTAACAGAGACATTATCTTAACAATACATTGGTTAAACATGTAGAAAGAACTACAAAGCAGGATAGTACCATTCCTAACAAGTGTTGTAGTTTTGAACTAAGATTTAGTAGTTAATTAATTCTGAGAGTGGCATTGCTTAATTTTACCAGCGGCATTAGATTAATGAAAAGCATAAACAGTTCCAGGGGAGAGTGGGCGCAACAACACCATGTGCTTCCATCTACTTATAAAGGGGGTGATGCAGAGCTTGTTGTAACAAAGCAACAAGCATCATGTCTGGGTTGGTACCATTTTTGTTCACTACTTAATGGGAAAAGAGAGCAATACAATAGCTTCAATTCAACATTTATTTAAAATAGTACCAATACAAGTAGCACAGCATCTTAAAACACACTGCACGATCATGTGGATGAAGGCAAGTACCAACCTATCATGACGCTCACAAGATAATGTACAAATTTGCCAACACGAATAGGAAATCCAATCTCATTTTGTGCACTTGCACTGAAATCAAGCAAAGTGTTTCGCGTAGCGAAGCAAAATGTTGCAATAGCAACAAGTTGAATAGATATCCCTGTTTATACAGAGGCAAAAAAGGAATCAATTACTGGCTAATAAAGTAGGATGAAACATGCGGCCACAAAAATGGTAATCCCGCCAATCCCTAACAAGTGTTGCAGTTTTGAAATAAGATTCAGTAGTTAATTCTGCGAGTGGCATTGCTTAATTTTACCAGCGGCATTAGATTAACAAAAAGCATAAACAGTTCTAGGGGAGAGTGGGCGCAACAACACCATGTGCTTCCATCTACTTATAAAGGGGGTGATGCAGGGTTTGTTGTAACAAAGAAACAAGCATCATGTCTGGGTTGGTACCATTTTTGTTCACTACTTAATGGGAAAAGAGAGCAATACAATAGCTTCAATTCAACATTTATTTAAAACAGTACCAATACAAGTAGCACAGCATCTCAAAACACATTGCACGATCATGTGGATGAAGGCAAGTACAAACCTGTCATGACGCTCACAAGATCACGTACGAATCTGCCAAAATGAATAGAAAATCCAATCTCGTTTTGTGCAGTTGCACTGAAATCAAGCAAAGTATTTCGAGTAGCGAAGCAAAATGTCGCAATAGCAACAAGTTGAATAGATATCCTTGTTTTAATAGAGGCAAAAAAGGAAACAATTACTTGTCGATAAAGGAGGATGAACCAAAGGGTGACAAAAAGAAGCATCTAACTTATCTTGGATGGAAAACAAAGTAGGATAGTAGCATTTCTAAAACGGTTGCGTTGATTCATATTAACAAAGACATTCTCTTAAAACAACATTCGTTAAAAAATGTAATTTACTTTTAACAGTGGCATTGCTTCAATTTTTCGGCGGCATTCTTAGATTAACAACAGTAAAATAGCTGTATGGGACATGCCATCACCATGTGCGTCCACACGTATAAATGGGTGATGCAGAGTATGCAGCCAAGCAGCATATATGTGTTGGTCCCATATTTGTTCTCTTTGAACCTTTTTCCTATGTGAGGGCAGCAAATCTAGTCCTGCACAAACTACCTGACCCCCCAGTTTCTTTCCCGTTTCAACAAAGAGATCAGTTCCTTACAGATGTGTGTACTGGATTACCCCCTTTTTCCCTTTTCGACCAACAAAGCGGCTGGATAGCCAGTCTATACTACTTTCCATCCCTCCTTTCCTCATTGAAACACGTCCTAGATTCTTGCTCCAGCCCACTGCACCCTTCTTTCCTCTTTGAACCAAGACCTAGATTCGACTACAGATCGAAAAAGATCCACATGCAGCTAGAGTAATGACGGTTTGAAAGAAAATTATACCTTAGGGTCGTCGAGATGTGGCAAGGCGTACGGCGCGAGGCCGGATCTGCCCACACTATGTACGGCCGCGAGGAAGAAGGGGTCGGTGGCCCTCCCGCACAGGCGCCGGGTGAAAGAGAACAGCGCAGCCGGTAGTGGATTGCCTCCCTCGCCGAAGGCGATAGAGTGAATGTTGCACCTCCTCCCCTTACCGGTGCGACGGGATACGGACGCCTCCTTCACTAGCTGTGATGGGGGAGAGACAGACAAGAGGCCAACACAGTCTTGTTTAGATTTGGTGAATAGAGGGTGAGAGACTGTGAATATAGCAAACCCTAGCAAATGAACACTGATCCTCCAGCGTGTATACATATATGTAGTGCGGCGTGAGTGTGGAGAGTGCAAACCCTAGCAAACAAGCGTTGAGGCTCCAGCTTATATATATATACTATTGTAGTATGGACTGAGCTCCGGTTCCTTCACTTCACCTGCTTTTGGCTGTATGACAGGTGAGCCAGCCACATTTTGGGCCCACCTGTCATAAACCCAAAGGCAGGTGCACTAAGTCAATGAAGCTGCATCCATATAGTACTCTCGTGTATACGACTAATATATAGTGGAGTGGTTTTCTTATTCTCTCCATAACAATCATTTTAAATTGTGTAAGTACGAAACGAAACTCTTTACTTAACGTACAGTGAAGAAAACTACTACTACTTCCGATGAACTAACGATCCACACCCACGCGTCCTGGTCGCACTTCCTGTCCTTCACGTGCGGTACACTGCCCTCCCTTAAGTGAACAACCACACATGCGCCAAATTATCGGAAACGTGTGAGAGTGTGTACAAATAAAGAATTTTAATTTCAATTATCAGAAAGGTTTGAGAGTATTACAAAGTTTGAATTCAGTCAAATCTAATATGCGGAGTAAATAAAAATGGAGGTCTACTACGTCCATCCGGGTTTTTAGTCCACACCATTTTTTAAATCAAAGTTAATAGCTGGACAAATAAAATTACAGGGGAGCTGGAGACAAAGTTGTGAGAAGGCTTAGAAATCAATACAAAACTTATGCTCTTAGTACCAACGTCGATCCTTCTTCGAGGAAACATTTGGTTCATAGCCAATTGTGTGAAAAAATTGCACCAATGTGAAAGACGACTGCGTCTCCAACGCAACCAAGGTGAACTGACGAAAGATATCATCTTTGTGCGTAACAAGCAAAGAGCACTGATGGAAGACAGCTTGTTTTTCATTGAAAATCGATCAGCTTCACCAGCCAACGCAACCATGAGGCGCAACCATGAGCATCGATAGGTCATCGTGGTGATGCATCATCCATTTGGCATCAAGTTTCGGTGAGGCGCCTATGAAGTTCGACAAATCCTCACTATGGTCTGTTTCTTCTCAATAATCAAGCTCGAGGAAGGAAGAACCACGTGGCAGAGGACAATGAGGCGGAACAACAATGGCCATCCAATTTTATGCAGTTCCACTAAAATTGAGGAACACATGCCCGGGTATGGAGATACACATCGAGGTTTCCAAAAATATAAAAAAGGGATATAGTGTTGTTACTTTATTTTACAAGATTAGCAACGACATCTCAATTGTCAATAAGAATTAATGAAAAGTACACCAACAAACAGAAGCATCATAATTATCTTGATGGGAACTAAACCAGGATACCCGAGAAAAAAAGCATTTCTTCATTTAACGAGTGATAGTATGTGGGGACCCAACTCATAAGTCGAGATCACCGAATGCACGTGTACAGTGATCCCAGAGATCAATGCTCACTGAACACACAGAAGCTGAATAACAAGAGTCTTACATCCATACATACCATTTTACACAAGTAGGACCATTATGGTCAAGTCTTGAGTGTATCATCACAGCGGAAATCTTCAACAACAACTTGGACCCATGCCATCTGCCTTAACCCTACAGGCATTCTGACTGGGAAGCGTCCTAGCTCGCATGTTCGTCATCGAAGTATTCTTCATCATATCATGTTCTTTCATGCCTGGTCAATAAAATAACCAGTGGCAAGCCAATGAGTACTTTGAATGTACTCGCAAGCAACCCATGCTTTGGTTCAAGATACAACAATGCATGACATAGGTAAATTTTTGCAGAAAGCTAGTTTTGAGTGCAATGATATGTTCAACAACTTGTAAGACATGCATCAGGAGAATTCAAGTAACCCTGAGGACAGGTTATAGATATCAACATAAATAGAGTGGGAACCAACCCAACTCAATCATGTCAAGTCCCTTGACTTGACCCAAGTAGTTTTATCAACACACACACACACACACGATTTGTAAACATGTGGACGTAGCCCAAGAGCGGTTACCCAACTGTCCTTGACCATGGACACGGTTATTCGAATAGTTTTACACTCTGCAGAGGTTGCACACTGTACCCACAAGATCCTGGGAACTTCCGTGTCATCCACGACCCGCGATACCTCAAGTACCCGGGGTAAGCACCCGATCACTATCTTTCCCTAGACCACACTAACATGGAGTCCACTCGTTGCTCTGTATCCTCACGATGTACATCATACGAGACTCAATCGAGATTGTAACATCCGAGAGGGGACACAATGGTGTATCCGGTGCCCTGTGAAAACAGTCATGGCCGCCATACCTGGCACGACCCTGTCCCGAGAGAGCGCACCAACAACTCTCCCATCACTAGTAATGCGGGCTCCAAGCTAGCATCGGCCTAGGTAATCAATAATGCCCTTTCCCATATAAGGGTAGAGTGGTTGCGCGTGTAAGGTTGGAATAACGGTCGCAACTTAAACCAATCCGTTTTGAAAACAACACACACTTGCCTCGGTACACCACTTTGTCATCAAGTGGTTACCCATCTCATCATCTCCCTCGGGCATAAGTGGCACCCGATGGGGTTTTCGAAAAGTCTTTTGAAAATACTTTGTCTCCTTCACCATGCATATTCCCGTCCCTTTTTGTGTAGCACTACTTTAGCATCCTATCTACTCCCACCGTCATAACCCTCATAAGAAGGTAGGGTTATGCACAATGCAAGTATCAACGAGGAAGTACGGTGGAAACCATCAATGTGGATACCACCTCATCATGATTCCGTTGCAACAACAATATGGTGCTATATGACATGCATAAAAAGGTTCCATAGACATGGTCAAAGGGCTGCTTGCCTGTTTTAACAAAGTCTTCGAGGTCTTCAAATATCTCTGGTCCAACTCCAAGTATTTCGTCTACTTCGTCAACTATCATCGAAAGCAACCATAATAAGCAACACAACAAGGCAGGAAACAAAAGTGCTCTAAAAACATGAGTTTGATTTTTTTCTAGGATACCTCTGGTCATATGAGGAATGACCAAGGTGATTTCATTGGAAGTGGATCAAGGGATATCTCTAAACATTTTGATATGATGGAACCAAGGGATTTATGGATTTGCAAGAAGTGTCCAAAAATATATATTTGGAAAATGAGCAAAGGCACCCATTTAACAAATCATGATTTTAGAAGCATCTAGGAGTTGGTTTCACTGGATTTGGAGTTCAACTGAATTCCCTATGAATTTGCAAAGTTGACAAATATGAAGAAATGGCTCATTATATTGTGGGGTACAGAAACTATTAAGAAAAATGTTCATAAACTAAGTTAAGAACTTAGAAGCATCTAGGAATTTGAATCATGGCATTTGGATCAATTTTGAGCTCTCTGTGATTTTCTAAAGTTCATCACAAAAATGGAAAAATGGGGTTTTGATAAATATTTGTGAAGAAAAAGTCTCTGGAAAAATGTGCATGATGCACCAACAGGTAGATCATGATTTATAGAGTCACTAGAATTTTGAATCATCAAATTTGGAGTCCATTTGAATTGTTTATGGACTTTACAAGTCCATAGAAAAAGAAAAAGAAAAGGGATTTACCTAAATAGGCCAAATCCGGGGCGGCGGTGCACCGGGCGGGGTTTAGCGCCGAGGCGCCACTGGGCCGGCCCATCGGCTCAGTCGCACGCGCGCAGGGTCCACGCCGGAGGCGTATTTGCCCAGTGCGTCTCCACTTAAACGGAGGGGCCCGCTGACGGGGTCATTGACTTGCGGGGTCCACCCGCAGGGTCGTCTCCCTCCTCCCGCGCGCGACGAAGGAGGCAGAGGAGGCGGGGCCGAGCGCTTGCCGGTGCTCGTTCCGGTGGCTCCGGTCACCTCCGGCGACGCCCAGCACACCGGCGGGTTCAGGGGATCACGACGCATCCGGAGAGGTGCGCCACGACCTTGGGGGCGGTCGGCTGCGAGCGCAATATTGGCCGTGGCGGATGCCGGCGACGGTGAAGATGAGCATGGCAATGCGGCGAGGGATGGACGAAATGGAGCCCCGGGGTGGATCAGCGGTGGTGAGGAGAGGGTTCTGGGATGGCTAGAGGAAGGAGAGAGGGGTTAAGGCGCCGGATTTTTGGCGGCGGTCGGCGGCTCGGCTCCGGCCGTAGAGGTGCAAGGAGGGCGCGGGGAGAGGAGTGAGTTGGTCGGGATGATGCACAGGAGGGAGAGGGAGCGAACAGAGGCCAGAGAGGCCAGAGAGGGCTAGTGTGCGACTGAACATTTATCATCTTATCTTTAAGCACGATTTCTGAGATGCCAATACTTCTACCTAGTCTTCACCTCATATTACCAAAAGAATCCTCTCGTATAGCTCAACTCCAATCATCACTCATGTGATTCATATCCTCATGGCTCTCGAGAGGAGGTCTAACAAAACCATATATGTCTACGATCCCCAAACTCACATGTATGGCTACCCCTAAAAATCCATGGGTAGAGCATCTAAGCTTGGATTTAATATCCACCATCCAAGTGCTCAGTCTATTGACCCAAGGTCCAAGATAGTGCATCTCTATCCTAAGGAAACACGTCATATGCCACACCAAAATCTTGTTTCCTTTTCTATGAATCAACTCCAACAACCCATTAACTCCCATTAATCACTACATAATCCATTAATTTCTATAAATCCAATGTTTATGGTGTTCCACATGATCTCCTAATGTTCCTATAATCTCCAATACTTGAAAGGGTTGCCTTACTATAGTCAGTCCACCAATTTCTTTATCATGGTCAAGTAACCTCCAAGGTCAAGTTCACAAAGATGCCTAATAAAATCCGACAATTAATCCAATCTCCTAGTTTATTGTCCACCGAGAAACATGGTATCATGATCGAGATCATCAGTCTAAATCCAATTTACTCCGAACCATGTAAAATTATTCTGCATCCATACTCCACTAGGGTAACCTATTTAATCCAAATCTCATGTCCCGCGAGAGTTTCCACACTTTCCCCTAAGTCATTTATGTGATGTCAACTGTCTCCTATCAATATCCTATGGCTAAGTTAAATCCAAATTCCTCCAAGAATTCCAGCTTGTGAACACAATTATCCTACTAAATCCAATTTACTCAGGGGTAATGAAAGCTATGCTACTCTATAATCATGATCCCACCAAGTTCATCTACCAACATAAAAGCCTCATGATCTACCAAAGTCTCCATAACTCCTCAAGGTCACTGATATAAACTCATCAAGTCATTTGTCCACTGTTCCTATATCCTTAAATTGGTCTTCCTTATGGCATCGCCAGTTTTGGTGCTATCTTAGGATGATAATGTGCTCGTTCACTATGTCCACTAGTTCCCTAATGAACCCAGTGATAAGCAAGGTTACGGAGGCTTAACAGGTTATCTTGCACTTCTGTGGGTTAAGCACATGGTTAAGGATTCGAGCTGGGGTATCTTATGAAGTCTCGAAGGGTCTAGGAATGGGTTTCTAATCTTTAGGGGCAACCATAACTCTAAGGGGCTGCACTTGGTCGAGGAGGTTGTAGCAAAAGTCTTCAGTGCTGGTTGGTTGCCAAAGTAGAATCCTTGGTGTATCTTGTCTTGCTAGCCTTCATTTGAGGAGAGAGATGAGAGGGATAAGTAGCATAGAGGAGGGGAATGCCTAAAGGGGGTTCTATAGTGCTAGTGCAAACAAACAGGTGCAAAGAGGGCCAAACAAAAGAAACAAGGTGCGGAAAGTGATATAGTCGCATGCTTGTCGCCTAGGGCAAAAGTGCGACCTATATCAAAACACAAACAAATAAAAACAAGCAACACACAATCATGGTTCTATTCGAACTATCATACGGACTCGACTGCGCATAGGGGGTACACGACTCATCCTACCCTAGGGGTTCTCGGACTCGGTAGTCGTGCCTTGTGCCTCATGCAGTCTTCTGAGTTTTCCCCGGGTGTTGCTACGTCTCTTGTAGTTGTTTGATGAAACAATCCGGGTTGAGCCTGAAGATTCTTCAACAACTTCTCGCATGCTGAAGTGATGGGGTGAAGGTGGCTCCTCATAACGGGCATTGACTTGGTCTTCTATTGTCTTCTTAATCACGACGATCCCTTTTTGTCTTCTGAGGCATCGATGGTACCAGGTAGGTAATCCTTTATGCAATGACATTATCAAGGCGTAATAGAGGTCCATCATGTCGGTTACGTTGATGACAACATCGACACCAAGAGCGGGGGATGAGGAGAACCATTTTCCTGCTCACTATGGTGAGGCGGACCAAATGGCTAGGTTCTCATCCATCGGTGGTTGCCGGTACAACAACGGTAGTGACAGGGTTACTCTATTAGTGATGTATATCATGATCTTGCATATTCTATGCCCTGATCATCATAGGCTAAGGTTGCATCATCTTGGGGCAGTGTCAAGGGCGTCACCATCTCCTGGGTCTTCAGGTCCTCATTCCTCGAGGATGTATCTTCTGTTGGTATCGTCTTGTTGTGATGTCGCCAATCTTGTGTTCAGGAGATGTGGGTGAATGTTTGGCAAGGCGTCTTCCTTCTAGATTATCCATGAGGATTACAAGGAATCCGGTGGTCAGGGGCATAAGGGTTCTAGCGACCATTAAATTTTGAAGGGGAAGAGGAAAGTATATCTTAGTTTCCGAAAAACTGAGAAGGGAAGAGAAGTATACATAGTTTTGAAAACTAGTAGTAGTTTTGGAAATATTTTACCCTAACTAATGACCATGCTAACTAAGGCTTCCTACAGTCAGGATGGCTCTGATACCAGCTCTGTGGGGACCCCGACTCATAATTCGTGATCACCGAATGCACGTGTACAGTGATCCCAGAGATCAATGCTCACTGAACACACAGAAGCTGAATAACAAGAGCCTTACATCCATACATATCATTTTACACAAGTAGGACCATTATGGTCAAGTCTTGAGTGTATCATCGCAGCGGAAATCTTCAACAACAACTTGGACCCATGCCATCTGCCTTAACCCTACAGGCATTCTGACTGGGAAGCGTCCTAGCTCGCATGTTCGTCATCAAAGTATTCTTCATCATATCCTGTTCTTTCATGCCTGGTCAATAAAATAACCAGTGGCAAGCCAATGAGTACTTTGAATGTACTCGCAAGCAACCCATGCTTTGTTTCAAGATACAACAATGCATGACATAGGTAAATTTTTGCAGAAAGCTAGTTTTGAGTGCAATGACATGTTCAACAACTTGTAAGACATGCATCAGGAGAATTCAAGTAACCCTGAGGATAGCTTACAGATATCAACATGAATAGAGTGGGAACCAACCCAACTCAATCATGTCAAGTCCCTTGACTTGACCCAAGTAGTTTTATCAACACACAAACACACGATTTGTAAACATGTGGACGAAGCCCAAGAATGGTTACCCAACTGTCCTTGACCGTGGACATGGCTATTCGAATAGTTTTACACTCTGCAGATGTTGCACACTGTACCCACATGATCCGGGGAACTTCCGTGTCATCCACGACCAGTGATACCTCAAGTACCCGGGGTAAGCACCCGATCACTATCTTTCCCTAGACGACACTAACATGGAGTCCACTCGTTGCTCCGTATCCTCACGATGTACATCATACGAGACTCACTCGAGATTGTAACATCTGAGAGGGGACACAAAGGTGTATCCAGTGCCATGTGAAAACAGTCATGGCCGCCCTACCTGGCACGACCCCGTCCCGAGAGAGTGCACCAACAACTCTCCCGTCACTAGTAATGCAGGCTCCAAGATAGCATCAGCCTAGGTAATCAATAATGCCCTTTCCTATATAAGGGTAGAGTGGTTGCGCGTGTAAGGTTGGAATAACGGTCGCAACTTAAACCAATCTGTTTTGAAAACAACACACACTTGCCTCGGTACACCACTTCGTCATCAAGTGGTTACCCATCTCATCATCTCCCTCGGGAATAAGTGGCACCCGATGGGGTTTTCGAAAAGTCTTTTGAAAATACTTTGTCTCCTTCACCATGCATATTCCCGTCCCTTTTTGCATAGTACTACTTTAGCATCCTATCTACTCCCACCGTCATAACCCTCATAAGAAGGTAGGGTTATGCATAATGCAAGTACCAACGAGGAAGTACGGTGGCAACCATCAATGTGGATACCACCTCATCATGATTCTGTTGCAACAACAATATGGTGCTATATGACATGCATAAAAAGGTTTCATAGACATGGTCAAAGGGCTGCTTGCCTGTTTTAACAAAGTCTTCGAGGTCTTCAAATATCTCTGGTCCAACTCCGAGCATTTCGTCTACTTCGTCAACTATCGTCGAAAGCAACCATAATAAGCAACACAACAAGGCAGGAAATAAAAGTGCTCTAAAAACATGAGTTGGATTTTTTTTCTAGGATACCTCTGGTCATATGAGGAATGACCAAGGTGATTTCGTTGGAAGTGGATCAAGGGATATCTCCGAACATTTTGATATGATGGAACCAAGGGATTTATGGATTTGCAAGAAGTGTCCAGAAATATATATTTGGAAAATGAGCAAAGGCACCCATTTAACAAATCATGATTTTAGAAGCATCTAGGAGTTGGTTTCACTGGATTTGGAGTTCAAATGAATTCCCTATGAATTTGCAAAGTTGACAAATATGAAGAAATGGCTCATTATATTGTGGGGTACAGAAACTATTAAGAAAAATGTTCATAAACTAAGTTATGAACTTAGAAGCATCTAGGAATTTGAATCATGGCATTTGGATCAATTTTGAGCTCTCTGTGATTTTGTAAAGTTCATCATAGAAATGGAAAAATGGGGTTTTGATAAATATTTGTGAAGAAAAAGTCTCTGGAAAAATGTGCATGATGCACCAACAGGTAGATCATGATTTATAGAGTCACTAGAATTTTGAATCATCAAATTTGGAGTCCATTTGAATTGTTTATGGACTTTACAAGTCCATGGAAAAAGAAAAGGCAAAGGGATTTACCTAATGGGCCAAATCCGGCGGCGGCGGCGCGCACCGGGCGGGGTTTAGCGCCGAGGCACAACTAGGCCGGCCCATCGGCTCAGCGGCACACGCGCAGGGTCCACGCCGGAGGCGTATTTGCCCAGTGCGTCTCCACTTAAACGGAGGGGCCCGCTGACGGGGTCACTGACCTGCGGGGTCCACTTGCAAGGTCGTCTCCCCCTCCCGCGCGCGACAAAGGAGGCAGAGGAGGCGGGGCCGAGCGCTTGTCGGCGCCCGTTCCGGTGGCTCCGGTCACCTTCGGCGACGCCCAGCACACCGGCGGGTTCAGGGGATCACGACGCATCCGGAGAGGTGCGCCACGACCTTGGGGGCGGTCGGCTGTGAGCGCATTATCGGCCGTGGCGGAGGCTGGCGACGGTGAAGATGAGCATGGCGATGCGGCGAGGGATGGACGAAATGGAGCCCCGGGGTGGATCAGCGGTGGTGAGGAGAGGGTTCTGGAATGGCTAGAGGAAGGAGAGAGGGGTTAAGGCGCCGGATTTTTGGCGGCAGTCGGCGGCTCGGCTCCGGCCGTAGAGGTGCAAGGAGGGCGCGGGGAGAGGAGTGAGTTGGTAGGGATGATGCACAGGAGGGAGAGGGAGCGAACAGAGGCCAGAGAGGGCTCGGGGGTGGCCTTTTATGGCGGGGCGATGGTGCACTGTGGACGGGGCACACGGGCGGCCACGGCGATGGCTCTGGTGGCCAAGGGAGCTAGCGAGGAGGGCTCTGCAGCGCTCGTGGGGATGGTGCATGGTGCTGGGGAGGTAGAGGAGGAGCGGATCGAGCTCGGGGGCGGGACCCGTGCTTGAGCAGAGAGTGGCGGAGCTGGGCGGTGCTCTGTCCGCACGCAAGGAGAGCCGAAGAGGGAGAGAGAGGAGGGGGACGACAGCGTGCCGTGTACTGGACGTCGAGGCGACCTCGGGGAACACGAGGGGGAGGCCCTAGGTGGTCCGGTGGCTCGGGCAGAGAGCGGCTACAGTGCTAGGGCGCACTATAGCGTGCTCCAGAGCGCGTCTTTGGCCGGCATGGCCATTGTTTTGGCAAAGTGGGCGCGGCCACTAATGTCTGGTAGTGCTAGGGGGGAGTAAAGAAGTGGGAGATGGCCTTGGATGCTCTGGGTGGCCAGTAGGAGAAGAGAGAGGTAGAAGAGGAGGGAGAGAGGGGCTGTCCAGGGAGGTAAATGCGGGTATTTCACCCCTTAATCATTTAGAAATGGCCATGGGAGGGTTCTTGGAGGTAGGAGAGGATTAGGGGGAGCTGTGGTAAAGAGTGGAGGCCATGGAGAAGAGTGGAAGTGGTCAAAACAGGGGTTTTAGTAAAATGACAGAAGGTGTTTGTTGCTGGTTTGGGCAAGAAGATGAACTCCTCTTGTCATGAGGCTTGACAGGGTCAAATGGTATGAGAAAATAAGAGGTTCCACCAATATTGAGTCCATTTGGGCAAAGTTGCCAATGCAACTTTGGTAAACCCTAGAAATCAGCAGAAATGGCTTTACCAAGATTTAGTCATGCAAATCCATTCTCCTTGATGCACCACTTGGTGTAGTGGCCTCATTTGGTCATGTGAACATGTACACAAAAGTTGAGATCAAAAGGAGAAAGTTTCCAATGTAGAGTTGTTCAAATTAGATTCTGGCCAGAGAGGGTTTTGGGGCACTTTGATCAAGTTAACTTGTTCTCCAACTTGTGCCATTTGGTCTATATGAGTTATTAGACCATTTGAGCATGTTCACAAGGTTTGAGAACATTTGGGAATGTTTGGCAATGTAAAGTTGCTCAAACTTCAAAATGGACAGAAAAGGTTTTGAGGGGATTTCATGGGGTTGTACTATTCTCCATGACATGATACTGGCCAAGATCATCAAACATGTCATATGTGACATGCTAGAATTTTCTTGGAATTTTTGGAGAATATTTCCCTTGTAAATATTTCAAAAGCTTGAAATATCCAGAAAGGGTTTTTGAGGGATTTGACCAATATTTTGAACATGACCATGTGTTGAAACTCTTATATATGGACAATATGTGTCCACTGAGTTTCCCTAGGTTTTTGTCAAATATTTTTGAAACAATAAAAATAATTTGTCCCTATTAAAGACTATTTCTGGCCTTAAGAAAAAGCTTTTAAATAAAATAGGAAAATAACTTTTAAAAATATATTTTTGTGGTTTATGGGTATCCTATATCTAATAGGAGTCAAATATATTTTTGGAAAGATTTTTACTGCCCTTAATTAAGTACTTGCAGTGCAAACCTCAATTCAGGGGTTTTTGAAAAACTAATTTTAGAAAATACTTTTTGGCCAAATTATTTTTATAAGAAAATACTATATTGCTCTATACACATGGCATGATCATTGGGCAGAAGTTTGGGGCAAGGAAATGAAGTATCGAAGTTGGAGGATTTATTTGATTTTTAGAGCACTTGCAAACAGCAGACAAAAACCAATCAAGGCAAGGTCCAAAACACTGAAAAGTTTTTGTCAAACCACACTTTATCATGATATATTAGCTTAAGTGTTGTGGCATGAAAATCAGGGTGTGACAGACCTACCCCCCCCCCCCCTACAAGAATCTCGTCCCCGAGATTCCCAGACTAGGCGCGGAAAGGAGTATGGAAACTTGGATCTGGGGTAGTCTTCACGTCCTCATACAGCTTCTTCTTCCGTGTGGTGCTCCATTGAGCTTGAAGTACTTGATGGTGCGGCTTCGTGTATGACGGTCTTCTTGATCCAGGTTGCTAATGGGTAGCTCACGGTAGGTTAGATTGGGCTAGGGGTCGATGGCTCGGTGGTCAATGCCCTTGTAGAGATCGGGCAAGTTAGGAAGTTGGAAACACTTTCGGGGTTGTGATGCATGGAAAGCATTGTGCACATCAGGTAGCTCAGGTGGTAACTCCAGCTGGTAACTGTCTTCTCTTTGTCTTGTAGTGATCTCAGAGGGGGTTGTTACATCTTGGAGTGATCTCAAAGGGGGCCGATGAATCTTGGTGTGGGTCTCCTTGTCATGGAAATGCTTGGTTCCTTAGAGAGGAGTGGCTTGCAGATACACCTGGTCTTCGACGCGGAGGTTTACTTCTTGACAACGGTGGTTGGTATAGTTCTTCCTCATTGTCATGGCGGTCTTCAAATGTTCCTTGACCAGCTCAATGATTCTTCTTCCGTCTTTGGGTAGACAAGGATGTCATCAAAGAAAGATGACAACTAAGTTTTCCAAGCACTCCATGAAGTCTATGGGGTACGTAAAGTGGGCTGAGGCATTGGTGATGGTCACGGTTGGGCATTGGCCAAGGTCTTATCGATCTAGAGCCAAAGCCCAAGGTCAGGATCCGACCATGTTGTGGCTTGGTAGGGCTTAAGGGTTTCAAGGATTCTAGTGTGCGAGTGAACATTTATCATCTTATCTTTAAGCACGGTTTCTGAGATGCCAATACTTCTACCTAGTCTTCACCTCGTATTACCAAAAGAATCCTCTCGTATAGCTCAACTCCAATCATCACTCATGTGATTCATATCCTCATGGCTCTCGAGAGGAGGTCTAACAAAACCATATATGTCTACGATCCCCAAACTCACATGTATGGCTACCCCTAAAAATCCATGGGTAGAGCATCTAAGCTTGGATTTAATATCCACCATCCAAGTACTCAGTCTATTGACCCAAGGTCCAAGATAGTGCATCTCTATCCTAAGGAAACACGTCATATGCCACTCCAAAATCTTGTTTCCTTTTCTATGAATCAACTCCAACAACCCATTAACTCCCATTAATCACTACATAATCAATTAATTTCTATAAATCCAATGTTTATGGTGTTCCACATGATCTCCTAATGTTCCTATAATCCCCAATACTTGAAATGGTTGCCTTACAATAGTCAGTCCACCAATTTCTTTATGATGGTCAAGTAACCTCCAAGGTCAAGTTCACAAAGATGCCTAATAAACTCCGACAATTAATCCAATCTCCTAGTTTATTGTCCACTGAGAAACATGGTATCATGATTGAGATCATCAGTCTAAATCCAATTTACTCCAAACCATGTAAAATTATTCTGCATCCATACTCCACTAGGGTAACCTATTTAATCCAAATCTCATGTCCCGCGAGAGTTTCCACACTTTCCCCTAAGTCATTTATGTGATGTCAACTGTCTCCTATCAATATCCTATGGCTAAGTTAAATCCAAATTCCTCCAAGAATTCCAGCTTGTGAACACAATTATCCTACTAAATCCAATTTACTCAGGGGTAATGAAAGCTATGCTACTCTATAATCATGATCCCACCAAGTTCATCTACCAACATAAAAGCCTCATGATCTACCAAAGTCTCCATAACTCCTCAAGGTCACTGATATAAACTAATCAAGTCATTTGTCCACTGTTCCTATATCCTTAAATTGGTCTTCCTTATGGCATCGCCAGTTTTGGTGCTATCTTAGGATGATAATGTGCTCGTTCACTATGTCCACTAGTTCCCTAATGAACCCAGTGATAAGCAAGGTTACGGAGGCTTAACAGGTTATCTTGCACTTCTGTGGGTTAAGCACATGGTTAAGGATTCGAGCTGGGGTATCTTATGAAGTCTCGAAGGGTCTAGGAATGGGTTTCTAATCTTTAGGGGCAACCATAACTCTAAGGGGCTGCACTTGGTCGAGGAGGTTGTAGCAAAAGTCTTCAGTGCTGGTTGGTTGCCAAAGTAGAATCCTTGGTGTATCTTGTCTTGCTAGCCTTCATTTGAGGAGAGAGATGAGAGGGATAAGTAGCATAGAGGAGGGGAATGCCTAAAGGGGGTTCTATAGTGCTAGTGCAAACAAACAGGTGCAAAGAGGGCCAAACAAAAGAAACAAGGTGCGGAAAGTGATATAGTCGCATGCTTGTCGCCTAGGGCAAAAGTGCGACCTATATCAAAACACAAACAAATAAAAACAAGCAACACACAATCATGGTTCTATTCAAACTATCATACGGACTCGACTGCGCATAGGGGGTACACGACTCATCCTACCCTAGGGGTTCTCGGACTCGGTAGTCGTGCCTTGTGCCTCATGCAGTCTTCTGAGTTTTCCCCGGGTGTTGCTACGTCTCTTGTAGTTGTTCGATGAAACAATCCGGGTTGAGCCTGAAGATTCCTCAACAACTTCTCGCATGTTGAAGTGATGGGGTGAAGGTGGCTCCTCGTAACGGGCATTGACTTGGTCTTCTATTGTCTTCTTAATCACGACGATCCCTTTTTGTCTTCTAAGCCATCGATGGTACCAGGTAGGTAATCCTTTATGCAATGACATTATCAAGGCATAATAGAGGTCCATCATGTCAGTTACGTTGATGACAACATCGACACCAAGAGCGGGGGATGAGGAGAACCATTTTCCTGCTCACTATGGTGAGGCGGACCAAATGGCTAGGTTCTCATCCATCGGTGGTTGCCGGTACAACAACGGTAGTGACAGGGTTACTCTATTAGTGATGTATATCATGATCTTGCATATTCTATGCCCTGATCATCATAGGCTAAGGTTGCATCATCTTGGGGAAGTGTCAAGGGTGTCACCGTCTCCTGGGTCTTCAGGTCCTCATTCCTCGAGGATGTATCTTCTGTTGGTATCGTCTTGTTGTGATGTCGCCAATCTTGTGTTCAGGAGATGTGGGTGAATGTTTGGCAAGGCGTCTTCCTTCTAGATTATCCATGAGGATTACAAGGAATCCGGTGGTCAGGGGCATAAGGGTTCTAGCGACCATTAAATTTTGAAGGGGAAGAGGAAAGTATATCTTAGTTTTCAAAAAACTGAGAAGGGAAGAGAAGTATACATAGTTTTGAAAACTAGTAGTAGTTTTGGAAATATTTTACCCTAACTAACGACCATGCTAACTAAGGCTTCCTACAGTCAGGATGGCTCTGATACCAGCTCTGTGGGGACCCCGACTCATAAGTCGAGATCACCGAATGCACGTGTACAGTGATCCCAGAGATCAATGCTCACTGAACACACAAAA
Source organism: Triticum timopheevii (assembly GCA_963921465.1). Taxonomy (NCBI): domain Eukaryota; kingdom Viridiplantae; phylum Streptophyta; class Magnoliopsida; order Poales; family Poaceae; genus Triticum; species Triticum timopheevii. Next base: position 558,607,747 of record OY997264.1, on the reverse strand, counting down.
GCTGAATAACAAGAGTCTTACATCCATACATACCATTTTACACAAGTAGGACCATTATGGTCAAGTCTTGAGTGTATCATCGCAGCGGAAATCTTCAACAACAACTTGGACCCATGCCATCTGCCTTAACCCTACAAGCATTCTGACTGGGAAGCGTCCTAGCTCGCATGTTCGTCATCAAAGTATTCTTCATCATATCCTGTTCTTTCATGTCTGGTCAATAAAATAACTAGTGGCAAGCTAATGAGTACTTTGAATGTACTCGCAAGCAACCCATGCTTTGGTTCAAGATACAACAATGCATGACATAGGTAAATTTTTGCAGAAAGCTAGTTTTGAGTGCAATGACATGTTCAACAACTTGTAAGACATGCATCAGGAGAATTCAAGTAACCCTGAGGACAGGTTATAGATATCAACATAAATAGAGTGGGAACCAACCCAACTCAATCATGTCAAGTCCCTTGACTTGACCCAAGTAGTTTTATCAACACACACACAAGGTTTGTAAACATGTGGACGAAGCCCAAGAACGGTTACCCAACTGTCCTTGACCGTGGACACGGCTATTCGAATAGTTTTACACTCTGCAGATGTTGCACACTGTACCCACATGATCCGGGGAACTTCCGTGTCATCCACGACCCGTGATACCTCAAGTACCCAGGGTAAGCACCCGATCACTATCTTTCCCTAGACGACACTAACATGGAGTCCACTCGTTGCTCCGTATCCTCACGATGTACATCATACGAGACTCACTCGAGATCGTAACATCCGAGAGGGGACACAAAGGTGTATCCGGTGCCATGTGAAAACAGTCATGGCCGCCCTACCTGGCACGACCCCGTCCCGAGAGAGCGCACCAACAACTCTCCCGTCACTAGTAATGCGGGCTCCAAGCTAGCATCAGCCTAGGTAATCAATAATGCCCTTTCCCATATAAGGGTAGATCTGTTGCGCATGTAAGGTTGGAATAATGGTCGCAACTTAAACCAATCTGTTTTGAAAACAACACACACTTGCCTCGGTACACCACTTCGTCATCAAGTGGTTACCCATCTCATCATCTCCCTCGGGCATAAGTGGCACCCGATGGGGTTTTCGAAAAGTCTTTTGAAAATACTTTGTCTCCTTCACCATACATATTCCCGTCCCTTTTTGTGTAGCACTACTTTAGCATCCTATCTACTCCCACCGTCATAACCCTCATAAGAAGGTAGGGTTATGCATAATGCAAGTATCAACGAGGAAGTACGGTGGCAACCATCAATGTGGATACCACCTCATCATGATTCCGTTGCAACAACAATATGGTGCTATATGACATGCATAAAAAGGTTTCATAGACATGGTCAAAGGGCTACTTGCCTGTTTTAACAAAGTCTTCGAGGTCTTCAAATATCTCTGGTCCAACTCCGAGCATTTCGTCTACTTCGTCAACTATCGTCGAAAGCAACCATAATAAGCAACACAACAAGGCAGGAAATAAAAGTGCTCTAAAAACATGAGTTCGATTTTTTTCTAGGATACCTCTGGTCATATGAGGAATGACCAAGGTGATTTCATTGGAAGTGGATCAAGGGATATCTCCGAACATTTTGATATGATGGAACCAAGGGATTTATGGATTTGCAAGAAGTGTCCAGAAATATATATTTGGAAAATGAGCAAAGGCACCCATTTAACAAATCATGATTTTAGAAGCATCTAGGAGTTGGTTTGACTGGATTTGGAGTTCAAATGAATTCCCTATGAATTTGCAAAGTTGACAAATATGAAGAAATGGCTCATTATATTGTGGGGAACAGAAACTATTAAGAAAAATGTTCATAAACTAAGTTATGAACTTAGAAGCATCTAGGAAATTGAATCATGGCATTTGGATCAATTTTGAGCTCTCTGTGATTTTGTAAAGTTCATCACAGAAATGGAAAAATGGGGTTTTGATAAATATTTGTGAAGAAAAAGTCTCTGGAAAAATGTGCATGATGCACCAACAGGTAGATCATGATTTATAGAGTCACTAGAATTTTGAATCATCAAATTTGGAGTCCATTTGAATTGTTTATGGACTTTACAAGTCCATGGAAAAAGAAAAGGCAAAGGGATTTACCTAAATGGGCCAAATCCGGCGGCGGCGGCACGCACCGGGCGGGGTTTAGCGTCGAGGCACAACTAGGCCAGCCCATCGGCTCAGCGGCACGCGCGCAGGGTCCACGCTGGAGGCGTATTTGCCCAGTGCGTCTCCACTTAAACGGAGGGGCCCGCTGACGGGGTCACTAACCTGCGGGGTCCACTTGCAGGGTCGTCTCCCCCTCCCGCGCGCGACAAAGGAGGCAGAGGAGGCGGGGCCGAGCGCTTGTCGGCGCCCGTTCCGGTGGCTCCGGTCACCTCCGGCGACGCCCAGCACACCGGCGGGTTCAGGGGATCACGACGCATCCACAGAGGTGCGCCACGACCTTGGGGGCGGTCGGCTGCTCGCGCATTATCGGCCGTGGCGGAGGCTGGCGACGGTGAAGATGAGCATGGCGATGCGGCGAGGGGTGGACGAAATGGAGCCCCGGGGTGGATCAGCGATGGTGAGGAGAGGGTTCTGGAATGGCTAGAGGAAGGAGAGAGGGGTTAAGGCGCCGGATTTTTGGCGGCGGTCGGCGGCTCGGCTCCGGCCGTAGAGGTGCAAGGAGGGCGCAGTGAGAGGAGTGAGTTGGTCGGGATGATGCACAGGAGGGAGAGGGAGCGAACAGAGGCCAGAGAGGGCTTGGGGTGGCCTTTTATGGCGGGGTGATGGTGCACCCTGGACGGGGCACACGGGCGGCCGCGGCGATGGCTCTGGTGGCCAAGGGAGCGAGCGAGGAGGGCTCTGCGGCGCTCGTGGGGATGGTGCATGGTGCTGGGGAGGTAGAGGAGGAGCGGATCGAGCGCGGGGGCGGGACCCGTGCTTGAGCAGAGAGTGGCGGAGCTGGGCGGTGCTCCGTCCGCATGCAAGGAGAGCCGGAGAGGGAGAGAGAGGAGGGGGACGACAGCGTGCCGTGTACTGGACGTCGAGGCCACCTCGGGGAACACGAGGGGGAGGCCCTAGGTGGTCCGGTGGCTCGGGCAGAGAGCGGCTACAGTGCTAGGGCGCACTGTAGCGTGCTCCAGAGCGCGTCTTTGGCCGGCATGGCCATTGTTTTGGCAAAGTGGGCGCGGCCACTAATGTCTGGTAGTGCTAGGGGGGAGTAAAGAAGTGGGAGATGGCCTTGGATGCTCTGGGTGGCCAGTAGGAGAAGAGATAGGTAGAAGAGGAGGGAGAGAGGGGCTGTCCAGGGAGGTAAATGGGGGTATTTCACCCCTTAATCATTGAGAAATGGCCAGGGGAGGGTTCTGGGAGGTAGGAGAGGATTAGGGGGAGCTGTGGTAAAGAGTGGAGGCCATGGAGAAGAGTGGAAGTGGTCAAAACAGGGGTTTTAGTAAAATGACAGAAGGTGTTTGTTGCTGGTTTGGGCAAGAAGATGAACTCCTCTTGTCATGAGGCTTGACAGGGTCAAATGGTATGAGAAAATAAGAGGTTCCACCAATATTGAGTCCATTTGGGCAAAGTTGCCAATGCAACTTTGGTAAACCCTAGAAATCAGCAGAAATGGCTTTACCAAGATTTAGTCATGCAAATCCATTCTCCTTGATGCACCACTTGGTGTAGTGGCCTCATTTGGTCATGTGAACATGTACACAAAAGTTGAGATCAAAAGGAGAAAGTTTCCAATGTAGAGTTGTTCAAATTAGATTCTGGCCAGAGAGGGTTTTGGGGCACTTTGATAAAGTTAACTTGTTCTCCAACTTGTGCCATTTGGTCTATATGAGTGATTAGACCATTTGAGCATGTTCACAAGGTTTGAGAACATTTGGGAATGTTTGGCAATGTAAAGTTGCTCAAACTTCAAAATGGACAGAAAAGGTTTTGAGGGGATTTCATGGGGTTGTACTATTCTCCATGACATGATACTGGCCAAGATCATCAAACATGTCATATGTGACATGCTACAGTTTTCTTGGAATGTTTGGAGAATATTTCCCTTGTAAATATTTCAAAAGCTTGAAATATCCAGAAAGGGTTTTTGAGGGATTTGACCAATATTTTGAACATGACCATGTGTTGAAACTCTTATATATGGACAATATATGTCCACTGAGTTTCCCTAGGTTTTTGTCAAATATTTTTGAAACAATAAAAATAATTTTTCCATATTAAAGACTATTTTTGGCCTTAAGAAAAAGCTTTTAAATAAAATAGGAAAATAACTTTTAAAATTATATTTTTGTGGTTATGGGTATCCTATATCTAATAGGAGTCAAATATATTTTTGGAAAGATTTTTACTGCCCTTAATTAAGTACTTGCAGTGCAAACCTCAATTCAGGGGTTTTTGAAAAACTAATTTTAGAAAATACTTTTTGGCCAAATTATTTTTATAAGAAAATACTATATTGCTCTATACACATGACATGATCATTGGGCAGAAGTTTGGGGCAAGGAAATGAAGTATCGAAGTTGGAGGATTTATTTGATTTTTAGAGCACTTGCAAACAGCAGACATAAACCAATCAAGGCAAGGTACAAAACACTCAAAAGTTTTTGTCAAACCACACTTTATCATTATATACTAGCTTAAGTGTTGTGGCATGAAAATCAGGGTGTGACATAGTACTACCACCATATGGACAATGACCGCACAACCACCATGTACTTTTTGTCGAAACAACATGTATACCTCCACTGAGGCATAAATCAGGACAACTTTTCGAGTGGCATTTCCTCTATAATAGTTCTAGTAGGTGATGTTGGACCAGCTGACAAACCCTAGCTACTATACATGGGGAGCTGGGGAGTAGTCGCATAGAAGAAAACCCGCACGCAGCGACGTGGGGAGCTGGACCAGTACAAGAAGTTATACCTCAGGTGGGCGAGATGTCGTTCAGGCGGACGAGAAAGATCTGCCCACACGACGACAGCGAACAAGGGCGTGGAGGATCTTTGTCCGCGTCAGCGCTGGCTCCGAGAGGACGGTGTGCATCGGCTTCCTCCGCCGCCGATGGTGACAACGTCAACGCTGCACCTCCTCACCTCCCGCAGCGGACGGGGTTCGGCCGGATCTATGACCACCGGTGAGGAGAGAGATAGAGTGGACACTGTCATCTTGTTTTGATATGGAGAGGGTGAGAGAGCGAGACGCGAGAAACTCTATCAAACAAGAGGCTATAATGGAGTAAAAAATCTCTCCATAGAAGTGGTTTTAAATAGAATACGCGCATTCCCAGAAAAAACAAAAGAAAACTGGCAAACAATTTTTTAATGTACCAAGAAAGAAAACTCGATCAAAAACACGCCCCCGCTTCCAGGTCGCGAGAGTCGTCGCGCACACACACATAGACATAGACATGCATATTCGTGTTTACGTAAAATTCCATTTCCATCTCCATGTCCAATCATATTTGTCCAACTGGCACATTATTTACGTTGTTAATTATATACGTAGCAATATTAACGTACATCATCTCTTGTTTGCAGACGTCCGGACCGCTGCCACGACCGGTCCTGGCCAACCCGAACCCTCTTCATCACCCGCGCGTGCTTCCTGCCTGAAATGGTCAGTGCCGCATTCATGCCCGGCCAGAGCGGACGCGACCTCTCACTGGCGCTGGCATTGAAGCGGCACGCCGGCCGAGAGAGCGTCACCCGCGCCGCTTCCGGGTGCACGCGACTGCTCCATGTTCAAAGGTCGCAATAGCCGGCTACAACATGCATGTAAAAAGTTCTTGGGAGTCCGTGCTACAGCTAGCTGTCCTCCCCCAACTCGTCAATCTCTTCCAGTAGTGCTAGTACTCCATGGCGTGATCCATCCACAAGCAGGCGGGAAAGTTATCGTATACTCGGTTTGCGGTGAGTGGCATGCCGAGCGACCGTGTGGGGTCGAGCCGTGGAGGGTGAGACACGAACACGACAGACGTGATTTAAACGTTGGTTTTGCTCGATGGCGCGATCCAACGAAACAGAACGTCAGTTTCTCTCCGTTTCCATTTTTTCTCTGGAAAAACGAAAACTTTCTACTCCATTTTCATTCCTATTCCAAGGTTGCCCCATTACAACATTCCATCAAATACAAAGGAAAACTAACATGCATGCTGATGCATCTCAATGATTCACAGATCATAGCCAATATTTACTTCACAACTAAAGACAAAAGTTGTGAGAGCGTGTACGAAAGAAAAACTACTGATGGGGTCACTACGACTTAAACCCTAAACCCTAAACAGGATTTAATTTCCTGGCCAGGTAGAACATGTCGAAGGAAAGACGGCTGGCACCCTCGGATCATATGATGCTTTTGTGCAGTTCCACTAAAATCGACCTGAGCATCCCTGATGGCAAAGATATTGAAGAAGTGTGATTAGAATAATAGTACTGGCACTAGTTCATGAGACATAAACTCATCACAAGTAGAAGCCGGTAGAAGTAGAGAAAGATCGACATGGAGATGGAGCTACGGCAGTGGAGCAAGTCGGCTCCAAAAGGAAGATGGACTACCTGGGACGTCGGGCTGTAGCTAGAAGGGCGGTTGGGACACGGCATCGGCCCATACCACGATGACCCCCGATTGGGATGCACCGACTGTGGGTTTTCTCCCTCGCTGATGTCGACCGCGTCTACGTAGAACATTTGTTCCCTTCCCCCAGCTGCGGGATCAGGCCCGTCGTTCTATGCTTGTGAAGAGAGCAACCTAAGCAACCATTTTATATTGCGTATGTGTCATTGAAGAGTGAGATGATGGTTGCTTCTTCCGACTAACTTACTGTGTGATTTGACTGCTCCTTAGTGGCCCCTACATGTACTCCCCGTACGTGTATGCAACAGTCACATGTACACATGGACGCAAAAACACGCGTGATGCCCTAATGCATGCATGTCCGAGCACACGACGGAACACACACTGTCACGCTCAAGTGCTCAACCTACACGTGCATGCACACACATACTCAGTCAGGGTGAGCTAGTGACCGTATAAACACCGGAAAATATATATATATTGAGCGCATTGAGCGTATTATGAAGTCCACTGACCATATTTTTACAAATATACAGTGACAGACAATGTATTTATCTCGTTTGAAATTAAGCCATATTAACCGGAGAGGAGGTAGTATGGACTAGCATTACTTTGTTGTGTCCCGTCAACTTGCCAAACAAGGAGAAGGTTGCAGGACGGGAGAAGCTTGCGCGTGGTGGCTCGCAGGACAAGGAGAAATTTTTTACTAATGCAAGCTCTCCCTCGCTCAGGCGATGGATGTGCAACAGTTAATTCGGTGTCAGATTGTCAGAAGCATACACTATACTACTAGTACTATTATTGTTCGACTTCACGAATAGGCGAACAGCCAAGCGCAAAGTTTACTAGTAGTACTAGTACTACTACTATAGTCTATAGAGGTATGTACTATACTAGTACTAGGAATCGGATGGAGGAGCGCCTGCACTCTTATTATGATTTTAAAATGTGATAAAGCAATCTTTAACACATTTGGTTCTCTTTGAGGGTTCTCACATGTGATAATGGAAGTTGATTGCATGGAACACTCGCCATAATTCTCGCTTAATTCTGGCTCATATTCTGTTACAAATAGGAGCGCTCGGTAATATTTCCTCTTTTTTTGTTATTCAGCATGTAAACAGGTCAGTAAACCTTGCGGCGCATCTTCGTGCGAACCGTGCTTGCTGCACTTTGAATGTGGCCGAGAGCTGGCTTGATGAAACACCTCGCTTCCTACTTCTTTTTTTGCGGGGTACCTCGCTTCCTAGTGACCAGTGTCTTGGTTGATCGTCCTAAGAATGCTTATATAGGAATAAAGCTCTCTCATTTACCCGCAAAAAAAATTAAACCATATTAACTGGAAAGGAGGGAGTATGGACTAGCACTACTTTTTGGTGTGTCCCGTCAACTCGCAGAATGAGGAGAAGCTTGTAGGCCAAGGTGAAGCTCGCTTACGCCTTTTGACTAATGCAACCTACCCTCGGTGGACATGCATCAGTCCATTTGGTGTCAGATTGTCAGAGGCATACACTGTAGTACCCAACATGCAGAGTACCATCATTGTTCGACTTCACGAAGAGGCGAAGAGCCAAGCGCAGTAGTACGAGTAGTACTACTACTAGAACCGCATGGTGGAGCGTCTGTACTCTTATCTTTTTATCTCTGATAAAGTACACGTTTATTCCGGAGAAGGGCGGAAAACGGCAACCCAACATGTAATGATGATATCGATCAACCAACCATGCTCGAATATATCTTGGCCTCCGTGCGAGCATGTCTGTGTGTTCTCGCTCCTCGTCTCTCTCAAGGAATGGCGGGTTGGCTCTTTGCCGTCAATTGAGATCGGTTTGCTCACACTCCTGTCCCACATGTCAGTGATATGCCAAGAGGAGGTGCGTTGACCGACTGGCCATACGCGTACTTGGTTTTGCACCTTCATACTACTCCCTTCGTCACAGTTTACAGGGCACGCTTCATTATGATGCATTTCTCTCAATGCATTTCCACCACCAGAGAGACTTTAGACGCGTTTGGTTTAATGCTCAATTAATTAGGGCGTGGTAACCGCAATCATGTCCACAATTTTCTCTCGATGTACTCCCTCCTTTTCGGTTTATAGGGCTTGTCTCAAAATTTTAGTTTTTTCATTTTATAAAGGCTCAATTTGGTTGTTTTCCATCACATGTTCAGATTCTAAGGTGCATTAAATCATTGCATGCAAGTATTAAGAGAAAATTGACCAATGCATGTATTTATGCATGCATGAATTGCAATTAATGCATTGATAAACATAATTTTTTGAGTAAAACAAGAGCATTAGTTAGGTGCTTTTGCAAAACTACAAAAAGTATTCCACCACTCGCCATCTACCTTCATTGGTGAGATTTTTGAATTGAGCACTATAAACCGGAAAGGAGGGAGTACTACTATGGAGTGGAGTAAGTGCATGCATGTGTGTACCCGGGGTGGAAGCACTGCATGCATGTGTGTACGCATTATTCCCTCTAGTAATAGACGTCGTGCTATAACTACCAATGCTATTTTTCAGGCTGATCGCTAGTCGCCTTGGTCCCACAGATCTTTTTTCTTTTTTCTGAATCGCGCTCTATAAACAGTGACAGATGGAGTAGTATGAGCGGATTCAAAGAAGAGCGTAATAATGGTTGCTTCTTCCGAGCAACTTACAGTGGGAAAGGTGGGGCTTATGATTTGACTTCTCATTACTCACTATTAATGCGGCGCAACGACCGGGCTGAGTCTCCCATGCGGTTGTGCACTACCCCCTCGGTTCTTAAATATACTCTAGAGTATTTGTCTTTCTAGAGATTTCAATGAGTGACTACTCAAATATTTGTCCTTTTAGAGATTCAAATGGACTACTACATACGGATGTATATAGACATATTTTAGAGTGTAGATTCACTCATTTTGCTCCGTATGTAGTCACTTGTTGAAATCTCTAGAAAGATGAATAGAGTATTTACGAACGGAGGGAGTACACATACGAAGTAAAATGAGTGAATCTACACTCTAAAATATGCCCATTTGAAATTTGTAAAAAGACAAATATTTAGGAACGAAGGAGAATAGTTTTGTGCATGGCACATGGACCTAGATGCTGAAGAGGCTTCTGGCAATGCTATCAAGCTTCCATCATTTGTTTACATAATTGACGTACTATACAAATAATTTTCTGGCGAAATGAAATTGTACAATGGTGTGAGCTTTCAGCTTTTGTTTCGTGTGTCTTGCCATCGATGCTCTTTCAGAAACAATAAAAAACTAACTTCCTTGCTAATGCATGTCAATTATTAGCAGATCAGAGCTAATATTTACATCACAACTGAAGACAAAGTTGTGAGAAGGTGTTAAATTAAAATTGATCCATGCTTTCATTGGCAGCAACGTCCCCCCAGCTCTGTCTAAATCAACAAGGCATGTTGGAAAAAAAAGTAGCTATCTGGAGCATGCAACATTCCGATCATTTTGTGCAGTTCCACTAAAATAGAGCTGAGTGTCCCTGTTCCAAAGATATTAAGCGTGATTACGATAATAGAGGACTGCTGATGAAACAATAAACACACAAATAGAAGCCGGACACCTTTGCAATCTCTCTTAAGACTAACTAGTTGGAGAAGATTAGGCTCGGAGTTGGATGAGGAGGGTAGAGCAAAACCAATCTCCCTTTGTGCAATCGCACTGAAATGTAGAGACGTTGTCCATGTGACATTTTAGTACAACTGCACAAAACACACTTAAGAAAAAAGTGATTTGTGCAGTTCACCAAAAGGTCGCAATAGCAACGAGGTGAAATGGATAGCCCTATTTGCAAAAAAGAGGTAGAAAGGAAACAATTACTAGCCAATAACAGTTGATGACACATGCGACGACAAAAAAGAAGCATATTCCTTGTCCTAAGGGAAGATAACAACACGGTTGTGTTTGTCTAAAACGGTGTGAGGACGAGATTGCAATACGGAAAGTACGCCGGACGAGCTACGTTTTGGGCAAAGAACTATGGAAGATCCACATGCAGCGACGTGGGAAGATGGGCAGTGGAGCAAGGCCGGAGGGGATACCTGGAGGTCGTCGGGATGTAACTAGGTGAGCGGCGGCGGGCAGAATCTGCCCACACTGCGGCAGCGAGCAGGTGGCATAGGCCCTGCCACACCGGGGCTTGGTCAGAGAGAACGACGTGTACCGCAGATCGAGATGTGCTGCCTCGGTGCCGTCGAATGGAGAAATGATGCACTTCCTCCCTTTCCCCCGGCGGACGGGATGCAGCCGGATCAGTGACCAACGGTGAGAGAGAGAGGCCACCACACTGCCTTTCCCCTGGCGGACGGGATGCGGCCGAATCAGTGACCAACGGTGAGAGAGAGAGGCCACCGCGGCCTTGTGTGAGATACTCTGAAGAGCGACAAACCAGGCAGGCAGGCTCCATTGTATATAGTGGAGCGAACTACCTTTTTCTCCATAAAAATTGTTTTATATTCTGTGTACGTGCCATTGAGCGCTATAACTTTATTTAAAAATAACGCGGCAATGCGTAAGTCAAACTTTGTTTCATGCACGCGTGGTACATGACCTCCCTAGGTAAACAACCGCTACAGGCATTCAAATTAGCATGTGGGATGCCATTTCGTAAAGAAATGAGCTCCACTGTGCACCCACGCGGGTGTGGCTGGGCACGAAGCATGAGTACATGCACGGTGCACCTATTCTCTTCTTGTATATGTACACCACCTACGTGGGGTTGTGTGAGAGAGATACAAACCTAGAGAGATATAGTGTGTGGGTTCGTGAGAGTTTTTGGGGGGGGGGGTCAATCAAAAATATAACATATGCAATGTGTGTGAAATAGAGTCCTGGATATAACATATATAGAGAGGGGGCGATCCACAAGAAGAGAGTGGAGGTATCATCGGCTTGAGGTGTCCATAGAATCGAAGAGAGGGATGATGTGTGTGTGTGTGCGCGCGCGCGATCGATAAAGAGTGCCATCGAATTTGTGTGTGCCCACGTCAAAGATATAGAGTGGCTGGCCTACTGGAACGTGAGAGGGGGCATGTGCAGTTTGTCTCTGTGTCATGGATACCTACCTGCAACGCTCGACTATCAGTGTGTGGTGGGGGAAGAGGGAGGCCCAATTAACTATAGAGGTACAATGGCTGGTATATGTGTGGAGGAGGAGAGAGGCCTACCTCATGTATTAAGGAGATCGATCTGCCTCATGTATTAAGGGAGATCGATCGGCATCCATGCATATGTGCAGGAGAGGAATAAGGTTGGGAGAGAGACAGAGCTAGAGTGTTCGAGGGGGTGGTAGTGGAGTTGCTTCTAACAAATGGTGGGATAGGCCTGCTAGACAAACAGAGGGCACGCCCGCAATGTCAATAAGAGAGGAGATGGCTGCTTGTTGTCTGTGCACGTGCGTGTGAGAGACGGGTCAGGAGGCATGCACGAATGATGAGGGGGGACGATATGGCTGTGGTAAGTAGACGTAACTACATAGGAAGATCAATCACCCTTTGTTAGAGAAAGGAGAGACATAACTTGTGAGGTACGTCGATCAATGGGAGAGGGGATAATTAAAGTCAATCTAGGTATATGTTGGGAGATCAATCGATATACATGCATGTGTGTGTTAGAAGCAAATGAGGCACGAGGAGAAGGATAGAGAGAGAGGGATGCATCTAGGAGGTGGTACGAGAGGCATACTATATCGAGGGGGAAGGAGTGTGCGAGTACGAGATCGATGAAAAGAGTGGTGGGAGTGAGGCATGGACGGTGACAAGAGAAGAGGGGAAGCTTGTGTTTGTGCTAGGCACACCTGGCTAGAGAGGCATATCGATTGATGTGTGTCGTAAAGAAGGAGTTGGGGGGGCCTACACACACCGTGGGTGAACGACCTAAAGTGAAAAGATGAATTTGCGGGATGGAGCTAGAGAATGCTGAGGGAGGGTGAGAGGGATGCGTGCCTGTGCATGCACGAGAGAAAGTTATCGCTAGCTACAAAGATAAGAGGATTGTGTGGGTGTAAAAGACGAATAGAGATCATACTTCATTATAAAAAGCGAATTCGGATATTTGAAGAATTTATCATAGTGTTTTAAACCGATGCATGTGTGAATATATATAACGGTGATACACATGGTGTGGTTATGAACATGTTATACTACATATAATATATTTTATCTCTACTCTTATAAAAAAACGGAGTTGCTGATGATGGTGTGCCTGCCATCCTGCAATATAGGCCGTCCGATTTATATTTGGCGGATAGGAAGGAAACTATGGCAAGTTTGAAAAAAGATACCCACACCCCTCTCCATATTTGCAAATTAGGCCCCTTGATCATGTTGATGTTCTGTGGAACGCATGGGCATCTTGCTAGTACTATGTATAATACATAGAACATTGATTATAATTTGGGCTAATGTGTGGCTTTTGCAGCTCAGGTCTAAATACTTATCATAATGTAGGGGGCGGGGCACTATACTTTGTGTGATAAACACGGTGTACGTATGGAACATGGTTTAGATTATGAATATATAGTTAGTACATCAAATGCACTATTATTTGGAATCAACATCAAGTGTATTCAAAAAATAGAATTTGAGTTCATGTAGTACACATAGTTCATATCTATCTCTATAGTAATCATGTGGTGTTTTATTAAGGTAATACATGAATGATGGTTGAAGTTGGCAACAATCATGATTGTAGATTCTTATTGAAATAGAGAAACGAATTCAAATTTAGTTCGAATTGCAGCGGTAGTATAGACATTTGGAATGCACTAAAATGTCCGTATGAGTAGGTTACATGCATTATACAGGAAGCGAAAAAATTTAATCAGACATAACATGGATTCATACTCCCTCCTTCCATCTATATAGGGCGTAATGAGATTTTTAAGACCGCCTTTGACTATTGACAAGATTAATAGTACATGACATGCACAATGTGAAAATTATATCATTGAAAGAACCTTTCACAGATGAATTTAATGGCGTGCTTTGTGTCAGTTGCATGTCATATATTATTGCTCTAATATTTGGTCAAAGTTAGCATTGAAAAACGCATTAGGCCCTATATAGATGGAAGGAAGGAGTAGCTTTGAATAGCATTTGTATAGTAAAACGGGGCAAGACTCTCTCTTTGTGTGGTGTGAATAGTTTTATTTATTTTTTGTTTTATTTTTGGTTGAGGGAAGTGCGAATTGATTTGGTACGTACAAGTACAATATTACTACACGTTAGGCTTGTCCCTAAAATTCAACCCGTGTCTTGTTATATCCCGAAAATTCAGATATGGTGCTCCCAAAACTAGTGCCTTCACAACCCGCGCCTTGCTATCCCGAAATTACAATGCGCGCGAAAACTCCCTCCAGCTACCAAATCCCGACACGCGAAATCCCCCTTCTAACCCTGAGCCGAAAGGGCCGCTAATTCAAATCAGTGGGGGGTACTTTTGTAACACACCCTACATTTTGGACAAGCGCATCCCTAAGTCATGCTTGACCCCTCCCATCGCCCCCTTTTCGCCATTCGAAATCCCAGGCCGCCATAACCTCTCCGCTCCAGGCATGAAACCCCACCCTCCTTCGTCCGCTACCTCACAGCTGCCCAGCCGGGGCCTCTTCCCCGACGATGTCGTCCACCGCAACAACTCAACGTCCCTCGTCCACCTCCCAGGATGAGGATCCGTCGTCCATCTCGTCGTCCCGCCGGTTCAGCCGCCCCGTCCTCCACCTCCAAGGAGCTGCTCCGACAATTGCCTCGTCTATCGCGGTTGCTCCATCCCCACAGTGCCGCCTTAACCTGCTCCACCGGAACCGCAACATCCTCACCAACTCCTCGAACAAAGTCGAGGCCTACTCGGCGCCACCAAAGAGGTTGTACACTCATCGCATCGCACCTTCTCCTTAACTCGACCTCCCGACGCTGACGGTGCTCCATCCCGCACCCCCATGGAGCGGCTACCTTGAAGCTGGCGCCGCGGGCGACATCTCCATGGCGGCTCTCCCCCAGTGTGAGGCCCCTTCGGCGGCGGCGTCCATACCAGCCGGATCAGTTGCTGCTGCTCCGGCTCTCGCTCGCTCGCTCGCGCTGCTGCTGCTGCTCCGGCTCTTGCTCGATCGCGCGCTCACCCAGCTGCTACTGCTGCTCTCCCCCTTGCTCGTGCTACTGCTCTGCTCCAATTTAGCCACACTTCAGTCAACTGAATCGACTTTTGGGTCAGTCGATTTTCAGGGGTTGGGGGGGCTCGCCGGAGTTAAGGAAGAACCACCCGCAGCGGGGACGGGGGCTCGCCGGAGAGGTACCCCACTATCTATCTTAGGGTTCAGGGTGGGGGCGGGGGGGCTAGAGGAGTTGTTTCGGGGCGGCGAGGCGGCGCTGGGGCCGGCGGTTCGGCCGGTGGTGGCTGGCAGCTCAGGGGGGTGCAGGTTGAAGATGAACTGCAGGCCCTCCCTAAACTACATGTCAAGTGCCTCTCTGCTACCATTGCGTTCAGTTTCGATAGTAGCATTTAGATTCCACAGTAAATTTCAGTTTTGACAGTTAAGTTTAGAGTCAGCAGTTTTTACCTCCACTGTTGTAGTCAGGTGGTTTTTGGTGATGTAGATTTTACATCTATTTTACATCATCTATTGGAGATGCTATTAGAATCCCACTTGAGATTGACGATGTTTGTCTTGTGCTGCTTCAGCCTTGATGTCTTACGGCTCACCGGAGCTGCTCCAACGACAGAACGATCCATCACAACAGAGCAGTGCCCTGGACGTCGTCTACAGATTCCTCAGATCTTACTCCACACCTCTGACAGCCACCTCTGCCTCAACTGCTTCAGCAACCAACCCAATGATGCTGAGGTCGATACGGCTATGGCAAAGAGGTTGTACACTTGTTGCATCACTTATTACTATACATTCATGTTGATCCATTAGGGCTATTTTGGTTCAACTGAAAAACATAGCAATAAGGAATTTTCCAATGGCACTCTACTATTCAATTATTCATGCATTTTGTTGAAAGGAATGAAGCAAAACATCCACCTGAACCTACTTTTCAAAATCCTATGCATGAAAACAAGACCAAGTGCATTAGTGCTAGAATAACATTCAAACTGTACACGCTTTCATATGGTTTCACTTTATTTTGGCCATGTTTCTTTGCATTCCTATGCTCTTCCAATTCCTGTAAACCAAACATCCAAGTTGACAGAAATCTTGTGTTTACAAATGCTCTATTTACCATGTGCATTCCTATCCTATTCCGGTGTTTTTCCTATCCCTGCGTTTTAAGAATCATGCAAGCCAAATGAGCCCTTTCAGAATTACTTCAGTTACAGGTACGTGTCGAAGGGAACCTTGTGTGGTTTCTCCTGCTCTTGCCGCGACGTCGTCCACCTCACCTGAGCTGCTCCATCGACAAAAGCATCCATCAAACCAGACATCACGACTCCTGGCCGTCTTTCGCCGCCTCAGATCTCCTTCCCTGCCACCGGCACCTACCGCAACGGCATCACCATCATCGACTCAGCAGATGAACCTGAGGAGTACACGGGTCCACAAGAGAGGTCACACTCTTTTGTTTCTGCTTATGTTATGCATTGCTTAAAAATACCTGCTACTTTATCATCTTGTTCACCTCTTGGACTCCAAGTCAGGTCCAAATTAATGTTCAAACTTGAGTTCTAAATTAGTTGTGGGGCACATATCGAGGCAGCAATGAATAGTATGTCTGTCTAATATCTGGTTCACCTTGGGTGGGAAACAAATAGTAAAGCAATCATCATCTGTCTTTTTATTAATTTAAAGCAATCATCAGCCTACTATCATTATTTTTGGATCCATCCACTGGTTGTGACCATCACTCTAAATTTCTGCATGCTCTCCTTACATAATCTCACCATATTTTTTTCGTATGCATGTCAGATATTGTACACAGTCATGCTGAACATGTAGAGAAAAAGAGAAGAGTTTTGCGCGGCAATACAATGCCATGCAGACATCGCTGCATGGTGGGTTCAATGGCAAACCCTCCCCACCCCTCTCCAGATTGTAATCCAGAGGAAGATATCTCTTCTGAGGCAGATTCAGACGCCGCTGACCACTCCTATTTACCCCCCAAGGTGTTTGCTCTACCTTGGCATGATGATGTTAGTCATATCATGCATATGTTGCCTTGCAGTGCCTACTTTTGACATCATATATGTCATCTGCTTAGTTTAGACATGTTCTGTAATGCCACCTGTTTAGTTTCTATATCATATATGGGAATTATGCAGTCTCATGTCTTTTAGCCAGCCATAATATATGTGAAATGTGCAATGCCATCTTGTTTAACCAGGCATCATATATTTGAATGATATCTTGCCCGTCCTTTTCTTCATTACATTTCGATTTGTCGACAATGTTTGTACATTAAAGTACTCTTCCTGTGAATCAGCCATTTGGGTGGGAGATGGAAAAATCTGGAGTGAAAACAAGGCCTTCGGAGAAGACAGTGCTACCTGTCGAAGCAGATCTCTTGTTGGGTCCCGATAGCTCCTCAGAGATGGATTCAGAGACAAATGACCAGTCCTATTCCCCCACCGAGGTGTATGCTCAAACTTGGCATGGTTATACTGCTCATATCATGCATATGGTGTCTTGCATTGCATAGTTTAGACATCATATACACAATATTCAACACCATGTTCTTAGTTCAAACATCATATCGAATGCCCTCTGTTTAGCATATAAATCACATATGTGAATTAAATGATGCGATCCTGATTACTTAGATACCATGTAGGTGAATTATGTCATGCGATCATGTTTAGTTATTCATCATATCTTTGAATTATGTTATGCTATGCTATCCAGTTTAGATAGACATCATATATGTGAAATTATGTCATGTTATCCGTTTTAGTTAAACAATATACATGTCAACTATTTCATGCCTTTTTTCCACACTATCTATTGCATCTATCTCTCATACAATGTCTGTACATTCAACTATGTTTCCTGTTTATCAGCCATTTGAATTGGAGCGGGTGATGCCAGTATCTAGCGGACTAAAAACACGGTCTTCAAATAAAATAGTGCTACCTCTTGGTGGAGATAGCACCCTGGTTGTACATGCACAAGAACCAGCCCTACCACACATAACCCAAACTCTTGCAGATTGTACCCCTACTGCGATGGACAGAGAACCAGCTTCACCCAATCTAACCCCAACCCCAGCAGATAATAACCCTGTTCCTATTGACACAACACCATCTACACCACAGAGCTCCCAAACAAGAGCAGTTAGTAAGGTAGCTCCAGTGCCCAAAGGGCCAGTACTACCATGGTGAACCCCAACTCCACTAGTTAGTACACCTATTCCTGTGGAGGAAGCACAACCAGCTAGTCATAGTTTAGCAGCTATCGCATTTGATGTTGTTAAATCGTATGTGCATATCTTCCCATCTTGGAAATATTATACTGAAGATGAAGGAAAATGCCAGTTGCAGGTGTTTGTCCAGGAGTTATGTGTAAGTAATGTTATTCATGGCAATTACTTTGCTTTGTCTCATACATCCTACCTCCATGATGGTTATAATACAGCAAATTTTCCCATTTTTCTCTATAGAGAAGGACCGATTTGGAAACTCATGATGAGGTAACCTGTGCTAATACCTCTGCTATCTTCAAGAATGCTTGGTGGCAGTATTAGAATTACCTGAAGAAAACGTACTTCACTGGCAAAGAAACTCATCAAATTCCCTTACGTTCTCCTGAGACACATTTCCTGGATGATGACTGGGAACGCCTTGTTCTGTACTGGTCCCGATCCAAGAATGTGGTAAGGTCTATGAGCTCATTTTCTATTTTTAAGTACTATATTCTTGCGTCTTACTGTACTCTGTTCATGTAGAACAAGTTCTTAAACCTGAAGAAAAACTATTCTAATTTAAGATTCCATTGCTATCATAGTTCAAAAAAGCGCTAGGCGTTAATTGTGCGTTTTGCCACCGCTTTTTGCTTTACTGACCAAAGCGCATGCATATGCGCAGTTATGCACAGATTAAGCATAGTTATGTGCAATGCATTTTGCCAACGCCTAGAGCCTAGGCGCACCTTTTTTAACTATGATTGCTATCGTGCATACTGTTTTGCTCTTGTATCACTGTATTTACTCATACAAACTTATTTTTAAATTAAAGGATCCAATCGAAACTCCAATGGCACAGCAGGTATGTTCACGCATGTTTCTTTAACAGGTTTGCTCTTATCAATAGCTCTATTGATTTCAATTTCAATTGTGTATACAGTTGACTTCTCATATCATGCATACTAGCATCATAACAGAGCCAATAGTGTTGTTGTACATGTAGACCCGTGGTACCCATCTGAAATCTTGTTGTGCCGTGTAGTTTCCCACGCTTTGTATTCTTTCACTGGTGCTTTGTCTTGAACTGATATGATTTGAACCGTGTCTCTATTTTGATTTGGCAAGACAATGCAGTGACCATAGGACATAGATATATGTTTGTTTGATGCTTTTATTATGTACTAGTACTTGGCAATAGAAGAATTGGTAGTTCAATCCTGTCCACCATACTAATGAACTAGTTCACCGAAATGAGTTTCATATACTAGTACATGCTAAACCTGTTATGTGTCTGCTTGTTTCTTCTTTTAGAATGCTGACAGAATATTGGGGAAGAGTGTCTTATTAAGCAATGGTAAAGAAAGTAATGCAGATAAGGTTCAGGATAGTGACACATCCTTGTTGGTCTCCAACAAAGCTGATAAAACAGCTAGGGAAGACTATCTTGAAGATAGTGAGACAACCCCAAAGTCCTGTCTTGGTTTAGTGTTCGAGTTACTGACCACTACCGCTTGCACAAGCTATTCAAACTCACTGACTGAATCAATTCGGTTTCTTGAGTCTCATGCAAGCTGAAAGACATCGATCAGCTGTGCTGCGACAAGAAGCGGAAGGACTGTGGAAGTCCCTGGAGCATTCAGATGCATACTTTCTGGTGCAACAGCAAGCGTTGGAGGATTTTAGCGCCAAACAGGACAAAGCTAATAATCTTGCTAAGCTTATTGCCAGCATGGTGGATATCCAGGATAACGTTTCTTGAGCTCTTCTAAAGTTGTTTCAGTCATGCTCTTGTTTTGCTGCCGCGTTTATTTGCACTGGTAGCCAATTTTGACGGCCAGTGTATGTAATATGTTGCTTTGTTCCCTATATTTGCACTGGTGGCCAACTTTGATGCCCAGTGGATGTAATATGTGTAATAGCGGTAATAGGCTAGCGTTAATTGCTTGCTTATTTATTTTCTCATTGTCTTTTGCTTGTAGTCACTGCAGTTCTTTTTTTGTGTTTTTCTAGTGGCCACAATAGCCTATTTCTAGTAATTAGGCCAAAATAATCATGGCAGCACACAAACTGTTGTAACCATGGGCCTCCTGCGAGCCGTATGATCCATGGGCCTTCTATGGTCGTAGGATCCATTGGCCTTTGTACGGACCGTAGGATCCATGGGCCTTCTACGAGCCGTAGGGTCCATGGGCCTTCTACGGGCCGTAGGATCCATGGGCCTTCTACAGGGTGTATCATCATTTCGCCAATCATGGGTCATACTATTCATGGACCATAACGGGCCGTATTTGATAACTGTATGAAAACAACCCAACGGGGTTTTTTTACATGAAAACGGCCCAACGTATTAACGGTCCACAAACGGGCCGACTGTAACGACGGGCTGAATTTGGCCCACAAGCAGAAAATGACAGTAACGGACCGTAAGTAACGGAATGCTGCAAATGAGCCCAAGAATAAATGGGCCCTGAGAAGGCTGAAAGATAACTTGGGCTGGAAACGGCCCAGTGGAATAATGGGCCGTTAATGGGTATAAAGTGATACACTGTTTATTACGGGCCAGTTTCACCACGGGTCGTTAATGGGCCAAGAGTTACAAAGGGCCTCATATGGGCCGAAAGAAGTCATGGGCCACACATGGGCCAGAAGTTAAAATGAGCTGGACTCATATTGGATGGCCCAGATGACGCTATAGGGCCTAATTCGGATAGGGCATAACGGGCCCTGGGTTAGCGGGTTGTAAATGGGCTATATGCGGACAGGCCGTTAATAGGCTTTCTGTGGGCCGGCCCGCCACCTTTTGACCAAGTCAAATGGGCCAGCCTTTTCACAGGAATGGGCCTCTGTTGGGCCGTGCCACGTGTCGACGTATCATAGGCGCCTTGGGTCCAATGAGTGGATGACATCTGTCCCAACGGTGAGCCGACACGTGTTTCCTCCAGCCAATGATGATTTTACACGTGGAAAATCCCCATTGGTCGGGGCTGTTAACGGGTTATCGGATCCAAACCGGACCCGATAGCTTAACGGCGTTTCGTTATGGTGGATGCCACATGTCGGTCACCCTTGACGAAAGCACTTCTGTGACGTGTGATTTATCGTCATGGAAGTGGACATTTCCGTGATGATAATTTTGGTAATGTCATGGAACACTTCTACGATAGCACAGGTATGACTATCTTGATTCTGTCATAAAATCGTCATGGATGTACATGCATGACAGAAAATGCGACCTACTGTGACAAACATGTATCATCATGGAAGTGTATTTTTTTGTAGTGGAGTCCGTGAAGGATTTCGGCGGTCAAGTACCTAGCCTCCCTAAGCTTCTTGATGTCCTCCTCCGTGACAGAAGAGGCCATCCACCGGCCTTGAAGGTTGGATACGGACATGTTTGAAGGTTTGAAGCACTTGGCCTGAGCCTTGGGTGTTGGAACTCGAGGTGAGGGAGGGAAAGGATCAGGCGTGGAAAGAAAAGGACAGGTCTTGACCACTTTATAAAGAGGATGAATGTCAAACGTCCTTCGCGCGGCCATTTGGAACTTACCTAATCCAAGGAGTCATACTAATGGAGCGGTTGGGTTACCCATGCCCGTATTGATGAGAATCCCGTGATAAGAGGGACACGATCTCTGCTTCGATAAGACGTGCCAATAAAACCGCCTCGCAAGACGCGTAGTGGCAGGATGGAAAAACGGATTGAATAATAACCGGGCCGCGGCGTGATGTCACGCTGGGCAAAAATTGTGAGCATATTAGATTCGTGAAACATTGTACTCTCTACAGTGGCATGTGGAATTTGTTTTGCAGAGCCGGACACGATTCTTGTGTTCAAGATCCACTTTGGGTTATTCGGAGAAGGAACCCTCCTTGCAATGCCGAAGACAAATCTGCACCCCGGACTCATCGTCATTGAAGCCTGGTTCAGGGGCTACTGAGGGAGTCCTGGATTAGAGGGTCCTCGGATGGTCGGACTATATGCTTATACCGGACTGTTAGACTATGAAGATACAAGATTGAAGACTTGGTCCCATGTCCGGGTGGGCCTCTCCTTTGCGTGGAAGGCAAGCTTGGCAATTCGCATATGTAGATTTCGTTCTTTGTAACCGACTCTGTGTAACCCTATCCCTCTCCGGTGTCTATATAAACTGGAGGGTTTAGTCCGCAGGATAACAACAATCATAATCATAGGCTAGCTTCTAGGGTTTAGCCTCTACGATCTCGTGGTAGATCAACTCTTGTAATACTCATATCATCAAGATCAATCAAGCAGTAAGTAGGGTATTACCTCCATAGAGAGGGCCCGAACCTGGGTAAACATTTTGTCCTCCGCCTCCTGTTACTATTAGCCTTAGACGCATAGTTCGGGACCCCCTACCCGAGATCCGCCGGTTTTGAAACCGACAGTGGGCCCCCTCTGGTAGTTATTTGCTCCAGTTTTCCTTAAATATTCCATAAAAATTCTCCGTGAA
Organism: Triticum timopheevii; assembly: GCA_963921465.1. Lineage (NCBI taxonomy): Eukaryota > Viridiplantae > Streptophyta > Magnoliopsida > Poales > Poaceae > Triticum > Triticum timopheevii. The sequence continues at coordinate 558,585,338 of OY997264.1, read as the reverse complement.
GGCTCGGCTTGTTTGGAGTTGTGCAGAATAGGTAGCCTGATGTAGCTTTTTCAGGTCCAGATTACCAGCTCCCAGAATTTTCCCTCATGGTGTGTACCTTGCAAATTATGAGGGAAAAGGCATTAGAATTACTCCAAAAAGCATTATTATGGATAAAACATTATAAATAACAGTAAGGAAACATGATGCAAAATGGACGTATCAACTCCCCCAAGCTTAGACATCGCTTGTCCTCAAGCGAAAACCGAAATCCAAAAACATGTCCACATGCTTTGAGAAAGAGGTGTCAATAAAAACAAAAAATAAGAAAATAGAAGCATCATGTTGATTATTATAACAGCAAAAAAATTGAACATAGGACTTTTATCATTGAACTTGCATCATATACTTCCCATGAATAAGTAATAGTTCATCACATAATCGAAGTATAATGCACAAACTCTATTAAAAACCAACAAACTACTTGGCTAGCTCGTTAATCAAAGATGGTTATGTTTCCTAACCATAGACATGTGTTGTCATTTGATGAACGGGATCACATCGTTAGGAGATTGATGTGATGGACAAGACCCATTCGTTAGCTTAGCATTATGATCGTTCAGTTTTATTGCTATTGCTTTCTTCATGTCAAATACACATATTCCTCGGACATGAGATTACGCAACTCCCGGATACCGGAGGAATACCTTGTGTGCTATCAAATGTCACAATGTAACTGGGTGATTATAAAGATGCTCTACAGGTGTCTCTGAAGGTGTTTGTTGGGTTGGCATAGATCGAGATTAGGATTTGTCACTCCGAGTATCGGAGACGTATCTCTGGGCCCTCTCGGTAATGCACATTATAAGAAGCCTTGCAAGCAATGTGACTAATGAGTTAGTTGCGGGATGATGCATCAGGGAACAAGTAAAGAGACTTGTCGGTAACGAGATTGAACTAGGTAAGAAGATACCGACGATCGAATCTTGGGCAAGTAACATACGGATGACAAAGAGAATAACGTATGTTGTCATTATGGTTCGACCGATAAAGATCTTCATAGAATATGTAGGAGCCAATATGAGCATCCAGGTTCCACTATTGGTTATTGACTATAGAGGTGTCTCGATCATGTATACATAGTTCTCGAACCCGTAGGGTCCGCACGCTTAACGTTTGATGACGATTTGTATTATATGAGTTATGTGATTTGGTGACCTAATGTTGTTCGGAGTCCTGGATGAGATCACGAACATGACGACGAGTCTCGAAATGGTCGATAGGTAAAGATTGATATATTGGATGATAGTATTCAGACACCGAAAGTGTTCCAGAATGCATCGGGTACATATCGGAGTACCGGGGCAGTTAACGGAACCCCTCGGGGGAAGAAATGGGCCATATGGGCCTTAGGAGGGGGCACACCAGCCCACAAAGGGGTGGTGCCCCCCCCCCCAAGGAAGGAGGACGAATAGGATTAGGAGGAGGGGTGGCGCCTCCCCTCTTTCCTTCCCCCCCCCCCCCTCTTCCCTTCTCCCCCTTACGATAAAAGGAAAAGGGGGAGGCCGAATCCTACTAGGAGCCCAAGTAGGACTCCTCCTACTTGGGGCGTGCCTAGGGATGCCTCTCTCCTCCTCCCTCCTTTATATACGTGGGGAGGGGGCGCCTAGAACACACATCAACTATTCCTAGCCGTGTGCGGCGCCCCCCTCCACAGTTTACGCCTCCGATCATATTCTCGCAGTGCTTAGGCAAAGCCCTGCGCGGAACACTTCACCATCATTTTCACTACGCCGTCGCGCTGACGGAACTCATCTACTTCCTCGACACTCTACTGGATCAAGAGCTCGAGGGACGTCATCATGCTGAACGTGTACAGAACTTGGAGGTGTCGTGCATTCGATACTTGATCGGTTGGAACGAGAAGAAGTTCGACTACATCAACCGTGTTGGCATACGCTTCCGCTTTCAGTCTACGAGGGTACGTGGACACACTCTCTCCCTCTCATTTCTATGCATCTCCTAGATAGATCTTGCGTGATCATAGGACATTTTTGAAATTACATGTTATGTTTCCCAACACGAACCCATCACAAAGCACCTCTCCCATTGCAAGAAAAATCAATCTAGTTGGCCAAACCAAATGAATAGATCGGAGAGAAATACAAAGCTATAATAATCATGCATAAAATAGTTAAGAGAAGACTCAAACAATATTCGTAGGTAATCTGATCATAAACTCACAATTCATCGGATCCCAATGAATACATCGCAAAAAGTGATTACATCGAATAGATCTCCAAGAACATCAAGGAGAACATTGTATTCATGATCAAGGGGAGAGAGAGAGAGAGAGCCATCTAGCTACTAACTATGGACCCGTAGGTCTGTGGTAAACTACTCACACATCATCGGAGGGGTAGCAAGGTTGATGTAGAACCCTTTCATGGTTGATTCCCCTCCAGCAGAGTGTTAGAAAAGGCCCCAGATGGGATCTCTCGAGAACAGAAGCTTGCGGCGGTGGAAAAAGTATTTTGGGTGGCTCTCTTTTGGTTTCTCGATTTTTAAGAATTTATAGAGACGGAATTAGGTCAAATAGCTGAACATGGGGCCCATAAGGGTGCGCCTACCCCCTGGGCGCACCCTGGTGCCTTGTGGGCTACTCCTTCATCTTCTGGCCCTCTCCCGAAGCTTCCAGGGTCTCTTTTGTCCAGAAAAAAATCTCTAGAAAGTTTCGTGGCATTTGGACTTCGTTTGGTACTCATATTCTGGAAAACCAAAAACAGGAAAAAAACAACTGGCACTTAGCACTAAGTTAATAGGTTAGTCCCAAAAATGACATATAATTTCATATAAAACATCCAAGATTGATACTACAATAGCATGGAACAATGAAAAATTATATGCAATTGTAGTGTCAATCTTGGATGTTTTATATGAAATTATATGCAATTATATATCAACGTATTGATAGGTTAATAGCATGGAGCAATGAAAAATTGATACTACAATAGCATTGATACTACAACTGATACGTTGGAGACGTATCAAGCATCCCCAAACTTAATTCCTGCTCATAGTGTGCATTCGGTTTGATTCGGTTCGGTTTATACGGTTTTTATACTTTGGTTTATTTATATATATATATATAGACACACACACAGAGATGGTTCGGTTTCGGTAATAACCATTTATTTTTGGTCTGTTTTCGGTAATAACCAAAGTAACCAAAGTTTACGCGAACTTTTGAATGACACATGATTTTTTAGTCAGATGATTCGGTCTATGTATGTAGGTTAGATGTTTCTTGTGATGTATGCGAACTAAGAACTGTGTATGTAGATTAGATCATTATAATTTAGATGGCAGAAGACATGATTTGGTCCATGGCATATGTATTTATGTACGGCCGGTGGTGCACTAGCGTAGTTTTTTTTCATTGAGGGCAAGTACTAAGTACTACTAAGTAGCGCTGGTTTTAGTTCAAAAAAAGTAGCATTGGTTTGGTTTTTTAGACAAAAGTAGCGCTTGTTTGGTGGTATAGAAGCAGTATGAAGGAAAATTCGAATCTGAACCCGAGCTCATCTACACCTGCGCTCACGAAAAAAATCAAAATAAATACTAAAAAAATTTCAAAAAATTTCAAACAAAATTGGGGTGGTGGACAACTGATGCGTGAGGTACGCTCCAATTTCTAAAACATTTGGACTTCTGTGCAGCTCTCAGCAAAAAAGACAAATCGGAGGTCTGTAAAAATGTGTACTGTTCATATACTGTTCTGGTCTGATTTGCCTTTTTTGCTGAGAGCTGCACAGAAGTCCAAATGTTTTGAAAATTGGAGCGTACCTCACGCATCAAATTGTCTACCACCCAAATTTATTTTGGAATTTTTTGAATTTTTTACGATTTTTTTTGACCGGGTGCAGATGCATCCGGGCACCAAAACGCCGCTCTCCAGTATGAACAACTTTTTTTAGTAGAGCAAAGTAGCGACCAACCGCACCAAGTGCCCAGGTTAAACGATAGGCCCAACAGAACTGAACAAGCACCGGCATGGGCTGGAATATTTGAGGCCCAAACACTGAGACAAGAACTAATGCAATCGCCTGGAGAGAAGGAAGTGTTGTTTTGTCCCACATCGGCGAGCGGAGACAGGAAGTGGTGGGCGGAGAGCTATAAAGGGAAGGGCGGGTGAAGGGTTTCACTCATAGCTTTGGTTGTTTTCTGCACACCGAAGCTATTTTTTTTTTTGGTTTAACCGAAAACCATTTGGTTTTTAACCGGAAAAACCAAAGTTCAAATGGTTTATAGATTTGGAAACTGAAACCAAAACCTAAAAAACGAAGTTTCAGTTTGGTTTGGGTTTTTTTCGGTTGATTTATGGTTTCAGTTTGGTTTTGCACAACCTGAATTCCTGCTCATCCTCGAGTAGGTAAATGATAAGAACAGAAATTTTGATGTGAAATGTTGCCTATCATATTCATCATGTAATCTTTCTTTTGTGGCATGAATATTGAGATACGAATGATTCAAAGCAACAATCTATAGTTTGACATAAAGATATAAATACTGAAGCATACCAACAAATAATCATGTCTTTAAAAATATCAATGCTAAAGAAAGTCATCCCTAGCCCGTTGTGCTCAATCATTGATCCATTCATGAAACACACTCAATATTTAACTACATCCAATGCACAAGTATGACAATAGTGCTCCCCAGTTGGTGCTCATAAGAGAAGGTGAAAACTCAAACTTTAAATAAAAATGCATTGAACTAAAATAGATAGGCCCTTCGCAGAGAGAAGCATAGATTTGCAGAGGTGCCAGAGCTCAAAGTTTAAAATATAGAGATAAAAATTATTTTGAGAGGCATGCTTTCCTGTCAATGTCACCGCTGAAAGTTCCCAAAATCTTCCATGCTAGACATATTATAGGCGGTTCCAAATAGAAAATAAAGTGCATTTCCTTTTCACCATTCTTTCTCAATCAATGGCTAGCCATATTCACGGGTACCTTCCAAACTTTCAACTTTCTGAGGAATTTTTATTATTATTATTAATTCACTATGGGACTGGGCATCACCCTATTAACTGCCACTTTCTCGTGCAATGACAATTGAATAAACAATAATCGTCAGAATAACCTGCCTAGCATGAAAGATATTGGCTATCCCCTGTCGCTTCATGAGCGGTACAGGCACACAAAACAAAAAAACATTTTGAATGATTAGAGTTGGCACATGCAAATTTACTTGGAACAACATGTAAATACCGCATATAGGTAGGTATGGTGGACTCATATGGCACAGCTCCAGGTTTAAAGAATTGGATGCACAAGCAGCATTCCCGCTTAGTACAAATGGATTCTACCAAATAGATCGAGAATTGACCAACCGGAAAACGAAAACGGTCATAAACATGCATTGAACATAACTAACACTGAAATAATGCACCATAAGTAGGCTATAACTTCGTTGCATAACTATTGACTTTACGTGCATGCATAGGGAATCACAAACCTTAACACCAATATTCTTACTAAACCATAATTACTCACTAGTACCACTCACATATTATCATCTTCATATCGCAAAACTGTTGCAAGGAATCAACCTTATAATATTCAGTGGTCTATATGAAAGTTTTTATTATATCCTTCTTGAATATCCATCACATTAGGACCAAATTCATATCTTGTGCATATTACCATCACTATTATCAGCTCTCAAAATAATATAAGTGAAGTATGAGAGTGCATGTATTTCTTCAAAATATAATCACCACCGTACTTAGAAGGTTGTAAGTGAAGTACTAGAGCAACTGCCTAGCTCAAAAGATATAAGTGAAGCACATAAAGTATTCTAACAAATCACGATAAATGTGTGTCCCTCTCAAATAGGTGTGTCCAGCAAGGATGATTGTGACAAGCTAAAAAGCAAACAAAGCAAAGACTAATATAATACACGATGCTCCAAGCAAAACTCATATCATGTGATGAATAAAAATATAGCTCAAAGTAATGTTACCAATGGTTGGTAGAAGAAAGAGGGGACGCCTTTCGGGGCATCCCCAAGCTTAGGCTCTTGGGAGTCCTTGAATATTACCTTGGGGGTACCTCGGGCATCCGCAAGCTTAGGCTCTTTCCACTCCTTATTCCTTCATCCATCGAGTCTCACTCAAAACTTGAAAACTTTAGACACAAAAGTCAACAAACCTTCATGAGATCCATTAGTATAATAACCAAATTACAAACTTTAGGTACTATTGTCAACCCATTCATATTTTATTATTGCATTATACCTACTGTATTCCAACTTCTCCATGGCTTATACCCCCCAATACAATCCATAGTTTCATCAAAACAAGCAAACAATGCAACGAAAACAGAATCTGCCAAAAAAAAATCTGTAGTAACCTGAATTATGACTATACTTCTGTAACTCTGAAAATCCTGAAAAATTAGGAAAACGTGGGAAATTTGTATATAAATCATGTGTAAAAAATTCAGATCAAAAGTACATCCCAGTGAATTTAAACAATTCTGCTAATGGACGCAAAAGTTTCTATTTTTCACAGAATCAAATTAACTATCATCCAAATCATCTCAAAGGCTTTACTTGGCACAAACGCTAATTAAAACATAAAACACAACCATAACAGTAGCATAATTATGTGCACACTCAAAAATAGAAAAAGAACAAGAAAAATAAAGATAACTGGGTTGCCTCCCAACTAGCGCTATTGTTTTACGCCCTAGCTAGGCGTAATGCATAGTTTCAAGTGTTGCCATCTTTCAAATTGATTTCATAGGTGACCCTCATAATGAATTCATATGGAGGCTTAATTTTCTTTCTAGGAAAGTTTTCCACACCCTTCTTTAATGGAAATTGAAATCTTATATTCTCTTCTTTCATATCAATATTCACACATATGGTTCGTAAGAACGGTCTACCAAGTATTATGGGACAAGACGGATTGCAATCAATGTCAAGAACAATGAAATCAATGGGAATTCCTATTTGCAAGAATAAGAACATCATTTATTCTATCCAAAGGTTTCTTAATGGTGGAATCCGCTAAGTGCAAATTAAGAGAACATTCATCCATATTGGTAAAATCGAGCACATCACATAGAGACTTTGGTATTGTGGAAACGCTAGCACCCAAATTACATAAAACATTACACTCGTAATTTTTAGTTTTAACTTTAACGGTAGGTTCCCACTTGTCATATAATTTCCTAGGTATTGAAATCTCCAATTCTAGCTTTTCTTCTAAAGCTTTCATCATAGCTTCTACGATATGTTTAGTAAAAGCTTTATTTTGCGCGTAAGCATTGGGTGAATTTAGCATGGAATGCAACAAGGAAATACACTCAATTAAAGAACAACTATCATAATTAAAGTCATTGAAATCCAAAGTAGTGGGCACATCGTTATTTAAAGTTTTGACCTTTCCAAACCCACTTTTATCAAAAAAAACATTAAGATCAACACCCTCCGAATCATGGGGACGCCTTCTAGCTAAAATTGACTCATCTCCAGTCCCATTATCATCAAGTTTTATATCACTAAACAAAGATCCAATAGGTGTTACGCCAATCATTTTAGTATCTTCATCATAATTGCGGTAAAAATCGGGTGGAATCGCTTTTTGTAAGAATTCTCGCCTAGCCCTCAACCTAGCGTTATTTCTTTACTTTCATACATGGAAACATAAAGAACTTTAATGGATTCATTAATATCAAGTTTAGGTGGCAAAATCTTAGATTTAAGGTTTTCCACATCATGAACAATTATACATGCTCCTAGATATATCATCAAGTTTACTCAATTTTTCCTCTATCGTAGTATTGAAAACTTTTTGCGCATTAATAAAAAAAATTATATTTCTTTAAAGATCATATGGCATTTATTATTATTATTATTATTATTATTATTATTATTATTATTATTATTATTATTATTATTATTATTATTATTATTATTATTACCATAGGAATTGCCCTAATTACTAGAGGAATTTCCAGAAAATGGCCTATGATTAAAAGCATTACTATTGAAATTGTTTCGTGAGACAAAAATTCACATCTACGGGATCATTATTTGCTCAATTAAAATAGACAAAGACACATCATTAGGATCAGCATGGGCACTCTTAGTAACAACCATTTTCATAAGCGCATCAACTTTATCACTCAAAGTGCTAATTTCTTCAACAGAATTTACTCTTTTACTAGTAGGAGTTTTTTCAGTATGCCATTGTAAATAATTTGCCATAATATTGTAGCTTCTCCTAGCATAATTTCCATAAGGGTACCACCCGCGACGGGATGCAAAAGATTTCTAGAGAAAATTTAATCCCGCATAAAAGTTTTGTATGATCATCCATAAACTTAAGCCATGAATTGTGAAATTTCTTATCATTAATTTTATCCTCTCCCAAGATTCGACAACATGTTCATGTCCAAGTTGCTTACAATTCATAATTTAATTTTTAAGAGAAATAATTTTTGCGGGAGGAAAATACGTGGCAATAAAAGCATCTTTACGCTTATCCCAAGAATCAATACTATTATGTGATAAAGATGAAACCAAGTTTTAGCGCGATCTCGTAATAAGAACGAAAATAATTTCAATTTGACAATATCATTATCCACATCTTTTTTATTTTATATTTGTATGTCACATAATTCAACGAAAATATTAAGATGGGATGCAACATCTTCATTAAGACTACCAGAAAATTGTTCTTTTATAACGAGATTTAGCAAAGCGGCACTAAAATCGATGAACCGAAGACCAAACTGATGCCGAAACCAAAAAAAACCGCGGTTTTTCTTACCGCTATAGGAAAATTCGGTTTTCACTTTTACTAACCGAATTGTAATCGACCAGTTTCGGTTTTATACCGACCACCAAAACAGAAACCGAACTCCTAGCGGCCAGTTCGCTATGGAACTTGGCGCGATGCACGTGGCCGCATGCGTGCGTGCGAGACACTTGATGGGCCGGACACATAATTCAGCTAACCAGGCCCACACTTTTGCATGATAGTTCCTCCCAGCCGTGCCAGACTACCATTTCTCAAAAAAAAAAAAAAAAACTAACGCCCATACGTGTGGGCGTTTGCAGATCGCCACACGCCTTCATCGCCACTCATTTTGACACGTATGAATAGATGACATCAGCAGAATTTTTTTTGGTTTTCGGCTAAAAAATGTTTTATCTCTTAAATAAAAAGGCGAACTAAAAATCTGTTTTCATCATTAAATTCATCTTGACGAGATCTTTAAAACTAGACCTCATGTTGATATGTTTCAATGAATTGTTTTTTGCCCAGAAGTTGCTATGATGTTTACACTATAGTTGCCATAGTGCTTAAACTAAAGTTGCCATATGGCAATTTTAGCTTGTAGATCATGGCAATTTTAGTTTTTGATGATGACAATTCCAGTACTTTGACCATGAAAATATTTTTTTATTGAACCATGGCAATTTTAAGTGCATGTATAATGGCAATTTTAGTTTATGGTGCATGGCAAGTCTAATTTCTTAATTCATTCTCCATTTTATAATATGTTAAAATTTACTTTTAAATGTAAAAGAAAATAGTTGAAACATATCATGGCAACTTTATTGTAAATATCATGGCAATTCATGCGCAATAGACATGGCAACTTTTAACAAAAAAAAATTCCGTCAAAATATATCGATATGAGATCTAGTTTTGAACATCTCGTCACGAGGGATTTAATGGTGAAAACGGATCTTCAATCGGATTTTTCATTTAAGAGATAAAACATTTTAAAAACTAAAAATCCGAAAAGATTCTTGCATGCATGCATGCGATGACATGGCAATTTATTTGCATTAGAGACGTGTGATGACTCTCCTTTCCTGTCACACGTGTGGCAGTTATCGATGTCCAAAAAAAAGGCCATGCCACACTACCAGTACACCACTTGCACTTGGATTTGTCCCACCTCGCCTAGCTACACGAGGAGTTCAGCTACTTAACAAGGCCGGGTGCCTGAGGCAAAATACACTGCTGGAAACATGATAAGAACAACTCAAGCTTTCACATCATTATAAACTGAAACCGAAACGAATTTCTTGGTTAACTGAATTTTTGGTTTTCAAAATTTTTGTGTTGTTTTCGGTTAGCAATTTGGAAACCGATTATCATAAAAGATTGAACAATAGAAACCGAACTTTTGGTTTCTGTTGAGTATAATGTTTATTAGGAAAGACGAGATAGACTAGGATTTATTTTAGATTGTCTTGAACTTCAAATAGATGATTCTACTCCTATATATATGTCCACGAGGCACAAGCAATACAATGAACTATTCCATCAATTCTCTCTCTCCCTTCTAACATGGTATCTATCGCAAGTCGATCCTAAACTGTAGCCGCCGCCGCTTCTGCACCTGTGCGCCGCCCCCGGGGCGGTCGGCCTCCATGACCGCCGCCGCGGGCCGTGCCGCCCATACCTAGGGTTTGTCCGCCGGTCGTGTTGACCGGCTGCCCCAGAGAGTCTTTTCCCCAAGCCTTGCTCCGGAGTTTTCTCTCTCCCGTCGATCATCTTGATCGCGCGGTTTTTTTTTGGTTTTCCGATCTATTCTTGATCGGTTTGCGTCGCCCACCGTCGCCGTCGACCCCGATCGCCTCTACTCTGACCCCGGGCGTGACCAGCCGGCCTCTCCTCCGACCCGGCGGCCACGCGCCGAGGTGGCCCGCCAGGGCCAGCCGCCGTCCGCGCGTCGGTCCGCCCGTTGCCCTGCGCCGGCCGTCACCGCCCTGCTCCGACCGGGACACCTGCATTGCCCCGACCCGGCGGCCTCGCGCCATGCGACGGCCAATCATAGTCGTCGCTCGTGCGCCGGCCCGCCAATCGATCCACGTCACCCGCCTTCGACGCGTCTGTAAGGCTGCCCGGCGGTCTACCTCGCCGGCCTCGTCCTCGGCTGCGTCGGGACGGCTGCGTCAGGCTCGTTGGCTGCCTCAACTCGTGCGCCGCTGCTCCGTTGGTCGCTCGGACCTCGCTGCCCGGGTAACGGTGCTGACAAGCTCGTCCGCACGACCTCTCACGCCGTCCGCCGTCGTCGGCTTCATCTCGGTCTCCGCCGCCACCACGCCTCCACCGAGCGGCGTCTCCGACCTCGCGCGCGATCGGCTTGATCACCCGCTCGCCGTCGCGATCCGCCTCATCTACGCCGCGCGACCGACCTGGCCCGTCGGTTATGCGCTCCTCCGCAGGTCCCGTGAAGATCGTCCCCGAGTTCAGCGCGCCTCTCCACCGATCGAGCATCGGGCTGCCACTGCATCGCCCCGTCGGGCCGCAGCGCCGCCGCCCCGTGGTTCTCCCCGCGGCTGCATCGACTCGTGCGTCACCGCTGCGTCACCCCTTCGGGCCGTAGTGTCGCGATACGCGGTCCCCGCCGCCGCCCCGAGGCCATCCCTACGGTTGCATCGACTCGCGAACCGCCGTTGTGTCGCCCCTTCGGGCCGCAGCATCGCGGCCCGCGGTCCCCTTTGCCGCCCAGAGGTCTTCCCGCCGTCGCCCCGACCCGCCTGCCGCCGCTGCGTCGCCCCTTCAGGCCGTAGCGCCGCGGCCCGCGGTCCACTCCGCCATCACCGCGCGTCGACCTCCCGTGGTATGCGCCGCGCCGTCTTCCTTGGCGCGGGAACCCCACCGTCCGCGCTGGTCTTCGTCACGCTGTCAGGGTTCTTCGCCTACTTCGAGCACCACCGCCGCACTGCTAACCTAGTCGCTGCCGCCGTCAGGCCGCCGCCACCGCTACCTTCGTAGCCGCCGCCGATACCTTTGTAGCCACCGCCGTCCATCCACCCCCTTCGTCTTCGTCCAAGCACCAGCCCGTGCCAGCGTCGCTGTCATCTACCCCAACCATCGTTGGTGACATCGGCCCCGCACCGATGGACGCCGCAATCATCGTCGAGTTCTTCTCTGCTGGCCCCTCTGACTGCTCCTACATGGCGTACAACTCGTGCAGGTCCCTCGTCTACGTATGCCCGGTGCTGGCAACACCGATGCTGCCTTCATCCACGACGTGTCCCCGGGCCTGGCAAGCCTGGCCGGCGCTTCGTCAACTTCGTCTTCGTCCGTCTACGCATGCCGGGTGCTGGCAACACCGGTGCGTGTCTTCGTCCACGATGTGTCCCCAGGCTTGGCAAACCCGCCGTGACGCATCGTCAACAACATTTTCTCCCCAGCGCACCCCTACTTCGACACCATTGCGCCCATGCTAACTCGGCGCCCTCTTGCGCCCGCGGCTCCACGGTGACTTCCTCGACACCAGCCACCCCGACTCAACATCGACCACGGCATTCTTCGTGCGGCTACCTCGACCACGGCTCCACCATCCACGCTCTCGGCTACCTCGACAAACGGCACAAAGGGCTATCGCCTTGCTTGAGCGACCTCGTCGGTTGCCACTCCAGCCATGACTCCGCGATGCGTCGACCGTTACGACTGTGCGTGGGGGGGTGTCCATCGGCTTGCCTTCGGATTTTTCTCCAGTCTCACCGTCTGCGTCGCTACCGTTGTGACTGTGGGGGGATGTTGAGTATAATGTTTATTAGGAAAGACGAGATAGACTAGGGTTTGTTCTGGATTGTCTTGTACTCCAAGTAGATGATTATACTCCTATATATATGCCCACGAGGATCAAGCAATACAATGAACTATTCCACCAATCCTCTCTCTCCCTTCTAACAGTTTCTACCGAACGTCCAGTCTTAGGAGGAGCAATCAAGTACTAATAAAATCATTATCATTAGTACTGGAAAAATCACACAACTTAGTGCTTTTTTGAGACATCATGACTAGGCAAACAAGTAAGCAAACCTTCTGGTTGACTATATCATATAAACACCAGCTTTCTTTTAACATAAATTGTCTATTCACACTGTAATGTTCTGGCGGTGACATCTCAGCCTGTCAGCCACATATTCCAACAACTGCGATGACTTGTGTTCTACACAGAAAAAATCCATGTAGCGAGAGGCTAGAACTCACTGTGCAATCTTTGGCAAGCCACACACAACTCACAGAAGCAATGAAAGGGAACCTCTGCCATGAGTTCGAGACAGGCCTCCCCGCAGCCGATGTATGGGAGATCTATGGAGGCCTCCGTATTGGCCAGTTGGTCCCTGAATTGCTTCCCGATATGCTCAAAAAGGTCGAGCTTGTCGATGGAGATGGCGGCGTCGGAACAGTTTTGCATCTCACCTACTCTCCTGGTTAGAACCTGAACACATACACTTCAGTTATGCCTTTTCTTGGCTTTCACAGTATACGCATCAGCTTCAGGTAATTTCATTTTGGTGATTGATGTTGCTAGGAATTCCTGGATTCGAATATCAAAAAGAAAAGTTCATCAAGATTGACAATGAAAACTATGTCAAAGAGGCACTAGTAGTAGAAGGAGGCGTTCTAGATCATGGATTTCAGAAATGTTTGGTCCGATTTGAGATTATAGGACAAACAAATGAGACATCTACAATAAGATCAACCATTGAATATGAAATTGATGACGACAAGACAGACAACGCTTCCTTCGTCAGTACCAGTGGTGTAACTCATATTGCTGAGGCCATCACAAAGTATATCAAGGCACAGAAAAAGCATTGAGCAAGCTCGTGAAGAAACGTTGTAAGAACAGAGCATTCCCCAGAGTGTAAAATAAGTTCAGAGCAACTTCCTTTATAGCTTGTTATTCGCTGTATTGCTGTTTGTAGTTCTTGGACTTGTTATTCACTGTATATTTATTGGATGGTTATATGATCTTGTTGCAATTTACAGTCACGTGTAGTCAACTATTGTCGATGATTTCGATGGTTCTCAACAGGATGCAGTTTTGGGGACACTAATGGTGCATCAAATGAGTCTGATGCAAAAAAGGGACAATTTCATACTCTTGGGAAAATAGATAGCTGATAAAACAAAATCCCAGGCTATACCCTTTTGCCAGAAGCCCAGGTTGCCAAAGTTCCCATCTGAATGAATTTCACGATCAACCTTCAGAAGGAATTCTTGGGCCCAATCTAATTATGTACATCACATATCCACATCCAAATTCCAAAATATGATCTCACATACAAGTTTGCATGAAGTATTGCATCTTTTCTTTTCTAAACTGATTTAACTCTATGCATTTATTTAAAAAAAGATATTTCAGTATAAAATAATTAGAATGCTTTTTTAGAGAAGGTAGAGCTCCCTACCTTATATTCAGAAAAGCCACAGGGAGCCGGGAAGCACAAAGAGGGGCACAGACTGGGGGTCTGGAAACAGCCAAAAGATTGAAGGAAGAACCAAAACGAACAAGAATAGACTAGAAACCACAAAAGAACTGGCCGAGGTCTGGACTGAAAATCGGAAAAGAAGCCCTGATCAACTGTAAATTTATTGACCCAGGCGAGAAGCACGGCCTTTTCTGAATCCTTCCATGAACGGAAGTTCCACAGCCTAAGGTTGTCACAGATCCTGACTTTGATCACCACAGCGGGAGTCTGTATTCTGTTGAAAACAGTGTCATTTCTAGTCCGCCAAAGTTCAACACCAGAGTCTGCAAACATGACTGGCCAGAGACCAGAGAGATGCTGCGAATGAGTATACTGGCCAAGTAACTGCTTGCTGCTTGCTAGGGATTCCTGACCTGGAGAAATTCATCAAGATCGACAATGAAAACTACATCAAGGAAGCAGAAATGATCGATGGAGACATTCTAAAGCTCGGGTTCCTCTATTACATGGTCAGGTTTATATTCATTGGGAAAGGACCCAGTTCTTGAGTAATAAGATCTACACTAGTGCCAAAAAACTACATTACATTACGGGACGGAGGGAGTACTATTGAGTATGAGATTGACGAAGGGGACCCTGAGCTTGAAGCTATGGTCAGTAACGCACCTATGGCTGCAACTGCTGAGAAAATTGCAGGATACATCAAGGAGCAGAAGGTTGCTCAGAACAATTAATTCTTGCAATAGCTCAGCGCAAAGTGTATCAATACTTGAAAACAGATAAAAATCTGATTCCACGTTATTTTCCTTGCACAAATATTATGTATGAATTTGAGAGCCAGATCAGACTAATGATGAAACATAAGAGGATAGTATGTTTGAGCATAGGAACGCTACCCATAGTGATACACAGATATTGTGCGGTCCATGTACCTTAACTTTCTTTCGTTAATGAAGCTGGGGTAACCCTTTTTGATGATAAAATTTACCTTAAATTTCATGATGTATCTTCACATACTTGGAGAAGAGTCTCATTCATAGGCATTTTGTTCTTATGGCCAGTTACGTCGAACAAGGACAAGATATAACTTAGCAGTGGCGGAGCTAGGCAGGAATCTCAGGAGGGGCCAAAAGCCAAAACATGAAAAATTAAGAGGGTAAGATTGATCTTTTCCTTATCTAATCCATGCACAGTAATTTTTCTTCACTGTTTTGCCTGATGCTTGGGGGGGGGGCCCTCAGCCTTGCACTAAGCTCCGCCACTGTAACTTAGATTGATGGTGACATGGCACCTCGAAAAAGATACTCATGCACAGCCATTTTGTTGCTATGACCAGTCAAGCCAAATGAAGATAAGATGTAACTCAAATTGATGGCAACCTGGCAGGCCTGGCACTTTATTGTTAACTAGTATATCATACAGCGGATTGTCTATTCAGACTTGTCATGTTCTGGGGGTGTCACCTCAATCTGTCAGCCACATATTCTAAGAATGTAATGACCTATAAATCTGTGTACCGAGAATCTAGAACTCACCGTGCAATCTTTGGCATTCCACCCAGAGCTCATAGAAGCAATGAAAGGTAGCCTTTGCCATGACTTCGAGACAGGCCTCCCCGCGGCGGAGGTATGGGAGATGTATCGGGGTCTCGGTATTAGCCAGGTAGTCCCTCAATTGCTTCCCGATATCTTCAAAAAGGCCGAGCTTGTTGAAGGAGATGGCGGTGTCGGGACAGTTTTGCATCTCACCTTTTCTCATGGTTAGAACCTGAACACATGCACTTCAGTTATGCCTTTTTTTTTTGGCTTCGTAATATATGCATCAGCTTCAGTAATTTCAATTTTCGTGGTTCATGTTGCTAGGGCTTGCTCCATTAGAATATCAAAAGGAAAAGTTCATCAAGATTGACCATGAAAACTATGTCAAGGAGGCCATAATAGTGGAAGGAGGCCTTCTAGATCATGGATTTCAGAAATATTTGATGAGAATTGAGATTATAGGGCAAAGCGATAAAACATCTACAATAAGGTCAACCATCGAATATGAAGTTGATGACGAGAAGACAGGCAACACATCCTTTGTCAGTACCAGTGCACTAGCTTGCCTGGCTGAGGCAATCACAGAGTATATCAAGGCACAGAAAAGCGCTGAGCAAGCTCGTGAAGAAACAGCATAAGAACAAAGCAACCCCCACCCCCAAGTGTAAAACAAGTACAGAGCATTTTTCTTTATATCTTGTTATTCACTGTATTACCTTTTATATTTCTTGGATAATTGTATGATATTGTTGCCACTTGCCGTCATGCATAGCCAAGTATTGCATATGATTTCGATGGTTCTCAAAAGGATGCAATTTTGGGGATGCAATAATGATGCGTCAAATAAGTGCAGTGCTAAAAGGGTTGATTTTAAGTATTTGGAAGAAAATAATTGGCTAGATGATAAAACAAAAGCCCAGGCTACTCATTGCCAGAGCCCAGAGGACTAAAATTCCCATCTGAATGGAACTTTGCGATCTACCTTCAGCAGAAAATATTGAGCCTAGGTCAATCATTTACATCACATATTCATATCCAGAATATATCTCATACACAAGCTTGCAGTGAGTATTACACTATTTGTTTGTTCTAAAATGGCTTGATCCAATGTTCGTAGTATAAAAAAGGGCAGCCCGGTGCATGTAGCTCCCGCTTGCGCAGGGTCGGGGAAGGGTCCGACCACTTTGGGTCTATAGTACGCAGCCTTTCCCTACATTTCTGTAAGAGGCTGTTTCCAGGACTTGAACCCGTGACCTCATGGTCACAAGGCAGCAGCTTTACCACTGCGCCAAGGCTCCCCTAAAACACTAAACAAAATTTTGGGGGAAGAAACCCGAAGGCATTGCTTTTTGCGTCAAGAGCAATGGCTCCACCCGCCACGGCGGCACGACCTAATACGCACATGCAACAAACTCAGCAAGCGGCCTTCTTTTGTGAGAACCAAGGTTCGAGTCCTTGTTGGTAGTCCCACTCGTGGAGGTCTTACCACCGTGCTATTCTCAGTACAAAACACTTTAAAGTGTTCAATTGTTTAAAGGATAAAACACTTTAAAGAATTAAAATACTTAAGACGCTAAGCTAAATGTAGACAAACAACAGTGATGCAAGAAATTAAAGGCAGTAAAATTCAGGAACTAGAAAGTGGCAAGAGAAGATACAAAAAACTTTGGTTTGGTGCTCAGTCATCCTATCTCTTGTATATAAAAAACACCTCATGAGAGCTCCCCAATTGGTAAACAAGACATCAGCAGTAGAAAACAAATACTCACAGCCAACACAGCATCCTTGGAAGGCATGATACCCATCGCCTCCAACACAAACGCCTCCCTGGGTAGCAGCTTCACCAGCTTCAAGCCAGCCTTTGTATTACCAATGTATTCCATACAATAATCTATTCGGAACACTTATCCATCAAGACCTTGGCAACACTTAAATATTTAACAGTTTAACCTACTGCAACACAGCAACAGTCTCCACAGCTCCACGCAGACCACACTATTTCTGCAACTCTGCATGCAGATGTTTTGTGGAAGTACGAGCCATTCCACAGAAGGCAACCAGTGCCTTCTCGTGACCACCTAGAAATTGCAAACTGAATTATTGCCTATGGATGTCATATGATCGATCAACTCAGGAGTTGGTGGATTTACCTTTCCAGGCCTCAAATTGTCCATCAACACTGTAGAAATGGCCAACACAGCAGTGAATGACAAAGTCCTCTGGTGTAGTGTAGTGCTTGCACAACTCAGCTCAATTGCGGCCTTCTCACGGCCACAGGCATCTTGAGGCTAAATTCTGGAGTACATTGGAGGAATTAAAATTTGGATGTTTTTACCCTTCGGATTAATATAAAATATGACATAGTATTTCTATGGACATACCTCGGCAGGCCAAGTATCAGCTTCCTTCAAGCTCAAATTGGATTCAAGCTGATTCAGGGCATCAGCTTCTTGTAATTATTTTACAGCTCTCCTGTAGAACTCTTCCTTCTTAATGCATAGGCAGCACACTGCTGTTTCCTTGAAAAATCCTGTAAGACAGAGAAGTAGATTAGAATCAGTATGGGCTTCATAAAACCATGTGGAGTTGAGGTTTGCACTTGAAAAGCGGCAGTGTGCTTTGCTAATTATAACATGGCAGGGAAAAGCAGAGTTAATTGTTGAAATATCAAGGAAGCAGAGCACTGCGGTTTTCTTAAAGTGCAGTTTGGTAATGTTAGCACAAACTCTACCTATCCAGATGTATATGCTACTAATGATAATTCATCAAACCAAAGCCTCAAATAAGAGTTGAGGACTACCATGCATATGAACTGCAAGAGATGGTAGTGGTTACGCATAAAGAAATGCAAGCAGAGTTTCATATCGTCTATCTCTGTTCTCTTCCCCCTTTGCAGATACTTTTAAGACATATATGAAGTGGACCGTCACAATGGCATTCAAATTCAGCTGGCACTAATATTCAAAGTAGATTAATTTTGAAGATATTAGCTTCCAAGTTGTAGAAAGAAATTGGGGCAATGCTAGAATCTTAAAGCACCAAATTACAGCAGCAGATTTATTGGACCTTATCCTGAATTTAGGAAAGGCCCGTGCCAATACACAGACCCGTGGCCCCCCACGCATCGTCGAGCGGGAAGGACGGCGGAGTCGCTGTTGATGTTCGCCTCGCGCCTCTGCCTCCCCGCAACGCCGCGACGGAGCTGGCCCCCGGCGGCTAGGGCTTTGGTCAGGGTGGAGCGAATTGGCCGGGTTTTTTTTTTTTTAGGGGGAGGAGCGAATTGGGCGAAGAATGCTGATGCGCAGCGTAACCATTGGGTGGGTTTGGGCCTCCAGTGTATTATAGATTGAAGAAACCAACCGCCTGGTCCTGGCCCAAATGCTTCCCCCTATGCTCCGAGCCGCGCTGGCCGAAAGAAGTTTCCCCCTCTGCCGGTGCCGCCGACGCCGTCACGCAGACCGCACCTTCTGTACAACTCTGCATACACATGACATGGTTTGCTTTGGCGTGCAAAAACAAAGGACCGTTACTATTTCCTTTTAGATCACACAAGAGTTGTAGAGAAAAGAGCGTCCCACCATAAACGCGATGCCTCAACACAGCAACATGGTTCATGCACAACAGACTCCTTAGGGTATCTCATTCGCAAAAAAAAAGGACTGCTTAGGGCATCTTCAACAGGCAACTCGTAAATTTTCGCCTGCATCCGTTGGGGGACAGTGGTGTCCTCGCCGCCGCGTTGGCAGCCTCCGTCTCTGCGTAATTTATAAAAATATCCATGTTTTTTTAGGAAAACGCATCTCTCTATTTCGCTATGTTTTTTAGGAAAAAAATGGAAAAAAAAACATAGCGAATAGAGAGATGCTATACAATGTTTAGGATGAGTCAAAGATGTATCTAGTCATTGCATAATGGCGTACTGTCTCATTATACATTGGAATCAACTAAGGAGGCTTCTGATCCTAAGAGGCTATTCACAGAGCGACTGCACCAGCAGAGGCCAGCCCATCCGCTCCCGTCCCGCTCCCTCCCGCTAGGGTTCCGTCGCCGCCGCCGGCGGCGGCGCCCTAGCCCCCTCCCGCCGCCGCCGGCCGCCGGCTCGCGCGCCCCGGCCCTTCCCGCCCCCCTCTTCCCCCTCCCCATCCCGTTCCCGCCCCTGCGCCGCCTCCTCGGGAGGTGGCCGGGGCGGCGCGCCCCTCCTCTTCCCTCGGCTGCCACCCCCGTGAGCTCGCCCCCGCCGCCGCCGGCGGGTGCCCCGGCGCTGGCCCGGGTGCTGCCGGCGGCGGCGGGCCCTTCTGTACCCGCGCGTTCGTCTCCCTCTCAGGGCTGGTGACGGCGGCGGTGATGCTCGGCTGGGCGGCGGCCCGGCGACCCGGCAGCGGTCGTCGGCGGTAGGCGCGATGGCGGTGCTGCCCTTGGCAGCAGGACGGCGTGGTGGCGTGCGGTGGCCGGCGGCGCATCCCTGGCCCAGATCTGGGCCCTCCCGGCCCCATCTGGGTCCTAGCGGGCCGGTCCCTGGCGTGGCTTCGTCGTCGTCTGTGTGGTGAGGAGGAGGAGCGGCTCGGATGGGGGGCGGCGATGCCGATGCGTGCCTGCTGCAGCACGATGGCGGGAGCTGTCCGGGAATGGAGTGTCTGGTCGGCTACCGTCTTTGACGGTGGAGGTTGTGCCCTCCCGCGTGCCGACGGTGTTGCGGCCCCTAGTCCCTGCTCCTATCCCTTGTTGTGCAGACCTCACCTCGTGGTGCCGTGGTGAGACGGCGTGGAGGCTTCTTGACCATGGTGGCGCAAGATGGTAGTCGGTTTGGTGGCAGGCTCTGGAGCACCCGAGGTGAAGGTTGGGATCGGGGAAAACCCCTGTCAGCCTGTCCGACACCGACGCGGCAACGCCGGTGGGTGCCGCCGGACCTTCCTGGAGGGCGTCGGGGGTGACCCTTCCTCTCGCCTCGTCGTGTACCGGGGGAAACCCTTGGCAGCAGCGTCGTCTTCGTCGCGGTCCTTCTTGGAGGTGCTGATTGGTACCGGTGCTTCGGAGCCTTGGAGCTTGGTGGGAGATTTTCGGTGGGCGCAGTGGTCGTGAAGCTTCTTCGTTTCCGTTGATCCGCCGTTGTCGGCATTCTTTTCTCTTGTTGTTTCTCTTTCGTTTTTTTGCGTGTGATTGTACTGCTTCCGCCCCAGCACCTATCCTTGGATGTATCGGTTGGTTGCTTTGGAATACAAAGCGGGAAAAAACCCTTTTTCTTATCAACTAGGGACGTGGCATCAATGGAGTCATTACTTATGTTCACGTGGAATCATCCTCTCGAGTTGGAAAAAGATTTTTGTGATCAACCAACTAAAATGCTTCATCGAAAATTCAAAGAAGCAACCCCGCAAAAAAAAAAATTCAAAGAAGCATCGAGTTGTTTCTGCAAGTTATGAAACATCTAGATACCCTTGCTTACCTAAAAAACAAACCCTAGACATCCTTTTGTTTTGAAACTCTGCGAGGCAAGACTCGTAAGAAGAGATGTCTTGGCCTCATTTCAAAGGTGTCATTCATGAAAATAGATGACAGCTGAAGTTATCACTTCCCCCGAACCGGTCATCATTTTTTAACCATGCACTTTTCTAAAGCAGAGATGACAACATAAATCATCATAACTTAATTTCACTTCAGAAGTTGCTTACCGTGTGGTTGTTGAAGAAGACTAAGATGTGCATGAGCTCTTCATGCGCACAACATCACCGACTATCTTCAGCACGCTAGTTATTTTAAGTCGTTCGATAAAGATGAACAATTTACATGAACTACTTGAGAAATGTCGTAGTCAGTTAAGCAGTGTGCCAAAATTTACTAGCGAAGCACAAGAACCAATCAAAACCACACCCCTATATTAAACAATCAAAATAAAAATCACAAAACATCTGCTATGATTAGTCAAACGGCTTGTGGTCAAACCACCGCAGCATCCCGAAAAGGAAAACTGCAGCAAACTTGTCGGCTATGGACCCACGTTTGCGTCCGCTTACCGTTGACTCACGTTTGCATCGAACAGTCATCTATGTCCGATCACTGCTACCCGTGTTCTTGATAGCCACTCTGTCGGTCGCCGGTGCGGCCCCATCGAGCCTGGGTGAAAGGGTAGTGGCCCTTTGCAACGGTGGAGACAACTCAAGTGTTGCCCAAGTATGTTTTGTGGATGCAGCCATCGCTCAATGCTTGCTCGATGCAGCCCTCCTCCCGTGCACTTAGTTGGCTAGTTGGTGTAGGCGTTGTGCTGGTCGGCAGAGGTGCTCCTGTTGTTGCCATTTTGTTGTTCTGCCTAGTACCTTACCCGCTTTGCTTTGCATTCAAAAAATAGCGGTCATGTGTATGAAAAGAAATGGTCATGCACTAAAAAAGGATGTCCATATACTCCTATGTGAAATAATATTTCATACAAAAAGATATTGATGGTATGAAATGTAACATAAAATGATAAAAAATAACTATCATGTATATAAAAATATGTTCAGATGTATCAAATAAATGTTCTTATAATTTATAAAAATATCCAAGTTTTTTTAGGAAAAAAGTATTCATGTGTTGGCATAAAAGGAATAAATGAAAAGAAAAACATAGCGAATAGAGAGATGCTATACGATGTTTAGGATGAATCTAGGGACGTGCATCAATGGAGTCATTACTTATGTTCACGTGGAATCATCCTCTCGAGTTGGAAAAAGTTTTTTGTGATCAGCCAACCAAAATGCTTCATCGAAAAATTTAAAGAAGCATCGAGTTGTTTCTGCAAGTTAGCATACCATAACAAACATCTAGATACCCAGTGGCGGAGGACAAAACTTTTTAAGGTGGGGCGAATTCTTAAGGAGAAAAAAATAAAATTGATGCAATCCATAAATCAATGAAGTGAAAATGCGAAGTCCTGGATCATCTTTTATGGAATCCATAGAAAAGACAGTTATACCTTCATCTCCTAGAACCTTAACATTCTCCTCGACTATGGCTTCCACGAAATCTAGAGTCTCTTCTTCCACTTGTTAGGAGGGCAAGGAGTTTGCATTCTCCGTTTCCATGGTATTCACTTGATTTTGATGAACAGATTGGCCCCTCTCATTGCCACTTTCCTGTGTACTTGGATTGGAGCTGCTGTGACCACCAACTACCTCAAAATATCTCTTTAAATCTGCAATTCATCACATAAAATGCAACTAATCACTGCCACATCATTGTATTATCAAACCATTATCTCAAAATGACACTAAAATTCAAGAAATTTACCTATGCCCTCTGGCTTTGCTGTCCTTTCCCCTTCTTGTGCTTGTCCATCTTCTCGTTCTAACTGTCGCCCTCAAATTGTCACGCGAGCTCCTGTTGCCCTCGGCGCTCTCCAGCAGGCTGCAGTCTAGCTGACCGCCGCCCCCTTCCCCGCACGGCGAGCCGCTAAGCTCCTGCTGGCCGCCGCCGTCGTCGTGCTTGGTGGTGTCCTCTCTTATTCGAGCGAGGGTTCCGGTCCTCTGGAGCGTTTCACGTGCGTGGCCTCGCTGTGTCTGGGTGGACCGAGAGGCGAGAGGGGAAGGATTGAGTGAAGCCAGCCCGTGACGTGGTGACGACCCAACCAGGACGTGGCCTAGTAAATCGCTTCACATGAATTTTACTGATGACTGATACATATACGTACACCTAGCCCTAGAAATCAAGGTAGGGCGAGCGCCCCACCTCGCCCTACCGCATCCTCCGCCTATGTAGATACCCTTGTTTACCTAAAAAAACCTAGACACCCTTTTTGTTTTAAAAGTGTGCAAGGTAAGACTGTAAGAAGAGATGCCTTGCCTCATTTCAAAAGTGTCATTCGTGAAAATAGATGACGAATGAAGTTATCAGTTTCCCAAGTCGGTCATCATTCTTTAATCACGCACTTTTCTAAAGCAGAGATAACAACATAAATCATCATAACTTAATTTCCCTTCAGAAGTTGCTTACCACGTGGTCGTTGAAGAAGACTAAGATGTGCATGAGCTCTTCATGCACACAACATCACCGAGTATCTTCAGCACGCTAGTTATTTCGAGTGTTTGATAAAGATGAACAATTTACATGAACTACTTGAGAAATGTCCTAGTCAGTTAAGCAGTGCGCCAAAATTTACTAGCAAAGCACAAGAACCAATCAAAGTCACACCCCCTATATTAAACAATCAAACTAAAAATCACAAAACATCTGCTTTGATTAGTCAAACGGCTTGTGGTCAAACCACTGCAGCATCCCGGAAAGGAAAACTGCAGCAAACTTGTCAGCTAGACAGCTACGGACCCATGTTTGCGTCCGCTTACCGTTGACCCACGTTCGCGTCGAACAGTCAACTATGTCCGGTCACTGCTGCCCGTTAAAAACGAAGAGAGAGAGAGAGAAAGAGAAAAGTAAAAATACGCCTTCCACATTTTTCTTCTAGCGAAATGCGCCTTCCATAAGCCCGCGTTCCCCAGCGGTCCAGCCCAGCTCCAGAACTGGTCCAGCTGCGCGACGAGCCGGAAAGAGTTGTAATCGCGCGCCCCGAGATTCGTGCCGGCCCGCGGCCGGCGCCCCCACACCGCCTCACTCCCCGCCGTCAAATTCCGGGCCGCGCCGCCGCCAAACGCAGACTACCAGAACCCCCTCGCGTCGGCCCCCGCCCTACGCAACCTAGCCCGACGCCGGCACCCGCCGCCGCCAAGGCGCTCGACGGCGATGCCTCCTCGCAAGTCGTGGAAGCCCAAGGGCAGCAGCCGCGGCCCGGCTCAGAGGCCCCACGGGAAGTCCGCCGCCGCCCCAGACCCTAACCCTGCCCAAGAGTACCCCTACGACGCCTCATCGGCCGCCGCCGCAGAGGCCCTAGAGCGCCTCGACGTCTCCGCGGCCGCCGTGGAGGATCCTCCGGTGGAGACGCCGCCGCCGCCGCCGCCTCCCCAGCCCGAGGTCCCCGCGCCGGCACCGCCGTCTCAGCCGTCGGTGGAGGCTTCGTCGTCTGGGTCTGGGAGCGCCGCGGCGGGTGGGGGCCGGGAGGAAGGGGCCTTGAGGAGGCTGCGGGAGCTGGTGGGGATTGGTCGGGAGGAGGTGGAGTTGACTGAGGAGGAGGTGCGCACCAACGATCAGAGGCAGGAGGACGAGGTGACGGCTTAATCTCTCCCTCTGTGATTCGTAAATTGTCTTTGCTCTTCAGTATATGGCGAAGCATAATTGAGCAGCTTCATTGCCTTACAAATAGATAAATGCAGTGAGTAGCTTTCTATCATAGACATGACATCCTAGTGAACTTTATGAATTTTTTTTCCTGCTGCTTTACCTGCTGATTCTTGAAGTCCAACAGAGAGCTGGAATTGTTTGCCATCTCTATGTGGAGTGGCTGCCAAAGGATCATGTAGTGCACACACACTGCGAGCCCTGCAGTTTAACAGTCATGCCTGCATTTGTGGTCAATCTCGTTGGTAAATTTCTATGATTGGGTGGGTTCGCGCCATTCATCGGAAATGAACCGGTGAAATTAAAACCGTGTCGTGCACATTCAATTTCCTAGGTGTATTAATTGTCCAATCGTACCATTGAGAGGCAGTCCTCAGATGCCGTTAACTCTTATTTTGTCGTTATCTTAGTTTCTAATTGGACGTGCGGTTATCGCTTCTTTAAGTCTGATCGAATCTAAATCCAATGCTCAGATATGTGCCCTGGAAGCAATTTTTGGTGACACTGTAGTCATGCTGAATAGAAAGGAAGGCCAGCGGACTTTCCAGGTACACCCCTCACGACCAATTTTCAGGCCATATTCTTCTTACCTATAAGGGCAGGTGTTTCACCTGTCGTTGTAATTACAGGTTCACGTGCATATTGAGATCCCAGATGGCACAGATGTATCGGCAAGGCTCAGTTTTGGTGCTGGAACACTAAATTATAAAGGAGCGCATGATGAAGATGCCTCTGATGATCTTGTTTACAAGTTTAGAGTTGAGCATTTACCTCCAATCCTGCTGACATGTCTCCTGCCTCCGTCATACCCGAGCCACCAGCCTCCCTTTTTCACTATATCCACCGAATGGCTGGATAAAGTGATGCTTTCGTCATTATGTCACATGCTGGATATGATTTGGGAAGAGCAACTGGGCATGGAAGTAGTATATCAGTGGGTGCAATGGCTCCAAAGCTCCTCCCTTTCTTACTTAGGGTTTGATAATGAGATAGTTTTAAGCAAGGGTGATCTAACGTGTGTTGAAGATGGTGGGGATAACCGTGCTTGTCCAGATGATGCTCCACCTGATTTGACAATTCCAAGGATTATTAGATACAACGATGATAAGCGTCATGAAGCCTTTTTGCATGGTATCCATGACTGCATGATTTGTTTCAGCGAGCTTCCTGGTAACTCTTTCTTCCATTTTCAAGTAACTGTTTGCACTAGTGCCGTAGGAGTCTTGTGATGTGTTATACTTGCCACAATTGTTTTATATTGCCGGCTTGGAACTTCTCTTGGTTAGGTATTACTACTCAGTACAGTTTGGTTTCCAAACTATTCTTTTTTTATGGCAAGAAAATGACTAGATACGGTAACTGTAACATAGTTATGTAGATGCCATGTTAGAGGTTCTCATTTGCGATAGCAATTTGTCCTTGTTCTGTGTGAAATTGTCTTGTTTGTAAAATTGTAAACTTTAGAATCACGATACTGAGGTCTTCATGATGCTTCATCTCCAGCTTGGATGTTCTCCATTTACATTTTTGTTAATCCATGTCATTTGAATTAAGGGCGCCCATATTTCTGAGTCTAATATGTTACCTCATCAGGTGTCGATTTCATCAAACTTCCATGCCACCATTTCTTTTGCCAGAAATGCATGCAAACATATTGCAAAATGCATGTCAAGGAAGGAACTGTAGTGAAGTTGCTGTGTCCTGATACAAAATGTGAAGGTGTTGTTCCTCCCAATATATTGAAAAGGCTGCTGGGGGAGGACGAGTTTGAGCGTTGGGAAGGATTGCTTCTTCAGAGAACTCTTGACGCCATGGCTGATGTAGTTTATTGTCCGAGATGTCAAACTGCTTGCTTGGAAGATGCAGGTGATGAAGCTGTGTGTTCAAGTTGTTTATTCAGCTTCTGCACACTTTGTAGAGAGCGCCGTCATGTTGGGGTGGAATGTTTATCTCCTGAAGAAAAACTTATTATTTTGGAGGTAGGTGGGCTGTATCTTACATACATGCATTTAGCAAGTACTCCCTCTGTTCCATTATATAAGGTGTATTTATTTTTATTTTTTACTAGAATTCCATATTGTAAGGTGTCTTTCTATTTTTCTCATGGGATTTCCATTTCTGCACCTACCACTGCCTTTTAACTATTACATGGAGTAGTTACTCCAATTCTGCTTCCTTTTGGTAGTTAATTACGTGGAGTATCTTTCCGATCTATTTTTTCCATGTCGCGTGCCATATGGCCATCTGGAATTATTGGAGATATGAATGCCATGCATGGATCATGGCATGTATTACTGAATTAGTTTTTTTATTACCGAATTAGTTAGGGGTACCATTGTCTCAAATTCACCTTTTAATCTATGATGACTTGTTTAACGTGCACAAAATAATACACATTTCATTTAGGAACATAGGGTGTAGTACAGTGCCACAAACTGCACCCCCCCCCCCCCCCCCCCACTCTGCCCCCCATCTCTCACACCTCTAGTTGTTTTGCAATGTGTGTAATTATATCCAAATATGGCCTGGTAGGCCAAGTTTGGCAAATCATGTCCTGCGGTCCCTGAGCGTGCACTTATAGAAAATGTTTACTAACACTAGCAGCATGGTTCTCAATAGATACTGACATGTAACTAGAAGCTTCAAGAATCAGCACCTTTTGGATCCTGGCATACTACGAGGTTTTGATTCGAACAATACATGATGAAGTAGATGTTTTACCCTTTAATCTTGTCTCTTCTGTTCTTAAATCATTGGTTTCCATTCTAGGACAGTATGTAAGATCTGAATATAGATCAGCATAACCATTCCAACAAATGACGACGTACAAGTTCATGCCCAGAAATTACTGATTTACTACATCCTCGCCAATGTCGACACCTGGTAGGATGGAGATTGGCGAGTGTGGTAAGGCATGTATGGTGGCTATCAGAAGCAGATAGGCCTCGGGTGCAGTTAAGAGGATCTGGGGATGTTGTATCTACTAGTGACTCACATGGAAAGTTTCTAAAGTGATTGGTTTCCCATATGGATCTAAATATGAGTCCTGAATCTAAGAGGTTACCTGGTGTTCTACTTGTAGGCTTGATAGATACATGATTGTCTGAGTTGCCAGCATATTTTATAGTGCTCTGAATGCCTTTTGGCCAGGTTTTTTAAACAGTTACTGCACTTCATGTCTGGGTGTCTGCAAGTATTGATGTACATGTATTTATCTTTTATCCATCCACTGGATGATTACAAAGGGCAGCCCCAGTGCATGTAGCTCCCGCTTGCGCAGGGTCTGGGGAAGGGTCCGACCACTTTGGGTCTATTGTACGCAGCCTTTCCCTACATTTCTGTAAGAGACTGTTTCCAGGACTTGAACCCGTGACCTCATGGTCACAAGGCAGCAGCTTTACCACTGCGCCAAGGCTCCCCTTCCCACTGGATGATTACGTTGAAGATAATTTACATTTTGACCAACTTCAGTACGCCATTCTTCCTGGAGAAAGTCATATGTGTTTATATCTGGGGCCTTTTTGTCAGGAATGCTAACTTTTATTTCACACAGAGACGTCAA
This sequence comes from Triticum timopheevii, assembly GCA_963921465.1. Lineage (NCBI taxonomy): Eukaryota > Viridiplantae > Streptophyta > Magnoliopsida > Poales > Poaceae > Triticum > Triticum timopheevii. The sequence goes on along the minus strand of OY997264.1, from coordinate 558,556,787 downwards.
AAGTCTGGGCAAGTGAAGGGAGATATCCAGAAGGTTATGGATGAAGTACGCAGCATCAAGGAAATTTTGAAGGATGCAAAACAGTGTCCACGATGCAAGATGGCTATATCTAAGATAGAAGGATGCAATAAGATGACCTGTTGGAACTGCGGGCGGTTCTTCTGCTACCAGTGTAATGCTGCAATCAGTGGATACGATCATTTCAAGTAAGTTCTCTTTCAGTAATATCTAATTTTGTTCATTGGCATAGCTGTGACTTGACAAATAATCGTGTTGTTGCCTCCAGGGGTGATTGTGTGGTATTTGATCAGGAGGAAATTGATAGATGGGAAATGCAAATGAATCAAAGGCAACAACGCCAAGTAGTTGCGCAAGCGCAGGCTGAAATCTTTGAAGGAGAATATGGTTACCCATGTCCCACTTGCCGCAATCCAATTCCAAAGGTACTGTCAAAATCCTTTATCTGTATAGGTATCTCAGGACCATGAGAACGATGCAATTGCCTGCCTTTTGCTTCAAGAAACCAAAATGTGCTATTTCACGTACAACTACTTGTGGTCACTTTGTTTCTTCAGAAAAAAGTTACCATTCAGGATTTTTACTCACGTGGTGGTGCTTTCATCTCTAGACTCTAGTCACGATTACTTAGTTTAACTGTTTGTTCCAATTCAGTTGCAAATAAGTTCTGAGTCATGACCAGCGATTAAATCAGCATGATATTTAGGTCAGTTTACCTTTTTTTGCTTCAGCCAACAGATGTCTTGGCTATAACCACTCCCCACATACTCCTAGTGAATTCACAAATAATCTTTTACGGATGTGAATTCATAGATCTCAACGACTTCAGATTGTACTTCCATTTTTCTTTCTGCATTGCACGAAAACTTTGCCCTTCCTCACGATTCTGTATTTGCTTTCATAACTTGGTGCAGATCGGAAACAACAACCATCTCTACTGCTGGGCATGCCAACGGCACTTCTGTGCATTGTGCCGGAAGGTCGTCCTCAAGACGTCGCAGCATTTTGGCCCCAGGGGATGCAAGCAACATACCGCAGACGACTGACGCAGGCTCTCCCATATCTCCAGCCTCGGTGCAAGCGCAGTTTCCGAAGCTTCCCTGTATGTGCATACACATTCGTCCCAAGGTGCATTTGCCTTGGCGGCGTTACCAGCATTTGGCGGCGAACTTGGTTCCAACTCTCCTACATCCGTTTACTCGCTCAGTTATTTATAGTGTTTATGAACACAAATCTGCGTCTTTAGTCCATTCGTTCCCGTGTCTGTTGTTGAGAAGAATCTGCATATTCAGGATGCCAGTTGTCCCCTTGTATCATGAACGGAACCGTTGCAGTGAAACCTTGCAAAAATCTTTGATATTTACTGGTACTGGTTGTTGGGTCGTGATTTGTTCCATGTCTATGCAAATAAATTTACAGTGTGTTAATGGATATTTCTCTATATTTCGGCAGTTTGACGTGTGTGCGAGTATGATGCCCTTTTTTTAACCCGTGGCGTCAGTGTATAATGTGCCGTGGTTGGGAACGTGTCTCCTTTGATAGAGCAACATACACATCCAGTTCACCGAAGTGCATGTACCATCCGGTTCATCGGATGGCTTTGCACTTGCTTTAGTTCATACTCACTCCGTTTCATTCATAATATAAGTCGTTTTAGAAAGCTAAAACAGCTTGCTAAAACGACCTATATTTTGGAACAGAAGAGGTATAAAAGATTGAGCTGGTGAAAAGACAACATACTAAATAGCCTTTTTCTTGCATACAACTTCAGAGCCTTTTGATTGGTAGGATTCGAGTGACGGGAATATCAATCAAATACTTCGAGTGGTTCACCATGAATGAAACACAACGTCGGCATGCAATGCAGCCCGACGACTAGTGCGATTCGTAACACTAGCTAGCAGACAGCAACGGATTATTACTGTATCTCGGTGTAAATGCAGGCTTCGATCTTGATAGTTTCCGCCTCATATGGCTTGACATAATTGGGCAGGAGGAACTGGAAGCGGTGGTCGGTATCGGGTAGGCCACTGGAGAGATTTGTGCATTCCACGTTGAAAAGAGATTTCAGGCGCTCACCATACCAGCCGCCTAATCTTTCGAACTCGAGCTCGATCCCGTAGAAGATCTCATCGCCGCCGTCAGTTCGGGGGCACACGCATACAGCGGAGATGGCGCGTCCGAGGTGCACGGGCGACACCATCACCAGGAACAGCAGCTCCCTGGCGCCGTCCCCGACGGTGACGACGTTGAAGCCGTCCTCGAGGTCCACGGAGAAGGACTCCCCGGCGTGCACGGCCACTCGTGCTCTCTGGCGAAGTGGGCCAGCATCATCTCCGTGGAGCCGACGAAGCCGCAGTCCTCCTCGGGGCAGTGGCACGGCGCGTGGAGGCAGTCCCTCTCTTGATGCTTTTAATGCTATGGAAATTTAGTGGGTTCACCACCGCTTATGATCAATGAAACAACTTTGACTCTCGAGCACGTTATGGAGAGACTAGATGTTATTGAAAAGACAATGCTTACCGAAGAACATATTGAAAACTTGGATAAAAAGATGCATAATTTTGCTACTAAAATTGGGTCAAAAGTGGGAGAAGTTTTTAAGTTGTTAAAGGAAAAGGGGACTGTAATCAAGGTTGTAGAATCGCGATTCTGCTATACGATTCTACGACTTTACGATCCAAACTAACCCCTATGATTCTACAATTTTAGTTCTTAGAATCTACGTTTCTACGATTCTGATAGTGAAGATTCTACGATTTGTGATCGTACCATCGAAGCTCCGATCCGATTCAAAATCGCAATTCTAACAACCTTGACTGTAATTCATGAAATAATTGAAGAAAGCCCATCTAGGATTGATAAACTGGAAGAAATTTTTACTAATTTAAGTATGTCTTTTTCTTCCGCCAAAACTCCCGTAAAAATTGGCAAGACTACTCAAGTTACTAAAAACAAGGGTGCAACTTCTAGTAATGATAAAGGAGATCTTAAGATGATTAGTATCCACCCCAATTTTATTGAAGTGATAAGAGACCCTATTTGCAAGAATGAATTTTTTCAATCTCGTTCCTAGAAGTATTGCCGATGAGAATTTGTATGTTAAATCCTTGAAAAATTCTAAGTGTTTGATTGAAGAGTTGGAGAACAAAGATGACAAAATTTAGACCTTTGCATTATGCCTAGCTAGGGGCATAAAATGATAGTGCTTGTTGGGAGGCAACCCAACTTGTATCTTTTTGCTTTTTGGTTTTCTTGCTGTTTTCAATAAAATACCCAATATGCCTGTCGGAGTAAATGACCACGGGTAGCCCTATCTGATCCCCATGATGTTTCAAGACGTCAGGGAGGGCTGCACTCCTCAAGCATCAAAGACAAAGGTCCGCCTTCTTATGGCCGGCTGATCCAAGCAGCCGGCTGCAGGAAGGCGGCAAGGCGCAAAGAGCGGACCCAGAGTGGGCCGACTCATAGCAGGCGGCCACCAGAGCGGCCGACTCCTAGCAGGCGGCCACCAGAGCGGCCGACTCCTAGCAGGCGGCCCACCCTTGCACCCTCAAAGTTTGCACCCACGTAACGGCGACGAGACGGGGCGTGGCTACAATACAACCTACCACCCCGAATCCCAAAACGGGCGTGGCCATAGTGCGACGTACCGGGCGGCCATCCCTAGCCTGGCGCGGCACCATTGCCACGTTACCTGTGACATCATCCATGGTAGAGGAAGCCATGCTCCCACGATGGGCTGTCAGTACGGCCCGCAGACGGCGGGCCCTACTTGTCTGCGAGATGCCCGAAGACGGCGGGCCCTGAACAGTTGGCGTGGGGGAGGCCGACTCCCAGCAGCCGACCCTCCCCTTCCCTAGAAGTTTGTGCGCCATTAACCAGATAAGACGGGGAGCGGCTACAGTGAACGCCCACCAGGCGGCGGTACTGTAGCCACACTCTCCCCGACCAAGCCTTCGTCATCAGAGGCAGGGCAACAGTGACAAGCAGCCGACAGGGCCCACAAGCAGCAGGCCCAACCTGTCGGCCGAGAGCCCGGCAGCCGGCGGGCCCCATCAGCCGGTGAAGATGCCGACGACCATAGACACTGACGGCCCGGGCCTACACCTGACCGGATTACCATTGTACCCCTGGGGGGGTAGGCCTATATAAACCCCCAGGGCACCCATGCAAAGGGTTGAGGTCTTAGAGATTACACACACATAGAGGGAGGAGTAGAGCTAGCCTTGCGCTTCTTCCTCCTCTAGCTGAACAGCTCAAGGAGCAACCTTGTAGCCACTTGTTGATCTAGTGATCATGCGGAGACCCTGCAGAGCAGGACTAGGAGTGTTATCTCCTACGAGAGCCCCGAACCTGGGTAAGATGCGTCGGCGTGCATGTTTACGCCTTATCCCGTTTCCAGGCACCGGCGATGTTTTACTAGCTCCCACTATGATTAGCCATCCTTTGGCATATGTCGCACCAACCACCCGATATTTGGCGCCCACCGTGGGGCTAGGTGCACTGTCGTCCGAAGACCTGCTCTGGACGGGAACCTTGTTCCTCCCTGGCCAGTGCAGCCAGCCTGGCACGCCTGATGGTGTTTGCGCCGACGCGCTGCATGGCATGGAAGTCGCCTGCGCGGTGAGCTGCCTCGCTGATCTCATCGGCGAGATCCACCGCTCCGATGAGCCCGCACCAGGCACGGGCGCAACCAACTCCGAGAGCTACCTCATCGACCTCCTTAGCAAGCTCGACATCGCCAATGAGCCCACTTCCGACTTGGAGTCAATCGGCTCCACCGACCCGATGCTTGTCGATTCCGACACGGCATCCCTCGACGCCTTCCCTACCAACGTGGTGGTCATCGATGATCCGCTCCCTCATGCCGACAGCGGTGGCAGCACCGTCACTTAGGTGCTCGTCATCAGCCACGGCGGAGCCTCCGGCGCGGACGCCCATGACCCGCTGCGGGCGACGATGCGGGACCTGTCTATCCCTATCGCAGGTGACGCTGACGCTGAGATGCTGGAAGCTCACTGCGTCGCGCTCATCGAGAGCGGCAAGAAGTTAGCCACTATGAGACGCCTCACCAAGGCTTATCAGCGCGAGGTCGATCGTGCCGTCTGTGGCACGCCGACTGCTGGCGAGCCTAGCCACGTGGGCATTGTCAAACAGCACGACACGACCATCGCCAGCATGCTGGGGGCCGACAGCCCTGTCTACGCCATGCCCATTGAGAATCTGCGTGCTGCCTAGGTGGCAGCAGATGAGCTAGAACGCCTGGATGGTGACGAGCGATGCTGCATGACAGAGTGCATTCATTAGCTCATTGACAAGGCAGCCATGGAACAAGAAGCCTGCGCGCGTGTGGAGAACCCCCCTCCCCCCCCTCGAGAGCAAGGCGCGACCTCCCGGACGCCGGCAGCAGGTGGCGCCCGCGACCAAATAGATAGAGAGCCGGCTGCTAGCTGTAGTCGGACGTGCCTCACCATCGAGCGCGACCAAGATGGCCGCCCACGAGCTGTGGAGCGGCGGGACGACTGTCCGCCTCCCCCTCCACCACGCAGGGAGAGGTACACCTCCTCGTCGCCTATTGAGCACCCAACGCTCAGTGGCCGGCTCGGCCGCCACGAAGGAGTCAGAGAAAATGATGCCCGTCATCGGATCGACCGCCTAGCGTGATCCCTGGCGCTAGAAGAAAAAGATGCGATTGGTCCGCCTTGTTTTGGCCCCCGCATTTGCGACGAGCCCTTCCCCAAAGGTTTCTCGCTCCCAAGAGACACGCCCAAGTACAATGGATCCGTGAAGCCGGAGGACTGGCTGGTCGACTACTCGACCACGGTCAGCATAGCAAACGGCAACAAGCGTGTTGCCGTGAAGTACGTCCCCATCATGCTTCAAGGCACGGCGCGCACCTGGCTGAACAGCCTCAAGCCCTACACCCTCAACAACTGGGTAGATTTCACCGAAGTCTTCATCCGTAACTTCACCACCACTTACAAGCGGCCGCCCAAGCCTCGCCAGCTCTCTCTGTGCGTCCAAGGCCCAGCCGAATCCACCCACGACTACCTGATGCGATGGGACGAACTCTGCAACTCCTGTGAAGGGGTGCACGAGGTGCAAGCCATAGAGTATTTCACCGCCAGGTGTAGAGAAGGCACCTGACTCAAGCACCGACTCCTCTGCAATGAGCCGACTACACTCAACGAGCTGCTGATCATAGCAGACAAGTATGCCACTGCCGACTCCTCTATGAAGTTGGAGCTTCAGGTGGACGCCTCTGGGAAGGTGCTCCCTCCGGCTCCCAGAAGGCCGGCTGCTGACACCAGTCGGCGCTAGCAGCAGAGCGACAACAAGCGCAAGGCCCCGATGCTGGCTTCCACCAGCCGACAGGTGGCAACAGTCAAAGATCAGCAGCCAGAGGGGCAACCCATGCCCAAGCGTCAGAAAGGCGGCAAGCCGGCCTGGCAACCCGCCTTCTCCTATGAGCAAATCCTTGATGCACCCTGGAAGTTCCACAACAGCACGAAGCCATCCAATCACACCACTCGGAAGTGCCACTGGCTCACCCGAATCTCCAAGGACGAGGGTCTGCTGCCTCCTCCGCCTGCTGGCCAGCCGCCTCCAGCTCCTCAGCAGCTGGCGGCCTGTCCAGCAGTCGGAGCCATCCAAGATGAATTCCCTGAAAAACACGGAGCTTATGTTGTCTTCACCAGCCAGGCCAACGATAGGCGCAGCCGGTGCCAACAGCACCAAGAGGTCAACGCTGTCGCCTCCAAGGTCCTAGAGTTGCATGCACTGGTCTGAGAAGCCCATCAGTTGGAGCCGAGCCGACCACCCGGAGGTGGTGCCTTCTCCTGGTTCCTATGCCCTAGTGTTGGATGCCACCTTTGCAACAGAGAGGCGAGCTGCTCGTTTCTCCCAAGTCCTAATAGATGGCGGCAGCAGCATCAACATCCTTTATCATGATACCATGGAGAAGCTGAACATCAAGGTGAAGCAACTCCAGCCCAGCCGGACTGTTTCCCATGGTATTGTGCCCAGCCTTTCCTGCTCACCAATCTGCAAGATCAAGATAGATGTTCTCTTTGGAGACAAATATCACTTCCGCCATGAAGCAATTTGGTTTGAGGTGGTGGACCTGGAGAGCCCTTATTACGCATTTCTTGTCCGACCTGCTCTGGCCAAGTTCATGGTGGTACCTCATTACGCCTACCTCAAGAAGAAGATGCCAGGAACCAAGGGCATCATCACCATAGTCAGAGACTACAAGAAGCCGGTCGCCTGTGCCGTGGCTAGCAGCCGGCTGGCCGAGTCCCTTATGATCGCCGTAGAGAAGATGCTCCTTGACCGGGTTGTGGCCATGTCCGGCAAGTACCCGGACCTGTCACAAGACCCCAAGGAGTTGGAGACCCAGGGCTCCTTCCAGCCGACCAAAGAAACCAAGAAGATACCCTTGGAGCCGGACCACCCGGAGAGGTTCGCTCTTGTAGGAACCAACCTTGACAACAAATAGGAAAGCGAGCTCGTCGATTTCCTCCGTGAGAATCGGGATATCTTTGCATGGTCCCCTAAGGACATGCCGGGTGTTCCGACGGATTTCGCCGAGCACAAGCTACATGTCAGAGCAGATGCAAAACCAGTCAAGCAACCCCTCCACCGACTGTCGGAAGAAAAGAGAAGAATTGTTGGTGAAGAGATAGCCCGACTCCTAGCAGCCGACTTCATTATGGAAGTGTTCTTTCCAGAGTGGCTTGCCAACCCAGTCCTTGTACATAAGAAGAACAACAAGTGACACATGTGCATTGATTATACCAGCCTCAACAAAGCTTGCCCCAAAGATCCGTTTGCCTTGCCTCGGATTGATCAAGTAATAGACTCCACAGCCGGATGCGAGCTGTTGAGTTTCTTGGATGCCTACTCACGATACCACCAGATCAAGTTGAACCCGGCCGACCGCCTGAAGACCGCCTTCATCACACCATTCGGAGCCTTCTGCTACCTGACCATGACATTTGACTTGAGAAATGCCGGTGCCAATTTTCAGCGTTGCATGCAGAAGTGCCTCCTTAAACAGCTCGACAGAAATGCCCACGTCTATGTAGACGATATTGTGGTGAAGATGGAGAAGCGCGGTACCCTTCTGGAAGATCTCAAGGAGACATTTGACAACCGGCACTGTTTTCAAATCAAGCTCAATCCCGAGAAATACGTTTTTGGAGTACCAACCGGCCAGCTCCTTGGCTTCCTGGTCTTTGAACGCGGCATTGAGTGCAACCCTGTGAAGATCAAAGACACTGAGAGGATGGAGATACCCACCCGACCGCGACATCCAGAAGTTCACCGGGTGCTTGGCGTCCCTCAGCCGCTTCATCAGTCGGCTGGGAGAGAAGGCTCTTGCTACCTCTTGAGCATGCGTTGGTTTTTCCCTTGAAGAGGAAAGGGTGATGCAGCAAAGTAGTGTAAGTATTTTCCTTAGTTTTTGAGAACCAAGGTATCAATCCAGTAGGAGGCTCCATGCAAATCCCTCGTACCTACACAAACAAACAAGAACCTCGCAACCAACGCGATAAAGGGGTTGTCAATCCCTTCACGGCCACTTGTGAAAGTGAGATCTGATAGAGATAATATGATAAGATAAATATTTTTGGTATTTTTATGATATAGATTGAAAAGTAAAGATAGTAAAATAAAGTAGATCGGAAACTTATATGATAGAGAATAGGCCCGGGGGCCATAGGTTTCACTAGTGGCTTCTCTCAAGATAGCATAAGTATTATGGTGGGTGAACAAATTACTGTCGACCAATTGATAGAAAAGTACATAGTTATGAGAATATCTAGGCATGATCATGTATATAGGCATCACGTCCGCAACAAGTAGTTCGACTCCTGCCTGCATCTACTACTATTACTCCACACAACCGCTATCCAGCATGCATCTAGAGTATTAAGTTCATAAGAACAGAGTAACGCATTAAGCAAGATGACATGATGTAGAGGGATAAACTCAAGCAATATGATATAAACCCCTTCTTTTTATCCTCGATGGCAACAAGACAATACGTGCCTTGCTTCCCCTGCTATCACTGGGAAAGGACACCGCAAGATTGAACCCAAAGCTAAGCACTTCTCCCATTGCAAGAAAGATCAATCTAGTAGGCCAAACCAAACTGATAATTTGAAGAGACTTGCAAAGATAACCAATCATACATAAAAGAATTCAGAGGAGATTCAAATATTTCTCATAGATAAACTTGATCATAAACCCACAATTCATCGGATCTCGACAAACACACCGCAAAAAGAATTACATCGAATAGATCTTCAAGAAGATCGAGGAGAACTTTGTATTGAGATTCAAAGAGAGAGAGGAAGCCATCTAGCTAATAACTATGGACCTGAAGGTCTGTGGTAAACTACTCAAAACTCATTGGAGAGGCCTTGGTGATGATGTACAGGCCCTCCGTGATCGATTCCCCCTCCGGCGGAGCGCAGGAAAAGGCTCCAAGATGGGATCTCACGAGTACAGATGGTTGCGGCGGTGGAAATCGTGTTTCGTGGTGCTCCTGGATGTTCTCGGGGTATGAGGATATATATAGGAGGAAGAAGTAGGTTGATGGAGCCTCAAGGGGCCCACGAGGCAGGGGGCGCCCCCCTAGGGCGCGGCGGCCACCCTCATGGCCTCCTCGACTGCTTTTTGACGTCCACTCCAGGTCTCCTGGATTGCGTTTGTTCCAAAAGGATCGCTCCCGAAGGTTTCATTCCGTTTGGACTTTGTTTGATATTCCTTCTCTTCGAAACACTAAAATAGGCAACAAAAACAACAATTCGGGTTGGGCCTCCGGTTAGTAGGTTAGTCCCAAAAATGATATAAAAGTTTAAAGTAAAGCCCATAAACATCCAAAACAGGTAATATAATAGCATGGAGCAATAAAAAATTATAGATACGTTGGAGATGTATCAGTTCTTCCCCTGTATTAACTCATGAAGAAAACCACTCACTTCGAGTGGAATGACCAGGCGGACAGACCCTTTCTCCAGCTGAAAAAGATGTTAACCACACCGCCTGTCCTGGCGGCTCCGACTGACAAAGAGCCCATGCTTCTTCACATTGCAGCAACCAGCCGGGTGGTCAGAACAGTCATTGTGGTACAGCGCCCAGAAGACGGCAAGGCACAGCCGGTCCAGAGGCCCGTGTACTATCTGAGCGAGGTGTTGTCAGCCTCAAAGCAGAACTATCCCCATTACCAGAAGATGTGCTATGGCGTGTAATTTTCTGCCAAGAAGCTTAAGCCATACTTTCAAGAGCACCCCATCACGGTCGTTTGCACTGCCCCGCATGCCGAGATCATGGGCAGTCGGGATGCATTAGGCCGGGTGGCCAAATGGGCCATCAAGCTGGCTCCATACACCATCTTCTACTAGCCTCGCACCGCCATCAAGTCCCAAGCACTAGCCGACTTTCTCTCCAACAAGGCCGAGACCCAGTACCTTCCGCCAGCGCCGGACTCCACCCATTGGCGGATGCACTTTGATGGCTCAAAGATGCGCACCGGATTGGGAGCCAGCATCGTCCTTACCTCTCCCAAAGGCGACAAGCTCAAATACACATTGCAAATCCACTTCACCGCCTCCAACAATGTGGCCGAGTACGAGGCGCTCATACACGGGCTCTGGCTGGCCAAAGAACTCGGCATCCGCCGGGTCCTTTGCTATGGTGACTCGGACTTGGTGGTCCAACAGTCGTTCGGCGACTGGGACGCTAAAGATGCAAACATGGCAAGCTACCGCTTCCTCATCCAGCAACTCAGCGAATATTCCGGAGGGTGCGAGTTCCTTCATGTGCCACGGGCCGACAACGAGTAAGCAGATGCCCTGGCACGAATAGGCTCCACCCGACAAGCCATACCAACCGGCGTCTCCCTTCAGCGCCTCCTCAAGCCGTTTATCAAGCCTTCACTGGAATTAGATTCCATCTTCATGTCGGCTGCCCCCGGAACAGTCGGATCCGACTTAGGGACCTCAGCAGTCGGCTCAGGGACTTCGGCAGGCGGCTCGGGGACTGCCGCAGCCGCACCCACCCCGAGGACTACGACAGTCGGCCCGGGGACTTCAACGACATAACAGGCGGTGACCGACTCCAACCCACCACCTCCCAACCCAACCACCCTAGTTGCAGTGGCCATGCTAACAGTAGAAGAAGTCACAGCTCCATCATGGGCACAACCCATTCTCAACTCCCTGGTGATCAGAGAGCTGCCGGCTGATCAGATCTCAGCCCGGCAAGTGCAGTGCCGAGTAGGAGCCTACACGATAGTGAACAAAGAGCTTATCAGGCGCAGCGTGATTGGTGTCTTCCAGCGTTGTGTGGAGCCAGAGAAATGCATGGCGATCCTCAAAGATATCCTCCAAGGCGAATGCGGCCACCACGCGGCCTCAAGATCACTTGTTGCCAAAGCTTTCCGCCACGGCTTCTTCTGGCCGACTGCTTTGGAAGACGCCAAAGACTTGGTCAAGCATTGCAAGGGGTGCCAGAAATTCAGCTCCAAGCAACATCTGCCGGCTTCTGCACTTAAGACCATCCCCCTCACTTGGCCTTTTGCCATCTTGGGGCTGGACATGGTGGGCCAATTCAAGACGACACGTGTCGGCATGACTCATCTGCTTGTCGCCGTGGACAAGTTCACCAAGTGGATTGAAGCAAAGCCAATCAAGAAGCTGAATGGGTCGACTGATGTGACCTTCATTGCAGATATCATTGTCCGGTATGGCATACCACATAGCATCATCACCGACAATGGCACGAATTTTGCCAAAGGAGCATTGGCCTGTTTCTGCGTGATGCAGGGCATCCGATTGGACTTAGCATCCGTTGCCCATCCACAGTCAAACGGCCAAGTTGAGCGGGCAAACGGCCTCATCCTCTCTGACATCAAGCCCCGAGTGGTCAAGCCACTGTTGCGCTCGGTCGACTGCTGGATCAATGAGCTGCCGGCCATCCTCTGGAGCCTGCGCACCACTCCAAACAAGTAAACTGGCTTCACTCCTTTCTTCCTTGTGTACGGGGCCGAGGCTGTCATCCCAACTGACATCGAGTTCGACTCACCTCGCTTCACCATGTACACGGAGGCGGAGGCGAAGGAAGCACGAGAAGACAACGTCGACTTGTTGGAAGAGGGCCGGCTGTTGGCACTCAGTCGGTCTTCCATCTACCAGCAAAGCCTGTGCCGCTACCACAGTCGGAAGGCAAGTCAAGATCCTTCCAAGAGGGAGACCTTGTGCTCCCGCTGATCCAGCGAACAGCCGACCACCACAAGCTTTCGGCCCCTTGGGAAGGCCCCTTCATCATCAGCAAAGCCTTGGGCAACGACTCCTACTACCCGATCGATGCACATAAGCCCAGTGCGCACAAGAGGGACGACTCTGGCAAGGAATCAGAACGCCCATGGAACGCAAATCTCCTTCGAATATTTTACAGTTGATGCAGTATGTACCATGCTATCTTATGTATTAAGTACAAGACATCGGGTCCCCCAAGGAGCACTCAGGGACTACCCTTTTGTCATACCCTAATTTTCATGGCACAACACTTAAGATGATAAATCATGATAAAGTGTGGTTTGACAAAAACTTTTGCATTATTTGACTTTTTATTTGAGTTGGTTTTCTCTCTATGTTTTCAAGTGCTCTTAAAAGTCAACATAGCTTCACCTTCTATACTTCCTTTCCTTGATCTAGAACTCCTGCCCAATGATCATACCATGTGTATAGTACAACATAGAATTTTTTACAAAAATAATTTGGCCAAAAAGTATTTTCTAAATTTATTTTTCCAAAAACCCCTGAATTGAGGTTTGCACTACAAGTACTTGATTTGGGGTATGAAAAGTCTTTCAAAAAGTATGTTTGATTCCTATTAGGTATAGGACTCCCCAAAACCACAAAAGTATAATTTTAAAGGTCATTTTGCTATTTATTTAAAGGCTTTTTCTTTAGGCCAGAAATGGTCTTTAATAGGTTAAAATTATTCTAATACTGTAAAAATATTTGTGAAAATTTCGGGAAACTCAGTGGACATATATTGTCCATATATAAGAGTTTCAACACATGGTCATGTTCAAAATATTGGCCAGATCCCTCAAAAACCCTTTCTGGATATTTTAAGCTTTTGAAATATTTACAAAGGAAATATTCTCTAAAAATTCCAAGAAAATTCTAGCATGTCACATATGACATATTGGATGATCTTGCCAAGCCTCATGTCTTGGAGAACAACATAACATCAACAAATCTCCTCAAAACCATCCCTGACCATTTTGAAGTTTGAGCAACTCTACATTGCCAAACATGTCCAAATGTTCTCAAACTTGGTGCACATGCTCCAATGGTCTAATTATGTATCTAGAACAAATGGCACAAGTTGGAGAAAATGATATCTTGATCAAAGTGCCTCAAAACCCTATCTTTCCAGAACCAAATTTGAATAACTTTACATTGTCAACTTTCTTATTTTGCTCTCAACCTTTGTGGGCATGCTCTAAACCCCAAATGATGAGACTGCACCAAGTGGTGCATCAAGGAGAATAGTTTTGCATGTCTAGATCTTGGAAAACTCATTTATGTTGATTTCTAGGGTTTACAAAAGTTGCATTAGGAACTTTGCCCAAATGGACTCAACCTTGGTGGAACCTATTATTATATCATGCCATTTGACCCTGTAAAGCCTCATGACAAGAAGAGTTCATATTCTTGCCCAAACCAGCAACAAACACCTTCTGCCATTTTTCTAAAACCCCTGTTTTGACCACTTTCACTCTTCTCCATGGCCTCAACCTTGTACCACAGCCCCTCCTAGACCTCTTCTACCTCCAGTAGCAATAGCTGCATCTCAGATCAATAATTGAGGGGTGAAACCACCTCTTTTACCTCTCTGGACAACCCTTGCACCCCTCTTCCTCACCTCCCTCCTCACTCCAATGGCCACCCAAGGCATCCAAGGCTTTCCCCACATTCTTTATTCGTCCCTAGAGCTACCAGACATGCTTGGATGTGCCCACTTTGCCAAAAAATGGCATGCCGGCCATTTGCATGCTCTAGAGCGCGCTACAGTGCGCTCCCGCACTATAGCCGCCCCCTGCCGGGCACCTCCAGCCACCTCGGGCCTCCCCAGCGCGCCCGATGATGCGCCTCGACGTCTGCGACACGCCACGCCTCTGCCCCTCCTCCTTCTCCCTCCTCTTGCCCCAGCTCGCACGCGCGCCGGCCGCCCGAACGCACCAGTGAGCACGCTCACACGCGCGGTGCCCCTGGCCCTCCTCCTGCTCTCTTCCTTCTCCTGCTCGCTCTGGACCAACCCCACGAGCACGCCAGACACGCTCAAACAGGCCCCCGTGAACCGTGGCGATGACAACAAGCTCACCGGCGCACGAGTCCACGGTGGACCATCGTGCGGCTATATAAAGCCACCCCGTGCCATTTTCTCCACACCGCTCGCCCTCTGCACCACCAAAACATTCCCCTGCATCCCTAGTTCCTCTCCAGAGCCGGCCGTGCTCGAGATCAAGCTCGAGTTCCACCGCTTCGGCTCGCCGGAGTTCGCGAGGTACAGGCCGTCCCCGCCTCTCTTTCCTCTCAATCTGGAGCCTATGCATCACCCTGATACTTTCCCCCCTATTTCCCCTCTCTTTAGCTGCCGGAAACGGCCGGAGCCACCGCCGCCCGAAGCTCCTCCGCCGTGCCTTGTCGTTGCCGGCGAACCAGGCCACCCCGGCGACCGCAACCACCACCACCCGAACGGCGACACGACACTGAGCCCAGCCGTGCCCTTGCCCGACCTCGCCGTGCCCTGCATCATCGCCGGTGAGCTCGCCGGCCATTTGGACTCGGGGTTAGGGATGACAGGCGGGCCCTGTCTGTCAGCCTCTCCTCTCCCTCGTCTCCCTCTCTCTTACTGGCGCCTGGGGCCCGCTCGTCAGGTTCAAACCTGGCGCGCGCGCGCTGCTCGGCTCGCCTGGGCGGAATCGCCTCTGGGCCTGTGCACTTAGGCTATTCTGGACCAGTTGCACAATGGCCTTTTTCCTTTTCTTTTTCTATCACTTTTCCAAATATTCCACAGGATAAAATATTTGCCCAAATAAATTAATTCCAACTCCTAAATTCCTAAAGTATTGCAACCTATTTAATGGTGCTATTTTCATTCAAATCCAACAACCTTTTCTTCACTGTAAATATTTAAATGTGATTTTAAGCATTTAAATATACCATTGTAAATCCATTTCTCCTATTATGCCACTCCAAATCCAAAACTAAGAATTTTTCCCTTCTTAGTTTTCACCCTAGTATTTAACAAAAATGAGTTGATATTTTTCTGAGCACTTTAGTTTTTCTGTTTTATCATTGCCTTATTTTTCTCGTTATTATTTTGCGACGATAGATTGCGTTGCTAACGAAGGAGTTGGACCAGTAGACTTTGAAGACCCAGAAGACCTTGCTGAGCCAGGCAAGCAGCCCTTTGACCATGTCTATGAAACCCTTGTATGCATGTTATATAGCACCATATTGTTGTTGCAACGGAATCATGATGAGGTGGTAACCACTTTGATGGTTTGCCACCGTACTTCTGCGTTGATACTTGCATTGTGCATGACCCTACCTTCTTATGAGGGTTATGCCGGTGGGGGTAGATAGGATGCTAAAGTAGTGCTACGGAAAAAGGGACGAGAATATGCATGGTGATGGAGACAAAGTATTTTCAAAAGACTTTTTGAAAACCCCATCGGGTGCCACTTATGCCCGGGGGAGATGTAGAGTTGGGTAGCCACTTGATGACGAAGTGGTGTACCGAGGCAAGTGTGTGTTGTTTTCAAAACGGATTGGTTTAAGTTGCGATCGTTATTCCAACCTTACATGCGCAACCACTCTACCCTTGTATGGGAAAGGGCATTATTGATTAGCTAGGCCGATACTAGCTTGGAGCCCGCATTACTAGTGACAGGGGAGAGTTGGTGCTCTCTCTCGGGACGGGGTCGTGCCAGGTAGGGCGGCCATGACTGTTTTCACAGGGCACCGGATACACCGTTGTGTCCCCTCTCGGATGTTACGATCTCGAGTGAGTCTCGTATGATGTACATCATGAGGATATGGAACAACGAGTGGACTCCTTGTTAGTGTCGTCTAGGGAAAGATAGTGATCGGGTGCTTACCCCGGGTACTTGAGGTATCACGGGTCATGGATGACACGGAAGTTCCCCGGATCTTGTGGGTAAAGTGTGCAACCTCTGCAGTGTGTAAAACTATTCGAATAGCCGTGTCCACGGTCAAGGACAGTTGGGTAACCTCTCTTGGGCTACGTCCACATGTGTACAAACCAGTGTGTGTTTGGATAATTGGGGAGAACTACTTGGGTCAAGTCAAGGGACTTGACATGATTGAGTTGGGTTGATGCCCACTCTATTTATGTTGATATCTGTAACCTGTCCTCATGGTTACTTGAATTCTCCTGATGCATGCCTTACAAGTTGTTGAACATGTCATTGCACTCAAAACTAGCTTTCTGCAAAAAATTACCTATATCGTGCATTGTTGCATCTTGGACGAAAACATGGGTTGCTTGCGAGTACATTCAAAGTACTCATTGGCTTGCCACTGGTTATTTAATTGGCCAGGCATGGAAGAACAGGAATTCGAAGAAGAGTTCTTTGGATACGAACATGCGAACTAGGACATTTCCAAGTCAGAATGCCTGTAGGGTTAAGGTAGATGGCATGGGTTCTACTTATCGACGAAGATTTCCGCTGCTTAAGTTTATTTGGTATTCAGCCCTTGTGGCTTTATCTATGTAAGACTTGACCATAATGGTCATAGTTTGTGTAAGATGGTATGTATGGATGTAAGACTCTTGTTATTTAGCTTCTGTGTGTTCAATGAGCATTGATCTCTGGGATCACTGTACACGTGCATTCGGTGATCACGACTTATGGGTCGGGGTCCCCACATAGCTGGTATCAGAGCCATCCTGACTGTAGGAAGCCTTAGTTAGCATGGACGTTAGTTAGCTTGAGACCATCTAAACTTCTCTTCTTTTCGAAAGCTTACCCAACCCGAAATATATTTCCCTTATTGACCTCTCCCATTCAACCTTTGTAGATGGCCGTCGCTCCCTTGAGACTCCTTACGACAGGATTTCCATCACTTCTAAGAGATTGCCTCCAACAATGCCACTATCCCTTGCTGCCCATATACACCCTGCACGAACTGGAAAATGATGTGTTCGAGAAGGAGTTCTACGCCAAGGTTTTTGTGCCTTCCAAGACCTCACCCCAGGGGTGGTTCTTTGTTGGACCACCTATGCCAACAACAGACCTAGCCATTCAGCAAGTGGCATACGAAGCACTCCTCCATTTTCGAGATCTCCTTCCAGAAATGAAAGAAGAACATGCCACTCGCTACCTACCTGGCAAGAGCGGATTTGGAGCTCCGACTCAAGTGATGATTTCCCCAGAAGACGACGATCCAACCCTCAAGTACCAGATCCGTTTTGTCAACGAAGGAGACTACCTTCTACGCCACCTTACCGAAGCATTTCTCAAGGCTCGCCAAGATCTCCCTTCACTTCTGCACCTCCACTGCCTCGAGAAGAAGAAGGTGGTCAAGCAAGAATAGCAAGTCACTGCCCTAGAAGCCCACATTTCTAATCAGGAGAAGCAAATCAAGGAACTTCGAAAAGCTCGCAACCAAAACCCATGCAAAAGGCATAGGAATGGATTTCCATATCCACCTCATCGAGGATCATCGTCAGGCCCTCGACGACAATACCCAAGACTGAATAGCAACCCTTTTGCTTCCGTCACATGTCACGGGTGTGGTGAACTTGGGCATATTAATAGGATGTGTCCCAACAAGCAGCCAACTGTCGCATGTCCATTGGCACCCAGGAGAACCTAGAAGCTGAAGACCGAACGCCTTTCTCTCAAAGTGATGAAGCAAGCACGACTACTGAATCCGAGGACCCCTAGGGTAGGATGAGTCGTGTACCCCCTATGCGCGGTCGAGTCCATATGATGGTTCAAATGAAACCATGTTGAGTGTTGCTTGTTCTTATCTATTTGTGTTTTGATATAAGTTGCACTTTTGCCTTAGGCATCATCTATGCGACTATATCACCTATCTTATCTTAATGAAATTGTGTGTGGCCTTTTGGCACCGTTTGTTGCACCTGCACTATAGAACCCCCTTTAAGCATTCCCCCCATCTATGATGCTTTTCCCTCTCATCCCTCTCTCCTCAACTGAAGACCGGCAAGACAAGGTATACCAAGGATTCTACTTCGGCGACCAACTAGCACTGGAGATTTTTGCTGCAGCCTCCTCGACCAAGAGCAACCCAGTAGAGTTATGTTTACCTCTCAAGATTAGAAACCCATCCCTAGACCCTTTGATACTTCATGAGATAACCCAACTCGAATCCTTAACCAAGTGCTTAACCCACAAAACTGCAAGAGAACCAGCTAAGCCTCCGTAACCTTGCATTGGTTCATTATGGAACTAATGGACATAGTGAACGAGCACATTATCATCCTAAGATAGCACCAGAACTAACGATGCCATAGGGAAGATTGTTTCAAGGATACATGATTAGTAGGATTAATAACTTGATGAGATTATATCAGTAACATTGAGGAATTATCTAAGACTCTTTGGTGGATCATGAGGTTTTCCTGATGGTACAAGAACTTGGTGGATCCTGATAATAGAGTAGCATAGCTTTCATCATGGTTCGGAGTAAATTTGGATTTAAAATAGGTGATCCTAGTGGAGTATAGATGCCAAGCAAGTCTGCATGGTTCGGAGTAAATTGGATTTAGACTGATGATCTCGATCATAATACCATGTTTCTTGGTGGATGATAAACTAGGAGATTGGATTAATTGTCAAAATTGATTCAGGGATCTATAAAAGCCTCACCTTGGAGCTTACTTGACCATGATAGATGGAAATTGGTGGACTGACTACAGTAAAGGTAGCCCTTTCAAGTATTGAGGATTATAGGACATTAGAAGATCGTGTGGAACACCATAGACTTTGGATTTGTAGAGTTAATGGATTAGGTAGTTATTGATGGAAGTTAAGGGACTGTTGGGGTTGATTCATAGGAAGGAAACAAAATCTTGGAGTGGCATACGACGTGTTTACTTAGGATAGAGGTGCACTATCTTTGGCCTTGGAGGAATAGGTTGAGCAGTCAGATTGTCATGTTTAATTCAAGCTTAGCAGCTGTATGTTATACCCATGGATTTTTGCATAGAGATAGCCATACATATGAGTTGGGGGATAGTTGACATATGTGGTTTTGTTAGATCTCCTCTCCGGAGCAGTAAGGATACAGATAACATGAGTGATGTTTGGAGTTGACCTATACGAGATGATTCCTTCAGTAATATGATGTGATTTGTTTTGAGGACTAGATAGAACTATTGGCATCTCAGAAACTACGCTCAAAGGTAAGATAATGAACGTTCACTCTCGCACTAGCATCCTTGAAACCCTTAAGCCCTACCAAGCCACAACATGTTTGGATCATGACCATGGGCTTTGGACCTAGGATGAGAAGACCTTTGCCAATTCTCAATCGAGACCACCGCCAATACCCCAGCCTACTTTGTGTACCCCATAGACTTCATGGAATACTTGGACAAGTTAGTTGTCATCTTTATTTGGCGACATACTTGTCTACCCAAAAAAACCCCGGAAGAAGAGTCGTTTCGCTGGTTAGAAGACATTTTAAAACCGCCATGTCTAGAAGGAAGAACTACACCAACCACCATCGTCAAGAAGTAAACGTCCGCGTCGAAGACCAGGTGTATCTGCAAGCCACTTCTCTCAAAGGAACCAAGCATTTCCATATCAAAGGAGAGCTTACACCAAGATTTCACAACCCCCTCCGAGGTCACTGCAAGACGAAGGATAGATGGCTACCAGCTAGAGTTACCACCTGAGTTACCCATTGTGCGTAATGTTTCCACATGACACAACTCCGGGAGTGTTTTCAACTTCCTAGCTAGCCCGATCACTATCAAGGACATCGATCATCGAGCCATCGACCCTCAGCCCAAACAGACCTACATGAGAAACCCCTTAGCAACCTGGATCAAGCCGAACGTCATACACGGAGCCGCACCATCAAGTACCTCAAGGTTCAAAGGAGCACCACTCGGAAACAAAAGCAGTATGAGGACGTGAAGACTACCCTGAATCCAAGTTTCCATACTCCTTTCCGTGCCTAGTTTGGGAATCTCGAGGACGAGATTCTTGTAAGGGGGGTAGGTCTGTCACACCCTGATTTTCATGGCACAACACTTAAGATGATAAATCATGATAAAGTGTGGTTTGACAAAAACTTTTGCATTATTTGACTTTTTTTATTTGAGTTGGTTTTCTCTCTATGTTTTCAAGTGCTCTTAAAAGTCAACATAGCTTCACCTTCTATACTTCCTTTCCTTGATCCAGAACTCCTGCCCAATAATCATACCATGTGTATAGTACAATATAGAATTTCTTACAAAAATAATTTGGCCAAAAAGTATTTTCTAAATTTAGTTTTCAAAAAACCCTTGAATTGAGGTTTGCACTGCAAGTACTTGATTTGGGGTATGAAAAATCTTTCAAAAAGTATGTTTGATTCCTATTAGGTATAGGACTCCCCAAAACCACAAAAGTATAATTTTGAAGGTTATTTTGCTATTTATTTAAAGGCTTTTTCTTTAGGCCAGAAATGGTCTTTAATAGGTTAAAATTATTTTAATACTTTAAAAATATTTGTGAAAATTTAGGGAAACTCAGTGGACATATATTGTCCATATATAAGAGTTTCAACACATGGTCATGTTCAAAATATTGGTTAGATCCCTCAAAAACCCTTTCTGGATATTTCAAGCTTTTGAAATATTTACAAAGGAAATATTCTATAAAAATTCCAAGAAAATTCTAGCATGTCACATATGAAATATTGGATGATCTTGCCAAGCCTCATGTCTTGGAGAACAACATAACATCAACAAATCTCCTCAAAACCATCCCTGACCATTTTGAAGTTTGAGAAACTCTACATTGACAAACATGTCCAAATGTTCTCAAACTTGGTGCACATGCTCCAATGGTCTAATTATGTATCTAGACCAAATGGCACAAGTTGGAGAAAATGATATCTTGATCAAAGTGCCTCAAAACCCTCTCTGTCCGGAACCAAATTTGAACAACTTTACATTGTCAACTTTCTTATTTTTCTCTCAACCTTTGTGGGCATGCTCTAAACCCCAAATGATGACACTGCACCAAGTGGTGCATCAAGGAGAATAGTTTTGCATGTCAAGATCTTGGAAAACTCATTTATGTTGATTTCTAGGGTTTACAAAAGTTGCATTGGCAACTTTGCCCAAATGGACTCAACCTTGGTGAAACCAATTGTTATATCATGCCATTTGACCCTGTCAACCCTCATGACAAGAAGAGTTCATATTCTTGCCCAAACTAGCAACAAACACCTTCTGCCATTTTTCTAAAACCCTTGTTTTGACCACTTTCACTCTTCTCCATGGCCTCAACTTTTTACCACAGCCCCTCCTAGACCTCTTCTACCTCCAGTAGCAATGGCTGCATCTCAGATCAATAATTGAGGGGTGAAACCACCTCTTTTACCTCTCTGGACAGCCCTTGCACCTCTCTTCCTCACCTCCCTCCTCACTCCAGTGGCCACCCAAGGCATCCAAGGCTTTCCCCACATTCTTTACTCCTCCCTAGAGCTACCAGACATGCTTGGCTGTGCCCACTTTGCCAAAAAATGGCATGCCGGCCATTTGCATGCTCTGGAGCGCGCTACAGTGCGCTCCCACACTGTAGCCGCCCCCTGCCAAGCACCTCCGGCTAACTCGGGCCTTCCCAACGCGCCCGACGATGCGCCTTGACATCTGCAACATGCCACGCCTCTGCCCTCCTCCTCCTTCTCCCTCCTCTTGCCCCAGCTCGCACGCGCGCCGGCCGCCCGAACGCACCAGTGCGCACGCTCACACGCGCGGTGCCCCTGGCCCTCCTCCTGCTCTCTTCCTTCACCCGCTTGCTCTGGACCAACCCCACGAGCACCCCAGACACGCTCAAACAGGCCCCCGTGACCCATGGTGACGGCAACAAGCTCGCCGACGCATGAGTCCACGGTGGACCATCGTGCGGCTAGATAAAGCCACCCCATGCCATTTTCTCCACACCGCTCGCCCTCTGCACCACCAAAACATTCCACTGCACCCCCAGTTCCTCTCTAGAGCCGCTCGAGCTCGAGATCGAGCTCGAGCTCCGCCGCTTCAGCTCGCCGGAGTTCGCGAGGTATAGGCAGTCCCCGCCTCTCTTTCCTCTCGATCTGGAGCCTATGCATCACCCTGATCCTTTTCCCCCCGTTTCCCCTCTCTTTAGCTACCGGAAACGGCTGGAGCCACCGCCGCCCGAAGCTCCTCCGCTGTGCCTCCTCGTCGCCGGCGAACCAGGCCACCCTAGCGACCACAACCACCACCACCCGAACGACGACACGACGCTGAGCCTAGCCGTGCCCTTGCCCGACCTCGCCGTGCCCTGGATCGTCACCGGTGAGCTCGCCGGCCGTCTGGACTCGGGGTTAGGGATGACATGCGGGCCCTGTCTGTCAGTGTCTCCTCTCCCTCGTCTCCCTCTCTCTCACTGGCACCTGGGGCCCGCCCGTCAGGTTCAAACCTGGCGCGCGCGCCGCTCGGCTCGCCTGGGACGAATCGCCTCTGGGCCTGTGCACTGAGGCTGTTCTGGCCCAGTTGCACAGTGGCCTTTTTCCTTTTCTTTTTCTGTCACTTTTCCAAATATTCCACAGGATAAAATATTTGCCCAAATAAATTAATTCCAACTCCTAAATTCCTAAAGTATTGCAACCTATTTAATGGTGCAATTTTCATTCAAATCCAACAACCTTTTCTTCACTGTAAATATTTGAATGTGATTTTAAGCATTTAAATATACCTTTGTAAATCCATTTCTCCTATTAGGCCACTCCAAATCCAAAGAATTTTCCCCTTCTTAGTTTTCACCCTAGTATTTAACAAAAATGAGTTGACATTTTTTTGAGCACTTTGGTTTTTCTGTTTTATTATTGCCTTATTTTCTCGTTATTATTTTGCGACGATAGATTGCGTTGCTAACGAAGGAGTTGGACCAGAAGACTTTGAAGACCCAGAAGACCTTGCTGAGCCAGGCAAGCATCCCTTTGACCATGTCTATGAAACCCTTTTATGCATGTCATATAGCACCATATTGTTATTGCAACGAAATCATGATGAGGTGGTAACCACTTTGATGGTTTGCCACCGTACTTCCTCATTGATACTTGCATTGTGCATGACCCTACCTTCTTATTAGGGTTATGCCGGTGGGGGTAGATAGGATGCTAAAGTAGTGCTACGCAAAAAGGGACGGGAATATGCATGGTGATGGAGACAAAGTATTTTCAAAAGACTTTTCGAAAACCCCATCGGGTGCCACTTATGCCCGGGGGAGATGATGAGTTGGGTAGCCACTTGATGACAAAGTGGTGTAACGAGGCAAGTGTGTGTTGTTTTCAAAACGGATTGGTTTAAGTTGGGACCGTTATTCCAACCTTACATGCGCAACCACTCTACCCTTGTATGGGAAAGGGCATTATTGATTACCTAGGCCGATACTAGCTTGGAGCCTGCATTACTAGTGACGGCGGAGAGTTGGTGCTCTCTCTTGGGACGGGGTCATGCCAGGTAGGGCGGCCATGACTGTTTTCACAGGGCACCTGATACACCGTTGTGTCCCCTCTCAGATGTTACGATCTCGAGTGAGTCTCGTATGATGTACATCATCAGGACATGGAACAACGAGTGGACTCCTTGTTAGTGTCGTCTAGGGAAAGATAGTGATCGGGTGCTTACCCCGGGTACTTGAGGTATCGCGGTTCGTGGATGACACGGAAGTTCCCCGGATCTTGTGGGTAAAGTGTGCAACCTCTGCAGAGTGTAAAACTATTCGAATAGCCGTGTCCACGGTCAAGGACAGTTGGGTAACCGCTCTTGGGCTACGTCCACATGTGTACAAACCAGTGTGTGTTTGGATAATTGGGGAGAACTACTTGGGTCAAGTCAAGGGACTTGACATGATTGAGTTGGGTTGATGCCCACTCTATTTATGTTGATATCTGTAACCTGTCCTCATGGTTATTTGAATTCTCCTGATGCATGCCTTACAAGTTGATGAACATGTCATTGCACTCAAAACTAGCTTTCTGCAAAAATTTACCTATATCGTGCATTGTTACATCTTGGACCAAAACATGGGTTGCTTGCGAGTACATTCAAAGTACTCATTGGCTTGCCACTGGTTATTTAATTGGCCAGGCATGGAAGAACAGGAATTCGAAGAAGAGTTCTTTGGAGACGAACATGCGAACTAGGACGTTTCCCAGTCAGAATGCCTGTAGGGTTAAGGCAAATGGCATGGGTTCTACTTATCGACGAAGATTTCCGCTGCTTAAGTTTATTTGGTATTCAGCCCTTGTGGCTTTATCTATGTAAGACTTGACCATAATGGTCATAATTTGTGTAAGACGGTATGTATGGATGTAAGACTCTTGTTATTCAGCTTCTGTGTGTTCAGTGAGCATTGATCTCTGGTATCACTGTACACGTGCATTCGCTGATCACGACTTATGGGTCGGGGTCCCCACACCTTTTTATCTATATGATAAGTTTCATGCCTATGAATGTGTTACTTCATTTTCCGCCTGGCACCGGGTTCGACCAGTCGGCCCGGGGGCTTCTAATGTGCCGGCATCTAAGCCCGCTCTTGCCACAAGCCACAGCTCGCAGAGCGGCTGTCCGGCTGGCAAGAGTCGAAGGCAGGAAACGATGCCCACATGAAAAATGGCTAAGGACCAAAGCATTTACATAAGATAGGCCGGCTTCTCGCCTCACCGACCGGCTGCTGAGCAGCCGGCCGGCCAGCTCCTCACTTACCTTGCTATGTCCTAAAAGGCCGAAGTACTTGTCCTCCCAAACGGCTAAGTACTCGTACTAGCCACAGTCCGCAGAGCGGCTGCTTGGCTGGCAAGACGACAGCCAAGGGAGGGCGGCAAAGGAAAAAGCAAAAAAGGATCAAAAAGCAAGAAATTTCGAAATTCGGCACAAGCACATCACATGCAAGATAATATTTACATAGAAAGGTTTTTAAGCCAGAATTCAACAAAGTTTGAATACACCCCCAGTGGGTGGAACTGCGCGAATTTAACATTATTGTTCAAAAAGACTACTAGGCAGGAAGAGATAAGATGAAATTGGCCACCTAGGCCAAGGAAGCAACAGGCGTGTCCGACAGGTTGGTGGAGTCAGCGGCGCAGGCTGGTGGAGTGGTCGGCTGGCGAGTCTCTGCTTGGTTGTCCCCAGCAGCAGTCGATGCGCTTGCACGCGGCTTGTTTCTTGAGGCACGATGGAGTTGAGGCTGGCCGTCCGCTCCGTCCTCCGGCGTGCTGTCTGCACCACTCTCGCTCTCCTCGTCTTCACCCTCGTCGCTGGAAGCAATCTCCTCCGCCGAGTCCTTGCCGTCTTCCGGGTTCAGCCCAAACAAGTACGACAACACCTCAGCACCCTCTTTGTTTAGCTCGGGGACAAAGAAGCTGGTGTCGGTGTAGTCGGCGATCGCCGCGAAACGATGAATGAGAGCACCCCTCACCGCAACCAACTCTTCGTTGGCCTCCTGACGGAACGTGGCCGATTGGGCTAGATCTAGCCCAGGATACCACGCCCTGACAAACTCCATGGCCCGCCGTGCGCCTGCCCGGGCCGAGGAGCCCTTCCATACCTCGAAGTGACCAACTTCCACATCCAGCCAGTCCACAGTCCGACTGGGGGTGTGCGGAGCTTGGACGCCTGGCCAGAGGGCGGAGATCACCTGGGCTCCGATACGCTGCAGCCGGCGGAGCATTCGATGAGCCGGCTGGAGACGAGCCTAGATGGCAAGAAGCTGCTCGTCGAGCGACCGACGGGCGTTCGGCGCAATCTCCACACCATCCCGCCTTTGCTCTTCGTGGCGAGCTTTGATGGCCTGGTTGGCGGTAATGGTGTAGCCAGGAAAGTACTCTACGCAAGAAGATAAAAAGAAATATGAAGCCGGAAGCCGGATCACATAATAGTCGGCAGATGAAAGAAAGAAGAAGACAACTCACCATCGACCATGTCCTCGATCCGGCCGTAGCCATTGTTCAGCACCCTCTCCGTATCGGCCCAGTTTGAGCACTGAGTCTCTAACTCGGCTTGGAGAGTGGCCTCACTGTCCTTCGCCGCCTGTAGGGGTGCCTTGTGAAGATCCGCCTGGTCGGCCAGCTCCTTGACCAGGTGGTCGCGCTCCTGGGCCGCCTTGCAGCACTCCTCCTCCTTGGCGTGCAGCGCGGTTTGGGCCTTGTCCAACTGTTGCTTCAAGGCGGCATTGGCCTCTGCAAAGATAGCAAAGAAAGACGGTCAGTAAGAAAGAAAGAAGACAAGAAGTTGCCGGAGAGATCCGGCCCGACTGCTCAGCAGTCGGCCCGAATCTTGGGGACTACACCCAGCGGGTGCGATGGCGCGCCCCTGCGAGAGAGAGAAGGCGGAGTGCTTACTCCGGTTCTCAGACAAGTCAACATTCTGTTGGGCCAGCTCCCGGACCTCGGAGTTGAAGGCGGCCGCATGGAGGTTGTGATAATCCTGCGACAAAGACAAAAGAAAAGAAAGCAAGTCAGCACTCGAGCTTGCTTGAAAGTTCCAGGCCGCCTGCTCAACAGCCGGCCTGGAACTCGGGGAGTACACCCAGTGGGTACACTGACGCGACCCCACGGAATAGTACAAGAATCGAAAACAAGAAGCATGCCCAGATGACCGCTCGCGACGCCGGGAACTCCTGCGTGTAATGCTGGAGATCGGCGGCCTGAGCGTGAAGCCGGGCCCGGATGTCCTGCGCAGCTGCATTCAGAATGGCCGTTCCACCCCCAGGCGTCCACTCTGGCGAGCCAATGCTGGTGGCCTCCACCTCCAGGGCCAATGAGCTTCCAGCCCCGGCCTCCTGCGGCCATGGCGCCGAAGCCGCCTTCATGGCACGCCGGTGTGCCGGAGAGCAGTCCGTGATGGTCGGCCCTGCTGCCAGCTCACCACCAGCCGGTGGCACCGGTGGTGCATCAGGCTGGCCGCCTTGGTTCTCGACGGTCGGCGTCGGTGGAGGCATCTCCGCCCCCAGGGTGATGCCGTAGCCTCCTTCCCTCTCCATGACCGGATGGTCATGGCCGGCTCCTCCAAGCGGCGTCGAGATATCAGGCGCGGGTGGCACGGCGCGAAGAGGGATGACGAGTTGTGGAGCCTGGCCGCGTGCAGGCCCCTCTGCTTGCGCCTTGGCCGCGCCGTCCGCTTGGGCCTTGGTCGTAGCATCGGCTTGGACCTTTGCGGTCGCGTCCGCCTCCTCCTGCACCACCTTGGCCGCTGCCGCCTCCTGCCGCTCTGCCTCCTCCCGCTCCTCGCACACCTCCTGCCCGTTCCTCTCCGTCGCTGCCTAGAGCTTGGCGCGCGAATCTACGCAGCGGGTGTTGGCGGAGCCCTCACTATCCCAACCACGGAAGAGGCGCCAGACCGCTCAAGAGAGAGAGGGGCCCTGATCAAGCAAAGTAAAAAAGAACTCAGAATGACGTTTGCAAGGAGAAGGGAGAAAGGATGCGAGAAGAAATCAAATACTTACGCAGACACCATCTGGGGCTGCTTCACGGCCTTCCGAAATTGGTTCGCCTTCGCGGGGGCCTCCTCCCGCTTGGTCGCCGCCGCCGAGCTCTTCGATTTCTTCGGCCGGCTACCATACATCGACGGCATGGCTCGGTGCTTTAGCGCGCCACCTGGGGCAGTCGGCGCGGCTGATGAGTTCGCGCCCGCCTGGTTGGTGGCCGGCTGGTGGTGCGGCGCGTTCTCCTCCTCCTCCTCATCCGGCCAGTCGTCAAGGTCGCCTCCACCTCCGGAGCCGCTTGCTCCGCCACCACCACCCGTGGCATTGTCTGATACGTCTCCACCATATCTACTTTTCCAAACACTTTTGCCCTTGTTTTGGACTCTAACTTGCATGATTTAAATGGAACTAACCCGGACTGATGCTGTTTTCAGCAGAACTGCCATGGTGTTATTTTTGTGCAGAAATAAAAGTTCTTGGAATGACCCGAAACTCCTCGGAGATTATTTTTGGAATTAATAAAAAATACTGGTGAAAGAATCAATACTAGGGGGCCCACACCCTATCGACGAGGGTGGGGGCGCGCCCTACCCCCTGGATGCGCCCCCTGCCTCGTGGGCCTCCTGGTGCTCCACCAACCTCAACTCCAAATCCACATATTCACGTTCAGGGAGAAAAAAACAGAGAGAAGGATTCATTGCATTTTACGATCCGAAGCCGCCGCCAAGCCCTAATCTCTCTCTGGAGGGCTGATCTGGAGTCTGTTCGGGGCTCCGGAGAGGGGAATCCATCGTCGTTATCATCATCAACCATCCTCCATGACCAATTTCATGATGCTCATCGCCGTGCGTGAGTAATTCCATCATAGGCTTGCTGGACGGTGATGGGTTGGATGAGATTTATCATGTAATCGAGTTAGTTTTGTTAGGGTTTGATCCCCAGTATCCATTATGTTCTGAGATTGATGTTGCTATGAGTTTGCCATGCTTAATGCTTGTCACTAGGGCCGAGTTCCATGATTTCAGATTTGAACCTATTATGTTTTCATGAATATATGTGAGTTCTTGATCCTATCTTTCAAGTCTAGTCACCTACTATGTGTTATGATCCGGTAACCATGAAGTGACAATAATCGGGACCACTCCCAATGATGACTGTAGTTTGAGGAGTTCATGTATTCACTAAGTGTTAATGCTTTGGTCCGGTACTCTATTAAAAGGAGGCCTTAATATCCCTTAGTTTCCAATAGGACCCCGCTGCCACGGGAAGGTAGGACAAAAGATGTCATGCAAGTTCTTTTCCATAAGCATGTATGACTATATTCGGAATACATGCCTACATTACATTGATGAACTGGAGCTAGTTATGTGTCACCCTATGTTATAACTATTGCATGAGGAATCGCATCCGACATAATTATCCATCACTGATCCAATGCCTACGAGCTTTTCACATATTGATCTTTGCTTAGTTACTTTACCATTGCCACTGTTACAATTACTACAAAACTGCTACTGTTACTTTTGCCGCTGTTAACGTTACTTCCATACTACTTTGCTACTAAATACTTTGCTATAGATATTAAGTTATCCAGGTGTGGTTGAATTGACAACTCAACTGCTAATACTTTAGAATATTCTTTGGCTCCCCTTGTGTCAAATCAATAAATTTGGGTTGAATACTCTACCCTCGAAAACTATTGTGATCCCCTACACTTGTGGGTTATCAAGACTATTTTCTAGTGCCATTGCCGGGGAGCATAGCTCTATTCTTGAGTCACTTGGGATTTATATCTGCTGATCACTATGAGGAACTTGAAAGACGAAAAAACTAAGATTTCCCCCTCAACTACGAGGGGAGGTAAGGAACTGCCATCTAGCTCTGCACTTGATTCACCTTCTGTTTTGAGTAAGCTTGCGACACCTAAACCTGCTTCTGCTATTGATTCTGATATGTCGCATGTTATTGATGATGCAACTTCTACTATGCATGATACTTATGATGAAACTATTGAAACTGATAATATTGATGAACAACTTGCTAGGGCTAGAGAGAATGAAACTATTGAAACTGATAATATAGATGAAAGTGATGATGAAGATTCTCCCCCTAGATATGAATTGCCCGTTGCTCCTAATGGTTATGTTATGGATGAAGAAACTGCTAGATATTTTCTTGCTTGCAATGATAGATCTGATCTTAAGAAATTATTAGCTAAGCTGAAAGAAAAGTCTCTGAATGCTAGAATGAAATATGACCCTGCTTTTGCTACTTCACCTATCTTTATTACTGATAAGGATTATGATTTCTCTATTGATCCTAAGATAATTACTTTGGTTGAATCTGATCCTTTTTATGGCTATGAATCTGAAACTGTTGAGGCACATCTTACTAAACTGAATGATATAGCCACCCTATTCACTAATGATGAGAAAACTCGTTACTACTATATACTTAAGTTATTTCCTTTCTCATTAATGGGTGATGCTAAAATACAGTTTAATTCTTTTGATCCTGGTTGTGTGCGTAGTCCCTAGGATATGATTTATTACTTCTCTGCTAAATATTTCCCCGCTCATAAGAAACAAGCTGCTTTAAGGGAAATATATAATTTTGTGCAAATTGAAGAAGAGATTCTCCCACAAGCTTGGGGGAGGCTTCTCCGATTACTTAATGCTTTGCCTGATCATCCTCTCAAGAAAAATGAAATACTTGATATGTTTTATAATGGACTAACCGATGCTTCCAGAGACCACCTGGATAGTTGTGCTGGTTGTGTTTTCAGGGAAAGAACTATTGATCAAGCTGAATTGTTATTGAATAATATGTTGACCAATGAAAACAATTGGACACTTCCTGAACCAACTCCCAAGCCAACTCCGAAGAAAAGGGGTATTCTATTTCTCAGTCTTGAAGATATGCAAGAGGCAAAGAAATCTATGAAAGAAAAAGGTATTAAAGCTGAAGATGTTAAGAATTTACCTCCTGTTGAAGAAATACATGGCCTTAATTTACCACTTATTGAAGAAATACATGGTCTTGATAACCCGACACATGTAGTAAAGGTAAATTTTCTCTATAGATATGATAAAGATGAAATCCCATCTACTAAGTTTGCTAGCCAATGCTTAGATAAGTTTGATGACTTTATGGCTAAACAAGAAAACTTCAATGCTTATGTTGGTAGACAATTGAAACGTAGTGCTTATATGATTGAACACTTGAGTCATTATATGTCTAGAGTTAAAGGTGAACTTAGACTTATTAGTAAACATGCTTCTATGGTTACCACTCAAGTAGAACAAGTGCTTAAAGCTCAAAATGATTTGCTCAATGAATTAAATAAAATAAAAATGATAATGTTGTTAGAGTTATGACTAGAGGTGGCGGAATTACTCGGGAACCTTTGTATCCTGAGGGCCACCCTAAGAGAATTGAGCAAGATTCTCAGAGAAATAATGTTGATGCACCTAGTCCTTCTAAAAAGAAGAAGAAGAAAAATGATAGGACTTTGCATGCTTCTAGTGAACCTGTTGTAGACACACCTAAGAATCCTAATGATATTCCTATCTCTGATACCGAAACACAATCTAGTGATGAACATGAACCTAGTGATAATGTTAATGATGATGTTCATGTTGATGCTCAACCTAGCAATAACAATGATGTAGAGATTGAACCTGCTGTTGATCTTGATAACCCACAATCATAGAATCAACATTATGATAAGAGAGACTTCGTTGCTAGGAGGCACGCTAAAGAAAGAGAACCATGGGTTCAGAAACCCATGCCTTTTCCTCCTAAACCATCCAAGAAAAAGTATGACAAGGATTTTGAGCACTTTGCTAAAATGATTAGACCTATCTTTTTGCGTATGCGTTTTACTGATACGCTTAAAATGAATCCTTATGCTAAGTACATGAAAGATATTGTTACAAATAAAAGAAAGATACCGGAAGCTGAAATTTCCACCATGCTTGCTAATTATACTTTTAAGGGTGGAATACCTAAGAAACTAGGAGATCCAGGAGTACCAACTATACCATGCTCCATCAAAAGAAACTATGTTAAGACTGCTTTATGTGATCTTGGAGCCGGTGTTAGTGTTATGCCTCTCTCTTTATATCGTAGACTTGAATTGAATAAGTTGACACCTACTGAAATATCTTTGCAAATGGCCAATAAATCAACTGCTGTACCTGTCGGTATTTGTGAGGATGTGCCTGTTGTGGTTGCAAACGTTACTATCTTAATTGACTTTGTTATTCTTGATATTCCCGAGGATGATAGTATGTCGATTATCCTTGGAAGACCCTTTTTGAATACTGTAGGGGCTCTTATTGATTGCACCAAAGGCAATGTCACTTTTCATGTTAATGGTAATGAGCATACGGTACACTTTTCGAGGAAACAACCTTAAGTTCACAGTATCAATTCTATTGGAAAAATTCCAACTATTACTATTGGAGGTTTTGAATTTCCTCTTCCTACTGTTAAGAAGAAATATGATATTCTTATTGTTGGGGATGTACATATACCCGTTGAGGTAACCTAGTGCTATTCGAAAATTCTCTGGTTTCATGCGATTCGGAATGAGTTTGCTAACAAGACTTGATCAACCTTGTTAGTGGATTCCTTTTTATGAGCATGAGATGGATGAAGTTAGAAAGCACAACTCTCTGTACCCTCCTTTTACTTTCTGTTATTTAGATTAAATAAAGCAAAAATAGTATTTTTCTGTCTATTTTCTGAATTATCCTTGCAATAAAAAAATATCCCGAAAAAAAAAGTTCTCCAAATATCCCGAAAATGAAATATGATCTTTTCAGAATATTTAAGAATTATTGGCACTAAGAACACATCAGGGGGAGCCAGCACCTGAACACGAGGGTCCAGGGCGTGCCCCCCTGCCTCATGGACCCCAGGTGCCCCCCTCCACTTATTCCTGTACCCACACACTCCTTCTTCCTCCCAAAAAAAAATCACCAACCAGCTCAAGCACGAGTTCTAGCTCATCTTGCTGCCATTTTCGATCTCCTTGCTCATAGCCCCATTCACAAAACTGCTTTGGGGGATTGTTCTTTGGTATGTGACTCCTCCAATGGTCCAACTAGTTTTTGTTCTAGTGCTTTATTCATTACAAATTTTTGCTGCTAAGGTGACCCTGTTCTTGAGCTTGTGATACGTCTCCAACGTATCTATAATTTTTGATTGTTCCATGCTATTATATTACCCGTTTTGGATGTTTATGGGCTTTACTTTACACTTTTATATCATTTTTGGGACTAACCTACTAACCGGAGGCCCAACCCGAATTGTTGTTTTTTGCCTATTTCAGTATTTTGAAGAAAAGGAGTATCAAACGGAGTCCAAACGGAATGAAACCTTCGGGAGCGATCTTTTTGGAACAAACGTGATCCAGAGGACTTGGAGTGGAAGTCAAGAAACAAGGGAGGCGGCCACGAGGGTCCCCGACACACCCCCTATAGGTGGGCGCGCCACCCACCCTTGTGGGCCCCTCGGGCGTCCACCGACGTACTCCTTCCTCCTACATATACGCATGTGCCCCGGAAACATCAGAAGCGACCACGAAAACCTAGTTCCACCGCCGTAACCTTCTGTATCCGCGAGATCCCATCTTGGAGCCTTCGCCGGCGCTCCGCCAGAGGGGGAATCCACCATGGAGGGCCTCTACATCATCTCCAAGTCCTCTCTGATGAGTTGTGAGTAGTTTACCACAGACCTTTGGGTCCATAGTTATTAACTAGATGGCTTCTTCTCTCTCTCTTTGAATCGCAATACAAAGTTCTCCTTGATCTTCTTGGAGATCTATTCGATGTAACTCTTTTTGCGGTGTGTTTGTTGAGATCCGATGAATTGTGGGTTTATGATCAAGTTTATCTATGAGAAATATTTGAATCTCCTCTGAATTCTTTTATGTGTGATTAAGTTATCCTTGCAAGTCTCTTCGAATTATCAGTTTGGTTTGGCCTACTAGATTGATCTTTCTTGCAATGGGAGAAGTGCTTAGCTTTGGGTTCAATCTTGCGGTGTCCTTTCCGAGTGACAGCAGGGGCAGCAAGGCACGTATTGTATTGTTGCCATCTAGGATAAAAAGATGGGGTTTATGTCATATTGCATGAGTTTATCCCTCTACATCATGTCATCTTTCTTAATGCGTTACTCTGTTCTTCATGAACTTAATACTCTAGATGCATGCTGGATAGCGGTCGATGTGTGGAGTAATAGTAGTAGATGCAGAATCGTTTCGATCTACTTGTCACGGACGTGATGCCTATATACATGATCATGCCTAAATAATCTCATAATTATTCTCTTTTCTATCAATTGCTCGACAGTAATTTGTTCACCCACCATAATCATTATGCTATCTTGAGAGAAGCCACTAGTGAAATCTATGGCCCTCGAGTCTATCTCTTATCATATAAGCTTTCAATCTACTTTTATTTGCATATTACTTTTCCAATCTATATTATAAAATACCAAAAATATATTTATCTTAGCATATTATCTCTATCAGATCTGACTTTCGCAAGTAACCATGAAGGGATTGACAACCCCTTTATTGCGTTGGTTGCGAGTTCTTGTTTGTTTGTGTAGGTGTGTGGGACTTCTGAGGAGCCTCCTTCTGTATTGATACCTTGGTTATCAAAAACTGAGGGAAATACTTATGCTACTGTACTGCATCACCCTTTCCTCTTCAAGGAAAACCAACGCAAGCTCAAGACGTAGCAAGAAGGATTTCTGGCGCCGTTGCCGGGGAGGTCTTCACTCAAGTCAAGACATACCAAGTACCCATCACAAGCTCATCTCCCTCGCACTTACATTGTTTGCCATTTTCCTCTCGTTTTCCTCTCCCCCACTTCATATTTGCCATTTTATTCGCCCTCCTTTTCCCAATCTCTCTCTTTCGCTTGTCTTTTGTGTGCCCGTCGCTATGGCTAGTTCTCTATCCACTCCTTTGTCTCCCGAGTTTGAAGTTCTTCACTTCAAGCAAAGGCAAGGCAAAAACTTGAAAGATGCTTGGTTTAGGATGATGGAATCTTACCGAAACAGCACTTTAGAGGTGAATTTTAGAATTGTTCTTCGCAATTTTTACATTGGACTAAATATGTCCCATAGACAACTCTTGGATTGTATTGCCAAAGGAAATTTTATCGAAATTGATCCCAGTATTGCACATGAAGTCATAGAGGGAATAGTGGGAACACTACCTCAAAAAGGGGGATCACATCATACCCCGGAGGAAACTCAAGTTTTTGAAAAAAATTGCGAAGTAACAGAAATATTACAAAAGTCTCTTGAACCTCTTAAGAGTGTTAGCGGAAATCTTCACCACACGAACATGTTGATTACCCTTGGTAATAAGCGGTTGGATTCTTTAGATCTCAAAATTTCTGAGTATGAGGGAAAACGCAAAGAACCTCCCGGATTCGAACAAGACTCCGCTAAAAAATTGAAAACTAAAGATGGTACTACTTAGATCTATCCTCGCTTTTATGCCTAGCTAGGGGCGTTAAACGATAGCGCTAGTTGGGAGGCAACCCAATTTCACTTTTTTTTGTTTCTGTTTAGTAATAAATTTTGCATCTACCTTCTATTTAGATGTGTTTTCATGTTTTAATTAGTGTTTGTGCCAAGTAGAACCTATATGATAACCTATGGTAATAGTTAATTTGATTCTGCTAAAAAATAGAAAGTTTGCGCTCATGAGAAAAAATTCAATAAATCATAGAAACGCGATTTGGCGTTGATTATTTTTTCTGTAGTCCAATAGACAAATTTCCTAGGACTTACTATTTTG
Organism: Triticum timopheevii; assembly: GCA_963921465.1. Taxonomy (NCBI): domain Eukaryota; kingdom Viridiplantae; phylum Streptophyta; class Magnoliopsida; order Poales; family Poaceae; genus Triticum; species Triticum timopheevii. The sequence goes on along the minus strand of OY997264.1, from coordinate 558,521,199 downwards.
GTAGGAGTTTTAGAGTTCCAGAAGTATTCGAAAGTTACAGATTGCTACAGACTGTTCTGTTTTTAACAAATTCTGTTTTTCGTGTGTTGTTTGCTTATTTTGATGCATCTATGGCTAGTATGTAGGGGTATAAACTATAGAGAAGTTGGAATACAGTAGATTTAACACCAATATAAATAAATAATGAGTTCATTACAACACCTTATGTGGTGGTTTTTCTATCTTGCACTAACGAAGCTTATGAGATTTCCTGTTGAGTTTTGTGTTGTGAAGTCTTCAAGTTTTGGGTAAAGATTTGATGGACTATGGAATAAGGAGTGGCAAGAGCCTAAGCTTGGGTATGCCCATGGCACCCCAAGATATTCAAGGATAACCAAAAGCCTAAGCTTATGCCCCGGAAGGCATCCCCTCTTTCTTCTTCGTCTATGGTAACTTTACTTGGAGCTATATTTTTATTCGCCACATGATATGTGTTTTGCTTGGAGCGTCTTGTATGATATTAGTCTTTGCTTTTTAGTTTACCACAATCATCCTTGCTGTACACACCTTTTGGGAGAAACCCACTTGATTGGAATTTATTAGAATACTCTATGTGCTTCACTTATATCTTTTGAGCTAGATAGTTTTTTCTCTAGTGCTTCACTTATATCTTTTAGAGCACGGCGGTGGCTTAATTTTGTGGAAATTGTTAATCTCTCATGCTTCACTTATATTATTTTGAGAGTCTCTTGTAACAGCATGGTATTTGCTATGGTTATAAAATTGGTCCTAGAATGATGGGCATCCAAGTTGGGTATAATAAAAACTATCATAGGAAGTGAATTGGATGCTATGATCAATTTGATACTTGATAATTGTTTTGAGATATGGAGGTAGTGATATTAGGTCATGCTAGTTGGGTGAATATGAATTTAAAGAATGCTTGTGTTGAAGTTGGCAAGTCCCGTAGCATGCACATATGGTAAAAGTTGTGTAACAAATTTGAAACATGAGGTGTTGTTAGATTGTGCATCCTTATGAGTGGCGGTCGGGGACGAGTGATGGTCTTTTCCTACCAATATATCCCCCTAGGAGCATGCACGTAGTGCTTGGTTTTTGATGACTTGTAGATTTTTGCAATAAGTATATGAGTTATTTTTGACTAATGTTGAGTCCATGGATTATATGCACTCTCACCCTTCCATCATTTGCTAGCCTCTTCGGTACCGTGCATTGCCCTTTCTCACCTTGGGAGTTGGTGCAAACTTCGCCGGTGCATCCAAACCCCGTGATACGATATGCTCTGTCACACATAAGCCTCCTTATATCTTCCTAAAAACAGCCACCATACCTACCTATTATGGCATTTCCATAGCCATTCCGAAATATATTGCCATGCAACTTTCCACCGTTCCGTTCATCATCATGACATGTATCATTATTGTCATATTGCCTTGCATGATCATGTAGTTGACATCATATTTGTGGCAAAGCCACCATGCATAATTTTTCATACATGTCACTCTTGATTCATTGCCCATCCCAGTACACCGCCGGAGGCATTCATATAGAGTCATATCTTGTTCTAGTTTTGAGTTGTAACTCATGAGTTGTAAATAACTAGAAGTGTGATGATCATCATTATTAGAGAGAAAATAAATAAAAATAAAGGCCAAATAAAAAAAAATAAAGGCCCAAAAAATAATAATAATAAAAAGGGGGCAATGTTACTATCCTTTTCCACACTTGTGCTTCAAAGTAGCACCATGTTCATATAGAGAGTCTCATATGTTATCACTTTTATATACTAGTGGGAATTTTCCATTATAGAACTTGGCTTGTATATGCCTACGATGGGCTTCCTCAAAATGCCCTAGGTCTTCGTGAGCAAGCAAGTTGGATGCACACCCACTAGTTTCTTTTATTGAGCTTTCATACATTTATAGCTCTAGTGCATCCGTTGCATGGCAATCCCTACTCCTCATGTTGACATCAATTGATGTGCATCTCCATAGCCCGTTGATTATCCTCGTAAATGTGAGACTTTCTCCTTTTATGTCTTCTCCACACAATCTCCATCATCATATTCTATTCCATCCATAGTGCTATATCCATGGCTCACGCTCATGTATTGCGTGAAAGTTGAAAAAGTTTGAGATTATTTAAGTATGAAACAATTGCTTGGCTTGTCATCAGGGGTGTACAAGATGGGAGTATTTCTGTATGACGAAAGTGAAGCATGATCTAACTATATGATTTTGTAGGGATGAACTTTCTTTAGCCATGTTATTTTGAGAAGACATGATTGCTTTGATTAGTATGCTTGAAGTATTACAATTTCTTATGTCAATATGAACTTTTACTATGGGTCATTTGGATCTGAACATTCATGCCACAATAAAGAAAAATACATTGAGAATTATGCTAGGTAGCATTCCACATCAAAAATTCTGTTTTTATCATTTACCTACTCGAGGACTAGCAGGAATTAAGCTTGAGGATGCTTGATACGTATCCAACGTATCTATCATTTTTGATTGTTCCATGCTATTATATTACCCATTTTGGATGTTTATGGGATTTACTTTACACTTTTATATCATTTTTGGGACTAGCCTACTAACCGGAGGCCCAACCCGAATTGTTGTTTTTTTGCCTATTTCAGTATTTCAAAGAAAAGGAATATCAAACGGAGTCCAAACGGAATGAAACCTTCGGGAGCGATCTTTTTGGAACAAACGTGATCCAGTGGACTTGGAGTGGAAGTCAAGAAACAAGGGAGGCGGCCACGAGGGTCCCCGACACACCCCCTATAGGTGGGCGCGCCCCCACCCTTGTGGGCCCCTCGGGCGTCCACCGGCGTACTCCTTCCTCCTACATATACCCATGTACCCCGAAAACATCAGAAGCAACCACAAAAACCTAGTTCCACCACCGTAACCTTCTGTATTCGCGAGATCCCACGGAGGGCCTCTACATCATCTCCAAGGCCTCTCCGATAAGTTGTGAGTAGTTTACCACAGACCTTCAGGTCCATAGTTATTAGCTAGATGGCTTCTTCTCTCTCTTTGAATCTCAATAAAAAGTTCTCCTTGATCTTCTTGGAGATCTATTCGATGTAACTCTTTTTGCGGTGTGTTTGTCGAGATCCGATGAATTGTGGGTTTATGATCAAGTTTATCTATGAGAAATATTTGAATCTCCTCTGAATTCTTTTATGTGTGATTAAGTTATCTTTGCAAGTCTCTTTGAATTATCAGTTTGGTTTGGCCTACTAGATTGATTTTTCTTGCAATGGGAGAAGTGCTTAGCTTTGGGTTCAATCTTGCGGTGTCCTTTCCCAGTGACAGCAGGGGCAGCAAGGCACGTATTGTGTTGTTGCCATCGAGGATAAAAATATGGGGTTTATGTCATATTGCATGAGTTTATCCCTCTACATTATGTCATCTTTCTTAATGCGTTACTCTGTTCTTCATGAACTTAATACTCTAGATGCATGCTGGATAGCGGTCGATGTGTGGAGTAATAGTAGTAGATGCAGGATCATTTCGATCTACTTGTCACAGACGTGATGCCTATATACATGATCATGCCTAGATAATCTCATAATTATTCTCTTTTCTATCAATTGCTCGACAGTAATTTGTTCACCCACCGTAATCATTATGCTATCTTGAGAGAAGCCACTAGTGAAATCTATGGCCCCCGGGTCCATCTCTTATCATATAAGCTTTCAATCTACTTTTATTTGCATATTTACTTTTCCAATCTATATTATAAAATACCAAAATATATTTATCTTAGCATATCATCTCTGTCAGATCTCACTTCCTCAAGTGGCCATGAAGGGATTGACGACCCCTTTATTGCGTTGGTTGCGAGTTCTTGTTCGTTTGTGTAGGTGCGTGGGACTTGTGAGGAGCTTCCTACTGGATTGATACCTTGGTTCTCAAAAACTGAGGGAAATACTTACGCTACTGTGCTGCATCACCCTTTCCCTCTTCAAGGAAAACCAACGCAAGCTCAAGACGTAGCAGCTTGCATGCTAAATTTATATGGTCCCAAGTAGTTCTAATGCATGATATAGTCTCTAGGCACTTGTGGGAGTAGTTGCTATCAATTTTATTGAGTTTGGTTCACTTTTATTTTGAGTTACTAAAAATTTCAGAAATTTTTAGAAAATGATGAAGAGATTTTTGAGGGGCTCTTCGAGCCAAAGCTCGAAGGATAAACAAAATAAGGAGAATAAAAAGCCCAAGTATAATCTCCCTCGCACCACGGAGGTTCAGCCTTGTGAATGCCCTTGTGATGAGTTCTTGAGAGCAGCCGGGATTCATGATGTTTTTTAGTCTTTGGCTGATAATGCAGGCCTCACCGACTTCCTCCACGACCAGCTCGATCAGTATCTTCTACTCACTAATACTTTCGTACAAATTTTTTTCTTTCATGCTAAGAAATCACCACCTTCAGTGGAGTTTCATTTATATGATGTGATTAGGGAGATGACACTATTTGATTTTTGTGGGGTTTGCAAGATCCCTTCGAGGGCAACATAGAGGAACCACATCATAGTGATGTGGATGGATTTATTGATATGATTGCTATAGGGGAAATGAGGAAGGTTTTCGATGCAAGAATCACTAGCATATGCTTTCCTGTTCTACATTACATTGCAATATTTTCTAGTAGATGCTTAATTGATCGCCAGAACTGTGGAAACCTTAGTGCCCCTGATATTGTTATTTTGTGCCATGCTTTGTTTCACGATAACACTTTTAGTTTAGGCACTATTATTGCTAAACGATTAAGTCTGAACCGTACAAAGGGCCCCATCTTTGCAGGCATCTTTGCTTCACGCCTTGCTTAACACTTTAGGATACCTATTAGCCATTATGAGAAAGAGGAAAAGTTGCTGCCCCCATATTTTTCTAGATTATATGAGTATGGTAGCACATGAATTTATTGTTAAAATTAATGAGATGATGCTTAAGTATAATTTGAGATTTAATAAAACTCACAGTGAGACTATTATCTTGCCTGCACCCTCTTTATTTAACATACTTTCAGGCACATACCTCATCTTGCCGGAGGCCGTTTACGCATACCAGAGCCAGACACCAGCTCCAGAGCTTGAGCCGGAACCACCACTTGACCCTTATCGACAGTCCTTTTATCAGTGGGATCCGGAGGAGATCGCCAACCAGTGGCACTCAGATGACACTTCTCAGTACACTGGAGAGAGTAGCTCTGACCCATGGGCATAAACTAACTTAGGCCAAAAGCCTAAGCTTGGGGGAGTACGTATTTCTCACCGACATTACATTCATGTTCACACACTCATTATAGTTGTCGGTGCTCATACTTTTTCATTGTACTATCCATGCTAGTTTATTTTATTTTTCTCACTTTCTTCTTGTATGTTTGAATAACCTTAAGAAAAAAAATAGTTGTAGCTTTTAGCTAGTTTACTTTCCATGCCTGTAGTAATAGTAATTAAAAGAAAACCCCAAAAGATTTCTCGTTCTTCTTCTGCTTGTTGGGAGCTTTCCCGTGTATATAGTTTTATTTCTTTTGGGGTCGAGAGGAGAAGACCACGATGAAAATGTTGAGTGGCTCTCATATGCACTATTACTGATTTAACCAAGAGCCCATATTACCTTGTCTTCTCCCTTGAATTGAATGCTTGCAGATTCCAGCTTAGTCCAATGCACGTGCACTATTATTATTATCCACACCGTTTGGCCGTGCAAGTGAAAGGCAATAATGACGATGTATAATGGACTGCTTGAGATGAGAGAAGCTGGTATGAACTCGGCCTATCTTGTTTTTGTAAATATGATCAGTTCATCATTCCTAATTCAGCCTATTATGAATAAACATGTTTGCAATGACAATTAGAGATTATAGTTGCTTATTCCATGCTTAATTAGCTAGGAGTTTATAATGGTTTACCTTGCGTGCCAACATGCTATTAAAATGGTTGTGATGTGGTATGATAGGGTGGTATCCTCCTTTGAACGATTCGAGTGAATTCACTTGGCACATGTTCACACATGTAGTTGAAACAAAATCAACATAGCCTCCACGATATTTATGTTCATGGTGGATTATATCGTACTCATGCTTGCACTCAGTGTTGATTAATTTTAATGCATGTTCATGATTGTTGTCGCTCTCTAGTTGGTCGCTTCCCAGTCTCTTTCTAGCCTTCACTTGTGCTAAGCGGGAATACTGCTTGTGCATCCAAAATCCATAAACCCCAAAGTTATTCCATATGAGTCCACCATACCTTCCTATATGCGGTATTTACCTGCCGTTCCAAGTAACTTTGTATGTGCCAAACTCTAAACCTTCAAAATGAAATTCTGTTTTGTATGCTCGAACAGCTCATGTATCAACTAGGGCTGTCTATATCTTTTATGCTAGGTGGGTTATTCTCACGAGGAGTGGACTCCGCTCCCCATTAACGAGAAAATGGCTGGTCACTGGGATGCCCAGTCCCATGCTTGAATCAAATCAAAATAATTGCAAACAAACTCCCCCGGGATTGTTGCTAGTTGGAGGCACCCGTTGTTTCGGGCAAGCCATGGATTGATGATTGTTGGTGGTGGGGGAGTATAAACTTTACCATTCTGTTTGGGAACCACCTATAATGTGTGTAGCATGGAAGATATCGAGATCTCTTGGTTGTTATGTTGACAATGAGAGTATGCCGCTCAAAATATTATTTATCTCTATTTCAAAATCGAGCTCTGGCACCTCTACAAATCCCTGCTTCCCTCTGCAAGGGCCTATCTATTTAATCTTATGTTGAGTCATCATCCTCTTATTAAAAAGCACTAGTTGGAGAGCACCACTGTCATTTGCATGCATTACTATTAATTTATATTGAGTATGACTATGACTGGATCTCTGTTACCATGAGTTACAATGTCTAGTCAGTCCTTGATCTTCAGAGGTGCTCTGCATTTATGTTTTGCGGTCTCAGAAAGGACTAGCGAGATACCATCTTGTTATATCATAATATGACTGTTTTGAGAAAGTGTTGTCGTCGGTGTCAAAACCGGCGGATCTCGGGTAGGGGGTCCCGAACTGTGCGTCTAAGGCTAATGGTAACTGGAGGCGGGGGACACAATGTTTACCCAGGTTCAGGCCCTCTCTATGGAGGTAATACCCTACTTCCTGCTTGATTGATCTTGATGAATATGAGTATTACAAGAGTTGATCTACCACGAGATCGTAATGGCTAAACCCTAGAAGCTAGCCTATGAAGTTATGATTGTTGTCCTACGGACTAAACCCTCTGGTTTATATAGACACCGGAGGGGGCTAGGGTTACACAAAGTCGGTTTACTGAGAATGGAATCTACATATCCGAATCACCAAGCTTGCCTTCCACGGAAAGGAGAGTCCCATCCGGACATGGGACGAAGTCTTCTATCTTGTATCTTCATAGTCCAACAGTCCGGCCAAAGTATATAGTCCGGCTATCCGAGGACCCCTTAGTCCAGGACTCCCTCAGTAGCCCTTGAACCAGGCTTCAATGACGATGAGTCCGCGGTGCAGATTGTCTTCGGCATTGCAAGGCGGGTTCCTTCTCCGAATAGACCAACATAGTCTTCCAAACACAGAAAATGTGTCCGGCTCTGCAAAACAAGTACCACACGCAACCGTAGAGAGTATAATATTTCACGAGTCCAATCTGTTGACGATTTTTGTTTCATGAGACTATGTCATCTCCCGACCATTATTTTGAATTGTTTTCCGGCCTGCTACTTCACGTTTCATGAGGCAGTCTTATTGGCACGTCTTGTCGAAGCAGAGATCATGTCCCCTTATTACGGGATTCTCATCAACATGGGTGTGGGTTACCCAACCGTTCCGTTGGTATGATTCCTTGGGAATAGGCATATTTTAAGGCCACATAGGAGACGTTTGATATTCGTCACTTCTATGAAGAGGCCAGGACCTATGTTTTTCTTCTATGCTAGTCACTTCCTCCCCCTCCCACCTCGAGTTCCAACACCCAAGGGACAATCCGGTCACTTCGAGCTTCCATCCATGTCCGAACACAACCTTCAGGGCTGGTGGATGGCCTCTTCTGTCACAGAGGAAGACATCTCGAAGCTCAGGGAGGCAAGATACTTGACTGCGGAGATCTACCATAGGCTTTCTGCTCAAGGGCAGGTTATTCCTACTCCCAGATCCAATGAGAGGGTCGTGTTTATCTCTCACTTCCTTCGAGGGCTTGGGTTTGCACTCCATCCCTTTGTTCGAGGGGTCATGTTTTATTACGGGATAGATTTCCATGATCTAGCCCCGGACTCCTTTCTCCACATCTCAGCGTTCATCACCACATGTGAGGCCTTCCTCCATATTTCCCCACACTTCGGCTTATGGCTTAAGACCTTTAATGTGAAACCAAAGGTAATTGATGGGAGACAAGCGGAGTGCGGAGGTGCTTCAATAAGCAAGCTTATCAACTCCACTTGGCCAAAGGGCTCCTTTGCAGAATCTTCTGACTTATGGCAACGGGAGTGGTTTTACATCACCGAACCCCGCTGTACAAAGCGGGTAGCTGCTCCTGCGTTTCAGTCTGGCCCTCCACCACAGCTCGCATCGTGGATTAACAAGGGGCTGGACTGGGGATATACAGATGAAGTGCGGACACTGCAAAGCCGCATCTGGAACCGTATTGAGAAGGACACCGGTCTCATCGACGTAATCCAAGTAATGTTAGTCTGTCGGATCCTCCCCTGTTAGCGATGCCCTCTTCGTATGTGGGAATTTAATCCGGAAGGTCCACGGACTCTTCAACACTTCTCCGGCATGATGCTCAGGGAGATGTGGAAATTGTTCTTCGACGCACAAAAACAGTGGCCGCATACTACAGAAGACATCAGTCTTGACTGCAACCATCCGGATTCTCCGGTAAGTACTCAACCCCCGAACATGATCTAGTCAAATTATTCATGACATTGTACTGATAAAACTCTATCCATCCAGGGCTGGCTAAAGAAGGCGGAAAGGATCAGGTGTTCGGCTCCACTCCCCGAGGATACTGCCGATCTGTTATTAACAAAGATGCTGGCTCTGGTGCCGTATCAAGTGCCAGCGGGGGTAGATAAGGAGGAGTAATAAAAGATCCAAGGCGGCTCCCCTTCTGGAAGCACATCGGGTAATCTGTCTGGGGAGATTGGAATTTCCCCTTCCAAAGGTGGAAGGGAAGAGCAAGCTGACACCCCTTCTCCTCAAGGGAAGAAAAGGGTCACCTCCGAAGACTTAGAAATAGAAGCTTCTAAGCGGGGGAAGGTATCCCAGTCAGGGGATGCCACCGACACGCAGTCACCCCATAAAGATGGGCCCTCAGCCGCATCGTAAGTGAATCCGGGTATTTTAAACACGTCCCATTCTTTGCCGGCCTTAAGGGTAATGTTTTAAACTCATGTTTGCAGTCCGGCTCGTAGCCCTCCTCAACAGTCCTCCTCTTTGGGGGATCTACTCTCGGAGATGATGGAGATCGAGACGCCTCCACAGATCTCCCCGCCTGATAAGGCAGACGACGCCGAGGTATCATCCTGGAAGATCCTTCCCGATCTGCAAGTGGCGCAAGGGACAGTAAGGACCAGGGCCAAAGGTAATACTTCGGCCGCCAAGGGTCCGGGGTGTATGGCCCCCTACAGGGAACAAAAGTCCCAGACTATCAAATGTCCAAGGGACACCGGATACATTGATGGACATTTTGCAACATGCCTCCGTCTCAGAGGAACATCGTACCTTAATGGGTACGGTGTTAGAAAGAGTTCGGTCCGCGAAAAGTGGATTGAATGAAGCCTTTTCTGGCCTACTAAGAGGCTTCGAGGTACGTAGTGTAATTTCAATTGTATTGTAAGTGCGGAATGCACCTGTGTATAGATAGTAGCCCCTGAGACTCTGGTTGACATCCAAAGGAATGCGATCAGAGGATCAAAAATAGATGCCCAGGAAATGATATGGCTATGTGAAACACAGGTTGTTACATCTGTGGGGAGTGCCCAAGCTATAGAGGTAGCCCATTTGAAGCAGAAAGTTGATTTGGCGGATGATGATATCATGCTTATGAACAGGCGGCTCGACGAGGCGCAAGGTATGTCTCTAGGGCACTCAGTACATGTGAGCATTGTGAAATGAGTGTGATACTGAAAATTTGTATATGCATGACTACAGATAGTGTCGTCGCAGTGGAGACCCTTCAAGCGGAACTTATCCGTGCCAAGGAGCAAGCGAGGATGAGTAATGCGGCTGCCGAAAAGACAGCCGCCAAATTGAAAGTAGAACATACCGCTCGGCTTCAGTGCGAGGAGAGGATATCCACCATGGCACGTGAGCTGGAGAATGCCACTAGCCGATGCCAAATTCTTGAGAAAGATAACAAAGCCAAAGCGGCCGATCTGGACAAGGCTTTACAACAGGCGAAAGAAGCTCGGTCTGAGTCTAGACCAGCTCGGGAAGAAATCCGACAAGTTGGGGAGATCGCGGCTGGTAAGCCCTTTTTATTGCAAACTAAGTTTGGCGATCCGAAGTATGCGTCGCTGAATCAACAGTGGAGTTCTCCGGACTCCTTTATGGATCTTCCGAAGAGTGCTGCCGATGCGAATCAGTTTTTCCGCGTTCAAGAAGCACATGAGATGGAAAAGCTATTTTGGTCGCAATTTGACACGCCAAAGCATCTGCTGTTGAATGAGTAGATGGCCCAGTTGGCCGAGCTCCACAGGATGTCTGGCGCTGCCATGAAGGACGTCATAGCCCGGCTGTGGCCAAACGAACCCATTCCGAATAGTTATTTCGGTTTGGTGCGGCAACTTGTTAACGCGATGCCGCATATCGATGCTGTGAAGCGGTCAACGTGCATAGAAGGTGCACGGATGGCCCTTGCCCATGTCAAGATATATTGGGCGAAGATGACGGCTACTGATGTTGCAACGCAGAGTCCACCCAAAGGCAAGGACCTTAACATGCCAGAACACTACTTTGAAGATGTCCTAGAGGGTGCCCGCTTGATAGAGGGTCAGTGCTCAAAGAATATTATGTTCGAGTAAAGTGTATCAGAATTGTAACAACAATATTATGATATGTTTAAGGCTATGTTTTTATACTTTTGCTTGAAAAGTTTTGGTGCCTCCTGTGTGGCCATTTCTATATTTATACAATCTGAAAGTTTGCAGTCGTCGGCTTCAGCCTACTCGCGTATAACACGGGGGTGTTCGGAAAAGCACTTGATCACACTTGACCCAACGTCTTGGTCCGTTAAGGAGGTGTTAGTGCGGTGAACTAGGCAATCGGATTATAGAGCTTTAACACTTTCACTTAGCCATAGGAGTTTGACAGTGGGGCTACTATATAGCCCCTAGTATGTCCACGGTTATCCGAATATGGTGCATATACATATGTGGCCAGAAGGACGGTCCTTCCTTTAACATGGAGGGAATCGTGAAGATTCCAATGAGTCATCGAGTGGTTGACCAGCTCTCGCCGCATCATGGCAGTCAGTTTTCGCCTTTCTCTACTGAGGTGCTCGTCCGGGCTAGCTGGGACACAATCGCAGTAGTTCTCCCTTTACTACCCTAGCCGATATAGCGGAACGTAAGGTAGTAAGCACAGGAGCCGGGCAACCCAACTATTGACCAAAGACATGATTTGGAGCTGATGCATATAAGGCCAAACTCGCGACGCCGAACACTCCCTATAGGTTTTTGGACTTTGCAATATACACCGGGCTGAATACAGCCCCTGGTGATAAACCCATTGTATCAGGAACATGTGGCAATCTGATGTGGGGAAAGAGCGTGGGTGGTGGGAGTATAAATCTTAAAATACCATGCTAGCCGGGCTGCTTTTATATTATCCACTTTAGTACGGCGAGCTGTATGTTTACAGATAATGCCGATATCTCTCTTGGACATTGTACATGCCAGGAAAGTATAAAACAACAAGAGATAAAAAAAAGGTTTACACAGGGTCTTAATCTAAAAAAGAAACCTTAATACGGGGCCCTGCTGCATGTCTGCGCCTTTGTCTCCGTTGTGAAGTGTCCTTGAAGGGTATAGTATGATGGCCATCTGTAAAGGAAAAGGAAAAAAAGAAAAAGGAAGATCAGGTAAAAGAATCTGGTGTGGCCATAAGTAGAGACGGTCCGTTGTAAGTAACCGTGAAGGATAACTTCTAAGGTCCGAATAGGGTCGAGCCGAACTATGAACCTTTTGTGTGCAGAGTGCCCATGAAGCCGCCCAAGGGATTCCGAATGTATCTCTGTATGGGACGGTCGATGGGGGCGTAGGTGCTAATCGAGCTTAGGTTTATCTGAGCTGCCGCACTGGGATGTGCGCCGGACACATTTAGATGTGTCTGCGGTCTTAACTACCGATAAGTTGTTCGGCTTGAATAGGCTGTTTTGTGCTTCGACTGCGAAAGCCGCAGTGTATTCCTCTGTGCGAAGAGAGCGCTCCATCTCTAGAAGAAGATCTTATAGGATGGCGACTCCACCCCTCTCCACCTCTGGCGACTCCCATGGTGATTCTAGGGTTTAACCCTACGATCTCCATCCGGCGACCCCAATGGACGACCTCCTCCATTGGGATTTCTCCCTCGGCCTCAAGGTCGAGGCACAGGTGCGTGCAAGGTTTGGATCTACGGTCCACTTCGTCCTCAACCCTGGCTCTAAGGAATTCTTCCTTGAAGTCTCCTTCTCCTCAGCTTCTTTTTCCCCTCTCAGTGGATTCAGTGGGTTTGGCTCTTCAATCATGTATTGGAGGTCTCAGTGATGGCTTCAAAGTCATGCATTTGGGTGATCGCCATTTTCAGTTCTCCGTGGCTTCAAATCGTGCGGGGAATTTTATCTTTGGATTACGGGACCGTATCTGGCTGGACTTTATTTGTCATTTTCCACCGTGGTATGGGTCACATCCCTGGCTCCCCTCATGGCATGCGGATTCTGAAGTGACTGGTTTGGCTTCCTCTCCGGGTCTGGCTATCAAATCTAAATGGCTTTCTTCACAGAATAATCTGCCTATGGATCCTGCATCTTTACCAGTGTTGCAAAAATTGGGTTTGATTCCGCCGCCGATGGACTTACATTCTGGCGATCCCTCAGCTCAGATCTCTTTTGGTAGTTTCTTGACTCCGGTTTCTCCTGATTCTCTTCGGATTGGTTCTATATCCTTACCTATTTCCTCCGATATTCCAGCCAAGTTGCCTTCTTTTCATGGAGGACTGTTCAAAATGGGATCATGGGATTCAATAACTGATGATACTCTGCATTCTATCTTGGATGGCTGGCAGGCCGGATATGATAATGACAGTGTTAAGCTTATGGTTCAAGTTTCGTCAGCCCCAACCAAAGATTACATATACAAAAGGCTTAAACATTGCTCTATTTGTGATCGGCTTGGTCATGTTGATGATTCCTGCACGGGATATTTTTGTCAAGGTTGTGGGGATGTTTCTGGGATCTGTGCTTGTTTTACCTCACATAGAAATGATCACGAGCATGTGCCATGCAGGGTGGGCCCGATCCCTTGGGTTATCCGTGCAATGCATGCTCCGCTACGGACCATATGACCAGGCTTTGTCCTGGTCTTCGTCGTTGTTCCTTCTGCTATCGCCTGGGCCGTAGGTCATGTAAGCCCAAGTCTTGTAAATTTCTACCTCATTGGGCCTGGAAACAAAAACAACTGCGTCGAACAAAATCTGAGGGGATCTTGCCTCGGGTTGAAGCGGATGTGCCTGTGGTTGGTAATTCTATGGTGGTTGGTATGGCCCGTGCTATTAGGGATACGCGTGAAGGCTGGGTTTGGAAACGGAAACAGAAAATCCCACGCTCCTCGGACATGGCTAACCCCCATTGCTTGACGATACGCCTCCCTGGTCAGGGTGTAGTCAATTCTGCCTGCCAAAAACCCCAATCGGGTGAGCTGACGTTTTCCTTGAGCTCAACACCCACGCCTTCACCGCCTCGGTTCTCCTCGCCTTCGTCCCCGAGCAAGAAACCCCCAGTTCCTCTTCCGACGAACTCCATCCAGCCGGTTCAGCCACCGGCATCCCTAGCTATGGCGAACTTCCCGGTGCGCCCGTTTGCCTTCGCTCCGGATGGATCGACCTTCGATCATGGCCCTGCTCACCATGTCCAGCGCCATGTCATGGTGGTGGATGATCCGCCTATGAACCATGACAGGTACGCCATGTCCATCCTCCAGTCCCAGATCATCAGAAGGAGTTCTGGTTAGCCGAGGTCTGTCGCATTATTACTGGAGATTTAGAGTATGATCTGGTAGATGATTTTATCTACCCGCTGGGCATCGGGTGTGTGGTTTTTGCAGATACGGAGAGTAGAGATGCTGCCATTAGAGAGGGGCCTCATGCTTTGACTGAAGGTTCTACCTTCTCTCTAGTTCCTCATGATGAGAGTATCAATATGCGCATGCCTACTTTTGAATATGAGGTTTGGGTCATGTTTCTTGCTTTTCCAATGGACTATCAAACTGAACATTACATTCATAAGCTGTTTCCAACTTTGGAAAGCTTCTTATCTGGCCTCGCTCGGGTCAGAACAAAGCTAGACTTCTTGTTAAATGTCATATCAAAGATGTTGCGGAGGTGCCACACAATCTTTTGGTTACCAGGGTCGGTCTACTGCCAGGTCTTGTCCGCTCTTGGTCTGTGCCTGTTGATGTTCTGAATGGCAGAAACACCATCCCTTAGTTTGCAATGAGGATGTTCCTCCGCTCCTGAATGCATCACCACATCCCTACGAGCTTCCTTACTACACCCTCATGCAGCAAGCACGAATCGATGAGATGGCTGCTCAAGATGCTCTGAATGAGGCAGCATGGAACGCCCCTGAACCTGCTCAGGACCAAGTTCAGGAAAATGGTTGGGGTATGTGGCCTATGGTCCCTCCTCCATACACAGGGTTCAGTTTCAGAACATTCTTCTAGTATGATGGGCCGTCTCTAATGGATGGTGTGGACCCGGAGCATAATGTGCAAGACAACTTGTCTGATATTTGGTGTTCTGACTCTGAGTTTCAGGCGGTTGAAGCTTTGGCTGACGGCTTTGTGAATGGAAATCCTGCTGCTAGACTGGCGTTTGTCAGAGCCGGAGGGAACTCTGTTAATTTTCTGGTTGCTATTGATCATGAGCTGCTGCTTTGGATCGGAAGGATGCTCAAGCGCATATATACACCGGCTATTATCTTTCAACATCCTGTGCCTGTGATGTTGCCTCTAAACCCTTTCAAGCTCATTTAGAACCATCTCAATGGTGCTGCTGCAGCCTGGATTGAAAATATGACACCTGAATTTGATGTTCTGTCCGTGATCTTCAGTGCTACCTTCCAGTTGGGAGCTGCTATCGTTCCCTCGTCTCTATTTTTTGCTGAGCCCAGGGCTGATCTATTAGATGTGGACTGGGAATTGGCTGCTCGCTCTCCTGGTCTCAAGGCGATCACACAGCTTGTCTCTGCAGATGTTGAATCTCAATCAGTGCCTCTGTCAGACCCACATAATGCTCTTCAGGTGATTGCATCTTCTTCTCTGTTTAATGCTCCACAACCCCGCAATGTGTTAGTGCCTCTGGACACCACTGCTGTCAGACGAAGTACTAGATCTAACAAGTATGATGGTTTCAAGATCAGTCATGTTTCTGACACTAAACGTTCCAAGTCACGAGTGAAACCACGAGAGACTTCTTTTGTCACAGTTGTTTCTTTGGCTGCTGCTCCCGTGCAGGTGGTGGCTACTGCTTGCCCTCCTCCAACTTCGATTGAAGATCTTCAGCAGATGGGAAGCCGTTGTGGAATTTCTTAGGAGGTTCTCTTCCCCGAGAAGCTGCTGGATGACTAGCGCTCATCTGTGGAAGCAGACGACTGAAGTCTTCCCTGCTTATGAATAAATCATGGAACGTGCTTTCGTGGAACATCAGAGGCATCAACTCTAATGCTAAACTTTTGGCTATTAGAAATGCGATTGATACTAGCGGTTGTTTTGTGCTATGTATCCAGGAAACTAAGCGTGAATCTTTTAATCTTGCGTTTATTAAAACTTTCTGCCCCAAGCGTTTCGATAAGTTTGTTTTTGTACCATCAGTGGGTGCCTCGGGTGGTATCATTATAATATGGAATAGTTCTGTGTTTGTGGGCACGCCTTGGTATGTGGATTCTTTCGCTGTGGGGGTTTCTTTTGTTGCTACACAATCGAATGATTCTTGGAAACTGATCAATGTATATGGTCCCTGCTCCGGTCAGCGTAGAGTGGACTTTACCAATTGGCTTTTTGACCTGAATATTCCTAACGATGAGAACTGGATGATTCTTGGTGATTTTAATTTTATTCGATCTACGAATAACAGAAACAAACCTGGGGGTGATGCTGCGGACATGTTGTTGTTTAATGAGATTATTCGAGCATAGTCACTAATGGAGTTAACGGTGAAAGGCAGAGTCTATACTTGGAGCAATATGCAGGATGATCCCCTGCTTGAACAGCTTGACTGGTTCTTTTCGTCCTCTTGTTGGACTACCTCCTATCCAAACACGATGGTCCTGCCTCTGGGAAAGCCTCTGTCTGATCACATCCCGTGCGTGGTTACAATAGAATCAAATATCCCCAGGTCCAAGCTCTTTCGATTTGAGATTTTTTGGATTAATCATGAAGGATTTGCTGATGTTGTCGCAAACTCCTGGTCTAAAACATGTCATGCCCCGAATGCTGCCGCACTCATCTGTAAAAAGCTTAAAACCCTGAGATATGATCTTAAGAGATGGAGCAGGGGTATCTCAAAACTTAGAATTATGATCCAGAATAGTAATGAGGCTCTGGTTTTGATGGACAATCTTGAGGACAAACGACCTCTATACGTCCATGAACCAAATTTTAGGAGGATACTGAAATCTCATTTGCAGACATTACTCAAATACCAGAATGAATATCGGAGAAAGAGATGTACAATCTGGTATTTTAGGTTTGCTGATGAGAACACCAAGCTCTTCCAATCTCTAGCCACGGAGAGATATAGACATAATGCTATTGCCATGCTTAGAGATGGTGCTATGGAAATCCATTACCATGTTGGCAAAGAGGGGGTTCTCTTCAAAACCTACAAGGAACGTTTGGGTTCTTCTAAACCCACTAGCATGCGGTTTGATCTTTCTAGGATCATCCGTCGGATTGATGGGTTGGATCAACTGTCTGCGCCCTTCACTAATGAAGAGATCGATGCTGTTATCAAGGAAATGCCAAACGACAGAGCTCCAGGCCCGGATGGTTTTAATGGTTGTTTTCTTAAGAGTTGTTGGCAGATCATCAAGACGGATTTTACAAGCTGTGTCATGCTTTCCATGCAGGTGGGCTAGATATCACTAGCATTAGCGAGGGCTACATCAACTTGATCCCCAAAATGTCCTCTCCGGAACCTGCTAATGATTATAGACCAATTACTTCACTGAATTGTTGTCTGAAAATCATTACAAAGATCCTGGCTAACCGACTGCAGAAAGTTATTCTCAAAATCATCCACAAAAACCAGTATGGTTTTATTAAGGGGAGGACCATTCAGGATTGCCCGGCGTGGTCGTTTGAATATATCCATCAATTGAACACGCCCCCATGTTGGAGATCATGAAACACATGGGTTTTGATGAAAAATGGCTAGGTTGGATGGAAACGATGTTTGGTTCGGGAGTTTCCTCTGTTCTCCTAAATGGAGTTCCTGGTCGGAAATTCAATTGCAAATGTGGAGTGCGGCAAGGTGAGCCTCTCTCGCCACTGATTTTTGTCCTTGCAACCGACCTTCTACAAGCTGCAATTAATGACGCATATGCCCAGGGACTTGTGGAGCTTCCTCTCCCTCGTGACAATGCAGGTGACTTCCCTATGGTCCAATACGCAGATGACATGATATTGGTGATGCAAGCTTGTCCTACACAGGCTGACTGCATGAAACTAATTTTGGAGGATTATGCTGCTTCGGTTGGACTCAAGATCAATTTTCATAAATCAACTCTTATACCCATTAACATTGATCACCAACATGCTAGTGAGTTAGCGGAGGTGTTTGGCTGCTCCGTTGGCACTCTATCGTTCACCTACCTTGGTCTCCCCCTGGGGACGACGAGGCCGAGTGTTCTTGATCTCATGCCGTTGGTGCACTCGATTGAGAGGAAAACTTCCACTGCCTTGTCACTGATGTCGATGGGGGCAAAACTGACTCTGGTCAATTCGGTGGTGACCTCCATGTTGATTTATGCAATGTGTACAATCAAACTGCATCCCAAAGTGATCGAACATCTTGACAAACTGCGCAGATACTGCCTCTGGGCGAAGAACTCTGATGATAGGGTCAAAAACAATGCCCTTGCTGCCTGGGAGCTTGTTTGTCGACCGAAACGCTGCGGTGGCCTTGGTATTATTGATATCAAGACACAAAATGTTGCACTCCTCTTAAAGCACCTGTTCAAATTCTACAATCGTGATGATGTACCCTGGGTTGAGCTGGTTTGGGATGCATACTACAGAAACAAGATACCACATGCAACTGAGTTAGTGGGCTCTTTCCGGTGGAAGGACGTGATGCAGATCAACGGGATTTTTCGGGGGATTACCAAAGTCTTCCCGAGGGATGGCTCTAGTTTGCTGTTTTGGAAAGATGTCTAGTTTGGTGACAGTGACTATGCTGATGGACACATATCCACGGGCTTTCTCCTTTTGCTTGAATGAGGATGACTCCATTGCTAAGGTCCTCATGACAGCTGACCCGACCATGATTTTCAGTTTGCCTCTTTCGATCCAGGCCAGGGAGGAGATCAGAGAGATCCAGTAGGGGTCGATGCACGTCCGGGTGGCTGATAACTGTGCTGGCACTTGGGAATGCACACTGGGGCGTTTCTCTTCTAAAAGGTATTATAAGCACTATTATAAGCAGATTGTGGCAGATGAGGCATTTTGTTGGCTTTGGAAAGCCAAAAGCCGGATCAAGTTCAAACTGTTCGGGTGGGTGCTTCTTGTTGATCGTCTGAACACTAGGAACATGCTAAGGCGTAGACACTTTGCTGTCGCTGGGGACAACTATGCATGCATGTTCTGTCAGAACCCTCCCGAGGAAACTGGTGAGCACCTTTTCTTTACGTGCCCTTTTAGTCAGCAGTGCTGGAGTAAGGTTGGGATGTCATGGCCGGGGGGAGCCAACAGATTAGCTCTACTACATGGGGGTAAAGATGGTTGGCGACGACCCCTCATGGATATTTTTTTGCTTGCTGCTTGGAGTCTGTGGATGGAGAGAAACAACCAACACTTCAGGGGGGTTCCACACTCCTTCGAGGCATGGCTGGCTAGATTCAAACACCTCTTGAAGCTGGTAGCCCACAACTGTAAAGAGAAATTTCATCCTTTTCTCTCTGAATACATTGTAAGCTTGGGACACTAGTCTTAGTTTTGATACCTTGTAGGGCTGGGGGTGGGGGCCTAAAAACCCATTGTAACACACATGTAACTGTTCTCTTGTGAGTAATACAAATGTCAGTGGGAGCCTCTCCCACTGTCGTTAACCCTAAAAAAAGAGCACTCCATATTTCCACTGACCGTAATGACGCCATGAGGTCCACGCATTTTGAGTTTTAGATAAGCATAATGTAGGACTGCATTAAAATGGGTGAAGGTCATTCTTCTGAGTAGTGCATGATAGCCGCTTCAGAACGAAGCAATGTCAAAGATTAATTCTTCACTTCGGAAGTTGTCCGGACAGCTGAATACAACGTCCAATGTTACAGATCCCGTGCAGCGGGCTTCTATGCCCGATATAACTCATTTAAAGGTAGTGCTGATTGGCTTGATTCTTGACGGGTCTATCCCCATCTTGCAGACAGTGTCCTGATATATCAGATTGAGACTGCTGACGTCATCCATGAGGACTCGAGTGAGGTGGTACCCGTTGATTATTGGGTCGAGCACTAGGGCAGCCAAACCCCCGTGATGGATACTAGTCGGATGATCCCTGCGATCAAAGGTGATCGGACAGGCCGACCATGGGTTGAACTTTGGGGTAACGGGCTCGACGGTGTAGACATCTCGGAGTGCATTCTTGTGCTCCTACTTTGGGATATGAGTGACATTGATCATGTTCACTATTTTGATCTCCGGTGGAAATTTCTTCTGTCCCCCCATGTTCGGCTGACGAGGTTCGTCCTCGTCTTCGCTCTGAGGTCCTTTCCCTTTGATTTCGGCGTTGAGTTTGCCGGCGTGCTTGAAGACCCAACATTCTCTCTTGGTGTGATTGGCTAGTTTGTCGGTAGTGCCATGAATCTGGCAGGGCCTGTCTAGAATTTTATCCAGGTTGGATGGACTGTCTTTGTTGCCTTTAAATGGCTTCTTTCGTTGACCAGGTCTGGAGCCCCAGAATCCGACGTTGACCACTGTATTGTCTAGGCTTTCTTCATTATTCTGACGTTTATGTTTGTTGCATCGTGGTTTTCCATTACCGTCCCAGACTTCGGATGTGCCAGGGTCGTTGGTGCTACTACGGGCTAACCAGCTGTCTTCGCCCATGCAAAAGAGGGTCATAAGTGTAGTTAAGGCGGCCATTGTCCTTGGCTTTTCCTGGCCGAGGTGTCTAGCTAGCCATTCATATGGGACACTGTGTTTGAAGGCCGCTAAGGCTTCAGTGTCCAGACAGTCGACGATTTGGTTCTTCTTAGTGAGAAACAGGTTCCAAAGTTTACAGGCTGATTCTCCGGGTTGCTGGATTATGTGACTTAGATCGTCTACATCCGGGGGCCGGACATAGGTACCTTGGAAATTGGCCCAAAAAGCATCCTCAAGTTCCTCCCAGCTTCCTATAGAATTTTTAGGGAGGCTTTTTTGCCAGTGCCGAGCTGGTCCTTTTAGCTTGAGGGGTAAATATTTGATGGCGTGGAGATCATCTCCGCGTGCCATGTGGATGCACTACAAAAAAAATACACTTCCGTGATGATACATGTTTGTCACAGTAGGTCGCATTTTTTGTCATGCATGTACATCCATGACGATTTTATGATAGAATCAAGATAGTCATACCTGTGCTGTCGTAGAAGTGTTCCATGACATTACCACAATTATCATCATCGAGGTGTCCACTTCCATGACGATAAATCGTGCGTCACAGAAGTGCTTTCATCAAGGGTGACCGACACGTGGCATCCACCGTAACGGAATGCCGTTAAGCTACCGGGCCGGGTTTTGGATCCGATAACCCGTTAACATCCCGGACCAATGGGAAATTTCCACGTGTAAAATTCTGATTGGCTGGAGGGAACACCTGTCAGCTCGTCAGTGGGCCAGATATTGCCCGTCCATTGGAGGAGACATGCCTATGATACATCGACACGTGGCTGGGCCCAACAGAGGCCCATATAGGTTAAAAAGCCCGGCCCAGTCAAAGGCCCGTTGAGGGAGTCCTGGACTAGGGGGTGTTCGAATAGCCGGACTATCATCATCGGCCGGACTCCAAGACTATAAAGATACAAGATTGAAGACTTCGTCCAGTGTCCGGATGGGACTTTCCTTGGCGTGGAAGGCAAGCTTGGCGATACGGATATGTAGATCTCCTACCATTGTAACCGACTTTGTGTAACCCTAGCCCTCTCCGGTGTCTATATAAACCGGATGGCTTTAGTCCATAGGACAAACAACAATCATACCATAGGCTAGCTTCTAGGGTTTAGCCTCCTTGATCTTGTGGCAGATCCACTCTTGTAACACACATCATCAATATTAATCAAGCAGGACGTAGGGTTTTACCTCCATCAAGAGGGCCCGAACCTGGGTAAAACATCGTGTCCCTTGTCTCCTGTTACCATCCGCCTAGACGCACAGTTCGGGACCCCCTACCCGAGATCCGCCAGTTTTGACACCGACATTGGTGCTTTCATTGAGAGTTCCTCTGTGCCGTCGCGATCAGGAAGGATGCCTCTTCCCGTCTTTAAAGACGGAACCATCACCAAAGGAGCTTTGGCCGCCGACCACACTATCGGGCTAGGTGGTTTTCTCATGACCGCGTGTTCGGCCACCACATCGACGATGACCGCTCGAGTCATCGGAAGCAATCTTCACGTTAGCTCGGAATTCGCCGAGCAGCTGGATCCGATGGAGCTCTCTTCTGTAAACGAACTCCTGGACCGCATTGCCGCCCTGGGGGTTGCCACAGACTACAATCAGATTAGGCTTAAAACCGATCTGAGAGAGATTAACTCTCCCCAGGTTACCCACCACGTCGCGGTGGTAGAGGAACAAAGCGGCAATTCTTCTTCTGTACTAAAAACTAGTTATGTCCGGACTCCCGAACCCTCCATGCCGGATTCCCGCGGAAGGACGGATGTCGATCAAGCACTGAACCTAAAGTCAGGCATCGGACCAGACTTGTTGGACAACGTCCAGCAATCCAAGTTTCCAAATTCGGAAACTTTTCGGCCCTTGAGCCTCAAGACGGGTAGGGTTCCGGACTCGATTCCACCCACCCACCCAGACATATGCGATCTATCTCAAATCTGGCAAGAGCCCGCTGAAACAGTACATCATTACTGGGCCAGATTCCTCCTGGTCATGGACAGGATAATGGACTGCCGTGAGGAAAAAGCAATTTCAATTTTCTGCAATAATTGCACGGACGAGGGAATCTTGAACGCCGTCAGTCGTCGTGAACTTACACGCTTCTCCGATCTGGCATCCATAGTACGAAAGTACTGTGCGATCGAAAGTTTCCGGAAAACCGAAACTAAGTTTTGGGACAATCCGGCCCCGAATACAACCCTAGTCTGAAACAAAAGGGTGCATCACAGTCGGGCACCAGGTACAAAAACCAAAAAGCAAAGACCCCATAAAGGGAACGGAACCGTACTGGAGGGATGGCTTAGCGGACCCTGTAAAATTGACAATACAGAAGGCGCCACTCCAACACATAGCCTTCGAGCATGTTGGATACTGCGACAGGTGGCCAAAAGCGGCGAAGAGCTTCTAGCCTCGGAGAACCACTCCAACAGTACCAGTACGGTGTCAACAGTCTTCGAGACTTTCGCATCAAATAATACGCGGAAACGAACAATCCGCAGCCTCGCCGAAGTCTACCAAGTAGCAACAACAAATCCATGGAGCGACACGGCCATCACCTTCAACGCCAGCGACGAACCTAAATCCCGGACAACCCGAGCACCAGCCGCATTGGTCCTCAGTCCGATAGTGGACGGCTTTCGTCTTACCAAGGTACTCATGGATGGCGGCAGCGGATTAAACCTCATCTACGAGGAAACGCTTCAAAAAATGGAAATAGACTGGAGCCGCATTGAGCGAAGCAGCACAACCTTCAGAGGAATAATCCCTAGCCGGGAAGCACGCTGCACAGGAAAAATCACACTTGATGTGGTGTTCGGCTCGCCGGACAATTACAGGTCCGAAGAGGTCACGTTCCAAGTGGCCCTGTTCAGCAGCGGATATCACGCTATATTAGGAAGAGAGGCATTCACAATTTTTCAAGCCATACCCCATTACGGGTACATGAAGCTTAAGATGCCCGGGCCCAGCGGAATAATCACTCTCGTTAGTGATCCGGACACAGCACTCTGCGCCGAAAACAAGACAGCCGCATTAGCCCTGGAGGCACTATCCGAAGCCTTAGCGGCGGAGGAACTCACCGCGCTGCGCTCTACGGTGAATAGGGACGATGTGATACTCGATAAGAGATCCAAGTCTACCTCCTTTAAACCAGCGGATGAAATAGTCAAATTCCAGGTCCATCCAACGGACCCAACAAAGACGGCCTCCATCGGGGCACAGTTAAACCCTGATGTAGACGCCGCACTGCGAGAATTCCTTCGAGAGAATTGTGACATCTTCGCCTGGCACCCTTCAGATATGTCAGGAATCCCACGCAGATTGGCAGAACACAGCCTAAACATCCTAAAAGGATTCAAGCCAGTCAAACAGGCTCTTCGGCGATTTTCCGAACCCAAGAGACAGGCAATGGGAGAGGAGCTAGCCAAACTATTGGAAGCCGGATTCATCAAAGACATCAAAGATCCGGACTGGGTAGCACACCTGGTAATGGTACCAAAGAAGGACAAATCCTGGCGCCTATGTGTCGATTTTAAAGACCTCAACAAGGCCTGCCCAAAGGATCCCTTCTCCCTCCCTCGCATCGACCAGATAATCGATGCTACTGCAGGGCACGATTCATTGTGCTTCCTCGACGCATACTCCGGCTACCATCAAATCAAGATGGCGGAGGCGGACCAAGCCGCAACGGCATTCATTACTCCATATGGACCATTCTGCTTCAACACGATGCCCTTCGGACTTAAAAACACCGACGCAACATATCAGCGCATGATTCAGACATGTCTGGTTACCCAGATCGGCAAAACAGTAGAGGCATACGTAGACGACGTAGTCGTCAAAACCAAACACGCCGAAACTCTAGTAGACGATTTGAGGCTCACATTCGACAACCTCCGAGCATATGACATTAAGCTGAATCCGGAAAAATGCGTTTTCGGCGTACCAGCCAGAAAGCTCCTGGGCTTCATTGTATCCGGTAGAGGAATTGAAGCAAACCCAACCAAGATCCGAGCTCTGTCACAGCTGGATATTCCAAAAGACCTCAAACAAATACAAAAACTGACTGGATGCGTGGCGGCTCTAAGCCGCTTCATCTTCCGTTTGGGAGAAAAGGCATTGCCCCTTTATCGCCTCCTCCGGCGCACCGAACACTTCGAGTGGACGGATGCCGCCACTGCCGGACTCGAAGAAATAAAAGCCATATTGGCAACAAATCCGGTCCTGGCCGCGCCTAACCTGGGCGAACCAATGTTGTTATACATCGCGGCAACACATCAAGTTGTAAGCGCGGTGCTCGTCGTCGAACGAGAAACAGAAGGGCATAAATTCCCTCTTCAAAAACCAGTGTACTACATATCCACTGTCTTAACTCCCTGCAAGTCCCGGTACCCACATTATCAAAAGATAGCGTACACGGTGTTCATGGCATCCCGAAAGCTTCGACACTACTTTCAAGAGTGTTCGATAACAGTGGCCTCCGAAGTGCCCCTCAACGACATTATAAACAACCGCGACGCGACGGGCAGGATTGCAAAATGGGCCATTGAGCTCTTACCATTCGATATAACTTATAAACCTCGGCGAGCTATAAAGTCGCAAGTCTTGGCTGACTTCGTCGCTGAATGGACCAAAGCCGAACTCCCTAAAGAGTACGGCACATACTCCAATTGGATTATGCATTTCGACGGCTCCAAAATGTTGGCCGGCTTGGGGGCTGGCGTCGTACTGACGTCCCCAACCGGAGACACAGTCCAATACGTACTTCAGATAATGTACAGGGACTCCAACAATGCAGCCGAATACGAGGCCCTCCTACATGGTCTCCGGATGGCAATCTCCATGGGCATTCAACGCCTGGAGGTGCGCGGGGATTCAAACCTTGCAATATCCCAAGTAAATGGAGACTTTGACGCCAAGGATCCGAAAATGGCAGCCTATCGCAACGCTGCCCTAAAAATGTCAGCCCGGTTCGAAGGACTCGAATTCCACCACGTAGCCTGGGATAATAATCAAGCAGCCGACGTGTTGGCATGCATCGGCGTGAAACGCGACGCTGTCCCTCCAAACATCTTCCTGGAACGGCTCTTTAAGCCATCCGTACTATGGGAAGAGGAGTCCGGAAATAACAACCCGGAAACAACCGCGCCACCCAACACAGAACAATCTGACATAATCGGCGGTTCAGCCGATGAAATAACACCTTCAGCCCACGAAATAATGGCGGTAATTGCCCCGTGGACGGAACCATTCCTAGCCTACTTAATTAGGCAGGAACTTCCTGAAGACCAAAATGAGGCCCGTTGCATAGTTCGGCGATCTAAAGCCTACAAGGTCCATGAGGGAGAACTTTATAAGAAAAGCACAACCGGAGTCCTTCAAAGGTGCATCTCCGAAGAGGAAGGGCGGAATCTCCTGGCTGAAATTCACGCCGGGCTAGGCGGACACCACGCTGCAGCCCGGGCACTTGTAGGTAAGGCCTTCCGTATAGGATTTTATTGGCCAACGGCCCGGGCAGATGCTCAGGACTTAGTCCAAAGATGCGTCGGTTGTCAGCTCTTTGCCAATCAGAGCCACATGCCACCCACTGCCCTCAAGACTATACCCATTACCTGGCCGTTCGCGGTCTGGGGGCTTGACATGGTTGGACCCCTTAAAGGGGGAACCCACAAGCAAAAATACCTACTGGTCATGGTGGACAAGTTCACCAAATGGATAGAGGCCAAGCCAGTTAAAACGGCAGAGTCCGGACCAGTGATGGACTTCATATCCGGGGTAGTACACCGCTATGGCGTCCCCCACAGCATAATTACTGATAACGGCACAAACTTCACAGTCGACGAGGTCAAACTCTGGTGCAAAAATATGGGCATTAAACTCGATTACGCTTCAGTTTACCACCCTCAAACCAACGGTCAAGTTGAACGAGAAAATGGTCTAATAATGAGCGGCATCAAACCCAGACTAGTGCGGTCCCTTACGGAATCTAACACGCACTGGGTAGAGGAGCTTGACTCCGTACTCTGGGGGCTGCGGACCACGCCCAACCGTACTACCGGATTCACACCATTCCTTATGGTATACGGCGCAGAGGCATTTTTGCCCTGCGACATAATTCATGACTCACCTCGAGTGCGCATGTACGAAGAAAGAGAAACCGAGTTGGATCGGCAGGACAGCTTGGACGCATTGGAGGAAGAACGCGACGTGGCAAAGGCCCGTTCCGCATTCTATCAGCAGCAGGCTCGAAGATATCAAAGCAGGGAAGTACGGGCTAAAGCCTACAACATCGGAGAACTAGTTCTCCGCCTGCCGGATAAGAAAAAGGACAAACTCAAGCCCAAATGGGAAGGTCCCTTCATCATCGACCAAGTCCTGACCGGTGGAGCATACCATCTGCGGGATGCATCGAACAACCGACTCGAGCCGAACCCATGGAACGCCGCCCGCCTCCGAAGATTCTATGCCTAGCGCCGGACTAAGAGTTCATCCCCTTCCTCCGTCCACTTTTTCACACTTCAGCTGTCTTTTGTTTCTCTCTCTCTCTTCTTTCACCTTTTTCATAAAAGTCCTTGAGGGCCTATTCGCGCTTTGTTCGCACACACTTGATGTGCTATCCGCACTCATCACTTGGGGGCTTCTTTAACAGAAGCTTACTTATACGGGCTTCATGCCCAGCACATGTGTCAAACTTCCACATGTAACTTTTATTCACCATTATATGCATCGATATGACTTAAGTTTTGGCCAAGCTAGGTTGCCTGGCTCCTGTGCTTACCCCTACGTTCCCGATTGTTCAGCTAGGAGGTAAAGGGAGCACCTCTGCGATTGTTACTGCCGGGTCAGCCAGATGTGTACCTCAGACTGGGTGAAGCCGAAAGCTAGCGTTCTTAAGGGAATATTCGGTCGGTGATTTGAAAGATGATTTTTTTACCTATTTATTTACCTGCCCCCAGATGTTTTCCTGCTCTTTTCGCAGTCCGGACATGCACTTTAGGGCATGCCTCCCAGGGAAAGGAACCCTTAACGGAACTATTCTCCCTGGAAGATGTTTCTTACTAACCATGTAATATAACATAACTAGTTGGGCACTTGTCTGATAAAGCACTAATGACCCCTACACCTGGTTTCCATGCATGCCCCGGTTTTTTCATAACCGAGAGGGTATTCGGACACACTCCGGACTCTAGGGTCCCGAGGTAGAAGCGAAAAGGTCGACAAAGATAAACGATCTACAATCCGGCTAGAAGGCATTTTACATGTCATTTTAAATACATTGTCAAATTGACTAAATGTATTCCTCCTCAATCCCGTCTAACAGGCTGTCTAATTTACAGTCCCATTGGGAAAACTTAGCGGCCAATTCTACCTGGCCATACACTAAGCTCACAGGGATCTCCTTCCCATCGGGCCCCACAGGTCCGACCTCGGCCATGTGGTTTGGATCCGCCTTCTTGTACCGCGTCTTCACCATGGTCCAGGCCTCCCTAGCACCCTGACGGCAGGCCGATATCTTCCATAAACGGAAACGCTGCCGCACTCCCTGAAGCTTCTCCGCAAGCTCTCCAAGGCCCTCGGGTAGGGAGATGGATGGCCACAGGGCCTGGACGACGCCATTCATCGCCTGCCGAACACGTTCGAGCAGTTGCACCAGCTCGGGAAGTTGGTCACCCATTGAAACGGGCATTTCCTCCGCAGGGTGACCTGTGAGCACACCTACAGACATATTCTTGTCAATTAGCTTCCTCGCCGAACTCCTCCTTTCAAAGGAGTTCGCTCAAGCACTTACTATAAATGCCGCGACGAAGCCTCTGATTCTCCTTCATGGAGCTAGACAGCTCGGCCCGAACACCCTTTAGCTCTTCTCCTAGCTGGGTGTGGGCATCCTGGAGTTTGTTCCTCTCCTGCTGCACCTTCGTAAGCACCCTCTCGCCGGCCTTCAGTTGGCGCAGTAGTTGTTGCTTGTCCGGATCAAGTCCGGCAACATCTGCAATATCATTGTCAGACTTATACATACGCCGCACAATGCTTATCTTTTTCCAAATAATGTGTTACCAGAGGGGGTCTCTGTGCCTCCCTCAGCGGCAGCTAGTGCGGCCTCAAGTTGGGCCTTGCACTCTTGTAGCTCCTGGGACAATTGGGTATTCTTCTCTGTAAGATCCTGCATATCAAATGATCCTTAAATTAGTTACTCTAACTACTTTAAGTCTCGGGGGCTACTGGTACATACAACTATTAAAATCTCTTACTCGTATGTCTTTTACATACTGCTCTGTGGCTCTGGTCAAACCATCTTGAGCGACACGGAGGTGCGCGTCTCCCGCGTTAAAGGCATTCAAGGCCTCACGGGAGAAGCACGCGTCACGAAAAACTGTCCGGCGGCGCCTATGGTTCATGGCGCTCTCCACCTCAGACCTAGTGGAGGATAGCATGTCGGCATCCTCCGTTGGAGGAGTATCCGGCTCGCGCCTTGCGCTCGCCTCCCCCTCCGGACCAGGTGTTGGAGCCTGGCTGGCAGAGGCTTGGTTGGCAACCTCTCCGCCCACAGTCCAGCGAGCGCTCTTTCTCCTGAAAAAGTTATGAGCATTAATACACTTCCTAGGGACTTCGTCCTAAAGGATGGTCGCAAGCTATACCATTGCGGTGACGTTTCGATTCGTACCGCACCCCTCTTCCACCTGCGGGGATGGACTGACCTCTGTTGGTCAGCCGCCGCGGGTTCGGCTTCCCGCCTTGAAGGCACCTCCTACAAGACACCGTTGTTGACGGTGGTCAGAAATGTGCAAGGATGGAGTAATGGTGTCAGGACTTCGGTCATAAGTACCCGGGAAGCCGGTGACAAGCCGGGGTAGTCGGCCGTAATGTCGACTAGAGCATTTTCCATGCTGAGTTGGTGGAACACCCCGTCAATTAGCTCCACCTGTATGTCCGGATCCTCTTCGGAGGCCGGATCAAGGGATCTTCCCGGATCCTCGGGTTGTGGGGCCGGACTATGTATGCTCTCCACAGTCCGGCGCAGTTCCTGCGTCAAAACCATAAAATAAGGTACTTAACTTTGAAAGCGTGGGTCGGATAAATAAATGTCCGCTTACCCAGCTCCGAGGGTTATTCATGGAGAACCTATTCAATGGGCTCGTCTGGAGGAAGTCCTCCTCTCCCCCTTGTACAGGCCGGACAGAATCTTCACCAGATCTTCGGCCGATTCCGGCCCTTTGCGGCCATGACGGGTGGCATCATTCTCCCCGTTGAAATCCCACATGGGGTGGCCCCTGTATTGCAGTGGCTGCACCCCCCGCATAATGCACGTGGCCATGACTCCAATCATGGTCAATCCGGAATGGGCCAGCAACCTTATCCGGCCCATCAAATAATGGACGCCCTTGTCTTCCTCCAGTTGAGGGCTCCGCGGGCACCAACTTAGGCATTTCTTCAGAGGGGCATTGCTAAACTCCGGGAGGCCGATCCGTACTGGGTCCGACAGTGGAGCGTCTTCTACATAAAACCATTCCGAAGGCCATTCTTCGGACACCTTCTTAGGGGTTTCGGATAGATATCCGGTCCCGGCGATGCGCCATATTTTGGCACCGCCCACTTGATATATTGACCCCTCGTGAGAATGGGGTACGAGGAAGAATAGCCTCTTCCACAGCGCAAAATGGGGCTCGATGCCCAGGAATAGCTCACAAAGAGCTACGAAACCCGCGATATGTAGAATAGAGGCGGGCGTTAGGTGATGGAGCTGGAGTTCGTAGAACTCCAGAAGCCCGCGGAGGAACGGATGTACAGGAAATCCAAGCCCCCTTATTAGATAGGGGACGAAGCATACCCGCTCCCCTTTAGAGGGACTAGGGGTGGCCTCCGCTTGATTCCCACCTTTGTAGGTGGCCAGCCCGGCTCGAACCGGGACCATAAAGGCCGGAGGAAGATATCCTTCCGCTTGGAGCGTCACCAGCTCGTTGTGCGGAACAGAACATCTCCTCCAATCTCCCGGCGGAGGGCTAGGAGCGCGAGAGGAGGAGCCGCGTCGACGGTCCATGATGGAATGGATTTTTGGTCAGAAGCACTCCGATGAGTACTCGCGGAAGGAAGATGGTGTGATTTGGATCTGGATTCCTGCCTCTCTTATAGGCAGATTATTTGCACGGCTAGGGGGTAAAACATAAAAGATACCCTGGCTTTTCGCATTCGTGCGACGCGTGGAAGAAGGCCATTATTGGGCGTGGAAGCCAAGGAGTGCAACATCTGTAAGGGAGCCGGACACTGTTCGGCAGGTACATGGAATTTGAAGGAGAACCCGCCTTGCAACGCCGAAGACAATATATGCGCTGGACTCATCGTCATTGAAGCCTGGTTCGGGGGCTACTAGGGAGTCCTGGACTAGGGGGTGTCCGGATAGCCGGACTATCATCATCGGCCGGACTCCACGACTATGAAGATACAAGATTGAAGACTTCGTCCCGTGTCCGGATGGGACTTTCCTTGGCGTGGAAGGCAAGCTTGGCGATACGGATATGTAGATCTCCTACCATTGTAACCGACTTTGTGTAACCCTAGCCCTCTCCGGTGTCTATATAAACCGGATGGCTTTAGTCCATAGGACGAACAACAATCATACCATAGGCTAGCTTCTAGGGTTTAGCCTCCTTGATCTCGTGGTAGATCCACTCTTGTAACACACATCATCAATATTAATCAAGCAGGACGTAGCGTTTTACCTCCATCAAGAGGGCCCGAACCTGGGTAAAACATCATGTCCCTTGTCTCCTGTTACCATCCGCCTAGACGCACAGTTCGGGACCCCCTACCCGAGATCCGCCGGTTTTGACACCGACATTGGTGCTTTCATTGAGAGTTCCTCTGTGCCGTCGCGATCAGGAAGGATGCCTCTTCCCGTCTTTAAAGACGGAACCATCACCAAAGGAGCTTTGGCCGCCGGCCACACTATCCGGCTAGGTGGTTTTCTCATGACCACCTGTTCGGCCACCACATCGACGATGACCTCTCGGGTCATCGGAAGCAATCTTCACGTCAGCTTGGAATTCGCCGAGCAGCTGGATCCGATGGAGCTCTCTTCTGTAAACGAACTCCTGAACCGCATTGCTGCCCTGGGGGTCGCCACAGACTACAATCAGATTAGGCTTAAAACCGATCTGAGAGAGATTAACTCTCCCCAGGTTACCCACCACGTCGTGGTGGTAGAGGAACAAAGCGGCAATTCTTCTTCTGTACTAAAAACTAGTTATGTCCGGACTCCTGAACCCTCCATGCCGGATTCCCGCGGAGGGACGGATGTCGATCAAGCACTGAACCTAAAGTCAGGCATCGGACCAGACTTGTTGGACAACGTCCAGCAATCCAAGTTTCCAAATTCGGAAACTTTTCGGCCCTTGAGCCTCGAGACAGGTAGGGTTCCGGACTCGATTCCACCCACCCACCCAGACATATGCGATCTATCTCAAATCCGGCAAGAGCCCGCTGAAACAGTACATCATTACTGGGCCAGATTCCTCCTGGTCATGGACAGGACAAAGGACTGCCGTGAGGAAAAAGCAATTTCAATTTTCTACAATAATTGCACGGACGAGGGAATCTTGAACGTCGTCAGTCGTCGTGAACTTACACGCTTCTCTGATCTGGCGTCCATAGTACGAAAGTACTGTGCGATGGAAAGTTTCCGGAAAACCGAAACTAAGTTACTAGTGGGCCAGCCACCCGAGATCCGCCGGCTTTGACACCGACACCCGTAGTACTTACTCAGGTACTAGTGGGCCAGCCAAATAACAACCTGCTTAATAAAGGCCCATTTACGGCCCAAAGCCAGATCTGGCCCGTTAATTGTTTGCTGAATATCTGGGCCCATTCACGGCCTGAAGCCAGATCTGGCCCGTTAATTGTTCGCTGAATATTTGGGCCCAATTACAGCCCAGTGACTTTCGGCCTGTTAGAGGCCTGATGTAGACATGGGCCCATTTCAGCCCGATGTGACTTTCGGCCTAGGAATGGCCCGTGCTGCCCATGGGCCCTATATGGTTCAACGGGACATCGGGACCACTAATGGCCCGTGATAAAGGTGGCAACAGTTAAGCCCAACGTGACTTTGGGCCTGTTAAAGGCATGTCACATAATTCGGCCTATTGATACTTGTAATAAGGTTTCGGCCTCTTAAAGGCCCATGATATCAGTGGGCCAACTAAGGCCCGAGATATGTTTCGGCCTGGTAACGGCCCTTGAGCTAACTGGGCCCAAAATGGCCCGATATACATTTCAGCCTGCTGAAGGCCCATCCACAACTAGTGAAAATTGAGGCCCAGCATGCATTTCGGCCTCCTAAAGGCCCATGGTTTGATCTGGGCCATAACAGGCCAGTACAATATTCAGCCTGTTAATGGCCCAACGCTACCTGGGCCAAACTAAGCGCTGGGTAACAAAAGGCCCAACTAAAATATAGGTCGGTGTAAGTTGTGGGCCTGGCGCAAAGTGTGAAGGCCCCAATCATTCAGGCCCAAGAAAGACGCAGGCCGGCCCAATTGTGTCCCGCTAAAAACCAGGCCCGTTAGAGTCGAATGTTTCGGCCCGGTCAACTACATCTGATGTTTTTCCAGATAGCGAATGATGGCAGTAACTAGTAGGAATTAAGAACAAACCTACTCTATACAATAAAGAAATTACAACATAGTAACTAAGAATAAACCTACATTAGACAATAAAGGATTTAAGGTATATTACATCCACTGGGCATCGAAGTTTGCCACCAGTGATCATAAAGCGCAATGAAGAAGCAGATTACAAAAACTGGGCGCCATTGCAGCGTAACAAAATAATACTGAACCGAGACCACTTCCAAGACAGTTCAAGAAAGGTTAGCCTTGCGGGGGAACTGTTGTGCAAGCTGCTGAGCAAGGCTGTGAGACCGGCCTAGTATGTCGGTCATAGCTTCCAGGTGTATCTGTTTAGTGATGAGGTTCTCATTGGTGTTCTCCGCAATCTTTCTTAGAGATAGGACTTCAAGTCGAAGTTGAGTTGTAGAATGCCTTTCTGCTAGAACATGGGACTGAAGAAGTCTAACTGATTCAGTCAACAAATTATGTGAGCTTGTCTGACTGCTAGTCTCAAGTAACTTGAACACTACATCAAGACAAGACTTTGGGGTTGTCTCGCTATCTTCAAGAT
The DNA here is from genome assembly GCA_963921465.1 of Triticum timopheevii. Lineage (NCBI taxonomy): Eukaryota > Viridiplantae > Streptophyta > Magnoliopsida > Poales > Poaceae > Triticum > Triticum timopheevii. Next base: position 558,487,441 of record OY997264.1, on the reverse strand, counting down.
GTTTTGCCTTCTTTGTTGCAATATATGTTGGGTTTGTCTCATAGCCTTCAGCAGACTTGTGCATGCCATCAGGCATATCACCCTGAAACAAAGCAGAGAGATGACAGGTTTTGCACGCGTATAAACAAAGATGATAACTGTGCTGTCAATTCAATCCAATTTCAAATTAGAAAATAAAGAGTAAGTTCGAAATATCAATAGCATAATTTCGCATTGTTCATAATTCGGGGAGCTTCACCACACTACTGGATTACCAAAATAACAAGCATAGATGAAGGGAAAAGAAAATCATTGTATCTATTTTGGTTAATGTGCATGGCATGTTGTTCATATCATCAGCCACATCAGTAAGATAAAACGGGAGATGACAAGGTGAAAACGTGGGCTGCTTCACCACACACTGGATTATAGATCCACAAAAACAAGCATACATATAGGGTCTATTGAGTAATGTGCATGGTATGAATAAGGAATTTGGTTTTACAAGTAAAACTTAGAACTTACGGTTCTTGTCAACATGCATTTTGGTAGAAACAGCAAACTAAACAACAGTAAACGATAGGGAGTATGAGCAAATTAAATAGCAGTTGAGGATAAAGGCTTTAGAAGGACTGACTTACATCAACAGTTAACACCGGCTTTATAATGCCCTTCTCCATGTCAAGGGAAGGACAACTCAAGAATTTCAGCATAGAATCTTCTTCATAAGCATTGCCTGTACTCTACATTTTGTAGAGAGTAATTATAGATATGATAATGCTGGAAGGGATAGAGGATAATGAAGATAAGATGCAGATTGATGCTACATAATCAACTACCAATCCCTGGAAGTACAAGCGTTACAGGACAAAATGTACTGACAAGACGCTACACTTCTACACTGGCATTGTCTGTGTATTCTACTTGTTGGTAAGATTAAATATAGATCTGATCTTTTTTAGTAAATGGTGGGCGAGGGAGATAAGATGCAAAATGCTACACAATGAACCAATCCCTCTTCCCATAATACAAGAGTGTTTTGAACACTGGTGTACGGTACAAAACATTCTTATATTATGGGACGGAGGGAGTAGCTGTTAATGTAAGTGCAGTGATAGACGACATTCAGTCCTTACAAGGGGACTGCAGAGCTAAACCTCTTCAAAAGCATTGGGTTGATTCTAAATTTATGTAAGAGTCCATACGGATCTTATAATGTCCACCAAATGGACGATTACAAGGCTAACATGTGCAGTGATGCTACATAATAAAACAGCTATGAAAGTAAGTATGGTCATATAGGGCAAGATGTACTCACAAGAGCAATGAAGTGTGCAGTATAGTTGCGAGATTCTGTGGTCCCTTGAGAACAAATATTCTTCCGCTAACAATTTTCATACAAGTGAGACATTAAGGCAAATGCAGAAATGTAGTTCAAATTGTGATGTGATATCATAGACAGTACCTTACGCTGTAGCCGAGACCAATGTGTAACAAGATTATTCTAGTCACCGTCAGATAAATGTAGCACCGGAGACTTCACAGAAATTTTGTTTAGAGGCTTGCCATCGAAGTGCGCTTGCCTCAGGTAGGAACGATAATTCATCAACGAGTGCTTGAAAAGCGCAACCAACCCTTGCTCGTCTTCACTATCCAGTTTGCTCCTCGCCTATTTAAAAGAATGAAATCTTGTGTCTTCTGTCAGCAAAAAACATATGCAGTAATGACCATGAATAACATTAGTACATTACTTACGCGTAAGTTGCGGAGGAAGACTGGAAGTTGTTCTGTGTCTGCGGTATAATCTTTCCATGAAGGAAAGATGCGTACAAAGTTCCTGACAACAATATAAGATTCGTCTTCTAAACTGGGAAGAAATGGAACAGGGGTCCTATTTGCTGCAATTGGGGCTCTCTCTGGTTCGAAAAGGGATTTGGCAACTGGATTTGGTGTACTCTTTGCTGGAATGGGGCATTTGCATCGTAGAGCTGGTGCTGTGTCAACAGGCATAATCATATTGTTTGCTGCAGTTGGGGTCTGCTGAGTTGGGGCATCAGAAATGACCAGTGTAGTAGGGCTAGAGTCTGCTATAGTTGGGGTGTTTTGTGGGTCAGGTGATATTGCAACTACACCTAATGGGCTATTTGATTTATCAGGTGCCACTACCTTTTCCAAATACTTTTCTTGTGCTCCTCCACGATCAGCAATCGCCCTCTTCCTTTTGAACGTATGATACACAAGAACAACATTTGAATGGATAAATATGGTATGATGACAGATGGAATATGCACTGAAAATGGATAGGCAGGGTGTATTCACATACATGATGTGTAAACTAAGCTAATGGCAGTTCAACAAAGTAGAAGCAATGCAAAGCATCAGTTGCAAGATATGTGCGGCCAATGTAACCTTGGAAAGTTAGAGCAAGCACCTTGATGGGTGAATAAGATAGGGCATCTTCCTCTGTCTCCTCCACTAGGGAGCTACATTGCCTTAGGTCTCCCTCTAGCTCAGAATCACTATTAGGATCATATTTTGAGCATGAATCTGTAGGTGGAGAGCGCTTGCATTGCATTGCATCCAGACTTGATTTCAGTCCCTTGATGCCAAGTTTGACATCCATGGCATTGTTCTGCTTTATTCTTTTCATGCGCGCAAGCTCATAATCATTATGATGTTGTTCAGAATCTGAGATTCATGAAAACACAAAAGGTAGTCAGATTATCTATGGAATGCATTGCGGATTCAACTCAAAGAGTGTCTCCCTATAAACCCCTGCATATGCAAAGTTCACCCCCCAACCATGCTGACCAGACCACACATAGAAATACAAACCCCTTATGTCTCTATAATAGGCAGACACACATTTCAAAACTAAAGTAGGAACATTAGAATCATATGAAATTCGTATTTGAACAAATAAACTAAGGAATTATGAGTGGCATAATGTTTAGCTTCAAGGGTGGAGTGTTGGTAGTGCGACACAAAGTGAGTAGGCAGATTGTATTCCATGTAAAAGATCGAAACCTATGTAAAAGCTGGAAATGACACTTTCTTTCTATAAAATGCAGCGTTCGTTGCCCACATTTGATGGAAGAGATCACATAGAGAAATACTATTTACTCATGTCTACGGTTCCAATATTTAGAAATAGGGTGGTCCACCCTAAAAGAATATTGACAACAAATATGACAAGGCAAGCATAGATGTAGTGAATCAATCATTTACTTGTGAGCTTACTAGGACAAGTATGCAGAATTGTAACTGCAGTAAGAGACCGTCCAAAATATGAATCAAGAAGTTTGTCTAGCACTTATTGTTTGCAACTAATCGACGTGAATAATTGGATATTATATCGAATGAGTAAGAAAGACAAGTAAAATTGTCAACAAACCTGGCTTGCAGTAGTAATCTGGGTCAATGTCACTACGGCCAACAATCCAAAATGACTAGTGTCTGTTCCGAGGGCCGGAATTTTGAAAACCATGTGAACTTTACAAGTACTAAAGATTATCGAAATACATATGAACCATTAAGTGTAGGTAGCACTGAGCACACAACAAACCCTAATGACAGTCCTGCCTAATGAGTAATGAATCAATTAGAAAATGGGTGATGAGGACTGGCTGCTGAGTGTTGAGGACATATCTCAGGATAAATTGGGTTGGCTTGGTGGGTGTTGCATGCCTGAGCCCTGAATGGACTGGGAAGGTAGGCATGGCGGCGCGAACGGGCAGCGGTGACGCTGTTGGGCGAGCGTCTCCTGACCTCCTGTTAGTTCGGCGTCTCCTCCTAGAGTCATGCCATCCGGGGACGGTAAGTCGCCGGCGAGGCAGGCGACTGGGGGCGAGTTCGGAAGCGCGCAGCAGAATAGAGGGGAATCGGGGCCTGGTACGACCCAAAATCCCAGGGTGGGTCGGCCCACCGTGGGCACCCTATGGAGATACACACCCGAGCGGCGAACATGCATTTAGGAACATTTAGCTGACCAATTAAACAACTCTATTTTAATAATATCAGATTCGTATTTGAACAACTAAGCTTGTTTAGCTTGATGGGTGGAGCAGTGCTATTATGACACGAAGCACGTATTTTGATCGTATAGTGATCATAAAAGGGGGAAACTATGATCAATTAAACCCTAAGCATGATCAATTAAACTGTATTATGACTGTGCCATGGTAGATTTGAAGCTGCAAACCGGAGAAATGATATTTAGCATCCATTGTTTGCTTTGAACTAAGAACTAAATTCTAAGAGCTGAAAAGAAAGTAGAGTAACCAAGTTAAGATCTATTTTGTGGTTGAGATCAAAAAGTTGAGGAGATATGAAGTACAACCTCTCTTTCGGCGCCATGTAGGCATCGGGGGTGCGATGGCTGTCGGTGGCGTTGAAGCAGATCTGCGATGGTAGACGGGTACATCTAAGGATAAGTCCCATTGGTGGAAGATAAGGTCGTGTGAGCGGCCCCAGCAAAGAGGACGACAACGCCGATGAAGCGAGAGGACATGATGCAAGGCTATTGGTCCGTCGCCGTGGATGAGAAGCACCCATCTCTAGCAGTGGACAATGCGGTCTTGGTAGGTGCTCCGGCATGGTGGAGGACTGTGGCGATGGATGTGGTGGAGGACGGCGGCGATGGATGGGGTGGAGGACGGCGACGATGGATGGGGTGGCGGACGGAGGCTCGTGTGGGGATGGTGTTCTAGCATGGACGGTGTATGAATGGCAAAATGTAGGGAGAGGTATGGGGAACCATGTTTTTGGGACGAACTTGTCTGAAATATGGGAAAGTTACGAACTTAGCCCCCGTTTAAAACTTGGACGTCTCGTCGGTTGGGGATAGGACGGTAATCCCGCATCTCGCCAATATTTGCCCAGAGCGATTTCGGGCGAGGAGAGGGTGGTTGGCGCCCATGGTTGGCGCCCACGGTTGTACGAATGGGGCTGACACGTACGGCAGTTGTGTCACGTCTGAGTGAAGTTACAAACCTGCCCCTATTGAAAATGTTTGCCTACATCGATTTTTGCCGAGTTGAGTTTCTTTTGCCGCCCAGCGTGTACGAATGGGGAAATGGAGGGAGAAACAGAGGTCTTTCGGATGAGCTTGAATCAAATGTGTTTTGCCGCCCATGCTTGGCGCCCACCGTGTCGGAATGGGCTCAGAGGCAGTCGTGTCACGTCTAATTGAAGTTACTAGCCTACCCCTATTCAGAGCAGTGGAAATCGGGCCGATGGATTGTCCGTGTAATGGGTAGACAGTAATTTCCATCTCCCAAACAATTGGCTTCGAGCAGCCGACGTGGGAGTGGACATTTTGCCGCTTCTTTCAAATTTTGGGACAATAGGCATCCACGTTTACCCTGGCAACTAAATTCGAATCCATTTTGTATACCTATACAAATCTTTATAAATCATTCTATGTCTTTTTATATATCTTCAAAAGGACGACAAAGATGTATTCCACTGTCATATATGAATATGGTTTACAAATGCCGATACTCAAATTCAGAAGCTAGAATCCAGTTTAAGGTGAATTCGAATATTTGGAACACTTCGTGTCCAACTCAAATGTCACACGCAACACAATGTGTACTCCCATTTAGATATGTACACAAGTGATGTATCAAGATTCAAATACCGAGTCAATCAACCAAGAATGTACAGAACTAACAGACATATAAACACGTATAGAGTATATGGATCAATAATATCAACTAACATACATAAGCCAGGTCGTTGTATTTTTTTTGCTACAACAGCATCCCTTTTTTAGCCAAGCTACTACAGCATGTTGGCCCTTTCCAATGCGTGCCACTTATGGTCCATCTATACTACTATTATTGCTGAATGCACATTCAGCCCAATTGGCATATTTGTAGGTCTGGCATAGCAATCAAAATGAACTGTCTCCGAATGTCGGGGAAACTGATCCACGAACACCTATGGGACCGGCGGACCGAGCCCCTTTCGGTTCGGCGGAGGGCGGAGGTCGCACGAAGAGCGGATCGAGGCAGTGCACACGAGCAGTTTACCCAGCTTCGGAGCTCTCCGGAGAGATAATACTCCTACTGCTGTATCTGAGTGTATATTGGGTTCTTGCTCAGGAGCGATCAACGCTACCAAACCGAGCGTGGGAGTGTTTCTAGCTTTCGAATGAGTCGAACCCCTTCTACGTTGCGCATGGTCCTCCTTTTATACGCTCAAGGGGTCACAAACAGGTGGCAACACAGACAGAAAGGGTAAAAATGGAAAAAGAATGCGGTAGGTACAGCTACCTATACTGTAGACACAGTGTATCATACCTAACTCTGACGGCAGGGGACAAGGGCATTTAATGCCCGTCTGTGTCGCCCAAACAGTGCAAACAGAGACCGTCAGGGGCGCCAGCGATCGCCACGATGGCCTTCTCGTCAGCGCCGCTTGCCACCGTGCACCCCTGGCTGCACAGCATCCCGCCACGCGTGCCCGGGAAGGCCCCTGAGCGACACGTGGGTGGATGTGCTGGAGCGCGAGTGCGGTGTGGCCGCTTGCCGCGGCCGTTGTCTTGTCGGGCCCGGGAGCTTGTCGCTCACCGGGCCTTGCCGGGATGCATGGCGCGTCACGGCAGGCTTTCTTGAGACGCCTTGGTTGGCCTTCCCAGCAAGCTCCTCTTGCCGGGGTCTTGTCCCCTTGGTTTGAATACTTTGTTCTTGAATGGCTTCCCGGCAAGCTCCTCTTGCCGGGGTCTTGTCTTCTGAGGAGCCACAAAGGATCTTGGCGGTGACCTGGCGAGCCTTGACGCGGGGTGCTGCAACTGCCCGTGCACAAGTTCGGGATACTAGGGTACCCCTACTCTAGTACACCGACAGGAGCCCTCGGGCCTGGGCCACACACGGTGCCGAACGCTGTTGGGCCAGGCCCAAAACAGGGCACGGGCACACGCGGCCTGGGTCGTGCCGTTTCCTACTCCGCATCCACCGCGCCCTCCCCAAACGGATGCGTTGAATGTGGCGTCGTGGGAGAGATCGTGGGTGGTTTCTTTATTCAGAAAAAGCGTAACGTTCGCCCCCTCCCTCTTTATAAGCAGAGGAAACAGAGGCAGTCGCCCACCTCGCCGGTTACTACTCCAAAATCTCCGCCGCTCCCCCCTTTGAGAGAGAGAGAGCAGCGCTCCGCACCTCACCACCGTCGTCGCCACCAACGCCGTCGATCTCCTCCACCACCTTTGCCATGGCTCCGAAGACCGGGAAGGTCGCGAAGTCGGCCGAGGCGCTGCGGCTCAAGGCGCTGCGAAAGGAGCGGGCCACTTTCCCCACCGAGCTCGACGCGGTGGGGCTGAGGCAGTGGTTCTACCTCTTCTGGTCGACGGAGACGCGTGCGCATCCGCGCACGAAGGTACTCTCCGCCGCTGCTTCGAAACGGGCTCCATACGGGTATCCCTTCTTCCCGCTGTTCTTCTACTGCGGCCTCTGTCCGCCCTTCTCGGAGTTTTTCTGCGACATCATGAACACCTACGGGTTTCATCTCCTTGACTTCACCCCCAACGCCGTTCTGACCATGTCCGTTTTCGCACAACTCTGCGAAAACTTTGTCGGAGTCCACCCAAACGTAGCCCTTTTCCGCCATTACTTCATGCCTCGGGTCGAGAGAGGAGAGCCACTTTCCGGCGGGATCGCCTGGATCTCGAGGGTCGGCAAGAAGGAGGCGTATCTGGAGGGGGAGCTCCGTAGCAAGTGGGAGGAGTGGAGAGCTGAGTGGTGTTGGATCATGGAGGAGGACCCGCAGCCATTCACCGCCCTGCGCCAAGTCCCAGTAGTGCACGGCAACGATTGGAGCAGCTTGGCCTCGGAGGACGCTAGGCTGAAGATCGCTGTCACCAGAATCCTCCGCCTTAGGCTTGCCGGGCTGACTGTGGGTGCCGTAGGCGCAGACTTTCTCCGCCGCCGCATTGCCCCCCTGCAAGAGAGGAGGAGACCCGCTTGGGAGTTTGGCGGTCTGGCAGATATCATGAGGCTGCGCCCGGGCCTCAATTTTAACTTCACTGTGCTGGAGTTGGACGCAATGCTCAAGGAGCTTTTCAAGCACGACCCCCAACATCCAGAATGGTTCAGGCTGCCGGCGGGGGTCGTCCCGCTGTGCAACAATTCTTCCCTCGACCGCATCCGCGCGATGATGCCGCTGTGCGACTCGCACGGTCTTGTCCCGACGTGGCAAGAGCCAGCGGACGACGTTGTGCAGCAGTTCTTCGACGGACTGGTGGAGGTGGCGGTCCACGCCGACGAGCAGAAGAGCCTCACCCGCGACACTACCGAGGAGGAGATGCGAAGCATCGCCACCAGGGCGGAAGAGGCGGCGGCAGCCTCTGCCGCGGGTGAGTTCGGGTTCACCGTGGAAGAGGCAGAGGCAGAGGCGGTGGCAAGCCTTGCCGAGCGAGAGTGGATTGATGGCGAGGAAGAGCTTGCCGTGCCTGACGCCGAGTCGAGCAAGCCCGCCGAGGGTGCGAGCGGCCCGCCGTCTCCAGACCACTTGCCACAGGCGGAGCCCACAGCGTAGCCCCAAGCTCAACCAAGAAGGCGCCTTCGCAGGGGCGGGGACGCAGCGGGGCGGCAAAGGAGTCAGCAGCCGATGCGCCGCGCGACACGCTCCACCGCGACAAGCGATGTTGCCGCGGGAGCGCCTCGTACCGCTGCGACAACTGGAGCATGGTCTTCCCAGGCCGCCGCCACTGCGCCCGCCAAGCGGACAAGGGATCCTACTCCTCAGCCTCGTCGCGCCGTAGGTGGGCCGGACTTCGACCTCTCCGCGCTCAGCTCCGACGAGGAGGAAGAAGAGTAAGACTTTTCTGCTGTACTTGTAGTTCTTTGATTTTGTTGCTTTGCCTTGTATCTGATCTGCTTCGATCTGAACCTGTTCCTTTTCAGGACGTTGGCTCAAAGAGTGGCGAAGAGGGCCAAAGTCCCGATGGTGATCATTGAGGACGAGCCTACCGAAGCAACAGGGGGGCGCCCGAGACCACCTTGCCGGACCCGACAACTACTCCGCGAAGCAGCCCCCAGCGCAGCCCCCAGCGTAAGTACATGGTTTACTTTCTGCTTTTGGGCGCGCACGGGTGCTCTTTTCTTTGCTGATATCCGAATGTTGGTTTGTTTGTGCAGGAGCAGAACTGTCTCACCAGGAGGGCTCGGAAACCGCCTCCGATGTGCCATCTGCTTCCACCACACCGCCAAGGGAGGATTCCCCGGCAAGGGAGCGTTCTCCGGCAAGGGAGCAATCTCCGGCAAGGGAGGAGTCTCCGGCAAGGGGCAGCGCTAGTGACCCCTCGGTGGTGGAGCCCATGACCATGGATCCCAGTGCAGGTAATCTCTTGCCCGAAGCCTCCCTTGTGTTCTTCTGCTGATTTTTCTTTTCGAATGCTTGTTTGACTTCTCCTTCTTCTCCGTTCGTCAGATCCACCCTCCACGGAGCCGATGGAGACCGAGGCGGGCGGCGAGGAGAACACGCGCGGCAATACTGATGATGCCGCGGCCACTGAAGAAGGAGCTGGTGCTGATGCGCCCGCCGGCGAAGAGGCCGCCAAGGCTGCTGCCGCGGAAGCTGGCGAGGGATCCGGCTTTCGCACTGACGGCCCTGAGGCCGCAGGAGCGCCTGGCGCTGCACCGACCGCCGATCCCTCCGCTGCTGCCGCAGCACCAGGCTCCGAGGAGCCCCAGCCCAACGCCTATCTGAAGGCCGGCGAGGGCATTTTCATCAAGCTCCCCTGGGCGTCAAGCTCCAGGGCGCCGGTTGAAGGAGAAACCCTGGATGGGGAGGTGCTTGCCTCTGCTGGATTGTCGATTGTCGACGCGCCGGGAAGCAGCGGCGATGAGCCTGAGGAGGAGCGGCTGCTACGGAGGCTGATGTCACTCTACCGCGCCCGCCAAGCCAAGCTGGAGTCCCGGGAAGCGCTTGTCGCGAAGGTGAGCGTGGATATTGAAGCGCGCGGAGGAGCTCCGGGGTCTCCGCCAGGAAGCTCTCCGGGCCTTGGCGGAGGAGCGGGAGCAACTTGCTGAGGAGCGGGAACTACTAGAAAAAGGGCTATAGATGGTATTGACACTAATGGCGCACCAGACAAACGGTGCGCCATTAGTATATACTAATGGCGCACCACCTTCTGATGCGCCATTAGTGTTGAAACTACTAATGGCGCACCAAGTCCACGGTGCGCCATTAGTACCAATTTTTTTTTGAACTAGTGCGCCTGTCCAAACATACTAATGGAGCATCCGCAGTTAGTGCGCCATTACTAGTTGTAACTAGTAATGGCGCACCAGCCAGAAAGTGCGCCACTAATGTTATTTTTTTATTATTATTTTTATTCCTTTTTTTGCAAAAGTACTAATGGCGCACCCTGCCACGGTGCGCCATTACTAGTTCAAACTAGTAATGGCGCACCGTGGCAGGGTGCGCCATTAGTATGTTTTTTTTTGCAAAACTACTAATGGCGCACTACCAGGGGGTGCGCCATTAGTAACCTGGATTACTAATGGCGCATTTGTTGAAGGTGCGCCATTAGTAAGTGGGCAGCAACAAGATATTTTGGACAGCCTCTCCTCCCACACTCACTTTCTCCCCACTTCATTCTCTCCACCCCCTCCTCCTTGTCTCGGGTGCCTCCTCTTTTTCACCTCATTTCCACCATAGATTCATTCAAATTAAGTGGTTAAGTTACCTTGTTTTGCTAGGTAAGTAAGGGGGGAAGCTATATTTATGTTGTTCTCCCTACAACAATGTGCACATGCACTTTTTATGGCCTTGCTAGATCTATGTATGTTCGTGGTGTTGCATATGTTTGTGGTGTTGCATATGTGTTTGTGTTTGGAGGTGTACCGGTATTTGAAATGCGATAGTTGCCAATATTTTGCCGGAATGTTGATTCATTTCCGTTTCGGCGAGAATTTTGGCATTAAGCATTCTTTTTGGTCCTATTTTTAGGGAAAGTCATGCCAAATTTTTTCTTGGTTCTAAAATATCGTTTTGCTCTACCCCGCAGGCGACCATGGTCCACACGATGACCAAAGGCATCGTGAATAGGTTTTTGAGGTCCGCGAAGGCCGAGATGCTTCAAAAGAACGAGACGGAGATAAGATGTCCGTCTCAAAGATGCAAGCTGAATAGCCTTATTGCGGACCTGGATTTTGGGCAGGTGCGGGACCACCTGCTCTTGCGTGGTTTCATGGATGGCTATCGGTGGCAAGGTGATGAAGATGACTACGAAGTCATCCATGGGGGCCGGGCAAGAAATGAGGAAGGGCAGCAAGACAACCACCGTGGCTCGGGGGGGCGAGAAGACGAAGAATCCCCAGGAGATGATCACGACGGTGATGCTGTACACAGTCATCATGTACAAGATGCAGGGCATGATGATGATGCCGGCGGAGCAGACGACGCTGGACCATCGATGGGCAGGGTGCAGGACCCTCATATTCAAGAGCTGCTTCTCAAGCAGACGGATAATGCAAGAGCTGCCGCCCAAGAGAAAGCCAAGATGGATCAACTTGAGTTAGATGCGGTTACTCCATTGTATGAAGGATGCAGGCCCGAGGATACCCGCCTGAAAGTAACGCTCATGGCTCTGGAGATGAAGGTAAAACACAAAATGACCGACGCATGCTTCGACGAGAACATGTCATTCTGGCACGAACGTCTTCCCAAGGGGAACAAGTGCCCGACCAGTTTGGAGGAGGCGAAGAAAATCGTGTGTCCTCTGGATTTACCGCACGTGAAATACCATGTGTGCATGAACAATTGCATCATTTATCGGGACGAGCACGCGGAGTCTACCATATGTCCGGTGTGCGGTGTCACTCGATACAAGAAGAGGGAGAAAGCTCCTCGAAAAGTGGTGTGGTACTTTCCGATCACTCCTCGTCTGCAGCGGTATTTCGCGGACCCTAAGGTAGCAAAGCTCCTGCGTTGGCACGCGGATAGGGAGGAGAAGAAGTGAGAAGATGACGCAAATGATCCGGAGATAGATAAAAAAGACAAGATGCTGAGTCACCCTAAGGATGCGAGCCAGTGGCAAGCGTTGAACTTCGAATACCCAGAATTTGGGAACAATCCAAGGAACATCGTGCTGGGCGCGAGCACCGATGGAGTCAATCCGTTTGGCAGCCAGAGAAGCACACATAGCACCTGGCCTGTGTTTGTGTGGATGTACAACCTTCCCCCTTGGTTGTGCATGAAGAGGAAGTACATTCACATGAGTATGCTAATTGAAGGGCCGAAACAACCAGGGAACGACATCAATCTGTATCTGAGGCTGCTGAAAGAGGAGCTTGACACGCTGTGGAAAACGCCAGCCAATACGTGGGACGCTGCAGAGAAAGAATATTTCCCTATGAGAGCCGCACTGCTCACGACGGTGCACGACTATCTCGGTTACAGATATCTTGCGGGGCAGGTAGTCCATGGATTTTCTGGATGCGTAAGGTGCATGGATGACACAACGTATCGCCAGCTAGATAGAGATCCCGGGTCTTCGAAAACCGTGTTCATGGGACATCGAAGGTGGCTTCGCGATGATGACCCATGGAGGAAACGCAAGGATCTGTTTGATGGTGAAACCGAACCCCGAAAACGCCCGTGTACGAGGAGCGGCGAGGAAATAGACAAGCTGTTGAAAAATTGGAAAGACTGCCCACTGCCGGGAAAGAAGCAAAAGGCACCAGAGCCGGGAAAGAAGCGAAAGGCGCCAGAGCCGCTGCCGAAGGTATGGAAAACGAGGTCTGTTTTCTGGGACTTGCCGTACTGGAAGATCCACCGTGTGCCTCACAGCCTTGATGTCATGCATATCACGAAGAACGTGTGCGAGAGTCTGCTTGGTACCCTGCTCAACATGCCAGAGAGGACCAAAGATGGGCCGAAAGCAAGGGCAGACTTGAAATCAATGGGCATCAGGCAGGAGCTTCACGCTATATATGATGATGATGATGATGATGATGATGATGATGATGATGAGGCGAAGCAGGACACAGAAAGTCGTCGCAAAGGCAAAAAGGGCAAGAAGACCGGAAATGACTACCCTCCCGCGTGCTTCACTCTAAGTCAGGAGGAGATCGAGCAGTTTTTCACCTGCCTCCTAGGAGTAAAACTTCCTTACGGTTACGCGGGGAAGATAAGCAGATACCTAGACCCAGCGAAGCAGAAGTTCAGCGGGATGAAGTCTCACGACTGTCACGTGCTGATGACGCAGATACTTCCAGTTGCAATCCGTGGGATCATGGACGCGCACGTCCGTGAAACGCTATTTGGCCTATGCAACTTCTTCGACGTCATCTCTCGGAAGTCGATTGGCGTGAGGCAACTCAGAAGGCTACAGGAAGAGATCGTGGTGATACTATGCGAGCTTGAGATGTACTTCCCGCCCGCATTCTTCGACGTTATGGTGCATCTGCTGGTCCATATAGTGGAGGATATCATCCAACTCGGGCCGACGTTCCTGCACAGCATGATGCCGTTCGAAAGGATGAATGGTGTCATCAAAGGATATGTTCGCAACATGTCACGTCCAGAAGGAAGCATAGCCAGGGGCTTTCTGACCGAAGAGTGCATCTCCTACTGCATGAATTATCTAGGCATCGAGAACCCCGTTGGTCTGCCCGTCAACAGGCACCTCGGCAGGCTCGCTGGATGGGGTCACCGTGAGGGTTGCCGCGAAATGCATGTCGACTTCGAGGGTCGACTCGCCGACTTTGAAAGAGCAAACCTAGTCATGCTACAACACATAGACGTGGTCGATCCTTGGGTGGTAGAGCACAAAACCTTTATTAAGAAGACGTACAATGACTGAGGCCAACAGAGGACGGACGGAGATATACTCAAAGAGCACAACTCATGTTTCACGCGTTGGTTCAAGCAGAAGCTTCTGTCGTACCCTTTACATGAGGATTCTTCCGCAGAAGAACAACTCATATTCGCCTTTTCACAGGGCGCCGAGCACAACCTGATGACCTATGAGGCATACGATATCAACGGCTACACATTCTACACCGAGGCCAAGGACATGAAGAGCGATGGTTATCAGAACTCCGGGGTAACGATGGAATCCTACACCGGTAACGACAAGGACAGATACTACGGAAGGATCGAGGAGATCTGGGAGCTGAGCTACGCTGGAGAGAAGGTCCCGATGTTCCATGTCAGATGGGCCAAGAACGTCATAAAAGAAGACCGGTATTTCACCACCATGGTTATACCCGAAGCCAAATCCAAGACTGCGGGCGCAAACGTCACCGCAAAAAATGAGCCATGGGTACTGGCTTCCCAAGTGGACCAATGCTTCTTCATTACCGACCCGCCAAAGCCCAGTCGTGTTGTCGTGAGGAGAGTCAAAAGGAAGATCATCAGAATGGATGGAGTAGCCAATGAGCAAGACTTCGACAAGTACGGCGACCTGAGGATCGAACATGACGACGATGATGAAGTAGCAGCATACACCACAAGAAGAAGCAGGACCACCCTACCTAAAGGACGTCCGTTCCACAGAAGAACTCCATTTGTGAAAAAGAAGGGCAAGAAGATTGTGAACAGATAGCTAGCTAAGATCGATTGTATTTAAATCGTAGCCTTCATTTCTCGATTGTATTTCATGGGTACTTTTTGAACTATCATGAATATTTTTAAATTTCATGGACACTCGATCTCGATCCCCCTCCATCTCGATCGCTATCCCACCTCGCCAGATCCGGTCCTCCTCGCCGCCGAGCACCCCCCAGTCCACCGGCTGCCGCCGCCGACCCCCCGCACCCTCGATTCCCCTACTCAACCGCCGCCGCCGACCCCCCCGCACCCCACGCACCGTCTTATAAAAAAAATAAGTATCAAACAGCTTTTTAAATGCTACTGTCTTATAAAAAAATATTACTGTTATTATTTAAACAAGTTTGAACATATTTAAACACAAATAAGTATCAAACAGCTTTTTAAATGCTAAAAAAAATTTGTGGAGCCTGGGAGTCGAACCCAGGACCTCCTGGGGTGAGAACTGGCTGCTGACCAGTCGAGCTAGTAGAGGGGACTTGATGTGGATCAGTTCTGGTGGTACATAACCTGTTGGCTCGAGTTGAAATAAAAAAAAAACTAATGGCGCACTACGGTGAGGTGCGCCATTAGTATTGTGCCCGATCCCCCCTTCCCGCTGCCCTGACCCACTGCGTCATTGCCGCCCACGCGCCCCCGCCGCCTTCCTCTCCCCTTCCTCCCCCTCGAGCCCGCGCCGCCCCGTCCACACCACCGTCGCCAGCGCCGCCCCGACACCACCGTCGCCCCGCCGCCCTCGACGCCGCCCCGACACCAGTGCCGCCCCGTCCACACCACCGTCGCCAGCGCTGCCCCGACACCACCGTCGCCCCTCCACCCTCGACGCCGCCCCGACACCAGCGCCGCCCCGTCCACACCATCGTCGCCAGCGCCGCCCCGACACCACCGTCGCCCCGCCGCCCTCGACGCCGCCCCGACACCAGTGCCGCCCCGTCCACACCACCGTCGCCAGCGCCGCCCCGACACCACCGTCGCCCCGTCGCCCTCGACGCCGCCCCGACACCAGCGTCGCGCTGTGTACTCCGAGAAGGTCAGCCGCCCCGCCCCTCCCCTTTCCTCTCCTCCCTTCCTTCGACTCCCCCACCATGCGGAGAGAAAACTAATCCAAGCCCTTTTTGCTCCCAAGAGAAGGCCGGATCTTGGTGAATTTGGATTGGGACAGGCGGACAGCTGAGCCCTTTTTGCTCCCAAATCTATCAGAAAGGTTAGTTGTAGGAGGAGTATACATTTATTTAGTCACAATTTACCGTCCGGATCAGAACGGCTTGTGAGTGCCTACATCAATTTGTTAGTTTACTATGTTCCAGCTTAACAGTTTCGTTTGTTCAAAGTTGTGATGCTGTTAGAGTAAATTGTGATGAAGAGCATCCAGATAATTATCATTCGAGTGGCTCCAATCTTTGTGTTGTGAATCAGCGAATGTCCTTGAAGTGTGCTATCTTTCTGCTATAGAAGCCAAAGTTTCCTACTGGAATTGGAAATTGACCCTTCTATACCTATGAGCAACGGCTCTGTTCCTATCTTCATTTTGTACCAGTGTGTGTATTGTCTAGATTCTTGGCATTCATAGTATTATGCCTATAAAAACACTTGTTTGGTCAATTAAACAGGGCATTGAAAATTGATAGGGCATTTTTGTTTTCTGTTGAACCTAAGCAATTTCATACGCTTGACAAAGTTGATGCTTTATTCTTTTGCTCTGCTCTGCATGTGCTTCAGTAGTTGGTTGGTTGTTTGCATTGTCTGTTTGTGTTGTCTACTCTAGTAGGCTCATCATCCAGTCAGTGCAGTGCATGCATTAGTTATTAGGAAGTCAAGTATGATCTCTGATCTCTTCTTCATAAGGGGTTTGCTGTGTGTCTGTGCTATTCCCTGTCAGTAATTGATTTCAACACAAGACAGTGCCACATACTCTAATTACCTGGAACTTGCAGTATAAAAACAGAACCTTAATCAGCATGATCCTCTGACCTTAGAAGCAAAATAATCGATCTGACTGCTAGGAATCAGATGTATGTTTTTTAGCATCCCATCAGACTAGTTATGCCTCGTACGATTTGTTTCATCTCATATATGTTGAATATAATGCCAGAAAAGGTGCTTGGGTTAGTCTATTAACTAAAAAAGTTCAGATTCAGAGACCTGTAATTTCTACTTTTATGCCTCTGTTACTCCAGTCAAAATTTTATGTTTGATGCCCATGGTAGTTGAGCTCTCACCTCACCTCACGCAGCATGCATGATGCCACAATGTCTAGTACGTACTGCCAAGCAACTGGCAAATAATTATAGCTTAGAATAAATAAATCTGATGTAAGATAAGCATGGCATGAGCTTTAATTAAATAGCATAATACACGTTGGTAGTCCATCTCTCTCAAAAAAATACATGTTGGTAGCAGATGATAGATACCAATCCATTGGATCATCAGACATATTAAAGTCTTTTTTTGAGCCCTTATTAGCTACTCACACTGTTTGCCCCGCGGTTTCTCTGTCATGGCTACCAAGTGATTGACGGTGGGCTAGAAAAATAAAACCACCAAACTATCAGTAAAAGATGTGAACCAACATCTTTCATTGTTATGCATATCAAACACCAAGGGTTATTTTCACTTAAAGTTTTAGAATGGGTGCATTACAATTCAGTCTGATATCTAATAAGACACTCTGGGCTGATATAATTATGGAACAGAACCAACCATGATAAATAAAAGGTGATGTTGTCTATGCATTACCAAAAATGTATCTTTGTGAACAAATAAATTGGTACCAACAGCAATGCCATCTTACTGTAGAATTAGAATACATGGACATGATCAGCTCAGCTCCCAAACTGCCATTCATCACATCAATTTCCCCTTATGTAACTCCAGTCAAAATTTTATGTTGGTCTACCTAGTAGATGCCCATGGTTTGATTTTATGTTTGTTCCTATCAATACAAATGCTGAGCTATGTTCCATTTTTACTGTTCTTTGTGATAGTTTTTGCAACTTTACTTCCCATCTTAAGGCAAGCCCCATTTTTACTGTTCTTTGTTAGCAGAGCTTCTTGTTTCTAAGAACTTTGATACTATTTGGATCAAAGTTAAATGAGCACATAGATGACAAAAAAAAGTTCAGATTGTAAAATGTTCATTTTGCTGCTAGTGCCCATTTTGAGTAATTGCTTAGAGGGATGATCCTGTGTGAGCTGGTGGAGTGATTTGTTTTCTACATAAAGCTCTTTAGTCAGGCTGGTTTTCGTCAAATACACATGAAGCTTCACCAGCTCCTGTGGGTGTGGGATCCATGTGACATGTGACATTGCATCCATGTCCACCTGGGATAATGATTTTGCAGGTACCCTGAGAGGCCCTTGAGTTTGCCGGAATGTCGATTAACTTCCGTTCCGGCAAATTCAGGTACTCCATATGTCCTATTTTCAGCAAAGGTCATGCTGAAATTTTCCGTGAATTTTAGCATGACTTTGCTAAAAATAGGACATATGGGGTACTTGTGACTAATGCATGGGCCGGGGTATCGTAGTAGTTAATTAAGTAGGATCAAGTGCCCCGGCGTACTTGTGACTAATGCATGGCTTTTAGGGTGCCTCGGTGTCGATAAAAACCGAAATGATGAAAGCTTAGGCTTTTAGGGTGCCTCGGCGTCGAAAAACCCTCAATGATAAAAGCTTAGATTTTAGGATGCCTCGGTGTCGACAAACCCTAAATGATGAGACCATGATCTTGTTCCTTGACAATAACCAACTTTTTGACCAAACTTTGTTTCTATTTAGAGAGAAACATGGCCCACAACGATGAGGCCGGGGGTTCGGGCGGCAAGGCATTCTGGGAGCTGTCCCAGGAGATGGACGAACAACCTCACTTGTATGAGGCCGCCGCCTTCCCCACCGATCCTGAGACCACTGATGGTGCCGCCGAGGATGACCACACTGATGCCACCACTGATGGTGCCGCCGAGGATGCCACCACTGATGATGGCGGCGCCCGCACAGATGGCAGCCAACTGAAGAGGCAACGGAAGGACCGGCGCCCGATCGTGCTCCTCACCCTCAAGGAGGAAGTTACTGAAGTGGACTCCAACGGGTATCCAACAGCGCCCGAACGAATAGTCAAGGGGTACTCGCTTCAGCTCGGGTGCATTGTCCGGAGCACCGTCTCGATCAACACCGAGAACCTAAGGCATCCTGACCGAGGGAATTTGCGCCACCTCCTCTTCACAAAGCTGCACGAACGATACAAGTTCCCCGCTGAATTTGCAAACACAAGCCTCAAAGGGAATAAAGTGAACAATGCTGCCCTCACGAAGATGAGCAAGGCCCTGTCTACTTGGAAAAGCAATGTGAAGAGAATGATCGAGAAAGGTGAGAGTTATCAGAAGATCAAGGAGAAAAATCCTTCGATCACCGAAGATGACTACAACGACTTCAAGATCAATTGCTCGAGCACCACAAGCTCCCAATCAAGTGAGTGGGGGAAACAAATGCGGGAGCTGAACATAGGGGAACACACACTCGGTCCTGGCGGTTACAGAGTGGCGGAGCCTATATGGGACAAGGAGGAGGCGGACCGTGCCGAGCAAGGCCTACCGCCCCTCTTCAAGAAATACAGCGGTAACAAGCAGACCAGGAACTTTGTCAGGGCCCAGTACAAGAAGGACCCGAAAACAAGGCAGCTTGAGCTTGTTCTGGTAAGGAATACACCCCCGCGTAATTAGCTCCATATGGTTGCATTCTAATTAATGAAGCCAAATTTCTAAATGGTTCACATTCCTTCCGCAGGCGACTGAAAGCAGTAGCGCGGGGTCGACTAAGAGCAACCCTTGGGACACCACTCTAAATAGGGCGTTGAATGTAATGAAGAACAAGGATAAGCTCAGTAAGCCGACGTCAGCTGGTCATGTGGCCGGCAAAGGCTTGTCGACAAAATGGGGGTCATACTATACCGCTAGTGTGCGGAAGGAGAAAAAGACCAGCTCGGAAAGCCAGGTGCGAGAGGTTCAAGGACTCAAGGCACAGGTGGCGCGGATTCCGGAGATTGTCCAAGAGCAAGTGGAACAATGACTCGGAGCGACGATCACCGCCCTTGTGCCTACCTTGATCTCCGGGTTGAGTGCGTGGATTGCGGGCGGCCAACAGGGGCCGCCCCCGATTCCTAGCTTCACGGCCAGCAACTCACATAATGCGATGGCGGGGCCATTGGTGCCTCCGGCGGAGGCGGCATTGGTGTCTCCGACGCCGGCACGGGAGCTTAATGCACCCGGGTGTACGCCGGCCGGCACCTCTTCAGCAAGCGGCCCCTCCGTCAACTGCGGCGGTGCGTCGACATTAGCCGAGCTCGACGCCATCATCACGGTAACTAATTAAGCCTCTCTCGGCCGAGGACTTCATCTTCTTGCCTTTGACTGGGCATCCCTGACGCCCTACATGTTTTCGCAGGGCGCCGCCGACGCTCCGTGCACTCTCCTCCACTTCATGAACAACGAGTTGGTCGATGTCGCCAAGGACAAAATCGTTCAACCGGGCAACCCCTTGTTCCACGGTACCCAGATGCCACCCAACTTGTTTAGGGTTCAACTGGTTCGGGTGCTGCCAGGCTGCGACGACTTGTTACCTCCGATTCGACCCGTCGGGGCCGACGATGATGACGTGATGACCCTCAGCGCCTGCCTGAGCTGGCCCCTGGTTTGGCCGAAGAGCCAGATTCGTTTGGGGGCGGGGGACACCACCCCAAAGACAACACCGCCAGTCGTGCCGGTGCCAAGTCGGCCCCATGGCAAGACCGCCGTAACGGTGCCGGACATCCCTATGCCACTGGATCCAAACATGCATATGGCACAGGATCAGAACGACGACGACGACGACGATACATTTGCCAACGTCGATCAGTGCTTTGCCAATCATGGGTACGATGGCGACTTCATGGGACCTCCTTCTCAAGAACCAAACCCAACAAAAGACGTGTGCGATCTAGCTGGTACCGCGGAGAAGCCAAGTTGCAACAGGCGCCGTCTGGCGTTCAGCTCTCAGGAGATGCCTCCAGCTACCGACTTCACCGAGCCTCAGATAGGCGAGGTGCGAAATATTATCAGCCCCAACACACTCAAGAAGGCAGTCTGTGAGCAGAACTCGGTCCCATTACAGGAGAAGAAGAAGGCACGCAAAAGAAAGACTAAGAAGGGTGCGAGCCAGCCGGCACCAAGTACGATCCGTGCTCAGGACGGGCCACCTTCACTGCAGGATATCTCGAGGAGGGTGCATGTGGCGGGTAGGGCGATGCTACCGACAAATATGCTCAATGCTGCAACCGGTGCTATGCGGAGTCTGCATGACAGTGTTCTTGCTTTGGAGAAGTGGCGTCTCAGAGAGAAGGATGTGGCATACCCGGTTTTCGCGGCCAAGGTGCCAGAGGGCAAGGGCTTTGTGGATAACTCCATCGGGCGTACGATCGTCCTGCGTTTTGATGACATCCACGCTATGTTGAACCTTCATACGCTGCACTACACCTTCGTTCGGCTATTTTCGCTGAGTATGGAGATGCGGATCATTCGCGACAAGACCCTGGACATCGTGATAGTCGACCCCTTCTACATGCGTGCCAAGATCTTGGGCAGCGCTGGGGACCGGCAAGTCGCGAGTTCTTACCTCGAAGGCGTCATTCTGGCAAACCAAGATAAGGATAACTTCCTCGTGCCTTACTTTCCCGAGTAAGTCCTCCCCTCAACCGGCCCGTAACATATGAATTCTTACATTTCGATCATTTTTCTTTTAACATTCCGTGTTTTCTGCAGTGACACACGTTGCACGCTCATCCTCCTAAGCCCCAAATATTCCATGGCCACGTATTTCGACCCGGACCGTCAGTCGAATGTAGACTACACAAATGTCAAGAAGGTTCTTGATGATGTTCTCCCCGGCTACGCCAAATCTGGAGGCACCTTCACCAGGCCTATTCGTAAGTACGGCAAGCACGTGTTCTCCCACAATACGACGTTCTGCTGCGTCAAGCAGCCGCCTGGCGGTCAGAAGGGTGCCTACTACGCCATCCATCACATGCGGGCGATCGTACGGGACCATCATCAACTTCTGCTACCGAGTAAACTCAAAGATTGGGCAAAGAGCGTGTCGGCAATCCAGGACGCGGACCTCCGACAAGAATTTTTTCGCATCCGGTCGGAGTTTGCGGAAATCATCCCTCAAGATGTCCTTCATACCTCGAGGCAGTTCTACCTCAACAATCAACCGTCCAACAGTGACATCGACACAATGCTACAAATGCAGGCTGACAACGACCGTTATTTCATGACTCCCACGATAGACGGCGGCTTCATCCACGCTCCGGTCCCTTGAGTCGAGTCGAAAGCAGTGATGCTGTGTCTAGTTCTGAAACATCGATTGGCTCATGTTGTAATTAAACTTTAATGAACTTGTAGTATGTCTCTTTGGTTTCGAGAGTCGTTCAACTTAGATGTAATCGATGCTATTAATGTCTTGCTTTTCTCTTCCGATCGTTCCGTTGCATACTTATATATTGCTTATGTATTGTCTGTGAATTGGTACTAATGTTTCGTTTGGCTAGTGCATAGCGATGCCGACGTATGTCGTGTACAAGGGTAAGGTTCCCAGAGTCTACGATGACTGGGAGGAGTGTCGGAGACAGGTTCACCGATTCAGCGGTAACAGTTACAAAGGGTACACCACTAGGGCCGAGACCTAATCTAGATACGCCCGCTATCTAGCGGGAGAGGGGAGGGAGCGTTGGAGGGACCGGATGAAGACGAGTTTCATCGTAATGATGCTCATCGTGATGACCGCAACTCTCTTCTATGTGATGGTAGTTTAGATGATCGATATCGACTTGTAATGTGAAGACAAACTCGCTACTCGCGGTCTCGAGACATGTAATATAATGTTCTATCTTTGTTCGGTCTTTTCAATTCGGAGACTAATATGATGAATTGTATTCGGAGACTAATATGATGAATTGTATCCAAAGACTAATCTTCTATTGTATTCGATGAATCTGTTGTTGATGTGTGCTGTCTATATTTTGTCAAATTATACATTTTGTAACCTGTGCAAAAAACAGAAAATAAAAAATAAAAAAACCTAATATAGATACTAATGGCGCATCACATGACAGTGCCCCATTAGTATGATAGTGCATACTAATGGCGCATCACTGGGCAGTGCGCCATTAGTATGCCGCGGTTACTAATGGCGCATCAAGTGGTGGTGAGCCATTAGTATGCCAAAGCACCTGGGTATACATGGCCCCTGGGAGGCATACTAATGGCGCACCCTGGCCTATACTAATGGCGCACCCGCGGTGCGCCATTAGTATACCAGATACTAATGGCGCACCAGGTGGTGCGCCATTAGTAAAAATTACTAATGGCGTGCTATTAATGGCGCACCACAGATGCGCCATTAATGGCCATATTAGGTGCACCATTAGTAGGGGTTTTTCTAGTAGTGGGAAGGCCTTCCTCCTCGAGAAGGCCGAAGCTGAAGAGCAACAGCGGCTCGCCGACGAGAAGTTGTATGCGCAAGAAGGTGAGTTGGCCCAACGGAAAGTTAACCTTGACAGCCACGAGGAGGATCTTGCCGCGCGCGAGCAGGCACTTGGCGGGGCGCTCAAGGAATCAAAGGATGCGGCTGCGGCTGCCGAGGCCGCCAAGAAGGAATTGGAGGTAAAGGTGGCGCAGCTGGAGGCTGATCTGAAGGCGGGCGGCGAAGAGCTTGCCGCGCTCAAGCTTGAGCGCGAGAAGGATGCCCTCGCCCACGGTGAGCTGCAGGGTCAACTCGCCGAGAAGGGCAAGGAGCTGAGCACCGCCAAGGATTCCAACGCTGATCTGGAGCTTAAGCTGGCCACCTTGACGGAGACGCTGGACGGCGCCAAGAAGCGAGAGGCGGACTTGAAGGAGGAGATCAAGGGCAACGAAGCGCTGCTGGCGAGGGCCGCCGAAACCCAGAACGCCTTCAAGGATACGGTGGAGCTCTGGACGGAGGGCCTCGTGAACATCGCTGTCGTCATTGACGGGAAGCTGGCGCAGCTGGGAGTGGAGGACTTTGGGTACTCCTCCGACCAGAACCTTCCACCCAGCGCCAAGCTCACCCTGTTCTTCAAAGGCATGGCGACTGCCCTCCAGCAGCTCCGAGAGAAGATCCCGAAGCAGCTAGCCGACGAGTCGCACATGATCTGCGCCAGAGTCCTGGAGAAGGTGTTGGTGAAGGTGGCCTTCTGCAACCCAGGTCTCAACTTCACCAACGTCCTCAAGAAGCTGCCGGCAGATGCTGATCTGGACGCGCACAAAGCCCTTGTCGCACCCATTGTGGACAAGGTGAACGAGGTCAAGAGGGTCGATGGTGGCCGCGTAGATTAGGCCGCCCGTTTTCTTCTTTTCTTGCCGCTGCAAATCGTGTTACAACAATCATCTGTTAGAGTTGCGGCGAGTTATCTTGTAATATAACTTTGTTTCGGGTAATGATTGCTATGTTATTTCCTTTGCTTGACTCTTGGCTTTGCATGTTTCTACCCTACGCTTTTAGGGAACTTATCGGTGCAGGCACCATTGCCGCGAGCGCTGAGTGCGGAACGTCAGCAGCCTGTTGGCGATGCCGCTACCGACAAGCAACCTTGTCGCAACTAGTCGCAGCTCACTTAAGTTGTTGAGCGGACTCGAAACAAAATAAGGGCGCAACTAGCCACGAGTTGGTTCCTCTGCGCACAGGTTTTCCATACAAAGCACGGTCGTTCAAGGAAGATAACTTAAAAATTTAAAAACTGATTGCTCAAACTTTGGCAACTTAGCTTTTCTGTCGTTTGCTCTCCGGCAAGGCAAAACCTTCTTGAACGGCCCGGTCCACACCATTATCTTCTCCTTTCCCCCGGCAAACCTTGTGGGCAAGGGAACCTTCCTTCCTTTGAGAAACAGACAGAAGAGAAAATAAAGATATGGAGCCTTGGGGCTCGTTATTGCTTACTAGGGGCAGGTGCTGCACAAAGTGTCAGATGATACATGCGAAAAGAAAGAAAGCATGAAATTGACAAGCTGTGCGAAGCACATGAACTTTATTTATGCACGGGATCTGCGCCCGGCTTTGTACGAAGGATTACATGCAACAGCGGCAAGACTTGTACAAAAGGTGGTTGCCGGAACGGGTTCCGGCAACCGCGCCCTACGTGTAAAACTTACGAAGATGTTCAATGTTCCAGGAGTTGCTCACCGGAATGCCATCTTCGGTCTCAAGGCGGACAGCGCCAGGCCTAGTGACTCGTTTCACCCGGTAAGGGCCTTCCCACTTCGGCATCAACTTGTTGGAATTCTTGGCGGACTGAACGCGCCGAAGAACAAGGTCGCCTTCCTCGAAACTTCTAGCTTTAACTTTGCGGCTATGGTAGCGACGCAAAGCTTGCTGATATCGAGCAGCTCGTACAGCAGCCTGAAGACGATCCTCCTCAAGGAGCAGCGCGTCATCCTGCCGCAGCTGGTCTTGCTCAAGCTCATCATAAGCGAGCACTCGAGGTGACCCATATATGAGTTCCGTGGGGAGAACTGCCTCTGCTCCATAGACTAGAGCGAAAGGTGTCTGGCCAGTGGCTCGATTTGGCGTCGTCCTGATCGACCAAAGAACCACCGGCAGCTCCTCGATCCAGTTTCTTCCACACTTGTGCAGCCTGTCGAAATTTCTGGTCTTGAGTCCACGCAGCACTTCAGCATTTGCCCTCTCCGCTTGACCGTTGCTTCTCGGATGAGCAATAGATGCGAAGCAGACCTTGGCGCCAAGATCTTGGATGTATTGCATGAAGGTGCGGCTCGTGAATTGCGTGCCGTTGTCGGTGATGATCCTGTTAGGGATCCCGAAACGGCAAACAATCGACCTGAAGAACTTGACTGCTGACTGTGCTGTCACCTTCCTCACTGGTTCCACTTTCGGCCACTTTGTGAACTTGTCGATGGCGACGTACAAGAACTCAAAGCCCCCAACAGCTCGGGGGAAGGGGCCGAGGATGTCGAGCCCCCAGACCGAAAATGGCCAGGATAAAGGGATCGTCTGGAGAGCTTGAGCTGGCTGGTATATCTGCTTGGAATGGAACTGGCACGCTTCACACTTGGTTACTTGTGTGGTTGCATCCTGGAGGGCTGTCGGCCAAAAGA
Source organism: Triticum timopheevii (assembly GCA_963921465.1). NCBI lineage: Eukaryota > Viridiplantae > Streptophyta > Magnoliopsida > Poales > Poaceae > Triticum > Triticum timopheevii. Next base: position 558,461,741 of record OY997264.1, on the reverse strand, counting down.
AACCTTGCCGGAACGCTTTGCCGGCAAGTGCTCTTGCGCCAATGTGGTGACCACATATGCCTCCATGTATCTCTGCCAACAGCTGTTGTCCATCATCCCGGCGAATACACTTCAATTTCACATCGTTGAGTCTTATTCTGTACAGTGTGTTGTCGACAAACTTGTACATACTTGACTGCCGGGCTACTCTTTCCGCTTCTTCTTGCTCTTTGGGAAGTTCTCCTGTCTGAAGGAAACGGACAATCTGTTGTGCCCATGCTGGAGCTTGTGGCTCGACAACAAGGACTAAAGGCACATCTGCTGCTGCAGGAACATCCGCTTCTACGGCAAGAACCAGCGGCTCAGCCGGAGCTTGATGTTCCCCGGCAAGCTTGCCGGAGCAAAACTTGTCAGGAGCGTCTACTTCAACGGAACAAACCGTAAGGCTTGCCGGAGCAGACTGCTCCTCAGCACTCTTGGTGTTGATCTTGGGGACCTTCTTGGCGGCGGCTTCGGGAAGCTCTGCCGGAAAGTAGTCACCAGAAATCAACTTCCTCTTCTTGCTCTGTCCAGTTGATGGTGTCACGGATGGTTGAGTTAGCTTGAGCACAAAGATTCCTGGTTCCACAGGTAACTTTAGTGCGGCGCACTTTGACAGGACATCAGCAATGTCGTTCTGAGCTCTTGGAACATGCTCCATCTGCAGGCCGTCAAAGTGCTCTTCTAGCTTTCTCACTTCATCAACATAGGCTTCCATTAATGGACTCTGATAGTTCTTGTTCACTTGGCGGACGACAAGCTGTGAGTCACGCCTGACAATGAGCTTCTTGATCCCAAGGTCTGCTGCGATCCTGAGACTGGCAAGCAAGCCTTCATATTCTGTAGTATTGTTTGTTGCTTGCTCCTTGGGAAAGTGCATCTGGACTATGTACTTGAGGTTCTCTCCGGTGGGTGCGATAAGCAGCACGCCAGCACCGGTGCCTTGCAGCGAGAAGGCACCATCAAAGTACATTAGCCACTCTTTGTTTGCCTCCTTGACGGGGATGCTCGTTTCTGGAATTTCTTCATCTGGTGTTGGCGTCCACTCTACTATGAACTCTGCCAATGCTCTGCTCTGGATAGTTGAAGTGCTCTCAAACTTGAGGCCAAAGCTTGACAGCTCCAGTGCCCACTCGACGATCCTGCCTGTTGCTTCTGGATTCTGCAATATCCTCTTCAGCGGAAAGCGAGTGACAACTGTGATCTCATGTGCCTGGAAGTAATGGCGCATCTTTCTCGAGGCCATGAGAAGGACGAAAAGCAGCTTCTGCACACCAGAGTACCTTGACCTAGCCCCCTGCAGAAGGGAGCTGACAAAGTAAACTGGGTGCTGCACCATTTTCTTCTGCACCTCCTCGCGCACCTGCGCAGATCCATCCTCGTCGGGACCAGAGCTTGTCGGTGAAGCCCCCTGCTTGTCGCTGGATGCACTTGCCGTGGTTGCGGGCTCATCATCCGCCTCCCTCTCTGCTACTAACGCAGCACTAACCACTTGATTGGTTGCTGCTAAATACAGCAGCAACTTCTCTTGTGGCTTAGGTGCGACAAGTATTGGAGTGGAGGACAGGTACCTCTTCAAATCTTGCAGCGCAGCCTCCGCTTCCGGAGTCCATTTCATTGGACCTGCCTTTTTCAATATTTTGAAAAATGGCAGGGCGCGCTCAGCAGACTTAGAGATAAACCTGCTGAGGGCAGCCATGCAACCGGCAAGCCTTCGTACATCCTTGACGCGCTTTGGTGCTTCAATCTGCTCGATGGCCTTGATCTTGTCGGGATTGGCTTCAGTTCCCCGCTGAGACACAAAGAACCCGAGAAGCTTGCGGGAAGGGACTCCAAACACGCACTTCTCGGGGTTAAGCTTGAGGTTGATCTTGCGCAGATTTGCAAAGGTTTTGTCTAAATCTTGGATCAGGGTCGCCTTGTCCTTGCTCTTGACCACTATATCATCCATGTAAGCTTCCATATTTCTGTGTATCTGTGGCTCAAAAGCGACATGGACTACTCTAGCAAATGTTGAACCAGCATTCTTCAAACCAAAAGGCATCCGTACAAAACAGTATGTGCCACATGGGGTGATGAATGCGGTTTTCTCCTCATCCTCTTCTGCCATGAAGATCTGATGGTATCCTGAGTATGCATCAAGAAATGAAAGCAAATCACATCCGGCTGTGGAGTCAACAATCTGGTCAATGCGCGGCAAGGGAAATGGATCTTTAGGACAAGCTATACAAAGCCTCCATTTTCCGTTAGCCTTGCGCACGACTACAGGATTGGCCAACCATGTGGGATGGAGCACTCCTCTGACAAGGCCTGCTGCTTCCAACTTCTTGATTTCTTCTGCGATGAACTCTTAGCGCTCCACCGCTTGCTTCCTGACTTTCTGCTTGACGGGCCGCGCATGAGGGCAAACGACTAGGTGGTGCTCAATTACTTTCCTGGGAACACTGGGGATATCAGACGGTTGCCATGCAAACACGTCGACATTCGCCCACAGGAAAGCAACAAGCGCGCTTTCCTATTTAGGATCAAGAGTGGCACTGATGGTGAAGGTACCACCAGTGCCGTCCTCCTTGGCGGACACCTTCTTGGTCTCTGGTGGAGCTGCCATCGTCTTCTTACACTTGCCGGTGGAGCTCGATGGTGCGTCCTCGACGGTAGCGCAGCACTCCGAAGAGGTGCGCTTGCCGGAGTGGGCATCAGAGCTCTTGCCAGACTTGGTCTTCTTCTTCCCCCCGGGAGCTTCAGCGGCAAGTGACTTGCGATCGGCTGTGGCTGCTGCTTCCCGGTAAATCTTGTCGGCGCAGATAAGGGCATCCTTCTTGTCGCCAGGGACAGAGATGACACTTATCGGGCCTGGCATCTTGAGCACGTTGTATGCATAGTGAGAGGCTGCCATGAACTTGGCGAGTGCCGGACGGCCGAGGATCCCATTGTAGGGCAATGGAAAGTCAGCAACGTCAAAAGTGACCCTCTCAGTTCTGAAGTTCAGCTCGCTGCCAAATGTCACCGGCAGTGTGATCTTTCCCTTCGGCTTGCTCCTTCCTGGGTTGATTCCTTGGAATGTGCCAGTCTCTTCGAGCTCACCGTCAGGGATCTGGAGTTTCTGGAGTACCGCGGAGGAGATCAGGTTCAAGCCGGCCCCGCCGTCAACTAGCATCTTTGTGACCTTGAGGTTGCGGATAGTTGGGGAAACCAACACCGGCAAGCACCCGACCGCAGTTATGCGATCAGGGTGGTCCTCAATATCGAAGATGATAGGCGTGCTGGACCATCTCAGAGGCTTGCGTGACTCTACGGATGGTTCTGCTGCATTAACTTCCCGCATCCACTGCTTGAGCTGGCAGTGCGAAGTATGCAGAGAAGCACCACCGTCAACGCACAGGACCTTTGTGGCTTTCTGAAATTCTTGCATATCTTCGTCGTCGTCGTTGTCTTCGTCCTTGTCGCGGCCACGGGGAGGCCTGTCTCCTTGCCGCTGCTTGGCCTTGCCGCGGCGCCCTCCCCGGCCTGGGCGTTTCTTGCTGGCTCCTCCAGCACCTTCCTGGGTCTTCTCCTTGTCGCGTCACTCGTACTCAGCCTTCTGCTGCTCAACAAGCTGCTCAACCTTCTTACAGCTCTGGAGGTCGTGGCCCTTGGTGCGGTGGATCTTGCAGTACTGCTTGCCGGTGCTGTCCTGCTTGTCGGCGGCCGCCACAGCCTGGCTCTCCTTGCCGGAGCTTCCAACTTTAGCTTTCTTGGCGCCACCTCCGTTGCCGGACTGCTCGACAACTAGCACTTCTTTGCCCTTTTTCTTTCTGTTGTTCCGCCGCCGGCCTTTCCTTGCCGGGGCAGCATCCTCACTGTCAGATCCTCCTGCTCCTGTATTCTCTCCGGGGAGCCTCCTCCCCTCTTCAACACGTGCACACTTGTCGGCCAGGGCATAAAGCTCGCTGACGTCCCTGATCTTGCACATCGCCATCTCCTCCCGCATCCTGCGGTTTCGCACGTTCTGATGGAACGCGCTGATGACCGCGGCAGGGTGGACATCTGGGATGTTGTGCTGTACACGGCTGAATCTCTAAATGTATTTGCGCAAGGGCTCTCCTTCCTTCTGGGCGAGCAGATGAAGATTGCTTTCTTGGCCATGAGGCTTGTGGCCGCCTGTAAAGGCGCCGACAAACTGATGGCATAGATCTGCACAAGAGGAAATGGAGTTGTCCGGCAAGTGCATGAGCCAGGATCTGACGTTAGGCTTGAGCACCAGCGGGAAGTAGTTGGCAAGGATCTTGTCGTCTCGCCCCCCGGCAGCTTGCACTGCAATGGTGTAGATGCTAAGGAACTTTGACGGATGCGACTTGCCGTCGTACTTCTCCGGTACATCTGGCTTGAAATTCTTCTTGCTGGGCCACTGGACTTGCCGTAGCTCGCGAGTGAACGCAGGGCAACCTACCGCGTACGGCAAGTCGCCTGGTTCCCCTGGCGCATGCATGTCGACAGAGGGCCCAGCGCGCTGGTCAAATTGACGCCGCGCTTCTCTTCGACGCTCGAAGCGAGTACGAGCGTCCTCTTGCTGTCGTTCGTGAAGAACTTGACGCTGATCGCGACGAGCTCGCGGATCTGATGACGCGGTGGAGTCGCTGTCGAGGAGGACCCAGAGAGTCGGCGATCTTGGCCTTCGTGGTGGAGAGTGCATGTAAGTTGCACCCCCGTCGGTCTCGTCGCCATCGGCTCGCGTCCGGCAGTCTTGCCGCGGCAGCGAGGTGCTTGGTTGCCGCGAAGTGTCGCCGTTGGCGAAGCCAATGAGACTCTGAATGGTGGCCCTCCATTCGTCGGTCCTGTCCGCCGTCGGAGGGTAATCTAAAAGCAGTTGAGCTCGCGCCAAGGCTTCTGCTGGAGTGGTGGGCGGCAGTGGCGAACGGTGCGAGGAGCGGGATATGCTCGGACTTCTAACTATGTTAGAAGGAGCAGTATCCCGTCCAGGCGACCGCACTTCGCTGGGGCCAGCATGCTGGCACGCATGCTGGTCTTGAACTCCGCGAGATCCACCAGCTTGGTCTTGGCCCAGCGGACGTATGGCGCTGCGAACACCATGACGCTATTGGTCCCGCGCCTCCTGAGACGGGCGCGGGGCGCGTACGGACGCGGAGGTCTGTGCTGCTTTGTCCTTGGACTTGGCAGCACTGTGAGCACCCTCGTCGACGCCCTTTCTTCCGCCAGCGTCTACTCCACCACCCGTTTGCTCTGGTGGCGGTAGAATCGACACGGACGGAACTGCTGCCTCCGAAGCCTTCTTCTTCGGTGGCATGTCGATGAAGTTGATGAGGATCTAGCTCGTGTGCACGCCGGATCGGGTTCACACAATCTCGACAGCCCCTACCTGGCTCGCCAAAGATGTCGGGGAAACTGATCCACGAACACCTATGGGACCGGCGGACTGAGCCCCTTTCGGTTCGGCGAAGGGCGGAGGTCGCACGAAGAGCGGATCGAGGCAGTGCACGCGAGTAGTTTACCCAGCTTCGGAGCTCTCCGGAGAGATAATACTCCTACTGCTGCATCTGAGTGTATATTGGGTTCTTGCTCAGGAGCGATCAACGCTACCAAACCGAGCGTGGGAGTGTTTCTAGCTTTCGAATGAGTCGAACCCCTTCTATGTTGCGCATGGGCCTCCTTTTATATGCTCAAGGGGTCACCAACAGGTGGCAACGTAGACAGAAAGGGTAAAAATGGAAAAAGAATGCGGTAGGTACAGCTACCTATACTGTAGACACAGTGTATCATACCTAACTCTGACGGCAGGGGACAAGGGCATTTAATGCCCGTCTGTGTCGCCCAAACAGTGCAAACAGAGACCGTCAGGGGCGCCAGCAATCGCCACGATGGCCTTCTCGTCAGCGCCGCTTGCCACCGTGCACCCCTGGCTGCACAGCATCCCGCCACGCGTGCCCGGGAAGGCCCCTGAGCGACACGTGGGTGGATGTGCTGGAGCGCGGGTGCGGTGTGGCCGCTTGCCGCGGCAAGTGCCTTGCCGCGTCCGTTGTCTTGTCGGGCCCGGGAGCTTGTCGCTCACCGGGCCTTGCCGGGACGCATGGCGCGTCACGGCAGGCTTTCTTGAGACGCCTTGGTTGGCCTTCCCGGCAAGCTCCTCTTGCCGGGGTCTTGTCTCCTTGGTTTGAATACTTTGTTCTTGAATGGCTTCCCGGCAAGCTCCTCTTGCCGGGGTCTTGTCTTCTGAGGAGCCACAAAGGATCTTGGCGGTGACCTGGCGAGCCTTGCCGCGGGGTGCTGCAACTGCCCGTGCACAAGTTCGGGATACTAGGGTACCCCTATTCTAGTACACCGACACCGAGTCTTATCAATTAATACAGACTTGTGCTCAAATAAAATTATAAACCAAAAAACAAAAAACAAAAAACTATTATTACATGATCTCTAAAACAAATGGTTTGATTGATTACATGAACAAACAACACAAATGTTATTCAACGATGGAAAGAACATTTCACCTATGATTTACCAAGTGGGAATTTAATTTCCTTTTTTCCTTCAGGACCTTAACAATGTGGTCAGTCTCAGCTTGCTTCGTTTTGAAATCCACCAAATATTTAATGGTTGTCTTGAGTACTGCTTGTGATTGTGTTGTTTGATTCCTCAACATGTCAACTTCATCTCTAAGTGCAGAAGCAGAATCTCTTTCTACCACTAGTTTAGCCTCTAGAGAATCAGTAGTTGGAAATTCATAATGCACGATTGGGCTGGTGCCACTGCTGTGGGATGATAGAACATCCATGGGGACCTCACTCTTTGATCTTGGGCTAACCTGTTTTGCCATTAAAGTTCCAATTGGATTCAGAAAAGTTGAAGTTAGCAAAACATCTCAACTGGGAGTTATAATAGCAAACCAGTTAAACAAACAAGGAATTAAAGAGTTTGAATTGGATGCTGAAAAGTAGTTATTAACATCATTATAACCCGTTGTTGCAGCAGCAAAGCAGTTAAACAAGCAAGTTGTTATTTAAGTTCAGGAAAACAGGTAATTCTTAACAGTAAGTATAACACATAGATAGGCGCAGACTATAATAGGATTAACAGGTTGTGGCATTATGTAATCAGTAGCAAACTAAATTAAGCCAAGCAATGTAATTCAACAATTTTGCAATAAGTGGCTAACTAAAATTCCGAGAAGCAGGTACTGAACTTACGCTAGTTCTTTGTACAGTCACACTGCAACTTCTTTTTCGCTTACAAGATTGTACGAAGGAGTCCATGGCATCAATTGTTTGGATACGCAGTCCCAATACTTCTTTCTTCCCACACTGCATTGGTAAGTCGAATGGTTAATCTGGTAAGATGGTGCGCCCTTGATATGTTATATGAGGACGTGTAGTCAGACTAGTTGTAGCCACACACATCACACTGGCTTTTACTGTATATTTCATGCGATTACGTTTGGCATATCGAGATCTAAGCAATCTATAATAGGATGAAAAGACTGGCATCCTTCACATTATTGGCGAACTCAGTTCATAGAAACAAATAATTCAACCATTCTGTGGGTAAATCAAAAGCACCACTGGAATATTTTTTCAGTACCCCAATCATGCATGCAAAAAGGGACGACACCACCATAGGGGCTAGTATGGGCGGCCGCCTCGGGTGACTGGAAAGTGTGCACCTAGTTTGAGTCGTCTAGGTTGGCCCAGGCTAGTTTTGTTCGTCCCAACACACGAGCAGGCAATGTAAAAAAATGAAGAGACGAGACGAGGGGCGATTTGAACTTTGCTTGGGTTGGCGGCGAATTAGGGATTTGAGCAATCTGGGCGCGAAAGGGGACGGTGGAGAAGGGAGATTTTGCAGGGCTGGAATTGGGGCCGCCAGATATTTCAATCCAAAACGTGGAAGCGCGAACTTATTTTGCCGTCATCCTTTTTTTGGGGGGAGGGAGGGAGGGAGGGGGTTTGTGGCTTGGTGCTACGCGTCCGTCTGACACACGCGACCACCATGACACGACCCTGGTCTACCTGGTGCGCCTACATTTGAGAATGCAAACGAATCTTCTTTCATTTGCAAACGAATCTGTATGTATTACCATGCCCATGTTTTCCTTGCAGTAATTAGTCATTCGAAACAAGATACTCCCTCCGTTCACTTTTGTAAGTCATTTCAGACAACTTAAAATGAACTATTTTGCACATTGTCTGAAATGTCTTCAAGGTCTTATAAAAGTGAACAGAGGGAGTACTATAACTTAATTAATGAGGAGTTATTTAAAAAAATCAAAACGGTATCCACACTAACGTGGATTAGAGCGTGTGTCACATAATTAGTTATTTGAATTAGAGTGTGTGTCACATAGCGATCTCCAATTCTAATGTGTATTTCACATTTCACTGTCTCCATGCTACTTTTTTAATACAAATTCATATGTATATGATGAACACCATGGTAGTGAGAAAACTTTTGGATGGATTCAAACACATGACCTACAAAATAGCACAACAAATCGACTCAATGTCAACTTTTCGAAACCTAGTATGGCATGAATTCGAAATAATTACCCATATGCATGGTCCTCAGTTCAAATCTTACAATGTACACCGAATTGAAACACCAATATTAAGTCTCATACTATCTACATTCAAATGATGTTTTAGCCCCCCCCCCCCCTCTCTCTCCATGTTTCAATCTCTAACTCTCTCAACTACACAACCCCCTTTTCCCACTCTCTTACCAAATGTATTTACCTCACACACCCGCCATTGCGCCCCATGCCGAGATCTCTCGCTCTCTCCCTCTCCCTCTCACCCTCTCATGCTAAATACATGCATTGCCTATCTAGCCCCCAACCTCTCGTGCGCACACACGCACGTTGTCTATCTAGGTCACTCCCTCGAGACTGTCTCACTCTTTCTTCCGCATGGCGGCCCCCACTCTTTCGACCTCATGGCGGGCCACGCTCGCTCAATCTCTCTCTCTCTACACACACACACACACACACATAGATCCCTCTCTCTCTCTTTGTATGTCTCTATTGACCTCGCTCTTTCTCGGACAAAAACGATATATCACCATGTTTGATCCCAATTCGACCTATTCACATTGTATACTCTCTCACGCACATTGTCTATCTCGGTCACTCTCTCCAACCTGTCTCACTCTTTCGATCGCACAACGATCCTATGTGATCGATTGACCTTGCTTGCTCCCACGCACAAAATATATCTACACTCTATGACTGGATCATCTCTCAAAATCCATCTTATAGCCCTCACCCTTGCCAAAAGCTCAATCGGAAAATATCTATCCAGAGTATATATATATCTGTTCAATGAATGTCGGACCACACTCACTTTGTCTCTCTATCTATATGTCTCTCGATTGACCTCGCTTTCTCACGTCGTATCTTCCACGCATTGAAGCTACCTCTCCATCGCTCGCAAAGTCGGAGCTATTTACATTGCGAGGGGCACTCCAACCTTGGATTAATTTGTGTAGACATTTATTCCGGTCGGTTTAGATTATATTTTCGTAGCATTCGGCCCACAACTACTCCAAACACCGTTGCAACCCCTGCAACTCCCCTAGTTGATTTCCCTCTGGCTTGGTCATCGCTATCTCGCACGTCCTTTCTCGCCTTCCACGTCGCACCATGGTATTATTGCAAAAAAACTCTATCGTTCTCTTTAATTATTATAAATAAGCTACAAAACTACACACCGATAGTCCACTTGGAATGGAACAAATTTCGACCCACAAATTAAAGTGCTACAAACTACACACCGAGGGGCCCACATGTCATGCAACAAATTTGGACCCATATAAAAATTAAAAAATAAAGGACGAGGATCGAACATGCGACCAGGGCCTTCAAGCCACACGTCAATAGGCAACATACATAGAACAACAATGTTTGTTGTACCCCCTTTGTTCACATAATGTTTTTATATTACCACAACCTATTTAATGGATAACATGTAATATTATTTTTAGTACTATTCGCCTTCACTTACTGGTGGGTTCCATGTGTGCTCTCTCTCTCTCCTCCCCTTCTGCGTTTAGACGCACGGGCAAACACGAAGAACTCGCGGGCGATGTTGCCGTTGACCATATCTGGACGCGTTCACAAGTTACGGCACAAGTTTCACGTGCTAGCACTAGTCAGTGTGTACGTGCAATGCACGTTAATTTAAAAGTATATTAAGTGCATGCAGATATTAAGTGGGATATTATTTGCGTGTTATTATGTGATTAGCATTATTTTTGGCATGAAATTAACTGCACGCGAAACGTGTTGAGCACTCGGCATTGAAGCAGTCTAGGTCATTGGATGACAAGGAATACATGTGGCTTGATGATGTTTTATATTTAATTTGATACGGCTCTAGCAGAACATTCAATCGATCAAACCATAGATTTCGTTCAGTCTGACTCCGACTTTAAATTATACGACGATCGATATAAAATAAACGGAAATGATAAACGTTCGGATTTTAAGCATGGCAATCCGAATGTTTTTCATGGCAAATTTAGATTACGCGGCGGCAGCGGGCGCGTCTTGTGGTGGGAAGCGGCTCCTCTGCCGTGCTCTGTGTGTCGTCGGGCCACTGACCGACGGCGACGGCGGCGTTTTGCGCCGTTGTTGGCGTACTCCTAGACGTTGTCTAGCTTCAAGGAAGGCCAAAATGTTCTGGACTTTGGAGCGAGTCAACTGTCGAGAGGAGGCGACTGGCGTTGGTGCAAGGAAGCCGTCGACGATGGCCATCCATGCCGCTGAGGGGGGCACTGGCACCCACGCGGGGACAGGCGCTATCAACAGCGCGGTGGAGACATTCGTGTGCACGGGCACGGGCGCGCATGCCAGCGCATGCGCGGGCACATGCACTGGCAGGTGCATGGGCACCGGCACGGGCGTGCACGTCAGTGCACATGCAGGCACATGCGCTGGCAGGTGCACAGGCGCGTGAAAGTCGGTGGGACCTCCTGGAACCCCGTGGCTTCAAGCTCGGCGACAATTTGTGGCTCCCAGCCCATCAATGCCACGGGGATGGGCACTGGCGTAGTCGGGGTGAGGGGAGCCGGAATAGGAGCGGGGACAGGCGCGGCGTCTTCCCTCAAGGCCAGTTCAAGCTCGTCCCAAAGCGCCTTATGTTCTTGAGACTCCGGCTGGGTGTCTTCCTCAGGAAACTGGAAGACTAAGGGCAGACCATCGTGATGCGACATGGCATACGTTTAGGTCAGGCTAGTTAGAGGTAGACGACAGGAGAATCGGAGAGGAAGAGAGAAGATTGTATCGATATCGGATAGTGTGGGGTTGATTTTAAACTGCGGCACCGAGGACATTAAAAGTGGGAGCAGTTGGGACGAAGGTGGGTGGCAGAGCCTGGTCAAAGGGCTCGCCTCCCAGTGAGTCTACACAGCGGTCTGCTCGCACGCCTCCCTGTCAGTCGGCACAGCGGTCTGCTCGCATGCCTCCCGTCGACTCATACGCTTGCTCGGACGACACCTGCTGATGAGAAGCGAGACTCGTGGCGGCACGTAAATGCCCATGGTTTCAATAGTGAAAGCGTTTGCCTTAACATGACAGGTCTTTGTTCCAAAATACCTTGGTTTTTCATTTGTGCAACTTGTCATAAGCAGCTTGTCTCAAATTGAAGAAAAAAATTACGAAGTAATATTTGTGCCATATCATGTGACCATGCTCAGTTTCAAGAATTTATGGTCACTTTTGGATTTTCTGAAATTTAAGATCCAGGATTCGAAACAATATCATAACCTGCATCATGCAATAAAGTTTCAAGCCATACATCTATCCTGTTGTATTTCTTAAGAAAGGATTTGGTCAAACATTTTGCTTAGTTAGACTTCAGACAAGTTATATATGCAGAGTAAAAGGATAATCCCTCTGTACCAGTGCATTGCCTGATATATTAACACAAGTACTAGGCACGAACAAACGGGCTCAATTCTGTGCTCATCCTGGTGTAGTAGTAGTAGTACTAGGCAATGCAGTTGACGGGTGACCTTGGCGAGCGGCGACCGAGGGAATTGAACTGTGATCGGCATGGTAGGTAATGTTGTCTAGTTACTAAAGCATCCCTCTGTTGTTCATCGGTAGTCATTATGGACCGGGGACATGAGGGGAATTTCTTAGGGCTAGAATTCTGGCCGCCAAATATTTTGACTCGAAGCACTGAGGCTCAACTGGTTGGGCTTGCCTAATGTGCATACCACGCATGCCACCAGAAGGACACGAGCCCGTTTTTTTAGGATCAACACGAGCCAAGGTCTGGCTGGTACGCCGTTGGGTCCTACCATTCGAGAATACGAACAGAACCTTTTAAATTGCCGAACTAATCTATGTGTATTACAATGCCCGTATTTTCCTTGCAAATACTAATCTCAACGTGGTAATTGATTTATGACGAGTTGTTGAATTAGAGTGAGTTTGTGATATAGTGATCTCAACGTGCATTTCACATTTCATGGTATCCCTAGTAAGTTTTTCAATGCAAATTCAAATTTAAAAGATGAACAATATGGAGGTGAGAAAACTTTGTATGTATCAAGCATATGACCACACACACACAGAGAGACACGCACGCACGAACACAACAACAATCCAATAAGTATAGTGCATCTATTTTTCCAAACCATGCATGTATGACACGAATTCAAAAATACTCCTTCTATTCTGAAATATTAGTCTTTTAGAGATTTCAACAAGTGACTACATACGGAGCAAAATGAGTGAATCTACACTCTAAAATATGTCTATATACATCCGTATGTGACAGTCCATTTGAAATCTCTAAAAAGACTAATATTTAGGAACGAAGGGAGTAAAATGTAAGACATGCATGGTCCTCAGTTCAATATTTAAAATGAACATGAAACTGAAACATGAATATTAAGTCTAGTACTACAGTACATGCAAATGTTGTGTTTAGGCGGAGCTATGATTGTCGGGGGTCAACCCCTCGACCTTAGATAAAATTGTGAAGCTCTGTTGAGGGTTGTTTAGATTATATTTGTCCCCACCCTCCCAACCACCGATTGGTTGTGCACCCCCACCCCTCCTCACCGGGAGAATATCATGTGCCCCCATACCTTAGATGATATATGCCGATACAAGTTGCTTGGAGCTTGTAGATCTGAGATATAGCAGCTCACATGATGCCTTAATATTTTTATAGGAAACCTTGATGAGTTTGAGAATTGCACACAATTTGTACAAAAACTACTTAGATGCCCTTGGATCCCATATCCAACGACCTCGAAGCTCGTATCACCGTAGCATCTAAGATGAAGGAGGACATCATATTCTCCTATGTGTAAGAATATCATGTGCTACCACAGCTTAGATGCTTTGGTGATACAAGCTCTTTAGAGCCGTTGGATTTGTGACCCAACACCTCCTCGGTGGTTCGATTGCTTTTTTGCAAAAAAGCCCCCAAAGAGCTCGACCATTGCTTACAAGCACAAAGACTGCTCAGACGCCATTGGATCTCAGATCAAATGACATCGAAGCTCGTATCACCATAGCATCCAAGCTGTGATAGCACCTTATGTTTTCTCGCACGGGAGAATATGAGGTGCTCCCGCACCGTAGATTCTATGGTGATACGAGTTCACGGAGATCTGATGGCCCACAGTAGGAGATTTGAATGTTTTTGCAATATATGGCTGAGAGAGTTTGGGAAATGCCCAGAAAGTACAAGTACTACGCATGTGCCATCTGATCACTGATCATACGACCTAGATGCTGATATCACCGTAGTGGGTAATTAAGCTACGGGGAGCACCTAATATGAACAACGGGGAGCCTTGGATGTTTTATTTGCAAAAAAACCTTTGGAGAGTTTGGAAATTGCGCATAATTACGAAGACTACTCCCAAGCCATTGGATCTCACTTCCAACGGTGTAAAAACTCGTATCACCATAGCATTTAAGCTGCGGGGTGGATGTGATATTCTATGCCGCTGTCATTTTTGTTCGTAAACTTGCAAAATACGTGTAACTCGTGTCGTTTCTTGTCTAACCGCGCAAAGTGTTTGTTCAAAAAAACCATCCTACACTGAAATATCGAAACAACACACGGGGGTCCCACTTGTCATTAATCAAATTTGGACCTAAAACTAACAAATCTGAAAGACGAGATTCAAACTAGCAACCTGGACTACAAAGCGTAAGTCGATAGCCTGAAACAACAACGGTTGTTGGCTTTATCCCATAACTTGATTTTATACAGTATTACGTTGAGTAGAGTAGAGGGAGTGCCTCATGAACACGTGCATGACCGTTGACTCACTTACTGGTGGGTACCAGGTCTGCGATCTCTCTCTTCTCTCCATTGTCTAACATTTACATAGGCACACACGAAGAATGACAATACCTTGCCGTGGTGTTATTACAACTAAAAAAAGCTTGGAAAATAGAAGAATCGGCTAGAACAAGAGACGTTGTGGCTGGTCGAGACGGAGCTAACCACACCTATCCTCCGTTCCACGTTAGCATGATGAAGTTGTGTGGCTAGTGGGGTGTTTTCGACCGACTGGCTAGTGAGGAGTACGTCTGATACAGTATATTTTTACACGCACATTTTTCCTCCATGCCGAGACGTGGCACACCCTACCGCGCGGTTTCGGGGTCCTCCCGGGTGGTGTACGCATATATTATTCCTGATGTGGGATGCCCTACCGCGTGTTTTTTGGCCCTCCTCAGTCGTAGCGCCGAAGCAAGTAAATGAGTCATCAAATCACGAAAGACCACCTTTCCCGCCGAGTACATCAGTGAAGCACGGTGGCTAGCTAGTTGGGCTAGTTCGACCGATTAGCTAGGCCGCCGGCACATTTGTTTTTTCACCCCCTTTTTATCTACTTACCGGCAGGTAAATTTAAATATCCACTGCGATATTGCTCTGCTGTTTGGGTGTGGCAGGATTTTTAATTTTTTTATTGAAAGGAGCAGGCGTGGCAGGATTTTTAATTTTTTGATTGACGGGAGCAGGCGCGACAGCAATTAGTCATGATGACTCCGCTTGTAAAACCCAATGCTCCCTGATGTGAGAAGTCGTTGGCTGGTGTTTTACCATGGTGAAAACCAAAAGATTCCCTGCTCCTCGGTTGGCTCCCTCCGCCTTCCCGTAGATTGCATTGCCTTCCAGCCGTTTCTCTCCCTTTGCTTCCTCTCCCCATTGCTTCTACCTGGTGCCATGGCGGCGCGGCAGATCATGGAGTCCGAGGTGAGGCGCCTGACACAGGAGCTCCATGCCAAGGATGTGGAGCTCAGGGCCAAGGACATGGAGCTCCGTGAGCTCAAGGAGGAGAGGAGTGCCATGCTCCTCCGTTATGTGCGGGAGTTCACAGAGCTTCAAAAGCGGCAGGCGTCCACCACAAAGATGCTCGAGGTGTCAGCGGCGTTGCTATAGAAAGCGAGAGATACGATAGGCCGTCAGGGGAGCCGGCTGGAGTGCGAGCGGGGCGATCATGACGAGGTCCAGGATCGCCTCAGCCACTTGGTGAACCAAGTTTCCACACATGTGTTGCGGCTGCGCGATGCCTACCGTCGTGCCAGCGCGACCATTCCGGCCATCGGGCTAAACCCGTTCGACCACCCGGTCGAGTTCGACGAGCTGCGGCTTCCTGACCTGGCCTCCTTCTTCACCTATATCTCCGAGGAGCTGAGCCATCTCCACGCGATGGTGGGGGTGGAGCTGGACAAGGAGGGGTTGCGGGCTGCCATCGCCGTTGCCGGGCGAATCCTTTCAGGGCTCCGTCACCGAAATGCATTCGTGCCATTGGACACCGTCTTTGACGAGCTGGCTCCCGTCGACCGGGAGCGGGCTCTACGGGCGGTTGCACCCTGCATCACCAACGTCATGCGCCTCGAGAAGTAGAGGGACTGTGGTGGTGTTTAGGCGCCCTCTGCATGGGCATGTCCATATCTTGGTGCAACATGACCGTTGGATCAAACTTAGACGGTGCAGATCAGTCACTGTAGCACAAAGCGTGTGGGTGTGTTTGGTTGCATTCTCCTCTCAATATAGTTGTTTCCTCTTCGTGTATTTGTGTTAACCTACTAGTGCAGACTCATGCACCCTTCATGTACTCTGCCAAACACCCAAAAGTGGGTCGAGAAGGGAACTTTTGCTCCCATCCTGTGCACCCTTCATACACCCTGCCTAACACTATTCGTGATTCATATGGTTCATGTTTCGTGGAGTATTGTAGCCCCGTACTCTTCGTGCGCTATAGACCTAGTTCTGTTAACATTGGTCTCATCATTCATTCTCGACCGGACAGTCGAAATAGTGGTACTATGTTACTGCATTGCTGTTCATATAGTTGACATGCGCACAACATCATTTGTTATCGTCGTATCTTACTACACTAGCAACAAGATTATGTAGTACTGACGTATGAACCACTGCATATGCCTAGTAGTAGGAGCACTGTGTATGTTCAAATGGCTGCCATGTTTTGCACTCCTCCGTCGAAAGAGTGGAAACGCTTGATGTAATCATTTTTTTCTTCAGAAAAACAGTGGACATGCTCTACCGTGTGGATCCTCGTCCAGCCATGCACTAAATTACTCACTTTCACCGACGTGTGGGACAGCCAGCATCTGGGTCCATCAGGCATGCACTAAATTACTCCGTAGTAGAGTGACGATAGACTACCCCGATTGAAGCGACGCAGTAATGCCCAATGAGTCGTCAGATCACAAAACCCCCTCCTTTCCAGCAGTAAGTTAGACGGACGAAGCAACCATCATTTCACTCTTCTCTCTCAGCTTCCTCTCTTGAAGAAAACCCCCACTCGCTTTGCTTCTCCCTCATCTTGTTCCTCATTTCACTCTTCTCTCTCAGCTTCCTCTCTTGGATGGACGCTGGAGCACCGTCCGACGTGATGTCTATGGCTCTGGCCAAAACCGTCGAGGCTCATGGTATGAAGAAGCGCAAGCACCCCGCCGAGACTACCGCAGACAAGCTCAAACCCATCGCCCTGTCCAAGCCCCCCTCTCTGGGATCCCTCATTAAACAAGTCCAGGTAATATCTCTTCTTGACGATCTTTTTCTCGATCTTGATCGTGTTTTTTCATCTAACACGCAGTACTAGTACTAGTAGTACAACTTTCTGGGTGATCTTGCATGTGAGTTTAGTGTGCCAAATGACGGTTCTAAATTCCTCTTTTGACCAAAACATGCGAGAGGTTGACACTGATTTCTTATAGATTACTTTCAACTACTCCCTCTGTCCGAAATTTCTTTTCTTAGATTTGTCTTGATACGGATGTATCTAATACTAAAATGTGACTTGATACATCCGTATCTAGAGAAATCTAAGACAAGAATTTTGGGACGGAGGGAGTACTTTATGAACATCAATGCTACCTTTGAAGAGGGTATATTTGCCTAAGTAACTTGTGTTATGGATATTGCAAGTAATCCCTCTGCTCTCATGCCTTTGAAGACATGTTCTAGTGTCTTTGTTCACTCATTTCTGTGCATATATGTAGTCATATATGGAGTATAATATCAAAAATCATCTTATATTTTTGAACGGAGGTAGTAATAAAATATGGTTTTTGTTTGAATTAGAACCAGGTCCACGGTGGAGATGAAGTTCTCAAAGTCATGTCGTGTGAACTGGAAGACCTGAGATGAGTTCTGCTGCTAAACTATCCAGCTGTTGTGTCCTTGTCGCCATGTGTCCTGAACTAGTGTTTTCCTGTAGCATTGTTGTCAAGCGTGTTCTCGAGGCTGTACTTGACCACAACAATTTCCTAGTTGTGCCTTCGATTACGAAGGGTGTGGTTCTTGTAAAGCTTCCCAACAAATATGATGCGGCCTATCTTCATCATCATGTTTATGAGTGGAAAGACCACTCTATTAGGTTCTCCAAGGTTTACGAGATGGTGATGGTGCATGTAGACATCTCTCACGAAGTCCATGGCCTAGTTAGTTATGCGAGGTTCACCCCGTAGGTCGGTGGCAAGAAATAGTCTGTAGAGTTTAGTGCAACTTCGCTTGTCTGTAGTAAGTACTATTGTTCAGTACTTGATTTGTGTTTGCGAACCCTGTATTGTTTATTAGTACTGCTGCTTTTGGTGTGTGGTCAGTCCTGAGAACGGTCTATGTTAATGTCTATCCACTCAATTCAGTCCATATATTTTGAATTATCCAGATCATCTTTTTTGTGAGGACGGTTTATCAATTATGGTTACACTCCAATATCTATATGCATTGCAGGGTTTATCACATCCACCAAGATTTCCAGTCCCATGGATGTTTGGCCCATACGATTTGTCACAACCTATGGACTCTCCTGCTTGTGGGAGTAGGCGGGGCCCCTGCATGCCACCCGTAGTTGGATGATCAATCTTCTATTTAGTACTTCAACATAGTGATTTCCTGGTAAGGATTCACTCGTGTCACATCAAGTAAATCTTATTGATTTACTGTCTAAATCTTATTGATTTAATGTCATGTTTTCTTTCTTTTCCTGCAATTTTATGATGCAGGTTTTTGTGGCACCCCGATCCACATGGAGCAGGGGACCTTCGCACGTCAGCCCAAGATAACACCTGATGCACGACAGGTCCATGATACAGCATTCCAGGTACACGAATATTCATCAAATACATGTGTATATAATTACATCAACGATGAATATAACCTTCTGGCATAGCCCTAAGGCGATTTACATAGCAGCGGAAGTCTATTTAAATGGCGGCGGAAGTCTTGATTTGGCAGCATATCGCTCTGGCAGGGCTCCACAACTCACAGGACTGGCAAGATTACGGCCTAGCACGACGGAACAAGTGAACGACCTACAAAACTGGCATGACACGCCAGGTCAGTACATTGAATGTGCTTGCAAGACAACCAAATACATAGCTTCCAAACAAGCGGAAGACAAAGCAAGAACCAAGCGAATGCAACAACTACCTCATATCAGAAACTAAGCATGGCATAATATCAACCGAAGACATAAATCAGACTAACATCATGGCATCCACTAGCATGGCAACAGCAAAACATAGCATATCATCTCTATCATATCAATCAAAGCATGGCATGGTCATCATGAAACTATGCTGAAAATTTACTACTAATCATATCCAATGTAGACATAGCATGTTAACTGTATGCAACCATCTCAAGTTCTACCATGGTTCTTTAAATGCAAACGTATTACTCATGCAATGCCACCAAACTTGTGCACTGAGTCCCTCGGACTCTCTCTTACCAACGATGATCACCTCATTTCCTGATCACCAACAGAGACAAACTTGTGATCCTTACGGCGATCACAACCCGACCACATCTGGCCTGTGATCCTTACGGTGATCACAACCCGACCACATCTGGCCTGTGATCCTTACGGCGATCACAACCCGACCACATCTGGCCCGTGATCCTTAACCACATTAACCAGCTTAATTATTTCGGGTTTATCCTCCATTTCGACCAAGACCTGATAGTGTACTCTACTACGAACTTATTCCCATGACCGAGGACACGGCTATCGATAGTTTAAATACACTCTGCAGAGGTTAGCACACTGTACCCACACTACGTAACCCATGGCCTCACACTCCCATTCAGGTGGACCAACGACATTCTGACAAAACAGATCTACTGTCATGACACTCTCCCGGCCACTCCGACTCACTCCCCACTATGCTAGTCCTGGGTTCCCCGAGTCTACCTCCAGACACCTCGACCACTGTCGTGGCCACGATCCACACTAGCACCTAGTACCAAAACTCAACTTAACAACGGGCTCACAAGGCTTATGTCCGCCTACCTGATTAGGGTAGCGCGCACCCATAACCTTCCCTAGTTGGAGGCACCGACCAGAGGCACGACAATAGACCACATTAAGGCCGTCCCATACCGGCAAATGTGGTTGCACTTGGAAAAAGTTCGGTTTGGCGGACTATGACTCGATCCCATCGAT
Source organism: Triticum timopheevii (assembly GCA_963921465.1). Taxonomy (NCBI): domain Eukaryota; kingdom Viridiplantae; phylum Streptophyta; class Magnoliopsida; order Poales; family Poaceae; genus Triticum; species Triticum timopheevii. Next base: position 558,441,782 of record OY997264.1, on the reverse strand, counting down.
GATGGAGGGTTTGTTATTATTAAGTCATTTTAATTCCTTATCCATCATCATGCACATGAATGCAACAATGAGCATACCTCATACAAATGTTTTAACAAAACATCAAGCTTCTCAAGCAAACACTTACATCATCATGATAATACTGAGTACTAACATATCCACGATGCATTACCATCATCATAGCATTTTATAACGATGACATGAAAATAAATTAGAGTAGTGACATGGCATCATCAATAAAAACATTCTAATTATCATGGCAAAATATATCATGAACACACAAGCATGCATGGTAAGCATAACAGAATAACTACAGATGAAAATGAGGAGAAATAACTGCAACTACACACACAAGGTGCAAGAAAATTCAACATGCAAGTTCAGGGCTCATGATAAGAGGTTGGCTTGCCTGGGGGTCGACAAATACTCCGGGAAGAAGTGTGAAACGACCGCGGAAAAATTTGCCCGAAACAGTTCTCTCTCGGAGGGGGTTGTTTACGGACAAGGGAAAAATGGTCATTTTCAGAGTGTCAAACCATAGTGAAAATGATCTCATCAGAACGGGCTTGACAAGACGAAGACGTGGGCGTTGGATTTACCTCAATCGGAGTTACAAGTAAAAAGATACGGATGTTTAAACTCAGGGACTAATCTGTAAAAACACTTCTACAAACAGGTCCCTGGTAGTTTTAAACCGAACGCGTCTTTTCAGAAATACGCCTTCGAATCAGGAAAACGTCTCATGGCGGGGGCGCTACCACTTGAGTGACGTGGCGACGACTGGGTCAAAGGGCAGAGGCAGGGCCGGGCTCTAGTGCCGCTGACAGGTGGGGCCGCAGGGCCCGCCTAGCTAGCCTGGCCAGGTCAACGCCTTTGCCGGCCGCTTCCTTTCTTCTCTCCAACGCACACCCGCGGGACAGAGGACGGCCGCACTCCGACGACGAGCACCGGCGACACGGGACACCTCCGGCGAGGCTCCGGCCACCAACGTGATCCTTGGGGAGTGTTGCATCCGTTCCCCTACTTCACAGACTCCAAAAATGAGTGGGCAACGGCGACTACAAGCCTGGCGAACGGCAGGGAAAAGTGCCGGGCATCGGGCAAGCTAGGGGCTCCGGCGAGGGAATGAGGGGGCTGAGGCTTCGGGGATGCTTGCCGGACCCTGGGGAAGGCACTGGTGGTGAGGAAACGGAGAGGAGGGCTCGGGGGCGACCGAATCGATGGAGGCCCGAGGCGGCGGCTATGGCGATGGTGGAAGTCGGGGAGCAACTCTGGGCATGAGAGGAGGGGTTGGGGAGGCGTAGAGAGGTCGGGAGAGGCTGCTAATGCTCTCTAGAGGGGGTCGTGGCTTCTTAAATAGCCGAGGCGAGGGCACCCGAGCCGGTTGCCACCGAGCGCGTCCGGCCACGGCCCTGCCGGCTGCAGCAGTCACAGGGGCGCACAGGAAGGCGACAAGGGGGGTCACGACAAGCGCTAGAGGCTCACGGAGACGAGGGGAACTCGCGGACGAGAGGGGGAAGAAAACAGAAGAGAGGAAGAAGACGATGGCCACGGGCGCAGTGCTCGACCCTTGGCACGGCTCGTCGGAGAAGCAAATGGAGGGGGAGCGGGGTCCAGGCGAACGGCGATGACGAGGGGGAGCTGCTGGACATTAATTGCGAGGTCAGGGATGGTCGGAGCAGTGCTACCGATGAGAATAGTGGCTAGACCACCGTTTTGGCTGGCTGCACTCGTGGTCATCACTGGCATGGCGCGCTCAAGAGAGTTTACTGAGGTTAAACCATGTCTACTGCGTAGTCCTTCCAGAGTGGATTATTACTACGGTAAATAGACAGGCAGAGACAAAGGGAGTGGAGTAAACCAAGCTCCACAAGTTTGCTATTGCAAACTTGGCAACATTCTAGAGATAAAACCAGAGAAGTGAAATGGTAAACTTGATGTCTGGCAGGCTTAGGGTAGCAAGGACTATGGTCCTGGGAGTTTTGAGGTCATTTGCTCAAGGATTTAGCATAGCTGCAGTGCAAATGCCAAATCTGGTCCAGAAAACAAAAGAGGAAGAAGCACTCACTAGGAAGGTTGGATTGAGCTATAACTTGGCAAATCCTCATGATTTGGTCATAAGTAGATGCTGTAAAAAAGATCAGACCAAACGGACTTGCCAAATTGGTACTTGCTTCACAAGCATTACTTTGGACAAGAAACTTGAGAAAAATCCTAGGACAATATTGGCTGAATGAAATTAGCCAAACTCTTGGGTAGATGGGTTATATGGATAGGAGAAGGCTTGGAATTATTTTCAGCCATAATGGAGCAAGATAAAATATACTTGCTTCACAAACTGAAAATTTGGACAGAAAACAAGAATTGCTCCTGTGCTCACATAACTCAATAAAATGACCTGAATTTTGGTGAAGGCTAATGATTAGGGATAATAGAGAGGATGACAAAGTTTCATCTCATTTGGAAACACTATGAAGGTACTTCCTTCACAAAGTGACAAACTATTTAGAAACTTTGAAAAGTTGCACAGGGAGCTAGGATGATTGGATTGAGCTCATCTTTGGTATCCATGGTTATTTATCAATATTAAGCACCCTACCAATTTGCAGCTCAAATGGAATTAGAAATAAAGCACTTCCTTTGCAAAATTTCAGAGAAGGCAGAAACTTGCATTGGATCATGTACTCAATTTTTGAACCGATGAACATGATATGATGATGGAACTAGTGATTTTATATCAAGGACAAGCTCCACAATTTATGTGAGAATTTTCCCTACTATAAAAATAGTAGTTCCTTTAGAAAATGGCAAAAATGCAATATTGGTATTAAATAGGAAAATGCAATTTCCTTATTTAATTATGGCCAATATATTTGCCAGAGCTGGGATTAGGCATAATTATCAACTCCACCAATTCACATGAATTCAGGAGATGGCTAGCTATGCCTTTTGATTTTATTTCTCAGAAAGGAAAGAAAAGGAATAAATCATAATTCAAAAGTATTGCATGGGACTTGGCAATATTTTTGCATATCCAAGATTTAGAATGATAGAAGGGTCTCTAGGAATAGATGGGATGATCAACAGATCAAGGAAAGTTATAGCTCCTTTGAAATCACAAAGGGCATATTCAAATCCCAAAAATTTGGAATTAGGGTTTGAGAGGGTTTAAGATGATGCAACTGAGGTCTTGCCTACTGAAAAAGACATGAGCAAGTTTTGAAAGGTTGGAAATGACAAGAATTCTCAGGGTCATCAGCAAAACTCAGGAGAAAGATTTCGAAAATGAGTGCCAGGAAGAAATAACAGCACAAAAATTGATAACCCAATTTTGGGGCTGTTACAGTTTTGCCATGTGACATTCATCAAAGAATAAACCGTTTGGTTTGCTCCATGACGGCTATTTTTGCAGGTTTCAATTCTTATGTCGTGTCAGTAACGAAGGCACTGTCCATCACTTATATTACTGGAAAAAATTGGATCAGTCTGTTGTCTAGGTACAAGTTGAATCCCTATGATGAACTGCAGTTTGGTTTAACAAAAACACCACAATTAGTCCTTCTCGCGTTTAAAAGAAATGAAGAAAAAAACTGGATCACGGTCACGCATCCTAGTCAAGTTAGAAAGCTAATCATAGTAGACCAAACACAATCGTCGTTGTCTCGCACATCGGTACCACCTTCAGCAACGGATCGAGCACCGCCAGTTGCTCTAGCACTGACAGCGGTAGTAGCTCAGTCTGATCCAGTAGAGGATTGGGCACCGACCGTGTTAGTGGATTAGGCTGATCTACCGGAGGATCGGGCATCGACACCGGCACCTGCTCCGACACCGGCACCAGCTCTACAACGAGCACCATCTCCGGCAGCAGCAGCGGCTTCGGCACCTGCACCAACACTTGCACTTGCATCTGCTCCGGGCCGTGCAGCGGCAACCAAACGAGCAGTTGTACCGGCAACAGACTGGACGGCAGTTTGAACTTCATATACCAAAGTCCTTACAAAAACCGACATGTCCACCTTCTTGGTAAGCATTGGCCGCCCAAGTGCTTCGTTCTTTTTTCTTTCCATGTTGTTTCACATGATTCACTGTGTTGATCTAACTGTTTGGGTATGTCTTCTTGTTTGTGAACAGAGAATTCCTAGAGCAACGAGGGAGACATTCAACAATCCGGGCGACCGCGGCCAAGTTTCTCTTACCATGCGCAGCCTTGGTGTGAATGAACCTGCTCAATATACCGTAAGTACAAAGGATGGTCGCATGATGATTGATGCTAAAGGATGGTCAAGGTTCAAATCTAAATCATATCTTGCAGTAGGGGATGATTTCAAAATCGAACTTTCTCGGCAAGGAGAGTTGGTCCAAATCAACTTTGAAATTCTTTAGTAGCAGCACGCAACTGCCGAACTGATCTATCCTCCGAGATATTTTGATGTAATAATTTGGCATCGTGAAACAAGTGTCCTTTGTGTATAATTAGTATGACAGTATTATTTATCACATGGCATATCGTTGATAGAATTGCAACTCTCATTGCTGGTTAGGAACTGTCGTTTGATTTCATTCCAACAGCTGTCGTGCTTTATTCAATTTTATGTATTCCCCTTGCAACATCATCTAAAACCAGCGCCGTACCGATCGCTTGCATTATGAAAAGTGCTGAGGTAGAACACATGGCCCCCCAAACATGCAGGGTGGGCCTGTGGCCCAAAGTCCAAAACCGTGAGCCTGTCTGAGTATTATATTTTCAGCTGAACCCCCATAATGCCCGTGCGTTGCATGTAACATCAAGATGCATTTGTATGAGTATTTTATGTTGTGAGAGAAAAGGATGAACGAGGGAAGGCCTTATTTGCAAATGTGGAGAGGTGTGTGGGTACCTTTTTGCCAAATTGCCATAGTTTCCTTCCTATCCGTCAGATATAAATCGGACGGCCTATATTGCAGGATGGCAGGCACACCATCATCACCAACTCGTCTATACTGTGTTAAAAAGAACTCTATTTTTTATAATTATATATGTTATATATATATTCCCCTTGATTTTTCTTACGTATAAAGTTGTGGTATAAAAGATTTGTATATTTCTTTACAGAGGGAGTATCTCTCTATCAAAAATATATTTATGTGTAACTAGTTACTCATGTCTTTCTACTTCCTTTCATTGATATGTAGGGCATCCAGCAACGGGGTCCACGTGCCATATGCACAAATTATAGTGCACAACTGCACGATAGACACACCCCGGTCGTAGCGCCACAATACTGCCCAATGAGCCATCAAATCACAACCCCCCCCCCTTTCCAGCTTTAGCAGTAAGTTGGACGGACGAAGCGGCAATATTTCACTGGGCCTGAATCCCCTTCTCCCTTGTCTGCTTGTTCAGAGAAAACCCCCTCTCGGCGATTGCATAGGGTTTTCTCATGGAGAACCAGGTACGAATTCTTCATCCATCCCCCATAAATCCAAGTCCCTTGGTCGCAGGTAATCCTAGGATGGCAACCGCCGCATTGATGCATTTTTCTTCCTACTGAATCTAGTGTGTTTCATTTGCAGTGCCCAAAGTGCGAGGACCCTACAGGTTTCTGCGCCCTCGGCGAGATGCCACACTTGTTCCTTGTCATCCTAACACAAGATTTTAAAACGCGCACTGTATGTTCCTAGAATCCTCTTTTCTATCCGGGAGGGTGGGGTTTATTTGAACATGCTATCGACTAATTTGGAAATTTGGATTTCTATATTTGGATAAAAGGTACTACTAGTACGATGGTCAACACTGACATGAAGGAGGAAGTTATTTCTAGATTTGGATAGGGAATACATTGTGTTCTCATATTATTTTTCCTGCAGTGCATTATTTGCTCTGCTAGAACACATGTACTCAAGATGCTCGGCCTTGCCATAACTGAATACACCAGTTTAATGGTCACAGTGAAGACAAGCCATGGATATAAGTTCAGAGTTGGGTTCATGAACCAAGAAGATCGCTGCTTTTTTTATGGCCGAACTTGGATAAACTTTCTCAAGTGTTACAGACTGAAAGTTGGCGCACGAATGTTGATGGAAATAGCAGAACATGGTCTCATCTTCACTGTGATCTTCCACAGCGACGTCGTTCCAATTGTTCATCCATGTTAGTTTTGTATCTGGTTCTTGCTTGTTGCCTCGATTACTTCTTAATCCACCTATTTTGTCTAACTAATCACAATTTAACTTTAGAAGTAGCAACAAATCTCTCACGAAGATGCTACTTCTAACTAATATTTTCTTATAATTGGTGGCACGTGTAGGTTTTTCAGAGTTAAGCAGGCTGCTCGATTGTTATTCTGTAATAACTCGGCTGTTACTGATGGGACTGAAGTTGACGGGGACGACATTCACAAGTTCCTACACTTTATTGATCATCTTGAGGTCCTTGTGGGGCGTTTCAATGGTGGAAGGCCACGTGGGATAAGTGTGCCACTGCTGCACTCGTTGAACAGGTCCAACTGTGTCGAGAAACTTATGGTACGAGCTACTTTCTGTTATATATGTTGTTAATAAACTATTGCTTATACATAGTTTTACAGCTGTGATCTTCTTGAAACAGAAACTGCCCAGTTCTATTGTTCCTATACAGATGCTTGACTATGGTCGGGTCAGACTTGCGCTTGGTCACAACATGATGTTTATGTCGACCTACTCCATTCCCCTTGGAGGTGAAAAGATACTTATTCATGGGTGGTCTCAAATAATTAAGGCCCGTCCATCTTGGAGAATAGGACAGAAGATTATGTTCATGCTTTTCCATGGCTCTAAAGTGAATATCCTATTTATTGACCACACTGTGAGATGAAGCCGCTTTCAGAAGGTTGTGGATGCGCGGGGTGGCGCCTAGGCCTTGTGCTGGGGCTTGGCGGCCTCACGCTTGGTTATCTGTAGGCAAAGTAGCACTGTTCGAGGCGTGCTTTGTATGGTTGAACCTGTATAAGTACTCATATTGCTTTCAGCTTTGGTTGTTAAGTGCCCCTGCTGGTTTCAGTTAAGGTTGTTAAGTACTCCTGCTGCTTTTACAGTCTGTCGTGTTTCTTCAGTCATGCCTTCCTCCAGCCGCCAAAACCAAACCAGCACCGGCGGGGCCGCCTGCGTCCACCTCCCACGGCTGGATGCGCCTCAGCGCACGCATCACCACCCCACCGTCTCCTAAATCATTAACACCGACATCCGAGGCCTCGCCATCGTCCTCCGCGCTCTTTGGTGCGCTCGTCGTGGCGCCGCCCTCTCGCGTTGTCAACATGGTCAACAAACAACAGGAATCCGCAGAAGTACGTGGAGAGGATGACAGTAGGGGCCCACCATGTCAGCGTATGGAAAAATAAAATGCTTCCTCCTAATGTTTTCCTGACATCTGGGACCCACGACATTTTTGAGCGTATATAGTCAATAGACAAGAGAATAGCACAAGATCAGCTGACCCCTGGGACGTAGTTGCTCAAGCAGTATTTTTTTTGTTATTGTTGAGATGGAGAAGGGTTTGAACTGGTTTGTGGCCCGTCAAGCCCAGGCTTATATTTTATGTTCACTATGTGACCAGCCCAGCTATTTTTTCTTTGTGAAAATGAGCCCAGTTTATTTTTTCTGAAGAATACCCAATCCAGGCCTACTTATTTTTCTACGCCCTGATGGGTTGCAACTCTTTCAAGACGCCTGCAAATCTTGAAAGTAATATGAAATGGGTCGTAAATATAAACACAGATGACAAACTGGCAATTACTTTATAATTTCTGAATTTTTTCATGTTTTCAGATTCCTATTTCACTAGGCATTAACCTAATTTAAATATATCATCAAAGTACTTTAAATCTGGCCCGACATTTCGGTATTAAAAATAGTTTGGAACCCACAGAAATATGCGAAATTGGCCCCGGCCAACCAAAAAAATGGACTGCAATAAATTGCATAAGAAGTTGCAATGAGCTATATATAAATTATTAAAAAAAGAGGGAATGGTCTGACTTGTGGGCCTGTTAAGTTGATGCGTATGCAAGATTTTTTTAGTTATTATATACGTCAACAAACGATTCTAGCAGACGTAACCGTTGAATGTCAATACAACGGCCGTTGTGTTTTTTCAATCTCTGATCTTCTTACTCCAGCTGCCAAAGCAGTGCTGGCGGGACCGCCTGCTCCCGCCTCCCGTGGCCGGCTGTGCTGCCGCGTAGGCCTCACCGCCCCCTACTACTCCCACCACTGGCTAGGGCACCCCTCTACTCACCCACATCCCCTGTTATTCTGCGGCAACGAGAGCCTCACACCATAGCCGAACCAGTGAACCCTCGTACTCCTCTTCGCGCGGGCTTCCACTGCCGCGTCTTCCCCGACTCCGTGTCGGCCCCTTCCTAGGCCTCGCCGTCGTCCACCACCCTAGTGCTCTCGGCGCGGCATGGTCAATGTGGTCAATGACCGACTTCCATCGGAAGAGTACTGTATGTGGAGAGGCTGACAGCTGGGTCCATGGCAGCCGCAAGGAAGTACCTCCTTATTACGCGGAAAATAATTATTCCTCCACCTGTCAGCAGAGACCCACCGGATGGGCTACCGTATTTCATGAAAAAATGTTTCCCCCTGACTGCTTGGACCCACCGGATGGGCCACCGTATTTCATGAAAAAAACGTTCGCCCGCTGTCAGCTCGGACCCATCGGAAGTGCCTCCTTATTAGCACAAAAAAATGAATACTCCCCCTGCTAGCTGGGACCCACCTTGGTGGGAGGCTGACTTGTGGGCCTACTAAGTTGACTGGGATGGAGGCCTTTGTCAACTTAGTCAATATAAACGATTCTAGCTCCTGTGACCGTACGATGTCCATCCAACGACCGTAGTGCTTCTTCAACCTCTGGTCTTCTTGCTCCAGCCGCCCAAAGCAGCGCCGGTCGTGCCGCATGCTCTTGCCTCCCATGGCCGGCTGTGATGCCGCGGAGGACTCATCGCCCCTACTACTCCCACCGCTGGCCAGACCATCCCTCTACTCACCCACACCCCCTGTTATTCTGCGGTGACGGCAGCCTCACACCGCAGCCAAACCAGTGAACCCTCATACTCCTCTACGCGTGGGCATCCACTGCCGCGTCTTCCCCGGCTCCACATCGTCCCCTTCCTAGGCCTCGCCATCGTCCACCGCCTTGGTGCTCTCGGCGCGGCGTGGTCAATGTGGTCAAGGAACGACTTCCATCGGACGTGGACTGTACGTGGAGAGGCTGGCAGCTGGGTTCACGGCCGCAACAAGGAAGTGCCTCCTTATTACACGGAAAATAATGATTCCTCCACCTGACAGCAGGGACCCACCGTACGGGCCACCGTATTTCGTGGAAAAAAATGTTTCTCCCCTGACTGATGGGACCTACCAGCTACATCTTCGCACGCAAGGAAGTGCGTCCATATTACGGGCAAAAAAAATGATTCGCCCCCTGACTGCTGGGACCCACCAGCTACATCTTCGCATGCAAGGAAGTGCGTCCGGGCAAAAAAAAACTATTTGTCCCCCTGACAGCTGGGACCCACCAGCTACATCTTCGCACGTAAGGAAGTGCCTGACAGTCGGGACCCACCTAGTCGAAGCGTACGTAGCGTTGTCATTCTGGTCGCGAACGTGTACATACATACTGGTCGATGTAGCGGCGCGCACGTGTCGTAGTAGAGGAGCGCACATGGCATGTACACATACGTACAGCGGCCAATGTGCAAGAAAGAAATACGGCCACATACATACATATGGGCGGGGTCTCGAATGCGTACTCGCACATACGTACGGCCAGGGCCCATGTACATGGCTGGGTCGGAACGAAGAAACAACATCGTCGTCGTGTTCATGGGGAGCCAACCGGCTGGGTCAGAACGGAAAGTGTCATCGTGTTCATCGGGAGGGCTTGGACAGAACAGGCGATGAAAACGAGGGGTGGCGTACCGCAGAACAGAGGAAACGGTCTTGTGTTCGACAGTCCATGTACGAAACGGGATCCTGTTCACCGGGAGGGGTCTGGCGTACCGCAAAACAGAGGAAACGGACTTGTGTTGGACCTCCTATGGTCGAAACGTGGTCCTATTGACCGGGAGGGGTGTGGCGTACCGCAAAATGGAGGAAACGGACTTGTGTTGGAGCACTACGGTCGAAACGGAGGTCCTGTTCATCAGGAGGGTGTGGCGTACCGCAAAATGAGACTCCACGAGATACTGTTCATCTCCACCGTCGACCTCCTCCGGCCTCCACGGGCTACTGTTCATCCACCATCGACCTCCTCCAGCCTCCACCTACGACTGTTCATCCACGGGCTCCTGTTCATCCAGCCTCCACCGCGCGCTACTCCACTGGCTACTGTTCAACCAGCCCTCTCCACGGGCTCCTATTCAACCACCCCTCCACGGGCTACTGTTCATCCACCCCTCCACCGTCTACTGTTCATCCAGCCCTCCACGGGGTCTTCTTGTTCATCCAGCCCTCCACGGGGTCCTGTTCATCCGGCCCCAACCGGCTTGATCGATCGGGGTCCTGTTCATCCAGAGGCAACACCATGGGGTCCTGTTCATCCATCCCCACCGGGAACTGTTCATCCAACCCCCCTCCCCCTGCAACGCTCATTGTTCATCCATAGGCAGCATCAATCGGCTTCAGTTAGCAGCCGTAGCGAAGGAATCGCTCGATCGGGTTCAGTTAACAGCCATCGATCGATCGCTCCGGTTCAATAACACGTAGCTTGTAGTGCAATCACCCGGGTTTAGTAGGCGAATGCCTCGCTCGAGTTCAGTTAGATCCCAACGCCTCACACCCACGCTTGTGCTTGTATGAGAGAAACGCGCAAACCTTCGTGCATCGCTCGGCCCCGACCACCCACCGTAACTGGGAACACGCCAATATTTTCCTCGCCCTCGCTTCTACCACGGTTTTTTCCGTCATGGACAGCCCAAAGAATGTCATGCAGCTGCGTCTCCAGCCCACCCAGGATGAAAATCCCATTTTTTGTCATGATTTTTTGTCATAGAAGTAGGAGCCCACCACATCTATGATGATACCGGGTTTTTTCGCAATTATCATCCTAGAAGTGTCATAAGTATGACAGAAAAAAAATTCGTTCGGCCCAAAATGTCACGGATGTGTCTTTTTTTTGTAGTGATGTGAATAATAAAGTCTTCTATCCAAACCGCTGGGTCCGTTGTTCCATCATAGGCCTTGATGTTTACAGGTTTGAACCCCTCTAGAAAGTCGTGTTCCAGTACCTCATCGGTGAAGCACAGGGGGTGTGCGGCGCCCCTGTATCTGGCTGTGTCGGGGGTTGGTTCTGACGGTTGGAATGTGCAGTATTGGTTCCCTGCTGGTAAATGGCCGGTGTAATTTGTTTGATAATTGTGATTCTTTGTAGGAGCATGTTCCCTAGATCCATAGATGGACCTGGTTTTGCCAGCTTTTTTGTCCAAGTCCTCACGTAGATCGTGTTTCTGGTCCTGGGCCACAGCCTTCCTTCCTTTGTGGGGAGGGAGCGCGGGCTTGTGTATGGCATGGCTTGCCACTTTGTCGCGACCGTGAGGTGGTCGGTCCGGCCAGTCAGTCGTATTGTACTTCGGCGGTATAGGCGCGATAGCCTCGTCGTCAAATTCGGGCAGCAGTTTGCGTTTAGGATAGCTCTTTGTTTGGCGATTACCGCCATATTTTTCCTCAGCGTCTAGCACTTTGTTCCATTTGTCATTGAGCATATCCTGTGCGGCTTTAAGCCGCTGCTTCTACTTCTTCAAGCTCCTTGCGGTGGTGATGAGCCTCTGGTGGAGGCGTTCTTGTTCAAATGGTTCTTCTGGGATGACGAACTCGTCGTCGCCCAGGCTAACCTCCTCTTCTGAGGCGGGTTGGTAATTTCTATCTCCGGCGTCGATGTGGTCGGAGAGTGTCTCCAGACTGTGTTTGTCGTCCTCTCGCACGCCCTGCTCCAACGCTGGGTCCGCGGGGTCCTCGGCTCGGTTTAGATTACCATCGTCGTCCGTGACAATGTTGCTATTTTTCCGTTTGCCGGATGGAGGTCGGCGTTTAGGACGCTGGCGTTTGGGAGGTTCATCGACAGGCTTGCTATTATCGCCGTCGGCCTCATTCTCCTTAGGTGTGTCCACCATGTAAATGTCGTATGATGATGTAGCTGTCCAACGCCCTGTAGGCAGTGGTTCCAGATCCTCTCCGGCATCGTCGTTCATACCATCGATGTCTTCGGAGTCGTAGTCAAGCACGTCGGTTAAGTCATCGATGGTGGCTATAAAGTGGGTGGTGGGTGGGACGCAAAATTCTTCGTCGTCCGCTTCCCACTCAAGCCGGACATAGTTCGGCCAAGAGTCTCCTGACAAGGAGAGAGATTTCAATGAGTTTAGCACATCACCAAGAGGCGAGTGCTAGGAGATATCCGCGGAGCTGAACTCTAAGACCGGTGCCCAATCAGGTTCGATGGGTGTGGATGCCCGCGGTCCGGAACCCATGGCCGGAAACGAGTCCGAGGTTCTGATAACACTAGCCAACTCAATGTTGGGTCTGTGTGCGGCTCGAGCGCCACTGAGTCTGCGGCCTCCGTGTCGGGGTTAAGCTTCCCATCATCGTACGATGTCGTCCGCTCCGGCTCTAGGGCCAGGGCGGCCACAGGTGTTGTCTCCTGCGTGTGGCCCGATGACAAATCTAGGTCATGTTCATCATGGTGACCGAGGATAGCCGTCATGGGCTCAAATCCGTCGAAGATCAAATCTCCGCTTATGTCGATCACAAAATTCAGGCTTCCAAATCTGACCTGATGGCCAGGGGCATAGCTATTGATCTGCTCCAGATGGCCGAGTGAGTTGGCCCGCAGTGCGAAGCCGCCGAATATGAAGATCTGTCCGGGGAGAAAGATCTCTCCCTGGAGTGCGTTGTTGTAGATGACTGATGGAGCCATCAAGCCTATCTTCGACGTCACAGTGGAACTCTCAATGAAAGCACCAATGTCGTTGTCAAAACCGGCGGATCTCAGGTAGGGGGTCCCGAACTGTGTGTCTAAGGCTAATGGTAATAGGAGGCGGGGGACACAATGTTTACCCAGGTTCGGGCCCTCCCTATGGAGGTAATACCCTGCTTCCAGCTTGATTGATCTTGATGAGTATGAGTATTACAAGAGTTGATCTACCACGAGATCGTAATGGATAAACCCTAGAAGCTAGCCTATGAAGTTATGATTGTTGTCCTACAGACTAAACCCTCCGGTTTATATAGACACCGGAGGGGGCTAAGGTTACACAAAGTCGGTTTACTGAGAAAGGAATCTACATATCCGAATCGCCAAGCTTGCCTTCCACGCAAAGGAGAGTCCCATCCGGACATGGGACAAAGTATTCTATCTTGTATCTTCATAGTCCAACAGTTCGGCCAAAGTATATTATCCGGTTGTCCGAGGACCCTGTCGGTGTCAAAACCAACGGATCTCGGGTAGGGGGTCCCGAACTGTGCGTCTAGGCAGATGGTAATAGGAGACAAGGGACACGATGTTTTACCCAGATTCGGTCCCTCTTGATGGAGGTAAAACCCTACGTCCTGCTTGATTAATATTGATGATGTGGGTATTACAAGAGTAGATCTACCACGAGATCAAGGAGGCCAAACCCTAGAAGCTAGCCTATGGTATGATTGTTGTTATGTCCTACGGACTAAAACCATCCGGTTTATATAGACACCGGAGACGGCTAGGGTCACACAGAGTCGGTTACAATGGTAGGAGATCTACATATTTGTATCGCCAAGCTTGCCTTGCACGCCAAGGAAACTCCCATCCGGACACGGGACGAAGTCTTCAATCTTGTATCTTCATAGTCTTGGAGTCCGGTCGATGATGATAGTTCGGCTATCCGGACACCCCTAGTCCAGGACTCCCTCAGTAGCCCCTGAACCAGGCTTCAATGACGACGAGTCCGACGCGCATATTGTCTTCGGCATTGCAACGCGGGTTCCTTCTCCGAATAATTTATAGAAGATTGTGAACACGAAGATAGTGTCCGGCTCTGCAGAATAAATTCCACATTCCACCGTAGAGAGAATAATATTTACACAAGTTCAATCTGCTGACGTATTCCGTGGCGTGACATCACACCACAACCAAGCCTTTACTTGAATCGTTATTATTATACCACCTCAGCGCGTTTAGCGAAGCGATTTCCTTGGCAAGTCTTGTCGAAGCAGAGATCGTGTTCCCCTTATCCCGGGATTCTCATCAATACGGACGTGGGTAACCCAACCGCGCCCGTTGCCACGCCCCCTCCATCGAAGGCGAGTTCCAGACGGTCACGGGGACGGCTCTTGGTATTCTCCCTCTTTATAATGAGACCAAGGCCCGCTCCTTTTCTTCAATCCTCAATCGAATCCGCCCCTCGCCCCGAGTTCCAACACCCAGGGCTCCAGATTCGGGCACTTCGGACCTTCGATAATGTCCGGCTCCGACCTACAGGGCCGGTGGATGCCCTCCTCCATCACGGAAGAGGACGTGCTAAAGCTGAGAGACGCCAGGTACTTAACCTACGAGATTTCGCATAGTTTGCCTGCCCAAGGGCAAGTCATTCCTACTCCTGAGCCTGGCGAGAGTGTCGTGTTCGTGTCTCACCTCCGTCGGGGTTTAGGCTTCCCGATGGATCCCTTCGTGAGGGGGCTCCTGTTTTACTATGGGCTGGAATTCCACGACTTGGCTCCGGAGTCTATCCTCCACATCTCATCATTTATTGTCGTCTGTGAAGCCTTCCTCCGCACTACCCCTCACTTCGGTTTATGGCCCAAAACCTTCAATGTGGAGCCGAAGATGATTGAGGGGCGTCAGGAAGAGTGTGGCGGGGCGGTTATAAGCAAGAGGGCCGATGATCCATGGCCCGAGGGCTCCTTTCCGGAGGAGCTCGGCTTGTGGCAACAGGAGTGGTTCTATATCACCGCTCCCAGGGGCAGCAGGCAGAGGCCGCCGCCCGCCTTTCGCTCGAGCCCTCCACAACGGCTGACGTCATGGGTCAACAAAGGGTTTGACTGGGGGCCGTCCAAGGACGTACCCCTATTGCAGGGACGGATTCGAGACCTCCAAGAGAGGGAGATCAATCTGGTCATAGTGACGCAGGTTATGCTGATTCGGCGTCTTCTGCCCTGCAAACGTCGCCCCCTCCACCTGTGGGAATTCAGTCCGGAGGGACCACGAGCTCTCCAACACTTCATGGGTACAAAACCCGTGGAGATGTACAAACTGTTCTTCGGATCACAAGAAATGTGTTCGGACTTGACCGAGGACGCTGGCCTAAGCTGCAATCGCCCGGATACTCAAGTAAGTAGCCCTGTGTCCGGACATATCATCCATTTATTTATCATGGATTTGCCTTTTAACCGGGTATCCCTTGAACGGGAGTGGATAGCACAAGCAAAACTGATACGGTGTCCGGCCCCCCTCCCTGAGACCACGCCGGATCCTGTGTTAATCAAAATGTTGGAGGTAGCGCCTTCGGAGGAGGGCGAAGGGGGGAACAGGGAAACTACCACCTCTGTTAAGGAGGCTCTCAATAAGGGGGGAATCAAGAATCCCTCCCTCCAGGGGGAGAAGAGGACCGCTTCCGAAAACCCAGAGGCCAAAGCCTCAAAGCGGGGAAAGAAATCTGCACCGGAAGGTCCTGGGCCGGGAGTAGTCCCGGCCGCACAATCTCCCCAAAGTAATCAGCCCTCCAGCGAGCCGTAAGTAGAAAAAGGGAAGTTTTGTAATAAGGGACATTCCTATTTTATTTCTAAGGATAACCGAAGTTTTTACCTTGTAGTTCGGATCTCATCCCTTCTCAGCAGAGCTCATCCTCGGGGGACCTTCGTCCGGAGATGATGGAGAGCAAAACGCCTCCATTTGCCGCCCCGTTAGGCGGGGCGAACGACCCTGAGGTGTCGTCACGGAGGGTCTCCCCGAGTCCGGCGGGGCCGGGGAGTTCGGCACCCACTGGAGTACAGCCGGTGGAGCTGCAGGGTTTGCTTGAGAGGGCGTCTCTCTCAGAAGATCACCGCGCATTAATGAGTACGGTGATTGAAAGGATCTCATCCGCCGAGAGCGGGTTGCATGAGGTCGTCGGAAGTTTACTGACGGGATTTGAGGTACGTAAAAAATGACATACCTTTTGACAGTTTTGCACATAGAGTGCACCCTGTATAGATAGTAGCCCCTGAGACTCGGTATGTTGTCGAAAGCCACAGCGTGCCGAGGATCATAATCTCAGTTAAAAAATGTCGCCTTTCCTATGCAGGTGGCGGAACGTTCGGTGGCCAGCCGGACTGATAGAGTTGCCGAGCTGAAGCGGCAACTCGACGTTGCGGATGCGGACATCGCGCTGGTCAATAAACGACTTGACGAGTCACAAGGTAGGTGGTTTCTCCACGGTCACCTGGTAAGGGAGCTGATGCCCACTCCTTACAACATGTATGCTTGACGCAGATGGTGCCCCTGCTGTAGAAGACCTTCGGGCAGAGCTTGCTCGAGCCAAGGAGCAAGCCAGAAAAAGTGATGCGGCTGCCTCAAAGGCAGCGGAGGAGCTAAAAGCCGAAAAGGCTGCTCACTGCCGAAGCAGGGAGGAAATGGCCGTAATGGCCGTGAAATTAAAAGATGCTACCGACCGCTATGAGGTTCTTGAAAGAGAACGCCAAGTGGAGCAGGAGGGCCTGAAGAAGGCCACCGCCGAAGCCAAGGATGTCCGTTCTGCAATGCGGGCTATAAAGGAGGAACTGCGTCCGACCGGAGACATTGCGGCTGGAAAGCCCTTTCTGTTGCGTAGGAAGTTCACGGATCCGAAGTATGCTTAGTTGGGCCAGTTGTGGAGTGTGGAGGATCCTTATCTAGATTTGGCGGCGAGTGCGGCGGACGCAGTTGTGCACTTCCGAAGTCAGAAGGATCGTGAGATGGAAGAGCTTTTTTGGTCTCAACTCCATAGTCCGGAGCGTCCACTTCCGTTGACCGATTGGTTGGCTGAGTGGGCTGAGCTGAATAGATTGTCCGGACTTGCCATCACGGATGTGGTGGCTCATCTGTGGCCAGAAAGGCCCAAGCCGACGAGTTATTTTGGCTTATTGCAGCAATTCCTTGGGGCGGTGCCGCATATCAGGGCGATGAAGCAGTCGTCATGCATAGAGGGTGCACGGATGGCTCTTGCCCGTGTTAAGACATACTGGGCGGATATGAATGCCATCGATGTTGCGTCCCGGGGTTCAGACGAGAGTCGATTACCCGCCAAGCACTATTTTGAGGAAGTCCTGCAGGGCGCTCGTTTAATAGAGTCGCAGTTCTCGAAAAATGTCATCTTCAAATGACATGTATGATTTGTGAGATCATATTTATAATGTAATGACTTTTTATACTTGTGCGTTCAAGTATTGAAGTATCTCCTGTGCGGCCGTTAATATATATGTATTTACAACCTGAAAGATGGCAGTCTTTGGCTTCAGCCCCCACGCACATGGTGCGGGGGTGTTTGCAAAAAAAACGCATTTTCACACTTAATCCAATGTCTTGGTCCTTTGAAGGAGGTGATAGCATAGCAAACTAGGCAACCGGACTATAATGCTTTATCACTTTCACTTAGCCATAGGAGCTCGATGGTGGGGCTACTATATAGCCCCTAGAGGCACCGCGCTCTCCGAACTCGGGGCGCGTGTGTGCCTGACCGGGAAGCGGTCCTTCGTCAAAGCGGAGGAATTCTAAACATTCCAGTAGTTGATCGAGTGGTTGACCAGTCTCTCGCTATATCATGACAGTCAGTTTTCGGCTTTCTCTACTGAGGTGCTCGCCCGGCCGAACCGGGGCACAACCGCAGTAGTTCTCCTGGTGCCGCGTTAGCCGATGGAGCGAAACGTAAGGCAGCAAAACACAGGAGCCGGGCAAACCCAACATTTGACCAAAGACATGATTCGGAGCTGATGCATATAAGGCCTAACTCGAAACACCGAACACTCCCTAAGGTATTCGGACTTTATGATAACGAGCAGAACGATGCCCTAAGCCCCTAGTGTCCAGGTACAGGCTAGAACTTCTGACGCGACCGATGCCAAAACGCCAGCCTCCTCCTCGGTTATGGTAGGAAACCAGGGGATGAGTATCAACAAGAGACAGTAAGAAAGGTTTACGCAGGGTCTTAATCTGAAAAGAATCCTTGCAACGGGTCCCTGCTGGACGTCTGCGCCCGTGTCTCCGTTGTGCTGTATCCTGGACGGGTGTAGCACGTGGTTCATCTGTAAAAGAGAAGAACTTAGTTTGGAAAAAATATCGTGCAAATAATGTATTTAAAACAGAGTATGATTTGGAAGATGAATAAGATTGATCTTTATTGGCTCTTATTTTTTATATGTGCAGCCCCTTGTAAAGAGGTATGCGGCTGGGAAGCCCCTTGTTTATTTATGCCGGACTCGCCTAACCGTGTCCGAGGTCTAGATGACCTGTTTTTAGGGGCTTTGATCAGCAAGGTTGGATTAGTGTGTGGCTGTCAAGGCAGTCTCACGTTTTCTGTGATCGAGGAACACTCAGAGTTACCCTTTAGTGAGATTATGCCGCGTGGACCGGGCATTTTGAGTGTAAGAGACGCGTAATGCGGTATCGCGTTAAAGCGGGCGAAAGCTTCGCGTCCCAGTAGTGCTTGATGGCTACTTTTGAATGGGGCGATATGGAAGATTAGCTTTTCGCGACGGAAGTTGTCGGATGAACCGAACACAACCTTTAGTAGTACAGAGCCTGTACAATTGGCATAAAGGCCTGGCCTCACTCCTTTGAAGGAAGTGTTGCTATGGTGAATTTTGGTAGGGTCTATCCCCATTCTGCGGATGGTGTCCTGGTATAGCAGGTTTATATCGTTGCCGCCATCCATTAGGACTTGTGTGAATTATAGTCCGTCAATTATGGGATCCAATATCAAAGCAGTCCCTCCTGCGTTTAGAATGCTTCTGGAGTAATCCTGATGGTCGAAAGTAATTGGGTTTAACATCCAATTTC
Source organism: Triticum timopheevii (assembly GCA_963921465.1). Lineage (NCBI taxonomy): Eukaryota > Viridiplantae > Streptophyta > Magnoliopsida > Poales > Poaceae > Triticum > Triticum timopheevii. Next base: position 558,422,782 of record OY997264.1, on the reverse strand, counting down.
GGGGCTCCGCTTGGGTGGATCGTGCGGCGCGTGTTTTAGTAGTTGCCGCACTATTTATCACATGAAGTGAGTTCACTGTTTTGACTTCTAGTGGGAAAGTCTTCTGTTTTCCGGCCTGCTGCTTGTGGGATTCGTCATCATCTTCGCTTGGTGTGTCGAGCCCCTTGTGTTCGGCGTTAAGTCGGCCGGACTGCTTGAAGACCCAACAATCTCTGTGGGTATGGTTTGCAGGCCTCCCGGGGGTACTATGGATTTGACATATCCTATCCAAGATTTTGTTTAGGTTGGATAGCTCATCACTGTTGTCCTTAAGTGGCAGTGTTTTGTTATTCGGCCGAGAGCTTTTGAACCCGGCGTTGACCGCCGTGCTATTTGGGCCGTTTTCCTTATTCCGGCGCTGATCTTTTCTGCGTCGTGATTTCCCATTTCCATCCCTGACCTCGGATGTACTCGGGTCGCTGATGCTGCATCTTGCTAGCCAACTATCTTCTCCCGCGCAAATGCGGGTCATGAGGCTTGTTAGCACGGCCATTGTTCTTGGTTTTTCCTGGCCGAGGTGTCTGGCGAGCCATTCATCTCGGACGTTATGTTTAAAGGCTGCTAAGGCTTCGGCGTCCGGACAGTCGACTATTTGGTTCTTTTTGGTGAGGAACCTGTTCTAGAATTTGCGTGCTGACTCCCCGGGCTGTTGAGTTATGTGACTTAAATCATCTACATCCGGAGGGCGGACATAAGTTCCCTGAAAATTTGCTCGAAACGCATCCTCAAGCTCTTCCCAACTTCCGATGGTATTTTTTGGGAGGCTTTTGAGCCAATGCCGAGCTGGCCCTTTGAGCTTGAGGGGTAGGTATTTTATGGCGTGGAGATCGTCTCCTCTAGCCATATGTATGTGTAGTATATAATCCTCAATCCAGACTCCAGGGTCTGTTTTTCCGTCATATGCCTCTATGTTTACGGGCTTGAATCCCGCTGGAAATTCATGATCCAATACCTCGTCGGTGAAACATAGTGGGTGTGCGGCGCCCCTGTATTTGGGTGTGCCGTTATCTTCGAACACTCGGCGGATTGTGTTGCTTCCTGGAGCCTTCTTTTTTGGCCCATAGATGGACCTGACCGGGCCATCCTTTTTGTGAGGATCCTTATGTGGATCGTGTGCCAGATTGTGTGCGGCGCTGCTTGCCGCTCTTAGCCTGTTATCTGGTCGTCTATCCGGCCAGGCGGCCTTTTTCTTTTTTGACTGTGGAGGCTCTACGGCCTCCTCGTCAAATTCGGGCAACAGCTTGCGCTTCGGGTAGCTCTTTGCTTGGTGACTATCGTCGTATTTATCTGTGGTCTTGAGTACTTTGCTCCATCTCATTCTGAGTACGTCTTCCGCCGTTTTGAGCTTCCGCTTTTGCTTCTTCAAACTTCTTGCAGTGGCGACGAGCCTTCTGTGAAGGTTCTTATGCTCCGGTGATGTGTCCGGCGTGAGATCGTCTAGACTATTGTTTTCGCCGGGAATGGGATGCTCGTCCGATTCATCCTGATCGGCTGGTTGCTTGGTGGCATGTTCGTCGTCCACTGGTTCGCCCTGCTCTACGGCTGGGTCAGTATGGGTGCCATTGTTATCGAGGTGGGACTTCGGGCAGCGCTTGCATCGCCGTTTTGGTTGTCTTTTAGGGGAATTATCCTTCGCCACGTCCCGTTGTTCCTCGTTATGGCTTCCTTTTGGTGTATCCACCATGTATACATCGTGAGTTGAGGTGGCTTTCCAGTGCCCAATAGGCGCTGGTTCTTGGTCGTCTCCGGCATCGTCGTCCATACCGTCGATGTCTTCGGAGTCGAAGTCTAGCATGTCGGTTAAATCGTCGACAGTGTCTATTAAGTGGGTGGTGGGTGGGAATTGAATTTCTTCGTCGTCCGCATCCCAACCGTCCTGATCGCAGTCCGGCCAGGGCTCTCCTGATAAAGAGAGATACTTTAGCGAATTCAGGATGTCGCCGAAAGGTGAGTGTTGAAAGATGTCCGCAGCGGTGAACTCCATGGTCGGCGCCCAATCGGATTCGATTGGAGGGGGCGCGGGAGGTTCGGAGTCCGGCAAGGAGTCCGACACCTCGGAGTCACGAGCTTCACAAGGGACAAGGTCGGTATTCGGCTCCATCGTCGTAGAGGTTGCAGCCCCCGAGGCGGTGTTTAGCCATCCGTCCTCGATCTGCGCAGCTGGATCCGCATTGAGGGTTGGAGCGGACTCGTGTGTGGCCTCCAGGGCACTGTCCGGCGACAGAGCTAAATCATACCCATCGTGACAGCGCAGCGCGCTCGGCTGTGGCTCGAATCCATCGAAGATCAAGTCTCCACGGATGTCAGCCGTGAAGTTCGGACTTCCAGATCTGACCTGACGGCCACGGGCGTAGCTTTCGATCTGCTCCAGATGGCCAAGCGAGTTGGCCCGCAGTGCAAAGCCGCCGAATACAAAGATCTATCCGGGGAGAAAAGTCTCACCCTGGACTGCGTCGTTGATGATCGAAGGAGCCATCGAGCCTATTGGTGACGACACAGAGGAACTCTCAATGAAAGCACCAATGTCGGTGTCAAAACCGGCGGATCTCGGGTAGGGGGTCCCGAACTGTGCGTCTAGGCGGATGGTAACAGGAGACAAGGGACACGATGTTTTACCCAGGTTCAGGCCCTCTTGATGGAGGTAAAACCCTATGTCCTGCTTGATTAATATTGATGATGTGGGTATTACAAGAGTAGATCTACCACGAGATCAAGGAGGCTAAACCCTAGAAGCTAGCCTATGGTATGATTGTTGTTATGTCCTACGGACTAAAACCATCCAGTTTATATAGACACCGGAGAGGGCTAGGGTTACACAGAGTCGGTTACAATGGTAGGAGATCTACATATTCGTATCGCCAAGCTTGCCTTCCACGCCAAGGAAAGTCCCATCCGGACACGGGATGAAGTCTTCAATCTTGTATCTTCATAGTCTTTAAGTCCGGCCAATGATGATAGTTCGGCTATCCGGACACTCCCTAGTCCAGGACTCCCTCAGACCCCTTAGTCCAGGACTCCCTCAGTTGTCATCCGAGATTTATTATTATTGGTCGCTAGTTGATTATGCCATTGATATGAGTAAACATGAGACCTAAGTGTTATTGTGAATGTGGTTAGTTCATAATCTTTGCTGAAAACTTGAATGCTAGCTTTACATATTTACAACAAGAAGAGCAAACAGAGTTTGTAAAAGTTTTTCTTTATCACTTTCAGTTTGTCAACTTAATTGCTTGAGGACAAGCAAAGGTTTAAGCTTGGGGGAGTTGATACGTCTCCACCGTATCTACTTATCCAAACACTTTTGCCCTTGTTTTGGACACTAACTTGCATGATTTGAATGGAACTAACCCGGACTGACGTTGTTTTCAGCAGAATTGTCATGGTGTTATTTTTGTGCAGAAATAAAAGTTCTCGGAATGACGCTGTTTTTAGCAGATTATTTTTGGAATTAATAAAAAATACTAGTGAAAGAATCAAGACCATGGGGCCCACACCCTGTCCACGAGGGTGGGGGCGCGCCCCCTGCCTCATGGGCCCCTGGTGCTCCACCGACCTCAACTCCAACTCCATATATTCACGTTCGGGGAGAAAAAAATCAGAGAGAAGGATTCATCGCGTTTTACGATATGGAGCCGCCGCCAAGCCCTAATCTCTCTCTGGAGTGCTGATCTGGAGTCCATTCGGGACTCTGGAGAGGGAAATCCGTCGCCGTCGTCATCATCAACCATCCTCCATCACCAATTTCATGATGCTCACCGCCATGTGTGGGTAATTCCATCGTAGGCTTGCTGGACGGTGATGGATTGGATGAGATTTACCATGTAATCGAGTTAGTTTTGTTAGGGTTTGATCCCTAGTATCCATTATATTCTGAGATTGATGTTGCCATGACTTTGCTATGCTTAATGCTTGTCACTAGGGCCCGAGTGCCATGATTTCAGATCTGAACCTATTATGTTTTCATGAATATATGTGAGTTCTTGATCCTATCTTGCAAGTCAATAGTCACCTACTATGTGTTATGATCCGGTAACCCCGAAGTGACAATAATCGGGACCACACCCGGTGATGACCGTAGTTTCAGGAGTTCATGTATTCACTAAGAGTTAATGCTTTGGTCTGGTACTCTATTAAAAGGAGGCCTTAATATCCCTTAGTTTCCAATAGGACCCCGCTGCCACGGGATGGTAGGACAAAAGATGTCATGCAAGTTCTTTTCCATAAGCATATATGACTATATTCGGAATACATGCCTACATTACATTTATGAACTCGAGCTAGTTCTATGTCATCCTATGTTATAACTATTGCATGAGGAATCGCATCCGACATAATTATCCATCACTGATCCAATGCCTACGAGCTTTTCACATATTGATTTTTGCTTAGTTACTTTACCGTTGCCACTATTATAATTGCTACAAAACTGCTACTGTTACTTTTGCCGCTGTTACCATTACTTCCATACTACTTTGCTACTAAATACTTTGCTGCAGATACTAAGTTATCCAGGTGTGGTTGAATTGACAACTCAGCTGCTAATACTTGAGAATATTATTTGGCTCCCCTTGTGTCGAATCAATAAATTTGGGTTGAATACTCTACCCTCAAAAACTGTTGTGATCCCCTATACTTGTAGGTTATCATCATCTTCTTCCAGGGCGGCCGCCCCCAAGTCAGGGGCGTCCACGTCACTCACCGATCGGTCGAGGAGATATTCGTGGCCCTGCTCCAAGGCGTCGGCGACCGACTAGGTGGTGAAGATCTGCTTCATGGCCGACTGGTCAGGCGGCAAAGAAGAACCCAACAACTAAAGAGAAAAGAGAAAAAGTTGAGGACTCACCATAGGCGGCGGGTGCGCGTGGGAGTACGGCTCCTTGCCGAACTGCCACTCCTCATCCGGGAGCTTGCAGTTCAAGATGTAGTTCACCAGATGAGCCACCTCCGCGCACGGCATCTCCTTGGTGCACATCCGGCATGAGTCTCGGTGCCCGCTCATTTGGCTGATCATATGAGGCCAGCCTTGAAGGGGGAGCACCCGACGCACCACAAAGGCGGTCAGCAGATCCGACCCCTTGAGGCCTTCTACCTCCGTCATCACCTTGAGCCGTGCAATGGCAGTGGAGGGGGCAACCGACAGAGTTTTCGGGCGGAACGCCCAGTTGGTGCGGGGTTCAGCCGGCGGGCCGGCTACATAAGCCGGCAGGCTGACGAAGTCGGCCGACGGGTGGATGTTCTTGACATAAAAATAAGATTTTTGCCACAGCTTGACTGATTGTGTCAAGCTGATGGCCGGGAAGCAGTTGTCGGCGCCTGGACGCCGCCCCGCGACGAAGGCGCCGCACTAAGCCACCTTCCCCTTGGCGTAGGTGTCGAGGTTGGTGTAGAAAAACTCCCCCCAGAGCTCGAGTGTCACGCCCAATATGCGACCCTATCCAAAAGGAACTCGAAGGTCCCACCAAGGATAGACCCGCATATTGAAATGCTTTTGCAAGGTGGATATCATTACATCAACATTACATAATAGATGGGGATACATACAAGAGGCATACAATGCCACACGGATACAACATCACAATACATCAGAGCACCATCCGACTACGGATGAAACACAAACAGAAACTCAAACGACAGCCACCCTGCTAGCCCAGGCTGCCGACCTGGAACCTATCCCCTGATCGAAGAAGAGCAGAAGAAGAACTCCAACACAAGCAAACATCGCTCTCGCGTCATGATCATCGCAAAACCTGTACCTGCAACTGTTGTTGTAGTAATCTGTGAGCCACGAGGACTCAGCGATCCCATTACCATGGGTATCAAGACTAGCAAAGCTTAATGGGAAAGGAAGGGGTAAAGTGGTGAGGTTGCAGCAGCGACTAAGCATATATGGTGGCTAACATACGCAAATAAGAGAGAGAAGAGAAGCAAAGGAACGGTCGTCAACTAGTAATGATCAAGAGGTGATCCTGAACTCCTACTTACGTCAAACATAACCCAAAAACCGTGTTCACTTCCCGGACTCCGCTAAAAAGAGACCATCATGGCTACACACGTGGTTGATGCGTTTTATTTCGGATCTGGTGTCAAGTTATCTACAACCGGACATTAACAAATTCACATTTGCCCATAACCGCAGGCATGGCTTTCGAAAGTTTATACCCTGCAGGGGTGTCCCAACTTAGCCCATGATAAGCTCTCGCGATCAACGAAGGATATACCTTCTCCCAGGAAGACCCGATCAGACTCGGAATCCCGGTTTACAAGACATTTCGATAATGGTAAAACAAGACCAGCAAGACCGCCCGCTGTGCCGACAAATCCCGATAGGAGCTGCACATATCTCGTTCTCAGGGCACATCGGATGAGCAAGACGACGGGTTGGCATAGACCCTGGTTGCCCAGGGGGCGCCGGACATCGCTCGGTTTGGGCCAACACTTAGACAAGCATTGGCCCGGGGGGCTATAATAAAGATGACCTTCGGGTTAATTACTCCTAAGGGAAATGTAGGTGATGGTGAGGCAAATGGTAAAACCAAGGTTGGGCCTTACTGGAGGAGTTTTATTCAAAGCGAACTGTCAAGGGGGTCCCATAAATCACCCAACCACGTAAGGAACGAGTAATCCGGGAACATAACACCGGTATGAAGGAAACTAGGGCGGCAAGAGTGGAACAAAACACCAGGCATAAGGCCGAGCCTTCCACCCTTTACCAAATATATAGATGCATTAATTAAATAAGAGATATTGTGATATCCCAACAAAATTCTGTCCACCATGGAGAAATCTTCAACTTCACCTACAACTAACAACACTATAAGAGGGGCTGAGCAAAGCGGTAACATAGCCAAGCAATGGTTTGCTAGGAAGGGTGCAAAAGGTTAGAGGCTGACATGGCAAATTGGGAGGCTTGAAGAGCAAAAGATAGGTAGCGCAGCAAAGCGATAGAACGTAGCAACTAGCATAGCGATGATAGTAGTGAGATCCAGGGTAGCGGTCATCTTGCCTGAAATCCTGCAAGGAAGAAGAACGAGTCCATGAAGAAGATGAAGCCACGAAGACGAACCAAGCATAGACGAACGAATCCTCACGATCGCAACGAAACGGGAACTATCGAGAAGAAGCACACAACATGGTAAACACACCACACATGAACAAGGCATGATGCACAACTAGCATGATGCATGACAAAGCTACATGAAGCTACTCATGGCAAGAGATGATGCAACCAAGAGCAACACATCAAGGCAAGTTTAAATGAGGCCGGGAACAACATATAACACTGGTAAGTCCTCATATGTAAATTTCGAAGTCGGTCCAGATCTGAATAAACCTTATGTTCAAGTTGTTAAACAAAAATTTAAGATGCACCAAGATGATCTACATGAGATTCTAGTCAAGTTACATATAAAGTTCATTACATTCGGAGCTACGGCCTAGAAGATATGAGCAAAACAAGTTAAACATGGAATTGATGCAAAATACATATAAACATCAAGCAAACATCTCAAAACAAGGATGTAACATGATAATATGAAACTACATACAAAATCAAGCAAGTTTCATATAGAGCACACTCAAAATGGAGCAATGGTGCAACACATACACTCCAAACAAGACATAAACAACAATCTGTCCAAAACAGCAATTAGGCATATTGCAAGCATCAAAACAACATGCTACAGTACTACAATATGAAAACAAAAGGCATGGAAATGATGTACAGGTAAAGCACGATAAAACATGAACACTGAGCTATCTCCAGAAATCACTAGAACATGCTCAAATGGCAAGATTGCATAAAATAACAGTTTCAGTCATATCAGGAAATAACATCAGGTTGCAATGTTTAGAGCTATCAAGCAACATGTTACAGGAACTTATCATGGCAAACAAAGGCATGGCATGAATCTACTAATTGCATATAACAAAAATCCCTTACTAACCATGAGCCAAAAGGGCATAGAAAATATGATGGCACCCATGTAATCATAGCAAGTTATATGACAGATTCATACATGGCAAGAACAACAATAAGTAGGCATGTTGGTGAGCTTGTACCACTCACCACAGAGAAATACATGGCATGAAAAAGGCAACCAACAGTAAGAATACATGTCAATGAAGCTAAGCATGGCAAGATCAAGTCCATAGGGTGCATGGCTCACTAGCAACAATCATGGCAACATTGAACTTCATGTTAACAGGCTGACAGCAACATTACTTAGCAATTTTAGAGCAAGATTACAACATGCTACAGCAGGCCATAAATGCAACCAGGGGCATGGATGGATAGATCAAGACATGTATAACAAATCATTCTTAGTGAACATCTCCAGATTATTCATAGACTGACTAGTAGCAGCAGGTTTACATGGCAACAAAATATAACAGAATCAGCCTAGCAAAACAGCAACAGCAAGTACCCTACTTAACAAGCTTGATGCACTCAGTACACAAATCACAAAAATACATGGATAGAACCTCTGTAAAGATGGCATGACATAGATCAAAACACATGTAGACATCAACCTCATAGGATGCACACATCAAACATGGCAAAAATGACAAATGAGCATGTTATAACAGTTTCAGCAGATTAATATCACATAGCACTCTTGCAACGATGATTCAGGCATCAAGATGGACTCAAATGAACATGATGCAATGGAATGAATGAAGAGCATCTCATGACGAACATTTTGACATATTACACGCACGAAATGGAGCAGTATGCAGCAAGTTATGATGTGATGAACACGGCATGATAATGTCCAAAAATCAGGGACTTAGAGAAAAACAGAGGGGGGAAAGTCAACCTCTGATCTGCACGGATTTCAATGATGGCCGGAGATGCTCGCCGGAGAGGAGCGGAGATGGCAGATCCGGGGAAGGGGAGGTCGCTGGAGCTGGGGTCGGCGAGGGGGGGCCGGAGTTGGTCGGATCCGGGGGCGCCATGCCCGGATCTGACCGAGCAGGGGCGGCGGTGATCATGGGCTCCGGCGGCGGAGAGCTTCGAGGTGAGGGCCGGCGGGCAGGCGGACGGGCGGAGGAGGCGCTTCGGCGGCGGCGGCTGGAGGCGCGGCGACGGGGAGTTGAGGCGGAGGGACGCGGAGGCCAGCGGCGGATGGCGGCGCCGGTGGGCGCCGGCAGCGGCGCGTGACCGCGGCCGGCGGCAGTGGCGGGATGGCCCGCGGCGGCGCCGGCGGAGCACGGGCGACGGGGAGGCGCGCGGAGGCGCGGGGCGACGATGGGCTCGGGGAGGGCCGGCCTCGGGCCTGGCGGGCTGGCAGAGGCGCAGGAGGCTGGGGCGCCACGTGGTGCTCGCCGATTGGCTGCGGGCGGCGGCGCGGGCATGTCCGGTCCAGATCGGACGTGTCCAGCAGGCGAGAGGAGGTGGGCTAGGGTTTCGGGGGGATTCATCCGCGAATTTCGGGGGAGGGGGCTATTTATAGATTCTGGGAGCTAGGAGAGTCCAAATGGGGTGCGGTTTTCGCCCACACGGTTGTGATCGAACGACCGAGAGCATGGAGGTGGTTAGGATGGGTTTTGGGCCACTTTGGAGGGTGTTGGGCTGCAAGACAACAGAGGGTTTTGTGGTTACCCGGTTAACCGTTGGAGTATCAAACAACCTCCAAATGGCACAAAACTTGACAGGCGGTCTACCGGTGCTATACCAAGACCGCTTGGCAAACCTCGGTCCATTCCGAGAAATTTTAACACCCACTCTCAATAGGAGACAAAAGGGGAACGCCGGAGGACATAGGAGTGCCGGATTGCAAATCGGACAACGGGAAAAATGCTCGGATGCATGAGACGAACACGTATGCCAAATGAGATGCACATGATGACATGATAAAATGCAACACGCAAGCAAATGACATGGCAACGACGGTGAATAACTGGCAGACACCTAGTGCATCGGATCCGGGGCGTTACATCGAGGGTGGGGAGGATGCCGAGGTAGCCTTCACAGAGCGTCACGAAGGCTGATAGCAGCACCACTGTGTTCGGCGTGAGGTGGTGCGGCTGGAGTCGGTAGAACTGGAGGAAGGAGCGGAGGAAGCCGCTCGCCTGTAGGCCAAAGCCGTGAAGGCAGTGCGACCGGAAGATAACGCGCTTGCCTTCCTCCAGCGCCGGGGAAATCTCCCTCTTGGGCGGCAGGCATTCCTCTACGAAGCCCTCGCCGGGCAGTCGCCGTGTTTAGCGGAGGAAAGCGAGGTGATCCTCGTGGACGTCGGATCCATCCCAAGCCCTGGAGCTCGGCCGCTTGCGCTCCATTGGCACTTGGAAGCTCGATGGAGGCACGGTGCGGCGGCGAGTATGCGAACCCGCGGCGGAGCAACGACGCTGCGGGGTGACTGGAGACGGCGGCAACGAACTGCAACGGCAGCAAAGAGAGGAGGAAGAAGATGGTGAAGGAGGAGGAGGGCGCGCGTGTGCCTGCCGCTACCCTCCTCCCCTACTTATAGCCCTGGGCGACGGAGCCGAGGGGGCGGGGCATGGGGATCGTGGGATTAACTGTGCCCACGGCCCCATGACCCCACGTTTATCGCGCCATAACGGCATGTGTTTATTACGCCATGAAACGCCAACCGTCCGCCTCGGCCACAGTGGATCCGCGCGCGTGCCGAGGCACGGTAGTGGCGGGCCCCAGCCTGCGGCGACGTCCCGTCGCGCGCGTGGGCTAGCAGGCTGGTCTAGCAGGCTAGCGCCGCGTGGCGCGCGGTCAGCGGCCGACCGGCTCGACGCCCGGCGAGCGTGCCACCTAGCTCCCACCTTCGTATTTCGAAATCACCAGACGGCGTGCCTGGTCGTTGGCGACTCCTAGTTGTTGGCTCTTCAGAGTAGGAAGCTACTGAGGCCTCTCACCTTTTCAGCCACGATGCCCCACAAGCTTCAGGGACTACTGTCGGAGTAAATGACCACGGGTAGCCCTATCTGCTCCCCATGACGTTTCAAGACATCGGGGCCGGCTGCGCCCCTCAAGCACGAAAGACAAAGGTCTGCCTTCTTATGGCCAGTTGATCCAAGCAGCTGGCTACAAGAAGGCGGCAAGGCCCAAAGAGCGGCCCTAGAGTGGGCCGACTCCTAGCAGGCGACCACCAGAGCGGCCGACTCCTAGCAGGCGGCCCACCTTGCACCCTCAAAGTTTGCACCCACGTAATGGCGACGAGACGGGGTGTCGCTACAGTATAGCCTGCCACCCCCACGGACGTGGCCACAGTGCGACGTACCGGGTGGCCATCCCTAGCCCGGTGCGACACTATTGCCACGTTACCTGTGACATCATCCATGGCAGAGGAAGCCATGCTCCCACGACAGGTTGTCAGTATGGGCCGCAGACGGCATGCCCTACCTGTCTACGAGATGCCCGAAGACGGCGGGCCCTGAACAGTCGGCGTGGGGGGTGACTCCCAGCAGCCAGCCCTCCCCTTCCCTAGAAGTTTGTGCGCCATTAACCAGATAAGACGGGGAGCGGCTACAGTGATCGCCCACCAGGCGGCGGTACTGTAGCCACGCTCTCCCCGACCAAGCCTTCGTCATCAGAGGCAGGGCAACGGTGAGAAGTAGCCGACAGGGCCAACAAGCAGCGGGCCCAACCTGTCGGCCGAGACCCGGCAGTCGGCGGGACCCACCAGGCAGCGGGCCCCATCAGCCGGCGGAGAAGTCGACGACCATAGACACTGATGTCCCAGGCCTACACCCGGCCGGATTACCAGTGTACCCCTGGGGGTAGGCCTATATAAACCCCCCAGGGCACCCATGCAAAGGGTTGAGATCTTAGAGATTACACACACATAGAGGGAGGAGTAGAGCTAGCCTTGCCCTTCTTCCTCCTCTAGCCGAACAACTCAAGGAGAAACCTTGTAGCCACTTGTTGATCTAGTGATCATACGGAGACCTACAGAGCAGGACTAGGGGTGTTATCTCCTAGGAGAGCCCCGAACCTGGGTAAGATGTGCCAGCGTGCATGTTTACCCCTTATCCCATTTCCAGGCACCGGCGATGTTTTACTAGCTCCCACTATGATTAGCCATCCTTTGGCATATGTTGCACCAACCACCCGACAATGCCACTGATTAGATATGTTTTGATGGTTTAAATTAGTGTCTGTGCCAAGCAAAGGCTTTGGGATGATTTGGGTGATAGTTGATTTGATCTTGCTGAAAAACAGAAACTTTTGCACTCACAAAAGTTTTTCCCGTTTTTAACAGAAGGGTGCTTTTGAGTTGATTCTTTTTGCAGAAGATTAATAAACAAATTTCGCAGGTTTTCCTAATTTTCCAGAATTTTTGGAGTTACAGAAGTATTCGAAATATCTAGATTGCTACAGACTGTTCTGTTTTTGACAGATTCTGTTTTCTTTGCGTTGTGTGCTTGTTTTGATGATTCTATGGTTTTGTTTCAAGAGTTTTGCCATAGAAAAGTTGGATTTCAGTAGATATAATGCAAAAAATAAAATATGAATGGGTTTGCAACAATACTTATAGTAGTGGTTTGCTTTCTTATACTAACGGATCTCACGAACGATGGATGAAGGAATAAGGATTAGCAAAAGGCTAAGCTTGGGGATGCCCGAGGTGCCCAAAGATAGTATTCAAGAAGTATCAAGCAACTAAGCTTGGGGATGCCCCCGAGTGGCATCCCCTCTTTCTTCTAACAACCATCGGTATTTTACTTGAAGCTATATTTTTATTTTTCACATATTATGAGTTTTGCTTGGAGCGTCTTCTATGATATGAGTCTTTGCTTGTTTTGATTTTTATTTTAAGTCTTGAATCCTTGCTGGACACACCTTTTTAGAGAGCCAAAAATTATGCTATGCTTGCTCCTATGCTTCACTTAAATTTTTAGAGCCTTGGAATTGCTCTAGTGCTTCACTTATATCTTTTTGAGCATAGTGTGCTTTGTTATTTTTGAAGAAATGCTCTCATGCTTCACTTAGATTTATTTGGGAGTTAGTAATTTTTTTAAGAAATTCTCTCTTGCTTCACTTAGATTATTTTTAGAGAAAGAAATAACTATGCTCATGTTCTTCACTTATATTTGTTTGAGCTTATTAAAAGCAACATATGAAATTAGTCCCAAAGTGATAGATATCCAAGGAAAATATACTAAAAACTTTCATGAAGATCGTTGGACAAAATAAACTTGGTTCTTTGTAATGGTTTTGAGATATGACGATATGATATGTGAGTCATGTTGGTGAGTAATTTTGCTTTAGTAAGAATATTGGTGTTAAGATTTGTGATTCCCTATGCAAGCACGAAAGTCGATAGTTATGCAATCAAATTACATCCTACTTGTGGTGCATTATTCAGTGTTAGTTATGCATAATGCTCGCTTATGAGATTTTTTGTTTCTTGGTTGGATGCTTCTCAATCTTTTTGCTAGCCTTCATTTGCACTAAGTATGATCACTACTTGTGCATCCAAAACCCTTTAAACCAGTTTTGCCATATGAGTTCACTATACCTACCTATATGCGGTATTTCCGTGACGTTCTAAGCAAATTTATATGTGCCATCTATAATTTTAAAAATAAATTTCTCTTTTATGTGCTCGTACCGCTTATGATATTTTTCATGCGAGATGTGTTATTCTCACGATGAGTGTTTATTCACTTGTCATTGCACGAGAGTACGACAAAGGTATTAGGGATGCCCAGTCCAGAAATTAAAAAATGAATTTACTTTATGTTGTCAAATAATAAATTCCTTGAAAAGTGTTGGTATGGAAGGCACCAGTGGATACAGTTAGCCATGGAAAGTGAAAGTATGGTGGAAAAAGGAATAAACTTTATTTTCTGTTTGGGAACCGCTTATGATATATCTAGCATGGAAAGTCTTGGAACTCTAAGTCATTTTCGTTGGTGGGAAAAGTATGCCTCCCAAAATGTTTTTATCTCTCAATTTTTGCTTTGAGCTCTAGCACCTCTACAAATCCCTACTTCCCTCCGCGAAGGGCCTTTCTTTTACTTTATGCAATTTTTATTTTTTACTTGAGTCTCCATCTTCTCTTATAAAGCACCAAGTAAGGGGCACTATGATCGTACTTGAGCATTGGGTATAGCTAGTATTCGAGTGCATTTCATGAATAGATCAATGATTGAGCATAATGGGCTAGGGATAACTTGCTTTAGCGTTGATATTTTGAAAGACATAGTTGCTTGTTGATATGCTTGAGTATTAAACTCTTCATGTCAAAACTAGACTATTACTCTGAACCATATCAAAGTCCAAATGTTCATGCTACAAAGAAAAGAAAATGTGATAAACATGTTAGGCAGCATTCCACATCAAAAATTCTGTTTTTATCATTTACCTACTCGAGGACGAGCAGAAATTAAGCTTGGGGATGCTGATACATCTCCAACGTATATATAATTTTTGATTGTTCCATGTTGTAATATTATCATTCTTGTACGTTTTACAATCATTTTATATCATTTTTTAGTACTAACCTATTGACATAGTGCCCAGTGCCAGTTGTTGTTTTCTGCTTGTTTTTTACATCACACGATATCAATACCAATCGGAGTCCAAACGCAACGAAACTTTTTGTGGATTTTTTTCTAGACTAGAAGACACAAGATGGGTCGAAGAAGTACCAGAGGGGTGCCCCAAGGGGGGCACAACCTGCCAGGGTGCGCCTGAGGGCCCAGGCGCGCCCAGGTGGGTTATGCCCAGCTCGCTGGCCTCCTGCATCGCCTCTTTGCTCTATAAATACCCCAATATTCCAGAAACCCTAGGGGAGTCGACGAAAATCAATTCTAGCCACCGCAAGTTCCAGAACCATCAGATCCAATCTAGACAGAATCACAGAGGGGTTCATCATGTCCATTGGTGCCTCTTCGATGATGCGTGAGTAGTTCATTGTTGACCTACAGGTCCATAGTTAGTAGCTAGATGGCTTGCTCTCTCTCGTTTGATTCTCAATACAATGGTCTCTTGGAGATCCATGTGATGTAACTCTTTTTGTGATGTGTTTGTTGGGATCCGATGAACTTTGAGTTTATGATCAGATCTATGTTTTTATCCATGAAAGTTATTTGAGTCTTCTTTGATCTCTTATATGCATGATTGCTTATAGCCTCGTATTTCTTATCCGATATTTGGGTTTTATTTGGCCAACTTCATCTATTTATCTTGCAATGGGAAGAGGTGATTTTTGATGGGTTCAATCTTATGGTGCTTGATCCCAGTGACATAAGGGGAACTGACACGTATGTATCGTTGCTATTAAGGATAACAAGATGGGGTTTATTTCTACATAAATAGATCTTGTCTACATCATGTCATCGTTCTTATTGCATTACTCCATTTTTGCAGGAACTTAATACACTAGATGCATGCTGGATAGTGGTCGATGTGTGGAGTAATAGTAGTAGATGCAGGCAGGAGTCAGTCTACTAATCTTGGACATGATGCCTATATAATGATAATTTTGTGGATATCATCATGAGTATTTGAATCAATTGCCCAACAGTAATTTGTTTATCCACCATTTGCTATTTTTCTCGTGAGAAGCCACTAGTGAAACCTACAGCCCCCGGGTCTCTTCTTTAATGTATTTGCCTTAGCGATCTATTTTCATTCGCTTTTATTTTCAGAGTTATTAAACCAAAAATACCTTGGTGCAATTTTTAGTTATTTATTTTATCTCGCATTCCCGCGAGATCTATTTATCCAATCTACTACAATTTTACCTCTCTTTTTACCCGTGAGGGATTGACAACCCCTCTCTTACATCGGGTTGCAAGTATTTGTTCTTTGTGTGCAGGAGCTGTTTACGTGGTGTTGCGTGATTCTCCTACTGGTTCGATAACCTTGGTCTCATCACTGAGGGAAATACCTACTATTGTTGTGCTGCATCATCCCTTCCTCTTTGGGAAAATACCTACGTAGTTCAAGCAAACATCATGCCCTTGGCTGCCAGGACGCATAGCATCTCTCGCGGCACACCCGTTAGAATGACAGAGAGGGCGCGCCTGTCATCGCGCTCGTCATCGGCGCCATTGGTGACCATGATACATGTCCAACCTATCTACTTTTCCTAATGCTTTCCCTCTTGTTTTGGACTCTAATTTGCATGATTTGAATGAAACTAACCCCGGACTGACGTTGCTTCCAGCAGAACTACCATGGTGTTGTTTTTGTGTGGAAATAAAATTTCTCGGAATGGAACGAAACTTTGCGAGGATTTTTTTATATCAAATAAGAGAATTTCTGGAGCCAGGAGGGACCTGAGGGGGCACCTGGGTGGGCACAACCCACCAGGGCGCGTCAGCCCCCGTAGGCGTGCCCTGGTGGGTGTTGCCCACCTGTTGGCCCCGCTGACCCTCAAACCGATGTTATAAAATCCCATATTTCTAGAAAAAATAGGTGAGAAAGAATTATCGTGTTTCACAGGATGGAGCCGCCGCCGTCTCATGTTCTTCATCGGGAGGCCAGATCTAGAGTCCGTTTGGGGCTCCCGAGAGGGGGATCTTCGATCTTCGTCATCACCAACACATCTCCATCACCAATTCCATGATGCTCTCCACAGGAATGAGTAATTCCTTCGTAGGCTCGCTGGTCGATGAGGAGTTGGATGAGATTCATCATGTAATCGAGTTAGTTTTGTTAGGGCTTGATCCCTAGTTTCCACTATGTTCTGAGATTGCTGTTGCTATGAATTTGCCATGCTTAATGCTTGTCACTTTGGGCCCGGGTGCCATGATTTCAGATTTGAACCGTTTATGTTATCACCGTTATATCCATGTTCTAGATCCGATCTTGCAAGTTATAGTCACCTACTACGCGTTATGGTCCGACAACCCTGAAGTGACAATAGTCGGGACCACTCCCGGTGATGACTGTAGTTTGAGGAGTTCATGTATTCACCGTGTGCTCATGCTATGTTCCGGTTCTCTATTACAAGGAGGCCTTAATATCCCTTAGTTTCCAATAGGACCCCGCTTCCACGGGAGGGTAGGACAAAAGATGTCATGCAAGTTCTTTCCATAAGCACGTATGACTATTTATGGAATACATGCCTACATTATATTTATGAATTGGAGCTAGTGCCATATCACCCTAGGTTATAACTGTCTCATGATAAATATCATCCAACAAGTCGCCGATCCAATGCCTACGAACTTATCATATATTGTATTTGCTAAGTTACTACTATTGCTACTGCTATCGTTGCTGCTATAATATCACTACTATCACTATTACTGTTACCGTTACTACTGCTGCTATCATCAAAGCTATCATACTACTGTGCTACTAATCACTTTGCTGTAGATAATTAATCTCCAAGTGTGGTTGAATTGACAACTTAGCTGCTAATACCTTCAAATATTCTTTGGCTCCCCTTGTGTCGAATCTATAAATTTAGGTTGAATACTCTACCCTCGAAAACTTTTGCGATCCTCTATACTTGTGGGTTATCAGACCACGATCCAGAGACCCGCGGCCTGCAGCCTAACTTGCATCACAAGAGACCACTCCATGTAATTTTTCTTCGTCAGCATCATGCACGCCGACGAGCCTTCCTACTCGCGCACGACCCGCTCGATGATACGGATCTAGCCGCTGCCGCCGCTGGTGAGGTGCGCAAGCAGCACCGTGCCCTTCTGCTCGGTCTCCTCCTTATTCTTCTTCTCCACCTCATTGTCAGACATGGTCGCCGTGGATTAGACACCGCTGGCCACCAGATCAGGGATCGAACACCGTAGCTCTGAAGCAAAATGTCGTTGTCGGACAGCAAGAGAGAGGGAGAGAGATCGAACGAGGAAGACGAACTCGAGAGAGACGAGTAATTTTGATGCTGCCGTAACTGTGCAGCTTTTCCATTTTTCCTCTTTCCTTATTATCTAATTACAATCGCTAGTCTGCCCTCCCGGTCCGGCCGCCATGATCTGCGTAGATCGCGCTGCCCTGCGATCACGTCCATAGCGAGAGCCGGGCAACCAGGAGGGAGTAACAGAAACAGAAAGAATGGGGTCTCGATAATGCCCGCACGTGTGGCATACTAGACATCCGCCCACACACCATGTGTGGCATGAGCAGGAGACAGCCCACAGGCTATGTGTGGGTGAACATTAGAATTGCCTACACGTGTGGGCGTAGCTACTCCGTGCCACACGCCCAACAAGTACTAATCATCTCCACCCCGTGCGTGTGGCACGAAACAAATATGCCCACACGTCCTAGCGCAACTGCGTTAGGTACCTGCGGGATGACGATTTAGTTGCCATCCGGGATGGCCGATGTAGTTATCCGGGATGGCAAATGCAGTTGTAAAAGCATGACAACTCTCTCTGTTTTGGTTAACTATAGTTGTCATGCCTAATTTATGATAGTTGCCGCGTGTAATCAAACCATAGTTTCTGCG
Source organism: Triticum timopheevii (assembly GCA_963921465.1). Classification (NCBI taxonomy): domain Eukaryota; kingdom Viridiplantae; phylum Streptophyta; class Magnoliopsida; order Poales; family Poaceae; genus Triticum; species Triticum timopheevii. The sequence continues at coordinate 558,404,360 of OY997264.1, read as the reverse complement.
TGTGATTAACTACTTGCCACATATGGCCAAACAATAGTTGCCATGTGTGTTTACCTAGTTGCCACGTGTGGTCCAACCATAGTTGCCATGTATGGTTAACCATAGTTGCCATGTGTCTTTACCCTGGTTGCCACATACGCGCAACTGTAGTTGTCGTCTAGCAACGAATCATAGTTTGCATGTGTGTTTACCTAGTTGCCACGTACGCGCAACTGCAGTTGCCATGCATGGACTAGGTGGTGGCTGTGTGGGCAGAAACTAGTTCGCCCACACAGCGCTGCTGGCAAACCGCGTGCTATGGGGCGTGTGGGTGAACTCTCTAATGCCCACACACACGATGATGCCCATGCGACACTCATATTCTAAGGATGCTGCCAATGCATGGATGTTTAGATGAGGTGCTAAGCACATTAAATAACTTAGCAACTATACTCCCCAATGCATAGGTGCTTAGCTTATGGTTGCTAAGCTTGCTTCATTTAATGATTTAGCAACTAAAGCTCTTCATGTATTGGTGGGCTTTCTTCCTTTAAATGTTTTGCCTAGGTTCACGCGCTTAGCATTGTTTCTTCCTGGGTCACCACACTGATCTCTCTTCTCTTAAATAACTTGCCACATCAGATTTTTGCCTACGTGAAAGGCTTAGCACCTGTACATGGTGGAGCATTGGGAGGGGCCTAATAGATTCCTTTAGGATTCGTGCAAAACAGAATCAATGTGGATCAAGGCATGTGGCCAATGTGCAAACATGCCACACATGTGGGCATTATCATTTGGGAACATTTATTGCCATGCATGACACATACTAGTAACACAACATTTATTATGTCACGGTATCTATCTATGTTATTATAACAATCTCTCTCTTCTTTAATTGCCTGCCACATAAGCATGTTTGTGAGTCCCAAGTGCATGATACTACTTATGTTACCCCACTATAGCCAGCCTAACGAGGAGGGCTCGCTACATGCGCCTCCACGACCGACGTGCATGCCTGGGTCACATCCGACCCAGCTGCATCGATTATTTTAAAACGGAAAACTATCTAGCCTATAGACGTGAGCTTATGGCAAGGACTAACATGTTATGCATCACATGTGTATGGGACCCCGACTGTCAGCATATTACAGAACCTAAATTCTAATTAGTGCAGATGCATTTTTTGGATGTTGCGAGCACACCCTTTGTTAGCCATCCGATCGATCACTGATCGCGCCTAGGTGGCACCTGGTCGGGGCATAGCGTACCGACACGGTCGAGCCGTTCTAGTGACAGTTTGACGTATGTATTGAGTACGATGTCGTGGCGTCAGAGTATGATGAATCATATATATCAAATTACGTACTTCCTCCGTTTCTTTTTAGTCTGCATATAAGATTTGGTCAAAATCAAACCTTGTTAACTTTGACTAAGATTATAGAAAAATATATCGAGATTCACAATATGAAATCAATATTGTTAGATGCATCATGAAATGAATTTTCATACCATATAGCTTCAGTGTTTAGATGTTGATATTTTTTATACAAAGTTGGTCAAACTTTACAAAATTTGACTTTGTTCAAATCTTATATGCAGACTAAAATAACGAAGGGAGTACTACTTATCTCGGCATGAAAATGCCCGCTCTGAGAGGCCTCGGTTTCATGTGAGTATCTAATTACGTGATGTTCTTAATCAACTACCACTAGAACTTGGGAAGGACTAGCCGCTTGAAAATCTTGACTTCTGCATCAACTTGTGTGGCTCACTCTTGGAACAGTTATGTGGCAATGGGAAGCTTTACAACATAGTTGTTTTTAACAACGGCTTCTCTCGCGAGAGCATTGATAACTATCTCTCGCTGGATAACATCATGCTGAACAACAATAACTTCTAGGGAGTTCCAGCTGAATATACAGATATTCATATTGCTGAGTACAGTGCTAATATCAAATAAAAATTCATCGACCAAGATATCTCCGAATGTCTTTCGAATAGAGATGGAAAACAACTAGTTGTTAGTGTTGATGGTGTAGAATAACCAACTGTTGGGAGAGCTAACAACCAACATAAGCAAGATCCACACACTTTACGTGTTGCTGTTAATTGAATTGTTGTAGAATCTCAAGTCACTTGACCACAATAATCATGCGGATCCAGGTGAAGGCCATGGGGGCATATGCCCCCCCCCTCCCCCCCCACCACCACCACAAAAAAAAAAGATTTTTTATACTGGTGTTTATGTAATATTTATTGTACACATATTTATTTCAACATGCACACATGCCACTTCATCAAAAGCCCACCTTAACATGTATGGAATTTTTTCATTATTAGTTGTTCCTCAATGCTTATAAGACTAGGCATAGTGGGGAGTAACTTAGAGTATTAACATGCATATGTTACTAGTCTATGTTACTACCCCCACAATGGGGAGTAACATATGTGGTGTCATACAACACTTCATTTGTTAAGTTGTAGACTCATCTTTTCTTGGTATGTGTGATGTTACTCATACTACGACTGGTTATAATGGGGAGTATCATATAGTAGTATCATGTATATGATACTAGTGTATGATACTACATTCGTAATGCATGGTATCATATAGGACTACGTTTATTGTCATGCATGACACAAAGTAGCACATCATTTAATATGATACGGTATCATGATATGATACTCAAGCCTCTCTTTCTTCATTTAGTTCTATGCCACCTCATCAAGATTGCTTAGTTGGCATGCATGATACTATCTATGATACTCCCATTACGAACAACCTACTAGTAACTAGCTATGTTACCACATCACTCGATTTCTTCATTAATTACTTGCCACATCATCTAATTTGTCTAAATATGTGTCATGTTACCACCTATGTTACTCCCGTTATAGGTAGTCTAATTATCTCAACATGCATTGAGTGAATGGAGGAGGTTGAACCAATCAGGCAAGATATGGCTTCCATATGCTATATAGTGGGGAGTATCATATACTAGTATCATGCATATGATACTAGTGTATGATACTACCTTCATAGTGCATAGTATCATAAATGACCTTATTTATGGCCATGCATGACACAAAGTAGTATAACATTTATTATGTTACGGTATCTACCTATGTTACTCTAACCCTCTCTCTCTTCCTTAATTCCCGAGTGCATGATACCGGCTATGATACCCCCACTATGGCCAGCCTAAGATCCAAGGATATTAAGGTGTTCTGCCATTCAATGTAGGTATTAAGGTGCATTGCCATTCAATGCAGGTATCACTATTGCGCTTGCTATTGGCTTCCAGCTTCTATTTCTTGCCTTAGGTGCAATGTTTGTCCTACGTAGATGGAGAAGAGACATCCAAAAGCAAAATAAGAAGGTGGTATTTTGTAGAGAATCGTGGCCTCCTTTTAGAAAAACTAATATCAACGAGTGAAGACGCAAATGAAAGGGCCAAGATTTTCTACTGGAAGAGTTGGAGCATGCAACTAGCAACTTTGTTCGCACACAAATCCTTGGCGGTGGAGGGCATGCCATGGTGTACAGAGGCATCTTATCTGATCATCTTGTGGCCACTATAAAGAAATCTAAGGTTATTTCATAGCTCAACCACGAAAACATCGCAAAGCTTTATGGTGTCTGCCTTGAAACTTAGACATAATGTGAGCTCCGACGCTGAATCATTTTCTCTTGTCCATATTAACCGGGAAGCAAATGAAGTTAAACATAGATGCATCAAGCGGTCTAGTGAGGATCTAGAAGATGTTCATGGGTAAACAATACCCCCTCTTTTATTCTAGGATGTATTCAAATCCATCGTAATCCTCCTGGATAAGTAATAAAACCCGCGATTAAAAAAGACTATTTTTGAAGTGATGATTTTGTTATTTTTGCCCATACCTCCACAAAGGTGATTTCATCACTAGAATATGCATGCTGACAAAAGACTAAGCAATTTTGTTGTCAAACAAATAAATCAGTTTTTTTTTTATTTTACTGTTCATACTAGGAGCATTTGAGCTCGAGATTAGAAGAACACTTTCGACTTAACAAGTACTCCCTCCGGAAAGAAATATAAGAGTGTTTAGATCACTAAAGGAGTGATCTAAATGCTCTTATATTTCTTTATAGAGGGAGTACTAGAATTCTAGATCTATAAATGTTGTGTTAGCCAATAACTAGTCTTTTTAATATTGCTTGAGCAAGGTCTTGAACTCACAATTTTTTTGTCCCATCTAGAAATTGAGTTTCATGTAGCATCCAGTCCACCGGAAATCTTTGCCTTCAACTTCATTCATCTAAAAGCTTGAACCGATGAAAAGACAGTATAGTTCAGTGACGCAATGCCATTCACACTTGAATCAGATAAGCACGAAGTTGCCTTTGTTTGATTGCACATAGAGAAAACTAGGATTATTTTTCAAAAGGTTCGACTTAATGCAGAGTATATTATACCTAAATAGTTGATCCCCACTACAAGTATTCTCTCGACATGCACACACTCCTCATCACCATACATGCCACATCAGCTTTTCAGTTCCAAACAACACATCGTTTGCGGGCCCTCTCTACCAAGCTACTATCTTTTCCAAGCGCTGGTTCAAATTCTTGGTTGGCAATGGGATGTCAACAAGATTTTGGAAGGATATGTGGTTAGGAGAGACACCCCTGGCCGTCCAATATCCCATCCTTTATAATATTATGCAACGTAAGGATGATTACGTAGGCACAGTCCTTCAAACTATTCCCTTGAACATTCAGTTCCACGTGTGTTAGTTGGTGAGAGATGGACTGCCTGGATGCATTTGGTTCGAAGACTGATAGAAGTTCAACTCTCCAACCAGCCGGATTCGACACAATGGAAGTTAACTAAGAATGAGATTTTTACGGTGAAATCACTCTATATGGATTTGATTAATTCTAGTCCAATCTCAAGATCGTTGCACATCTGGAGGGTTAAGGTTCCTTTGAGTATTAAAATCTTTATGTGGTTCGTCCACGAGCAAGTGATACTCACAAAGGACAACTTAATCAAAAGGTGATGGGTAGGAAGTTCGTAGTGCTGTTTTTGTGATCATGATGAAACAATACAACACTTATTTCTTGAATGCCCACTTGCCAAGTTACTTTGGAGAACGATTCATATAGCTTTCAACATTAATCCTCCAGTCGATATTGCGTCGTTGTTTGGGATGTGGTTAGCTGGGGTTGAACAGATTATTGCGGCTCGTATTCGGATTGGAATATGTTCGCTATTATGGTCTATATGGAACTGCGGGAATGATATGATTTTTAACAGACAACACACTTTAACTTTCTTGCAGGTCATCTTCAGAGCTACAGCTTGGATCCGTACGTGATCCTTACTCACTCCTAAAGACTTCAGGGAGCCTTTGGTTATTGGGTGCAACCAATGGGAGATGCTAGCTCGGGTTATATTCAACCGGTTCGGATGACGCTCGCATAACAGGATAGGAGTCTAGGGAGCTTATCCTTCATATTACTGTATAGGTTACCTTTGTCAGTATGTAATTTTCCTTTTTTACTTTGCTCTGCTCCGTTTGCGAGCTGTAAGACTATTATGACGATACTTCGTGGATTTTTAATAAAATGGCTGCATGCATCATCATGATGCAGAGGCCGGGGGCATATGCCTCCATTTCCAAAAAAAAAGGTCTCCTCTTCATGTCGTCGCTGCCAAACAAACAGGTGGGAGTTGCTCTAGAAAAGTGGAACTGAAGCACAAAGAAGGCCAAGCAAAGTAGAGGGGAGGATGCAAGTGTTTCCATCAGTAATGTTTGTACAACGAGCTACATTGTTACCATGTGTTTGTTAGATTGTATAAAGGCTCTTAACGATACCTTTTGTGGTTCGCTTAACTGTATTTAACTATTCGGAGTATCGTTTCACAGACTACTTCTTGGAGTTTCATCACTTAGTGGTATGCTTTGCATTCCACACTTATTTACACTGCAGAATCATGTGTGTTCTATTATCCAGACTGGTATTAGTTTCCTTGAGTACAGAATCAGAGTTGATTTGAATTATGGCGGCATGTCTTTGTGTCTGAGCTAACGGATTGCATCTGTTGGTGAAACCACACACCACTTGCAGGTAAACAATGGTGTGCCTGCCCAATCCCACAACAAGAGTTTGTTCTCTGGTGAATTTTCTAATACTAAAATTTATTTTTGTTCTCTGCTCACTACACATGGGTGGCACTTCGACAGGGGCACCAGCCAGACATGAATGTACTCCCATTTTTATGTTTTGATGAATTTAGAAACTGTTGTCTTACAATCAATATTTTTTAAAAACTGATGATTCGAGTTTGCTACATTGGCTGATGATGGGTGACGAAATGCCTTCTATCTTCAATTTTTGGAAGTCTTGAGAAGGTACAGATGTCTCTTTTTTTCGTATTTAAAAATTAGTCAGCTAGATGTCGCTATCTTTACATGGGCTATCCAATTATATTTCTGTTATGATTGGCGCGTTAATTCCCTCTATCCCGTTCCATCAACCGGACCATGCAATTGTTCAAACAGATTTATAAACAGGGCTCTTAACTACTCCAAGTAATAGTCACCAGCAGTAGTAGTGTTATTTGTACAAGGAGCATCAATAAATAACAATAAGATGACATAAGTAAACAAATTAAGTTTTTTGTTTTAGGTGTCAATCCCATTTTCCAAATGCTTACAGATACTATTTTCCTTTTTTCCTTTTTCATACTGCATCCATATAATATTTCTTGCAGCATTTAGACAAAACTGGAGGAGAACTCGATACACTAAGCAATTTTGGTCACAGGAGGGTTTGAGTTTGCAAGCTACTGACTGCATTTCAAGAAGACCATTTAATGACTACCAGCATCTACATATGCATGTATGGAATATCAAAAAATGTAACCTACTCATTTTATTGTTATATAATGTGAATAAATATGTAAATGTGTTCTAGATTGGAACATCTTCTGTGGAGATCTAAATTGTCAAGATCATGTGATGAAACTGAAGATGTCTAACCTGAAGTATGAACATGAAAGATTAGTAGTTTTCATCACATGTTTTTTCAGACGACTTGCGAACTCAATGGCCAAAAAACCATTTGATGCACTTATAATGCAGGCATGGCGCTTGCACTTTAGTGCATTATTTGCTATAACATCATATAATACAATTGTCTTTTTTCTCTTCCAATTTTTTTGCTCAAAGTTCCCGCTGCAACGCGCGGGTATCTTCTAGTTTTTACAACATACGGACCCCAAAATCAATAGAAGAAAATCCTAAAGTACATTCCTCTGAAGTTTCCGTGAAATCATTTGAATGGCAGAAGCAATTCGTTTTGAAGAAAGGTAGAGTGCCAAGGTAGAGCGCCTGGCTTCACTGGCCTGCTGTGCGGTTTTGCTGACTGACAGAACACTGACCACGGTGATGAACATACTGCCTCTCACTGCTGTCTTGCTTCTTCCGCTCTTGGCGAGTTCGTCCTTTGCAATTGCCAGCTTTCCGACGCATGTATATAACACTCACTCTCAACCTTGTAATTATCCAATTCTGTCAAAGTCCTGATCATGAGAGATCAGTTAGGTGATGCGCTCAGGATTCAGGAACGGATACTTTGCATTGTCTCAGGGATCTTCCTTGCTGGAGCATGAATGCAGTGCTTGCCAACTCTCTTATGGCGGAACTGTGACATAGGAATAAATATTGTTATTTTTGGCTATCACCAGTGCCAACCGAAACATAGGATTTTAGAACCACCGACGCACACTACATACATCGGACATGAAATTTGTACTTCATAGTTGCATTCCATGTGGTACATACCTCAAATAATGAAGGGGGCTGGCCAATTAAGTTTTGCCTACATGTACCACAGATCTTAACAAACCTGCAAAAATCATACATCTCTTTACATATTCTGCAACAACTATATATTATATATCGCCGGCATGCATGACACAAAGATTGATGTAAGCTGTAAAAGTTGAAATATGTTAGAGTACGTAATGGGCCTAATGGGCCTGTTAGTCTTAGGGTTAATTAGAGATAAGGGTCGCTTGCTTAGGGGTCAAGTAAGCCTTGCTTGGGAGTCAAGTAAACCTCTCTATATAAAGAGAGGAGATGTATCAATCTAATCAAGCAAGAATTAAGAAGGAAATCCCTTCCCTCTTGCCCGGCCGTGGGCAAAAAGGCCCCCGGCCGGCCCTCTCGCGCCCTCCTTCTAGCAGCGCCATAACAATTTGGTATCAGCTAGCTTCGGTTCGATCATGTCTTCACCACCGCCAAGCCCGTCTCTTCCGCTGCCGGTCACCTTGTCGCCTCCGGCGACCACCACAACCGTCACCCCGCTCCTGCCCGCGCCGGGATCCTCTGTCGCGCCCGCCCCCACCGTCCTCACCTGGGAGGACGTGTCCGGGGTGCTGCGGGACCTAACCCAGGCGGTCCAGGAGATCCACCTGTTCTTGGCCGGGTCCTACGGGCCGCACTCGGTTGCGCCGCCCATCGCCGCCTCCACGCCGCCGTGGCTGTCATGGCAGCCGCCGCACCAGGCGGCCTTCGCCGCGCTCGCCGGGCCGCTGCAGCTGCCATCCATCGCCACCACCGCCCAACCCTGGCTGCAATGGCAGCCGCCGCGCCCGGCGCGACAGCGCGGCAGCCGCTGCAGCTGCAGCAGCCACCGCCGGTCAGCTCCGCCGCCCAGTATGGGATGCCCTACGACGGGAGTGCGACGACCTCGTTCCCATCAGCGCCGCCGCTATCCAAGGGCATCCACATCCAGCAGATCAAGTCCCCGCCGCCGCAGTCACCGCTTCCGTCTTGGATCGCGCCACGTATCGGCGGCGGTGAGGCTACAAGCTGCTGCGCGCGGCCTCCTAGCGCGTCGACGTGTGCGGGAGATGCGTGGTCTGCAGCTGCCGCTCCTCCAAGTTGCCCTTCACTGCACAAAGGACCTCGATCTCGTCTGCTGCATCGGGGATCTTGGGCATGCGGTTTCCCCCACAGGCGGCGGGCATGCTGTTTTCCCCGTGGGCAGCGACCTCAAAGTCTGCGACATCAGCGGTTGGGGGGGCGCACCCCTCCTCGACATTCTCCATCGTAAGCCCTCCACTCTTCCCTGTGCAGTGCAGACCAACAGCCATACACATGCACTCCTTTTGTCCAGGTGGTGTCCATGGGATCCAGGTGGTTGTACACGTGCACGTCCAAAATAAAGCGTCCCAGTCTATTTCATTCTGAGAGTAATAACACAAGCCGAGATGTAAAAAGCTTGTTTTTAGGTGTTAGGTTTGTGTTGCATCGAGTCATGGTTATAAGTTGGTTAGGCTGCAGCTCGAGGACAAGCTGCATGTCCAGGTGGGGTGTAGTGTTAGAGTACGTAATGGGCCTAATGGGCCCGTTAGTCTTAGGGTTAATTAGAGATAAGGGTCGCTTGCTTAGGGGTCAAGTAAGCCTTGCTTGGGAGTCAAGTAAACCTCTCTATATAAAGAGAGGAGATGTATCAATCTAATCAAGCAAGAATTAAGAAGGAAATCCCTTCCCTCTTGCCCGGCCGTGGGCAAAAAGGCCCCCGGCCGGCCCTCTCGCGCCCTCCTTCTAGCAGCACCATAACAAAATATATGGTAATAACCCAGGAGATGACCACTAAAGTAGTTAACATAACCAGCCAGAAGTCATGAACCAAACCAAAAAATTCACAGATAGAGATGGAAGACCCTCAGACTCCATATATTTCTAAAGATACAATTCAGAGATTTTTGTGCTCTAGTACTAGTATGTACAGTATAAAGACTGGAGATGAACAAAATTGGATGAGACAAGTACAACAGGAATTTACCAGTGTGCTGAACAGCAACATACAAGGCTTGAAAAACGCATCATTGTATACAATCCAGGTCACTTCCATCCTCAATGCCTATCACTGCCATTTCCTTCCTCAACCTGTCAACCATCTCATAGTCCTCAGCCTTCTCATAAGCGCGGACAAAAGCATGGTATACCTCAGCACCGGCTTTGAATCCCTTCCCAGCCATCTCTGCCTGGAGTCTCATCGCCACCTCCACTTCCCCTTTCTCACAAAATCCCCTTATCAGCACCTCGTAGCTTCCCCAACTTGGTGTGAACTCTTCCCTCTTCATCTCTGCCCTCAAAATATCTAATGCCTCCTCGACTCTCCTCTTCTGACACAATCTATCAACCATCTCCTCGACAACCTCCGCCGCCATACCAAATCCCCTCCTTCTGAGGTCTACGCGAACAAGCATCGCAGCATCAACATCCCCTGTCCTACAATGCCCTCTGACCAACCACTCAAATGTTGTCACACTTGGCTCAATCCCAGAAATCTCCATGTCCTTATACATCTCCTCTGCCATCACCATCTCCCCGGCAGCACAATACCCACCAATCATGGTGTTGTATGAGGTGACATCTGGCTGGATCCCTCCCTGAACCATCTCATCCCACAATCCTCGCGCCTTCTCCATCTCCCTGTCATCACAGCACGCGGCCATCCGAATGTTGTAAGTGCCCACATTGTGCTTGCAGGAGTACCTGTCCATTTCGTCGAGCACAATGTCGAAATCTTGGCACTTGCCATGGCGGTAGAAAGCGAGGAGGAGGGAGTTAAAGGTCTGCGCCGTATGCTGGAGCACGCGGTTGGTTCTTGGACCCGGAAGCGTGTAGATTTGGTGGTACATCTCGAGGGCGGACTCGGCGCAGGGAAGGGAGCGGAAGAGCAGCGCGACGGTAGAGGGGAGGGGGCAGGCGCCGGAGGCAAGGTAGCGGCGCGCGATGGAGGCCGCCGCGAGGGGTTCGCAGCGGGAGCGGAGGTAAGCGAGGAGGAGGAGGTCGAAGACGAAGGGGGCCGACGCGAAGCGGCGGTAGGTGGCGGCGAGGGCGTTGAAGATCTGGGAGGGGGAGTAGTGGCAGGTGGCGGAGGAGAGGACGGATATGGCCGCGCGCCGGAGGCGGGAGGCGGCCGCGACGTGCGCGGCGGAGGCGGAGAGGATGAGCGGGGGAGGGGAGCGGGCGGGGAGGAGGCGGCGGACGGCGAACTGGTGGAAGCTGAGCGCTACGTGGGGCCGGTGGCGGAGGAGGAGGAGGACGGCGGAGACGGCGGACGCGGGGAGGGGGTCGGGGAGAGGGAGCGAGGCGAGTTGGGACCACTTGGATTTGGCGCGGTGGGAGGTGAGCGCGGAGGCGGCGGCGGCCGCGTACGGGTGGGCGGCGTCGATGAAGTACGCGGAGGAAGGGTCGGTGGTGGCATCTCCGCCGGGCGCGGCGGCGCGGCCGTCGGCGTGCATAGAGGTGTGGGGAGTGGCTTCAGTCAGAAGTGCTATCGGCTTACTTTTTCTTGTTCTTCTGAACCGGGTTAAAAATAGAAGAAGTTATGCGGGATTTTGTTGGTAGCCAGACCGGCCGATGCTATTCTGTGTTGGGTGTCTTATAATGATTTCCCTCCGGTTTTCTGCTAATTATCTGAATATTTCTCTCTTTTTTTGCGGGTGAATTATCTGAATATTTCTCATCTGCTTTATTAATTGATGGAGTCTCCAAACTCCTGTTAAAGTCGTTAGGAATTATTTAGCTTTATGTTTAGACTAAATATATCCTTAGAATATTCTATGTAGCAGTTTAGATACTGCGTTGTCCAGACGCTGTCCCAGCGAACCGTCGTTGCGTCGTTCCGAATCGACGCAACCACTGTAACCGACATGTACTCACGACTGTTCAGGACATATAAATACCTGCAGTCACTATCAATGAAATCAATTTATTCACTTCAATCTCTCTTGTTTCTCTTCACATTATCAACACTGCTGGAACCAGAGAATAGGCTACAGGAGAGAAGGAAAGGTGAGAAGAGATGGATTCTCTGCCGGACCTTGCTTTCGCTCGTTTTGTGACTAGGGAGCGTCATGGCTTCCGTTTTCCTCGCCGGACTTTTGGTCCGGAGGTTGTTCGTCATCGGAACTTTGGACACCGCCATCAACATCGCTTAGACAGGAACCGTGGCCTCCAACGTCACAGTACACCATATCGTGCTCCTCTTCGTCGTTGCGGTCCTGGTGGTGGCCTCCATCGCCGCCATGCCCATCGCCAGGCCACTGTGGTCACCGCTGGATGCAGCGCAGCCATTCCCCTAGAGGGCCAGGAACAAGTACCAAGGCGGTTGAGCCTAGGGAAGAGGTTCTGATCATGCCCCTGGAGGATGTTGCCGCACCAAACATTGTCGACGAACAGGTTGCTGTTGTGCCGGAAGTTGCTGCAGAGGTTGGCATCGATGAGGCCTCTGCTTCCAACATCACTGCGGATGCCGTTGAACTGCCGCCTCCTCCGTCGGTGTACGTGCCCATGGAGTGGATGCTTGCCGGACCAAGCGTCAGATGGCTCGTCGATGACCTAGATTGCTACTTCTCCAACAAGGAACTCGCAGCACTGCCTCTGCTGATGTACTCTTGCCCAGGCTACAAGTACGTGCCAGGCCTCCCATCCCCGACGCCATCTAAAGAGGACCCGGAGCACTTCAACCCGCTGGGCTACGATCCACTGTCGGAGTTCTCCTCGCCGCCTGCTGCAGTCCCCCTGGACGCACTCAAGCACAGGCTCGTCATCAACCTCTTACCAAAGTTGAAGATGGAGGAGATCAAAGCCGCCGCGCCGACGCCTGGTCCTTGCATTGCGCACCCCCTGAAAATGCTCCAGAAATACCTCAAATGGTAAAGTATGCGACATTGCACTACATAAGGCACCACCTCCATCCCGATTTAAAAATTGAATATTTAATAGAGGAGGATCCATTAGCTTTATGGGACTCCCTCAAGGAGAGATATGACCAATAGAGAGTCGTAATGTTGCCGGAAGCCCAAAGAGAATTGTCTCTCATAAGGTTTCAGGACTTCAAGTCTGTCAAACTCTTACTAAGAGAAAGGAAAATGTTATGACCATATATAATTGGAAATAACAAAGCAATTATTGGTTCAGGAAGAGACACATTCATACTTCCTATGGGTACTACTATCATAATTCAGAATGGACTCTTGTATCCTGAATCTACGTGTACCCTTATAAGTTTCAAAGATATCCGATCTAACAATTTCCATATAAAAACAGTAGAGGTGGATAACAAAGAATATTTGCTTTTAACAAGAAGCAATGGATATGAGGAACATACTCTTGAAAAGTTCCCTTCATTTTCATCCAGAGTATACTTTATTTACATAAAACCCGTAGCTTATGTTGCGTACAAAATAATTTTTCAAAATCTTGATAAATTCAAGACTTTGCATGATCGCCTTGGTCATCCTGGAATACGTATGATGAGAAAAATTACAAGTAATTCAGTTGGTCATAATTTACCAAATTAAAGATTTTCCAAATCATCATATTTTTGTATGCACCGCCTGTGCTACCAGGAAATTAATCATTAAGCCATATTACCTTAAAATAAAAAATGAGTCACTTAATTTTCTTGAAAGAATTCAAGAAGGTATATGTGATCCAATGTAACCTCTATCTGGACCATTTAGGTACTTCATGGTGTTAATTGATGCATCTACTAGATGGTCACATGTGTGTCTATTATCCGCACATAACCATGCTCTTGCCAGATTAATTGCTCAAAATATCAAATTGAGAACGAATCATCCTGAACATAGGATAAAAACAATAAGAATGGATAATGCTTCTGAATTTAGTTCATGTGCATTAAATGATTATTGTATGGCTTTAGGAATCCATCTAGAACATTTAGTACCCTACGTTCATACTCAAAATGGAATGGCCGAATCTTTAATCAAACGAGTAAAAGTAATTGCTAGACCTCTATTACAGAGTTGCAATTTACCAACCTCTTGTTAGGGACATGCGGTTTTACACGCCGCAGATCTGATGCAAGTCAGACCAACTGCATATCAAGAAACATCGTCGTTCCAAATAGTGCATGACAATCAGCCAATTATTTTCCATCTGCGAAAATTCGGTTGCGCTGTATACGTACCGATATCACCGCCATAGCGTACCTCTATGGGCCCCCATATAAAATAGCAATCTATGTGGGATATAATTCTCCGTAAATTATAAAATATTTAGAACCCCTACCTGTTCACATCCCGGTATGCTGAATCAATTTTTGATGGGAACCATTTCCTGGCATTAGGGGGAGAAACAAACCACAAAGAATGCCAGGAAATAGATTGGATGTTACAGGCATTCAGTCATTAGTTCCACGTACTAAAGAATCTAAATCTGAAGTTGAGCAAATTGTAGATTTGCAACACTTTGCAAATAACCTGTCAGATGCATTTACTGATCATAAAAGTGTCATTAAATCTTATATCCCTGCACTTGATGTACCAGAACGAGTAGAGGTACCAAATAAAACTACTCAACTCCCAATTATAAATAAAAGGGGAGAAATCTAGTCACGGGGAAAAGGCTTCTCTAAAACCTCTGCGGAAACAAAGAAAATCAAAATCTATGACAAATAGATGTTTAACATCAAGAACCCAACATAAATGTGCACACAAATTATAATGTTGGGATATCGAAATAATCAGACTCCGTTGTTATGGGAGATCACACAGTGCCTGAAGAAATTAATGAAATATCCATAAATTATATTGATTCAGGAGAAACTTACAATAGAAACACTACAGTTGTTGACACAGATTTCTCCTCGAGTTGAAACCCTTCAACTGGATCCAGAGCCAAAATCTATGAAAGAGTGCCTCAAGCGCTCAGATTGGCCTAAATGGAAGGAACCAACTAAGGCAGAATTGCGCTCGCTTAACAAAAGAGAGGTATTTTTTTGAAATAATGCCTACTCCTCATAAAGTCTTCCCTGTGGGAGCTAAATGGGGTTTTGTTCAAAAAAGAAACAAAAACAATGAGGTGGTGAGGTATAAAGCGAGACTAGTAGTTCAAGTGTTTATGCAGAGACCTGGTATCGACTACAACGATACATATTCTCGTGTAATGAATGGAACTACATTTTGATACTTAATATCTTTGGCAGTACAAATGAATCTATCAATGCAGTTAATGGATGTGGTGACCGCTTATCTATATGGGTCATTCGGTGCTGAAATTTATATGGAAGTTCCCGGTGGACTTAAAATTCCAAATCCAAATATAGATTGCAACATGTATTGTGTAAAACTACAAAAGTCACTCTATGGTTTGAAGCAGTCGGAAAAAATGTGGTATAACCGACTCAGTAAGTTCCTTCTGAATAAAGGATACTCGAATAACAATGATTGCCCATGTGTTTTTTATAAACAAATCCTCAAAGGGATTTTTGTATCATCTTAGTATATGTTGATGATCTCAACATCATTGGTAACGCAACAAATATAACTGTGGCACGCAATCATTTAATGACGGAGTTTGATATTAAAGATTTGGGAAAAACCAAATTCCACGTACACAACTTGAGCACCTCAGGAATACTCGTTTATCAACCCGCTTATATTCAGAAAATTTTGGAAAAAATCAACATGGATAAATCATATCCATCCAAAACACATATGGTTGTCGGATCCCTTGATATGAAGGACCCTTTTAGACCTAGGGACGATAACGAGGAAGTATCGGGACCTGAGCTCCCATACCTTAGTGCCATAGGAGCACTAATGTACCTTGCAAATTGTACTAGACCAGACATCGCCTTTGAAGTAAATTTACTGGCTTGACATAGTGCAGCTCCAACAAAACGCCACTGGACGGGAGTTAATAATATCTTCAGATATTTACAAGGCACTAAAGATCTTGGTTTATTCTATCAGAAAAATTAAGGCATGACCATGATTGGTTATTGTGATGCTGGATATCTTTCTGATCCCCATAATGTCAAATCACAAATAGGGTTTGTATTTTTACCTGGTGGAACTGCTATTTCACGGAAGTCAACTAAACAGACATTAGTAGCAACTTCCACTAACCACTCTGAAATAATTGCATTGTTTGAAGCCTCACGAGAATGTGTATGGCTCCGCGGGGTGATAAATCATATTCAAACATCATGCGGTACCGGTTCATTAGAATCACCAACCCTTATCTATGAAGATAATGTTGCATGTGTTGCTCAAATGCATATGGGATATATTAAAAGTAATATCACAAAACATATCTCTCCAAAACTATTTTTTCCTCATGAATTACAAAAAGATGGAGACATTGATATTTTGCAAATAAAATATTGTGAATCTTGCAGCTTTGTTCACTAAGTCTTTACCGTCAACGCCATTTCAAAAGTGCATTCATGGCATTGGTATGAGACAACTACGAAATTTGCAAAGTTCAGGGGGAGAAAACTCCTAGAACTAAAACTTATTTATTATTATCCTCTGATGATAAATAAATTGCACTCTTTCCTTATGAGTTTTCCAACGGATTCCTCATACAGGTTTGAATGAGATAATTAATTATACTAACTGTATATATATCAAATTCCTATTTGCTCTCCTTATATTTTTCACAGGATTTTTGGAAAACATAGATGGTACAAGATCAAATATTCTCAATTTTTCAGGATTAAGACAATCAAGAAGATGCAAGACTTTTCCGTACTCAAGATATATGAAGATTCTCAAGACAATGAAGCCTACTCTAGTCGGGGCAGATCGACCTCGACTCCAGTGTCGTCCTCGCACTACAGTGCCAGGATCGAGGCGGCTAGACCGGAGGGCAGCCCAGCTCTACCTATTCCAGAGCGGGCAGAGCTCCAGGCAGCTTCCTGGAATCTCAAGCCAGGTACTCTGCCCATCCCAGCTACCACCGATACTTGCTTGTTCTTTGCTCTTGAGTCGGCACTGCTAGGCCACCTCGCAAAGGTGGCAGCAGATTCGGCCATCATGTTTAGAGGTGAAATAGGATCCCCGTTAGTCCAGATTGAAGCGATCCATGCTCGAGAGATCCTCGATGGGCGCCTTGCCGAGACCCGTGCACGCCTTCAGGCCGCCTCCGACACCGCTGCCGATGCCCCTATGGGCACCCCGCCTCGTGCAGTGTATGACCCGGCTGAGATCCAGGGATGCACTCGCTCTCACACCGCAGCCCTTCGCGCACAGAGTGCATTCGGAGTCTTGGGGTCAAGCAGCCCCCTGATGATCTCGTGATGCGGACCCTCTTCTGGAACATCCGCGGCTTCGGTCAATATGGTCGGCGCTGCCAATTGATCGAATACATGCATAACGAGCGAATAGACATTATGGCCATTCAAGAAACGATGCGCACCGAATTCTCACTCTCAGAACTCGAGCATTTGAGTTCTGACCTTTTTGCTTGGCACTGGCTCCCTTCTAGTGGGAGCGCAGGCCACTTAGGTGGCATCCTTCTAGGAGTCAAGGATGCCACCTTTGAGGTAGGAATCATGGACTGGGGCGAGTTCTTCGTCAGCATGGAGATCTTTGAGCGGGCTCTCAACTTCAAGTGGGAGATCATTGCCGTCTACGGACCTACGGATCATAGCCGCTCTGAGGCCTTCCTCGGTGAGCTCCGCACGAAGGTCACGGCCGCCCAGCTACTAGTCGTGGTGGGCAGCGACTTTAGCTTCATCCGGTCGGAGGAGGATAAGAGCAATAACTTGATCAACTTCCCCCGGATGCAAATGTTCAATGACTACATCATGGACATGGGATTTTGTGAGCTAGATAGAGTGGGTGCCAAGTTTACCTGGACCAATCGCCACGTTGACCCGACCCGGTTAGTCCTTGACCGGGTCTTCGCATCTCCTGAGTGGGGCATTCATTGCCCCCTAGCGTCGCTCCGGGCGATTACTCGGATTGGTTCCGATCATGTCCCCCTCCTTCTCTCTTTTGAGAGCGATCGACCCCCCAACCCCCCGCTTCCGCTTCGAAACCTTCTGGCTGAAGCAGCCCGGGTTTGCCGCTGCGGTGGTCGCACGTTGGCACGAGGCACGTGAAGCACCCCACCGCTCCCTCTCGGCCATCGACTCCTGGCATTTTTGTTCTAAGCGGTCGTGCCAATTCATGAAAGGCTGGGGTGCAAACTTGGGCCGTGACATGCGGGAGTAGAAGAGAGCTCTCCTAGAGGGCATCCAGTCCCTAGATCTCTGGGCAGATGCCTTGGGCCTATCGGCCCAGGAATGGTTGCTTAGGTTTGATTTGGAAGACCAGCTCACGATTACCTACATGGACGAGGAG
This sequence comes from Triticum timopheevii, assembly GCA_963921465.1. Classification (NCBI taxonomy): domain Eukaryota; kingdom Viridiplantae; phylum Streptophyta; class Magnoliopsida; order Poales; family Poaceae; genus Triticum; species Triticum timopheevii. The sequence continues at coordinate 558,386,208 of OY997264.1, read as the reverse complement.
GCATACTGGTGGCTAAGGGGTACGCAGAATTGGGTCCTCAAAGGGGATGCCAATACTGCCTATTTCCAGGCCATCGCCAATGGCCGGCGGCACCATAACTCCATTCCGCTTCTATGGGAAGGAGAGACCCTTCTGCAGCAGCCGGAGGCCATTCGGGCCCATGTAGATGGCTTTTACAGAGACCTATTCTCTGCCTTCCCTCAGGGAGGGCTGGCCCTTGCTCACGATATATGGACACCTCTCTGCTGTGTCTCGGTTGCAGATAATGTGGCACTAACGACCCCATTCTCCGAGGTAGAAGTGTGGGCGGCCATTAAGGGCATGAACCCGTCCTCGGCGCCTGGCCCCAATGGCCTTCCGGTCAAGTTATTCTGGACCTTCTGGGAGGTCATCAAGCTTGAGGTGATGGCCCTTTTTGAGGAGTTCTACGTAGGATCCATCGACCTCTCTAGGCTCAACTTTGGGATAATCACCCTCATCCCCAAAGTAACTGGCGCTTCAGATATCCGCCAATTCCGCCCGATCACGGTGATCAATGTCATATTCCACATCCTTGCGAAGGGGTACGCCAATAGGATGACCCCAATAGCCAATTGGATCACTCACCCGGATCAGTCGGCCTTTATCCAGGGACGCTATATCCTTGATGGAGTCCTGGTGTTTCACGAAGCACTCCATGAGGTGCACGCCAAACACCTCAAGGCGGTCTTCCTGAAACTTGACAAGGCATATGCCACAGTTAGTTGGGCTTTCCTTTGGGAATGCTTGCTCTGGAAGGGCTTCGACGACCATTGGGTGACCTGCGTGATGCAATTGGTCTCCTCTAGCCGAACCGCGGTCAACATTAACATCGAGATTGGCCCATACTTCCCCACCTTCTGTGGTGTGCGACAGGGCGATCCCTTCTCCCCGTTCCTCTTCAACATGGTTGTTGATGCCCTGGCAGCCATCTTAAATAGAGCTAAGGCTGCGGGGCATATCAAGGGCATAGTACCGCATCTTGTTGGAATGGGCTCTCCCTCCAGTGGATGACACCATTATAATGGTAGAAGGCTCTGCCAGCGACATCACAAACTTGAAGTTTCTCCTACTCTGCTTTCAGCGGATGTCTGATCTCAGGATTAACTTCGATAAGAGCTCGGTGATGGTCTTGGGCTACCCCCAAGACGAATGCAAGAGCATCGCGGATCGGCATAACTGTCAGCTCGGGAGCTTCTCCATGACTTATTTGGGGATCCCTATTAGTGACACATGGCTCACGGTGGCCGAGCTGCGCCCTATGATGGGCAAGCTCCAGCATCGCATCGAGCCTTGGCAGGGGAGGTGGCTTTCTAAAGCAGCCCGGACTGTGCTCATTAACCCATCCTTATCTAGCCTGCTCCTATTCATTATGAGCTTCTACAGCCTGCCTGAGACGCTGGACCATGAGATTGCTAGAGTCCAGGGATGCTTCTTCTGGGCTGGCGAGGGCGATAAGCAAAAGTACCACATGGTTCGGTGGATTGAGATCTGTAAGCCTCGTGATCAGGGTGGCCTCGGGATCATGTCCTCCAAATGCATGAACATTGCTCTGCTGACTAGGTGGCTCTGGCGGATTACGAACAGAGAGGGCGGCTTGTTGATGACCCACAAGTATAGGGGATCTATCGTAGTCCTTTTGATAAGTAAGAGTGTCAAACCCAATGAGGAGCAGAAGGAAATGATAAGCGGTTTTCAGTAAGGTTTTCTCTGCAAGCACTGAAATAGTAGGTGATAGATAGTTTTGTGATAAGATAAATAGTAACGAGCAAAAAGTAAATAAAGTAAATAAAGTGCAGCAAGGTGGCCTAATCCTTTATGTAGCAAAGGATAAGCCTGGACAAATTCTAATAATGAAGAAGGAGCTCCCGAGGACACATTGGGAATTATCGTCAAGCTAGTTTTCATCACGTTCGTAAGATTCGCGTTCGGTACTTTGATAATTTGATATGTGGGTGGACCGGCACTTGGGTACTGCCCTAACTTGGACAAGCATCCCACTTATGATTAACCCCTATTGCAAGCATCCGCAACTACAAAAAGGAGTATTAAGGTAAACCTAACCACAGCATTAAACATATGGGTCCATATCAACCCCTAACGAAGCAACGCATAAACTAGGGTTTAAGATTCTGTCACTCTAGCAACCCATCATCTACTTATTACTCCCTCCGTTTCTATTTTCTTTGCGCATAACTTTTTCTCGTTTTTTCCTAATTGCTCTGCGCGATCCACTTCTTAAGGGATGCTGTCCTTCTCTGCCCCTGCCTCCCCGCTGCAGTTAAGCCAATCAGGGCCGCCATGCAAGGGACACAGGCTGCGCGCATGCAGCACTGACGAGGGATTAGCCAATCCGTTGCATGCAGTATTTAAAGCAATTAAAACGCTGCAGCTCTTTCCATGCGAACCGAGGGGTAAATTGGTCCAAAATTGTCCACCGAGTTCTCTCCTTGGTATGCGGGTCAAGACTTATGCGCAGGGTAAAAAGAATCGGAGGGAGTACTTCCCTATGCCTTCCTCTAGGCCCAAATAATGGTGAAGTGCCATGTAGTCAACGTTCACATAACACCACTAGAGGAAAGACAACATACATCTCATCAAAATATTGAACGAATACCAAATTCACATGACTACTAATTAGCAAGACTTCTCCCATGTCCTCAGGAACAAACGTAACTACTCACAAAGCATATTCATGTTCATAATCAGAGGAGTAATAATATGCATAAAGGATCTGAACATATGATCTTCCACCAAGTAAACCAATTAGTATCAACTACAAGGAGTAATCAACACTACTAGCAACCCACAGGTACCAATTTGTGGTTTTGATACAAGATTGGATACAAGAGATGAACTAGAGTTTTGAGAGGAGATGGTGCTGGTGCAGATGTTGATGGATATTGACCCCCTCCCGATGAGAGGATCATTGGTGATGATGTTGGTGATGATTTCCCCCTCCCGGAGGGAAGTGTCACCGGCAGAACAGCTCCACCAGAGCCCTAGATTGATTCCGCCAAGGTTCCGCCTCGTGGCGGCGGAGTTTCGTCCCGTAAGCTTGCCCACGATTTTTTCCAGGGTAAAAGTGATGATATGGCAGAAGATGGACGCCGCAGGACCACCAGGGGGCCCAGGAGATAGGGGGCCGCGCCCTATAGGGGGGGCGCGCCCCCTGTCTCCTGGACAGGGTGTGGGCCCCCTGGCCTATTTCTTTCGCTCATAAATTCTTATTAAATCCAAAAGGTTGTTTCGTGGAGTTTCAGGACTTTTGGAGTTGTGCAGAATAGGATTCCAACGTTTGCTCCTTTTCCAGCCAGAATTCCAGCTGCCGGCATTCCCACTCTTCATGGTAAACCTTGTAAAATAAGAGAGAATAGCGATAAGTATTGAGATATAATGTGTAATAACAACCCATTATGCAATAAATATTGATATAAAAGCATGATGCAAAATGGACGTATCAACTCCCCCAAGCTTAGACCTCGCTTGTCCTCAAGCGGAAGCCGAAATTGACAAATATGTCCACATGTTTAGAGATAGAGGTGTCAATAAAAATAAAATACGAACATGAGGGCATCATGATCATTCTAATAACAATAACATATATAGGTTTTGTCATATGATTTCCTATGCTCAAGTAATAAGCAATTCACAATGTCAAGTATGGTTCATAAACTTCATTGGGAACTAACAAACTATAATCTCAGTCATTGAAGCAATTGGAATTTATCGTAACATCAGAAAGAGTCAATAATAGAGCTTTTCAACAAGCTCACATACTCAACTATCTCATAGTCCCCCATAATTGCTAACACTCGCGCAATACTTGTGGTTATAGAGTTTCAGCCGGACACTGAGAAAGATAGGGGCTTATTGTGTTGCCTCCCAACGTATTCACCTTTAGGTGATGTCAACAATAATAGCCTATGCCAACTTACATCCAATTGGATATATGTATCATGATCTTTCAAACACGAGGAGCTTGCCAAAGGATAAAATGAAAAAGGGTAAAGGTGAGGATCACCTTGACTCAAGCATAAAGTAAAAACATAAAGTAAAAGATAGGCCCTTTGCAGAGGGAAGCAAAGGTTGTCATGCGCGTTTAGGGTTGATGCACGAAATCTTAATGCAAAAGAGCGTCACTTTATATTGCCCCTTGTATGTGGACCTTTATTATGCAATCCGTCGCTTTTATTACTTCCACAACAAGTTCATACAAAGCTTATTTTCTCTGCACTAATAAGTCATACATATTTAGAGAGCAATTTTTATTGCTTGCACCGATGACAACTTACTTGAAGGATCTTACTCAATCCATAGGTAGGTATGGTGGACTCTCATGGCAAAACTGGGTTTGAGGATATTTGGAAGCACAAGTAGTATCTCTACTTGGTGCAAGGAATTTAGCTAGCAAGAGGGGGAAAAGGCAAGCTTAACATGTTTGGAAGGTCAATGACAATATACTTTAACTGAGATGTCGGAAAACATAAACCATCACGTTGTCTTCCTTGTCCAACATCAACTCTTTTAGCATGTCATACTTAATGAGTGCTTCACAATCATAAAAGATGTCCAAGATAATATATTTATATGTGAACCCCTCTTTCCTTATCACTTCCTATTAATTGCAACGATGACCAAGGCTACGTTCACCAACTCTCAACAATTTTTATGCCTCATACTTTCTATGTGTGAAGTTATCACTATCCATAAGATCAATATGAACTCTTTTGTTCTTTCTACTTTCTCAAGATCATAGAAACATAGCAAAGCCCTTGACTCAACACTAATCTTTATTATAGATAGCACACGAACTCGCTTACATAAAGGGATCACAAAGCAAAACTCAAAACTACTTGATATCAAAACTTCAATCTACTAGATCAAGATACTACTAAAAGGATCGAACTAAATAAAGCGGTAAAATAGGAGTGTGATGGTGATACGATACGGGGGCACCTCCCCCAAGCTTGGCAGTCACAAGGGGAGTGCCCATACCCATGTGATTATTTCTTCGAAGGTGGTGAAGTGGGAGTTGTTGATGATGTAGGCTTGTTGTCCGTCTTCCAAGGCATAGGCTCTCCATCATAAAAGGATGATCGAGTCTCTTGGATCCTTAAATCTGCAGCCAAACTCATTCGCTTGAATCTATATTCATATTCACAGTTCTAGTTTTGCAGGTCATAAATCTGGGCTTGGAGGTGCTCGATTTTCTCTTGAAGCTTGAAGATGGTCTCCCCAATGACTTTGGCATCCAGCTTGTGGTTGTTGGTGAACTCCGCGATCATCATCTGGTTGGCGTTGAGTCCACGCTCCACCATCACTTGACACTTGAAAACTTCTTGCTCCATAGCTTCAAGCTTTATCTCCATGCTCCCGGTACGCCTTGGTCCCTCCACATCACGGATGTGCAGCACCCCCTCACGCATCGATGGTTTGAGGGTGATGCAGCACCTCCGCAAGATAGGGGTTGATAACCCTCTAGAAAAACTTGTCCTTGGGAGAGCTTGGAGACGACATGATGCTCCAGATCTGAAACAGAAACAGCTCGGAACGAAAACAGAGGATATTTGCGTGATACGGTGTCAAAACCTTCGGGAGTATATATAATGAATTTTTACTGACCAAAATACGTAACATAAAGGAAAACAGAGTTCGGGAGGCACACGAGGTGCCCACGAGACAGGGGGCGCGCCCTACAGGGGGGGGGGGCGGCCTCCTCTCTCGTGGGAGCCCCGTGTCCCTTTCGGACTACTTCTTTCTTCCTAAAATTCTTAAATAATCCAAAACTGATAAAAATTGCCATTAGAGTTGTTTTGGAGTCGGTTTACTTACCGTACCACATACCTATGCCTTTCCGGACATTCTGGAAAGTGTCTCTTATGTATTCCTCGGGGGTTATGGTTTCAATAATATTAGTTTCAACATTGATAGGATTACCTGAAATATAGTGTTTAATTCTTTGACCGTTAACCACCCTCGGATTTGTGCCTTCGAAGTTGTTGATTTTTATAGCACCAGAACGATAGACCTCCTCGATAACGTAGGGACCTTCCCATTTTGAGAGAAATTTTCCTGCAAAAAATCTTAAACGAGAGTTGAATAATAACACATAATCTCCTACGTTAAACTCATGCTTTTGTATCCTCTTATCATGCCAGCGTTTGACTTTTTCTTTGAAAAGCTTGGCATTCTCATATGCTTGGGTTCTCCATTCATCAAGTGAGCTAATATCAAACAACCTCTTCTCACCGGCAAGTTTGAAGTCATAATTGAGCTCTTTAATAGCCCAATATGCTTTATGCAAGTTCAAGAGGTAAATGACATGCTTTTCCATAAACCATCTTATATGGAGACATACCCATATGATTTTTGTATGCAGCTCTATAGGCCCATAATGCATCATCAAGTTTTTTGGACCAATTCTTTCTAGATCTATTCACAGTCTTTTGCAAAATTAATTTGAGCTCTCTATTGCTCAACTCTACTTGACCACTAGATTGCGGATGATAAGGAGATGTGATTCTATGATTGACATCATACTTAGCAAGCATCTTACGGAAAGCACCATGAATAAAGTGTGAACCACCATCAGTCATAAGATATCTAGGGACTCCAAACCTCGGAAAAATAACTTCTTTAAGCATTTTAATAGAAGTGTTATTATCAGCACTACTAGTTGGAATAGCTTCTACCCACTTAGTAACGTAATCAACAACAACTAAAATATGTGTATAACCATTGGAGGCAGGAAAAGGTCCCATATAATCAAAGCCCCAAACATCAAACAGTTCAATAACAAGAGAATAATTCATAGGCATTTCTTGACGTCTACTAATGTTACCTATTCTTTGACATTCATCACAAGATAAGACAAACTTACGAGCATCTTTGAAGAGAATAGGCCAATAAAAACCAGATTGTAGTACCTTGTGTGTAGTTCTATCTCCAGCGTGGTGTCCTCCATAAGATTCAGAGTGACACTTGCGTAGGATTTGTTCCTGTTCATGCTCAGGCACACAACGTCTAATAATACCATCTACTCCTTTATAAAGGTGTGGATCATCCCAGAAGTAATGTCTTAAATCATAAAAGAACTTTTTCTTTTGCTGGTATGTGAAACTAGGCGGTATATATTTAGCAACAATGTAATTAGCATAATCAGCATACCAAGGAGCAGTACGAGAAGCATTGACAACCGCTAATTGTTCATCAGGAAAACTATCATTAATAGGCAGTGGGTCAGCAAGAACATTCTCTAGCCTAGACAAGTTGTCTGCAACGGGGTTCTCAGCTCCCTTTCTATCAATAATATGCAAATCAAATTCTTGGAGCAAGAGAACCCATCTGATGAGTCTAGGCTTAGCATCTTTCTTTTTCATAAGATATTTAATAGCAGCATGATCAGTGTGAATAGTAACTTTGGAATCAACAATATAAGGTCTAAACTTATCACATGCAAACACAACTGCTAAGAACTCTTTTTCAGTAGTAGCATAATTTCTCTGGGCAGTATCAAGAGTCTTACTAGCCTACTAGATAACATTCAATTTCTTATCGACTATTTGCCCTAAAACAACACCTACAGCATAATCACTAGCATCGCACATAATTTCAAAAGGTAAATTCCAATCAGGTAGCTGAACAATAGGTGTAGTGATCAAGGCTTTCTTAAGTGATTCAAATGCTTCTACACAATCATCATCAAAGACAAAAGAAATATCTTTTTGCAATAAATTAGTCAGAGGCCTAGAGATTTTAGAAAAGTCCTTAATGAACCTCCTATAAAAGCCGGCATGAACAAGGAAACTTCTTATACATTTTATGTCCTTGGGACATGGCATCTTTTCAATAGCATCAACTTTGGCTTTATCAACTTCAATACCTCTCTCGGAGATCTTGTGCCCCAAGACAATGCCTTCATTAACCATAAAGTGACACTTTTCCCAGTTCAGGACGAGACTAGTGTCTTCGCATCTCTGCAAAACTCGATCAAGGTTGCTCAAACAATCATCAAAAGATGATCCATAGACGGAGAAGTCATCCATGAATACCTCACAAATCTTTTCACAAAAATCAGAAAATATAGCCATCATGCATCTTTGAAAGGTAGCAGGTGCATTACATAAACCAAAAGGCATACGTCTGTAAGCAAAAGTACCAAAAGGGCAAGTAAAAGTAGTTTTAGATTGATCCTTCGCGGACACAGGTATTTGAGAGAAGCCAGAATAACCATCCAGAAAGCAAAAATGTGTGTGTTTGTATAGCCTTTCTAGCATTTGATCAATAAAAGGTAATGGGTAATGATCTTTCTTAGTAGCTTTATTTAACTTACAGAAATAAATTACCATCCTATAGCCTGTAATAATTCTTTGCGGGATCAATTCATCTTTATCATTAGGAACAACGGTAATACATCCCTTTTTAGGGACACAATGGACAGGGCTTACCCATTCACTATCAGCAACGGGATAAATAATACGTGCCTCAAGGAGTTTTAGAATCTCCTTTCTTACCACTTCCTTCATTTTGGGATTTAATCGTCTTTGAGGATCTCTAACTGGTTTGGCATCTTTCTCCACTGAAATTTTGTGTTGACATAGTTTGGGACTAATGCCCTTAAGATCGTCCAGAGTATATCCAATAGCAGCTCGGTGCTTCTTCAGAGTTTTCAATAATCTTTCTTCTTCTTTCTCTGAAAGGTTAGCACTAATAATAACAGGATATATTTCTTTTTCATCAAGATAAGCATACTTGAGATTATCAGGTAAGGGTTTGAGTTCAAACACGGGATCACCCTTGGGTGGAGGGGGATCCCCAAGAATTTCAACGGGAAGGTTATGTTTTAGCATAGGTTCTTGTTTAAGGAACACTTCATCTATTTCTTCCCTTTCCTTCATAAACATATCGTTTTCATGGTCTAAAAAATATTGTTCTAACGGATCAGTTGGAGGAACAACAATGGAAGCAAGACCAATAATTTCATCCTTACTAGGTGGTTCCCTTTCACGAGGTTTTCTACTAAACTTAGCGAAATTAAACTCATGAGACATACCATCTATGCCAACAGTGACAATATTCTTTTCACAATTAATCTTAGCACTAGCAGTATTCAAGAAGGGTCTACCAAAAATAATGGGGCAAAAATCATCTTGTGGGGAACCAAGAACAAGAAAATCAGCAGGGTATTTAATCTTCCCACACAAGACTTCAACATCTCTAACAATCCCAATAGGTTTAATGGTGTCCCTATTAGCAAGCTTAATAGTAACATCAATGTCTTCTAATTCAACAGGTGCAATATCGTGCATAATTTATTTATAAAGATCATAAGGTATCGCATTAGCACTAGCACCCATATCACATAAGCCATGATAACAATGATCTCCTATTTTAACAGAAATAACAGGCGTGCCTACAACAGGTCTATGTGTCTTAGTATCGGGTCTAGCAATATTAGCAGTTTCACCCAAGAAATAGATAACATGCCCATCTAAGTCCTCATCCAAGAGATCTTTAATCATAGCAATACCAGGTTCAACATTAATTTGCTCAGGAGGTGTATAGGTCCTAGTATTACTCTTACGGACAATAGTCGAAGCTTTAACATGATCTTTTATCCTAACAGGAAAAGGAGGGTTTTCAACATAAGCAGTAGGAACAATGGGATCACTATATGTAATAATCTTTTCTTTGACTGTAATAGGTGCAACTACTTTCACTTCAACAGAGGATTATATTTAAACCACTTCTCTTTAGGGAGATCAACGTGAGTAGCAAAAATTTCACAAAAAGTAGCTACTATCTCAGAGTCAAGTCCATACTTAGAGCTAAATCCACGGAAAGCATCGGTATCCATAAAAGATTTAACACAATCGAACTTAGGTGTCATACTTGACTCCTTACCATCGTCGGAACCCCAATCTTCAGAGTTGCGTTTAATTCTTTCCAATAAGTCCCATTTGAAATCAATAGTTTTCAGCATATAGGAACCAGCACAGGAAGTTTCGAGCCGGTTGCGATTATCAAGAGAAAGCCGAGCATAAAAATTCTGAATAATCATTTCCCGAGAGAGCTCATGATTGAGGCATGAATATAACATTGACTTAAGCCTCCCCCAAGCTTGAGAGATGCTTTCTCCTTCGCGAGGACAGAAATTATATATGTAATTACGATCACGATGAACAAGATGCATAGGATAGAACTTTTGGTGAAATTCCAACTTCAATCGCTTATAATTCCAAAATTTCGTATCATCACATAGCCTATACCATGTCATTGCATCTCCCTTAAAAGATAAAGGGAAGACCTTCCTTTTGACAACATCATCGGGGATACCTGCAAGCTTAAATAATCCACAAACTTCATCCATAAAGATAAGGTGTAAGTCGGGATGCAATGTTCCGTCTCCTGCAAAAGGATTAGCTAGCAGTTTTTCAATCATACCCGAAGGAATCTCAAAGTGAATATTTTCATAAGGTTCAGTAGGTTGAGGAGCATATCTTTGCTCTTCTGGTTGGGGTGAAGATACCCCAAACAAGCCTCTCAAATGATTAGTTTCCATAGTGACAAGTAATAGAAAATTTCAGCACACTATATAAATGTTTCCTTACCAAGTTCCACTCACCAAAAGCGCCACACTCCCCGGCAACGGCGCCAGAAAAGAGTCTTGATGACCCACAAGTATAGGGGATCTATCGTAGTCCTTTCGATAAGTAAGAGTGTCAAACCCAACGAGGAGCAGAAGGAAATGATAAGCGGTTTTCAGTAAGGTTTTCTCTGCAAGCACTGAAATAGTAGGTGATAGATAGGTTTGTGATAAGATAAATAGTAATGAGCAAAAAGTAAATAAAGTAAATAAAGTGCAGCAAGGTGTCCCAATCCTTTATGTAGCAAAGGATAAGCCTGGACAAATTCTAATAATGAAGAAGGAGCTCCCGAGGACACATTGGAAATTATCGTCAAGCTAGTTTTCATCACGTTCGTAAGATTCGCGTTCGGTACTTTGATAATTTGATATGTGGGTGGACCGGCACTTGGGTACTGCCCTAACTTGGACAAGCATCCCACTTATGATTAACCCCTATTGCAAGCATCCGCAACTACAAAAAGGAGTATTAAGGTAAACCTAACCACAACATTAAACATATGGGTCCATATCAACCCCTAACGAAGCAACACATAAACTAGGGTTTAAGCTTCTGTCACTCTAGCAACCCATCATCTACTTATTACTTCCCTATGCCTTCCTCTAGGCCCAAATAATGGTGAAGTGTCATGTAGTCGACGTTCACATAACACCACTAGAGGAAAGACAACATACATCTCATCAAAATATCGAACGAATACCAAATTCACATGACTACTAATACCAAGACTTCTCCCATGTCCTCAGGAACAAACGTAACTACTCACAAAGCATATTCATGTTCATAATCAGAGGAGTAATAATATGCATAAAGGATCTGAACATATGATCTTCCACCAAGTAAACCAATTAGTATCAACTACAAGGAGTAATCAACACGACTAGCAACCCATAGGTACCAATTTGTGGTTTTGATACAAGATTGGATACAAGAGATGAACTAGGGTTTTGAGAGGAGATGGTGCTGGTGAAGATGTTGATGGATATTGACCCCCTCCCGATGAGAGGATCGTTGGTGATGACGTTGGTGATGATTTCCCCCTCCCGGAGGGAAGTGTCCCCGGTAGAACAGCTCCGCGAGAGCCCTAGATTGATTCCGCCAAGGTTCCGCCTCGTGGCGGCGGAATTTCATCCCGTAAGCTTGCCCACTATTTTTTCCAGGGTAAAAGTGATGATATAGCAGAAGATGGACGCCGGAGGCCCACCAGGGGGCCCAGGAGATAGGGGGCCGCGCCCTATAGGGAGGGGGGCGCCCCCTGTCTCATGGACTGGGTGTGGGCCCCCTGGCCTATTTATTTCGCTCATAAATGCTTATTAAATGCAAAAAGTTGTTTCGTGGAGTTTCAGGACTTTTGGAGTTGTGCAGAATAGGTTTCCAACGTTTGCTCCTTTTCCAGCCAGAATTCCAGGTGCCAGCATTCCCCCTCTTCATGGTAAACCTTGTAAAATAAGAGAGAATAGCCATAAGTATTGATATATAATGTGTAATAACAGCCCATAATGCAATAAATATTGATATAAAAGCATGATGCAAAATGGACGTATCACTTGTGGCTCTGCATCATCCAGCAGAAATACCTCCGTGGCCAGCCACTCACCTTCTGCCAGCGGTCCAGGGGCTCCCAGTTCTGGCAATCCATCATACAACTCCTCCCAGTCCTCCGCATAGGTACCTCGATTGCGGTTGGATCTGGCACCGCCACGCTGTTTTGGTTCGATCGTTGGGCTGGGGATGCACCCTTCGCGGATCGCTTTCCTGGATTGTTCGCCATTGCGTTAGAGCCACGGATATCTGTCGCGGTGGCCCTTATTAACTTAGGGCAACTCGTGTTCCGGTGACCGTTCAGACATGCAAAGACCGCCGATTGGCATGACTTGCTCGATTGCATCGCGCTGCACGAGCCTGACCTGGATATGGGTGATGACCACACGAGGTGGCGTCTAGTGCCATCTGGCCAATTCTCCACTAAATCCCTATACCAGGCGATCGCCCCCTCCCCGGGACCTGAGGCTCTCACCACCATTTGGGAGTTCCGGCTCCCCTTGAAGATTAGAATATTCTTGTGGCAATGGATCCGTGGCCACCTTCCATCCGGCGTGGAGGTCTTGAAGCGCAACGGCCCTGGGGACGAGTGTTGCCCGTGTTGGAAATATGCCCTAGAGGCAATAATAAAAGTGTTATTATTATATTTCTTTGTTCATGATGATTGTCTTTTATTCATGCTATAACTGTATTATCCGGAAATCGTAATACACGTGTGAATACATAGACCATAATATGTCCCTAGTGAGCCTCTAGTTGACTAGCTCGTTGTGATCAACTGATAGTCATGGTTTCCTGGCTATGGACATTGGATGTCGTTGATAACGGGATCACGTCATTAAGAGAATGATGTGATGGACAAGACCCAATCCTAAGCATAGCACAAGATCGTGTAGTTCGTTTGCTAGAGCTTTTTCAATGTTAAGTATCTCTTCCTTAGACCATGAGATCGTGTAACTCCCGGATACCGTAAGAGTGCTTTGGGTGTACCAAACGTCACAACGTAACTGGGTGATTATAAAGGTGCACTACAGGTATCTCCGAAAGTGTCTGTTGGGTTGACACGGATCGAGACTGGGATTTGTCACTCCGTATGACGGAGAGGTATCTCTGGGCCCACTCGGTAATGCATCATCATAATGAGCTCAAAGTGACTAAGTGGTTAGTCACGGGATCATGCATTACGGTACGAGTAAAGTGACTTGCCGGTAACGAGACTGAACAAGGTATTGGGATACCGACGATCGAGTCTCGGGCAAGTAACGTACCGATTGACAAAGGGAATTGTATACGGGGTTTGATCGAATCCTCGACATCGTGGTTCATCCGATGACATCATCGAGGAGCATGTGGGAGCCAACATGGGTATCCAGATCCTGCTGTTGGTTATTGCCCGAGAACCGTCTCGGTCATGTCTATGTGTCTCCCGAACCCGTAGGGTCTACACACTTAAGGTTCGGTGGCGCTAGGGTTGTATGAATATAAGTATGCAGCAAACCGAATGTTGTTCGGAGTCCCGGATGAGATCCCGGACATCACGAGGAGTTCCGGAATGGTCCGGAGGTAAAGATTTATATATAGGAAGTCTTATTTTGGTCGCCGGAAAAGTTTCGCACTTTAGCGGTATTGTACCGGGAGTGCCGAAAGGGGTCCGGGGGTCCACCAGGGGGGTCCACCTGCCCAGGGGGGCCACATGGGCTGTAGGGGGTGCGCCTTGGCCTATATGGGCCAAGGGCACCAGCCCCAAGAGGCCCATGCGCCAAGAAGACTTGGAGAGGGGAGAGTCCAAAGAGGGGAAGGCACCTCCGAGGTGCCTTGGGGAGGATGGCCTCCTCCCCCCCTCTTGGCCGCACCCCTTCCTTGGAGGAAGGGGCAAGGCTGCGCCCTCCCCCCTCTCTTGCGCCTATATAAAGGGAGGGGAGGGAGGGGTGGCCGCACCCATAAGCCCTGGCACCTCCCTCCTCCCTGCAACACCTCCTCCTCCTCCTCCTCCCGTAGTTGCTTAGCGAAGCCCTGCCGGAGTTCTGCTGCATCCACCACCACGCCGTCGTGCTGCTGGATCTTAATCAACTTCTCCTCCCCCCTTGCTGGATCAAGAAGGAGGAGACGTCATCCGCTCCGTACGTGTGTTGAACGCGGAGGTGCTGTCCGTTCGGCACTAGGTCATCGGTGATCTGAATCACGGCGAGTACGACTCCATCAAGCCCGTTCCATTGAACGCTTCCGCACGCGATCTACAAGTGGTATGTAGATGCAATCACTCTCCCATGACTCGTTGCTAGATGAACTCATAGATGGATCTTGGTGAAACCGTAGGAAAAATTTTAATTTTCTGCAACGTTCCCCAACAGCCCGCTATGTGGGCCCGAAAAGGATTCGAACCATATCTTCTTCACCTGTGTGTCCACGCAGTTCCTCTGGAGCTGTTTCCGCGAAATAGTGGGTGGTAGTTGGGACCACAACAACTCTCCCGCTCTCTTCGCCGAGCTTCAGGCATCACCACCCTCGTCTCGCCACATTAGGTGGCTGACCATCGGTGTGCTAGCCTGGACGCTGTGGACTGTTAGGAATAGGCTCTTGATTCAGCGTATACCTCTTCGTCGCGCTACTGACGCTCTGTTCAAATGGTCTGGTTACTTGCAGCTTTGGCGGCCGCTTAGCCGTCCCAGGGAGAGAGACGCCATCACCTCCATCACCACCCAGCTTCATGCAATGGCTCTCCGGATGGCTCCACCACTTCCCCCACCACCACCGGAGCCGGATTAGATCTTCCCCGCATTGTCATCGCCACCGTTTGTGTTGTGCGTGCTTGTGTGTCCGTGTGTTGGGCTTGTTGTGTTGTGCCCACAGCTGAACCCGTTTGTTGTGTGTGTGTGTGTGTGCTTGTCTGTGAGACCTTACCTGCGGTGGCGGTGCGCGCGCGCGCGCGCGTGTGTGTGTGAGTGTGTGTTCGCGGATGGTTACTTTGTTGACTGTGTGCTCGGTGGTTGCTTTATTTATAAAGCGGGGGCGAAAGCCTTTTTCGGTAAACAGTGTTGTCCAAGGGAGAGTGTTAGGAATTAATTAGCTTTATTTTTGAGTATCACAAACTTTATTCATCATATGATAGCTAGATCCTTTACATAATGGTGAAGAATAAAGTCAGGGATGACAATTTCCCATGCTTCAGACTTGCCAGAACTAATACAATGTTTTGCTAAATCATCCGCGACCGAATTGGCCTCTCTACTACAGTGATCAAAACTGATACAAGCAAACTCCAGTGCCAGGAGGGAGCACTCGGCTATGATTGGTACGCATGTTCCCATATATGTGTTTGGATCAGAGATGGCCCCAAGTGCATTGAGACAGTCAGACTCAACTACCAGATTCATGCACCCAAGATTTGCTCCAAGATTTAACCCACATCGAATAGCGATTAGTTCTGCTACTTCTATACTTGCCACATGCGGTAATAGATGAGTCGCTGCACCTAGGAACTTACTGTGGTCGTCACGGGCAGTGACACCACAAGATCCCGTGAACCTATCCGCATGAAAAGAAGCATCGACATTTATTTTAACAGCTCCCACCACATGCTTCTTCCATACATGGTCCCGCTTGCGAGTAGGCTGATTTGGAGTGTTTGCTCGTAAAAAATTTGTTGCTAGCACCTGGATCAGTCATAGCTGCTTGTTGAGGCATCTGAACTATCCCACCTTTTGTATGGGTTCTCCTTTGCCACCAAATAAACCACATTGCTACAAGGATGAGCTCAGCTATAGGAATGCTATGTACTGACGACTGCATCTGTATCAGTCTGTCAAGATTAATAGAGCCTGATCGGTCCTGGCAAACCACCCGTTCAATCTCCTTTGATAGTCCTAGCTCCGTCCAAATTGCGTGGCCCCGGTACAAGTGAACAAGCAATGTTGTATATCTTCTAATTCGGTGGAACAAATCCTTCTAATTCGGTGGAACAGATCGGACATTGCGGGAGCAGAGGAATATGTCTATTAGCAACGACACCATAGCATGGAAGAACCCCCTTCAACACTTTCCAGCCAAAGTGTTTGATCTTCCCTGGTAGTCGCAGTTTCCAAAGATCTTTCCAAACTCCATTTAATGAGGCACTACTTGGGCTAGTCCGATTCAAGTGCTTTCCGAATTGATGCTCAAATTCAACATGGTATGCCGAACGCACGGAAAAGGTCCCAGTCCTTGTATGTTGCCAAGCTACAAAATCGTCAACGGCCTCCACATGAAGAGGCATTTGTAGAATTCTATGCACATTGACTGAAAAAAAGACGCCGCGAATAAGTGCCTCATCCCATTGTCCTGTGTGGGGGTCAATTATCTCTTCCACTTTTGTTAGCATAATACCCCCCCTAGGGTAATAGGCTTTCTGTTCATACTAGTGGGTATCCACGGGTCATCCCAAATGTTAATGTGTGAACCAAAACCCACACGCCCTATGCATCCCCTTCTGAAAGTTTGAATACCAGCTACAATACTTTGCCAAGTGAACGAAGAACCTTTTTGGGGCTAGATTTCAGAATATCTCCATTGGGATAATAGTTTGCCCTCAGAACTTGTGCACACAAAGAATCGGGATTTTGGACTAGTCGCCAACACTGCTTTGCTAACATAGCAAAATTAAAGCTGTGAATATCCTTAGAATATTTTATTTATCAGTTTAGATATTGTGTTGTCCAGATGCTGTTTGCAGCGAACCGTGGTTGCGTTGTTCCGAATTGATGCAACCATTGTAACCATCATATCTATAATACCTAAATAGTTCATCCCCACTATGTTATTTCTCTTGACATGCAGCCTATCCATCTCATCACATGTGCCCACTCATGTCACCTCATCTCTGAAAAAATATATTCTGTTTGTTATTTTAATAGCTATATTATTCTCAATGGCACGAGTAATCACGCACGACTATTCATTTTCGCCTTCCACTTACAGACTACTAACAGGGGAGACAACAATTCATGACCCTTTCATTAATTTCCTCCGCAAACTGACGGGAGATGGAGACAACTCATTCATCACCTTCACCCATATATACTCTCCATCCAGACGGGACTGGGATGCCACCTTCCATGCTCCTCCATACCACAGCCTTGAACTGAAGGCCTGCCCCACTCTTGCACTGCACTACAACGCGAGCTGCAGCCGCTTTCCTCTAGATTCTGCTTCTGATTTCTTTCGTATGCAACATCTCTCCTTTTGACCTTTACTTTCTCTCTCTTAATTTTTTGCAGGCGTTCAACACAAATTGGTAGATCTGAGCGACTTGGCACAATTTGGTTAGTCGGTGGTAATCCCATCTTCTGCTCCTGCAGTTTTCATGTGCACCCTCTGAGGGCGGTATTAATTCTGATTGTGACGCTAACACACTCCTTTTTTGATGATGCAGCGGAATGAGGATTGCATAGATGAAGTGGTTGCTATGCTAACACTTCTTGCTGGCGTGCTTTACTGAACTTTTAATATAGCCTACTAGACAAAGCATCTTCTTGGTATACGCATATTCAATAATCTATTTTATTTATTATTTGCATTGATGTTTAATGACAGATAAAAAATGCACAATATCTTAAAAGCTATATTTTCTTCCGCTAGATACTATCATTAGTGTCATTTAGCTTTTTTTGTTGTTCCCATGCAGCTGCATCCAATGCTATATAATTAACAGTTAATATTTCTGGATTTTTTTTATTCTTTGGAATGTGTAATCGAATTTCTCATTATTGGAAACCCAATCAACAATCTTAAAGAATTTCTTGGAGTGATTTCCTTGCTTCTGGCGTATTATCTCGAACAAAATATATCGATGGGAACAACCCTCTAGATTTATTAACAAATTATTTTTCTTAGCATATATATTATATATTGAGAATTATAGCTGGTGTAACTCGGATTATAAACAATTTGTTGGTGCATACATACACCATTGTCTGTTTCCGGTATGTGTATCCCCTGATGTCTGAATCTCCATGTAGTATAAATAAAAACAGGATGTAATTGGTTTCCTTCATATGCTCTCACCGAGTCAGATGTTTAGTGGATCTTAAAATTTAAAATGTGTTTCCATAACATGTGTTCTTACTGACTCGGATGTTTATTGGATCATACAGTTTAACATGTGTGTCCGCAGCAACGCGCGGGGTATTTTCTAGTACTCATAAATACCTGCAGTCACTATCAATGAAATCAATCTACTCACTTCAATCTCTCTTGTTTCTCTTGAAAAGATAATCAGAAGCACACTTTTATAGACGCAAAATTCCTGCTGTCAATCAAAATTATAACAAAAAAAGTCTCTAAACTCCCCCGTACGCGTACCGTCGCAAGTCGCCACCCGCAGCAGAGCCCTGGATGGAGAGCGCTCACCGCGACGACGACCTCTCGCCGGAGTCGGCGAGGATGCTCCGCGAGATGGCGCTGCGGGGTCGCGAGGAGGGAGGGGAGCCCGATCTGCCCGACGAGCAGCTGCGCTCCAACGACCAGCTCCAGCAAGACGAGGTACCCCCTCCTGAAACTCCGTGCTTCACCCTAAACCTCGTCGCCGTTAAACCCTTGGGCCAATTTCGTAATGCAAACCCCATCCCTCTCCTGATCGCGGCGTCCACCGAGTCCTCCAAATCGCGCACAATTTTTCCTAAGCTCTTTTGTAATTTCGCACCGCAAACCCTAACAGTGGAAGACAGAGGTCGCACATAAAAAGTCTATTGTAGTGCAATTTCGCTGTACTGAGCAGAAAAACAGGATTCAGTCTTGTAGTTTCTCTTGTGTGATGCAGAGGCTGTGATTTGAATAAGCTCTGTAAGATCCAAACTGAAAGCATGCATACAATAGTCTAGAAAAGTTGGTTTCAGAACTGGACTGGATATTAAAACAGAGGAAGTTGTGACCTTGGAAACAATATGTGAATGGTTCATAAGAAAATTGGTTTACTGCATAGGATAGGAGTACTCTTCTCTTCAAGACAAAAAACCACACAAATTTTCTTATGCCAAACAACCCGTGTTCGGAAACAGAAGATGAGCATTGGTCGCCTCAAACTTGAATGTACATTTCTCACACTGAATTAAATGCTGCGGTAATCTTATTCTGTGATATATTGCTTATTTCTTAGATGTTAGCGCTGGAGGCAATTTATGGAGACAAGATACGCATCTTTGGTGAAAAGGCTATACCGCGGTCTATCCAGGTAAAACTTTTTTTAATTGGTCCCAGACTCCCAGGAATCAGTAACTATCATCGACACACAAAAATAATGATACTTCTCTTTCCTTTCCATTTTCAATACTTTGCAGATCCTGGTGTACTGTGAAATTCCAGATGGTATCAATGTATATGTAGAGTCATTCCAGGGTGATGATGATGATGACCCAAAGAGCCAGTTCCTTGAAAACTTCAGTGTCGAGCACTTGGCTCCACTATCACTGACATGCCTCATGCCTCCATCGTACCCAAGCCATCATCCTCCATACTTCACTCTCGGTGTACAGTGGCTGGATAATGTGAAGGTCTCATCCCTTTGTCACATGCTCGACTCGATCTGGGCTCAACAAGCTGAACAGGAAGTTGTTTATGAGTGGGTGCATTGGCTGCAGAGCTCTATGCTTTCTCATCTTGGTTTTGACAACGGAATAGTCATACGACAGCCTCATATTGCGGTTGGTGCTGTGGATTTTCGGGTTACGGGAGAGATTTTGTCTGCAGAGTCTGTCGCTCAACAGTTGATCGGCTACAATGAGGAGCAATGCCATGAATCCTTTCTCCACGGGCTTCATGCCTGCATGATTTGTTTCAGTGAGTACACAGGTAACTTGAATGCTCTAGTTGATGCTCGGGTACTCTTCCTGGGGCCCATTTCTTGCACTATGCTCTGCATTATATTATCTCTACTTTTATCGTCTGAATATGCTGTGTTCTGCACATAGTAGTTTTTTCAGGACCTATCATTCATCATTTCAAAAATATATACATTAGATTCCGAATTGGGGTTCCATGATTTAATGAGCACGAATTCGAGCCTATATTGGCCGCAATTTGGAAAAAATATCACATAACTAGAATCTAAATAGTTGCTCAAAATTCATTTCAACTATTTAATACTCGTCAAGGTACAACATTTTAAACCTGACAAAAATATCATTTTTCGCATATTCGTCAAGGCACAATTGAGCCTCTACTAATTATGTACAGCAATAAAAAATGCAGTGTCCATGTGTCACTGCGTTTCACTAATCAATAATCATGTACACAATTGAGCCTCTGCTAATTGAACCAAGGAACCATTCAAAAGCCTAAACTTACCATAGATAATCATGTCCATGTTTACCCTTCTGTGAAATAATCAATTAATCATGAGCAATCTAAGTTCCATCATGTCAGGAGCCTGGATCTTGTAAGAACTAAATCTTTGTCTTTTGATTACCCTCAGGCGTTGATTTTGTAAAGCTTCCATGCCAGCATTACTTTTGCCAGAGGTGCATGGAGACTTACTCAAGGATTCATCTCAAGGAAGGAACAGTACTAAAGTTGGTGTGCCCTGATGACAAGTGTGGAGGCATTATTCCTCCTAATCTATTGAAGAGGTTGCTAGGAGATGCAGATTTTGAACGGTGCGAAAGGTTGATGCTTCAGAAGGCTCTAGATTCAATGGCTGATGTAGCTTACTGTCCAAGATGTGGAACAGCTTGCCTGTTAGACGAGGATAAAGCTGGATGCTCCAATTGCCTCTTCAACTTCTGCACCCGCTGCAGAGAGCCTTGTCACACAGGGAGGAGCTGCATTATTCTTACTCCAGAAGAAAAATTTCTCACCTTACAGGTAGTAAATGGATCTAGGAGTACTATGTCATATACTCTTTGAAGTCCAGCTAAACGCTACAGAATCTCTCGTTTGTCTCAATTCATTATTAGCTGTGACCTGTGAGTGTTCACAATCAGAGCCAAGTCCAACTTCCAACATATTAAAAGCATTTTCATTAAAGAAAGGCTTATTTTTTTCTTCAGAATTTAGTAAAAAACAATTTCAAACTTTAGGCCCAACATATTACAAGCATGGATATAACCCTATGGTCACACTGGCTGCGCTCATCTGAGCTCAAAGACCACACACTGCTGTGGTGTGATTTCCTTTCCTCGCGTTGAATAAGCGCGCCTTTATAAGACATTGCCTCTCGAAGGTTTTTGGAAAAAAAGGCAACAGAAAATATTCAGATGGGGAGCCTCCCCCCATGAAAGTTTCATTTTTTTTTCCAAGCTTCAGTGTTAATAATTGAACCATGTGTCCTACTTAAGTGCTGAACAACAAAATTTGGGATGAGGGCGTGTAGTAATAGCACGTGCCGCTGGATATGTCTCCCTACCAAATTAATCGTTGTAGAACTGATTTCTTTCGGTTAGTAGAGAAAAGGCACTACAGGTTTTTTCATTATATTTTTTCATTTTGAGGGGAACACATTCTTGTACCTAAGGTTATTGTATAACATGATTTCCCAGAAATATATGTTTGGTTGATTAATGCAATGATGAAAGATTACAATTATCAATGTGATGTTTGTTTTATACAGGAACAGTCAAGGGTACGCCAATGGAGCAAAGGCGACATTGACAGACGAATCAACTTGGCAAATGAAATATTTAGCATCAAGGAAGTCCTCCGTTCTTCCGTTCCATGTCCTCATTGTGGTATCGCCTTCATACGTGTGTCTGGCTGCAACCACATGTTTTGCAGAAACTGTCACCGTGAATTCAACTACTTAAATGCTAGGAGAACAGAGACTGTAAGGGCACTTGATTTCATTACAGTGAATGCGGTGCGGATTGAACAAAAAGTACTGAGCCTATCCGTCAGCTCCAGACAGTATCCATGCCCAAAATGCCACCGACCATATCCCAAGGTAATGTTGATGTGGCTTTCAGATATCATATGGATTTAATCATCAAGTTTTCATCTGATGTTGGGGAATATTTCACTCTATCTGATATGAGCGGATGGGAAACAACAACCACATCTTGTGCCTGGCATGCCAGGTTCATTACTGTGCTCTGTGTCGGAAGGTGGTGCGGAAGATCTCGGAGCACTATGGCCCCAGAGGATGCAAGCAGCACACTGTCGACCCTGAGATTGTTAGAACAAAGAACAAGGATGACTCGGGATCAGAACTTCTGTGAAATGAATTAGAGGTCAAGCATCGGTTTCAAATACATTAGGCTGTTCTTATAGGTTTATTTTTGTGCAGTTACACACATATATACAGTTTGGAATAGGAATAGTTACACCTACAACCTATTTTTATGGAACATCAGTTATATTGTTGTGATGCCTGCCAGATTCAGGACAACACACTGTTCAAGGAATTAAGATTTGTTGCTTGTTTGCCGCTCTCACAAGTTCTTTTTCTACGTAAATGATATATGGCGAACGTTAGCCAGGAGGCCAACCCCAGCGAACGCCTTCCCTGCCGTTGCACGTATGGCACAAGGCCGATACCATATAGATCAGCTGAAGCTGTTTGCTGATTCTCATTTCCTGACAAACGTGCAGGTAAAAGCCTACTTCTGTTATATATATATATAGCGATAGAGTGTAGAAAGTACAAGTATCAACCAAGGGATTCTAGATCATGTATCAACTATCCCAGGCCCCGCCGGATTATATAACACACCGGCTGCCCTAGGGTTACACAACCTAGTCAACCACGTCGATGGAGGGGGAGTCCTCCACGGATCCGTCTCCCCAGACTTGGACGACGAGGCTTCTAGGAGTCCTCTTGTAGAACGTCGAGGGCCGCCCGTAGTGGCCCAAGGCGGAACCGACCTAGGGTTCCTCCGGCAACTGACATAGTGAGGCACCCTTGGGCTGTTACACCGTCAACAGGAGTAGGGCACAACAACGCGGCTATTTGCGGGAGCATGTAACAACAAGATGTAGAACTCATTCCGCACCACTAGGACCTCCAAAACAACATGTAACCAACAACGAAATGAGGGCTTGAGCGGCGCCATAGTCATCTCAAGGTCCACCGCACCATCTCATCTCAAGACCATAGTTTACCTCTTGTGTTAAATCTTTGTATCAAATCTCAGATTGGCACCTGGGGGTGCTAGTAGTGTTGATTACATCTTGTAGTTGACGCTAGTTAGTTTACTTGGTTGAATATTAGTATGTTCAGATTGTTAATCATATATTCAAACCCACTGATCATGTTTAATAAGATGAGTTGTGAGTAGTTCTATTTGTTCTTGAGAATATGGGAGAAGGCTTGTTATTAGTAAATAGGGCTAGATTAACGAGCGGCTCGGCTTGTTCGGCTCGTTATTGTTAAGATCGTTATCATTAAGCTCGTTAATATTAACAAGCTAATACCTCTGTTCGGCTTGGTTCGCTATGAGCTTGTTATGCTCGCGAGCGTTCATGAGCGCTCGTCAGGGTAATAAACAACACAGAAGATCCCATGATCCTATTAAAAATTCACAATGACATATATTAGAGAAAAGAATCTCATGATCCCATCAAAAGTTCACTATCAGTGGCGGAGCCAGGATTCGAGTATAGGGGGGGCCGAGTATGTATATTGATCTAATTTCGTTGGTAATTACTCATCGTTTCTACTAGGGGGGCAGGCCCCTGCTCGTCCCCCTGGCTCCGCCCCTGTTCACTATGACACAAATTCCTAGCTTCTGGGCACTAGCTCACAGATGGGGATTGGGGAGAGTTGGAGATGGTGGAGGCAGAAGATCAGGACTCGGGAATGGAGATGGCGGAGACGAGAGGTGCATGGGCCCCATGGGGGCGGGGATACCAGGGTTCCCGGACAACGGACGTATGGGATGGCCGGCAGCCACTGCCGCACTAGAGCAGAGTTTCTTTTAGAGAAACTAGAGCACATGTGGTCAATTCCCTAGCTAGTGCGCTCGCTCCCCGTCTTCGTTTGGTTCCCGGCGGCTGGCTCCTGGACTCCTCTCATGGTTGGCTCCTAGGTCTAGATAAGGGCCGAAGTGGGTTGGCGAGCTAGGCCCCTAGACTGGGCTAGCACCACGTTATTAGTGGGCTGAACCAGGGGAGACTTGACGTCAAACAATTGGAAATTATCGAGAGTTAGCTCACAAAACTCGTTTGCTTGATCGTTAAGCTCGTTAATCTTAACGAGTAAAAAACACTGTTCAACTTGGTTCATTAACACGAGCCGAAACGAGCTAAATAATCGAGCACTCATTATGCTCACGAGCTTCGAGCTTTCCGTCCAGCCCTATTAGTAATCATATGAAGTTGATCACCCTTCAATGTTTTGGTATTATGCTGTGTTGTTCTTCCTCTAATGGTGTTATGTGAATGTCGACTACACGACACTTCATCATCTTTGAGCCTAGGGAAGGCATCATGAAATTACTTTGTAGATGATGGGTTGCAGGAGTGATAGAAGCCTATACCTCAGTTTATGAATTGTTCTGCGTGGGACTGTTTTGGATCTACATGTTCAATGCTATTGTTACATTTATCTTAATTACTTCTCTTGTATTTTGTGGGTGCTTGCCTGGAAAGTAAATCATAAATAGGTGTTTGTTCAAGTTAGAACAGTACCTTAGCTCTGGTCCACCCACATAACACTTGTCAAGGCAATGAACACGAAGTCGATGAATCATGGTGAATTCTGTGCGTCCTCAAGAGCATTTTAATCACTATAAGAAGTATCACCATCTTGTCCTTAGAATAATTAAGGATTGGGCCACTTGCCGCATCTTACTATTTTTGTTACTTGTTACTTGTTACCAAATATCTTGCTATCATACTATTTATCAAAGCTATCTTACACCACTTGTAGAGAATACCTTCAGTACTAGGGAAAACCTTATACACAGAATGTTACCAGTAGCGCTGTACAAAATCAAACGCTACTGCTACTTAGTAGCAGCGCGCGTAAATAAACCGCGCTACTGCTATGACTTTAGCAGTAGCGCGTACAAGCGAAAAGCGCTGCTGCTATGTTTGAACTGGGCGCACATGGCTAGCCCAACCTAGCAGTAGCGCGTATACTGGCCCAGCGCTACTGCTCCTCTCCTTAGCTGTAGCGCGCTTACATGTAAGGCGCTGCTGCTAATGGAAATAAAATAAAGTGAAAAACAAGTAGAAAAGTAAATGAAAATGAAAGAAATAGAAAAAGGAGAAAGGAAAAAAATAAAATGTAAAGAAAAATAAAAGAAAAAAGGGAAACAAGGAGAAAGGAATAGCAGTAGCGGGTTTCAGGAAACGCGCTGTAGCTAACTTAGCTATAGCGCGTTTCGGAAACGCGCTACCGTTACGTTTCACTTAAACAACGGTTTCCCCCCGCCCCCCGGCCACCACACTTCTTCCCCAAATCCCTCGCCCTCGCCGCTGTCTCCCCAATTCGCCGTCGCCCCACTTCGCCGTCGTCTCCTGCCGGCGTGGACGCCCGCAACCTCACCATCTCCCCTCGAGGCCGTCGTCATCCTCATCGCTGCTGCCCGAGGCCGCCCTCGACGTCACCGTCGGCGCCCTCCACCTCACCGCCGCCCGAGCCCGCCCAGGACCGCCGTTGCCCGTGCCCGAGCCCGCCCTCTCCGCCCCTGCCTCCGTCACCGAGCACCTCCCCGCCACCGTTTCTCCCCTCTCTGTAAGTCCCCACCCCTCCCCCCGACTCCTCTTTCTCTGCATTTTAGAGAAAAAATTAGTAGAGCAAAAGTTTGTTTATAGCAAAAAATTTAGTTTAGAGCAAAGGATGTTAAGTAGTAGATGTTAGAGCAAAAAATAGTTTAGAGCAAAAAATTTGGTTTACAACAAAAGTTAGTTAGGGCAGTAGGGTTTAATTAGGGTAGATGCTGCTTGTATAGTATATAGTGATACTAGTAGATGTTAATTAGGTTAGGGCAATAGTGGTACTAGTAGATGTTAATTAGATGTTTTTCAGTTAGGGCACTAGAGTTTTGCTAGGTTAATTAGGTTAGTAGTGCTGCTAGTAGTAGTGGTACAGTAGGTTAATTAGGTGATGTTAAATGAATAACCTAAATGAATGAAATTAGTAGTTAACTGAATTTTTTTTCCTTTCATCATTATAGAGCACTAAAGTTAACTGAATTTTGTTCTATTAGTAGTTAAATGAATTTTCTTCTACACTTTGTTTTTGAATTAGCTTGTGAAATTTGGACATGTGGTTGCTCGTGTATATTTGGACATGTGTTGCGGTGTCGAAGAGGGATATTTGAACATTATTTCCAGTGAATGATGCTGAGTGGCCTATGTTTTGCCGGAATGTTGATTCATTTGTGTTCCGGCAAACTTCAAGTTCTCGATTTGTCCACTTTTTAGCAAAGGTCATGCCGAAATTTTCCGTGAATTTCGGCATGACTTGTGCCACAAACTAGGACATATCGAGTGCCCGGGATTTGCCGCACCAGGAAGGAGTCAACATTCCTGCAAAACAATAGGACTTTTTTTATGTCATTACTCATTTTATTAGGTCTAGAATTAATTGACTAGATTTAATAATAGGAAACATGGCTAGCAACGATGAAGGACAGGGTTCTGGTGATTGCGACGATGTCTACCGGGCGGCAGACGAATTTTTTAGCCTTATCGACGATCAACCGATGTTGTTGCTGGGCCCACCAGTGGCATCGGGGACTGAGACCGACACGCAGACCAGTGCTGAGGCTGAGACTGGCGCTGAGACTCAGACCGGCATTGAGACCGGCGCTGAGACTGAGACCGGTGTTGCCTCGGGGAGCGGAGCCGGTGTAGAACCGAAAGTAAAGAGGCAACGACTTCCTAACAAACTCAGGACTACTAGACAGGTGGTCACGAAGGTGGACGATGACATTTTTGAGCCAAAGGCGCCCGAGGAAGTGCGTCGATGCTACGGCAATGAAATAGGCTGCATCGTACGGACAACCGCCACCATCAACGATGAGAAACTACAGAATATAGAAAATATGAGGAGCTCCCTCCTAAAGAAGTTTCACCAGATATTCTTTTTCCCGGGCCGGAATGAGAAGGATTATGAAGATCCAGACGAGGACCCGACAATGAAGAAGATAAACAAACACGCCATGACCAAGTTTAGCGACGCATTGGCCGCCTGGAAAACTCAAGTGAAAGCAAGGATCATCGAAAAGAAGGAATCCTACTCCGAGATTGTAAAGGATAATCCGACAATCACGGAAGAGCAGTTTCAAATATTCAAGGAGGCTTGCGAGGCCGAAGCTGCCAAAAAAAGTCTAAGTACATGAAGGGGCTTCAAGAGAGGAACATTGGGAGCCACCACCTCGGAAGCCGTGGTTACGGCGGAAAGAGGTCCAAATGGGCCAAGGATGACGCGGAAGCCGCGAGTCTGGGCATCCCAGACCCCTTGGCGGATTTCACCGTCCCGCAGGAGCATGACGTCCTGAGGGCCCTGCACCGTTGGGACCCAGTGAAGAAGGTTTACGAGACAACACCAGTCATTACAGAGTTCATGAAACTGCTGGTAATTTTAGTTTCTGATCAATTCGACTGCACATGTTAGTCATATTTGTAAACGATCCTTGTGCCTGTTGCAGAGAGAGCAGCACCGGATTGCGGCCGAAAGCGACTCACCATCTGAGGCATTGGCGAGGCCCAAGTGGGACACTCCATTCAACCGGGCGTTGAACATATTGAAGACAACCGGTGGATACTCGACCGTCGTATGGACGCGTGCACGGTGTCGGAGACGGCGCCACGTGGAAGAAGTACTACCGTGAGACCACGGAGGAGAGAAAGGAAAGACGGAGGTTAACTGAAGAAAACATCGACAAGAAGGTTGAGATTGCGGTTGAGAAGAAATCATCTAAGACAGTCGCAACAACAGTAGCTGCCGCAAAACAAGTGGTTGCAGATTTGTCTACTTCCTTGGTGACGGGTGTTTTCACTTGGACAAGGCAAAATCCAGAAAAAAATGCAGAGGACTTTCCCCTTGCTGACTTCTTGGGAGCACCTGCTCCCGCACCGGCTCCCGCACCTGCTCCCGCACCGGCTCCCGCACCGGCTCTCGCACCGGACGTGCTCAGTGGTGCTTCGTCTTTGGCTGAGCTCGACGCCCTCACGGTATCTATCACACCAGCCCCCTTCAATATAAATGTATAATCTCCCGTTTTCGTTGCCTTTCAGATGTCTCACGTCGCAGACTTTTCTTTGCAGGCCGACGAAACCTCGTGCACCATATTGTACACCATCGGCGACCAGAAGGTGGATGTGGGGAAGGCGACGATAATGGAGCCAAAGGAACCATTGTTCCACAGGCGGCCGATCCCCCCGAACGTCTTCAAGGTTTCCGTGGCCAGTGTCGAACCGGGCCATGAGAATTTGCCTCCTCCAATACTACTGGTGGATGATGAGGAGACACCGCAGCAGCTTGGTGATTGTTGCAATGGGTGGGTCCTATTGTGGCCAAAGAGTCTGCTTCGTCTGGAGGCAGTCGGGAGCACACCCACGAGCACGCAGCCTCAGCAAGGTATGAACATCAACACCCCACCTACCCAATTAGCGTCGGGTGTCGGGTTGGGTGATAGCGGATGGGGTAATGAGGAGGCTCCATTAGTCGCTAATGACGTCGCCATGGATGAGGATGAGGATGACGGTGGCGCTGAACAATATGTCTATACTGGCGCCTCCTCAGGGTTTGAGCATCATGAGTCGGTGCCTGAATTGCCGTCTCAACGTATTATGGACGACCTTCCGGTAGTAAAGAAGTCTAGGAAGAGAGAGAGGAAAGGCAAAAAAGCTGATTCTATGATCCAGCCGCCTCAGCAGTCTTGGCTTCAGGACCGTATAGATATCCCCGATGCGGATAAATGGCATATCCCCGGTCAATCAATCCTACCTGCAACAGCGCTACAGGCCAGATTTGGTGATCTAAGGAGACTTCATGACGATGTGCTGCGGGTAGAGAAAGGCCTCATCGCCTCGACAGATCCAGGATACCCACTCTACGTGGTTAACGTTCCGCGGAAAATGTCGTACGTCGACAGCTTCCCCGCGGATAAGTTCTTCCTCCGATTCGATTACATATTCGACATGGTTCATGTGAAGAAGCTAGATTTTACGTTTGTCCACCTTTATGCCTTGCACATGAACTACATCATCGGGTTTGAGCAGATATCTCATATTTGTGTCGCTGACCCGTACTACATGCACGAGGGCTTCTTGGGAGTCTGCGCAGAGCACCATGTATATGCGAGGGAATACATCGTCAATTTCATGCTCGCCAATAAGGACAAGGGGGCGATTCTCGTGCTTTATCATCCCGTGTAAGTCATCCGCGATGCTATCCTTCCTTCGATTTCAATCATTCATTTGCACGGTGGAGGCTAAGTAATTTGAGGTGTACTTATTTTGCGCAGCGGCGGGCGCGCCGTCCTCATCATCCTATACCCCCGATTCTCCCACGCTCTTTACTTGGACTCGTCGAAGAACATTCACAAAAAGGATTACACCCACATCAAGGATGTTCTCGACAGTGCTATGTTTTACTACCAAAGCAAGGGGTGGAGAGGTCAGGGACAAGAAGAGAAGGGGCGGCAGGGTCACCTTCGGCCATAAGACCGACTTCTGCTGCATCCAGCAACCGAACAATTCTCTTAATGATGGATTCTATGTTCTACACCACATGCTGGAGTACAGACGGGATCACCAGAACCTTCGCATGTCACCTAGATCCGGCGATGCCCATATTCTGCAATGGGCAAAGAACGTAGGAGATATCGAGGATCATCGACTTCGAGCCGAGTTCTATCACATCCAGCGCGAACTTGCCCAAATCATCATGAAGGAGGTCGTCGGAAAAATAGGATGTTCTACGAAGAAGGACAAATGTTGCGGGAAGACGTCCAAACATGGGTAGCCGCTCAGCGTCTCGACCTGAAGCCTTTCACTAGGCTCGGGGACTATCTCCCTGACATAGATGGATAGCACGACATGTTGGAGTGATTGTCGATATATGACAATGTGTCCATTTAGTCCATACTTTCTGTATGACAAAACTTTGAGTTATGCACGGTGAAACTTTATTTGTGATGTAATTAAACCGTCCTCCTCCTCGACCAGCGAAAATCACTCTAGTTAGGGCATTTTGGGGTACGATGAACTTTGTTATTGATGCTTATGATATGTTGTTTCTATTTTTGCCAAGTCTGTCTCTTTCTGTTGCTCAACTATATATGTTGCATATCATCGACTCATGTGACGATGCAGGTGCATAGATCATCGATGGTGAATAAGTGCTACGCCAGGAGTATATATACGACAAGTGGCCGGAGTGTCAGGCCCAGGTGTACCGGTTTCCGGTTTCCGAGCGACAGGCAGTAGTTAGTTTAGGTTCACGCTAATGCGAGAGAGGGATACGAACTCATGTACTCAAAGTGATAGCTCTTCTCGCGTATACCATTGTTTAGATGGATGACGATGTATTTGCAAGTAATCGAGACTTGTATCGCTATTTTTGAGATGATGACGAGAGACCACTTTGTGTTGGATGATGATTATGATGATGACATGATTTGATGAGACTAATTGTATGTATATTCTATGATTACATTTGTATGTGTATGATATGCTAAAGATTATTGTATAAAGGCTATTCAAATACAAAACAAATACAAAAACAAATATGCAGGAAAAAAACTAATAAAACTAGTAGTAGCGAGGGAAAAAAAATTAGCAGTAGCACCGCATTACCAGTAGCGCTTCCCGGTAAACATCGCTGCAAATAATATCAGCAACGCCCTTTTCTAAACAGCGCTACAGCTATTCATGTATAGCAGTAGCGTGGGACAACAGGCGCTACTGCTATACGTTAGCTGTAGCGCCTATCCCCGCGCTACTGAGAGGCCCAAAACCCGCGCTGCTGCTAGGCTTTTCCCTAGTAGTGCTTGTTGAAAACCACCTATCAATTCCTTCTGCTTCTTGTTGGATTCGACAAACTTACTTATCGAAAGGACTATGGTTGATCACCTATACTCGTGGGTCATCACTCTGGGGCAGTCAGCTCACCTTGTCCACCGCACATCGCGTGCATCGCGCCTACGCCCATGAGCCTCTGTTCAGGACGGCACAACCACAAGACCGGGTGACAGCACCATTCCATCGAGCTTCACGACGAGCCCCATCATCTGCCTCTTGACCAAACGCTCGCCAAAAGCTACCCCTCCCCCGCATGCTCAGCACACGCAAGTCTCTGGCCCCACACCACGCCTCCCTGATTACACACAAGTATAGGGGATCGCAACAGTTTTCGAGGGTAGAGTATTCAACCCAAATTTATTGATTTGACACAAGGGGAGCCAAAGAATATTCTCAAGTATTAGCAGGTGAGTTATCAATTCAACCACACTTGAAAAACTTAATATCTGCAGCAAAATATTTAGTAGCAAAGTAGTATGGAAGTAACGATAACGGTGGTAAAAGTAATAGTAGCAGTTTTGTAGCAATCGTAACAGTGGCAACGGATAGTAAATTAGCAAAGATCAATATGAAAAGAGCTCATAGGCAATGGATCAATGATGGATAATTATGTCGAATGGCATTCATCATGCAACAGTTATAACATAGGGTGACACAGAACAGAATCCAATTCATCAATATAATGTAGGCATGTATTCCGTATATAGTCATATGTGCTTATGAAAAAGAACTTGCATGGCATCTTTTGTCCTACTCTCCTGTGGCAGCGGGGTCCTATTGGAAACTAAGGGATATTAAGGCCTCCTCTTAATAGAGTACCAGACCAAAGCATTAACACTTAGTGAATACATGAACTCCTCAAACTACGGTCATCACCGGGAAGTGTACCGACTATTTTCTCTCTGGGGTTGCCGGATCACAACACGTAGTAGGTGACTATAACTTGCAAGATAGGATCAAGAACACAAATATATTCATGAAAACATAATAGGTTCAGATCTGAAATCATGGCACTCGGGCCCTAGTGACAAGCATCAGGCATAGAAAAATCAACCTTAGAACATAGTGGGTACTAGGGATCAAACCCTAACAAAAAACTAACTCGATTACATGGTAAATCTCATCCAACCCATCATGGTTCAGCAAGTCTATGATGGGATTACTCACGCACGGCGGTGAGCTTCATAAAATTGATTATGGAGGATGGTTGATGATGACGATGACGACGGATTCCCCTCTCCGGAGCCTAGAACGGACTCTAGATCAGCCCTCCCGAGGAAGAACAGGGCTTGGTGGAGGCTCCGTACTGTAAAATGCCCCCAAGGACATGAATATATGGAGTTGGAGTTGAGGTCGGTAGAGGTCCAGGGGGCCCACAAGGACAGAGGGCGCGCCCCCACCCTTGTGGCCAGGGTATGGGCCCCTTCGGTTGATTCTTTCGCCAATATTTTTTATTTATTCCAAAACCAATCTTCGTGAAGTTTCATGTCAATCCGTGAACTTTTTATTCTACACAAAATAACACCATGGCAATTCTGCTGAAAATAGTGTCAGTCCGGGTTAGTTCCTATTCAAATCATGCAAGTTAGAGTCCAAAACAAGGGCAAAAGAGTTTGGAAAAGTAGATACGATGAAGACGTATCAACTCCCCAAAGCTTAACCCATTGCCTGCCTCAAGCAATTCAGTTGACAAACTGAAAGTGATAAAGAAAAACTTTTACAAACTCTGTTTGATCTTGTTGTTGCAAATATGTAAAGCCAACATTCAAGTTTTCAGCAAAGATTATGAACTAACCATATTAACAATAATGTTTAGGTCTCACATTTACTCATATCAATGGCATAATCAACTAGCAAGCAATAATAATAAATCTCGGATGACAACACTTTTCTCAAAACAATTATGATATGATATAACAAGTTGGTATCTCGCTAGCCCTTTCTGAGACCGCAAAACATAAATGCAGAGCACCCCTGAAGATCAAGGACTGACTAGACATTGTAATTCATGGTAAAAGAGATCTAGTCATACTCAATATAAATTAATAACAATGCATACAAATGACAGTGGTGCTCTCTAACTGGTTCTTTTTACAAGAGGATGATGACACAACAATAAAAGTAAATAGATAGGCCCTTTGCAGAGGGAAGCAAGGATTTGCAGAGGTGCTAGAGCTTGAGTTTTAAAACAAAGATAAATAATATTTTGAGCGGTATGCTTTCATTGTTAACATAACAACCAAGAGATATCGGTACCTTCCATACTAGATACATTATAGGTGGTTCCCAAACAGAATGGTAAAGTTTATACTCCCCCACCACCAACAAGCACACTCCCCAGCTGGTCCGAAACAACGGGTACTGAGGGAGTCCTGGACTAGGGGGTGTCCGGACAGCCGGACTATCATCGTCAATCGGACTCCAAGACTATGAAGATACAAGATTGAAGACTTCGTCCCGTGTCTGGATAGGACTTTCCATGGCGTGGAAGGCAAGCTTGGCGATACAGATATGTAGATCTCCTACCATTGTAACCGACTCTATGTAACCCTAGCCCTCTCCGGTGTCTATATAAACCAGATGGCTTTAGTCCGTAGGAAAAAACAACCATTACAACAATCATACCATAGGCTAGCTTCTAGGGTTTAGCCTCCTTGATCTCGTGGTAGATCTACTCTTGTAATACCCACATCATCAATATCAATCAAGCAGGACGTAGGGTTTTACCTCCATCAAGAGGGCCCGAACCTGGGTAAAACATCGTGTCCCTTGTCTCCTGTTACCATCCGCCTAGACGCACAGTTCGGGACCCCCTACCCGAGATCCGCCGGTTTTGACACCGACATTGGTGCTTTCATTGAGAGTTCCTCTGTGTCGTCCCCGATAGGCTTGATGGCTTCTTCAATCAACAACAACGTAGTCCTGGGTGAGATTTTTCTCCCCGGACAGGTCTTCGTATTCGGCGGCTTCGCACTGCGGGCCAATTCGCTTGGCCACCTGGAGTAGATCGAAAGCTACGCCCCTGGCCATCAGATTAGATTTGGGAGCCTAAACTCCACGGCGGATATCCGCGGAGAATTGATCTTCGATGGATCCGAGCCGCAGCCGAGCGTGCCGCACTGTCACGATGGGCATGATCTAACTCTGCCGCCGGATAGTACCTTGGAGGCCGCACACGAATCCGCTCCGACCCATAGTCCGGAGCCGATCGCGCAGATCGAGGACGGGTGGCTGGACACCGCCTCGGGAGCTGCAACTTCCAGGGCGATGGAGATGAACACTGACCTCGTCCCCTATAAAGCTCGTGACTCCGAGGTGCCGGACTCCGAACCTCCTGCGCCCCTGCCAATCGAATCTGATTGGGCGCCGATCATGGAGTTCACCGCTGCGGACATCTTTCAGCACTCACCCTTTGGCGACATCCTGAAGTCGCTAAAGCATCTCTCGCTATCCGGAGAGCCCTGGCCGGACTACGGCCAGGATGGTTGGGATGCGGATGATGAAGAAATTCAAAACCCACCCACCACCCATTTTATAGCCACTGTCGATGATCTAACCGACATGCTAGACTACGACTCCGAAGACATCGACGGTATGGACGACGATGCCGGAGACGATCAAGAAGCAGCGCTCACTGAGCACTGGGAGGCCACCCGGTCACATGACGTATATATGGTGGACACCCCAAAAGGAAGCGATAACGAGGAACAACGGGGCACGGCAAAGGATAATCCCGCCGATAAACAACCAAAACAGCGACGCAGACGCCACCCTAAGTCCCGCCTCGACAAAAACAACATTCCTAATGACCCAGCAATAGAGCAGGGCAAACCAGTGGACGACGAACATGCAACCAAGCAACCGCCCGAACAGGACAAATTGGATAATCAATCCATGCCCGGCGAAACCAACAGTCTGGACAACCTCACGCCGGACACAACACCGGAGCATAAGAACCTTCACAAAAGACTCGTCGCCACTGCAAGAAGTCTGAAGAAGGAAAAACGGAAGCTCAAAAAAGCGGAAGACATACTCAGAATGAGGTGGAAGAAAGTACTCAAGACAGCGGACAAATATGGCAATGGCCACCAAACAAAGAGCTACCCGAAGCGCAAGCTGCTGCCAGAATTTGACGTGGAAGCCATAGAGCCCCCACAGTCAAAAAACAAAGAGGCCGCCTGGCCTGATAGACGGCCAGATGATAGGCCAAAAGCGACAAGCGGCGCCGCACACAAGCCGACTTATGATCCTGGGAAAACAGACGGCCCAGCCAGGTCCATTTACGGGCCAAAAAAGAGGGCCCCAGGAAGCAACACAACACGACAAGTGTTCGAAGACAGCGGCACACCCAAATACAGAGGCGCCGCACACCCACTGTGTTTCACCGATGAGGTGCTGGATCATGAATTTCCAGTAGGGTTCAAACCCATAAACATAGAGGCATACGAGGGAACAACAGACCCTGGAGTCTGGATAGAAGATTACATACTACACATACACATGGCTAGAGGAGATGATCTCCACGCCATAAAATACCTACCCCTCAAGCTCAAAGGGCCATCTCGGCATTGGCTCAAAAGCCTCCCAGAAAACACTGTTGGAAGTTGGGAAGAGCTTGAGGACGCGTTTAGAGCAAATTTTCAAGGGACTTATGTCCGCCCTCCGGATGCAGACGATCTAAGTCACATAACTCAACAGCCCGGAGAGTCAGCGCGCAAATTCTGGAACAGGTTCCTTACCAAAAAAAACCAAATAGTCGACTGTCCGGACGCTCAAGCCTTAGCAGCTTTTAAACACAACATACGAGACGAATGGCTCGCCAGACACCTCGGCCAAGAGAAGCCGAGGACAATGGCCGCGCTAACAAGCCTCATGACCCGCTTTTGCGCGGGGGAAGACAGCTGGCTAGCAAGATGCAGCACCAGCGACCCGAGTACATCCGAGATCAGAGATGGAAACGAAAAATCACAGCGCAGAAAAGATCAGCGCCGGAATAAAGAAAAAAGCCAAAAGAACACGGCGGTCAACGCCGGATTCAAAAGCTCGCGACCAAAAAATAAAAC
This sequence comes from Triticum timopheevii, assembly GCA_963921465.1. Lineage (NCBI taxonomy): Eukaryota > Viridiplantae > Streptophyta > Magnoliopsida > Poales > Poaceae > Triticum > Triticum timopheevii. The sequence continues at coordinate 558,349,994 of OY997264.1, read as the reverse complement.
ACTGCCTCTTAAGGACAACAGTGATGAGCTATCCAACTTAAACAAAATTTTGGATCGGATATGTCAAATCCACAGTACCTCTGGAAGGCCTGCAAACCATACCCACCGAGATTGTTGGGGTTTTAAACAGTCCGGCAGACTCAACGCCGAACACAAGGGGCTCGAAGCGCCAAGCGAGGACGATGACGAATCCCACCAGCAGAGCACCGGAAAACAAAAGACTTTCCCACAAGAAGTCAAAGCAGTAAACTCACTTCATGTGATATTACGGAAAAACAATACGGCACCCGCTAAGATAGGTGTCGCACGGTCCACCCCAGTGGAACGTCAAGATTGGATGTCAAAACCAATCACTTTTGACCACCTGGATTATTCCAAAAGCATCCAAAACGCAGGATGGACTGCTTTGATATTGGATCCTATAATCGACGGACTGCAATTTACACAAGTCCTGATGGACGGCGGCAGCGATTTAAACCTGCTATATCCAGACACAATCCGCAAGTTGGGGATAGACCTTACTAAAATTCGACATAGCCGCACTTCGTTTAAAGGAGTGGCGCCAGGCCCTTACGCCAAGTGCACAGGCTCCTTATTACTAGAAGTTGTGTTCGGGTCACCTGACAACTTCCGACGCGAAAAGCTAATCTTTCATGTCGCCCCATTCAAAAGTAGCTATCAAGCACTATTGGGACGTGAAGCTTTCGTCCGCTTTAACGCAATACCACATTACGCGTCTCTTACACTTAAAATGCCCGGCCCACGCGGCATCATTTCATTAAAAGGTCATCTAAGACCCCGGACACGGCTGGACGAGTCCGGAATAAATAAGCTAGGGGCTCCCTAGCCGCACACCCCTTCACAAGGGGCTTCGCATATAAGCAATAATGAGCCAATATAGGCTCAGCTTTATTAATTTATATTTCAATTTTTATGCACTTTTTCGCACGATTTCTTTTCAAACTAAGTTCCTCTCTTTTTACAGATGAACAACGTGCACACCCGTCCAAGATACGGCACAATGGAGACACAGGCGCAGACGTGCAGTAGGGACCCGTTTCAAGGATTCTTTTCAGATTAAGACCCTGCGTAAACCTTTCTTACTGTCTCTTGTTGCTATAATCCCCTGGTTCCTCATTATAACCAGAGAGGAGACTGGCGTTTTGGCATCGGCCGCGTCAGAGGACCTCGCCCGTACCTGGACACTAGGGGCTTAGGGCATTGTTCTGCCCGTTATTATAAAGACCGAACACCTTCGGGAGTGTTCGGCGTCTCGAGTTAGGCCTTATATGCATCAGCTCTGAATCACGTCTTTGGTCAAATGTTGGGTTTGCCCGGCTCCTGTGTTTTGCTGCCTTACATTCCGTATCATCGGCTAACGCGGCACCAGGAGAACTACTGCGATTGTGCCCCAGTTCGGTTGGGCGAGCACCTCAGTAGAGAAAGCCGAAAACTGACTGTCATGATACAGCGAGAGACTGGTCAACCACTCGATCGACCAATGGAATGTTTAGAATTCCTCCGCTTTGACGAAGGACCGTTTCCCGGTCAGGCACATACGCGCCCCGAATTCGGAGAGCGCGGTGCCCCCAGGGGCTATATCGTAGCCCCACCCTCGAACTCCCATGGCTAAGTGAAAGTGATAAAGCATTATAGTCCGGTTGCCTCGTTTGCTACGCTACCACCTCCTTAACAGGACCGAGACATCGGATTAAGTGTGAAAATGCGCTATTTTTGCGAACACCCCCGCACCTTGTGCGTGGGGGCTGAAGCCGACGACTGCCATCTTTCAGGTTATACACACGTATACATAAACGGCCGCATAGGAGGTATTTCAATACTTGAACGCACAAGTATAAAAAGCGCTTACATCATAAACATTGTTTTAAAAAATAAAACGTTCATTTGAACGTGACATTTTTTGAGCACTGCGACTCTATTACACGAGCACCACGCAGAACTTCGCCAAAATAGTGCTCGGCGGGTAACCGGCTCTCGTCCGAACCCCGGGTCACAACAGCGGTGGCATCCATCTCTGTCCAATGTGTATTCACATGGGCGAGTGCCATCCGTGCACCGACCGCTTCATCGCCTTGATATGCGGCACCGCCCCAAGAAATTGCTGCAATAAGCCAAAGTAGCTCTTCGGCTTGGGCCTATCCGGCCAGACATGAGTCATGATATCCGTCATGGCAAGCCCGGACAACCTATTCAGCTCAGCCCACTCGGCCAACTGGTCGGTCAGCGGAAGTGAACGCTCCGGACTATGGAATTGAGACCAAAACAGCTCTTCCGTCTTGTGATCCTTCTGGCTTCGGAAGTGCACAACGGCATCCGCCGCACTCGCTGCTAAGTCCATATAAGGATCCTCCGGACCCCACAGCTGGCCAAGCTGAGCATACTTTGGATCCGTAAACCTTCGACGCAGGAGAAAAGGCTTGCCAGGCACTATGTCTCCGGCCTGGCGCAACTCTTCCTTTATAGCCCGCATTGCAGAACGGGCATCCTTGGCTTCGACGGTGGCCTACCCCAGGTCTTCTTGCCCCGCTAGGCGCTCCTTTTCAAGAGCCTCATTGCGGTCGGTAGCATCTTTTAACTTAACGGCCATTTCGGCCATCTCTTCCTTGCTTCGGTAGTGTGCAGCCCTTTCGGCTTCTAACTCCTTGGCTGCCCTTGAGGCAGCCGCATCACTCCTTCTGGCTTGCTCCTTGGCTTGAGCAAGTTCGGCCCGAAGGCTCTCCATAGCAGCGGCACCATCTGCATTTCATACACATGTTGTAAGGAGTGGGCTTCAGCTCCCTTACCAAGTGACCGCAAAGAAAAACTTACCTTGTGACTCATCAAGTCGCCTGTTGACTAGTGCGATGTCCGCATCCGCAACGTCGAGTTGCCGCTTCAGTTCAGCAACTCCATCAGTCTGGCTGGCCCCCAGACGATCCGCCACCTGTATAGGAATGGCAAAAATTGAAACCTGCGATTTTGATCCTCGGCACGCTGTCGCTTTCAACAACCTACCGAGTCTCAGGGGCTACTATCTATACAGGGCGCACTTTATGTGTAAAACTGTCAAAAGGTGTGTCATTTTTACGTACCTCAAACCCCGCCAGCAAACTCCTGACGGCATTACGCAATCCGCCTTCGGCGGACGAAATCCTTCCAATCACCATACTCATCAATGCATGGTGATCTTCTGAGATAGACGCCCTCTCAAGCAGATCCTTCAGCCGCACACCAGTTGGTGCCGAACTATCCGGTTTTGCCAAACTCGGGGGCACCCTCCGTGATGACACTTCAGGCTCATCTGCCCTATCCGACAGCGCCGCGGACGGAGGCGTCTCGCTCTCCACCATCTCCGGATGAAGGTCCCCCGAAGATGAGCTCATTTGCGAAGGACGGAGATCCGAACTACAAGGTAAAAACTTGAGTTATCCTCAGAAGCACAAATAGGGGTATCCCTTATTATAAAACTCCCTTTTTTCTACTTACGGCTCACTGGAGGGCTGATTCTTTAGGGGAGACTGTGCGGCCGGGGCCTCCCTGGACGCAGGACCCTCTGGCGAAGATTTCTTCCCCCGCTTAGGGGCTTTGGCCCCCGGGTCCTCGGAGGCGGTCCTCTTCTCCCCTTGGAGGGAGGGATTCTCGATCCCCCCTCTTTCAAGAGCCTCCTTGGGCAAGGCGGTAGCTCCTCTATTTTCCCCTTCGCCTTCCTTTGAAGGCGCAACCTCCAGCATCCTGACCAGCATGGGATCCGGCGCGGTCTGTAGGAGGGGGGCCGGACACCGTATCAGTTTTGCTTGCGCTATCCACTCCGGTTTAGAAGGAAATCGGTCAAAAGGCGAATCATAGAAAGGCAAACGAACGGTATGTCCAGACTCGGAGCTACTTACTTGTGTATCCGGGCGATTGTAGCTTAGGCCAGCGTCCTCGGTCAATTCCGGACACGCCTCTCGTGATCCGAAGAATAATTTGTACACTCCACGGGTGTCGTACCCATGAAGTGTTGAAGAATCTGTGGTCCCTCCGGATTAAACTCCCACAGCCGGAGAGGGCGGCGTTTGCAGGGCAGGAGACACCTAATAAGCATGACCTGCATTACCACAACCATATCGATCTCCCTCGCTTGGAGGTCTCGAATCCGGCCCTGCAGTAGGGGCACGTCCTTTGACATCCCCCAGTTGAGTCCTTGGTTGACCCACGACATCAACCGTCGTAGAGGTCCCGAGCGGAATAAGGGCGGCGGCTTCTGCTTGCTGCCCTTCGGAGCGGTAATATAGAACCACTCTTGTTGCCACAAGCCGAGCTCCTCTTGGAAGGAGCCCTCGAGCCACGGGGCATCGGCCCTCCTGCTTACAGCCGCCCCGCCGCACTCTGCTTGATGCCCCTCGATCATCTTTGGCTCCACATTGAAGGTATTCAGCCACAGGCCGAAGTGGGGGGTGACGCGGAGGAAGGCTTCGCAGACGACAAGAAATGCGGAAATATGGAGGATGGACTCCGGAGCCAAGTCGTGGAATTCCAACCCATAGTAAAACATGAGCCCTCTCACAAAAGGATCCATCGGGAAGCCTAAACCCCGACGGAGGTGGGATACAAAAACGACATACTCGCCGGGCTCGGGGGTGGGGATGGCCTGCCCTTCGGCGGGCAACCTGTGTGAAATCTCGTAAGACAGGTACTTGGCCTCTCGCAGCTTTAGCACGTCCTCCTCCGTGACGGAGGAGGGCATCCACTGGCCCTGAAGGTCGGAACTGGACATTGTTGAAGGTCCGAAGCGCTCGAATCTGGGGCTCTGGGTGTTGGAACTTGGAGCAAGGAGAAGATTCGATGGAGGATTGAAAAAAAGAAACGAGCCTTGGTCCCATTATAAAGAGGGAGAATACCGAGAGCCGTCTCCGTGACCGTTCGGGACTCGCCTTCGATAGAAGGGGCGTGGCGACGGGCGCGGTTGGGTTACCCACGTCCGTATTGATGAGAATCCCGGAATAAGGGGAACACGATCTCTGCTTCGACAAGACGTGCCAAGGAAACTGCTTCGCTAAATGCGCTGAGGTGGTATAGTAAAAAACGTTTCAAGTAAAGGCTTGGTAGTGGTGTGACGTTATGCCACAAAATACGTCAGCGGATTGAACTTGTGTACATATTATTCTCTCTACGGTGGAATGTGGAATTTATTTTGCAGAGCCGGACACTATCCTGGCGTTCACAATCTTCTATGAATTATTCGGAGGAGGAACCCGCCTTGCAATGCCGAACAATATGCGCGCCGGACTCATCGTCATTGAAGCCTGGTTCAGGGGCTACTGAGGGAGTCCTGGACTAGGGGGTGTCCGGACAGCCGGACTATCATCGTCAGCCGGACTCCAAGACTATGAAGATACAAGATTGAAGACTTCGTCCCGTGTCCGGATGGGACTTTCCTTGGCGTGGAAGGCAAGCTTGGCGATACAGATATGTAGATCTCCTACCATTGTAACCGACTCTATGTAACCCTAGCCCTCTCCGGTGTCTATATAAACCGGATGGCTTTAGTCCGTAGGACACAACAACCATTACAACAATCATACCATAGGCTAGCTTCTAGGGTTTAGCCTCCTTGATCTCGTGGTAGATCTACTCTTGTAATACCCACATCATCAATATCAATCAAGCAGGACGTAGGGTTTTACCTCCATCAAGAGGGCCCGAACCCGGGTAAAACATCGTGTCCCTTGTCTCCTGTTACCATCCGCCTAGACGCACAGTTCGGGACCCCCTACCCGAGATCCACCGGTTTTGACACCGACAGGTACCGTCCAACCAACAACAATCCAGGGGGAGTTTTGTTTGCAATTATTTTGATTTGATTTGAGTATGGGACCGGGTATCCGGGTTACCAGCCATTTTCTCGTGAATGATGAGCGGAGTCCACTCATCGTGAGAATAACCCACCTAGCATGGAAGATATTGACAACCCTAGTTGGTACATGAGCGTTTCGAGCATACAAAACAGATTATCATTTGAAGGTTTAGAGTTTGGCACATGCCAATTTACTTGAAACGGCAGGTAAATACCACATATAGGTAGGTATGGTGGACTCATATGGAACAACTTTGGGTTTATGGAAGTGGATGCACAAGCAGTATTTCCGCATAGTACAAGTAAAGGCTAGAAAGAGACTGGGAAGTGACCAGCTAGAGAGCGACAACAGTCATAAACATGCATTGAGATTAATCAACATTGAGTGCAAGCATGAGTAGGATATAAATCACCATGAACATAAATATCGTGGAGGCTATGTTGTTTTTGCTTCAACTACATGCGTGAACATGTGCCAAGTCAAGCCACTCAAATCATTCAAAGGAGGATACCATCCTATCATACTACCTCACAACCATTTTAATATTCATGTTGGCACGCAAGGTAAACCATTATAAACTCCTAGTTAATTTAAGCATGGATGAGTAACTATAATCTCTAATTGTCATTGCAACCATGTTTCATTCATAATAGGCTGAATTAGGAACGATGAACTAATCATATTTACAAAAACAAGATAGGTCGAGTCCATACCAGCTTTTCCTCATCTCAACCATTTCATCATATATCATCATTATTGCCTTTCACTTGCACGACCGAATGGTGTGGATAATAATAATAATAGTGCACGTGCATTGGACTAAGCTGGAATATGCAAACATTTATTTAAAGGAGAAGACAAGGTAATATGGGCTCTTTGTTAGATCAACAATAGTTCATATGAGAGCCACTCAACATTTTCATCGTGGTCCTCTCCTCTCGACCCCCAAAGAAAGGAAAAGAATTTCAAAGAAACACACTGAAATATTTTTGGAGTTTTTGTTTTTCTAAAGAAGGTAAAACAAGAACGAGAAAAACTATTTACATGGGAAAGCTCCCAGCAAACAAAAGAATAATGAGAAATCTTTTTGGGTTTTCTTTTAATACTACTACTAAGCATGCATAGAAAGTAAACTAACTACAACTAATATTTTTTGTTTTTTCTTAAGGTTTTTCAAACACACAAGAAGAAAGTGGAAATAAAAAGAAATAAACTAACATGGATAATACAACGAAAATGTATGAACACTAAGGGAGTCCCGGACTAAGGGGTCCTCGGGCGTCCAGACTATGTAACATGGGCCAGACTGATGGGCTGTTAAGATAAAAGACTGAAGACTCTCCTTGGCGTGGAAGGCAAACTTGGTGCCCGAATATGAAGATTCCTTTCTCTGAAACCGACTTTGTACAACCCTAGTCCCCTCCGATGTCTATATAAACCGGAGGGCTTAGTCCGTAGAGGCGATCACAATTATAACCATAGTCATACAGGCTAGGCTTCTAGGGTTTAGCCATTACGATCTCGTGGTAGATCAACTCTTGTAATACTCATATCATCAAGATCAATCAAGCAGGAAGTAGGGTATTACCTCCATAGAGAGGGCCCAAACCTGGGTAAACATTGTGTCCCCTATCTCCTGTTACCATTGACCTTAGACGCATAGTTCGGGACCCCCTACCCGAGATCCGCCGGTTTTGACACCGACATTGGTGCTTTCATTGAGAGTTCCGCTGCATCGTCACCACAAGGTTTGATGGCTCCGCCAATCATCTACAACAATGCAGTTCAGGGAGATGCTTTCCTCCCCGGACAGATCTTCGTATTCGGCGGCTTCGTACTACGGGCCAACTCGCTTGGCCATCTAGAGTAGATCGACAGCTATGCCCCTAGCCATCAGGTCAGGTTTGGAAGCCCGAATTACGTTGCTGATATCTGTGGAGACTTGATCTTCGATGGATTTGAGCCCATGGCAGCTGCTCCCTACCGCCACGATGAACATGACTTGAATCTGTCATCAGACCGTGCCCAGGAAATAGTGCCTGTGATTGCTCTAGCCCTGGATCTGGAGAAGGCTGCGCCATCCGAGGACGGGAAGCTCAACCCCACCGCGGAAGCCACAGACTCAGCGGCGTTAGAGCCGCACGCAGATCCGACCTCGAGCGGGGTCTGTGTTACCGGAACCTCGGATTCGTTTTCGGCCATAAGTTCCGAACCGCGTGCATCTGCACCCATCGAATCTGATCGGGCGTCGATCGTCGAGTTCAGCTCTGCGAACATCTTGCACTCACCTTTAGGCGATGTGCTAAACTCATTAAAAGCCCTCTCCCTATCAGGGGACTCTCAGCCGAACTATGTCCGGTTTGAATTAGAGGCCGGTGATGGGGGATTCCGCTTCCCACCCACCACCCACTGCATAGCCACTGTTGAAGATTTAGCCGACATGCTCGATTACAACTCCAAAGACATCAACGGCATGGACGATGATGCCGAAGAGGAGCAAGCACAAAAACCACCGCCTTCAGGGCACTGGACAGCCACATCCTCGTATGACGTATACATGGGGGGTACACCCAAAGAGAACAATGACGACGATGAGAAGGATCCAGTTGAGGATAAACCTCCTGAGACACAACCAAAGTGCCGGCGTCAGCGGCGCCACTCTTAGTCACGTCGTGCAAAAGACAGCAATACGGGCATGGGAGAGAACAATACTCCGGACGATGCCGAAGACAATGAAGATCCCGTTGAGGCAACTTTCAAACAGAACGAACAGGAAGACGGGCACGTTAGCCCTGATGAACAGGCCATACACGAAGACTCGGAGGACAATAATTATCTTCCGCTCTCTAAGGACGAGGTGAGCCTTGGCAACAAGGAGTTTATCGTGCCTGAGGAACCTCTTGAGGAGGAGCACTTTAAGCGTCGGCTCATAGCCACTGCAAGGAGCCTGAAAAAGAAGTAGCAGCAGCTTCAAGCTGACCAAGATCTGCTCAACGATAGATGGACTAATGTCCTGGCAGCCGGAGAATACGGCCCCAAGCGCCCAACCAAAAGTTACCCAAAGCACAAATTGTTGCCTCAATTTGATGACGAGGCGCTGGAGCCCGTCCTACCAGCGCACAATACGGCTGACTGACCACCACGGGGCCGGGACAAAGCAGCAACTCAAGCCAAACACCAGCCTGCACTACCTCGTCATAAAAGTAGAGACACAACAGCTCGGGGATACACATATGACCTGCGGCACGACATGAAAAATAGAGCAGGTTAGACCAGATCGATCTATGGATCGCGGGGGCATGCTCCGACGCGTGATGATGGCCATCTGGCCAGACATGATAAACATAATCACGCCCGAGCCGAAAACCGCAGATGAACTCCATCCGAGCTACGTCAGGACTTGGCCCGATACAGAGGCGCCGCACACCCCCTATGCTTCACTGATGAAGTAATGGAACATGAATTCCTAGAAGGGTTCAAACCCATGAATACTGAATCATATGATGGGACTACAGACCCTGTAGTATGGATTGAGGATTTTCTTCTCCATATTCATATGGTCCGCGGTGATGATCTTCATGCCATAAAATACCTCCCGCTAAAACTCAAGGGACCACTCGGTTCTGGTTGAATAGTCTGCCAAAAATTCAATTGGCAGCTGGGAGGACTTGGAAGACGCCTTCCTCGACAACTTCCAAGGTACATATGTCCGACCTCCTGATGCCGACGACTTAAGTCACATAGTTTAACAGCCCGGAGAGTTCGCCAGGAAATTCTGGACTAGGTTCTTAACTAAAAAGAACCAGATCATTGACTGTCTGGATGCTGAAGCCCTAGCGGCCTTTAAACATAGCATCCACGACGAATGGCTTGCCCGACACCTCGGACAAGAAAATCCGAAGTCAATGGCAGCCCGCACGGCACTCAAGACCCATTTTTGTGCGGGCGAGGATAGTTGGCTAGCCCATAACAATAACAATGCAAGCGAACCTGGCACTTTTGAAACCAGAAACAACAACAGCAACCCCGACGCAATAGACACAAGCGTCGAAGCAATGGTGACAATACCGATGACACGCCGGTCAACGCTGGATTTAGTGGCTCTAAGTCCGGTCAGCGGAAGAAGCCATATAAAAGAAACAATCCGGGCTCGTCCAGCTTGGACCACATACTCAATCGTCCATGTCAAATCCACGGCACTCCTGATAAACCAGCCAATCATACCAACAGAGACTGCTGGGTTTTCAAACAAGCCGGCAAGTTAAATGCTGAGAATAAGGAGAAGGGGTCGCAGAGCAAGGACGAGGACGAGGAGCCCCGGCCACCGAACACAGGGGGGCAGAAGAAGTCCCCCCCCCCCCAAGTTAAAACGGTGAACATGATATACGCTACCCACATCGCCAAGAGGGAGCACAAGCATGCACTTCGGGACGTTTACGCAATAGAGCCAGTCGCCCCAAAGTTCAACCCATAGTCGTCCTGTCCGATCACTTTCGATCGCAGGGACCATCCGACCAGCATCCGTCATGGCGGTTCAGCCGCACTGGTCCTCGACCCAATCATTGATGGGTTCCATCTTACGCGAGTCCTCATGGATGGCGGTAGCAGCCTAAACCTGCCCTATCAGGACATAGTGCGCAAAATGGGCATTAATCCCTCACGGATTAAGCCCACAAAAGACTTCCTTTAAAGGAGTCATACCAGGTGTAGAGGCCCGTTGCACGGGCTCACTCACACTACAAGTTGTCTTTGGATCTTCGGACAACTTCCGAAGTGAAGAATTGATCTTCGACATCGTCCCTGAGGGAGTCCTGGACTAGGGGGTGTCCGGACAGCCGGACTATCATCGTCAGCCGGACTCCAAGACTATGAAGATACAAGATTGAAGACTTCGTCCCGTGTCCAGATGGGACTTTCCTTGGCGTGGAAGGCAAGCTTGGCGATACGGATATGTAGATCTCCTACCATTGTAACTGACTCTATGTAACCCTAGCCCTCTCCGGTGTCTATATAAACCGGATGGCTTTAGTCCGTAGGACACAACAACCATTACAACAATCATACCATAGGCTAGCTTCTAGGGTTTAGCCTCCTTGATCTCGTGGTAGATCTACTCTTGTAATACCCACATCATCAATATCAATCAAGCAGGACGTAGGGTTTTACCTCCATCAAGAGGGCCCGAACCTGGGTAAAACATCGTGTCCCTTGTCTCCTGTTACCATCCGCCTAGACGCATAGTTCGGGACCCCCTACCCGAGATCCGCCGGTTTTGACACCGACATTGGTGCTTTCATTGAGAGTTCCTCTGTGTCGTCCCCGATAGGCTTGATGGCTTCTTCAATCAACAACAACGTAGTCCTGGGTGAGATTTTTCTCCCCGGACAGGTCTTCGTATTCGGCGGCTTCGCACTGCGGGCCAATTCGCTTGGCCACCTGGAGCAGATCGAAAGCTACGCCCATGGCCATCAGATCAGATTTGGGAGCCTAAACTCCACGGCGGATATCTGCGGAGACTTGATCTTCGATGGATTCGAGCCGCAGCCGAGCATGCTGCACTGTCACGATGGGCATGATCTAACTCTGCCGCCGGACAGTACCTTGGAGGCCGCACACGAATCCGCTCCGACCCATAGTCCGGAGCCGATCTCGCAGATCGAGGACGGGTGGCTGGACACCGCCTCGGGAGCTGCAACTTCCACGGCGATGGAGCCGAACACTGACCTCGTCCCCTATAAAGCTCGTGACTCCGAGGTGCCGGACTCCGAACCTCCTACGCCCCTGCCAATCGAATCTGATTGGGCGCCGATCATGGAGTTCACCGCTGCGGACATCTCTCAGCACTCACCCTTTGGCGACATCCTGAAGCCGCTAAAGCATCTCTCGCTATCCGGAGAGCCCTGGTCGGACTACGGCCAGGATGGTTGGGATGCGGACGACGAAGAAATTCAAAACCCACCCACCACCCACTTTATATCCACTATCGACGATCTAACCGACATGCTAGACTACGACTCCGAAGACATCGACGGTATGGACGACGATGCCGGAGACGATCAAGAAGCAGCGCTCACTGAGCACTGGAAGGCCACCCCGTCACATGACGTATATATGGTGGACACCCCAAAAGGAAGCGATAACGAGGAACAACGGGGCGCGGCGAAGGATAATCTCGCCGATAAACAACCAAAACGGCGACGCAGACGCCGCCCTAAGTCCCGGCTCGACAAAACAGCATTCCTAATGACCCAGCAATAGAGCAGGGCAAACCAGTGGACGACGAACATGCAACCAAGCAACCGTCCGAACAGGACGAATCGGATAATCAATCCATGCCCGGCGAAACCAACAGTCTGGACAACCTCACTCCGGACACAACACCGGAGCATAAGAACCTTCACAAAAGACTCGTCGCCACTGCAAGAAGTCTGAAGAAGGAAAAACGAAAGCTCAAAAAAGCGGAAGACATACTCAGAATGAGGTGGAGCAAAGTACTCAAGACCGCGGACAAATATGGCAATGGCCACCAAACAATGAGCTACCCGAAGCGCAAGCTGCTGCCAGAATTTGACGTGGAAGCCATAGAGCCCCCACAGCCAAAAAACAAAGAGGCCGCCTGGCCGGATAGACGGCCAGATGACAGGCCAAAAGCGACAAGCGGCGCCGCACACAAGCCGACTTATGATCCTGGGAAAACAGACGGCCCAGCCAGGTCCATTTACGGGCCAAAAAAGAGGGCCCCAGGAAGCAACACAACACGACAAGTGTTCGAAGACAGCGGCACACCCAAATACAGAGGCGCCGCACACCCACTGTGTTTCACCGATGAGGTGCTGGATCATGAATTTCCAGCAGGGTTCAAACCCATAAACATAGAGGCATATGACGGAACAACAGACCCTGGAGTCTGGATAGAAGATTACATACTACACATACACATGGCTAGAGGAGATGATCTCCACGCCATAAAATACCTACCCCTCAAGCTCAAAGGGCCATCTCGGCATTGGCTCAAAAGCCTCCCAGAAAACACTATTGGAAGTTGGGAAGAGCTTGAGGACGCGTTTAGAGCAAATTTTCAAGGGACTTATGTGCGCCCTCCGGATGCAGACGATCTAAGTCACATAACTCAACAGCCCGGAGAGTCAGCGTGCAAATTCTGGAAGAGGTTCCTTACCAAAAAGAACCAAATAGTCGACTGTCCGGACGCTGAAGCCTTAGCAGCTTTTAAACACAACGTCCTAGACAAATGGCTCGCCAGACACCTCGGCCAAGAGAAGCCGAGGACAATGGCCGCGCTAACAAGCCTAATGACCTGCTTTTGCGCGGGGGAAGACAGCTAGCTAGCAAGATGCAGCACCAGCGACCCGAGTACATCCGAGATCAGAGATGGAAACAGAAAATCATGGCGCAGAAAAGATCAGCGCCGGAATAAAGAAAAAAGCCAAAAGAACACGGCGGTCAACGCCAGATTCAAAAGCTCGCGGCCAAACAAGAAAACACTGCCTCTTAAGGACAATAGTGATGAGCTATCCAACTTAAACAAAATTTTGGATTAGATATGTCAAATCCACAGTACCTCCGGAAGGCCTGCAAACCATACCCACCGAGATTGTTGGGGTTTTAAACAGTCCGGCAGACTCAACGCCGAACACAAGGGGCTCGACGCGCCAAGCGAGGACGATTACGAATCCCACCAGCAGAGCACCGTAAAACAAAAGACTTTCCCACAAGAAGTCAACGCAGTAAACTCACTTCATGTGATAGTACGGAAAAACAATACGGCACCCGCTAAGATAGGTGTCGCACGGTCCACCCTAGCGGAACCTCAAGATTGGATGTCAAAACCAATCACTTTTGACCACCTGGATTATTCCAGAAGCATCCAAAACGCAGGATGGACTGCTTTGATATTGGATCCTATAATCGATGGACTGCAATTTACACAAGTCCTGATGGACGGCGGCAGCAATTTAAACATGCTATATCCGGACACAATCCGCAAGTTGGGGATAGACCTTACTAAAATTCGACATAGCCGCACTTCCTTTAAAGGAGTGGCGCCAGGCCCTTACGCCAAGTGCACAGGCTCCTTATTACTAGAAGTTGTGTTCGGGTCACCTGACAACTTCCGACGCAAAAAGCTAATCTTTCATGTCGCCCCATTCAAAAGTAGCTATCAAGCACTATTGGGACGTGAAGCTTTCGTCCGCTTTAACGCAATACCACATTACGCGTCTCTTACCATTAAAATGCCCGGCCCACGCGGCATCATTTCATTAAAAGGTCGTCTAAGACCCCGGACACGGCTGGACGAGTCCAGAATAGATAAGCTAGGGGCTCCCTAGCCGCACACCCCTTCACAAGGGGCTGCGCATATAAGCAATAATGAGCCAATATAGGCTCAGCTTTATTAATTTATATTTCAATTTTTTATGCACTTTTTCTCACGATTTCTTTTCAAACTAAGTTCCTCTCTTTTTACAGATGAACAATGTGCACACCCGTCCAGGATACGGCACAACGGAGACACAGGCGCAGACGTGCAGTAGGGACACGTTTCAAGGATTCTTTTCAGATTAAGACCCTGCGTAAACCTTTCTTACTGTCTCTTGTTGCTATAATCCCATGGTTTGTCATTATAACCAGAGAGGAGACTGGCGTTTTGGCATCGGCCACGTCAGAGGACCTCGCCCGTACCTGGACACTAGGGGCTTAGGGCATTGTTCTGCACGTTATTATAAAGACCGAACACCTTCGGGAGTGTTCGGCGTCTCGAGTTTGGCCTTATATGCATCAGCTCCGAATCATGTCTTTGGTCAAATGTAGGGTTTTCCCGGCTCCTGTGTTTTGCTATCTTACATTCCGTATCATCGGCTAACGCAGCACCAGGAGAACTACTGCGATTGTGCCCTAGTTCGGCTGGGCGAGCTCCTTAGTAGAGAAAGCCGAAAACTGACTGTCATGATACAACGAGAGACTGGTCAACCACTCGATCGACCAATGGATTGTTTAGAATTCCTCCGCTTTGACGAAGGACCGTTTCCCGGTCAAGCACATACGCGCCCCGAATTCGGAGAGCGCGGTGCCCCCAAGGGCTATATCGTAGCCCCACCCTCGAACTCCCATGGCTAAGTGAAAGTGATAAAGCATTATAGTCCGGTTGCCTCGTTTGCTACGCTACCACCTCGTTAATAGGACCGAGACGTTGGATTAAGTGTGAAAATGCACTATTTTTGCGAACACCCCCGCACCTTGTGCGTGGGGGCTGAAGCCGACAACTGCCATCTTTCAGGTTATACACACGTATACATAAACGGCCGCATAGGAGATATTTCAATACTTGAACGCACAAGTATAAAAAGCGCTTACATCATAAACATTGTTTTACAAAATAAAACGTTCATTTGAACGTGACATTTTTTGAGCACTGCGACTCTATTACACGAGCACCACGCAGAACTTCGCCAAAATAGTGCTCGGCGGGTAACCGGCTCTCGTCCGAACCCTGGGTCGCAACAGCGGTGGCATCCACCTCTGTCCAATGTGTCTTCACACGAGCGAGTGCCATCCATGCACCCTCTATGCAGGCCGACCACTTCATTGCCTTGATATGCGGCACCGCCCCAAGAAATTGCTGCAATAAGCCAAAATAGCTCTTCGGCTTGGGCCTATCCGGCCAGACATGAGTCACGATATCCGTCATGGCAAGCCCGGACAACCTATTCAGCTCAGCCCACTCGGCCAACCGGTCGGTCAGCGGAAGTGAACGCTCCGTACTATGGAATTGAGACCAAAACAGCTCTTCCATCTTGTGATCCTTCTGGCTTCGGAAGTGCACAACGGCATCCGCCGCACTCGCTGCTAAGTCCATATAAGGATCCTCCGGACCCCACAGCTGGCCAAGATGAGCATACTTTGGATCCGTAAACCTTCGACGCAGCAGAAAAGGCTTGCCAGCTACTATGTCTCCGGCCTGGCGCAGCTCTTCCTTTATAGCCCGCATTGCAGAACAGGCATCCTTGGCTTCGGCGGTGGCCTTCCCCAGGTCTTCTTGCCTCGCTAGGCGCTCCTTTTCAAGAGCCTCATTGCGGTCGGTAGCATCTTTTAACTTAACGGCCATTTCGGCCATCTCTTCCCTGCTTCGGCAGTGTGCAGCCCTTTCGGCTTCTAACTCCTTGGCCGCCCTCGAGGCAGCCGCATCATTCCTTCTGGCTTGCTCCTTGGCTTGAGCAAGTTCGGCCCGAAGGCTCTCCACAGCATCGGCACCATCTGCATTTCACACGCATGTTGTAAGGAGTGGGCTTTGGCTCCCTTACCAAGTGACCGCAAAGAAAAACTTACCTTGCGATTCATCAAGTCGCCTGTTGACTAGTGCGATGTCCGCATCCGCAATGTTGAGTTGCCGCTTCAGTTCAGCAACTCCATCAGTCCGGCTGGCCCCGGACGATCCGCCACCTGCATAGGAACGGCAAAAATTGAAACCTGCGATTTTGATCCTCGGCACGCTGTCGTTTTCGACAACCTACCGAGTCTTAGGGGCTACTATCTATACAGGGCGCACTTTATGTGTAAAACTGTTAAAAGGTGTGTCATTTTTACGTACCTCATACCTCGCCAGCAAACTCCTGACGGCATTACACAATCCGCCTTCGGCGGACAAAATCCTTCCAATGACCATACTCATCAATGCATGGTGATCTTCTGAGATAGATGCCCTCTCAAGCAGATCCTTCAGCCGCACACCAGTTGGTGCCGAACTTTCCGGCTTTGCCAAACTCGGGGGCAACCTCCGTGATGACACTTCAGGCTCGTCTGCCCTATCCGACGGTGCCGCGGACGGAGGCGTCTCGCTCTCCACCATCTCCGGACGAAGGTCCCCCGAAGACGAGCTCATTTGCGAAGGACGGAGATCCGAACTACAAGGTAAAAACTTGTGTTATCCTCAGAAGCACAAATAGGGGTGTCCCTTATTATAAAACTCCCTTTTTTCTACTTACGGCTCGCTGGAGGGCTGATTCTTTAGGGGAGACTGTGCGGCCGGGGCCTCCCTGGACGCAGGACCCTCTGGCGAAGATTTCTTCCCCTGCTTAGGGGCCTTGGCCCCCGGGTCCTCGGAGGCGGTCCTCTTCTCCCCTTGGAGGGAGGGATTCGCGATCCCCCCTCTTTCAAGAGCCCCCTTGGGCAAGGCGGTAGCTCCTCTATTTTCCCCTTCGCCTTCCTCTGAAGGCGCAACCTCCAGCATCCTGACCAGCACGGGATCCGGCGCGGTCTCTGGGAGGGGGGCCGGACACCGTATCAGTTTTGCTTGCGCTATCCACTCCTGTTTAGAAGGAAATCGGTCAAAAGGCGAATCATAGAAAGGCAAACGAACGGTATGTCCGGACTCGGAGCTACTTACTTGTGTATCCGGGCGATTGCAGCTTAGGCCAGCGTCCTCGGTCAATTCCGGACACGCCTCTCGTGATCTGAAGAATAATTTGTACATCTCCACGGGTGTCATACCCATGAAGTGTTGAAGAATCCGTGGTCCCTCCGGATTAAACTACCACAGCCGGAGAGGGCGGCGTTTCCAGGGCAGGAGACGCCTAATAAGCATGACCTGCATTACCACAACCATATCGATCTCCCTCGCTTGGAGGTCTCGAATCTGGCCCTGCAGTTGGGGCACGTCCTTTGACGGCCCCCAGTTGAGCCCTTGGTTGACCCACGACATCAACCGTCGTGGAGGTCCCGAGCGGAATAAGGGCGGCGGCTTCTGCCTGCTGCCCTTCGGAGCGGTAATATAGAACCACTCCTGTTGCCACAAGCCGAGCTCCTCTTGGAAGGAGCCCTCGGCCCACGGGGCATCGGCCCTCCTGCTTACGGCCGCCCCGCTGCACTCTGCTTGACGCCCCTCGATCATCTTTGGCTCCACATTGAAGGTCTTCAGCCACAGGCCGAAGTGGGGGGTGACGCGGAGGAATGCTTCGCAGACGACAATAAATGCGGAAATATGGAGGATGGACTCCGGAGCCAAGCCGTGGAATTCCAACCCATAGTAAAACATGAGCCCTCTCACAAAAGGATCCATCGGGAAGCCTAAACCCCGATGGAGGTGGGATACAAAAACGACGTACTCGCCAGGCTCGGGGGTGGGGATGGCCTGCCCTTCGGCGGGCAACCTGTGCAAAATCTCGTAAGACAGGTACTTGGCCTCTCGCAGCTTTAGCACGTCCTCCTCCGTGACGGAGGAGGGCATCCACCGGCCCTGAAGGTCGGAACCGGACATTATTGAAGGTCCGAAGCGCTCGAATCTAGGGCTCTGGGTGTTGGAACTTGGAGCAAGGAGAAGATTCGATGGAGGATTGAAAAAAAGAAACGAGCCTTGGTCCCATTATAAAGAGGGAGAATACCGAGAGCCGTCTCCGTGACCGTTCGGGACTCGCCTTCGAGAGAGGGGGCGTGGCGACGGGCGCGGTTGGGTTACCCACATCCGTATTGATGAGAATCCTGGAATAAGGGGAACACGATCTCTGCTTCAACAAGACGTGCCAAGGAAACCGCTTCGCTAAACGCACTGAGGTGGTATAGTAAAAAACGATTCAAGTAAAGGCTTGGTAGTGGTGTGACGTTATGCCACAAAATACGTCAGCGGATTGAACTTGTGTACATATTATTCTCTCTACGGTGGAATGTGGAATTTATTTTGCAGAGCCGGACACTATCCTGGCGTTCACAATCTTCTATGAATTATTCGAAGGAGGAACCCGCCTTGCAATGCCGAACAATATGCCCGCCGGACTCATCGTCATTGAAGCCTGGTTCAGGGGCTACTGAGGGAGTCCTGGACTAGGGGGTGTCCGGATAGCCGGACTATCATTGTCAGCCGGACTCCAAGACTATGAAGATACAAGATTGAAGACTTCGTCCCGTGTCCGTATGGGACTTTCCTTGGCGATACGAATATGTAGATCTCCTACCATTGTAACCGACTCTATATAACCCTAGCCCTCTCCGGTGTCTATATAAACCGGATGGCTTTAGTCCGTAGGACACAACAACCATTACAACAATCATACCATAGGCTAGCTTTTAGGGTTTAGCCTCCTTGATCTCGTGGTAGATCTACTCTTGTAATACCCACATCATCAATATCAATCAAGCAGGACGTAGGGTTTTACCTCCATCAAGAGGGCCCAAACCTGGGTAAAACATCGTGTCCCTTGTCTCCTGTTACCATCCGCCTAGACGCACAGTTCGGGACCCCCTACCCGAGATCCGCCGGTTTTGACACCGACAGTCCCCTTTCACAGTGGCTATCATGCAATGCTCGGACGAACCGCCTTCACTCGATTCAATGCGGTGCCACACTATGCATATCTGAAGCTCAAGATGCCCGGACCACGTGACATCATAACAATTAATGGAAATACGAAACACTCCCTCTGTACCGAGGAGCACACCGCGGCCTTAGCAGCAGAAGTACAGAGCGGCCTTGTAAAAAAGAACCCCAATTCAGCGGCCAAGCTCCCGGACACCATCAAACAAGTCCAGACTACTCTACAGCAGGACAATCCAGCTCGTAAAAAGCTCGATTAGCAATTTGGCCTCCGTCCCAATCCCGACCAAGCGGCGGCATTCATACCGCGTGTACATAACTACACACTTAAAATACCATGGGCATAGACGGAGGCATAACTAGGTTGTGGTCCATAATACAGCTCAACCTCCCCTGGATCCACATACTATCACTTTTTCCCTTTTCAGGTCTCTTCATTTTCTCCCCAGGCCTTATCTAATGGCCTGATGGTCAGACCTATCACTACAAAAAAAAGACACATCCGTGACATTTTGGGCCGAACGAATTTTTTTTGTCATACTTATGACACTTCTATGACGATAATTGGGACGAAACCCGGTATCATCATAGATGTGGTGGGCTCCTACTTCTATGACAAAAAATCATGACAGAAAATGGGCTTTTCGTCCTGGGCGGGCCGGAGATGCAGCTGCATGACATTCTTTGGGCCGTCCATGATGGAAAAAACTGTGGTAGAAGCAAGGGCGAGGAAAATATCGGGGTGTTCCCGGTTACGGTGGGTGGTCGGGGCCGAGCGATGCGCATTTCTCTCGTACACGTACGTGCGCGTGTGCGAGGTGTTGGGCTCTAAGTGAACCCGAGCGAGGCGTTCGCCTACTAAACCCGAGTGATTGCACTGCAGGCTACACGTTACTGAACCCGAGCGATCGATCGATGGCTATTAACTGAACCCGATTGAGCGATTCCTTCGCTACTGCTGCTAACTGAAGCCGATCGATGCTGCCTATGGATGAACAGTGAGTGTTGCTGGGGGGTTTGGATGAACAGTTCCCGGTGGGGGTGGATGAACAGGACCCTGTGGTGTTGCCTCTGGATGAACAGGACCTTGATCGATCGAGCCGGTTGGGGCTGGATGAACAGGACCCCGTGGAGGGCTGGATGAACATGACGACCCCGTGGAGGGCTGGTTGAACAGTAGACAATGGGGGGCTGGATGAACAGTTGCCCGTGGAGGGGTGGTTGAACAGGAGCCCGTGGAGAGGGCTGGCTGAACAGTAGCCGGTGGAGTAGCGCGCGGTGGAGGCTGGATGAACAGGAGCCCGTGGATGAACAGTCACAGGTGGAGGCTGGAGGAGGTCGATGGTGGATGAACAGTAGCCCGTGGAGGCCGGAGGAGGTCAACAGTGGAGATGAACAGTATCTCGTGGAGTCCCGTTTTGCGGTACGCCACACCCCTCCCAATGAACAGGACCCCTGTTTCGACCGTAGCGCTCCAACACAAGTCTGTTTCCTCCGTTTTGCGGTATGCCACACCCCTCCCGATGAACAGGATCCCGTTTTGAACGTGGCCGGTCGAACACAAGGCCGTTTCCTCCGTTCTGTGGTATGCCAGGCCTCGTTTCCATTGGCTGTTCCGTCCAAGCCCTCCCAATGAACACGACGACGCATTCCGTTTCGACCCAGCCGGTTGGCTCCCCATGAACACGACGATGACACTGTTTCTCCATTCCGACCCAGCCATGTACATGAACCCTGGTCATACGTATGCGCGAGTAGGTGTTCGAGACCCCGCCCGTATGTACGTACGTGGCCGTATTTACTTTCTTGCACCCTGGTTGCTATACGTACGTGTACATGCTACGTGCGCGCCTCTACTACGACACGTGCGTGCCTCTACATCAACTAGTATGTGCATACACGTTCGCGACCAGAATGACAATGCTACGTACGCTTCGACTAGGTGGGTCCCGACTATCAGGCACTTCCTTGCGTGCGGAGATGTAGCTGGTGGGTCCCAGCAGTCAGGGGGGAGAATTTCTTTTTTGCCCGGACGCACTTCCTTGCGTGCGGAGATGTAGCTGGTGGGTCCCAGCAGTCAGGGGGAAACATTTTTTTCACGAAATACGGTGGCCTGTCCGGTGGGTCCCCGCTGTCAGGTGGAGGCATAATTATTTTGCACATAATAAGGAGGCACTTCCTTGCGGCTGCCGTGGACCCAGCTGTCAGCCTCTCCATGTACAATACTCTTTTGACGGAAGTCAGTCGTTGACCACATTGACCACGCCGCGCCGAGAGCACCATGGCGGTGGACGACGACGAGGCCTAGGAAGGGGACGACGCGGAGCCAGGGAAGACGTGGCAGTGGAAGCCCGCACGGAGAGGAGTACGAGGGTTCACTGGTTCGGCTGCGGTGTGAGGCTGCTGTCGCCACAGAATAACAGGAGGTGTGGGTGCAGAGGGATGGCCTGGCCAGCGGTGGGAGTAGTAGGGGGCGGTGAGGCCTCCGCGGCATCACAGCCGGCCACGGTCAGGCAGGAGCACGCAACACGACCGGTGCTGGTTTGGGCGGCTGGAGTAAGAAGACCAGAGGTTGAAGAAGCACTACAACCGTTGGATGGACATCGTACGATCACTACAGCTAGAATCGTTTATATTGACTAAGTTGACAAAGCCCTTGGTACGCGTTAACTTAGTACGCCCACAGGTCAGCCTCCAAAACGGTGCGCCCCAGATGTCAGGGGGACGAATCATTTTTTAGGTGGCTGAAGGAAGAATATTCGAGATTGAAGAAGAAGCACGACATCCGTTGGATGGACATCCAACAACCACAGCTGCCAGAACTGCGTGTTGTTGACAAAGCCCTGCATACGCGTCAACTTTGTTTTTTAGGGGACGCATCAACTTAGAAGGCCCACAAGTGTGTGGCAGAGAACATATATCCCATTTGCGATTTGTAAGAATGTACAACCCATTTTTCAATTCTAATGGAATTTATTATAGCCCATTTACAATTTATTAAAATTACAGCCCATTTTCTAGCTAGGACAGCGATTAATAATTTCAACCAACCGCTCAAAACAGAATTCAAAAAAAATTCCCACATTTTTATGGGATCTGAAATATTTTTATCCGAACTTTCTAGTCAGATTAAATATAATTTCAAAATAAAGTTGTATTACGTTAAAATCCATCAAAATATTGCGCGCACAACAAGTAATGAAATTAAAATTTTCAAATTCCAAAAATAATATATTTTAAAACTAATTATGTGTTTGGTGTATTTTTATAGTTACTGCCCGGTTATTATAATTACATCACATTTATTATTTCTTAAAGTCCATTTTTTTGTTAAGCCTAATGCATACCTCCTAGAAAAGTTTGCAGCCCAACGGGGCGGAGAATAACAAGTTGAGTCGGATATTGTGTACAAATGTCGGCCCAGTTGCATTGCTGATGTTGAAAAAAGGCATGTGTAGTACAGTACAACCTAACATGGCTACTCAACCCACATTCAGCAACGCCGGAAAGGCCCAAACAAGCCTTCTGTACAACTTTTGAAGTCACTGAGCTCAATTAATAACTTAAGAAAAAAAGTTAGATTACAATGGAACCTAATTGAAAGCTATCACGAGCAAAGAAATAATTCAACGGGTCCCACTTGTGCATGTGTGCTTGTGTGTGTGTGCGCGCGCGCGCATGTGTGTGTGTGTGTGAGAGAGAGAGAGAGAGAGAGAGATAGAGATAGAGAGAGAGAGAGAGACCCATCGGTCGATGCTCGTAATACATCTTTCAGCCATATGCATTGCCGATGCTCAGTAAAAACTTATATAGTTGACACAACCATATAGAACATCATAGCACACTGAACTTGCATAAAAAAATTTCACGCAGGCGGCACAATCAGGATGGAAGCAGTGGATCGCTACGGGTAGGGCTATGTTGAAACCAACGAACTCGTACATAACGGTTCATCGTCTTTATCAATGACGGGGAAATATCTTGAATGCTGTGCAAAGAAAACAGATAGACAACACAATAAGTTCTGCTAGAACATTAAGTTGACGTACAACCCTTTCTAAAAAAGTTCAAGTACAAAATTAGAACATGTCACAATCAAATGTACTGGCACATCAGTGCTTCACACCCATAGCTCGGATTTAACTAGTATCTGACAAGATTCAGTTGTTACCTCAAATTAGAGCACATCCAGGCAGCCAACCCTGCCTCTTCTCCCAAAGAAGCAGTGGCCTCCGCCGCGCGATGGAGTAGGCCCTGTGCCATCCATCATTCCGAGCAACACGGGGAAAGTCTAACGTTGACACATGTAATGGACGTCATCGACGGACCCTAGCACCAGCGGCGGCGGCAGGACTTCGATTGATGGATTGGCCACTTCTTTGACATGCACGAACACTCAATACAGGTACATCCCTAACAAGGTCTGTGGAGGCTTTGGTGGCAACGAATAGTACAACCGGTTCCTGCACTGGTATCTTAACACCAATCACCTTCGGTATGGTGTACGACTTCTTCATCCATGCCATAACCATCAGAGCCCAGCTGTCTGGAGGAACAAACATACTTACGAGATCACCTCCAAGGTTGTTGATAAGCTCATTCATGGACTCGCTGTTCCGAGCACATCGAGGCATGCCGTGGAAGGTAGGCTTTGTTAAAAACTCAAGCTCAGAGGGCACCGAGCCCCATCCTGGGTGCCACCGATCAAAGCTCACCAGCGCGCCATTGCAGAACAAACGCCGGGAAGATTCAAACACACGACTGCAGTCGAAAGTTGTCCGGAACCTAACAAAGAAATCAGCCGGTGGCGGACAGACTTCGACAAGCAATTAACTTATTTGGATGCTGTGCGCAATGCCAAGAGCTTTGACAAAGTCGTCCGGCGAGATGGGAGGCCGGTCGCTATTGATGGTTACTGTCGGTGTCAAAACCGGCGAATCTCGGGTAGGGGGTCCCGAACTGTGCGTGTAGGCGGATGGTAACAGGAGACAAGGGACACGATGTTTTACCCAGGTTCGGGCCCTCTTGATGGAGGTAAAACCCTACGTCCTGCTTGATTAATATTGATGATATGGGTAGTACAAGAGTAGATCTACCACGAGATCGAGGAGGCTAAACCCTAGAAGCTAGCCTATGGTATGATTGTCCTTCGTCCTACGGACTAAAACCCTCCGGTTTATATAGACACCGGAGAGGGCTAGGGTTACAAAGAGTCGGTTACAATGGTAGGAGATCTACATATCCATATCGCCAAGCTTGCCTTCCACGCCAAGGAAAGTCCCATCTGGACACGGGACGCAGTCTTCAATCTTGTATCTTCATAGTCTTGGAGTTCAGCCAATGATGATAGTTCGGCTATCCGGACAACCCCTAGTCCAGGACTCCCTCAGTAGCCCCTGAACCAGGCTTCAATGACGACGAGTCCGGGGCGCATATTGTCTTCGGCATTGCAAGGCGGGTTCCTCCTCCGAATTCTTCGTAGAAGATTGTGAACACCAGGATAGTGTCCGGCTCTGCAAAATAAATTCCACATTCCACCGTAGATAGAATAATATTCACCCAAGTTCAATCTGCTGACGTATTTCATGGCATGACGTCACACCACAGCCAAGCCTTCATTGTTCCACCTCCGCGCGTTTAGCGAAGCGGTTTCCTTGGCATGTCTTGTCGAAGCAGAGATCATGTTCCCCTTATTCCGGGATTCCCATCAATACGGACGTGGGTAACCCAACCGCGCCATTGATTGCGGCGCTTGGGAGATAAGCGAGTTTTACCAGGCCGGTGGGGATGCATGGTTTCGTCTGCCCATATATATAAGGGGATAAGGATCCACCTTTTTACTTACGCCTTCTTCCTCCTTTGCTTATCCATCTCCGCGCACTCGAGCTCCAGCGCCCAAGTCCGCACATCTCGCCTCAACCTTTATCCAACCATGTCCGGAGCGGGAGGCAAGTGGATGGCCTCCTCCGTTATGGAGGGGCACATCAAGAAGCTGCGCAAGGCCGGATACTTGTCCAGCGATATCGCGCACTGGCTCCCCGACGAGGGGCAGCTCATCCCCACCCCCGGGCCCCATGAGAGGGTCGTATTTCTTCCCCATTTCCTCCATGGACTGGGCTTCCCACTCCACCCATTTGTCCGGGGGCTCATGTTCTATTACGGCCTGGACTTCCACGATCTGGCCCCGAACTTCATCCTCGACATCTCGGCGTTCATCGTCGTGTGTGAGGCCTTCCTCCGCGTCCAGCCACATTTTGGCCTATGGCTAAAGATCTTCAGCGTCAAGCCGAAGGTCGTGGGCGGACGCCAAGCGGAGTGCAGAGGCGCCATGGTGGGCAAGATGCCCAACGTTACATCGCTCGAGGGCGCCTTCGTAGAGACCATCAAAGGGTGGCAATCGGGGTGGTTCTACATCACCGAGCCGCGTGACCCGGAATGGGTAGCGGCCCCCGAATTCCAATCTGGCATTCCCACACGGCTCACGTCTTGGAAAGAGATGGGCCTGTTGTGGGGTAATTTGGCAGAAGTGACTACCCTTCAAACCTGCATCAAAGACCTGATTAGCAGGAAGGTTAAACTTGTCACCGTAGTCCAGGTTTTGCTCTTCCACCGGATTCTCCCGTGTCAATGACGGGCTTTCAACTTGTGGGAGTTTGACCTGGCCAGGTATCCCGAGGATGCCTGGAAGGTGCTATTCAAGAGCTCCGAGGTCCCGCCTCCCGTCACCGAGGATCGCGGATTCTGCGCCAAGCGCCAAGCCAGCGTGGTGAGCTAATCTTCCCATTACGGGGCATCTGTTGTCCATAGATTTGATTTTATGTGGGATCTAACCCCCATCCCTTTGACACAACTGGTAGAAGAGGGCTGGACTGATCAGCTGTCCGACTCCTTTGCCCGAAGACCCAGCGAACGCTCGTTTAACGAAGCTGCTGGTTCCGGCACCGCACGTGGTGCCGGAGAAGAAGGCCAAGAAGGAGGCCACGGGGACTCGAAAGAGCTCCCGGCGCCTGGTTGTGTCGGATTCATCACCCGACGACCCCGACCCACCCTCCGCCTCGGAAGACGAGGAGGAGGAAGAAGAAGAAGCCTCTCCCCCTCCAACGGGGGATGGAAAGAAAAGGAAGGCCGCCCCAACTTGGGAGGCCGGAGGGTCCAAGAAGGGAAAAACCCTTCTGCCGGACTACGCCTCCGATGCCGAAGACGGAGGGGAGGAATGGCCATCCAGGGTCAAGCCCCTGGCAAAATCATAAGTGTCTGGATACCCGGATAACTTATGGCGTTCCTCTATTATTTGGCACTTTCTGACGCCGAATTCAATCATGCAGTCTGCCCAGAGCTCAGCTTGGCGATTCGTCGAGCGGCTCCCTAGATCCGTCATATGTGAATAGTGCTTCACTTCCGACGGCCTCCTCCCCGCTTACAGCGGACGACGCCCAGGTGGGGTCCCAAAAGGGGCCGAACCAGGAGGAGGTGGTCCTGGAGGCGCCCCAAGGCGACCTCCCGGACCCCAGGCCCAAAGGGGGCGAGGCCCCAGAGGGATCTAAGTCCGGCCCTGGGCCAGACACTGCTCCAGAACCGCCAACGGTTCCGGAGTCTGATAGGCGGCGCCTTCATAAGAAGGGCAAGCCTACACCGACAGCGACCTTCGTCCATCCGGAGGCGCCGGGTAACTTGCTGGAGGCGCTCAACGGCACCACCATCGACGAAGAACACCGCGCTGTTATGAGTGCGGTGATTCAAAAGGTTCAGTCCATCAAGAGCGGGCTGACCGAAGCCTGTACAAGCCTGTTAACAGGCTTTGAGGTATATGTTCAAAACATATAAAAATGTTACCGCATAGACAGTAGCCCCCGATGCTCAGTTCGGCGTTCGGAAAAGAAAAGCCGAGCTGAGTATCTAAAAAGATATACACAGGAGTCTAATAAAAATATGTCGATATGGGAATGCAGGCTGCGCTGCTGACCTCTGCCGCACTGACTGCGGAGGTTGATGCATTGAAAGGAAGCCTCGAGCGGTCCGAGAACAAGCTCGGCCGTGCCAAGAATCAGCTCGAGGACAAGGAGGGTATGTAATACCGTATATAAATGTATATAGAAATACTTGGTTGCAAATAATGACAAGGATAACGTGGGTACTCCAGGGGCTACGAACGAGGTGGCAACCCTGAAGGAGGCGGTATCCGCGGCTGAATGCAATGCGGCCGCGGAACGCGCCGAGCGAGAGAAGCAGGAGGCGCTGGTGGCGGAGGTACGGCAAGAGCTCCAGGCTCTCGTGGAAAAACACGAGAGTTTGGAGCGTGACTCGAAGACTCGGGAGTTTGAGCTTGCGTCGGCTCTTGAGAATGCCAAAGCCGCTAAGGCCAAAGCCCACAAGGCCCTCCAGGAGATTGAGGCATTGAAGAAAATAGCGGCGGGTAAGGCATTCTTTATGCAAAGCAAGCATGTAAAAGTGAATTACCTATTACTTACCGGAATATGGAGTTCTCCAGGAGCGTTCGTAGATCTGCCCTATAGCGTGTCCGCCGCCGCCGCTTTCTACAGAGCCGAGGAGGGGAGCTCGACGGAGAAGGTGTTCTGGTCTCAATATGCTGAGGCCGGACATCCGGTGCCCCTTAGCGACCAGCTAAAGCCGCTGGTCGAGCTCCACAAGGTGGCCGAACAGGCCATGAAGGGCCTCATAGTTCGGCTGTGGCCCACAGAGGCCATGCCTGGGAGCTACTCTGGCCTGGTGCGGCGGCTGGTGGATGCTTGTCTGTGGGTTGAAGTCATCAAGCGCTCCGCCTGTATTGAAGGTGCCCGTCGGGCCCTTGCCCGTGCTAAGGTGCACTGGGGCAAGATGGACGCTGAGAAGCTTGTGACGGACGCGCCACCGCCGGGCAAGGAGTATCGCATGCCCGAAATGTATTATAAGGGTGTCCTGAAGGGTGCCCGCATTATTGCAGGTGAGTGCTCCAATGATGTAATATTTGAATAGACTCGCATTTTGTTATCCTGTACGTTGAAAAATTTGTTCATATGCGCTAAGCAACGCTTTTTAATTTAAAATATTACCTTCTGTGCGGCCGTTTATCAAATCTGAGAGATGGCAAGTCATCGGCTTCAGCCCCCATGCCACGAGTGCTGGGGTGTTCGGGATAAACTTGAGCGCTCTTGTTCCCATTTTTGGGTCCATCTAGGGAGGCGCTCAACACGACGAACGAGGCAACCGGACTTATAATGCTTGAACACTCTCACTTAGCCATAGAATTCTATAATTTTAAATTTCGGCGAAGCCCCTAGTGTTCGGAAGGCCGAATTCGGGGCGCTATCCACGCCTGGGCCGGACAAAGCCGGTTCCTCGCTCTAAGCGGCATAAGTCTTTAGGGACTCGAAAAAACCTCTCGAACAGCGACCAGCTCTCGCCCCATCATGACGGTCAGTTTTAGCTTTCTCCACTGAGGTGCTCGCCCAGCTCAAATGGGGCACAATCGCAGTGGTTCTCCCAGCGCTACCTTAGCCGATATAACGAAACGTAAGGTACCAAAACATGGGAGCCGGGCAAACCCAACTATTGACCCAAGACATGATTCGGTGCTGATGCATATAATGCTATAAGTTCGGGGTGCCGCACTTGTGAAAGTGTTCGGACTTATCACACCATAATGTGGGGAACTTAAGCCCCTGGTGTATTTAGCCATACCAAAGTGTACGGATGCCGCATGTCATAATTGAATATATATATAAAAAGGAATGCAATGATAGGCAAAAAGCGATGCATTGTTTACTCAAAAAATACTGCAATGAATGCAGAACGATACAAATAGTGCGATAAGCAAGGGGTGGGACTATTTAGCATGTCCCCCTCCAGGGGTAGGCTGCGGAATGGTGCATAAAACAGGTATAATGCTCGTAATGGAGAACACCTGGATACTCGGCGTGGCCTTTCTTCTCCCCTGGCTGTTGCATCGTGAGTTTGGCAGGTCTACTGCCGAGCATGGCCTTTGGTAAACGGAGTCCTAAAGAGAAAAAAAGTGAAAGAGAAAAAAGGAAAAAAGGATGATACACTTGGGAGCCCCTGGTGTGGTTGAGCCGCCCTCTGGGCATGCCGTGGTCGTGCCCCTCCCCCTATGCCCATGGTATCTTCAGAGCGTAGTGATGTACACGGAGTACTGGCTGTGCAATTTTGCAGGGGCTGGGGTTGGGGCCGAATTGCTACGCGTGCTCAGAACGTGCCAGGTGGTCTTATTGTAGGTTACTTCAGGCACGCTTGATGGTGTCCGCTCGCTTAATGGCCGGACTCGAGAATTGCCTTAAGAGGCTGCTCTGTACTTCCGCTACGAGAGCCGCTGTATGCTCCTCCGTTCGGAGAGAGCATTCCGTGTTTCCGTTGACCGTGATGACTCCTCGAGGGCCTGGCATCTTGAGCTTGAGATATGCGTAGTGCAGCACCACATTGAACTTTGCAAACGCGGTTCGTCCGAGCAGTGCATGATAGCCGCTGCGGAATGGGACTATGTTGAAGATTAACTCCTCGCTTCGGAAGTTATCCGGGGATCCGAAGACCACTTCCAGTGTCACTGAGCCTGTACAATTGGCCTCTACACCTGGTATGACGCATTTGAAGGTTGTCTTTGTGGGTTTGATCCTTGAGGGGTCTATGCCCATCTTGTGCACTGTATCCTGATAAAGCAGGTTCAGGCTGCTGCCATCGTCCATCAAGACTCTAGTGAGGTGAAATCCGTCGACGATTGGGTCTAGAACCAATGCGGTGAATCCGCCGTGGGGGATGCTGGTGGGGTGGTTCCTTCGATCAAAGGTGATCGGGCAGGAGGACCATGGATTGAACTTCGGGGCGACTGGCTCCATCGCGTATACGTCCCTGAGCGCACGCTTCCACTCCCTTTTGGGTATGTGGGTTGCGTATATCATGTTCACCGTCCGCACTTGTGGGGGGAAACCCTTCTGTCCTCTATTGTTCGGCGGCCGGGTCTCTTCCTCGTCATCGCTATGCGGCCCCTTGTCATTGTTTTCAGCAATTAACTTGCCTGCCTACTTGAATACCCAACAATCCCTGTTGGTGTGATTAGCTGGCCTTTCGGGGGTGCCGTGTATCTGGCACGAGCGGTCGAGTATTCGGTCCAAGTTGGATGGACCCGGAGTAGTTCTTTTGAATGGCATTTTCCGCTGACCGGGTTTGGAGCCTCTGAATCCGGCGTTGACTGCCGTATCCTCGGTATTATCACCGTTAATGTGGCGTTTGTGCTTGTTGCGATGTGACCTGCCATTACGGTCCTTGGTATCCGGACTGCCAGAATTTTTGTTGAGGTTGTTACTGCGGGCTAGCCAGCTGTCCTCTCCCGCGTAGAAGCGGGTCATGAGTGATGTGAGGGCTGCCATGGATTTCGGCTTTTCCTGTCCTAGGTGCCGGGCAAGCCACTCGTCGCGGATATTATGCTTGAAGGCTGCAAGGGCCTCTGCATCTGGACAGTCGACGATTTGATTTTTCTTGGTTAAGAACCGTGTCCAGAATTGTCTGGCCGATTCATCTGGCTGCTGAATTATGTGGCTTAGGTCATCAGCGTCTGGTGGTCGCACATATGTGCCCTGGAAGTTATCAAGGAATGCGGCTTCCAGGTCCTCCCAACACCCAATTGATTCTGCTGGCAAGCTGTTAAGCCAATGCCGAGCTGGTCCTTTAAGCTTGAGCGGGAGGTATTTGATGGCGTGAAGATCATCACCGCGGGCCATGTGGATGTGAAGGAGATAGTCTTCGATCCAAACCGCGGGGTCTGTTGTGCCATTGTAGGATTCAATGTTCACGGGTTTGAACCCTTCGGGGATTTGATGATCCATTACTTCATCTGTGAAGCATAGTGGGTGTGCGGCGCCTCTATATTGGGCTATATCACGACGTAGCTCAAACAAGCTTTGTCTACCATGTTCGGCCTAGCCGGAGTTGTTGTATCCGGCATGATGGTCATCGTCGCGTATTGTGGGGCGCCCATGCGATCTGTAGATCGATCTTGATTGTCTTGCCTTATCCTCCAATATATCTCGCAAGTCCGGCGCATTCCCTCGTGGCTTTGTACTTTTCGAGCGATGCCGGGGTACGGCTTTGGTGGAGGGCCTGGAGGCCTCTCTGTCGTGGCCACAAGGTGGCCGGTCGACCGTATTGTGCACTGGTGATGTAGGTTTGTATGCTTCCTCCTCTAATCGGGGCAGCAGCTTGCATTTGGGGTAGCTTTTGGAGGGGCGTTCGAGTTCGTGCTCTTCGGCCGCAAGGACTTCGGTCCATCTCTCGGCTAGCAGATCTTGGTCAGCTCTAAGCTGTTGCTGCTTTTTCTTGAGGCTACTTGCCGTGGCCATACGCCTGCGTTTAAAACGCTCTTGTTCGACGGGATCCTCAGGCACGACGAATTCGTTGTCATCGAGGCTTGCCTCGTCTCCGGAGGGAGGCATGTAATTATCATCTTCTACCTCCTTGTCTGCCGCTCTCTCATGAGGGCTGGCTTCTCCATCCTGCTGTGCTGAATCTTGCTGGAGGGGGTTGTCTTCGGCACTATCCGGGGTGTTGTTGTCTCCGGTGCCGGAATCTCCATTCTTACTGTGGCGAGATTTAGAGCGGCGCCGCTGGCGCCGGCGCTTAGGCTGTTTCTTGGAGGGGTCCTCCTCCGTTGTTCCATCGCCGTTCCCATCCTTTGGGATGTCCACCATGTATATGTCGTATGACGAGGTGGCTTTCTAGTGCCCCGTGGGCACTGGTTCTTGGTCGTCTCCGGCATCGTCGTCCATACCGTCGATGTCTTCGGAGTCGAAGTCTAGCATGTCGGTTAGGTCGTCGACAGTGGCTACAAAGTGGGTGGTGGGTGGGCTTTGAATTTCTTCGTCGTCCGCGTCCCAACCGTCCTGACCGTGGTCCAGCCAGGGCTCTCCTGATAATGAGAGATACTTTAGTGAATTCAGGATGTCGCCAAAAGGCGAGTGCTGAAAGATGTCCGCGGCAGTGAACTCCATGATCGGCGCCCAATCGGGTTCGATTGCAGGGGCGCGGAAGGTTCGGAGTCCGGAGAGGAGTCTGGCACCTCGGAGTCACGAGCTTCACAAGGGACAAGGTCGATATTCGGCTCCATCGCCGTAGAGGTAGCAGCCCCCGAGGCGGTGTCTAGGCGCCCATCCTCGATCGGCGCAGTCGGCTCCAAATTAAAGGTCGGAGCGGACTCTTGTGCGGCCTCCAGGGCACTGTCCGGCGGCAGAGCTAGGTCGTGCCCATCGTGACAGTGCGGCGTGCTCGGCTGTGGCTCGAATCCGCCAAATATCAAGTCTCCGCGGATGTCGGTTGTGAAGCTCAAACTTCCAAATCTGACCTGATGGCCAGGGGCGTAGCTTTCGATCTGCTCCAGATGGAAAAACGAATTGGCCCGCAGTGCAAAGCCACCGAATACAAAGATCTGTCCGGGGAGAAAAGTCTCACCCTGGACCGCGTTGTTGTTGATGATCGAAGGACCCATCGGGCCTATGAGCGACGACACAGAGGAACTCTCAATGAAAGCACCAATGTCGGTGTCAAAACCGGCGGATCTCGGGTAGGGGGTCCCGAACTGTGCGTCTAGGCGGATGGTAACATGAGACAAGGGACACAATGTTTTACCCAGGTTCGGGCCCTCTTGATGGAGGTAAAACCCTGCGTCCTGCTTGATTAATATTGATGATATGGGTAGTACAAGAGTAGATCTACCACGAGATCGAGGAGGCTAAACCCTAGAAGCTAGCCTATGGTATGATTGTCCTTCATCCTACGGACTAAAACCCTCCGGTTTATATAGACACCGGAGAGGGCTAGGGTTACAAAGAGTCGGTTACAATGGTAGGAGATCTACATATCCGTATCGCCAAGCTTGCCTTCCACGCCAAGGAAAGTCCCATCCGGACACGGTACGAAGTCTTCAATCTTGTATCTTCATAGTCTTGGAGTCCGGCCAATGATGATAGTTCGGCTATCCGGACACCCCCTAGTCCAGGACTCCCTCAGTTACCATCAGCACTTTGCCGGCAAACTGGTCACCAAGCGCCGCCATGCCACTGTTGAGCAACGGCACACAGCGACCGAAGGCAGGACGGACCTCAGGATCTCCGGCTCGGAGATCCGCGTTGACTGGCGACATGATAGTGCGCTTGAGTACAGGGAGTACAGGAGGGGGATTTGGGGGAACTGGAGTAGGAATCGAGATTCCAGAGGTGGGGGAGGGGTGGGAGATTGGGGATGAAAAGGTAGCATGAATTTCGAACATGCGCCAATACGCTCTCGGTGCGCAAGTGCACGAAAACACCGGTGGCGCCCACATGTCGGCCTAAGAGTCCTTATTCTTTCTTTTTTGGAGAGCCCGACCTTTTTTTTGAGGATCTTTTGGGAGCCCGGCCTGAGAGTCATAATTGAGCTGTTTGGCATTGCGTTACTACTCGGCCCATATTCAACGACACCTCACTGGCCCAAACAAGTGTACATCATCAAAAAGACACTGAGCTCAAATTATATAACTTGAAAAAAAGGAGATACACTCTGAACACTGGAGAATGGTGATGACCTCATTTAGCCCACCAGTAGTTCGAGACAATAAATAGTTAAAACAATGATATATACAACATTCAAACACTGACTAGTGACTACTACTGACATAAACAGAAAGACATGATAGTTCATAAGAAGTCTTGCTACACCACCAAAACGCACCCATCTGTGCGCTTAGACTCTCGTGATCCAGACGAGAATGACATTCTAAACAGAGGCAACTATTACATAGTAACATAGACGAGGATGACCAAATGACAAGGAATTTGCATAACAAAAGAAAGAACTACCCATCCAGAACCAGCAGCAAAGACAACAAAGTCATTCGAAGAGATGATCCAACACCATCATAGTTTGCAGCCTCGCTTCAGCGACTAGTGATTCGGAGACACCAGTACTCCACCCTTTCGATGCAACAACCCAATTACCTATCAACCTGAAGGCTTGAACCACATAACTACCTGTCGTAATTGAGACATCCAAGGATCAAAGTTAATCCGGATGCCTTTGTCATTCTCACCTTCTTTTGGCTACTGGCTGTATCATTGACAATCAGGGGAGTTTGCTCCCGAACTCCTAGGGCTCGCCATGTAGACACTGTTTCCATAGAAAACAGAGCCTTGATGCGTCTCCAACGAATCTATAATTTTTGATTGTTCCATGCTATTATATTACCCCTTTTGGATGTTTATGGGTTTTATTTTATACATTTTTATCATTTTTGGGACTAACCTACTAACCGGAGGCCCAGCCCATATTGCTATTTTTTTGCCTATTTCAGTATTTCGAAGAAAAAGAATATCAAACGGAGTCCAAACGGAATGAAACCTTCGGGAGCGTTATTTTTGGAACAAATCTGATCCAGAGAGCTTGGAGTGCAAGTCAAGAAGCCTCCGAGGGCCCCACGAGATAGGAGGGCGCCCCCCTGTAGGGCGTGCCCCCTGTCTCGTGGGCCCCTCGGGCGGCCACCGATGTACTTCTTCCTCCTATATATACCTACGGACCCCGAAAACATCCAGGAGCACCACGAAACACAATTTCCACCGCCGTAACCTTCTGTATCCACGAGATCCCATCTTGGAGCCTTCGCCGACACTCTGCCGGAGGGGGAATCGACCATGGAGGGCTTCTATATCAACACCATAGCCCTTCCGATGAGTTGTGAGTAGTTTACCACGGGCCTACGGGTCCATAGTTATTAGCTAGATGGCTTCTTCTCTCTTTTTGGATCTCAATACAATGTTCTCCCCCTCTCTTGTGGAGATCTATTCGATGTAATCTCTTTTTGTGGTGTGTTTGTCGAGATCCGATGAATTGTGGGTTTATGATCAAGTTTATCTATGAATAATATTGGACTCTTCTCTAAATTCTTTTATGTATGATTGTGTTATCTTTGCAAGTCTCTTCGAATTATCAGTTTGGTTTGGCCTACTAGATTGATCTTTCTTGCCATGTGAGAAGTGCTTAGCTTTGGGTTCAATCTTGCAGTGTTCTTACCCAGTGACAGAAAGGGTTGCAAGACACATATTGTATTGTGGCCATCGAGGATAACAAGATGGAGTTTATATCATATTGCATGTGTTTATCCCTCTACATCATGTCATCTTGCTTAAAGCGTTACTCTGTTCTGATGAACTTAATACTCTAGATGCAGGTAGGAGTCGATCGATGTGTGGAGTAATAGTAGTAGATGCAGGCAGGAGTCGGTCTACTTGTTATGGACGTGATGCCTATATACATGATCATGCCTAGATAATCTCATAACTATGCACTTTTCTATCAATTTCTCGACAGTAATTTGTTCACCCACCATAATACTTATGCTATCTCGAGAGAAGCCTCTAGTGAAACCTATGGCCCCTGGGCCTATATGTTATCATATTTGCTTTCAATCTACTTTTATTTGCATCTTTACTTTTTGCATCTATATTATAAAATACCAAAAATATATTATTATCTCTCTATTAGATCTCACTTTCGCAAGAGGCCGTGAAGTGATTGACAACCCCTTTATCGCGTTGGTTGCGAGTTCTCAGTTTGTTTGTGTAGGTGCGTGGGACTTTTGAGGAGCCTCCTACTGGATTGATACCTTGGTTCTCAAAACTGAGTGAAATGCTTACGCTACACTTACTGCATCACCCTCTCCTCTTCGGGGAAAACCAACACAAGCTCAAGACGTAGCAAGAAGGATTTCTGGCGCTGTTGCCGGGGAGGTCTTCGCTCAAGTCAAGACATACCAAGTACCCATCACAAACCCATCTCCCTCGCATTTACATTATTTGCCTCTCATTTTCCTCTCCCCCACTTCACGCTTGCCATTTTATTCACCCTCTCTTTTCCAATCTCCTCTCTTTTCGCTTGCCCTTTCGTTTGCTTGTTTGGTTGGAGTAGATGCTTATTTATTGCTAAAAAGAGAACCTAAGATCTATGAATCCTCATCCGCTTGCTAATCTTTTTAAGAGATCCAATTATGACGAACACATTGCTAGTGAATTTTGTGCACTAGATTATCTTTATGAAGATTTGCTTGAAATTTGTGAATCTGAAAATTACGATGAAGAAATTTATGAAGAGATTCATGATAACTCCTTGAATAAATAGCATGATTGCAATGATTTTCCTATAAATTCTCTTGATGTCAATTGTGCTAATAATATGCAAAACCCTAAACTTGGGGATGCTAGTTTTTCTATGTCTACAACTTGTTTCATTGATCATGATTTGGGTGATTCTTCTTATAACCTTGAGAATTTATTTAAGCCCCATGATGAATATGAGATTGATAATAGTATTTGCAATAATGTTGAAAGTGGGTCTGGAAGAGTGTCAAGTTTAGATCCCACATATTTGGAGTATGTTCAATCTTATGATATTTTTGATAAAAGTGGGTTCGGAAAGGTCATGACTTTAGTTAATGTTAATTCCACTATCTTGGAAGAGTGTCAACTTTGCATGCATGTGGATCATGTTTAGAATATGTTTTGTGATAGCTATTTTGTTGAATTTGCCTATGATCCTACATGCAATTATTATGAGAGAGGAAAATATGGTCGTATAAATTTTTATCTTACTAAATTACCTCTCGTCATGTTGAGATTGCTATCGTCTCTTTCTTCTTCCTTGCATATGCTAGTTTTTGCTTTCCTTGCAAATTTGTTTGTTTGTAATATGCCTATGCATAGGAAGTATGTTAGACTTAGATGTGTTTGTTACATGTTTCATGATGCTCTCTTTGCACTTCGATTCTTGTCTTTCATGTGAGCATCATTAAAATTATCAATGCCTAGCTAAAAAAGGCTTTAAAGAAAAGCGCTTGTTGGGAGACAACCCAATATTTTTCCTTGCTGTTATCTAATAAACCTTGCATCTACTCTCTGTTTAGATGTGTTTTTATCTTTTAATTAGTGTTTGTGCCAAGTAGAACCTATAGGATAACCTACGATGATAGTTGATTTGATTCTGCTGAAAAACAGAAACTTTGCGTGCACAAATATAATTTTGTTAAATCACAGGAACGTTCTTTTGTGTTGATTCTTTTTGATGACGTTCAATAGACAAATTTTCCAGGACTTCCTATTTTTGGTAGGATTTTTAGAGTTCCAGAAGTTTGCGTTAGTTACAGATTGCTACAGACTGTTCTGTTTTTGACAGATTCTGTTTTTCATGTGTTGTTTGCTTATTTCAATGCATGTATGGCTAGTAATTCAGTCTATGAACCATAAGAAGTTGGAATACAGTAGGTTTAACACCAAAATAAATAAATAATGAGTTCATTGCAGTACCTTATGTGGTGGTTTTGTTTTCTTTCACTAACGGAGCTTATAAGATTTCCTGTTGAGTTTTGTGTTGTGAAGTTTTCAAGTTTTGGGTAAAGCTTTTATGGACTATGGAGTAAAGGGTGGCAAGAGCCTAAGCTTGGGGATGCCCATGGCACCCCAAGATATTCAAGAATAGCCAAAAGCCTAAGCTTGGGGATGCCCCGGGAAGGCATCCCCTCTTTCGTCTTCGTTCATTGGTAACTTTACTTGGAGCTATATTTTTATTCGCCACATGATATGTGTTTTTCTTGGAGCGTCGTGTATTATATTAGTCTTTGCTTGTTAGTTTACCACAATCATCCTTGATGTACACACCTTTTGGGAGAATCCTATTTGATTAGAATTTGC
The DNA here is from genome assembly GCA_963921465.1 of Triticum timopheevii. Taxonomy (NCBI): domain Eukaryota; kingdom Viridiplantae; phylum Streptophyta; class Magnoliopsida; order Poales; family Poaceae; genus Triticum; species Triticum timopheevii. The sequence continues at coordinate 558,312,126 of OY997264.1, read as the reverse complement.
TAGAATACTCTATGTGCTTCACTTATATCTTTTGAGCTTGATAGTTTTTGCTCTAGTGCTTCACTTATATCTTTTAGAGCACGGTGGTGTATTAATTTTGAAGAAACTGCTAGTCTCTCATGCTTCAATTATATTATTTTGAGAGTCTTTTAGAACAGCATGGTATTTTCTATTGTCACAAAGTTGGTCCTAGAATGATGAGCATCCAAGTTGGGTATAATAAAAACTATCATAGGAAGTGAATTGGATGCTATGATCAACTTGATACTTGATAATTGTTTTGAGATATGGAGGTAGTGATATTAAAGTTGTGCTAGTTGGGTGATTATGAATTCAAAGAATGCTTGTGTTGAAGTTTGTGATTCCCGTAGCATGCACGTATGGTGAACCGCTTTGTGATGAAGTTGGAGCACAATTTTATTTATTGATTGTCTTCCTTATGAGTGGCGGTCGGGGACGAGCGATGGTATTTTCCTACCAATCTATCCCCCTAGGAGCATGCGCGTAGTGCTTTGGTTTTTGATGACTTCTAAATTTTTGCAATAAGTATATGAGTTCTTTTGATTAATGTTGAGTCCATGGATTATACGCACCCTTTCACCCTTCCACCATTGCTAGCCTCTCTTGTGCCGCGCAATTTTTGCCGGTACCATACACCCACCGTACTCCTTCCTCAAAACAGCCACCATACCTACCTATTATGGCATTTCCATAGCCATTCCGAGATATATTTCCATGCAACTTTCCACCGTTCCGTTCATATGACACGCATTACTTTTGTCATATTGCTTTTTGCATGACCATGTAGTTGACATCGTATTTGTGGCAAGGCCACCTTCATAATTTTCATACATGTCGCTCTTGATTCATTGCATATCCCGGTACACCGCCGGAGGCATTCATATAGAGTCATATTTTGTTCTAGCTTTGAGTTGTAAATCCATAAAAGTGTGATGATATTCATTATTAGAGCATTGTCCTAGTGAGGAAAGGATGATGAAGGCTATGATTCCCCCACAAGTCGGGATGAGACTTCGGACTTTACAAAAGAAAAAAAGAAAAAAAAAAGAGAAAGGCCAAAAAGAAAAAAAAAAGGCCAAAGAAAAAAAGGAAAAAAAGAAAAAATAAAATGAGAGAAAAAGAGAGAAGGGACAATGCTACTATCTCTTTTTCCACACTTGTGCTTCAAAATAGCACCATGATCTTCATGATAGAGAGTCTAATATGTTGTCACTTTCATATACTAGTGGGAATTTTTCATTATAGAACTTGGCTTGTATATTCCAATGATGGGCTTCCTCAAAATTGCCCTAGGTCTTCTTGAGCAAGCGAGTTGGATGCACACCCACTTAGTTTCTTTTGTTGAGCTTTCATATATTTAAAGCTCTAGTGCATCCGTTGCATGGCAATCCCTACTCACTTTCATTGATATCTATTAATGGGCATCTCCATAGCCCGTTTATACGCCTAGTTGATGTCTTCTCCTTTTTGTCTTCTCCACAACCACCATTCCATTCCACATATAGTGCTATTTCCATGTCTCACGCTCATGTATTGCGTGAAAGTTGAAAAAGTTTGAGATTATTAAAGTATGAAACAATTGCTTGGCTTGTCATCAGGGTTGTACATGATTAAATACTTTGTGTGATGAAGATAGAGCAACAGCCAGACTATATGATTTTGTAGGGATAACTTTCTTTAGCCATGTTATTTTGAGAAGACATGATTACTTTGATTAGTATGCTTGAAGTATTACTATTGCTTATGTCAATATGAACTTTTATTTTGTATTCATTTGGATCTGAACATTCATGCCACAATGAAGAAAATTACATTATGAATTATGCTAGGTAGCATTCCACATCAAAAATTCTCTTTTATCATTTACCTATTCGAGGACGAGTATGAATTAAGCTTGGGGATGCTCGATACTTCTCCAACGTATCTATAATTTTTGATTGTTCCATGCTATTATATTACCCCTTTTGGATGTTTATGGGCTTTATTTTACACATTTTTATCATTTTTTGGACTAACCTACTAACCGGAGGCCCAGCCCATATTGTTGTTTTTTGCCTATTTCAGTATTTCGAAGAAAAGGAATATCAAACGGAGTCCAAACGGAATGAAACCTTCGGGAGCGTCATTTTTGGAACAAATCTGATCCGGAGAGCTTGGAGTGCAAGTCAAGAAGCCTCTGAGGGCCCCACGAGATAGGAGGGCGCCCCCCCTATAGGGCGCGCCCCTGTCTCGTGGGCCCCTTGGGCGGCCACCGACGTACTTCTTCCTCCTATATATACCTACGGGCCCCGAAAACATCCAGGAGCACCACGAAACACAATTTCCACCGCTGTAACCTTCTGTATCCACGAGATCCCATCTTGGAGCCTTCACCGGCACTCTGCCAGAGGGGGAATCGACCATGGAGGGCTTCTACATCAACACCATAGCCCTTCCGATGAGTCGTGAGTAGTTTACCACAGACCTACGGGTCCATAGTTATTAGCTAGATGGCTTCTTCTCTCTTTTTCGATCTCAATACAATGTTCTCCCCCTCTCTTGTGGAGATCTATTCGATGTAATCTCTTTTTGCGGTGTGTTTGTCGAGATCCGATGAATTGTTGGATTATGATCAAGTTTATCTATGAATAATATTGGAATCTTCTCTGAATTCTTTTATGTATGATTGAGTTGTCTTTGCAAGTCTCTTCGAATTATCAGTTTGGTTTGGCCTACTAGATTGATCTTTCTTGCCATGGGAGAAGTGCTTAGCTTTGGGTTCAATCTTGCGGTGTTCTTACCCAGTGACAGAAAGGGTTGCAAGACACGTATTGTATTGTTGCCATCGAGGATAACAAGACGGGGTTTATATCATATTGCATGTGTTTATCCCTCTACATCATGTCATCTTGCTTAAAGCGTCACTCTGTTCTTATGAACTTAATACTCTAGATGCAGGCAGGAGTCGGTCGATGTGTGGAGTAATAGTAGTAGATGCAGGCAGGAGTCGGTCTACTTGTTATGGACGTGATGCCTATATACATGATGATGCCTAGATAATCTCACAACTATGCACTTTTCTATCAATTGCTCGACAGTAATTTGTTCACCCACCGTAATACTTATGCTATCTCGAGAGAAGCCTCCAGTGAAACCTATGGCCCCCAGGCCTATCTATTATCATATTTGCTTTCAATCTACTTTTATTTGCATCTTTACTTTTTGCATCTATATTATAAAATACCAAAAATATATTATTCTCTCTCTATTAGATCTCACTTTCGCAAGAGGCCGTGAAGGGATTGACAACCCCTTTATCGCGTTGGTTGCGAGTTCTCAGTTTGTTTGTGTAGGTGCGTGGGACTTTTGAGGAGCCTCCTACTAGATTGATACCTTGGTTCTCAAAACTGAGGGAAATACTTACGCTACACTTGCTGCATCACCCTCTCCTCTTCGGGGAAAACCAACACAAGCTCAAGACGTAGCAAGCCTCTCTGCCATCAAGGTACTTGCCAACCATGATCTCCTGGTTAATTGGATAATTGAGTCCGAGAAACAGAGAGTGTGAACCAAGGTTGTTTACTCGCCTCCAACTAAAAAATCCCGAAGGCCCCAACAAGTTGGTATCCTGCTCATAGACGTAACATCCACTGTCCGGATACTCACGTATTTCACGGTGCTTGTATACAGTGGGGTTTTTGCAATATAACTTTTCCGGCTCATGTGTCCGAATGATCACCAGTCTTTTGCCGTCGTCTGATCGAGCAAGGAACCAATTGTGCTTCCCTGTTTTTGGTAAAGGTGGTGTGATTACAAAGGGCAGTAACTGTAGGTACACTGCATCATATCAAAAAGGATAGGCATTGTTAATGTAAGATCAGCATTGTTCAGAGTATGAGTAGGATAATGCAAGAAAGAACATTGGTATGCCCCTGTTGGAACTGGGAGGAAAATACAGGGAAATGTATACTGGGTTCAAAAATATAGAAGTGCCATGCATGCTTATACTTATGTTATCTCACAATCAATTCTTCACAGGAAACTACCATGTCATGCATGTTATGTAATCATGTTCTGTCCTCACAAACAAATTCTTCAAGGTAACTAACAGACCATGCATTGTTATATACTCATGTTCTGTGGGAATTTTTTTTGTGAGGATATTATTCTAGCCATTGATTGCTGAAGGGCGAATATAGGTATGTACACATGGTAAGCATTACATGATTTCACTACTTTCAAATATAGAGTTCTCCATATGCACATTTACTTCCCTAATGTATGGTTAGATGAAACCAACAGTGTGGTGCATGTTTCTACATCATGAAAATGAGGAAACTAACATGGCCATTGATACACACTCATATTTAGTAGTAGTATATAGATTACTATAAAATAAGGAGAATATCCATATATTCCTAACCGTTTGATTATTCAGGGGTACAAATTGGCTGTAATGACATGGTCATAATCGCATGAATTAACTCATTCCAAATATAGCTGATTTATGGTGTCTCTAATACATTGCCATAGTTCTACTTAAATTCTTCTCAAACAGGGATATGCCAATCATCACAAAAAGTTCAAACAGTGTCATGGCGTCATCATTAACATGAGATGGAAACAACTTACACGCGCCGTCCCAGCAATACGTGGTGCCATCTGCTTTGTCGATCGCGTAGATGATGCCATTGTGTTCAATAGCATCATAGAAGTATGTATCATCTTTAACGATGATCCACTGCGAGCTGAGTTGTTTCCACCAAAAGAAGGCACCGGCGTAAAGATAGGCAAGTTCACGGTCGAATAAGGCAATTATCTTGAAGTCTGCGTAATTCGCATATCGTGTGGGCACTTGGCAGATTACAATCTTCTGCAAAACAAGGTCCGTCCAACTGACGTGGTAATCTAGATGACTTGGACCGCGATGGTAAAACTCTATATAATCCAACGGAGGAAGGATAATCTCATGGGAGGTCTGGAAGTTCATGAGCACCAACTTTTTACCGTCTTCTCTGAAGGCAGCCATCCAGTGGGAGTTCATGATGACCCAGTACATACCTGCCAATAAGTTTCGGGCGATGGTGATCGGATCGAAGTCGAGGGAAATGATGTACGGCGACCCACTACATACCTGCAAAGAAGTTTCGGCTAATGGAGATCGGATTGAAGTCTAGGGGCATCATGTACGCCTCTGTATCATGGTGAGTCAATCTCGCAAGACCAGATAGCAGCAAGCAGGGTGTCTTGAAAAGCTTAGGCATCACTTTGACGATGGCCATGTGCATGTCCCTCGAGCATGCAGCCAGCCGCAAGGCGCTCAACATATCCATACACGAACAACAGAGGTCGAGGATGTCACTGGGGAGATTGCTCCAATCGCGGATCATATGGATGCTGCACGGTTCGCGTTCAGCCATGGTGGAGTTTGGAAGGTGGGGAGTTTTGGGGGCTTGATTTACAGGGGAGAAGGCTGTCGGTGCTGGAGTGGCTAGCGAGGGAATAGTGGTACTGGGGGAGGCGAGCGAGGCAACGGTACACGGGGGCACAATGATATGGAGACGGAGATGGATATGGAGATGGAGTGGTGCTATGGGAGGGGAGAGGGAGACGAGGCGAGGCATGCTAATGTACTGTACAGCGGCGGTGATAGATTGCACAGTGCACAGGGTGAGACTGACTTTGGTAACCCGAACACGCCGCCTAGACTAGTGTCAAGAGCAAGGTGTTGTCACTTCAGTGTGAGGACCGAATGAATAGTATTTTGACCATCAAGTGTACCACAGTTGTACTACTGCTACTACTACTACTACTACTAGTAGTAGTAGTAGTAGTAGGAACATGAGTACTCCAGTACTGTATAGCGGAAATAGGTCTCCCGTGCTAGCATGCCTGTTCACTTCATCCTCCATGTATCATCCATATTGCGAGCAGAACCAAATTCTCGTGCATGCGGAAGCGCAAAGATGGGCCTTTTCTTTTTTGATGAGGATAACCGTGTATTCCTTAACCGAAGAATGTTGTGTCTCCCATGCACGCGCCAATATCCATCTGAACCAGCTACGACACATTTTTTTATCTGTTTGCATAGGTCCCACCTATCAGGAGGGATGGGCACGTACACGAATAGGTACAACTCCTCAGTCTACCCGCATAGCCTTTTCATTTAGTCTACCTAGCCGTCTAATCAACTGCTTGCATGCCACTTCTCCCATTTACTTCTCCATTGGGAACCGATTTTCCTCGGCTTCTTCACCTCCCCTTCATCTTCATTTGCATCCAAACCCCACTATGTTCACATTGTTTTAACCTCTTTAAACAATCATCTACTACTTCAGTTAGAGTAGCCATCTAATCCTAATTTTCCAAACCATAGCCCTCCGTTCCAGCGGTTCCAAATGGCGAAAGAGATCAAGATACAGGTTTTTAGCGTCCAACATGTCCTCGTCGAAGGCTCGTCGAGCATAGTTGCCACCATGACCGTCCACCCAAGGGTTGTTCGGAAGTGGATCAACAATGTATCCAACTCCCTCGAAAAGGTAGAGAAAAGGGTCATCGGTCTCGACGCAGAGTACACGGAACGTGCCATTGGGAAGATCCAACGTGTCGCTGTCCTTCAGCTGTTCCTCGAACATGATGTTTTGGTGTACCACATCATACAACACCCTCCATACTAGGTGAGCTTCATGATTTCTTGTCTCGGGAGGACATATACTTCCGTGGGGCAGCCATCGAAGGGGACAAACAGAAGCTGGAGCCGTACAACCTTGATTTGAAAAGCATCGCTGACCTACAAACTAGAATCAAAATTCCTGTAGAAGATTGTGATAAACAGACACCATCCCTATCCGACGTAGCAAATTTTGTGCTCGTTACAAATCTTCAGAAGGGTGACGAGACGGTTGCATTAAGGTCATCTAGATGGGAGAATTATCCCTTGACGTACGAGCGGACAAAATATGCTGCCCTCAATGCCCGTGTGAGTTTCAAGATAGCTGCAAGGTCCAAAGAGCTTGTTGCGAAGCCGTCTCCCGCAGAAAATGAGAACAACAACAACAACAAGAAGAAGAAGAATAAGAAGAAGAAGAAGAATAAGAATAAGAATAAGAAGAAGATAAGGCTGCACCAACAGCAGGGCATTATGGATGGATGAACTATTTCCTCTCTTGTAAAAAAATTATTCCCTCTTGATGTATATTGATATAGATGGACTATTTCGATGGTGTGCATGTCTTTGGAACAAGTAGTAGCGTGGGTCCGCTTGACTATAAGGAACTATTTATCCGCCTAGCTTTCTCTACTACTCCTTCCAGTGATCTGTATGCAATGCATGTGTCCGTAGACATGACAGCTTGTCCATGGAAGTTCAACTACGACGACCATCATGTTTCATCCACTGCCACTCGCGATTCCCATGACGCCGCTCCAACCCATGGCACCACGTCCCCCGACATGCGCCTCACCCCTCCCGGCCGCACCGCCCCTCTGCCTTTCTGTGCATGACATGTGGGCCACCTTAAATGCGGCGAGCATCAAGTTTCTACCATAGCCACATGCAATTCCCACGATGCCGCACGAACCCATGACACCACACGTCCCCCGACCTGCGGCTCACCCTTCTCGGCCCCACTGCCCCTCTGCCTTTGGGAGCATTACATGTGGACCAGCCACCTATCAGGTCCACATGTTATTGACTCAAAGGCAGGTGTAGTAAGGCGCTGAAGCTCATCCCCGAGGGCCCTGAGAGGGAAATGTAACTCCTGCACCAGGCTGGTGCTACCGCTGCACGAAGTCATGCCAAACTCGAGATTTGTTTCTTTTATACATGCACGCAATGATTTAATGCACATTGTAATCTCAACATGTGATGGGGAGCTCTAAATTTGAATTTGAAACTTAAAAAATGAAAAGATTCAAAACAAATAAACTGGGAGAGAGGGAGTATATCGTAGGATGTGTCCCATACGAAACAAGTCCCCTGGGTTGTCACCGTGAAGATGCGGTTAGAAAGGAGCACAACGTCTTCGTACTCGTATGGCAAAAAATCGGCCGCAGACAGCATGGTCCACCTTTGACCGCCATGTGCAAGGTTCGTGCTATCTAATTCAATCTCACCGTGGTTCCATCGTACCAATTCATGCGGTGGCCCATTGCATGGCTGATCCCAAAGTTGGACAAAGTTTCTATGGGAACGGTGTCACCGTTGTAAATGTTGTGCAAATTGATGTTGGTACCCTCCCGTACATATGCAAGCCAATCTCCACTCACACCAAGCCTAACCTGTGAAACAGTGGGCAGGGGGAGAATTAGGAAATGGACACGGAAGTAGTCTTTAGAATGCATTTACTATGTGATCAAACTCATCTCACCAGCTCATCGGAGGAAATTCGAGTGCCCCTCAACGTCGGCATCTCAAGTGGTGTCAAGTTGCAACTACGGCCAGGCCGCGCTGGAGAGACCCCCAAGGAAACATCCTCGTGCGTTCCACAGAAATCAAGATGCATTTGTATGAGTAGTTTATCTTGTGAGAGAAAAGGATGAATGAGGGAAGGCCTCTAGAGATAGATATAGACACTACTACTACCAATGTGCTGGCCCGTGCGTTGCAATGGATCCAAATTAGTAGAATAATACTTGTTCACGTGCTTGAAATATAAACACTCTAATTTTGATATACATGTGTCAGCAGACATGAGAGCTTGTCCATGGAAGTTGAACCACGGCGACCATCATGTTTCTTGTTTCTACCACTGCCACATCCACACGCGATTCCCACGACGCCGCTCCAACCCTACATGTAAGCACGACGTCCCCCAACGTGGACATGGATCCTCTGACGTGGCTATCACTGCCTTACCCTGCCTTTCCTTCGCTGACAGGTGGGATCCACACTTGGGGGTCCCACATGTTAGTGATAGAATGGTAGGATTGTTCACGTTAGGGGATCCTCATCCCCCCGACATGCGCCTCATCCCTCTCGGCCCCAACGCTCCTCTGCCTTTGTGTGCATGACATGCGGGCCAGCTGAACTGCGGCGACCATCAACTTTCTACCACAGCCACACCCGATTGGACGCGGTTTGCCTACCCTGCTATTGTGCTCCGATCCGTACTCCTGCACCATCGAATTTTCATCCAGCAGCTGTGACACATTTCTTCCCGGGCATCAATCCTCAGCTGGAGTACTTTGTACTATAGGTAGTACCCGCCGGTGTGGCTATCTACGCCTCATAACGCCCCGATGCCCAGCTGTGGCATCCTCGCCACAGCCACGACACCATCGGCCGGCTCATCTCGAACGAGTGAGTTGCGAACCACACCACCACCATGAGAATGACATGTGGGCCAGCCGCATTTAAGATCCGCATGTCATTGACTCATAGGCCGGGCACTAAGCCACTGAAGTTCGGTCCCGTGGGCCCCGAGAGGGAAATGTAACTCCTCCTGCAGGCCTTGTGGTGCTCCCGCAGTACGAGCTCGTGCCAAACCCGGAATTTGTTTCTTACTACTACCAACTACTAGTAAGTTACACGTGCATTGCACGCATGAGATTCTTGTGGTTTGTGCATTATGCTTCTACATGTGGAGTCTTCTAGATTCTACATGTGGCAAAATCTGGTGGAATGTAGATGATATCCAACGGCTAGTAGTGCTCGTATTTTCCATCTTTGTACCGTCGGATTGGCTTCATCCAACGACCAACTTTCAAAGTTATTCACACACTATATAGGGGTATAGATGTTTGGTTTGCAGCCTAAGGTTTCCATGCCTAAGCTTAGGCGTGCCACAAGTGTGTTTGGTTGCATTCTCATCTCAGCATAGTTGTTCCCTCTTCATGCATGCTCAACTCAACACCCCACTTCATGTATGCTCTCTTCATGCATGCTTCTAGTGTATTTGTGCTAAGATAGTGTGGACCCATGCACCCTCCATACACTCTACCAAACACCCAAAAGTGGGTCGACAGGGGAACTATTGGGATCATTCACCCTTCATACACCCTACCAAACACACCAGGCATGTGTTTGGTTCATTGCTACACTTGTGGCTTGCCACACTTTTCTAGCTACATGGTCCACATGTCATAGACTCAACTTCTTGCCAAATCTTGCCACACTTGTGGTGGACATTTGGTTAGCCACATTTTTCGTGGCAGACACACTTTGCCTAAGCTTAGTTGTGGCAAAGTTAGTCATGAATGAAGTTCAACCATGGAGTCTTCTAGATTCTACATGTGGCGGAATCTGGTGGAATGTAGATGATATCCAATGGCCAGTTGTGCTCGGATTTGCCATCTTTGTACCGTCGGATTGGCTTCATCCAATGACCAACTTTCAAATTTATTCACACACTATATAAGGGGTATATATATAGATGTGCCGGCCCGTTGCAATGGATCCAAAGTATATCTATTTAGTGGAGTGCACTCTAAACACATTATCTATTTATTTTTCTCTAACCTTTCGTAGCCATGCAACCAAGCCACCTAAGCTTCATGGGTGCCCCCCACATCATATTATTCATACTACGTTGACTGAAAAAAGATAAATCACCCAAAACAAGATCTTCCCTTTTTTATTCCTACGATGCTGTGCCGTGCAGGTACCTACTAGTTGTATAGTGGTAGTACTAGTTGCATAGTACAAACTTGGTACTAGTAGGAGTAGAGTAGTACGGAATGCTCCTACTCTATCAATGAGCCCCATCTGACACCAAATTTCTTGGCTTCCGTGCTACAGCTAGATCTTCCCCTCGTTTATGTTTTCCAACCCGGCGGCGGGCGGGGTGCGGTTTGCCAATAGTCGGTTTGCTCAACGGCGGTCCCACATGAAAGTGAAAATGCTAGGAAACACGCCTTCTCTAAGCTATGTGTCGTGCCGGACGGGCTGTGGAGTACTCCCAATTCCAGGGCATGTGTGTGGGGGGGAGTGTGACGCGAACGCGGCATGCCTTTTCCTTTTACTAGCAATGTGTCACGTGAGTTGCGACAAATCCAAAGTAGTAGAATAGTAGTACTTGTTCACAAACTTGAAAGAAATCACTCTTGTTTTTGATATACTCCTAATATATTACTCCCTCCGTTCCTAAATATTTGTCTTTTTAGAGATTTCAAATGGACTATCACATACGGATTATACAGACATATTTTGAAGTGTAGATTCACTCATTTTGCTCCGTGTGTAGTCACTTATTGAAATCTTTAGAAAGACAAATATTTAGGAACGGAGGGAGTACTTTTCCCTCAAAATATATTTCTCAGGCTGTTTTGATGAGGTGAGGGAGGGATGTGGTTGCTTTCAAGATAATAAGGGGTTTTCTGCAAATTGGAGCAGAGAAGTGGGCTATTGTTGCAAAAATGCCACAACTTACCTCACCGCTGTTAGATGCAGATCTAACGGTCAGAAACAACGGATGGAAGACACACCACCAGCACCAACTGAGTCTTTTATAGGAGTAGGAGTAGAGAAACATGTATAAATTGTAACATTTTGGTTCTGCTCCTTGGCACGATCCATAGATAGAAATAACGATTGGAAACGCTAGGGCGGGGCTATTTCCGCCAGATAAGCAGGGTACGTAGTAGCTAGGTTCGCGCATTGTTGGTTTGGTCACACGCGGTCCAACATGTTCTAGTGTTTCTAGCAAGATGCCCGCGCGTTGCACGAAGTTGATGGAAAAGGTAAGAACAACTTATAAATTGACGAATGGAGTACTAGTTACAGTGATGCATATAATTAAGCAAAGGGATCGCACATGTCGGTATTGACTGGAACGAAATGCAACAGCCCAATAAGAATTAAGGCCACGATGATGATGCGATCGCAGTGGTGGTTACAGAAGGCAAGAAGAAAGATGCATCCATCAACGTACGACCTCCTCCTCCTAAACTTAGTGCACCGGGCCACCGACCGTCGGCTAAGGAGCGGCGGCTTTTGTGGCGAGGTCGAGGTGCTTCTCAGCAAATTCATCCAAGGCTTCCAGCCGGTTGAGGAAGGCCAATGTCGTAGCGTCCTCACTGGCCTTGTAGATACCTATGTACACGATTTTCTCGTACACGTGGATGTGTAGGTCGACGAATTCTTGCAGGGCGAGGCACCTCGTGGCGAGCACGACCTCCAGGTGGACATTCTTCGTGGTGTCGGCGGGCAGTTGCAGGGCCACCAGTGCTTGAAAGAGGTTCCGGCCATGGAGGCCGATCAGGGTGGCAGACAATGAGGAGCTCGGGCGCGCGGGCTGGAGGAGTATGGCGATGTCGTCCGTGAGCTTCTTGAGGACGGTGAACTTGTTGGTGTTGGAAACAATCATCTGGTCCAAATGAGAGTCGTAGTTGGCATCAACGGCGGCCATCCACTAGCCGGTCTCCAACACCGTCTGGAGACGATTCTCGGCGCCATGCCGCAGGCCGACATCGTGGACCATCTGGAACAGCCGCTGGCCGCTCGCGCATATCACCTCCATGGGTCTGGAGTGAGCTCTTTTGCGCTTAGTGTAGGTGCTTAGGCAAATGCTTAGGTGCATACGATGTGGTAGATGCATTGGAATGGAGGGGCGCCTTTATATGAGGGCAAACTGCATTGCATTCACATCGTGCAGCCTCTTTTCCCGGTTCTCCTTCCATTACTTCCCTCATGCATTAATTGAAGGAGGATGCATTGGCCGCTCAACATTTTGGGAACCGCTACTCCATACCTCGTCTGCATTAAAGCCATATTGGGAACCGTGCCACCCGCTGTGAAATCGAATAGTACTGCACCGCTCGCTACACGCCCGGCTGAACACGCCTCCTTGCCTCCATTAAACCCGCATGCAAACCGAGAAACCTACTCCGGCCACACGTCCGTTCATGAGCGGGCCGGAATTAAATGCAACACCGGCCGAGCTCCTCCCGTCCGCCCTCAGTTTAAATGAGGCCAGACGCCGACCAATCTACTACCGTCCACCCTCTATTTACACGAGGCCAGCCAGACAGCGGTCAAGAATCGCACCCCTCTGCCGCCCCCCATCTCCTCCTTCACCATTTTCTCCACTCATCCAATGGCTTCCGAGGAGCCGTTCTCCGGCATATTACCAGGCTGGGTGGCCCGCCGAGCCCTCCGGATACGGGCGAGGCCGCTCGGTGCTTGACCAACCTTGCTTAGCCCGACGGAGCCAGTTGCCGCCCCAAGCAGGCGCGTGGTTCAGCAACTCGCCGCTCTAGTTTAGCTCGATGAGGAGTGGCGAGTTGCTCCACGCCGGCATGGCAGCGAGCACACCGGTATGGGCGTTGTCGCTGCCGTGTCGTACCGCGCCACCAGTGTCTGCGGTGCCGCGCCTGCCGTGTCTGTGGGCGCGCCTCCCGTGCCTGCGGCAGCACCATGCAGGCAGAGACAGAAGCCGGTGCATGGAGAGCGACGAGTCGGTGGCCAGCTTCTCCATGTCCGCCGCCATCATCGAGGAGAATTAGAACACGAGAGGCCGCCACCACTTGGGTCCCATGAAGGCCACCGCCGAGGCGACGACTGCGCATTCAGGTTGTTTCTTTGTTGCTTCGTCTCTTCCGAGGACCTTCATCGACCCCGCAAGTGTCTGCCGGACATGAGGAAGACAAAGGGATCTGCGGGCGGCCATTTAGATTATGTACTCCCTCTCCAACTGGCGGGAAATATTTGTTCTAAGAATGGATAAATTGTATGTATCTATAACTAAAATAAGTCTAGATAGATCCATTTCTAGGACAAGTATTTCCGGATGGAGGGAGTATCAATTATACCAAGAGAGCCGGATTGGCACCGCTTAGTTCATGTAAATGTAATGAAATCCATCATGTTTATATGAAGATCCGGCTTTTTTATACGAAATCCTTCACGCTTATATGAAATCAGTCCGTGTTTGCACGAATTTCATCTGGTTGGTTAGAGTTGTGAAAATGTGTGCCGCTGGCGTTTGATGTCGTCCTCTGCGGAAGGAAACGGGAGGAAATTTGCCGGCTGCCGTTGGAGATGCTCTTATGCTGGAAATAATAGAGTGACATCTAATCCATTTGAGTTAATTGCGTGTATGATTGTCCCTCTATAAAAAAGTTAATTGCATGTACATTGTACACGTGACTTGCAAGGTGGCTACAGCTTCGTACAGAAAGTTAAAAAGAAACAAGTCCATCCTTAATCTTGTATTCTAAGTACTCTGTGGGTTCCACTGTTAGTACAGTAGGGAAAAAAGTATAGTAAATAAGTAATATATAATATAAAAATCTAAAGTTAAAGACATAATTCGAACTCATGTCATTGCGTTGCGAGCATCCGGCGCTAACCAGTCCAGCACATTTTTGTTGTAGACCATGCTGGAGATATATCTCCATGTCTACTCTTATACTCCGTCCGTTCCTAAATATTTGTCTTTTTAAGATTTCAAATGGACTACTACATACGGATGTGTATGTAGACATATTTTAGAGTGTAGATTCCCTCATTTTGCTCCATATGCAGTCACTTGTTGAAATCTCTAAAAAGACAAATATTTAGGAATGAAAGGAGTAGAAAATAGAGTTGGTGATGATGGTGTGCGTGCCATCCTGCAATATATGCCGTCGGATTTATATCTAATGGATAGGAAGGAAACTATGGCAATTTTGCAAAAATATACCCACACCCCTCTCCACATTCGCAAACATGGCCTTCCTTCGTTCATCCTTTTCTCTCACAAGATAAACTACTCATACAAATGCATCTTGATGTTCCGTGCAATGCACGGGCATCTAGCTAGTTTCTTTTAAAATAGTTTCTGCGATAATTGGGTTGAAGTGATATATTTTATGTCTGCCCAGAATGATTTCAGATTCACTAGTAGTAACAAAGAAAAGGTTGCCTTGTTAATTAACAAAAAACAGGGTGAAAACTATCACATGAGGCCGATAAAAACAAGGCACACTAGATTTAGCGTCATCGTCACTATAGCTGTGTGCGCGCAAGAAGTCTACATATCGAGGGGGCTACTGAGCGAGGCACAAAGACACAATGTTCGAGAGAGAAACCAATTGACAGATTATGATCAGATCGAGTTGTCACCCTTCTACTGTCATGGTTTGGGTGGGGGGGGGGGGGGAGGGAGAGAAAGACGTATCGAGAGTGTGCGCTGTAGGCACAGAGGCACAACTAGCGAGTGTGTGTATGTGTGTGTGTGTGTGTTTGAAAGCGGAGTAGATAGATTACTATCAAGATCGAGGTGCCACCCTACTCCTTCGGTGTTGGGTAGTGTGTGTGCATGTGTGTGCGTGTTTGAGAGAGAAGCCAGTCGATAGGTTAGTATCAAGATCGAGGTGTCACCCTACTCCTTCGGTGTTGGGAAGTGTGTGTGTGTGGCTGTGTGGGTGTGGGTGTGGGTGTCGGGGGGGGGAGGGGCAGTGACACTTACATATCTCTACTCTTATAAAAAATAGAGTTGGTGATGATGGTGTTCCTGCCATCCTGCAATATAGGCCATCCGATTTATATCCAACAGATAGGAAGGAAACTGTGGTAATTTTGCAAAAAGATACCCACACCCCTCTCCGCATTTGCAAATAAGGCATTCCCTTGTTCATACTTTTCTCCCACAAGATAAACTACTCATACAAATGCATCTTGATGTTCCGTGCAACGCATGGGCATCTTGCTAGTAGGGAGAAGGAGTTTGTGTGACACATATCTAGCTATATTAAGGGATAGGTAGATAGCATTTGTGCGAGGCATACTTAAAGCATAACGAAGATAAACAAAACGGTGTGCATGCGAGTGCCGGGAAAAATGAAGCGAGAAACAATGTGTGTGTGTGCGCGCGCGTGCGTGTGTGTGTGTGTGTGTGTGAGAGAGAGAGAGAGAGAGAGAGAGATATCTCAAAACAAAAGGTGCTCTGCTGGAATCCCATTGTATGTATTCATATGGTTCCGGAACTCGAGTTAACCTTAGGCATATGTGTGAGAGACATTATTATACTTTGAGACATTAGTGGCTGTGGGTGGGCGGAATTAAAGGGGTGGGCGTGTTCGACAGAGTGAGCATGTGTGTTTCTGTGTGAGAGACTTGTAGGACGGGGTAGAAAGACGAATTCTAACCTTGACGGAGGGAGAGAAATACACGAAGTGCGCGTGTGTGATTCCGATGCCCACAAGGAAATGAGATATGTATCTGTGTGAGAGAGATTGCACAATTCATTCACGTATCACTATCTAGCGATCATGGACGTGCATCGCTTGAACATAAATCAATATCTACTTCGTATCGTTGCCAAAGGTACAATATCGATTCAATGCTATAAAGATTGGACACTCACGTATCACATTTTTTCTATTTAAATAAACCTTTTCAGTTGTGCATGCCAAAGTTACAGTGATGTTTCTTCAAACAACTAATGTAGCTATCATGTACATGCACCATTGTTATTCTTGCATTAAAAATCATTAGTCTTGGATGATTTAAGGTTCTATTATGAAGTAATATATGTAATATTCATATATGAATTCAACGGGTACGCAATTTATGAAATTGAGGCTATGTAATGATATGAGGTAACACTTTTAAGTAGCGGACTACAATATCCATTTCTTTTTGTGCGCCTCTACACTAACACGTCAATGCATTATGTTTAAAGTAAATAACCAATTGCACTAAATAATCTATTTACACGAGAAATACAAAGGCTGAGTGTTTGATCCCTTTTTTTGTGAACGCGCCACTACACCCGTACGATTGGCCGCGCCCGTGTGAACGTCCAAGTTATCGGCGCATCATCCCGGGTTATTGTCTTTTTTTCTGGGGTGGACTTCACACCAGTTATTAACTGCTAACGCGTGCCCCGTGTACACAGTCTCGCATGACCTTCCCGCTAGCACGGCCCAAAATCAGTTGAAACTGGATACGAAGATCCCGCGGGCGGCAAAATCTCCCGCCTCCTTCTAAAATTTCCGCCACCTTAGTCTTTAGCATGCGAAATTCCCCTTTTGTCTTTGGTGCATGAAGACCAACAGTTATAATACCGCCCTCATCTACATAATAGGTCGGGGCTGCTTTGGTAACTTCCGGTTCCCCCCACTACACGGCACTCCCATTTCCTCTCCCCCTCCCGCAAAAACGACTAACTCCACATCACCAGATCATCTTACATCACGTCGTTCATACTTCATCGGCCTTTCTCCCCTCCCCTCTTGAAACCCTAGACTGCTCATCCACCGGCGTACCAGAGCCCATTCACTGCCAGCGGTGTCCACCTCGCCGGATATGCTTCTGCGGCCGCATCTACCCCTCCCACCTCCCTAGAAACAAGTAGACTGCTCATCCACCACTTTACCATAGCCCATTCAGTGCCGGCCTTGTCCACAGCGCCGGATCTGCTTCGCCGGTACTCTTGTCAACCGCAGTGCATCTGTAGCGGCTCATTCATACTCCCCACCGGAGATGCTTCATCCATTCCCCCCGGAGCCGCCCCACCGACAGCCCCATCGACGGCCTCTGATCCTCTTCGCCGACACCTTCCTCAACCCTACCGGAGCCGCTTCGCCGACACCATCGTCAACCCCACCGGAGTAGCTTCGCCTATACCATTCTCAACCCTGCCGGGGCCGCTTTGCCAACTCACAAGTCCACGGCCTTAGATCCGCTTCCTCGTACACTCATCCAACCTACCGGAGCAGCTTCTGATGCCCCGTCCACGGCCGCAGATCCGCATCATCGACGCCATCCTTTACCCAACCACCAGAGCAGCTTCACCTACGCCCTTGTCCATGGCCACATATCCGCTTCACCCACACCATAGTCCACCCTACCGGAGCCGCTCCACAAACACCCTACTCGACGGTTCTAGATCTCCTTACCAGACCTCGACAGCCAGCACAGCGTCATCACCCTTTACGTTTCTAACCCGATTCCCACCGTCTGGCAAGATGCCAAGCACCCGCCACGACCTAGGTACTTGTCACCTTTAAACCCGTCCAGCATCACCTGCCCGATGTACTTCAAATATACTAACAGGTCGCTGTTACCTGTTATGCAGCTGGCAAAAACTACAAGGATGATGTTTCTTCTGGATCTAACAACTTGGCCAACCAAGATCCTGGACCGAGGCATTGCTATGATCTTGTAAGTGCGTCTCTCTCTCTTGTATTGTTCTATGCCTACCAGCATGCTTTGCTAGGATATTCGACCGGTAATCCCTTTGTGCAGACAATGCTTTCTACTACTGGCTGCTAAATTAGATATGTAGATGTCATACATGATACTACCTCGTACCTCCGTTCCTAAATATAAGTCTTTCTAGAGATTCCACTATAGGCTACATACGGAGCAAAATGAATGAATCTACACTCGAAAATGCATCTATATACATCTGTATGTGGTCCATACTGGAATCTCTACAAAGACATATATTGAGGAATAGAGGCAGTACATTACACAAAATCATAGGTGGCATGTAGGAATTCTAGTGCACTACATTAGCCTCCCTTAGAGTGCCTGCTAGTCCAGCACACAGAGTCATAGCTAGTTTATGCTATGCAAACAATCATTAATTGGTGGTTTAAATATGCGCAAGGGATATGCAATGTATTATCATGTAGAGATGTCTGAAATTAGCCGTGTTCTTGTAGATAGGGTTACACAATGAGAAAGTACAAGATGTATGTGGCAATTTCATGGAACATCGCAAAAAAAAGGAGATGTAGCGGTGAGCCTATACAGTGTGCTATGGTACGTCACTCCTCCATTGCAATCATCGTGACATGTTATTTGTATGTCAGTTCTATTGGCCAAGTTTCTTAGGGACAATTATTACGAGTTATCCTAAGAAAATAAGCACCTATGAATATAAGCTCCATGTAATAAGCCAACCAGTTCTTTTCATTGCGTTTTCAACATATCTTTGGTATGATCAGTGAAAAGTCTAGATTGCATTATATTTTTTCATTTTGTTGCCCATATGAAAATTAATTTGACTTGCAAACATCACAAATTGAACACAGTGAAATAATTAATATGATAGGAAAACAGACCATCACTATTTGCTCAAAATGCAAATACAAAGATACCATCTACTTGGCACAATCTACTTTGGTCAATGTTTTCCATAGAGATCCCACTGCCTAATTTAAACGAAGAACGCATGACCCGCATTTAAATGAAGAACAATTATTTATTTAAATTCTATGGTCCAAGTGGCTGGTTATTATCATATAGCAGCACCACCTGAAAGCATCATATAGCAGTAGCAGCAGCTCATAGCAACTCATCATATAGAAGCAGCAGTGTGCAATTCATCATATACCAGCAGCAACTCATAGCAATTAATCATATAGCAGCAGCAGGACCAGCTCATAGCAATTCATCATATAGTAGCAGCAGGAGCAACTCATAGCAATTCATCATATAGCAGCCACAGGAGCAGCTCATAGCAATTCATCATATAGCATCAGCAGGAGCAGCTCATAGCAATTCATCATATAACAGCAGTAGGAGCAGCTTATAGCAACTCATCATATAGCAGTAACAACAACTCATAGCAATTCATCATATAGCAGCAGAAGTAGCTCATAGCAATTCATCATATAGCAGCAGCAGCTCATAGCAATTCATCATATAGTAGTAGCAGGAGCAGCTCATAGGAATGCATCATATAGCAGCAGCAGAAGCAGCTCATAGCAATTCATCGTATAGTGGATCAGAATGAAAATTTGGCAAAAAATCATAGGAGATCCTCACCTTGTTGGATGAGCTCATCCTTCAACAGTAGCTCAAGGCCATGGCCTGGGAGCTGGGGAGGGGGAATAAGGTGCCTTCTGTCGCAGTGTGGCATCAGCCGTAGTTGTGCAGCGCCTGCCGAAGTAGTGCGTTGGACGAACCACAGTGGAGCAGCTGCTGGAGACCATGAGAATGAGGGGCGGTGACAGAGGGAGGAGCAGCCAGGGAGATTTTCCCCTACCTGCCGGCCATGTAGCCTAGCTGGACAGAGCATCAACAAGGACCAGGCCAGATGGGACCAGTGGCAACGGCTCGCTGGAGGAACCCTAGTGCTGCAGGCAGGGGATCGAGGTAGAGGGAAAGGGGAGAGGAGATGCAAGTGGGCAGGGCAATGAACACTTATGTGTTTGTTTTTACTTGAGGGTGAGGTGTGACGTGGGCGTCAGCAGTTGCATTTTGAGTGTAATATAGCCAGACAACAGAGTCATTGCACTATTCCCCTTCCCTTCAATTTTTAGTGAGGTTCTACCCGAAACACCACCCTCCAAAGCGAAATTAGTTAAGCCCAAGCCCATAACTTAAAAATGACTTCTTTACATCTTTTATGGCTTATTTTGATAATAAGCCCTGAAAAGGTAGAATAGAACTGTCCCTTAACCTGCAATTCAATTGTGCGTGCAATGGTGAATCACTCCTGCCTGCTATAGTGTACATTTAGGCATCATCATACATGGCATAACCTAATCCACGTGCATTCCATTGTAGAATCTGGAATATGCAATGTTTATGTTAGTTCATACGTTGCACATGATGTTTAAATGCCCCTTAAATCTGGCCAGTCAAGTGATGGTCTTTAAGACTCCTTCTTTGCTTCTTTTCTTGATATGTAAGATTTGCTCACACATCTGTTCAATTGCTTGTTTGCATCAGCCAGCCATACTAGGACTGTTTGCTTTGATTACTTGCTGTTCTTGACTTAACACTCTAACAGAGCTTGTCAACGATTTAAACACTAAGGGGTGCTGTAGTGGGGCCTTTTCTAACTCATAGGTGACGTAAAGGTTTGGCTGTACACTAAAGTAGCCTCTCCAAGAGTACCTGGATATCCAATTGGAAGGTATGCCTAGTTTTTACATAGTGCATACATAGTAAATACTCATTTCATTGTGTGCAAGTGCAAGAGATGCGACATGTTTCATTATGTGGTGTTGTTTTGTTATAATCTCATCCTTTTGTGTTCACAAACTGGAAAGTATGCATATTTATCTTCCAAGGAGACGAGTAACTAGTTTATGTCACATTGCAGAGGGGGTGCAATGAAGATAAGATTGAGGATTTCCAAGTACAAGATGTTAGGAAGGAGCCTTGCAAGAGAAGTAGGAGCTGCGCTGAGCCTCTTCAACCTGTTAAGGTAAGTCACTGTATCCAACTCAATAGTTCAATTCCTTGTTTGTTTCAGGCATAGTTAATTTGCTCTTTTCAATTGCTTTATTTGTCCTCAATTAATGAGATGCCCAAGGAATGATGCCTGATGTTGGGTACTTGTATAACTATTAGTTGACATAGTTAAAGGCCTTACCATTTAATTACTCTGCCGAAGTGTGCCTGAAGCTTTGAAGTCTATTAACCAACTATTATTGCATGAGGCTCACAGTCTAGTTTATACTAGGCTAATGATTACATAGTTTTGCTTGCTGTAGTATGTTTGTATGAAACCCTCTGCTGTTCATTATGCTCCCTAAGACTTTAATTGAGCTACAGAATGGCCAACTACTTGCTTACTTCTACGCAACGTGCTATCTAAATTTGTAACTTGACTGTGTTTTGGATTGGGCCCCAACATCATGCTCCTCTGGTGAGCTAAGAGAGATTTCTGTATGTAGGCTGCATAGACTACCTTTTTTATAATTTTTAAAATATCACATGCTTATGTTTCATGCCGTGTAACATTATTGTTAGTCCTGTTTTGCCATGTACAAAATAGTCTGTCTTGCTCGCTTCACTGTTGTAACTATATTTTTGCCCTAGTCATGTGTACTTACAGAAACATTTCAGGATGATGTGACATCAACACAAAGATCTGCGAGCAGTGTGGCATGGCCATTACTGAATGATTATGGATTGGAATTGGAATGTGTTGATGTTCTCGAGCATCAACTAGAGGTGGAAAGACAACGTGTACATGATTCTCAACGTACAATCAACAAGTTGAGACTGGACATGTAGGTATTAGATGCAGGAGTCAAAAAATGAAACAAGACACTGAGGTAACAACGAAGGAATTGGAGATTTTGCAGACTGAAATTTGTGCTATCTAAATCCGGCCAATCCTATTTTCTGAAGAGATTATAGTTCAAATGGTAAGTTATGTTGATGCGCGTCCATGATGTATGAGCTGTATTTTCCCAGTGTATGTAATGTGATGTTTGTGTATGCTTTATTATCACTGGTGCCGAACCATAATGCCCAGTGGGTATAATCGGCTGTAATTTCTTTATTGTGTAGTGTAGGATTATTCTACGTTTCTGTGCCTTAGTCTCTTTATTGTATAGTGTATGTTTTTTTAGAGGTGATAGTATAGAGTAGGATAATTCTTTGAATATGCTATATCGTTCATACGGGGGCCAACTTGCCCAAACATTGTAGTGACCATGGCCCTCCATAGGCCGTACGATCCATGGGCCATCTACGGGATGGATGATCCATGGCCTTCTATGGCCATCGAATCTGTGGGCCTTCTATGGGCTGTCGGATCCATGGGCCTTCTATCGGCTGTCGGATCCATGTGCCTTCTATGGGTCGTCGGATCCATGGGCCTTTTTCGGATCAATGGGCCTTCTATGGGCCATCAGGTCAATGGACCTTCTACGTTCCGTAGGATCCATGGGCCTTGTACGGGCCGTCTCATCTTTGGGCCTTGTACGGGCCGTATAAGGGGCCGTAAAGGGGCTAGAGTGGAAATCATACGTTTTATGGGCTGACCATAACGGGCCGTTAATAGGCCGCATTTGATGATGCTATGAAAATTGCACAACAGATTAATGGGCCACAAACGGGCCAACTGTATTCACGGGCTGAATTTGGCCCACAAGCAGAAAAGGCCAGTAACGGGCCGTAAGTAACCGAATGCTGGAAATGAGCCCAAGAATAAATGGGCCCTGAGAAGGCCGATAGGTAACACGGGCTGGAAACGAGCCAATGAAATAATGGGCCGCTAATGGGTATAAAGTGACACACTGTTCATTACGAGCCGGTTTCACCACGGGCCGTTAATGGGCCAAGAGTTACAAAGGGACTCATATGGGCCGAAATACGTCATGGGCCGTACATGGGCCGGAAGTTACAACAGGCTGGAATCATATTGGACGGCCCGAATGAATCTACTGGGCCTAATTCCGGAAGGCCGTAACGGGCTGTGAGTTAGCGGGCTGTGAATGGGCTATATGCGAACATGCCGTTAACAGGCTTTCCGTGGGCCGGCCCGCCACCTTTTGACCAAGTCAAACGGGCCGGCTTTTTCATAGGAATGGGCCTCTGTTGGGCGTATCATAGGCGCCTTGGGTCCAATGAGTGGATGACATCTGTCCCAACGGTGAGCCGACACGAGTTTCCTCCAGCCAATGATGATTTTACACGTGGAAAATCCCCATTGGTCGGGGCTGTTAACGGGTTATGGATCCAAAACTGGACCCGATAGCTTAACGGCATTCCGTTACGGTGGATGCCACATGTCGGCCAGCCTTGACGAAAGCACTTCTGTGATGCGCGATTTATCGTCATGGAAGTGGACACTTCCGTGATGATAATTTTGGTAATGTCATGGAACACTTCTACGACAGCACAAGTATGACTATCTTGATTCTGTCATAAAATCGTCATGGATGTACATGCATGACAAAAAACACGACCTACTGTGACAAACACGTATCATCACGGAAGTGTATTTTTTTTGTAGTGTATCAAGGGACGGATACACCAAGACGGCGAGAAGCATTGACGTATAAGGGAGTTTCCAGGTGGTCGCTTTAAACGATCATTTTGCCTGTTATCAGAACTACGCACGCAACTCTCCCTTGGTTGTGGCATGTCAAATAGCTCTGTTGCTCACCGCACTACTTGTACACATACGCTTCGACGTATTGACCAAACTATAATGGAAAATAGTTTGCAGCCCAATTTCTGCGGCATTAGCCTATTACTTTATTTTTTCTTGATAAACTTATCAACCGCGCTCATACACTCTGGTACGCCTTAATTGGCCAGGGGATTTTGTCGGCGTTCTGGGAACGTGGGTCCCCAGACTTGCCTGCCTACGGCCCATGGCGTGGCTGTGCTGCAGGCTTGTACGGCCCCATCTTCATCAACGAAACATTCAAGACCCTCGCGAGGGGCCAAGCCTCGCAGGGCGGACGATGCAAGACCTCCTCAGGAGCGGCCTCACCGGGGTGCCTCGCGAGGAGCGGAGAAATTAAGGCAGGGCAAACCTTGTGAGTCTCTCGTGACGCGAGCCATGACGATCAAGATCAGGCGGGCGCCAGCGCGAAGTGTCCTTGTTTCCTGTTTGGTGCTAAGGAGGCAAGTGTGGGCGCGGAGTACCGAGGCATCAAGTAAAGGTTTCTATATCAGTGCAACGAGACCGAGACCAGCAGGATGGCAGGATGGAGGTCACCGTGGAGCCCAAGACGGTGTCACCACTAGAGCCTTTTGCAGGCGAAGACCGCTTTTGTCAGGATAAGTTGTACTAGCTGTCCCCTTTCAAATTGGCTGTTGTTGACTCCCTTCCCGCTCAATATTTGGGGAGAGGACCAGGTCCTATATAAGTAGCACTAGCCACCACAGTAGAGGCAACTCATCTTGGACTGGATCACTCCATCCTCACACCCACAAGTTCGCAGAGCACAAGAACACCTCAACCTCAGGAGGATGTTCTTCCCCTTGTATTGTTCATCATCAGCCCAAGAGGCAATCCACCACCACCGCACTGGAGTAGGGTATTACACCACAATGGTGGCCCGAACCAGTATAAATCTCGTGTCTTTCTGTTGTGAGTTTGTCGAGTTCGTCCGCAAGATCTTAGCAAGCTAGGGCGCGGATCGGTAGGGAGGAAATCTTCGCGCGCACCCCAGAGTTCGAACCTTAAGGGTTTTGCCGGAACCCCAGATCCAACATTTGGCGCGCCAGGTAGGGGTGCGCCGTAGCTCCTCTCCGCCAATCTATGCTCCGCCGTCACTGCACTTCGCCCTCATGGCAGGTGCCCCGCTACCGAGTTCGACGGCCTGCGCTGACGACAAGGCGTGGGGGCTCCGAGCCCTGGCCCCCACCCTGCGACGGGTGCGATGGCCGCCCAAGTTCAAGCCGGAGATGCCACCACGCTACGAAGGCGCGGCGAACCCATCGGCTCTCCTGTTGGCATACGAGGAGGTCGTCCTCGAGGCCGGGGGGGACGAGAAGGTCATGGCCAACTGGCTCCCGATGGCCCTCACCGGCGAGCCACGTGCATGGCTTCTCAACCTCCCCGGATCCATGGTGGCATCTTGGGAGGAACTCTGCGACCTCTTCACTGCGCGCTACGCGGTGTAGGCGCACCATGCGGTCGCGGCCCTGCTGGGTGGCTCTCAAGCACCGCTTTCAGATTGCCACGTCAAGCCATTCCTCTGCCAGATCGACGCCGCCTCCAAACGCTCGGGGGCTCCGCCTGGCTGGGCCGCATCCGAATACGACCTCACCTTCGGCTCAGAAGACCACCCCGACTCCACCGCCGGCTCGGGCATGCTCCCCATGCTCTACACGCCCACCATCTGCAACGTGGCTGTTACCAAGACCCTCATCGACGGCGGCAATGGCCTCAACTTGCTCTCCGTGGAGGCCTTTAGCCTTCTTCACGTGCCACTCGAGCGGATCAGCCTCAGCAAGCCTTTCTCACGAGTTGGTTGTGGCACTGCCCGCTCCTTCGGGCAGATCCGCCTCCCCGTCACCTTCGGCACGTGCGACAACTATCGCACCGAGCTGATCGACTTCGACATCGCCCGCATCGGCCTCCCGTACAATGCCATTCTCGGGTACCCAGCTCTGGCCCAGTTCATGGCGGCGACTCATCCGGCCTACAACCTCATGAAGATGCCTGGAAGCAAATGCGTCCTCACTGTTAAAGGGGACGCCAAGGAGGCCCTGGCGGCGCTCAAGCTCGCCCTCAAGACCGCTACGGCGGCGCAACCTACCGACGCGGGCACCTCCGAGCCCAAGGGAGCCGCACCAACCAAGAAGAAGCAGATGTTCACACAAGACACGGCGGAAACCAAGCAGGTGCCAGTCGACGAGGACTGGCCCTCAGAAGCCACCTTTATCATAGGTGCCGGCCTCGACCCAAGTCAAGAGGAAGCATTGGTTAAGTTCTTGCGTGCAAACAAGGATATATTCGCATGGGAGCCCAATCAGCTGGTGGGAGTCCCGAGAGAGGTGATTCAACATCATTTAAGGGTATTCCCCAATGTGCGTCCTATGAAGCAGCGGGCGAGATGGCAGTTCACGGAGGAGCAGGCCTTCATCGTCCAAGAGACCCGCAAGTTGGAAGCGGCGGGTGCCATTCGCGAGGTTCGATACCCTGAATGGCTGGCGAACCCCGTCATAGTGGCGAAGAAAGGCGGGAAGGAGAGAATGTGTGTCGACTTCACCAACCTCAACAAGGCCTGCCCCCAAGATCCGTTCCCGCTCCCACACATCGATCAGATCGTCGACTCCACCACCGAGTGTGACCTGCTGTGCTTCTTGGATGCGTTCTCAAGGTATCACCATATCAAGATGGCGGTAGAAGATGTAGAAAATACAGCCTTCTTGACCCCATGTGGGGTGTACTGCTACACCTGCATGCCCTTCGGACTATGCAATGCGGGCGCAACCTTTCAGCGACTGATGCACATCGTCTTGGGCCGGCAGCTCGGGAGAAACACAGAGGCCTACGTCAACGACATTGTGGTGAAGTCTCGGGAGGCAAGGACCATGATTCAAGACCTAGAGGAGACCTTCGCAAGCCTACACCAGGTGAACTTGCGGCTAAACCCGGAGAAGTGCGTGTTCGGTGTCCCTTCCGGCAAGCTGCTGGGCTTCCTCGTGTCACACAGAGGGATCAAGGCGAATCCAGAGAAGATCAAGGCCATCGAGGACATGAGCCCACCGCAGACCCTTAAGGAAATGCAGAAGCTGGCTGCTCGGGTAACTGCGTTGGGATGCTTCATCTCCAAGCTAGGGGAGCGCGCCCTACCCTTCTTCAAGCCGATGAAGAAGAAGGGCCCATTCGAGTGGACCCAGGAGGCCGACCAAGCTTTTCAAGACCTCAAGAGATACCTGACCAGCCCTTCGGTGATGGTGGCGCCACGACCCCTCGAGCCCCTAGTGCTCTGCCTTGCCGCTACCCCGTACTCCGCCAGCGCAACGCTGGTGGAGGTTCGGGAGGAGCACCAAGCAAATAGCATGCTGCGCGGAGCTACAGCTGAAGCGATGCAAGATCAGGAATGCGCCACAAGAGCTTTAGCAGCGTCAACAGAAGATCAAGTCCGGCAGGATGACGTCACCGAGAGTCCCGCAAGCGATCAGACGTTAGGAGTCCCACAACCTCAGGAGGCGTCCCAAGTTCCGCAAGACATGAGCCTCAACAGCGCGCCAGCCCTCGACGAACACCAGTGTATTTTGTCAGCACAGTGTTGCGGGACGCGAGGGTGCGATATCCCATGCCTCAGAATCTCCTGCTCGCACTCTTGGTGGCTTCGCGCAAGCTGCGGTACTACTTCCAGGGCCACCACATCAAGGTCGTCTCAGCCTACCCATTGGAGAGGGTACTCAGGAGCCCCAATTCTGCTGGAAGGGTCGCTGAGTGGAACATCGAGCTACAGGTGTTCCAATTGGAGTTCAGCACTACCAGGGTCATCAAGGGAGCCACGCTCGCTGGATTTGTGGCAGAATGGACGGACACCCCGACACTTGAAGTAGGCGAAGACCGGTCCATCTCACCAAGGAGCGAGGCGCCAAATGGTTGGGTCATGTATTTAGATGGCGCTTTCGCACATCAGGGCCCAGGGGATGGAGCGGTACTCATCTCGCCCACTCAGGACAAGCTCTACTACGCTGTGCAGCTCTACTTTCAGCAGGGCGAGAAGGTCTCCAACAACATTGCAGAATATGAAGGCCTCATAGCCGGCTTGAAGGCTGCCGCGGCTCTGGGAGTGAAGCGCCTCACAGTTAGGGGCGACTCACAGCTCCTCGTCAATTTCTCCAAAAAAGTGGACGAGCCAAAGGACGAGCACATGGAGGTATACCTTGCAGAAGTGCATAAGATGGAAAAGCAATTCCTGGGCCTGGAGTTGTAGCATGTGCCCCATGGCACCAACAAGGAAACCGACGACATCGCCAAGAGGGCATCCAAGCGGCAGTCCCAAGAGCCCGGCGTCTTCGAGGAGCGACTCTTCAAGCCGTCATCTACGCCACCACTATAGAGCACAGCTCAGCCTCGGGAGGAGCTCCCACAGTCGCCTGCCACAAGAGCCCCGGCCTGCGGCCCAAACTCAGGAGCTCGCCTGCTCTTGGCACTCGAGCCCCAGGAGGGATGCTGGACCAGGGAATTCAAGGAATATCTGATGCAAGGGGCGGTGCCGGAGAAGGAGGAGGATGCAGAGTGCATGGCCTGGCAATCCACGGCGTACTGCATCCAGGACGGTGAGTTGTACAGGAAGCGGCCAAATGACGTTTCTCTGTGCTGCATTTCCAAGGCCCAGGGGAGTGAGTTGCTAATTGACATACACAGCAGGGACTGCGGGCACCACTCGTCATCACGGACCCTCGTCGGCAAAGTATTCCGCATTGGGTTCTACTGGCCCATCGCGCTCAACGATGCAGCTGAGCTGGTGAGGTCCTGTGAAGCCTACCAGTTCCACGCCAAGCAGATCCATCAACCGGCTCAAGGCCTCCAGACCATCCCACTCACGTGGCCATTCGCGGTCTGGGGGCTGGACATCTTGGGCCCGTTCCCTCGAGCGCCTGGCGGCTACCGCTACCTCTACGTCGCCACCAACAAGTTCACCAAGTGGGCAGAAGTGGAAGCTGTCTGCACCATCCCAGCTGGCTCTACTGTCAAGTTCATCAAGGGCCTCATGAGTCGCTTCGGGGTTCCCAACCGCATCATCACAGATAACGGCTCGCAATTCACTAGTAACCTCTTCAAAACCTACTGTGCTAACCTTGGAACACAGATTTGCTACGCTTCGGGGGCACACCCCAGGAGCAATGGTCAGGCCAAACGCGCCAACGCAGAGGTCCTGAGGGGACTCAAGACCAGGACCTTCAAGAAGGAGCTCGAGGCCTGCGGTAGGGGCTGGCACAATGAGCTCCAGTCCGTGTTGTGGTCCATCCGCACCATCGCCACCAAGCCAACGGGCGAAACCCCATTCTTCATTGTCTACGGAGCCGAAGCGGTCCTCCCTCACGAGGTCAAGCATCGCTCCACACGGGTCCTGGCGTTTGATGAAAGGCAGCAGGACGCCACATGGGGGATGGACCTCGTGCTGGGGGAGGAACGTTGTCGCGAAGCTGCACTGAGGGCGGCAAGGTACCAGCAGGCGCTGCAGCGATATCATTGCCGCAACATCCGATCCAGGGCGCTCGAGGCGGGTCCTCTTCAGGGAAGGGATGCACAAGCTCTCACCTATGTGGGAGGGCCCGTTCAGGGTCGTCCATGTCTCCAGGCCTGGCGCTGTGCGCCTAGAGATGCAGGACGGGGTACCCATCCAGAACGCCTGGAACATCCAGCACCTCTAGAAGTTCTACCCATAAAGCAAGGCCCAGTGCCTGTGAAGAAGGCCCGGTGCCTGTGAAGTAAGGCCCAGTGCATGTGAAGAAGGCCTGGTGCCTGTGAAGTAAGGCCCGGTGCCTGTGAAGAAAGGCCCAGTGCCTGTGAAGAAGGCCCGGTGCCTGTGAAGAATCTCCGCCCATGACACTCTCACGTAATAATGAGTGGGGCTGTACACGACCCAGAGTCTCAGGAGCACCGCCCTTGGGCCTCGGGGGCTCCCTCCCATGCCTAGTGGCAGCACTTAGCTCCACGCTGGTGAGAAGACTTGAAGACTAGATTAGGTGCCGGACGCGGATTTTCATTTGCTTTCCGTAATTGACTAGCCTACTCTTAATCGAAGTTTGTTTCTCGTGCTCTTTGCTGATTCGGTTCCTTTGCATTTTGCCGCCTTTTCTGGCGCTGGTTCGCTTGTGTTCTCTCTCTCGCATACCTCGCGAGGGGGGCTAGGCAGGTGCCCTCGCGAGCGTCTTTCCTTCTCTCTGCCTTCTCGCGAGCGTTTTTCCTTCTCTCTGCCTTCTCGCGAGACACCCTCTTTTGAGCCCTCAAGCTAGCGCATCTCTCCTAATCCGTGCCCCTCGGGTACCGCGATATGAAGTGCCGGGACAAGGCTTGGGTGAACGACAAATCTCCTAGTGAGCTTCCTAACGAATTTTTTGCAGTTCCTGAGCAATCACATACCACCAGGTCAAGACGGACACGAGGAAACAAACGCCTCGTAAAGGGGAGGCCGCCCTAAGTGCACCAAGCTAAGTTATTTCTACACAACATAAAAACACAACACGGAAACAACAAGCATAGCATAATGATTAAGAAGTCATGGTTCGATACACGCCCCTTCGGGCCCATACTGGTTTCATTTTGATGCAGGAAGGAAAAGAGGAACAAAACAAAAGCGATGCTCGCCCCTACAGCAGTCCCCGGGGCAGGCTCTTGGAGACGTCCAGGGCTTAGTCAGACCCCTTCTCGCGCTTCATGGATGCACGGCGACAAGATGACCTGCTACCACCTTCGAAGCGGGCGCGGCGACGTGAAGGCTGGTCGTAGCCGCCACTCCTAGAACTGTCGCCAAGAGAGGAGCCACCATAGCCCGACGAGGCGCGGCCGGCGGGTTTGCCCTCCTCCTCGTCCCGACCATCGCCAAGGCCGAGCACCTCCTCACCGTCGTTCACCTCGGGGCAGCATCCGGCGCGGCAACCATCTTCCTCGAACATCCTCACTAGAGGGTCGCATCACTGTCAAACTTGAAGTGGAGGGTGCATCGCCTGCCCAGGTCGCGCATGCGGGCGAACTTCTGCCAACCGCGGGCCAGACCTATGTTGCCCGCGATGGAGACCTCGACCGCGACCCAAGAAGCCCTGCAGCAGAAACCATCTGCCTGCAGCCAGAACCTACCTGGACTGGAGGCCGGTAGCTCGTCGGCAAAGAAGCAGGGAAGCTGGAGCCAGCTGCCGGCCGGATCCTCCGACCAGACGACGAGCTCCGACAGCACATCTGATGCGTGGGACCACGGCCGGGGAGGCTGCACAACCATGGCGCGTCTCCTTTCGTCGACAGGGCTGCCGCAACTGGAGCGACCCCTGACACGCGCAGCGGCTCCACCCCGGGAGCCGGGGGCCATGGCGGGGGTCGCGGCATGCTTGCGGGGATGGCCACGTCCACGCTTGGGCGCTGGGAAGCCAGGCCCCTCCCGAGGGGCCTTGCCCTTCTCTGCGATGGAGAACCTCTTAGACTTCGCCATTGCAGTTGGCTGTGGAGCAAGGAGGAAGAAGCAAGTGGACTGGGAAGAGATGGGCAAAGTGGGTGAGGGAGTCCTGGACTAGGGGGTGTCCGGATAGTCGGACTATCATCATCGGCCGGACTCCAAGACTATGAACATACAAGATTGAAGACTTCGTCCCATGTCCGGATGGGACTTTCCTTGGCGTGGAAGGCAAGCTTGGCGATACAGATATGTAGATCTCCTACCATTGTAACTGACTTTGTGTAACCCTAGCCCTCTCCGGTGTCTATATAAACCGGATGGCTTTAGTCCATAGGACGAACAACAATCATACCATAGGCTAGCTTCTAGGGTTTAGCCTCCTTGATCTCGTGGTAGATCCACTCTTGTAACACACATCATCAATATTAATCAAGCAGGACGTAGGGTTTTACCTCCATCAAGAGGGCCTGAACCTGGGTAAAACATCGTGTCCCTTGTCTCTTGTTACCATCCGCCTAGACGCACAGTTCGGGACCCCCTACCCGAGATCCGCCGGTTTTGACACCGACATTGGTGCTTTCATTGAGAGTTCCTATGTATCGTCGCGATCAGGAAGGATGCCTCTTCCCGTCTTTAAAGACAGAACCATCACCAAAGGAGCTTTGGCCACCGGCCACACTATCCGGCTAGGTGGTTTTCTCATGACCGCCTGTTCGGCCACCACATCGACGATGACCTCTCGGGTCATCGGAAGCAATCTTCACATCAGCTCGGAATTCGCCGAGCAGCTGGATCCGATGGAGCTCTCTTCTGTAAACGAACTCCTGGACCGCATTGCCGCCCTGGGGGTCGCCACAGACTACAATCAGATTGGGCTTAAAACCGATCTGAGAGAGATTAACTCTCCCCAGGTTACCCACCACGTCGCGGTGGTAGAGGAACAAAGCGGCAATTCTTCTTCTGTACTAAAAACTAGTTATGTCCGGACTCCCGAACCCTCCATGTCGGATTCCCGCAGAGAGACGGATGTCGATCAAGCACTGAACCTAAAGTCAGGCATCGGACCGGATTTGTTGGACAACGTCCAGCAATCCAAGTTTCCAAATTCGGAAACTTTTCGGCCCTTGAGCCTCGAGACTGGTAGGGTTCTGGACTCGATTACACCCACCCACCCAGACATATGCGACCTATCTCAAATCCGGCAAGAGCCCGCTGAAACAGTACATCATTACTGGGCCAGATTCCTCCTGGTCATGGACAGGATAAAGGACTGCCGTGAGGAAAAAGCAATTTCAATTTTCTGCAATAATTGCACGGGCGAGGGAATCTTGAACGCCGTCAGTCGTCGTGAACTTACACGCTTCTCCGATCTGGCGTCCATAGTACGAAAGTACTGTGCGATGGAAAGTTTCCGGAAAACTGAAACTAAGTTTTGGGACAATCCGGCCCTGAATACAACCCTAGTCCGAAACAAAAGGGTGCATCACAGTCGGGCACCAGGTACAAAAACCAAAAAGCAAAGACCCCATAAAGGGAACGGAACCGTACTGGAGGGATGGCTCAGCGGACCCTGTAAAATTCACAATACAGAAGGTGCCACTCCAACACATAGCCTTCGAGCATGTTGGATACTACGGCAGGTGGCCAAAAGCGGCGAAGAGCTTCTAGCCCCGGAGAACCACTCCAACAGTACCAGTACGGTGTCAACAGTCTTCGAGACTTTCGCATCAAATAATATGCGGAAACGAACAATCCGCAGCCTCGCCGAAGTCTACCAAGTAGCAACAACAAATCCATGGAGCGACACGGCCATCACCTTCAACGCCAGCGACGAACCTAAATCCCGAACAACCCGAGCACCAGTCGCATTGGTCCTCAGTCCGATAGTGGACGGCTTTCCTCTTACCAAGGTACTCATGGATGGCGGCAGCGGATTAAACCTCATCTACGAGGAAACGCTTCAAAAAATGGAAATAGACTAGAGCCGCATTGAGCGAAGCAGCACAACCTTTAGAGGAATAATCCCTAGCCGGGAAGCACGCTGCACAGGAAAAATCACACTTGACGTGGTGTTCGGCTCGCCGGACAATTACAGGTCCGAAGAGGTCATGTTCCAAGTGGCCTCGTTCAGCAGCGGATATCACGCTATATTAGGACGAGAGGCATTCACAATTTTTCAAGCCATACCCCATTACGGGTACATGAAGCTTAAGATGCCCGGGCCCGGCGGAATAATCACTCTCGTTAGTGATCCGGACACAGCACTCCGCGCCAAAAACAAGACAGCCGCATTAGCCCTGGAGGCACTATCGGAAGCCCTAGCGGCGGAGGAACTCACCGCGCTGCGCTCTACGGTGAATAGGGACGATGTGATACTCGATAAGAGATCCAAGTCTACCTTCTTTAAACCAGCGGATGAAATAGTCAAATTCCAGGTCCATCCAACGGACCCAACAAAGACGGCCTCCATCGGGGCACAGTTAAACCCTGATGTAGACGCCGCACTGCGAGAATTCCTTCGAGAGAATTGGGACATCTTCGCCTGGCACCCTTCAGATATGCCAGGAATCCCACGCAGATTGGCAGAACATAGCCTAAACATCCTAAAAGGATTTAAGCCAGTCAAACAGTCTCTTCGGCGATTTTCTGAACCCAAAAGACAGGCAATGGGAGAGGAGCTAGCCAAACTATTGGAAGCCGGATTCATCAGAGACATCAAACATCCAGACTGGCAAGCAAACCTGGTAATGGTACCAAAGAAGGACAAATCCTGGCGCCTATGTGTCGATTTTAAAGACCTCAACAAGGCCTGCCCAAAGGATCCCTTCCCCCTTCCCCGCATCGACCAGATAATCGATGCTACTGCATGGCACGATTCATTGTGCTTCCTCGACGCATACTCCGGCTACCATCAAATCAAGATGGCGGAGGCGGACCAAGCAGCAACGGCATTCATTACTCCATATGGACCATTCTGCTTCAACACGATGCCCTTCGGACTTAAAAACACCGGCGCAACATATCAGCGCATGATTCAGACATGTCTGGCTACCCAGATCGGCAAAACAGTAGAGGCATACATAGACGAAGTAGTCGTCAAAACCAAACACGTCGAAACTCTAGTAGATGATTTGAGGCTCACATTCGACAACCTCCGAGCATATGACATTAAGCTGAATCCGGAAAAATGCGTTTTCGGCGTACCAGCCGGAAAGCTCCTGGGCTTCATTGTATCCGGTAGAGGAATTGAAACAAACCCAGCCAAGATCCGAGCTCTGTCACAGCTGGATATTCCAAAAGACCTCAAACAAATACAAAAACTGACTGGATGTGTGGCGGCTCTAAGTCGCTTCATCTCCCATTTGGGAGAAAAGGCATTGCCCCTTTATTGCCTCCTCCGGCGCACCGAACACTTCGAGTGGACGGATGCCGCCACCGTGAACTCGAAGAAATAAAAGCCATATTGGCAACAAATCCGGTCCTGGCCGTGCCTAACCTGGGCGAACCAATGTTGTTATACATCGCGGCAACACATCAAGTTGTAAACGCGGTGCTCGTCGTCGAACGAGAAACAGAAGGGCATAAATTCCCTCTTCAAAAACCAGTGTACTACGTATCCACTGTCTTAACTCCCTGCAAGTCCCGGTACCCACATTATCAAAAGATAGCGTACGCGGTGCACATGGCATCCCGGAAGCTTTGACACTACTTTCAAGAGTGTTCGATAATAGTGGCCTCCGAAGTGCCCCTCAACGATATTATAAACAACCGCGATGCGACGTGCAGGATTGCAAAATGGGCCATTGAGCTCTTACCATTCGATATAACTTATAAACCTCGGCGAGCTATAAAGTCGCAAGTCTTGGCTGACTTCATCGCTGAATGGACCGAAGCCGAACTCCCTAAAGAGTACGGTGCATACTCCAATTGGATTATGCATTTCGACGGCTCCAAAATGTTGGCCGGCTTGGGGGCTGGCGTCGTACTGACGTCCCCAACCGGAGATACAGTCCAATACGTACTTCAGATAATGTACACGGACTCCAACAATGCAGCCGAATACGAGGCCCTCCTACATGGTCTCCGGATGGCAATCTCCATGGGAATTCAACGCCTGGAGGTGCGCGGGGATTCAAACCTTGCAATATCCCAAGTAAATGGAGACTTTGACGCCAAGGATCCGAAAATGGCAGCCTATCGCAACGCTGTCCTAAAAATGTCAGCTCGGTTCGAAGGACTCGAATTCCACCACGTAGCCCGGGATAATAATCAAGTATCCGACGTGTTGGCACGCATCGGCGCGAAACGCGACGCTATCCCTCGAAACATCTTCCTGGAACGGCTCTTTAAGCCATCCGTACTATGGGAAGAGGAGTCCAGAAATAACAACCCGGAAACAAGCGCACCACCCAACACAGAACAATCTGACATAATCGGCAGTTCAGCCGATGAAATAACACCTTCAGCCCACGAAATAATGGCGGTAATTGCCCCGTGGACGAAACCATTCCTAGCCTACTTAATTAGGCAGGAACTTCCCGAAGACCAAAATGAGGACCGCTGCATAGTTCGGTGATCTAAACCCTACAAGGTCCATGAGGGAGAACTTTATAAGAAAAGCACAACCGGAGTCCTTCAAAGGTGCATCTCCGAAGAGGAAGGGCGGAATCTCCTGGCTGAAATTCATGCCGGGCTAGGCGGACACCACGCTGCAGCCCGGGCACTTGTAGGTAAGGCCTTCCGTACAAGATTTTATTGGCCGACGGCCCGGGCAGATGCTCAGGACTTAGTCCAAAGATGCGTCGATTGTCAGCTCTTTGCCAATCAGAGCCACATGCCACCCACCGCCCTCAAGACTATACCCATTACCTGGCCGTTCATGGTCTGGGGGCTTGACATGGTTGGACCCCTTAAAGGGGGAACCCACAAGCAAAAATACCTACTGTTCATGGTGGACAAGTTCACCAAATGGATAGAGGCCAAGCCAGTTAAAACGGCAGAGTCCGGACCAGTGATAGACTTCATATCCGGGGTAGTACACTGCTATGGCGTCCCCCACAGCATAATTACCGATAACGGCACAAACTTCACAGCCGACAAGGTCAAACTCTGGTGCAAAAATATGGGCATTAAACTCGATTACGCTTCAGTTTACCACCCTCAAACCAACGGTCAAGTTGAACGAGCAAATGGTCTAATAATGAGCGGCATCAAACCCAGACTAGTGCGGTCCCTTACGGAATCTAACACGCACTGGGTAGAGGAGCTTGACTCCGTACTCTGGGGGCTGCGGACCACGCCCAACCGTACTACCAGATTCACACCATTCTTTATGGTATACGGCGCAGAGGCAGTTTTGCCCTGCGACATAATTCATGACTCACCTCGAGTGCGCATGTACAAATAAAGAGAAGCCGAGCTGGATCGGCAGGACAGCTTGGACGCATTGGAGGAAGAACGCGACGTGGCAAAGGCCCGTTCCACATTCTATCAGCAGCAGGCTCGAAGATATCAAAGCAGGGAAGTACGAGCTAAAGCCTACAACGTTGGAGAACTAGTTCTCCACCTGCCGGATAAGAAGAAGGACAAACTCAAGCCCAAATGGGAAGGTCCCTTCATCATCGACCAAGTCCTTACCGGCGGAGCATACCGTTTGCGGGATGCATCGGACAACCGACTCAAGCCGAACCCATGGAACGCCGCCCGCCTCCGAAGATTCTACGCCTAGCGCAGGACTAAGAGTTCATCCCCTTCCTCCGTCCACTTTTTCACACTTCAGCTGTCTTTTGTTTCTCTCTCCCTCTTCTTTCACCTTTTTCATAAAAGTCCTTGAGGGCCTATTTGCGCTTTGTTTGCACACACTTGATGTTCTATCCGCACTCATCACCTGGGGGCTTATTTAACAGAAGCTTGCTTATATGGGCTTCATGCCCAGCACATGTGTCAAACTTCCACATGTACCTTTTATTCACCATTTATGCACCGATATGACTTAAGTTTTGGCCAAGCTGGGTTGCCTGGCTCCTGTGCTTACCCCTACGTTCCTGATTGTTCGGCTAGGAGGTAAAGGGAGCACCTCTACGATTGTTACTGCCGGGTCAGCCGGATGTGTACCTCAGACTGGGTGAAGCCGAAAGCTAGCGTTCTTAAGGGAATATTCGGTCGGTGATTTGAAAGATGATTTTTTACCTATTTATTTACCTGCCCCCAGATGTTTTCCTGCTCTTTTTGCAGTCCGGACATGCACTTTAGGGCATGCCTCCCAGGGAAAGGAACCCTTAACAGAACTATTCTCCCTGGAAGATATTTCTTACTAACCATGTAATATAACATAACTAGTTGGGCACTTGTCTGATAAAGCACTAATGACCCCTACGCCTGGTTTCCATGCATGCCCCGGTTTTTTCATAACTGAGAGGGTATTCGGACACACTCCGGACTCTAGGGTCCCGAGGTAGAAGAGAAAAGGTCGGCAAAGACAAACGATCTACAATCCGGCTAGAAGGCATTTTACATGTCATTTTAAATACATTGTCAAATTGACTAACTGTATTCCTCATCAATCCCGTCTAACAGGCTGTCTAATTTACAGTCCCATTGGGAAAACTTAGCGGCCAATTCTACCTGGTCGTACACTAAGCTCACAGGGATCTCCTTCCCATCGGGCCCCATAGGTCCGACCTCGGCCATGTGGTTTGGATCCGCCTTCTTGTACCGCGTCTTCACCATGGCCAAGGCCTCCCTGGCACCCTAACGGCAGGCCGATATCTTCCATAAATGGAAGCGCTGCCTCGCTCCCTGAAGCTTCTCCGCAAGCTCTCCAAGGCCCTCGGGTAGGGAGACGGATGGCCACAGGGCCTGGACGACGCCATTCATCGCCTGCCGAACACGTTCGAGCAGTTGCACCAGCTCGGGAAGTTGGTCACCCGTTGAAACGGGCATTTCCTCCACAGGGCGACCTGTGAGCACACCTACAGACATATTCTTGGCAACTAGCTTCCTCGCCGAACTCCTCCTTTCAAAGGAGTTCGCTCAAGCACTTACTATAGATGCCGGGATGAAGCCTCTGATTCTCCTTCACGGAGCCAGACAGCTCAGCCCGAACACCCTTTAGCTCTTCTCCTAGCTGGGTGTGGGCATCCTGGAGTTTGTTCCTCTCCTGCTGCACCTTTGTAAGCACCCTCTCGCTGGCCTTCAGTTGGCGCAGTAGTTGTTGCTTGTCCGGATCAAGTCCGGCAACATCTGCAATATCATTGTCAGACTTATACATACGCCGCACACCGCTTATCTTTTTCGAAATAATGTGTTACCAGAGGGGGTCTCTGTGGTTCCCTCAGCGGCAGCTAGTGCGGCCTCAAGTTGGGCCTTGCACTCTTGTAGCTCCTGGGACAATTGGGTATTCTTCTCTGTAAGATCCTGCTTATCGAATGATCCTTAAATCAGTTACTCTAACTACTTTAAGTCTCGAGGGCTACTGGTATATACAACTATCAAAATCTCTTACCCGTATGTCTTTTACATACTGCTCCGTGGCTCTGGTCAAACCATCTTGAGCGGCACGGAGGTGCGCGTCTCCCGTGTTAAAGGCATCCAACGCCTCAAGGGAGAAGCACGCGTCACGAAAAACTGTCCGGCGGCGCCTATGGTTCATGGCGCTCTCCACCTCAAACCTGGTGGCGGACAGCCTGTCGGCATCCTCCGTTGGAGGAGTATCCGGCTCGCGCCTTGTGCTCACCTCCCCCTCCGGACCAGGTGTTGGAGCCTGGCTGGCAGAGGCTTGGTTGGCAACCTCTCCGCCCATAGTCCAACGAGCGCTCTTTCTCCTGAAAAAGTTATGAGCATTAATACACTTCCTAGGGACTTCGTCCTAAAGGATGGTCGCGAGCTATACCGTTGCGGTGACGTTTCGATTCGTACCGCACCCCTCTTCCGCCTGCGGGGCCGGACTGACCTCTGTTGGTCAGCCACCGCGGGTTCGGCTTCCCGCCTTGAAGGCACCTCCTACAAGACACCGTTGTGTACGGTGGTCAGAAATGTGCAAGGATGGAGTAATGGTGTCAGGACTTCGGTCATAAGTACCTGGGAAGCCGGTGACAAGCCGGGGTAGTCAGCCGTAATGGCGACTAGAGCGTTGTCCATGCTGAGTTGGTGGAACACCCCGTCAATTAGCTCCACCTGTATGTCCGGATCCTCTTCGGAGGCCGGATCAAGGGATCTTCCCGGATCCTCGGGTTGTGGGGCCGGACTATGTGTGCTCTCCATAGTCCGGCGCAGTTCCTGCGTCAAAACCATAAAATAAGGTACTTAACTTTGAAAGCGCGGCTCAGATAAATAAACGTCCGCTTACCCAGCTCCGAGGGTTATTCATGGAGAACCCATTCAATGGGCTCGTCTGGAGGAAGTCCTCCTTCTCTCCCTTGTACAGGCCGGACAGAATCTTCACCAGATCTTCGGCCGATTCCGGCCCTTTGCGGCCATAACGGGTGGCATCATTGTCCCCGTTGAAATCCCACATGGGGTGGCCCCTGTATTGCAGCGGCTGCACCCCCCGCATAATGCACGTGGCCATGACTCCAATCATGGTCAATCCGGAATGGGCCAGCAACCTTATCTGGCCCATCAAATAATGGACGCCCTTGTCTTCCTCCAGTTGAGGGCTCCGCGGGCGCCAACTTAGGCATTTCTTCAGAGGGGCATTACAAAACTCCGGGAGGCCGATCCGTACTGGGTCCGGCAGTGGAGCGTCTTCTACATAAAACCATTCCGAAGGCCCGTCTTCGGACACCTTCTTAGGGGTTCCGGATAGATATCCGGTCCCGGCGACGCGCCATATTTCGGCACCGCCCACTTGATATATTGACCCCTCGTGAGAACGGGGTACGAGGAAGAATAGCCTCTTCCACAGCGCAAAATGGGGCTCGATGCCCAGGAATAGCTCACAAAGAACTACGAAACCCGCGATATGCAGAATAGAGGCGGGCGTTAGGTGATGGAGCGGGAGTCCGTAGAACTCCAAAAGCCTGCGGAGGAACGGATGTACAGGAAATCCAAGCCCCCTTATTAGATACGGGACAAAGCATACCCGCTCCCCTTTATAGGGACTAGGGGTGGCTTCCTCTTGCTTCCCACCTTTGTAGGTGGCCAGCCCGGCTCGAACCGGGACCATAAAGGCCGGAGGAAGATATCCCTCTGCTTGGAGCGTCACCAGCTCGTTGTGCGGAACAGAACATCTCCTCCAATCTCCTGGCGGAGGGCTGGGAGCGCGAGAGGAGGAGCCGCGTCGATGGTCCATGATGGAATGGATTTTTGGTCAGAAGCGCTCCGATGAGTACTCGCGGAAGGAAGATGGTGTGACTTGGATCTGGATTCCTGCCTCCCTTATAGGCAGATTATTTGCACTGCTAGGGGTAAAACATAAAAGATACCCTGGCTTTTCACATTCGTGCGACGCGTGGAAGAAGGCCATTATTGGGCGTGGAAGCCAAGGAGCGCAACATCTGTAAGGGAGCCGGACACTGTTCGGCAGGTACATGGGATTTGAAGGAGAACCCGCCTTGCAACACCGAAGACAATACATGCGCTGGACTCGTCGTCATTGAAGCCTGGTTCGGGGGCTACTGAGGGAGTCCTGGACTAGGGGGTGTCCGGATAGCCGGACTATCATCATCGGCCGGACTCCAAGGCTATGAAGATACAAGATTGAAGACTTCGTCCCGTGTCCGGATGGGACTTTCCTTGGCGTGGAAGGCAAGCTTGGCGATACGGATATGTAGATCTCCTACCATTGTAACCGACTTTGTGTAACCCTAGCCCTCTCAAGTGTCTATATAAATCGGATGGCTTTAGTCCATAGGACGAACAACAATCATACCATAGGCTAGCTTCTAGGGTTTAGCCTCCTTGATCTCGTGGTAGATCCACTCTTGTAACACACATCATCAATATTAATCAAGTAGGACGTAGGGTTTTACCTCCATCGAGAGGGCCCGAACCTGGGTAAAACATCATGTCCCTTATCTCCTGTTACCATCCGCCTAGACGCACAGTTCAGGACCCCCTACCCGAGATCCGCCGGTTTTGACACCGACAGTGGGCTCTGCCCCCTCCCTATTTATAGCGGAAGAAGGCCAACCGGCACCTCCCGCGATCAAAGGTAATGATGGTTTTCCTTGCATGTCATAGGGACTTGTCAAGTCGAGCGGTTGCCGAGGCGGCGTGGGGAAGCAGAGACGCCCATGTCCAATCAACCTCCAAGCGTCGACTAAGGCCTCAGGCTTTTGGCGCCCGCAGCACTCCGCACTTGACCTTTGGCTTCACCTCGAAGCCAAACCCAAGCGCGCCTTGGGCCTGGGGGCTACTGTTGGTGTTCTGGGAACGGGGGTCCCCAGACTTGCCTGCCAGCGGCCCACGGCGTGGCTATGCTACAGGCCTGTATGACCCATCTTCATCAGCAAAACATTCAAGACTCTCGCGAGGGGCCAAGCCTCGCGGGGCGGACGACGCAAGACCTCCTCAGGAGTGGCCTCATCGGGCTGCCTCACGAGGAGCGGAGAAATCAAGGCAGGGCAAACCTCGTGAGGCTCTCGTGACGCGAGCCATGACGATCAAGAACAGGCGGGCGCCAAGCGGGTGCCAGCGCGCGCAGTGTCCTTGTTTCCTCTTTGGTGCTAAGGAGGCAAGCGCAAGCACGGAGTACTGAGGCATCAAGCAAAGGTTTCTATATCAGTGAAACAAGACCGAGACCAGCAGGACGGCAGGACGGAGGTCACCGTGGAGCCCAAGACGGCGTCACCATCAGAGCTTTTTGCAGGCGAAGACCGCTTTTGTCAGGATAAGTTGTACTAGCTGTCCCCTTTCAAATTTGCCGTTGTTGGCTCCCTTCCTGCTCAATATTTGGGGAGAGGACCAGGGCCTATATAAGTAGCACTAGCCACCACAGTAGAGGCAACTCATCTTGGACTGGATCACTCCATCCTCACACCCACAAGTTCGCATAGCACAAGAACACCTCAACCTCAGGAGGTTGTTCTTCCCCTTGTATTGTTCATCATTAGCCCAAGAGGCAATCCACCACCATCACACTGGAGTAGGGTATTACACCACAATGGTGGACCGAACCAATATAAATCTCGTGTTGTGAGTTCGTCGAGTTCGTCCATGAGATCTTAGCAAGCTAGGGCGCAGATCGGTAGGGAGGAAATCTTCGCGCGTACACCAGAGTTTGAACCTTAAGGGTTTTGCCGGAACCCCAGATCCGACAGCTTTATTTTCGCCCCATAACACGGGCAAAGTACGTTTACAGTATAGTTCGGCACCCCAAACTTTAGCATTATATGCATCGGCTCCGAATCATGTCTTTGGTCAATAGTTGGGTTGCCTGGCTCCTGTGCTTACTACCTTACGTTCCGCTATATCAACTAGGGTAGTAAAAGGAGAACTACTGCAATTGTGCCCTGGTTCATCCGGATGAGCACCTCAGTAGAGAAAGCCGAAAAATGACTTTCATGATGCGGCGTGAGCCGGTCAGTTGTTCAAGAGGTTACAAATCCTTTGAGATTTCTTCTGCTTCATGCGATGAATCAGTTTCTATCCGACCAGGTGTTTATAGTACTCCAAGTTCGGACTTATGAATACCAGGGGCTGCGCCTAAATTTCTATTGTCAAACTCCTATGGCTAAGTGAGGGTGATAAAGCCACATAGTCTGATTGCCTTGTTCGTTGCGCTAAACACCTCCTCCAAGGACCAAACAATCGGATCAAGAGTGTTTAGATTCCATCCCGAACACCCCCGTACTACCTACGTGGGGGCTGAAGCCGACGACTGGCCAATTCTCAGATTTAATAAAAACGTCCACACAGGAGGTAATTTTTCACGCAAATCATTATATTACATAATTTCTCTTTGTTTCATAATACAAGGCGAGATAATATGAACGTATTCATTCAAAGATCATGTCTTTCACACACTGCTCTGCAACAATGCGGGATCCCTCCAGGACATTGTCAAAATATAGCTCGGGCGTGCAGTGCTCCTTGCCCTCGGGCAGTCCCTCGGTTGCGAGCTTGACGGCATTCATCTTCGCCCACTGCACCTTGAAGCGGGCAAAGTCCATCCGTGCACCCTCGATGCAGACAGACCGCTTAATAACGTCAAGCCGAGGGCAGGAACTGATCAACCGCTTCATGAGCCCGAAGTAGTGATACGTCTCCAACGTATCTATAATTTTTGATGATTCCATGCTATTATATTATCTGTTTTGGATGTTTAATGGCTTTATTGTACACTTTTATATTATTTTTGGGACTAACCTACTAACTGGAGGCCCAGCCCGAATTGCTTTTTTTTTTGCCTATTTCAGTGTTTCGTAGAAAGGAATATCAAACGGAGTCCAAACGGAATGAAACCTTCGGGAGAGTTATGTTTGGAACAAACATGATCCAGGAGACTTGGAGTGGACGTGAAGGAAGCAACGAGTCGGCCACAAGGCAGGGAGGCGCACCCAGGGGCGTAGGCACAGCCCCCACCCTCGTGGGCCCCTTGTGGCTCTCCTGACCAACTTCTTTCACCTATATACACTCATATACCCCAAAAACATCCGAGAGCACCACGAAACCCTATTACCACCGCCGCAAACTTCTGTACCCGTAAGATCCCATCTTGGGGCCTTTTCCGACGCTCCGCCGGAGGGGGAATGGACCACGGAGGGCTTCTACATCAACACCATAGCCTCTCTGATGATGTGTGAGTAGTTTACCTCAGACCCTCGGGTCCATAGTTATTAGCTAGATGGCTTCTTCTCTCTCTTTGGATCTCAGTACAAAGTTCTCCTCGATCTTCTTGGAGATCTATTCGATGTAATTCTTTTTGCGGTGTGTTTGTCGAAGTCTGATGAATTGTGGGTTTATGGTCAAGATTATCTATGAACAATATTTGAATCTCCTCTTAATTATTTTAAG
Source organism: Triticum timopheevii (assembly GCA_963921465.1). NCBI lineage: Eukaryota > Viridiplantae > Streptophyta > Magnoliopsida > Poales > Poaceae > Triticum > Triticum timopheevii. The sequence goes on along the minus strand of OY997264.1, from coordinate 558,267,948 downwards.
TATGATGAGTTATCTTTGCAAGTCTCTTCGAATTATCACTTTGGTTTGACCTACTAGATTGATCTTTCTTGCATTGGGAGAAGTGGTTAGCTTTGGGTTCAATCTTGCGGTGTCCTTTCCTAGTGACAGCAGGGGCAGCAAGGCACGTATTGTATTGTTTCCATCGAGGATAAAAAGATGGGGTTTATATCATATTGCTTGAGTTTATCCCTCTACATAATTTCATATTGCCTAATGCGTTACTCTGTTCTTATGAACTTAATACTCTAGATGCATGCTGGATAGCGGTCGATGTGTGGAGTAATAGTAGTAGATGTAGAATCGTTTCGTTCTACATGTTGCGGACGTGATGCCTATATACATGATCATGCCTAGATATTCTCATAACTATGCACTTTTCTATCAATTGCTTGACAGTAATTTGTTCACCCACCATAATACTTATGCTATCTTGAGAGAAGCCACTAGTGAAACCTATGGCCCCTGGGTCTATTTTCCATCATCTAAGTTTCCGATCTATTTTATTTTGCAATCTTTAATCTATATCGTAAAAATACCAAAAAATATTTATTTTATTATCTCTATCAATTCTCACTTTTGCAAGTGGCCATGACGGGATTGACAACCCCTTTATCACATTGGTTGCAAGGTTCTTATTTGTTTGTGCAGGTACGAGGGACTTGCGTGTAGCCTCCTACTGGACTGATACCTTGGTTCTCAAAAACCGAGAGAAATACTTACGCTACTTTGCGGCATCACCCTTTCCTCTTCAAGGGAAAACCAACGCATGCTCAAGAGGTAGCAAGAAGGATTTTTGGCGCCATTGCCGCGGAGATCTACACACAAGTCAAGACATACCAAGTACCCATCACAAACTCTTATCCCTCACATTACATTATTTGCCATTTGCCTCTCGTTTTCCTCTGCCCCACTTCTAAAACGCTTTTAAAAAAACTTTGCCTTTTCTTCGCCTTCTTCTTGTACGTATTTTTGTTTGTGTCTCCATGTGCCTTCTATTTGCTTGCATCTTTGCTTGCTAAAAATCTATTAATATGGATCCACTTAAAGTGTTCTACTTGGATCATCTTCGATCCTTATGAGCTCGTGCTGAAACCCCAACTAGCCTAGTTGATGGGAAATCTTTAGATGAGCATGCTCATTTTGTGCGTCACCATTTGTCTGAAAAAGGGAGACTCTTATGGGATCAAATAAACAGATTGTTGTGTTATGCTTGTAATCTTTGTGAAATTTATGATTTTACTTGTTGCTCTAAGAACCCTAAAAAACACCTTCCTTACCTATGTGAGTTTAATGAAAATGAAATCTTATCTTCTTATGCAAACAGTGTTTATAGTTACTATGATATCGAACAAATTGAAGAATTTGTTGCTTTTAAGGGTGCTTATGAAGTTGCTTCTTTGATTTAAAAGTATGATGTTACTCTCTACGAATCTGAAAATTTTGACATACTTAAATATTGCTATGAAAACTATGCTCATAATGTCTATGTCAAAGAATTTATTGAGAGAATGACCGTTTCTTTGGAAGAAAATAATGATATGCATGAATATATCGATAATGATGATTCCGATGATTTGATTGAAATATCCCTTGATGAACATGATGCTTGCTATTCTTGTGGCCATGATACCAATATTTATGAAGATGAATTTGCTATAGTTCCTTATGTTAAACATGAGATCGTTGCTATTGCACCCATACTTGGTAGTTCCTTTGATGAAAAGCATGATTGCAATGATGTTATTATAAATTCTCTTAATTCCAGTTGTGTTAATAATATGCAAAACCCTAAGCTTGGGGATGCTAGTTTTGCTATGTCTACTACTTGTTGCAATGATCATGATTGGGGTGATTCTTCTTATGATCTTGAAAAATTATTTAAGCCCCATGATGAATATGAGATTGATAATAGTGTTTGCAATAATATTGAAAGTGGGTTTGGAAGAGTATCAACTTTACATCCCACCTATTTTGATAACGTTCAATCTTATGATATTTTTGATAAAAGTGGGTTTGGAGAGGTCATGACTTTAGTTAACGATAATCCCACTAGTTTGGAAGAGTGTCAACTTTGCATGCATGTGGACCGTGTTGAGAATATGTTATGTGATAGCTATTTTGTTGAATTTTCCTATGATCCTACATGTAATTATTATGAGAGAGGAAAATATGGTTGTAGAAATTTTCATGTTACTAAATTACCTCTCTTCATGTTGAGATTGCTATCGTCTCTTTCTTCTTCCTTGCATATGCTAGTTTTTGCTTGCCTTGATAATTTGCTTGCTTATAAAATGGCTATGCATAGGAAGTATGTTAGACTTATATGTGCTTGTCACATGCTATTTGATGCTCTCTTTGTGCTTCAATTCTTGTCTCTAATGCGAGCATCATTAAAATTATCAATGCCTAGCTAAAAGGCTTTCAAGAAAAGCGCTTGTTGGGAGACAACCCAATATATTTTCTTTATGTTTTTGAATAAATAATTGATCTAGCCTCTGGTTAGTTTTGGTTTTATGTTTCAATTAGTGTTTCTTCCAAGTAAAACATATAGGATCTTCTTGGGTGATAGTTAATTTGATCTTGCTGAAAACAGAAACTTTTGTACGCACGAGAATAATTTTTATAAATCACAGAAACGTGCTTTTCAGTTGATTATTTTTGCAGAGGATTAATAAAAAAATTATCTAGGACTTCCTATTTTGGTAGAATGTTTTGAGTTCCAGAAGTTTGCGTTAGTTACAGATTGCTACAGACTATTCTGTTTTTGACAGATTCTGTTTTTCGTGTGTTGTTTTCTTATTTTAATGAATCTATGGCTAGTATCGGGGGGTATGAACCATAGAGAAGTTCGAATACAGTAGGTTTAACACCAATATAAATAAAGAATAATTTCATTACAGTACCTTAAAGTGGTGGTTTGTTTTATTTCGCTAACGGAGCTCATGAGATTTTCTGTTGAGTTTTGTGTTGTGAAGTTTTCAAGTTTTTGGGTAAAGATTTGATGGATTATGGAATAAGGAGTGGCAAGAGCCTAAGATTGGGGATGCCCAAGGCACCCCAAGGTAAAACTCAAGGACAACCAAAAGCCTAAGCTTGGGGATGCCCCGGAAGGCATCCCCTCTTTCGTCTTCGTCCATCGGTAACTTTACTTGATGCTATATTTTTATTCACCACATGATATGCGTTTTGCTTGGAGCGTCTTGTATGATTTGAGTCTTTGCTTTTTAGTTTGCTACAATCATACTTGCTGTAGACACCTTTTGGGAGAGACACGCATGAATCAGAATTTATTAGAATACTCTATGTGCTTCACTTATATCTTTTGAGCTAGATAACTTTGCTGTAGTGCTTCACTTATATATTTTTAGAGCACGGTGGTGGTTTTATTTCATAGAAATTATTGATATCTCATGCTTCACTTATATTATTTTGAGAGTCTATTAGAACAACATGGTAATTTTCTTTGGTTAAAATTTTGGTCCTAAAGTAATGAGCATCCAAGAAGGTATAATGAAAACTTTCATAAAAAGTGCATTGAATATTCTGAGAAGTTTGATACTTGATGATCGTTTTGAGATATGAGGATGGTTATATTAGAGTCATGCTAGTAGAGTATTTGTGAATTTGAGAAATACTTGTGTTGAGGTTTGCAAGTCCCGTAGCATGCACGTATGGTAACCGTTGTGTGACAAATTTGAAGCATGAGGTATTTCTTTGATTGTCATCCTTTGTGTGGAGGTCGGGATTGCGCGATGGTTAACTCCTACCAACCCTTCCCCTAGGAGCATGCGTGTAGTACTTTGTTCTGATGACTTGTAGATTTTTGAAATAAGTATGTGAGCTCTTTATCGCTAATGTTGAGTCCATGGATTATACGCACTCTCACCCTTCCATCGTTGCTAGCCTCTTCGGTACCGTGCATTACCCTTTCTCACCTTGAGAGTTGGTGCAAACTTCGCCGGTGCATCCAAACACCGTGATATGATACGCTCTATCACACATAAACCTCCTTATATCTTCCTCAAAACTGCCACCATACCTACCTATTATGGCATTTCCATAGCCATTCCGAGATATATTGCCATGCAACTTTCCACCGTTTCATTTCCTATGACACGCTTTCCATTGTCATATTGCCTTGCATGATCATGTAGTTGACATCGTATTTGTGCCAAAGCCACCATGCATAATTTTTCATACATGTCACTCTTGATTCATTGCCCATCCCGGTACACCGCCAGAGGCATTCATATAGAGTCATATTTTGTTCTAGTATCGAGTTGTAATCATTGAGTTGTAAATAAATAGAAGTCTGATGATCATTATTAATAAAGCATTGTCCCAAATAAAAAAAGGAAAGGCCAAAGAGAAAAGAAAGGCCCAAAAAATAAGAAAAAAATAATAATAAAGAAATAAAAGGGATAATGCTACTATCCTTTTTTCCCACACTTGTGCTTCAAAGTAGCACCATGATCTTTATGATAGAGAGTCTCTTGTTTTGTCACTTTCATGTACTAGTGGGAATTTTTCATTATAGAACTTGGCTTGTATATTCCAACAATGGACTTCCTCAAATGCCCTAGGTCTTAGTGAGCAAGCAAGTTGGATGCACACCCACTTAGTTTCTTTTGTTGAGCTTTCATACATTTATAGCTCTAGTGCATCCGTTGCATGGCAATCCCTACTCCTTGCATTGACATCAATTGATGGGCATCTCCCTAGCCCGTTGATTAGCCGCGTCAATGTGAGACTTTCTCTTTTTTGTCTTCTCCACACAACCCCCATCATTATATTCTATTCCACCCATAGTGCTATGTCCATGGCTCATGCTCATGTATTGCGTGAAAGTTGAAAAAGTTTAAAAAAATAGAGTATGAAACAATTGCTTGGCTGAAACTGGGGTTGTGCATGATTTGAGTATTTTGTCTGACGAAGATGGAGCATAGCCAAACCGTATGATTTTGTAGGGATGAACTTTCTTTGGCCATGTTATTTTGAGAAGACATGATTACTTTGTTAGTATGCTTGAAGTATTATTACTCTTATGTCAATATTAAAATTTTGTCTTGAATCTTTCGGATCTGAACATTCATGCCACAATAAAGAAAATTACATTGAGAATTATGTTAGGTAGCATTCCACATCAAAAATTCTGTTTTTATCATTTACCTACTCGAGGACGAGCAGGAATTAAGCTTGGGGATGCTTGATACGTCTCCAACGTATCTATAATTTTTGATTGCTCCATGCTATTATATTATCTGTTTTGGATGTTTAATGGGATTTATTATACACTTTTATATTATTTTTGGGACTAACCTACTAACCAGAGGCCCAGTCCGAATTGTTGTTTTTTTTGCCTATTTCAGTGTTTCGCAGAAAGGAATATCAAACGGAGTCCAAACAGAATGAAACCTTCAGGAGAGTTATTTTTGGAACAAATGAAATCAAGGAGACTTGGAGTGGACGTTAAGGAAGCAACGAGGCATCCACGAGGTAGGGAGGCGCGCCTAGGGGGGTAGGCGCGCCCCCACCCTCGTGGGCCCCTCGTGGCTCCCCCAACTGACTTCTTTCGCCTATATATACTCATGTACCCCAAAAACATCCGAGAGCACCACGAAACCCTATTTCCACCGCCGCAACCTTCTGTACCCGTGAGATCCCATCATGGGGCCTTTTCCGGCGCTCCGCCGGAGGGGGGATCGATCATAGAGGGCTTCTACATCAACACCATAGCCTCTCCGATGATGTGTGAGTAGTTTACCTCAGACCTTCGGGTCCATAGTTATTAGCTAGATGGCTTCTTCTCTCTCTTTGGATCTCAATACAAAGTTCTCCTCAATCTTCTTGGATATCTATTCGATGTAATTCTTTTTGCGGTGTGTTTGTTGAGATCCGATGAATTGTGGGTTTATGATCAAGATTATCTATGAACAATATTTAATCTCCTCTGAATTATTTTATGTATGATTTGTTATCTTTGCAAGTCACTTCGAATTATCAGTTTGGTTTGGCCTACTAGATTGATCTTTCTTGCAATAGGAGAAGTGCTTAGCTTTGGGTTCAATCTTGCGATGTCCTTTCCTAGTGACAGCAGGTGCAGCAAGGCACGTATTGTATTATTTCCATCGAGGATAAAAAGATGGGGTTTATATCATATTGCTTGAGTTTATCCCTCTACATCGTGTTATCTTGCCTAATGCATTACTCTGTTCTTATGAACTTAATACTCTAGATTCATGCTAGATAGCGGTCGATGTGTGGAGTAATAGTAGTAGATGCAGAATCGTTTTGAGCTACTTGTCGCGGATGTGATGCCTATATACATGATCATGCCTAGATATTCTCAAAAATATGCACTTTTCTATCAATTGCTCGATAATAATTTGTTCACCCACCGTAATACTTATGCTATCTTGAGAGAAGCCACTAGTGAAATCTATGGCCCCTGTGTCTATTTTCCATCATATAAGTTTCCGATCTATTTTATTTTGCAATCTTTACTTTCCAATCTATATCATAAAAATACCAAAAATATTTATCTTATTATCTGTATCAGATCTCACTTTTGCAAGTGGCCGTGAAGGGATTGACAACCCCTTTATTGCGTTGGTTGCAAGGTTCTTATTTGTTTGTGTAGGTACGAGGGACTTGCGTGTAGCCTCCTACTGGATTGATACCTTGGTTCTCAAAAACTGAGGGAAATACTTATGCTACTTTGTTGTATCACCCTTTCCTCTTCAAGGGAAAACCAACGCATGCTCAAGAGGTAGCACCCCCTTCAACTCGGAAGAATTCCACAGCGTCGGAAACACTGCCCGGCAGATCCGTAAACACCCCTGGAGAACCCGGGTTAGTAAAAGATACCTCTTCTTAACATATTTGCTTTGCATAATGAAGGCCTTACCCGCCGTAATTTTGTTGGCCTCCTGGTTCCTCCAGGAGGGCGCCCTGGGCTTCCACCCGGGCATCTTGTGCACTCTGAAGAGCCTTGGCGAGTTCAGTCTCTTGATCCGCACTCTTGCGCTCCAAGGACTCGCATTTCTTGACGGCATCATGGAGCTCCTACTGGACCTCATCAACCCTGGTCTTGTGCTTTTCATGGGTGGCTCGATCCTTGGCCTCTTTCTTCTTGGCTTCGGCCAGCGTCTTTTTAAGGGCCTCGACCTCGGACGCTGCTCCTACAAATATTGTGACACTCCGGTCAATGCTCATCACTTATTTCTTCCGCATATACAGCAGGTCATTACATACATCACTTCTCCTCTATTTGCTTCCTTGCTTGGCCGAGCTCCTCCTCGGCCTGCTCCAGTCTCTGCTTCAGTCCGAAGACTTCGGCAGCCTGGGCGGTCGCAGTCAGCAATGATGCCTGCTTATTCACATGAACACATATGGTTAGTCTCCTGCGACAGTTATTTGATCCTCTGTCCAGCTTTTCTTACCGAACACCAGATAGTGTCTCAGGGGCTACTGTGTATACTGTGACTTTCTTTTTACATAATTGCGTTGGCTTACCTCAAAGCCTATTAGAAGGCTTGTGCAGGCTTCGGTCAGTCTGCTCTTCGCGGACTGGATCTTCTCAATCACCGTACCCATAAGAGCACGGTGTTCCTCCAGAATGGAAGCACTTCGTGGCGCTTCCAAGAGAGCATTCGGTGCCTCTGGTTGGACAGAGGGCGCTGGCGGAATGGGCACACCTCCTTGTTTCAAAGGAGGCTACTCGCTGGATTCCGGAGCCATACTGGTCTCCGGGACCGTATTCGGCTGGGGGCCGAACTGAAAGTGGTCCCCATCGCTAGTCTCCATGGGGATTGCTCCCCCATGTGTCCGGCGGCCGAGGTTTTATCCTCTGGCACTGCCTTGGCATCCTCCTGAGTCTCTCCCTGTCCTGGGATCCTTCGGGACAACACCTTGGTGTCATCCATAGCCCTGGGAGAGGGGGCCTCCGGATGGGACCCGCTGTCCATCGCCTTTGGGTCCAGCGAATTCCCCGAGGATGAGGATCGCTCGAGGTTGGACTGAGCCGGACTGCAAGTGCATAATTCAACATGTTAGGACTATGAAATAGAGAGGTTGGATACATGGATGTGTCCGGGTTTTTCAGTACTCACAATTCAGCCTGGGGCTTGTTTCAGGGGCACGGCTCAGGGCTGCTGTCGACGTCCCACACAGAGTTATCTGCGAGGGAGCCCTTCCCCCTCTTGGACGTCTCTGCCTCAAGATTTGCGGAGGCCGCCCTCTTCCTCCTTCGTCCCCCAGGGGGGAGTTGCTTTCCTTCTCCTCCTCCTCGTCCTCGGTGGCGGAGGAGTGAGTCTTGTTGTCTTCGGACGACACATCCGAAGCACCCTTGCGACGGAGGCCGCCTCTGGCCCCCTTGGCCTTCTTCTTAGCCTTCTTCTCCGGCGCCTGGTAGGGTGCCGGAACAAGCATCTTCGTCAGGAGCGCGATGGCTGGTTCCTCGGGCAGCGGAGTCGGACATTTAATCCGCTCCACCTTCTTTGTCCATTCCTGAAAAACGATAATAACAAGTGAGGTTCAGATATCTTCCCTGAACAAGCAAGTAAAGGATACACCTTGAAATACGAAAATCTTACTGGATTGGCAGGATGGGCCAGGTCATGCCCACGGTCGTCGGTTGTCTCCGGCGGTGTCTCGTTGCCCTTGAAGAGCACCTTCGAGATGTCTTCGTGCATAGTTCCAAAGAACTGTAGCAGGGTCTGGTCCTTGGCTTGATCAAACTCCCATAGATAGCAAGTCCGGCTCTGGCATGGGAGGATCCGGCGAACTGGCATCACCTGGATCACATCCACAAGCTTGATGTTTTTGTCAATCATGCTCTTGATGCGCGTCTGAAGCGTTGTCAGCTCATCCAACGAAGACCAGTTCAGACCCTTCTCTAGCCAGTAGGTGAGCCGCATTGGAACTCCGGACTGGAATTCAGGAGCCACAGCCCAAGTGGCGTCGCGAGGCTCTGTGACGTAGAACCACAGTTTTTGCCACCCTTTGAAGGTCTCCACAAAGGTACCTTTGGGCCATGTGACATTGGGCATCTTGCTCACCATGGCGCCTCTGCACTTTGCGTGTTGGCCATCCACCACCTTCGGCTTCACGTTGAAGATCTTGAGCCATAAGTGAGGTGGGATGCGGAGGAAAGCCTCGCACACGACAATAAATGTTGAGATGTTGAGGAAGGAGTTTGGGGCTAGATAATGGAAGTCTAGCCTATAATAGAACATGAGTCCATGGATGAAAGGGTGGAGAGGAAACCCTAACCCGCAGAACATGAACACCACCCTCTCATTGGGCTCCGAGGTGGGGACGATTTGCCCCTTGGCTGGAAGCCGGTGGGCGATTTCCTTGGCCAAATACCCGGCCTCCCGGAGCTTGGTGATGTCCTTCTCCTTGACGGAGGAGGCCATCCACTTGCCCTGCGCTCCGGATCCAGACATGATTGGAGTTCTTTCTTGGGGTGGACAAGATGAGAACTTGGGCGCTCGAGCTCGAGAATGGAAGGGCAGAGAGAAAGAAGGCGTGGATGAAAGAAAGGAATTCTTATATCCTTATGAAGGTAGTGAATGTCAAGCGCCTCCCCACTTACCTCAAACCTCGCCTATTCCCAAGGGTTGTGCAGACGGCACGGTTGGATTACCCATGCCCGTATTGATGAGAATCCCATAATAAGGGGACATGATCTCTTCTTTGACAAGACGTACCAATGAAGCCGTGTCTCGAAACGTGGAACCGCAGGATGAATACGGTTCAAAATAATGACCGGACAGAGACGTGATGTCACGTTGTGGAAAGTTGTTAGTAAATGGGACTCGTGAGATATTATACTCTCTGCGGTTGTGTGTGGTACTTGTTTTGCAGAACCGGACATGTTCGTTGCATTGGAAGACTGTTTTGGAGTATTCGGAGAAGGAACCTGCCTTGCAATGCCGAAGACAATTTGCGCGCCGGACACATCGTCATTGAAGCCTGGTTCAGGGGCTACTGAGGGAGTCCTGGACTAAGGGGTCCTCGGGCGTCTGGACTATGTAACATGGGCCGGACTGATGGGCTGTGAAGATACAAGACCGAAGACTCTCACCCGTGTCTGGATGGGACTCTCCTTGTTGTGGAAGGCAAGGTTGGCGCCCGAATATGAAGATTCCTTTCTCTGATACCGACTTTGTACAACCCTAGTCCCCTCCGTTGTCTATATAAACTGGAGAGCTTAGTCCGTAGAGGCGATCACAATTATAACCATAGTCATATAGGCTAGGCTTCTAGGGTTTAGCCATTACGATCTCGTGGTAGATCAACTCTTGTAATACTCATATTCATCAAGATCAATCAAGCAGGCAGTAGGGTATTACCTCCATAGAGAGGGCCCGAACCTGGGTAAACATTGTGTCCCCTATCTCCTGTTACCATCGACCTTAGACGCATAGTTCGGGACCCCCTACCCGAGATCCGCCGGTTTTGACACCGACATTAGTGCTTTCATTGAGAGTTCCGCTGCATTGTCACCATAATCTAAGTATATAGTGGGTAGCAGTTTCTCCTCTTTTTCATCATGCCTAATGGGTATCTTGAAGTGTCTAGCAAGGTGGGAAGCGAAGATACCTACGAAAATAGGCCCCTTTGTATGGTTTAGGCTCAACCGTTTAGCAACCATAGCGCTAAAACTGAAAGTTCTATCACGAAGTAAAGCATGGTGCAAAATGGCAAGGGCAGGAGCACTAAGGCCTCCACTCTCCCCACGACCAATTAAACATCTCCTCGTAAATAATGAGTAGTAGAGAAAAACAGGAAAAATGTAAACTAGCCACTCTCGCTTCTGACACCCTTCTCATTTCCCCTACGGTGACTTCATCATTAAAATCTTCCACATCACTAGGACGTGGTTCCTCGACGCTACCCTCGTAAGGTAATTTACAAACCTCACAAAAGTCATAGAGCGTCATTTCCTTGTACTCATCATATAAGTAAAAGTCTACCATGGATGGTGATCTCCTAGCATGAAAATGAATTTTTTTCACGAAAGTAGTAGTGAGTAGGAGATACTGATCACACTGATCGAGGATGAAGTTGGTGATGCCTGCATTCTCAGCAAAATAATAGAAATCATCATAAATTTTGGCAGCCTTCAAGAATGCATCGCATCGCCATTCACATGGCCGAATCTCCGCGGCACGAGGAAGATTATACTTGGCTTCTCCTTCTCCTCATTTTCTTTTTCCTTCGAACCCCGGCTCGAGGAGCCTCTCAACAATCTCATCATTTTCTTCCTCTGAAAATTTCTGAAATTTTTAGTGACTCAAAATAAAAGTGAACCAAACTCAACAAAATTGATAGCAACTACTCCTACAAGTGCCTAGAGGCTATATCATGCATCAAAACTACTTTGGACCATATAAATTTGACATGCAGGCTCAAGAACAAGGTCACCATAGCAGCAAAAATTTACAATGAATAAAGCACTAGAACAAAAACTAATTGAACCATTGGAGGAGTCACATACCAAAAAACAATCGCCCAAAGCAGTTTTGTGAATGGAGCTTTGAGCAAGGAGATCGAAAATGGTAGCAAAATGAGCAAGAACACTGGTTTGAGCTATGGAGTGATTTTTTCTGGAGGAAGATGTCGGTGTCAAAACCGGCGGATCTCGGGTAGGGGGTCACGAACTGTGAGTCTAAGGTTGATGGTAACAGGAGACGGGGGACACGATGTTTACCCAGGTTTGGGCCCTCTCTATGGAGGTAATACCCTACTTCCTGCTTGATTGATCTTGATGAATATGAGTATTACAAGAGTTGATCTACCACAAGATCGTAATGGCTAAAACCCTAAAAGTCTAGCCTGGCTATGATTATGATCATTGGCCTCTACGGACCTAGCCCTCCAGTTTATATAGACACCGGAAGGGACTAGGGTTGTACAAAGTCGGTTACAGAGAAAGGAATCTTCATATCCGGTCGCCAAGCTTGCCTTCCATGCCAAGGAGAGTCCCATCCAGACTCGGGGGAGAGTCTTCGATCTTGTATCCTCACGGTCCATCAGTCTGTCCCATGTCTAACAGGCCGGACGCCCGAGGACCCCTTAGTCCAGGACTCCCTCAGTAGCTCCCGAACCAGGCTTTCAATGACAATGTATCTAGCGCGCAAATTGTCTTCGGCATTGCAAGGCGGGTTCTTCCTCTGATGACTTCAAGGAGATGTATTCGATGTTCCATTTAATGTTGCACTCCTCGTCTTCTGTGTATCCACGACTTCAGCTTCCATGTGTCAGGCGAATACGAGAGGTCAGGGTATTTTTGCACATAACACCCCGACCATGTAAGAAAAGCATTTATTTAAGGGGATTGGATATCAGATCCACCCCACACCATGCGGAAAATCCTCAGAGCTTGCTAGGAGGAACCATTCCAACATGGCTAGTGCTCCCAGTTCTTTCTCCCGTTCCCACGGCCATGAAAAAGGTGGTTGGGAGAGATGTTCCGTATCCCATAGTCAGCTAGCAAAGCTGCAAACAAATGGATTTCTTCCCCCCGCGGATCTAGTCCCCGTTCGAGCAGGGTTGACTTCTTTTAATGGCGGGGCTCAGGAGAAGAATTTCCCCAATCCATCCAGGGGGAACAAGTGTGTTTCGTCCCCTATTTGCTAAGAGGCGTCGGATTCCCAATCCATCCATTCCTCCAAGGGCTTCTGGAGTATTATGGCCTCCAACCGCACAATTTTACTCCTACCTCTATCTTGCACATTGCGGGTTACGTCGCTCTTTGTGAGCTATTACTAGGCTGCGAGGCCCATTTTGAATTATAGAGGAAACTATTCTGCCGCGTCCCTCGTAACCAAGATGGATCAATATTTGAGGTGGGCGGAGCCGAGGTATGGCGCATTGCCGGGACAGGTTACTTGTCGGGCATGCCGAAGAAGGCATCTAAAGAGTGGCCTTCTGAAAGGTTCTATATTGAGGACGTCGCCCTTCCTGACCCAGTCCAAATGGGTTTGCCCAAATTTTCAAGCGCCCTGTTGAAGAAGTGCCACAGCTGGCGTCCTCGAAGCCTCGAGGAGGAAGATAGTGCGGAAGTCTGTCAACTGATGGGCAAGATAAAGACGCTCGCCCAGTCCGGATTATCGATAATCGAAGTAATGGCCACTTCCATAGCGCGAGGAGTTCAGTCGCTCCAATATAGAGGGCTCCCTATGTGGCAGTTCAATGGGGAAGATGACGCCTCACGCTCCGGACGAAAGGGTCCGGATTCCCTCACTGCCCTGGCCGCAATACTGGTCGATCTGTGTAAAGGGGAAAAAGAGAAGTTCACTCCTCTTAAGAGCCAAGAGGGATTTTCCATGTACAATCCTCCCAGCTGGGTGAGTTTTAATCCACCACTTTACTCAATTTTCCCCAGAGCTACCTTTAATCGATACTGGCCCGTCCATCTGTAACAGGAATGGCGAAAGGTCATCATGGGGATCTACAACCCCGCTCCACAGCCGGAGAACCATAACCGGGATCTTGACCCCAGATTTGAAGAGGATCCGGACATATTTGTAGAGCTCGAGGAAGGAGTATTTTACCAGGCGAGCTACGATGGCACAGAAGTGGCCATTATAGCCGACTATCTCGGCCTTCTTCCTGCCTCACATGTATGTAATCAAGAGACATCTCCTCCGAAAGAGCTTCCTCATTCTGCCTCACCCACCGCACTGTCTCGTGCTCCAAAGGGGAGGCGCTCGGCGCGCCATGCTACACTAGAGGCGACTCCAAAGAGAGCGGCCCCACGCCGAGCAAGCCTTCGAAGAGGAAGGCAAACGAAGACACGACCAAGCCTTCATCAAAGAGGTACGGCTTTGTAAATATGCCCCTTAGCAATCACATCCAATTGTGACATTGTACATTTGTGCCTTATCAGGAGGAGCATTCGCCGGACTATGTCCGGGGGTCCTTTCGGTCACACTCCCGTCAGCCAAGTTCCAAACCCTATCGTAAAGACGGGGGCTGAGACGGGAGTGACACCGGATTGTCATTCGGCAGAGGATTCGGATTATGTATCCACCACAAACTCGGAAGTGGAGAGCTTCATGAATCATCAGCGCCGGAGGGCCGTTCTACGCGACCCCAGCTTTACGAAAGAAGCATTCAATGCCTTCAGCTCGGCAGATGCATACATCCGAGCTGCTCGAGATGGGCTTAACAGAGCCGCAGATCAGCATTTAGTATGCAGGTAAGTTTACATTGTCCAAATATGATAATTATATACCAGTAGCCCCCGAGACTTGAAGCAGTTGGTACAACTGATTTAAGGATCATTATATAACTAGGTGCTTATGGAGAAGAACAACATGTTGTCTCAAGAGCTGGAAAAGTGTCGGGCATAGCTAACTGCTATTACTGCCGAACTAGAGAAATCGAAGAAGGCGTCACCTGGTAATATTCCCCTTGAGGGAGTCCTAGATTGGGGGGTGTCCGGATAGCTGGATTACCATCATCGGCCGAACTATCATCGGCCGGACTATCATCATCGACCGGACTCCAAGACTATGAAGATACAAGATTGAAGACTTCATCCCGTGTCCGGATGGGACTTTCCTTGGCGTGGAAGGCAAGCTTGGCGATACGGATATGTAGATCTCCTACCATTGTAACCGACTCTATGTAACCCTAGCCCTCTCCGGTGTCTATATAAACCGGATGGCTCTAGTCCGTAGGACAACAACATCAACCCTTACAATCATACCATAGGCTAGCTTTTAGGGTTTAGCCTCCTTGATCTCGTGGTAGATCCACTCTTGTAAACATCCACAATGTCAATATCAATCAAGCAGGACGTAGGGTTTTACCTCCATCAAGAGGGCCCGAACCTGGGTAAAACATCGTGTCCCTTGTCTCCTGTTACCATCCCCCTAGACGCACAGTTCGGGACCCCCTACCCGAGATCCGCCGGTTTTGACACCGACATTGGTGCTTTCATTGAGAGTTCCTCTGTGTCGTCACCGATAGGCTTGATGGCCTCTTCAATCAACAATGACGCGGTCCTGGGTGAGACTTTTCTCCCCGGACAGATCTTCGTATTCGGCGGCTTCGCACTGCGGGCCAACTCGCTTGGCCATCTGGAGCAGATCAAAAGCTACGCCCATGGCAGTCATGTCAGGTTTGGAAGCCTAAACTTCACGGCCGACATCCGCGGGGACTGAATCCTCGACGGATCCGAGCCACAGCCGAGCGTGCCGCACTGTCACGATGGGCACGACCTAACTCTGCCGCCGGACAGCGCCTTGGAGGCCGCACACGAATCCGCTCCGACCTATAGTCCGGAGCCGATCACGCAAATCGAGGACGGGTGGCTGGACGCCGCCTCGGGAGCTACAACTTCCACAACGATGGAGCCAAACACTAACCTTGTCCCGCATAAAGCTCATGACTCCGAGGCACCGGACTCCGAACCTCCTGCGCCCCTGCCAGTCGAATCCGATTGGGCGCCGATCATGGAATTCACCGCTGCGGACAGCTTTCAGTACTCACCCTTCGGCGACATCTTAAATTCGCTGAAGCATCTCTCGCTATCCGGAGAGCCCTGGCCGGACTATGGCCAGGATGGTTGGGTCGCGGACGACGGAGAAATTCAAAGCCCACCCGCCACCCACTTCGTAGCCACTGTCGACGATTTAACCGACGTGCTAAACTATGACTCCGAAGACATCGACGGTATGGACGACGATGACGGAGACAATCCAGAACCAGCACCTACAGGGCACTGGAAGGCCACCTCGTCACATGACGTATATATGGTGGATACCCCAAAGGGAAGCGACGACGAGGATCAACGGGGCGCGGCAAAGGATAATCCCGCCAATAAACAACCAAAACGGCGACACAAGTGCCGCCCTAAACCCCGCCTCACCAAGAACAGCATTCCCAACGACCCAGCGTTAGAGAAGGGCCAACCAGTGGACGGCGAACATGCAAACAAGCAACCTTGAGAACAAGACGAACCGGATGATCAACCCCTTCCCGGAGCAACCAACAGTCTGGACAACCTCACATCGGACACACCACCGGAGCATAAGAACCTTCACAAAAGACTCGCCGCCACTGCAAGAAGTTTGAAGAAGGAAAAATGGAAGCTCAAAACAGCGGAAGACATCCTCAGAATGAAGTGGAACAAAATACTCAAGACCGCAAGCAAGTATGGCAATGGCCATCAAACAAAGAGCTACCCAAAGCGCAAGCTACTGCCAGAATTTGACGAGGAAGCCATAGAGCCCTCACAATCAAAAAATAAAGAAGCCGCCTGGCCGGATAGACGGCCAGATGACAGGCCAAAAGCGGCAAACGGCGCCGCACACAAGCCGACCTATGACCCTGGAAAAATAGACGGCCCAACTAGGTCCATCTACGGGCCAAAAAAGAGGACCCCAGGAAGTAACACAACACGACAAGTGTTCGAAGACAGCGGCACACCCAAATACAGGGGCGCCGCACACCCGCTATGTTTCACCGATGAGGTACTGGATCATGAATTTCCTGCTGGGTTCAAACCCATAAACATAGAGGCATACGACGGCACAACAGACCCCGGAGTCTGGATAGAAGATTACATACTACACATACACATGGCTAGAGGAGATGATCTCCACGCCATAAAATATCTACCCCTCAAGCTCAAAGGACCAGCTCGGCATTGGCTCAAAAGCCTCCCAGAAAACACTGTTGGGAGTTGGGAAGAGCTTGAGGACGCGTTTAGAGAAAATTTTCAAGGGACTTATGTCCGCCCTACAGACGCAGATGATCTAAGTCACGTAACTCAACAGCCCGGAGAGTCAGCGCGCAAATTCTAGAACAGGTTCCTTACCAAAAAGAACCAAATAGTTGACTGTCCGGACGCGGAAGCCTTAGCAGCTTTTAAACACAACGTCCGAGACGAATGGCTCGCCAAACACCTCGGCCAAGAAAAGCCAGGTACAATGGCCGTGCTCACAAGCCTCATGACGTGCTTTTGCGCAGGAGAAGACAGCTGGCTAGCAAGATGCAGCACCAGCGACCCGAGTACATCCGAGATCAGAGATGGAAACGGAAAATCACGGCACAGGAAAGATAAGCGCCGGAATAAAGAAAGAAGCCCAAAGAGCACGGCGGTCAACGCCGGATTCAAAAGCTCGTGGCCAAACAATAAAACACTGCCTCTTAAGGACAACAGTGACGAGCTATCCAATTTAAACAAAATTTTGGATCGGACATGTCAAATCCACAGTACCTCCGGAAGACCTGCAAACCATACCAACCGAAATTGTTGGGTTTTTAAACAGTCTGGCAGACTCAACGCCGAACACAAGGGGCTCGATGCGCCAAGCGAGGACGACGACGAACCCCACTAGCAGAGCACCGGAATTCAGAAAACTTTCCCACAAGAAGTCAAAACAGTAAACTCACTTCACGTGATAGTACGGAAGTACAACACGGCACTTGTTAAGACAAGTGTCGCACGGTCCACCCCAGCGGAACACCGAGATTGGATGTCAAAACCAATCACTTTCGACCATCTGGATTATTCCAGAAGTATCCGGAACGCAGGATGGACTGCTATGATATTGGATCCCATAATAGACGGACTGCGATTTACGCAAGTTCTGATGGACGGCGGCAGCGACTTAAACCTGCTATATCCGGACACAATCCGCAAGTTGGGGATAGACCCTACTACAATTCGACATAGCCGCACTTCCTTCAAAGGAGTGGCGCCAGGCCCTTACGCCAGGTGCACAGGTTCATTATTATTAGAAGTTGTGTTCGGATCACCTGACAACTTCCGACGAGAAAAGCTAACCTTTCATGTCGCCCCATTCAAAAGTTGCTATCAAGCACTACTGGGACGTGAAGCTTTCGTCCGCTTTAACGCAATACCACACTACGCGTCTCTTACGCTTAAAATGCCCGGTCCACGTGGCATCATTTCATTAACAAGGTCGGCTAAGACCCCGGACACGGTTGGACGGGCCCGGAATAAATAAGCTAGGGGCTACCTAGCCGCACACCCTTACAAGGGTTTGTGTATATAAGCTATAATGAGCTACCATAGGCTCAGCTTTCTACATTTATATTTCAATTTTTTGTGTACCTTTTTGGCACAATTTCTTTTTCAAACTAAGTTCCTCTCTTTTTACAGATGAACTACGTGCACACCCGTCCAGGATACGGCACAACGGAGATACGGGCGCAGACGTGCAGTAGGGACCCGTTTCAAGGACTCTTTTCAGACTAAGACCCTACGTAAACCTTTCTTATTGTCTCTTGTTGCTATAATCCCCTGGTTTCCCATTATAACCAGAGTGGAGGCTGGCGTTTTGGCATCGGCCGCGCCAGAGGAACCTGCCCGTACCTGGACACAAGGGGCTTAGGGCATTATTTTGCCCGCTATTGTAAAAGACCGAACACCTTCGGGAGTGTTCGGCGTCTCGAGTTAGGCCTTATATGCATCAGCTCCGAATCATGTCTTTGGTCAAATGTTGGGTTTGCCCAGCTCCTGTGTTTTGCTGCCTTACGTTTCGTATCATCGGCTAATGCGGCACCAGGAGAACTACTGCGATTGTGCCCCAGTTCGGCTGGGCGAGCGCCTTAGTAGAGAAAGCCGAAAACTGACTGTCATGATACAGAGAGAGACTGGTCAACCACTCGATCGACCAAGGGAATGTTTAGAATTCCTCCGCTTTGACGAAGGGCCGTTTCCCGGTCAGGCACATGCGCGCCCCGAATTCGGAGAGCGCGGAGCCCCCAGGGGCTATGTCGTAGCCCCACCCTCGAACTCCATGGCTAAGTGAAAGTGATAAAGCATTATAGTCCGGTTGCCTCGTTTGCTACGCTACCACCTCCTTTATAGGACCGAGACGTCAGATTAAGTGTGAAAACGTGCTATTTTTTGCGAACACCCCCGCACCTTGTGCGTGGGGGCTGAAGCCGACGACTGCCATCTTTCAGGTTATACACACATATACATGAACGGCCACATAGGAGATATTACATTACTTGAACGCACAAGTATAAAAGGCGCTTACATCATAAATATTGTTTTACAACATAAAACGTTCATTTGAACGTAACATTTTTTGAACACTGCGACTCTATTACACGAGCACCACGTAGCACTTCGCCAAAATAGTGCTCGGCAGGTAACCGGCTACCGTCCGAACCCGGGGTCGCAACAGCGGTGGCATCCATCTCTGTCCAATGTGTCTTCACACGGGCGAGTGCCATCCGCGCACCCTCTATACATGCCGACCGCTTCATCGCCTTCATATGCGGCACTGCCCCAAGAAACTGCTGCAATAAGCCAAAGTAACTCTTCGGCTTGGGCCTATCCGGCCAGACATGGGTCACGATATCCGTCATGGCAAGCCCGGACAACCTATTCAGCTCAGCCCACTCGGCCAAACGGTCGGTCAGTGGAAGTGAACGCTCCGGACTATGGAATTGAGACCAAAACAGCTCTTCTGTCTCGTGATCCTTCTGGCTTCGCACAACAGCATCCGCCGCACTCGCTGCTACGTCCATATAAGGGTCCTCCGGACCCCAAAGTTGGCCCAGCTGAGCATACTTTGGATCCGTAAAACTTCAGCGCAGCAGAAAAGGCATGCCAGCTACAATGTCTCCGGCCTGGCGCAGCTCTTCCTTTATAGCCCGCATTGCAGAGCGGGCATCCTTGGCTTCGGCGGTGGGCTTCCCCAGGTCTTCTTGCACCACCAGGCGCTCCTTCTCAAGAGCCTCATTGCGGTCGGTAGCATCTTTTAACTTCACGGCCATTTCGGCCATCTCTTCCCTGCTTTGGCAGTGTGCGGCCCTTTCGGCCGCTAACTCTTCGGCCGCCCTCGAGGTCGCCGCATCACTCCTTCTGGCCTGCTCCTTGGCTTGAGAAAGTTCGGCCCGAAGGCTCTCCACAGCAGCGACACTATCTGCATTTCACACACATGTAGTAAGGAGACGGCTTCGGCTCCCTTACCAAGTGACCGCACATGAACACTTACCTTGCGACTCATCAAGTCGCCCGTTGACCAGCGTCATGTCTGCATCCGCAACGGTGAGTTGCCGCTTTAGTTTGGCAACTTCATCAGTCCGGCTGGCCCCTGGACGATCCGCCACCTACATAGGCATGGCGAAAATTTAAACCTGCAATTTTGATCCTCGGCACGCTGTCGCTTTCGACAACCTACCGAGTCTCAGGGACTACTACCTATACAGGGCGCATTCTATATGCAAAATTGTCCAAAGGTGTGTCATTTTTACGTACCTCAAACCCCGCCAGCAAACTCCTGACGGCATTATGCAACCCACCTTCGGCGGATGAAATCCTTTCAATCACCACACTCATTAGTGCGTGGTGATCTTCTGAGATAGACGCCTTCTCAAGCAGATCCTTCAGCCGTACACTAGCTGGCGCCGAACTATCCGGCTTCGCCAAACCCGGGGGCTCCCTCCTTGACGACACTTCAGGCTCGTCCGCCCTATCCGACGGCGCCCCGGACGGAGGCGTCTCGCTCTCCACCATATCTGGACGGAGGTCCCCCAAAGTCGAGCTCATTAGCGAAGGACGGAGATCCGAACTACAAGGTAAAAACTTTAGTTATCCTCAGAAGCACAAATAGGGATGCCCTTTATTATAAAAATCCTTTCTTTCTACTTACGGCTCGTTGGAGGGATGATCCTTTAAGGGAGACTGTGCGGCCGGGGCCTTCCCGGACGCAGGACCCTCTGGCAAAGATTTCTTCCCTCGTTTAGGGGCTTTGGCCCCCAGGTCCTCGGTGGAAATCCTCTTCTCCCCTTGGAGGGAGGGATTCTCGATCCCCCCCTCTTTCAAGAGCCTCCTTAGGTGAGGCAGTAGCTTTTTCACTTTCCCCTTCGCCTTCCTCTGGAGGCGCAACCTCCAACATCCGGACCAGCACGGAATCCGGCGCGGTCTCTGGGAGGGGGGCCGGACACCATATTAATTTTGCTCCCGCTATCCACTCCTGTTTAGAAGGAAGTTGGTCATAAGGCGAATCACCTAAAGGAAAACAAATGATGTGTCCGGACTCGGAGCTACTTACCTGAGTATCCGGGCGATTGCAGCTTAGGCCAGCATCCTCGGTCAGTTCTGGACGCGCCTCTTGCGATCCAAAGAATAATTTGTACATCTCCAGGGGTGTCATACCCATGAAGTGTTGAAGAATCCGAGGTCCCTCCGGATTAAATTCCCATAGTCGGAGAGGACGGCATTTGCAGGGCAAGTAACGCCTGATCAGCATAACCTGCATCACCACGACCAGATCGATCTCCCTCGCCTGGAGATCTCGAATCTGGCCCTACAATAGGGGCACGTCCTTTGACGGCCCCCAGTTGAGCCCTTGGTTGACCCACGACATCAACCGTTGTGGAGGTCCCGGGCGGAATAAGGGCGGCGGCTTTTGTTTGCGGCCCCTTGGAACAGTGATATAGAACCACTCTTGCTGCCACAAGCCGAGCTCCTCTTGGAAGGAGCCTGCGGGCCACGGGGCATCGGCCCTCCTACTGACGGCCGCCCCGCCGCACTCCGCTTGATGCCCCCCGATCATCTTCGGCGTCACATTGAAGGTCTTCAGCCACAGGCCGAAGTGAGGGGTGACGCGGAGGAAGGCTTCGCAGACGATGATAAATGCGGAGATATGGAGGATGGACTCCGAAGCCAAATCATGGAATTCCAACCCATAGTAGAACATGATCCCTCTCACAAAAGGATCTATCGGGAACCCTAAACCCCGACGGAGGTGGGATACAAAGACGACATACTCACCGGGCTCGGGGGTGGGGATGGCCTGCCCTTCTGCAGGCAACCTGTGCGAAATCTCGTAAGTCAGGTACTTGGCTTCCCGCAGCTTTAGCACGTCCTCCTCCGTGACGGAGGAAGGCATCCACCGGCCCTGGAGGTCGGAGCCGGACATTATTGAAGGTCCGAAGCGCTCGAATCTGAAGCTCTAGGTGCTGGAACTTGGGGCGGGAAGAGGATTCGATGGAGGATTGAAGAAAAGAAACGAGCCTTGGTCCCGTTATAAAGGAGGAAAATACCAAGAGCCGTCTCCGAGACCGTTCGGGACTCGCCTTCGATAGAGGGGGCGTGGCGATGGGCGCGGTTGGGTTACCCACGTTCGTATTGATGAGAATCCCGGATTAAGGGGGAACACGATCTCTGGTTCGACAAGACGTGCCAAGGAAATCGCTTCGCTAAATGCGCTGAGGTGGTAAAATAAAAAACGATTCAAGTAATGGCTTGGTAGTGGTGTGACGTCACGCCGCAAAAAACGTCAGCAGATTGAACTTGTGTATATATATATTATTCTCTCTATGGTGGAATGTGGAATTTATTTTGCAGAGCCAGACACTATCCTGGTGTTCACAATCTTCTATGAATTATTCGGAGGAGGAACCCGCCTTGCAATGCCGAACAATATGCGCGCCGGACTCATCGTCATTGAAGCCGGGTTCAGGGCTACTGAGGGAGTCCTAGATTGGGGGGTGTCCGGATAGCCGGATTACCATCATCGGCCGAACTATCATCGGCCGGACTATCATCATCGACCGGACTCCAAGACTATGAAGATACAAGATTGAAGACTTCGTCCCGTGTCCGGATGGGACTTTCCTTGGCGTGGAAGGCAAGCTTGGCGATACGGATATGTAGATCTCCTACCATTGTAACCGACTCTATGTAACCCTAGCCCTCTCCGGTGTCTATATAAACCGGATGGCTCTAGTCCGTAGGACAGCAACATCAACCCTTACAATCATACCATAGGCTAGCTTTTAGGGTTTAGCCTCCTTGATCTCGTGGTAGATCCACTCTTGTAAACATCCACAATATCAATATCAATCAAGCAGGACGTAGGGGTTTACCTTCATCAAGAGGGCCCGAACCTGGGTAAAACATCGTGTCCCTTGTCTCCTGTTACCATCCGCCTAGACGCACAGTTCGGGACCCCCTACCCGAGATCCGCCGGTTTTGACACCGACACCCCTCCATCAAGAAAATATAATTATATACCAGTAATGCTAACAGTGTTACATATCTCATGGCATGATCGTCCGATAAACTGAAGGAGGCACTGGAAGTCATGCAAGCAGGTGAACAAGAAGCCAAAAGGCAACGGGCCGCCGGCGAACATATACTGACACGGGTCAGGGAGGAGAAAAACAAACTCCAGGATTCCCATACCCTGTTGGGCGAAGAACTGAAAGATGTGCGGGCCCAGCTGGCTGACTCCTTGAAGGAAAATAAGAGGTTGCGAGGCGGCATATTTAGTATGTGTTCAAACTTACCTCCGTGTAATTCGGCGAGGAAAGGGACTGACAAAGTTATGTCTACAGGTATGCTGACTGGCCGTCCCGAAGAGGAGATGTCCGGATCTTTGGGCGATCTGCTGCAAGAGCTGTCGGAAATGCACGAACAAGCTCGGTAGGCGATGCGAAGTGTTGCTAAGGCCTTATGGCCATCCGCCTCCCCTCCAGGAAGTATGGAGGAGCTTGTACAACTATTCAAAGGAGCTCGGCGTCATTTCCGATTGTGGAAGATATCGGCCTGCCGGGAAGGTGCACGAGAAGCTTGGGCCATGGTGAAAACACGATTTACCAAGCTTGATCCAAATCATATGGCCCGGGTCGGGCCTCTAGGGTCAGATGGAAAAAAGATTCCCGTTAATTTGGTATATGACCAAGTAGAAGTAGCTGTCAAATATTGCCAACAGGATTGTAAATTAGACAGCCTATTAGACGGTATAGAGGAGGAAATTTTTTAGTCCAAGTGACTATGTATTTTCCTTGACATTTTCGTCCCTAGCCGGAAAGTAAAATTATTGTCATGGTAGACCTTTTCTCTTCAATCTCTGGACCCGAAGGTGCGGAGTGTTTCCGAATAGCTGAGCGGCAAAATAGACCAGGGTATGCGTGGAAACCAGGCGTAGGGGTTATAGTTGCTTGAACAGACAAGTTGTATCCGGCTAGCTATGTTATATTACTTTGTGATTTGTAAGAAACATCTTCCAGAGAGAATAGTTCCGTTAAGGGTTCCTTTACCTGGGTATACATGCGTTAATATGCATGTCCAAACTGTGATTGAAAACATCGCAGCATTCGCAACATCTGGGGGTTCATATTGTAATGAATGTAAAAGCATCTTTAGTCCGCCGACCGAATATTCCCTTAAGAACGCTAGCTTTCGGCTTCACCCAGTCTGAGGTACACATCCGGATGACCCGGCAGTAACAATCACAGAGGTGCTCCCTTTATGCCCTAGCCGAACTAACGGGAATGTAGGGCATAAGCACAGGAGCCAGGCAACCAGCTTGGCCAAAACTTAAGTCATATCGATGCCTATAATTGCAAAGAAAAGGACATACGGGAAAAGACACATATGTGGTGAGCTTAATGCTTAGAAAATAATAATAACAAGCTTCTGTACAAGAAGCCCCCAGGTATAATGGATGTACATATGTGTACGTCATAAGTGCACGGTTTAGCTGCACGAAAGCTTTAAGGCTAAAAAAATAAAAGAAAAGTGAAAAGAGAGGAAAATAATAGAAACAATAGGGAGAAGGAGACGAACAAAGAGTTCAGCACTAGGCATAGAATCTTTGGAGTCTAACCATGTTCCACGGGTTTGGCTCTAGGCGATTGTCTGATGCATCATGCAGGTGGTATGCTCCTCCAGTGAGAACTTTGTCAATGATGAAGGGACCCTCCCACTTGGGCTTGAGTTTGTCCTTTTTCTTCCCCGACAAGCGTAGAACGAGTTCGCAAACATTATAAGTCTTGGCCCGTATTTCTCTTCTTTGTTATCTGCAGTCCTGCTGTTGATAAAATGCAGAACGGGCTTTTGCAACATCGCGCTCCTCCCCCAAGGCATCTAAGTTGTCCTGCCGATCAAGCTCGGCCTCTCTTTCTTCGTACATGCGCACTCGAGGTGAGTCATGAATAATGTCGCAGGGTAACACAGCCTCTGTGCCGTACACCATGAAAAAAGGTGTATATCCGGTAGTGCGATTGGGCGTGGTTCACAACCCCCAGAGTACGGAGTCGAGCTCCTCAATCCAGTGCTTGTCTAATTCTTTCAAAGACCGCACTAGTCTGAGCTTAATGCCACTCATAATAAGACCATTGGCTCATTCGACTTGACCATTTGTTTGCGGGTGATAGACGGAGGCGTAATCGAGTTGAATGCCCAGATTAGCACACCAGGTTTTCACCTCATCGGCTATGAAATTGGAGCCGTTGTCGGTGATGATGCCGTGTGGAACACCATAACAGTGCACAACACCGGATATGAAATCTATCACTGGTCCGGCTTTGGCCGTTTTAACTGGTTTGGCCTCTATCCACTTAGTGAACTTATCCACCATGACCAGCAGGTATTTTTTCTTATGGCTTCCCCCTTTAAGGGGTCCGACTATATCAAGCCCCCATACCGTGAAAGGCCAAGTGATGGGGATTGTTTCTAGAGCGGTGGGTGTCATATGGCTTTGGTTGGCGAAAAGGTGGCATCCGACGCAACGTTGGACAAGGTCCTATGCATCTTCTTGGGCCGTCGACCAGTAGAAACCTGTACGAAAAGCCTTGCTTACAAGGGCCTGAGTCGCGGCATGGTGATCACCGAGACCGGAATGAATTT
This sequence comes from Triticum timopheevii, assembly GCA_963921465.1. NCBI lineage: Eukaryota > Viridiplantae > Streptophyta > Magnoliopsida > Poales > Poaceae > Triticum > Triticum timopheevii. Next base: position 558,242,279 of record OY997264.1, on the reverse strand, counting down.
CGGCCAAGAGATGCCGCCCCTCTTCCTCAAAGATACATCTTTGAAGTACTCTGGTAGAGCTTTTCTTGTAGAGTTCTCCTTCATGAACCTTGTAGGCTTTCGAGCACCGGACAATGCGGCGAGCCTCATTCTGATCCTCAAGGAGTTCCCGCCTATTAAGGTAGGCCAAGAAGGGTTCGGTCCATGCGGCAATGACTGCCATCATAAGATGGGCCGACGGTGTTATTTCAGTGGCTAAGCCCCCGATGATATCGGTGTGTTTGGAATCGGGGGTTATAATCGGATCCGGACTGGTGCTACCGCTCTCCTCTTGCCACACCATGGATGGCTTGAAGAGACTTTCCAGAAAGATGTTAGGTGGGACGGGGTCATGCTTTGTGCCAATGCGAGCAAGGACATCCACCGATTGATTACTTTCTTGAGCCACATGATGAAACTCGAGCCCCTCGAACCGAGCTAACATTTTGAGAACGGCATTACGGTAAGCCGCCATCTTCGGATCTTTGGCATTGAAATCTCCATTTATTTGAGATATTGCGAGGTTTGAATCTCCGCGCACTTCCAGGCGTTGTATGCCCATGGAGACCACCATCCGAAGACCATGCAATAAGGCCTCGTATTCGGCTGCATTGTTGGAGTCTGTATATAATATTTGGAGTATGTATTGAATTGTATCTCCAGTGGGGGACGTTAGGACAACGCTCGCTCCTAAGCCTGCCAACATTTTGGAGCCGTCGAAGTGCATGACCCAGTTGGAATATGTGTCGTACTCTTTAGGGAGTTCGGCCTCTGTCCATTCGGCGATGAAGTCGGCTAGTACTTGGGATTTAATGGCTCGGTGCGGTCTGTATGTTATGTCGAATGGGACGAGCTCAATGGCCCACTTGGCAATCCGGCCCGTGGCATCGCGGTTGTTTATGATGTCATTGAGTGGTGCACCGGAGGCCACCGTGATTGAGCAGTCTTGAAAGTAGTGTCGTAGCTTCCGGGTTGCCATGAATACCACGTATGCTATTTTTTGGTAATGAGGGTACCGGGATTTGCATGGTGTGAGGACAGTGGATACGTAGTATACCAGCTTATGAAGCAGGAATTTGTGTCTATCCTCCTCTTGTTCAATGACGAGCACCTCACTCACAACCTGGTGTGTTGCCGATATGTATAATAACATGGGTTCGCCAATATTTGGTGCGGCCAGGATTGGTTGCTCGCTAAAAGAGCCTTTATTTCTTCCAGTCCGGCCGTTGCCGCATCCGTCCACTTGAAGTGGTCGATGCGCCGGAGAAGGCGATAGAGTGGCAATGCTTTTTCTCCTAATATGGAGATGAAGCGGCTTAAAGCTGCCATGATCCGGCTAGTTTTTGGACCTGTTTAAGGTCTGTTGGTGTAGCCAATTGTGACAAGGCTCGGATTTTGGCTGGGTTTTCCTCAATTCCTCTACTGGAAACGATGAAGCCTAGCAGTTTTCCAGCAGGAATGACGAAAACACACTTTTCTGGATTGAGCTTGATGTCATATGCGTGGAGGTTGTCGAATGTGAGACGTAGATCGTCTATCAATGACTCGACGTGCCTAGTTTTGATGACGACCTCATCCACATATGCTTCAACTATCTTGTCAATCTGTTTCTCCAGGCATGTTTGAATCATGCGTTGGTAGGTAGCCCCGACATTTTTGAGCCTGAAGGGCATAGTGTTGAAGCAGAATGGCCCATATGGTGTAATGAATGCCATTGCGGCTTGGTCGGACTCGTTCATTTTGATTTGATGGTATCCGGAATATGCGTCGGGGAAGCACAGCGAGTCATGTCCTGCGGTAGCATCGATAATCTGGTCGATGCGAGGGAGGGGGAAGGGATCCTTAGGGCAGGCCTTATTAAGGTCTTTGAAATCGACGCACAGGCTCCAGGATTTATCCTTCTTTGGCACCATCACCAGGTTTGCTAGCAAGTTCGGGTGTTTTATTTCTCTAATGAATCCGGCCTCGATTATCTTGGCTAGCTCCTCCCCCATAGCTTGACGTTTGTGTTTGGAAAAGCGCCGCAGTGTTTGTTTGACCAATTTATATCCCTTCAATATATTGAGGCTGTGTTCGGCCAACCTACGTGGGATTCCTGGCATATCAGAAGGGTGCCAGGAGAATATATCCCAGTTCTCACGCATGAACTCTCTTAGCGCGGCGTCCATCGTTCGGTCCAGTTGTGCCCTGATGGATGCTGTCTTCTTGGAATCTGTTGGATGGACTTGAAATTTGACTATTTCATCTGCTGGTTTAAAGGAGATGGATTTGGGTCGCTTGTCCAGGATTACGTCGTCCCTATCCATAGTGGAGCGCATCGCGGTTAGCTCTTCGGCCGCGAGGGCTTCAGACAATGCCTCGAGGGCCAGGGATGCGGTTTTGTTTTCAGCGCGGAGTGCTATGTCCGGCTCATTGACAAGAGTGATAATACCATTGGGCCTAGGCATCTTGAGCTTCATGTACCCATAATGAGGTATAGCTTGGAAGCGTGTAAATGCATCTTGCCCCAATAGGGCGTGATATCCACTGCTGAAAGGGGACACTTGGAAGGTTATTTCTTCAGACCGATAATTTTCCGGTGTGCCGAATACCACGTCGAGTGTGATTTTTCCCGCGCATTGCACCTCCCGACTAGGAATGATTCCTCGGAAGGTCATGCTACTTTACCTGATGCGGCTCCTGTCTATTTCCATTTTGTTCAGTGTGTCCTCACAGATGAGGTTTTAGTCTGCTGCCACCGTCCATGAGCACTTTGGGGAGCCATCAGCCGTCCACGATTGGACTGAGGACCAAGGCGGCTGCTGCCCGGACTGTCCTGAATTTTGGTTCGTCACCGGCATTAAAAGTTATGGCCGTGTCACTCCAGGGGTTTATTGTTGCGATTTGGCAGACTTCGGCGAGGTCGCGGAGTGCCCTTTTGCACCTATTGTTTGAACCGAAGGTCTCTAAGACCGTCAATCCTCTGAGGTCGTCGTCTTCCAGGGAGTGTTGCTCTGGGGTGTTTTTGGTGAGGATATCCTCGCCGCTCTTAGCCACTTGCTGGAGTATCCAACATGCTCTAAGGCTGTGGGTTGGTATGGTATCCGGTGTTGTGTGTATTTTGCATGGCCTATCGAGCCATCCCTCCAGAATGGCTCCGCGCCCCGTAATGGGATTATATTTCTTTATTATTGGGTCGCCCGTCCCACGAGAGTGCATCCTTTTTGCCTGGACGAGGGGTTGAGTGGAAACCGATGGTTCACAGCGAGCTACCTAAGTTTTCTAGGCGCTTTCCATTGCGTAGTACTTTTGTACTATGGTTGCCAAGTTAGTGAAGTGTAATACGCGACGGCGGTTGATGACGTTGAGGATTCCTTCATCCATGCAATTGTTGCAGAATATTGAGACCGCGTCTTCGTCGCGGCAATCTTTAATCTTGTCTTTGACAAGAAGGAATCTGGCCCAAAAGTGATGGACCGTTTCCTGAGACTGCTGTCGTATGTCCATGAGATCGCGTGTCTCTGGGTGGGTGGGTGGATGTAAATCCAAACCCTGGCCCGATTTGGGATCCGGAGTTTGAGAAACTTTCGAGCTTAATGGTTCGGGCTCCGGGATGTCAACTGATTTTTCAGGCCCGTTGTCCGATTCTAGGTTTGGAAGGCCGGGCGTGTCATTCTGCGGACAGGTGTCCGGCTCTTTGAGCTCAGAAATCCGAACATAGTTCATCCTCAATATAGAGGGTGCGTTGTTGTTTTGCTCCTCTACTACTGCTATCTGGTGGGTGATCGGTGGAGATTTGATTTCTCTCTGATCGGGTTTAAGCCCAATCTGATCGTAGTCTGTAGCGACCCCCAAGGCGGCGATGCGATCGAGGAGTTCAATCAAAGACGACAGCTCCGCTGGATACATCCGTTTGGAGTATTCGGAATCAACGTGGAGGTGTTTTTCAATGACCCGAGAGGTCACCATTGGCTTAACGGCCAAACGGGAGGTCATGGTAAAGCCGCCCAGCCGGAGGGTTGGGCCTGGGGCCATGGCTCCTCCGGAGGTGATACTGTCCTTGATAACAAGGCGAGCCATCAACCCTTTCTTCAACGTCACAACGGAACTCTCAATGAAAGCACCAATGTCGGTGTCAAAACCGGTGCATCTCGGGTAGGGGGTCCCGAACTGTGCGTCTAAGGTTGATGGTAACAGGAGACGGGGGACACAATGTTTACCCACGTTTGGGCCCTCTCTATGGAGGTAATACCCTACTGACTGCTTGATGGATCTTGATGAATATGAGTATTACAAGAGTTGGTCTACCACGAGATCGTAATGGCTAAAACCCTAGAAGTCTAGCCGTGCTATGATTATGATCATTGGCCTCTACGGACCTAGCCCTCTAGTTTATATAGACACTGGAGGGGATTAGGGTTGTACAAAGTCGGTTAAAGAGAAAGGAATCTTCATATCTAGTCGCCAAGCTTGCCTTCCACGCCAAGGAGAGTCCCATCTAGACACGGGGGAGAGTCTTTGATCTTGTATCCTCACGGCCCATCAGTCCGGCCCATGTCTAACAGGCTGGAAGCCCGAGGACCCCTTAATCCAGGACTCCCTCAGAAGACGAAGTGGATGGGTTCTGTAATAAGTAGAGGGGGCCATGTGGGGCCCACAAGGACGGGGGGCGCGCCCAGGGGGTAGGGTGTGCCCTCCACCCTTGTGGCCCACTGGTGAGGCCCCCTGGTGTGTTCTCAGTGCCAGAAATTCTCAAATATTCTATAAAAAATCATACTAAATTTTCACGGCATTTGGAGAACTTTTATTTTTGGGACATGTTTTATTGCACGGATAATTCAGAAAACAGACAGAAAATACTTTTTTTGCTTTATTTAATCTAAATAACAGAATGTAACAGATGGGTACAGGGGGTTGTGCTAAATTCATCCATCTCATGCTCATCAAAAGGAATCCATTAACAAGGTTGATCAAGTTTCTTTTTGACAGTAGGAAGAGGAAATTCAAAACCTCCAATAGTAATAGTTGGAAATTTTCCAATAGAATTGATACTATGAATTTGAGGTTGTTTCTTCGGAAAGTGTACCGTATGCTCATTACCATTAACATGAAAAGTGACATAGCCTTTGTTGCAATCAAAAACAGCCCCTGCAGTATTCAAAAAGGTTCTACCAAGGATGATCGACATACTGTCGTCCTCGGAAATATCAAGAATAACAAAGTCCGTTAAGATAGTAACGTTTGCAACCACAACAGGCACATCCTCACAAATACCGATGGGTATAGAAGTTGATTTATCAGCCATTTGCAAAGAAATGTCAGTAGGTGTCAACTTATTCAATTCAAGTCTACAATACAAAGAGAAAGGCATAACACAAACACTGACTCCAAGATCACATAAATCAGTTTTAACATAGTTTGTTTTAATGGAGCATGGTATAGTTGGTACACCTAGATCTCCAAGTTTCGTTGGTATTCCACCCTTAAAATTATAATTAGCAAGCATGGTGGAAATTTCATCTTCTGGTATCTTTCTTTTATTTGTAACAATATCTTTCATATACTCACTGGTATGCGCTGGTGCTATACAAACGGTTTTTAACCCCTTTCCGCGACGGCATTTGGAACCATCGCCAAGTGAGTGTGGGCGATAGGGGGGTCATTCCCACACAACCCAGAAACCGTCGGGGATAGGGAGCCTTGGTGCATATAGTTGTCCCTATATAATCCTTTCTGATATCTCGAATATACCAAATGCTTCATCCTTGCTACTCGTTTGTGCTCGCATTGCCATCACAGTCGGAGTTTTCTGGTTTTACCTAAAACCAGGAAGATTCCAGGCACGGGAGTTTTCCAGGCACGTACCAAACTAGCTCTACGTTTACGATGCCTGGCACATCACAAACAGTTCACGATTATAAACCTTGTACAATAGGTAGATAATCACACACATTTAGTTTTCCCGCACCGTATGTGATAGTGTCTGACATCACACACGCTTTGCAAACGGAAACTATGTGCATTGTTACACATGTTTCCTCTTCGTGAACCGTGTCAGATTATGATGTATATCACACACGATGTGCTTTATTAACCGTGTGCGCCGTAATGACCCACACACCATAATTTTGCCCTCATTTAATTGCTGCTGTTTAAAATTATACAGAATTTAAACTTGAAAGTAGACTATAGCTTTATTCATATCCATCAGGTTGAAACAAGCAATGCATTATTCGATTCACAGGTACATTTGTTTAAGAATTACATAAGCACCAAATAAAGAATGATGAACCAAAGTTCTATACTTGTACTATTACAGATGGAAAAGAAAGAGGCGACACACATTCTAGTTGTTGAACAAGGTGAAGCGGAATGGCCCTATTGTGCTCTCCTGGATGCAGAAGGGACGCATGACTCTCGTCTAACCCCTTGTGATGGCCGGCCACCAATCATGTAGTTTGAGAGCTAATCTTGAGTAAACCGCTTCAGGATCCATTGCAAAGGAAAAAAGATTCAGACATTGTCATCTAACACAACTCATTACGGGAAGTAAAAAGAAGGCTACAGGGTTCTTACTCACCATCCTGCAGTTCACTGTTGTCTTGCAAAAGTGTAAACAAATAGTTTGATTGAAATCTTTTAACCCATTTTAATAACAATCTTTATCAGTTTCCTCACTTGATGTTGGTTCATGAATATCTCATTGCCTCGTACGCAGAAAGGGTCGAAGTGTGGATCTTTGGCAATGACATATGTACCTAAAAGCACCAAGTTAATATTAGAAGCTAAAAAACAATTGCAAAATGGTGTAGTACAACACTCCCTCCGTCCCATTATATAAGATTTTATTACATGTATATCTAGAAATCATCAGAACATTAAGGTAACACTCTTCCTTGTTGCTATGTAGCCTAGGATTGCATATTTAGTCATTTAGTACAATGCATGTTGCTATGTAGCTTTAGTGTGCAGGCTTAAGCATGCTAGTTAAGCAAAACAAGAAGTGGAAAGGTGTGTTAACCGCATCAGGCATAACATTTAAAAACAAGCAAATAGTCATTCAAACTGGTACTATGCAGGTCTAAAGTACACTAGTTATTGTTAAAAATTCAAAAAGGCATGTTAACTGCAATATCCTTAACAGCAACCAAATATCGTAATTCATAGTGGTATTGTTGAAATTGTTATTGATGAAATTGAACTGCACGGCAACATTTGCACATATAGAGCATCACATTGTGAAGAACTAAAATAAACAAGTCATAAGGCCACCTCTAGCCGATCCTTTAAAAGTTAAAGGACTAAAGCCCTTAGTGGATATATATATATACTCCAGCATTTTTTGGCCTTTTCTAGTCGATCCTCTAAACTTAATGTTGTAAACTTCAATTTGATCAAGTTCAAAGTAGGTTCAACCAAAAGAAGCATGCATTCAAACATAAACATAGATAGTTTTGCATGACCGAACATAAAACATAAATTTAAACTAAGTTAAACTACTTTTGGTCGAAGTAGAGGTTGAGCCAATCCTTCCTCGTCATGTACGGTGTGTCGCGAGCTGGGTCCGGGCCGGTGCCATTGCCGGGGTCGTTGGGGAAGGCACTCCTCCACTCGTCGACGTTGATCTCCTCGTCCTCGGGGCCCACCTCGACGCCCTTCATGCCGTCGTCCTCGCCGCCTTCAACCTCATCATCGGAGGAGAGCGCGATAACCTCGCCACCCTCCGCGCCGCCGTCCTCGCTGCCTTCGACCTCGTCATCAAAGGAAAGCGCGATAACCTCGTCGCCCTCCGCGCCAACAAAGATCGCCTGCTCCACCTCCACAAGCTCCGGGTGCTGAGGATGCAGCTCTTGCATGTAGGCCTCATCGGCATCGGCCTCGAGGCGCTCCCATGCCTCGCGGTCCTCCCGCGCCATAGCCGATCTCATCACCCCTGGCTCCAGTGGAACAAGGTCGACTGAACGTGTGCTGAAGGGGAAATTGATCCTAGCCTCCATGCCGTGGTAGTCGACCTGCCAGCGGTCGTACTCCATGGACGCGAGATCGGCCGTGTGGAAGCTACCGAGCCATCGGCGGGTGTGGCTCTCCCGATATGTAATCTCGGCGACCCACGTCCCCCACCGCCACTGCCGGACCCCGAGGTAGAACCTTGTCGACTGCCGGGTCCGAGGGAGGACGGGGAAGTCCTCGAATCGGCGTAGGGGCGCAGTAGCGGGCGGATCGGGGGACCGGCGACGGCAGATTGAGCCCACGGAGGACGACAGGGACACCTTGGTAGGCACCTCGCCGGCGTCGGGCGAAAAGGCCGGGATAAACCTCTTTTTGGCCATTAGCTCCTCGATCTCCCCGAAACACAGGCAGAGGTTGAGGATGGAGGTGGCGGTGATGGTGGAGACCTACCAATGGTTTTGGGGGTGGTGTGTGTCGGTGTGAGCGGAGGTTTTGGGCAGTGTGTGGTGTGTGTGGAGGGGGGGCAAGGTGGTGTTTGAGGAAATACTGCGGCACCTGAAATTTTACTAGGCGGGAGTAACAAGGCGGGGCTACTGAAAATTTGGATCAAGGGAGAGCAGATATTTTTGAGATTGCGAGGGATGCAAAGGCGGGAGTAAAATGCCGGGGATACTGAAAATTTGAATCAAGGGACTGAAGCAGAGCGGGAGTAACAAATATCGCACACGGTTCGCACATACTAATCGTGTGCTATCAAACATTAAAACCTTCCAGGCGGTAGATATTTTTGAGATTACGAGGCAGTAATATTTCAAGATTCCAAGGGGTGCAGAGGCAGGAGTATTTGGGGGAGCAAGCTAGTGTGCTTACACACCGGCTGTGGACTGTAGCCGACGCACCTTCTCGCGTAAGCCATTGGTGTACTGTACACCGACGGTGATCCAGGATACTTTGTACTGCATCTCACATGTGTGGGATCTACTTGATTTTTCATCTTGATTTGAATTACATAATGTGGTCACACCGGCAATGGACAGTGTTTGAATTGCTAGAACTTTTACCTGTAGTGAACATGCAACCATATGTGTGTCGTAAAAGAATTGGAATTATTCAGGGTTCTTTGGACATTTTATACATTAAATTGGTTTTCTAGCCATTTCAGGTGCACAATTCAAAATTAAACTACATGCACATGCTCACGTGCACCAACATTGGTTGTAAAATCATATATTTGTCCATGGGTTTATGCTTATGTCCCATGCAAGAAATGGGGATGAATTTCGAACACCACGGCACCGTGGCTCTCCGGCAAATGTCGACGTACTTGCTTTTGTAATTCTAGTAAATCCAAAAGTCGTCCGAAACTCATGAAATTTAGCATGCTATCATGGAGCGGCATCAACAAGCCGTGGTAAATTTTTTTATCCCATTTGGGGTAGGTTTGGGTATAAACTTCTCACAAACCAGAGCTTCTCACAACAAGTGTGATGGTTTCGGTAGGGAACATTTCACCTTTCTAGATGAAATGATATCCGTTGCCTCTTCTCGATTTTAAATTTTTTCCTAGTGTCAACATAGAACAACAGGAGTGTTGTGTCAATTTTTGGGATTTTTCAGGGTTCGCTTGGACATTTTTATACATTAACCGAGTTTACTATGTATTCATGTGCATAATTCAAATTTGAACTACAGGCACATGCTCTAATGCATATAAATTAGTTGAAAATTCAAATATGTGTCCTTGGTTGCATGCGTAGGTCCCATGCAAGAAATGGGAATGAATGTCAAACACCCTGCCACTGTCACTCGGCCGCAAACATTGAGATACCTCATTTTTAAATTCTAGTAAATCCAAAGCTCGTCTGAAATTCGTGAAACTTGGCATGCTATCATGGAGCGGCATCAACATGCTATGGTAAATTTTTGACCCATGTGGGGCAGGTTTGGGGATATGCTTCTCACAAACTAGAGCTTCTCACAACAAGCCTCATGGTTTCGGTAGGGAACATTTCACCTTTCTGGACGAAACGATATCCATTGCCTCTTCTCGATTTCAATTTTTTCCTAGTGTCAACATAGAACAACAAGAGTGTTGTGTCAATTTTGGGGATTTTTAGGGGTTTGCTTGGACATTTTTATACATTAATTGAGTTTTCAATGCATTTATGTGCATAATTCAAATTTGAACTACATGCACATGCTCCAATGCATATAAATTGGTTGAAAATTCAAATATGTGTCTTTGGTTGCATGCTTAGGTCCCATGCAAGAAATGGGAATGAATGTCAAACACCCTGCCACCTTCACTCGGCCGCAAACGTTGAGATACCTGGTTTTTAAATTCTAGTAAATCCAAAACTCGTCTGAAATTCATGAAACTTGGTCTGGTATCATGGAGCGGCATCAACATGTCATTGTAATTTTTTTGTATAATTTGGGGCAAGTTTGGGTATAAGCTTCTCACAAACCAGAGCTTCTCACAATAAGCCTAATGGTTTCGGTAGGGAACGTGCCACCTTTGGGGACGAAACGGTATCAATTTCCTCTTATTGCTTTCAAAAATTTTCTAGTGACAACATAGAACAACAGGAGTGTCATGTTAAGTTTTGAAATTTTGGGGTTCGTTTGGACATTTTTATGCATTAACTAGGTTTTCTAGGCATTTTATGTGCATAACTTAAATTTTAAGTACATATGCACATGCTCCAGTGCATATAAATTGGTTGAAAATCAAATATGTGTCCTTGGGTGCATGCTTAGGTCCCATGCAAGAAATGGGAATGAATTTCAAACATTGAGATATCTGGTTTTTAAATTCTAGTAAATCCAAAACTCGTCTGAAATTCACGAAACTTGGCATGGTATCATGGAGCGGCATCAACATGCCATGGTAGATTTTTTTGTCCTATTTGGGGCAGGTTTGGGTATAAACTTCTCACAAAGCAGAGCTTCTCACAACAAGCCTGATGGTTTCGGTAGGGAACGTGCCGCCTTTGGGGACGAAATGATATACGTTGCCTCTTATTGCTTTCAAAAACTTTCTAGTGTCAACATAGAACAACAGGAGTGTTGTGTTAAGTTTTGGAAATATCGGGGTTCATTTGGACATTTTTATACATTAACTGGGTTTTCTAGGCATTTTATGTGCATAATTCAAATTTGAAATACACGCACATGCTTGAGTGCATATAAATTGGTTGAAAAATCAAATATGTGTCCTTTGGTGCATGCTTAGGTCCCATGCAAGAAATGGGAATCCTACACCAGGGCACTGTTCATTGCTGGCAAAACATTGAGATACCTTGTTTCGAAATTCTAGTAAATCCAAAACTCGTCTGAAATTCATGAAACTTGGCATGCTATCATGCAGCAGCATCAATTTGCCATGGTAAATTTTTTACACGGGCAGATTAGACCAAATAGAAGTATCGTGCTAAATTTTGGAATTATTTCAGGTTCGTTTGGCCTTTTTATACATCAATTGAATTTCTGGGCATTTAATGTGCATAATTCAAATTTGAACTAAAATCACATGCTCCAGTGAACCAAAGTTGGTTTAAAAATCACATGTGTGTCCTTGGGTGAATTTCTAGGTCCCATGAAAGAAATGAGAATGAAATTCAAACATCTAGGCGTCGTGGTCCGGCCGGGAAGATTGAGAAACTTGTTTTTTAATTCATGTAAATTCAAAACACGCCCGAAAATCATGAAACTTGGCATGGTGTCATGACATGGCACCAACATGTTGTGGTGATTTTTTTGGCCGAATTGGGACAAGCTTCGGTATAAGCTTCCTACAAACCGGAGCTTCTCTCAAGAAGGCTCATGGTTCCGAGAACGAACGTGTCACCTCTGTGTGCGAAACAACATACGTGCACTGCCTTCTCCTGCCGTAATTTTTTTACACAGGCAGATTAGACCAAATAGGAGTATCATGCTAAATTTTGGAATTATTCCAGGTTCGTTTGGCCTTTTTTATACATTAATTGAATTTCTGGGCATTTAATGTGCATAATTCAAATTTGAACTACAAGCATATGCTCCAGTGCACCAAAGTTGGTTTAAAAATCACATGTGTGTCCTTGGGTGAATTTCTTGGTCTCATGCAAGAAATGAGAATGAAATTCAAACATCTGGGCGTCGTGGCTCGGCCGAGAAGATTGAGAAACTTGGTTTTTTAATTCCTGTAAATCCAAAACACGCCTGAAAATCATGAAACTTGGCATAATGTCATGACATGGCACCAACATGCCATGGTAATTTTCTGTCCGATTTGCGAAGGCGCACACATTAACGGTCAACAAAGTCATTTTTGAACAAGTGCTGTCATGTTACAAATCGGAAACACGAGTATTATTGAAACCGTGGGCGTTCTACTTACCAATTACGTGCCGCCACGCGTCCCCTTTTTTTATTGGCTAGGAGGTGTCGTGCGGGGTAGCTATTTGAGTACGGGAGGCGTGCGATCAGACCCTGTGCGTGCTCATCAGGAGGAGAGCCCTTTGACATCTATCTTCTGCGCACCTCCCTCCCAACGTCTCCATTAATGCTCTCATTTAGTTGCTGGATGACGCCGGTAGCCTGTTCAAAAGAGGCTTTCATGTCGTCCTGCAACCTCACACAGCCGGAGATCTGATCCATATGGCTATGGTCAATCGCAAGCATGCGCCTGTAAGAGTCCTCGCCTACCCGCGAGACATTTTCCCAGGTCGCCGCGGCACGGGAGGACATCTCTGTTGCATTCGCGGCGTGGCGGGACATCTCTTCTGCTTCCGCGGTGCGGCCGGACCAGTCTGCTGCATCGACGGTGCGGCGGGACCTCCATGCTGCTTCGGCGGCATGGTGGGACCTCTGTGCTGCTACGACTGTGCGATGGGACATGCCGGCTGCTTTCGCGGCGAGGCGGGACATCTCTCGTGCTTCTGTTTCCATGCTCGCCTCTCCCTGGCGGCAACCTATCGACCCAGAACTCACGCTGGCCATTGTAGACGCAAGGGAACGATGATGAATGACTTGTTTGTTTTTGTGGATGAGGAGTTGAGGAGGAATGTGCAGTCATCTTGGAGTAGTAGTATTTATAAACGAGTACTAATACACTCCTAAGTGTGAAACCGTTTAGGTTTTGATCAGTGTGAACAGGTTTGCAATTAAATAACGCGTGGCAGTAATTTAGAATGTGACGGGCGCATGCTCAAAATTTATTGACGGTTCTAAGTGTGGCACTATTCCCGGAGGCATAACGTGGGCACGCTTTCTCGGCCTCGTACGTGGCGTTAGCACCATAGGGTGCACCGCAATAGGCAATGTCAGCACACGTCTTGTTCCAAGAACCGTGCGAGCTCGTTATTACCATCGCACACGCTTCTTTTAATTAGAATGTGTGTCTATCTAGAGCACACACGTTGATCTGTCTAACTGTTTCTGTTTGTTGTGGCTAATCGCAAACATTTCATCCATGTGAAGTGTATGTCATCAACCGCAGACACTTTGATCCGGCTGATCGTTTATGTTATGTTGCCTAATCGCAAACAGTTAATCGTTCTGAAGTGTATGCCCTCAATCGCACACACCTTTATCGAGCTGCCCGTTTCTGTTGTTCCTCCTCATCACAAACAGTTAATCTGAGTGAACTGTATGCCATATATCGCACACACCTTCATCTGGCTGCCCGTTTCTGTTCTTCTTCCTCATCGCAAACAGTTCATTGAACTGAAACGTATGCCCTGCATCGCACACGCAACCAAAATCTGAACTGTGTTTGATGCATCCGTCATCGCAAACGTTTTGCACTTTTTTGATGGGTTTTTTACACCATCGTTTGCGATTATTGCATCACACATAGTTTCGTCAAAGGGTCTCTGATCGTAGTGTCGCGTTAGTAGCATACTGCAGTAGTGACTTAGCATAAGGAGGCATTTTAAGCATATCAGTCAAACGCATATGCAAAAAGATAGGTCTAATCATTTCAGTAAAGCGCTCAAAATCCTCATCATCCTTTTTCTTGGATGGCTTAGGAGGAAAGGGCATGGGTTTCTGAACCTATGGTTCTCTTTCTCTACCATGTTTCCTAACAACAAAGTCTCTCTTATCATAACATTGATTCTTTGATTGTGGGTTATCAAGATAAACAATAGGTTCAATCTCAACATCATTATCATTAATAGTTTGAGCATCAACATGAACATCATTATTAACATTATCACTAGGTTCATGTTCATCACCAGATTGTGTCTCAACATCAGAAATAGAAATATCATTGGGATTCTCATGTGTGTCTATAGCAGGTTCACTAGTATGCAAAGTCCTATAAGTTTTCTTTTTCTTTTTATTACTAGGACTAGGTGCATCGGTGCTAATTCTCTGAGAATCTTGCTCAACTCTCTTAGGATGACCCTCAGGATACAAAGGTTCCTGGGTCATTTTACCACCTCTAGTGATAACCCTAACAGCATTATCATTATTCTTACTATTCAACTCACTGAGCAAATAATCTTGTGCGTTAAGTACTTGTTCTACTTGAGTTGTAACCATGGAAGCATTCTTACTAATAAGCTTAAGATCACTAACAGTTCTACTCATATAATCACTCAAGTGATCAAGCATGTAAGCATTATGTTTCAATTGTCTACTAACATAAGCATTGAAATTTTCTTGTTTAACAATAAAATTATCAAACTCATCCAAGCATTGACTAGCAGACTTATTATGAGGAATATCACCTTCATCAAACCTATGGAGAGAGTTTACCTCTACTACCTGTGTCAGGTTATCAAGACCATGTATTTATTCAATAGGCGGTAAATTTTCAACATCTTCAGCTTAAATACCTTTTTCTTTCATAGATTTCTTTGCCTCTTGCATATCCTCCGGACTGAGAAATAGAATACCCCTTTTCTTCGGAGTTGGCTTAGGAGTTGGTTCAGGAAGTGTCCAATCGTTATCATTACTCAATATATTATTCAATAGCAATTACCTTGCTCAACAGTTCTTTCCCTGAAAACACAACCAGCACAACTATCCAGGTGGTCTCTGGAAGCACTGGTTAGTCCATTATAAAAGATATCAAGTATTTCATTTTTCTTGAGGGGATGATCAGGCAAAGCATTAAGTAATTGGAGAAGCCTCCCCCAAGCTTGTGAGGGACTCTCTTCTTCAATTTGCACAAAATTAAATATTTCCCTTAAAGCATCTTGCTTCTTATGAGAGGGGAAATATTTTGCAGAGAAGTAGTAAATCATATCCTGGGGACTACGCACACAACCAGGAGCAAGAGAATTAAACCATAACTTAGCATCACCCTTTAATGAGAAAGGAAACAATATGAGAATATAGTAATAGCGAATTTTTTCCTCATGAGGAAATAGGGTGGCTATATCATTCAATTTAGTAAGATGTGCCACAACAGTTTCGGATTCATAACCATAGAAAGGATCAGATTCAACCAAAGTAATTAACTCAGGATCGACAGAGAATTCATAATCCTTATCAGTAACAAAGATAGGTGAAGTAGCAAAATTAGGATCATATTTCATTCTAGCATTCAAGGATTTTTCTTTCAGCTTAGCTAACAGTTTCTTAAGATCTTCTCTATCATTGCAAGCAAAGAAGTCTCTCACAGTTTCTTCATCCATAATATAACCTTCAGGTACAACATGCAATTCATATCTAGGGGGAGAATCATAATCTTCAGTTTCAAAGATATCATCAGTTTCAGTAATTTCATTCTCTCTAACCCTAGCAAGTTGTTCATCAAGAAATTCACCTAGTGGCACAGTATTATCAAGCAGAGAAGTAGTTTCATCATAAGCATGATGCATAGCAAAAGTGGCATCATCAATAACATGCGACATATCAGAATCAATAGCAGGTGTAGGTGTCGCAAGTTTACTCAAAACAGAAGAAGAATCAAGTGCAGAGCTAGATGGTAATTCCTTACCTTCCCTTGTAGTGGAGGGAAAAATCTTAATTCTTTGATCTTTCAAATTCCTCATAGTGATCAACAGATATAAATCCCAAGTGACTCAGAGAACAGAGCTATGCTACCCGGCAACGGTGCCAGAAAAAGGTCTTGATAACCCACAAGTATAGGGGATCGCAATAGTTTTCGAGGGTAGAGTATTCAACCCAAATTTATTGATTCGACACAAGGGGAGTCAAAGAATATTCCCAAGTATTAGCAGCTGAGTTGTCAATTCAACCACACCTGAAAGACTTAATATCTGTAGCAAAATATTTAGTAGCAAAGTAGTATGGAAGTAACGGTAATGGTGGTAAAAGTAACAGTAGTAGTTTTGTAACAATCGTAATAGTGGCAACGGAAAAGTAGCTTAGAAAAGATCAACATGAAACGAGCTCGTAGGCAATGGATCAATGATGGATAATTATGTCGAATGGCATTCATCATGCCACGGTTATAACATAGGGTGACACAGAACTAGCTCCAATTCATCAATACAATGTAGGCATGTATTCCGTATATAGTCATACATGCTTATGGAAAAGAACTTGCATGACATCTTTTGTCCCACCCTCCCGTGGCAGCGGGGTCCTATTGGAAACTAAGGGATATTAGCCTCCTTTTAGTAGAGTACCGGACCAAAGCATTAACACTTAGTGGATACATGAACTCCTCAAACTACGGTCATCACCGGGAAGTGTCCCGACTATTGTCACTCCGGGGTTGCCGGATCACAACACGTAGTAGGTGACTATAACTTGCAAGATAGGATCAAGAACACAAATATATTCATGAAAACATAATAGGTTCAGATTTGAAATCATGGCACTCGGACCCTAGTGACAAGCATTAGGCATAGCAAAGTCATAGCAGCATCAATCTTAGAACATAGTGGATACTAGGGATCAAACCCTAACAAAACTAACTCAATTACATGATAAATCTCATCCAACCCATCATGGTCCAGCAAGTCTATGATGGGATTACTCACACACGGTGGTGAGCATCAAGAAATTGATGATGGAGGATGGTTGATGATGACGATGGTGACGAATTCCCCTCTCCGGAGCCAAGAACGGACTCCAGACCAGCCCTCCCGAGGAAGAACAGGGCTTGACAGCGGCTCTGTATCGTAAAACGTGATGAAGCTTTCTCTCTATTTTTTTCTCCCCGAACGTGAATATATAGAGTTGGAGTTGAGGTCGGTGGAGGTCCAGGGGGCCCACAAGGCCAGAGGGTGCGCCCCCCACC
The DNA here is from genome assembly GCA_963921465.1 of Triticum timopheevii. NCBI lineage: Eukaryota > Viridiplantae > Streptophyta > Magnoliopsida > Poales > Poaceae > Triticum > Triticum timopheevii. The sequence goes on along the minus strand of OY997264.1, from coordinate 558,225,124 downwards.
CTTGTCGCCAGGGTGTGGGCCCCCTTCGGTTGATTCTTTCGCCAATATATTTTATTTATTTCAAAACTTATCTCCTTGAAGTTTCAGGTTAATCCGAGAACTCTTTATTCTGCACAAAAATAACACCATGGCAATTCTGCTGAAAACAGCGTCAGTCCGGGTTAGTTCCTATTCAAATCATGCAAGTTAGAGTCTAAAACAAGGACAAAAGAGTTTTGAAAAGTAGACACGATGGAGATGTATCACTCCCCCGAGCCCCAGCGCTGGGGCCATGCCGCCAAGATCTGCAGGCTAGCCACTCCAGCACCCTCGCCGGGGGTCCGGTCGGGATGGAGCAAACTGAGGGGTTGCGTGAGTGGAAAAGAGAGCAAGTGAAAGGGCCAAGAAAAATGGAGAACGAAGGGGATATATCTGTCTCCTCGTTCGGTAGGAGAAAGAAGGTTCACGACCATCATCCATCTGGCGAATGGATCACAACCCGTGACGTGGCGAGGAAACCCGCTTCAAGATTTGTGCGGCTGATCTAACGGCTACACCGATGTTCGCACGGGGAGAGAAATAAATCTTAGGTCTGGTGTATAAGGACATCTCCAATGGTGACTCGCAATTTTTCTCCCGCATCTGTCCGCGGACACGGATGTAGGAGGACGCCATCCAACCGTAGCATGTATATGTCCGCCAGCAAATTCAAATTCAAATGTATGCTGATCCACACAATATGCCGGATCACACCCGCGCCGAATCGCATTCCCGATCACAACTAAAAGGAGGCAAATATGCTTAGTTTTTACATGGCCGAATCCAACAGAACATCAGTATGGTAGTCCGTACATTTCTGCCTGCCGGACCGGCCATCCCAGCAAGCTCATGGAATTATATATGAATGTTCCTCCAAAAGGTTGTGCCCTTTTGCTCTGTGCCATGGACATGATCGAGGCTCTAGTGGCCAACCATGCATCGCACAACAGCTCGTCCTCCCGCATGTTGAAGCTTTCTTCTCCCCTTCTTCTTCGGATCGCCGACTCTGATGCTGCTCTTCGGCGACCCAATGTTGTTGTTGTTGTGTGCCATCGCTGGTCTAGGTGTAGGACTGTTGCGTGGCTATCTGGGTGTAGAACTACTGCCGCTGGTAGTTGCCGGACTAGGTGGGATTCGAGTCTTCCACCTACCGTCCTCATAGCCCCTCCTCCTCCCTCGTCCCTGTCGTGGATGATATCGAGCACCTCCATGTCCGCGTCGTACACCATCTCTGAGCTGATCTTCCGGGCGAGCGTGATGCTCGGATCCTCCGGCAGCTCCGGCAGCTCCATCTCCGCCAGGTTCTCCGATGGTTCCATGTGTTGGCGGCGGAGGGAAGGAGAGGCTGGGAGAAAAGAGCGCAAATTGGGCGGAGAAAGGCGAGGAGTGGAAGAAGAGAGTGGGGAATTTTGGCATGGAAATAGTGCGGGATGCTACAAAAGCACGGGCTTCGCCTTTGCTTTTGGGTGGGCCAGGAGGGCGAAGAGCGACATTTCGCGTGTCCAGACTCCCACAAACCTCCCCATGTTTGTCTCCTGTTTGCAGGCGAAATCACATTCAGACCGCCTAGCGGACTGATACAGGAACGCGCTAGATGGCTTCCGCGGTCCGGACGGTTGCAGGAGGTTTGCGGGTTGGCGTTGAAGATGCCCTAACTCTTCAGTATAATTTTGGCTCAAATGTTACCAATTTTCAATATGTTCAAACCGGTGATACTTTTAGTTGAACTCCTGTTTTGATGAATCCGTCCGACTATACACATGGTTCCATAGGCAATTCGTATCCGTTGCGATTCGTACTCAACCGTGTACATTACTACACACACCAAATCGGGGCGAGAGCACACACCAAATCCCTCCGTACGCAATCCTATGCGGTGATTAGTTCTACGGGATAGTTTTCCTACCCTAGCCGCCGCCACGCCAGGCGACTAGGGAGGCGATTTTCTTCCTCCGATCTCAGCCGGCCAGGGCGTTGGCCCCCTCTCCCTCCGGCTGCTCCGACGGCGGGAGGAAGGAGGACCCCGTTCCTCCGTTCTGTAGTTAGGTTTTGGATTTGTAGGTCATGGTGTGCCGATGGGGTGGTGGAAGCGGCGCCCGGACGAATAAATCTGCCTCAGCTTCACTCCCACACCAGCGGTGCCGTTGACGGCGGCGTCTCGGAGTTGATGGCATCGTGTGATTGCCGATCCTTCAGATCGGCTGCGTTAGGGTTCATGGGTGATGTTGGCGAGGCGGCGGCGGCGACTTCATCGGGTGTGTCTCTCCTTCTGCTTTGTCTCCGTTGCTGTGGCGTTGTCTCCGACGTCATGGTGGAGCAGGAAGGTTTTGTCATCCAGGAGTACGTGCAGACGGTTGTTTGCGCAAGTGACAGCTGAAAGATGGTGCATCCCGTGCTGGGTTTGTGGTTGGTGGCTGACAGTTCTGGTTTCCTCCTTCGACGTCGTTGTCGTGCGGGGGTGTCAGATCTAGAGTTCGATGGCGTGTCCGGAGACATGTGCCCCGGTCTGATTCTTTCAACGGGAATGGTTTTGCTTCTGGCAAACTACTTTCGAGGTCCGTAAAGCTGCTGATCAGCGATGGAGCCGCGTCGAGCTCGGGTGAAGAGGTGATCTGTTTTCTTTTTCTTTGGTGGTCGCTTCGGTGGTGTCGGAGGAGAGGAACAGGCGCTGGTATTATGCATAGGATTATCCTATCTTTTCAGTACTGTAATGTCGGTGCTTACGTGCCTTGTAACTGGATCTTTATTTTATAAATGAGACACGTATTACCATGCAAAAAAAAAAATCCCTCCGTACGCGGCACCGTACGCGCACCATAGCAACAACCAAGGCCGCTCCGGCCGCCACCCGTGGTCCGCTTATGGAGAGTCCTCACGGCGGCTCCCTCGGAGAAGGCGGCGCCCTCTCGCCGTCGCCGGAGTTGGTGAGGATGCTGCACGAGATGGCGCTCCGGGACAGCCAGCAGGGGGAGGAGCCCGATCTGCCCGACGAGCAGCTGCGCTCCAATGACCAGCTCCAGCAAGACGAGGTACTCCCACTGCTACCTCGCTAGGGATTTAATCCTCGGGCCTGTTTTCCGGAACTGCGTCGCGAATCCCTCTCGTGATCCCGGCCGTTCGTACTTCGCAAACTGGAAATTACGAACACCAGTTGCAACTAATGCGTCCACGGACACCCGTTCTCTAGTCTGTAGATTGTGATTCGGAGTAGCTGGAACAGGCTCACAAATAGTAGTAAGATCGCGAAATATCGTAAGACCAGCTAAACAAAGCTTTTGAAGTGACAGCCTGCATACGGCACACAGCTCTGTGTCGATGGTCGAGAAAAGATGGTTGCAGAATTAGAGTGGCACTTCCAAGTTCCTTTTACCTTTAGAATGCAAAAATAATGATGGAATTGATAAAACAAAACCGCTAATATATATAAGTTAGTACTGCATACTCCCTCTGTAAAGAAAAGTGATCTAAACGCTCTTACATTTCTTTACAGAGGGAGTACTTTGTTCTGCGAGACTTAAACTGAAGAAAGTTCTATGCCAAAACACGCGTCAAAAAACAGATGTTGAATGCAGTATTGGTTTTCTAGAAACTAGATGAATGGACACGACAGTAAATTTCAAATCTCCACCTTCGTAATTTTTCTCTGGTATATGATTGCATAGATGCTGGCACTGGAGGCAATTTATGGAGACAATTTAAACATTCTTGGTGAAAATTCTGTACCACGGTATTTCCAGGTATATATGTTTTATATATTGGTTATCTTCTTGAGGAAATTATTGTTGTTTTAATTGGTTCCAGACTCCAGGACCCACCAATTACCAGAAAATCAACAAAGATTGTGTTACACTTTTCCTTTTGTTTTCAATTCTTTGCAGATCTATGTATATTTCGAAATTCCAGATGGCATCAGTGTGTCCGTGGAACTCCCGGGTGTTGATGATTACCCAACCAAATTCAGTGTCGAGCATTTGGCTCCAATATCACTGACATGCCTTATGCCTCCATCTTACCCGAGCCATCATTCTCCATACTTTACTCTCGCAGTACAATGGTTGGATAATGTGAAGATTTCCTCCCTCTGTGACATGCTCGACTCGCTCTGGGCGCAGCAACCTGGACAGGAAGTTATTTTTGAGTGGGTGCAATGGCTGCAGAGCTCTACGCTCTCTCATTTTGGTTTTGATGACGGAATAGTAATACGGGATTCTGAAAGTACGATGGATCATGTGGATGTTCGCGTTGTTGGAGAGATTCTGTCTGTAGAGGATGTTGTTCAGCAGTTAATCAACTACAATGAAGAGCAATGCCAAGAATCTTTTTTTCAGGGCTTTCATGTTTGCGTGATCTGTTTCAGTGAGTACAAAGGTAAGTTGGATGCTTCATCGATGCTCGTGTACTCCCACCAGTACTCGTTGTTGTACCATGTTATGTACAGTATTAGATTAACTTTTGCAAGACTTACCGTCTGTTATTTCGCAACTCCAGCTCTTTCATACTCCTAACTTAAATTTGCTGTTCTTGAACAGTAAGGGAGAGTGCTAATGATATTATCGGTATCTATTTGACACCGTACTGGGGCTCCATGGAGTTAGGAACCATGGTTTCAAATGCACAAATCCGATCCAAAATTTGAATATATTTTTCAGAAAATTTAGCCCCGGGTTATATACCCGATTATAAGAATTAATACACTTTGCAATGCACACACATTTCAAAGATAACACTCGAATTTGGATATTGCAGGGTATTATCTATTCGCATACCATACTGTTTTCATATAAAATCCGCACATACCCGCAGTCAAATAATCATTCTAAAAGATAAATAGTATTTTAATATTACTTCAAACTTGTTTCAGTTAGTTTGTATACAACTTAAACCTGACAAAGGAAATACCATTTTTTGTGCCCCATACCTAGACGAAACTAACGAATTTGGTGCATGGTGCCCCTGCCAACTGTATATATTGTGAGTAAATCAAAGTAATTTAGAATGTTCTGCTGAACCAAGGTACAGCTCAAACACCTAAAGATAACTTATTCAACAAGAAGCTTATTTTCCCTGCAAAATAAATATTGAGCTTCTTCACAAATTTTTCTATATTTGCCAAGATGAGCATGAACAATCCAAGTTCCATCATGTGCTGAGTCTGGAATATCTAAAAGTTAAATCTGTATCTTTTGGTTACTACCAGGCATCGACTTCATAAAACTTCCATGCCGTCATTATTTTTGCCGGAATTGTATGGAGACATACTCACAGATGCATGTGAAGGAAGGATCAATCATGAAAATTGTGTGCCCTGATGACAAATGCGGAGGGTTTGTTCCTCCTAATCTACTGAAGAGGCTGCTAGGAGAGGCAGATTTTGAACGGTGGGAAAGATTGTTACTTGAAAGGACTCTAGACGCGATGGCTGATGTAGCCTACTGTCCAAGATGTCAGACAGCTTGCCTGGAAGATGAGGACAACGCCCAGTGCCCCAAGTGCCTCTTCAGCTTCTGCACCCGCTGCAGAGATCGTCGTCACATAGGGGAGAGATGCCTTACTCCAGAAGAAAAACTTCTCTCCTTGCAGGTTCAGAATCCCTCTAAGCACTAAATTTCTCTTTTTTTGTAGTAAGTATTATCTACCAGCTCATTCTCTATTCTTGACCACATTTGGTTTTGATGCCGTATTTGTACCGACCGAACCTGGTCCAAAGTGCAAAATTTTGTAGCCCAACTGGTGTTATCTGCAACATTTGAACATATCTAGTCCATGCAACTAGCAACACAATATACTGGCATAAAGTGCAATTTACTCAGAAAATACATTACATGATCACTCTATTTGCTGCCTCATCAAGGCGTTCTTCTTAATGCAAAGATGCCCAGGCCTTCCGCACATTCTAGAACAAATATAACTCCACTACTTGTATATATTATATCTGTATTCTGGATACAGTAACTATTCATAAACTAATTTTCTTTTCAGCAGAACACATCCTTTCACTTTATATGATATTATTTCTAGAAAAATGGACGCTCGAAGTTCCATCATTTCTGTTAGGGCTATTCATCATTTGTCATAGTGGTGTTCTGTTCAATGAGAACAATATTGAGATCACTGTGTTGAGTGTGCTTTTTTTTTGTTTTTTTGTACAGGAACGTGAAAAGGTACGCCACTTAAACAAAGGCGATACTGGACCTAGTAAATTGGTGGATGAATTATCTAGTATCAAGGAAATACTTCGTTCTTGTGTTCCATGTCCGCATTGTGGTACCGGCATCACACGTGTGTCAGGCTGCAACCACATGCTTTGTAAGAACTGTGGTAAGTTGTTCTGCTATGGCTGTGGCAAGCCACTAACTCCTGCTCATACAAGGTACATTCTTCTGATAAAAATGTGATCTACCAAATATGCTGTCTGGTAGCTATTCTCTGGATACCGAATCTGAACCTATGGTCCCCTTTGAAAGTGAACAATGCAGAATTGATTATGAGAAGCGGACAGCAAAGGTGGATTTGGTTGACGCTGTCAAAGAGCTACAGAAAAAACTGAAAGTGGGAGGATACAAACCGCATCCATGCCCGAATTGCCACCTGATAACTTACAAGGTGAAGTTTTGGTCTCTTCCGAATATCATATGGATCGGTGATCCTTTTTACTGTGATCTGAATATAGCTGTAGTTTATTTTTCACTTGGCTCTGGTAAATGAAGACTCTGTCTCTGATGTGAGCAGCTGGGAAACAACAACCATGTCTTCTGCGAGGGATGTCAGGTTCATCACTGTGCTCTGTGCCGGAAGGTGGTGCGGAAGAGCTCGGAGCACTATGGCCCTCGAGGGTGCAAGCAGCACACTGCCGACCCCGAGATCACTCGGATTAGACCAAAGAAGAACGATGACTCTCAATCAGAATCCTTGTGAGGATATCATAGGGCGAGAATTGGTTTCGGCTACGGTGAAGCCTTTCCTCATTTAGAAGAACAAGTTTATTCCCTACAAGTATATATACAGTTTCAATTTTAAAATAGCAGTAGTTGGGCCGGCAGTTTCAATTTTAAGGAGCATGTCATCGATGGTTAGTGAATCTCTGAACCCTGGTAATCATTCTATTTTTATGTTAAGCAACATCAGTTTCGTAAAAGGCCTTCGTAACTGCAAAGTTTGCTGGATTCAGTATACCATAATGTTTCAGGGTACACTTATTTATTATTTTTGTTTGGAAAAAATAAGTATACGTTTCTTCCTTTTGTGCGGTCACATATCTTAAGTACTTGATGATCTCCGGACAGTAAACTTCGTCTTGGCATTGCGCTATTGCTGCCCGTCCATTGGAACAAGATCCTCTGCCTAACTGCTAGCACCCCCAGCACTTCTGCTCAATGAAAGCGTATTTTACACATCAGTAACTTGTTGGTATGATCTAGTACCTCTTTTTTACCTGTGGTATGATCTAGTACTACTGAGACCCTCCATGCTAGGCCAGCAATAGCGCAAGCGACAGGGAGTAACCCTAGCCGCCGCCGCTGGGCCTCTTCGCTGTCCTTTCCTCCTTCTCCCTCGCCTCCGTCAAAGGGCTAGGCTAGGCGAAGCCTGGTCGGGCCGGTGGCAATGGGATCTCTCGCCCTTGTTGGGTGTTCTGGCTGAGCCAGCGCCGTCTGGCTAAGGTGCACCAGCGCGGCGGTGGACCTTCGTGGTGGCGGCGGCACAGCGGGTGACGTGGTGGTGGTGGTGTTGGGCTACGATAGATGCATGGACTGCAATATAAAAAAATTCAGTTTTGCTAAAGCACATCTAGATGCGCCATAAGTATTGCACATCTAAGTCTTATCTCAATGACCTCGCATGAAGATTCGTGTGGACATTTTTTATATGCATAATTAAGTTACTTAGATGTGCAATAACTCGGGCACATCTAGATGACGTGCCCTAGATAGACCAAAAAAATTCTATGCATAGATCAATCAGGAGTATTAGGAATATGCTAAGGAAGATGAATCACGAGATCAATACCACTAAATGCATAGTGCAGTGAAGCGGAAGAAGAGTCTGGGACAGAGCGTCACCAGAGTCGTCTCCTCCTCGTCGGTCTCCCTTGCACAGCTCGATTGCCGGACCCCTCGAGCAGGTTCACCGGAGTAGCGTAGGTGTGCTGCCTCTAACCATATCCGCATGTGCAGAAGGAACACCGTCTGACAGACTGACAGGTCCGATCGCACGGCGGTGGCAAGTGGAGGTGGCTAGTTGCAATACATGCAAAGCCCTAATGACAAACACCGAAGCGGTCAACTGAATACGTGTGTCGTACCTCCGCTATATATAGGCATCCATGACAGACTTAACATATGGGCCCCGCATGAATCCTTCTGCCCACAAGTCTACTTGGCCTAGATCCAAGTTCATGTCAGATCACATCTGACTTGTGAAGTCAGACCCGACCTCGTAGGTTCCTTCACTTAAGCGGGCACCCTCTTAGGTTCAAGTTAGCTTGGTCGCGGGTCGGATCACATCCGACCTGCTCAGTCGGTGGCGGTTTGAAGTAAAATGCACGGACCACCAAGCAGTCAATGAAATCGGTTTGGCAAACTTGTACAACATATCACACTTCTGCTCTCTTTACCTCACGATATATATTGTCGAGCTCAAGGCAAATCGGTCTTCCTTGTTGCAATCCGACCTCTTTCTTGTTTCAGTCAGTGACGCGACCTCAAAAATGGATTATCTCATAATCCATGTCGCATGGTCATGCTTATCCAGATTGGATCACAGGAGGGACCCAAAGTATATCTCTCCAGATCGAAGGGGGAAATCACATCTTGTTTGACCATGTCTCGCGACATGGATCTAAACAAGCCTGAAACCGACCTATATAACCACCTTATTACAGAGTAGTGTTTGATCGGTCCTAAGCAGGCCGTCACCATCCCGAGTCCATGCGCCAGCTCGGGACTTAGGACACAGAACACATATCGTACAAGAGACTCATAGGTGACCTACCATTGTGTCTCATGTTGGATCTGTCTGACTTGGGTCTTATCTGGACCTGGATCCGACTATGTCGAATCCGACTCTAGATCTTTCTGCGTCCATATTATCCGGCTAGCATCCAATGCTCCATGGCCAGTGAGATCGGGCCATCACCATGTGATATGCTTATCTAATCGGTTGCGAGTCTGCACACCCTTTCGACTAGCCATTATGTGGATCACTGTTATGTGGTTGCCTATAGGGGTTTTCCTAGTAGTACAAGGACAATTTAGGAAAGTCATCATACAATACATAGTCCCACAAACAAGTTACTTGTTAATAGACATCATTGATAGAGTCCAAGGACAATATGAAAGCACATCCCACTCCCTTGGTGCTTTTGGTAATTCATGTCAAAATACATATTGTTGGACTAATATTTTCCTTGAGTGAATATCAGGATGAGTTCAACATAGGCAAACCTTTGGGATGTGAAATGGAACCCCTCAAGATGCTAAGGACAAGTGTTGGCCAAGCTTCAAAACTCATCATTTTATATTTGAATGATCTAGGATCAATTAAGTCCATAGGAAAGCCGGTACTAATAAAAGGGGGTGAGGTTATGATAATGGTCTCACACGCAAGTGCTTAAAATAGTGCTCTGAAAGCCTCAAACTTTCCCCCACATTCCACTATGTCAAAACTCTAAAGTTCATCTCGGTCCCACCAAACCACAACTATCCGGACTCATAGAGATACACATGACATAGTCGTTGCCTAAACCCTAGAACCTTGGTCTCATCGAGTTGGCTCTTCGGTTGCATTGAAGTGGACTGGCCAACCTTCTCTTGCCCACTAAAATTCAATCAAAATATCCGTTCGGTTTCAGTCGGTGTCACTGAAGTGTGGAAAGTGCTTAGGTAATCTCATCTTGGTCCCGCCGAAAGCTTTAACCCGGTGCTACTTCTTGAGTTTGCATTGGTTTTTCCCTTGAAGAGGAAAGGGTGATGTAGCACAGTAGAGATAAGTATTTCCCTTAGTTAAGAACCAAGGTATCAATCCAGTAGGAGAAACGCACAAGTCCCCAATAGATGCACCTACACAAACAATCAAACACTTGCACCCAACGCGATAAAGGGGTTGTCAATCCATTCACGGTCACTTGCAAAGGTGAGATCTGATAGAGATAGATGTAAAAGATTACTAAAACGTAAAAGTAAATAAATTGCAGCAAGGTATTTTTGGCATTTTTAATATATAGATATGAAAATATAATGAGGAAAATAGACCTGAGGGCCATAGGTTTCATTAGAGGCTTCTCTCTTGAAGGCAAATAACACGGTGGGTGAACAAATTACTGTAGAGCAATTGATAGAAAGGCGCAAAGTTATGACGATATCCAAGGCAATGATTATGCAATATAGGCATCACGTCCGTATCAAGTAGACCGACTCCTACCTGCATCTACTACTATTACTCCGCACATCGACCGACTCCTACCTGCATCTAGAGTATTAAGTTCATAAGAACAGAGTAACACATTAAGTAAGATGACATGATGTAGTGGGATAAGCTCAAGCAATATGATGAAAACCCCATCTTGTTATCCTCGATGGCAACAAAGCAATACGTGTCTCGCTACCCCTACTATTTCAATGGGTGAAATCACGCAAGTCTGAACCCAAAACTAAGCACCTCTCCCATTGCAAGAAAAACCAATCTAGTTGGCCAAACTAAACCAATAATTCGAAGAGAAATAAAAAGATACCAAATCATGCATATGAGAATTCAGAGAAGATTCAAATAATTTTCATAGATAAGCTAATCATAAATCCACAATTCATCGGATCTCGACAAACACACCGCAAAAGAAGATTACATCAGATAGATCTCCAAGAACATCGAGGAGAACATGGTATTGAGAATCAAAGAGAGAGGAGAAGCCATCTAGCTACTAGCTATGGACCCGTAGGTCTGTGGTAAACTACTCACGCTTCACTGGAAGGAGAATAGGGTTGATGTAGAAGCACTCCGTGATCGAATCCCCCTCCAGCAGGATGCCGGAAAAGGCCCTAAGATGGGATCTCACGGGTACAGAAGGTTGGGCGGTGGAAAAGTGTTTTCGTGGATGCCCTCGAGGGTTTTGGAATATATGTGAATATATAGGATGAAGAAGTAGGTCAGGGGGTGTTGGAGTAGGCCACAAGCCAGGGGGCGCGCCCCTGTGGCTTGTCATCCACTCCAAGATCTTCTGACTTGGAGTCCAAGTCCAACAGGTGTCTTCTGGTCCAAGGAAAATCACCGTGAAAGTTTTATTCCATTTGGACTCCGTTGATATTCCTTTTCTGCGAAACTCAAAAAACAAGAAAAAAAACAGAAACTAACATTGGGCTCTAGGTTAATAGGTTAGTCCTAAAAATAATATAAATAGCATATTAATGCATATAAAACATCCACACAGATAATATAATAGCATGGAACAATAAAAAATTATAGATAGGTTGGAGACGTATCACCCAGTCTCACCGAAAAGCCTAATGTTCAAACCTCTTGTACTAGTCAGTCTCACCGAGTGGTTTCAGCCTGTCCCATAGATAGTGCAAAAAGGTGTGTAATGGTTGGATTATTGGGGTTGCCTATATATACCCCCACCCATTCCACAACTCTCAGAGAGCAACCAGAGCGAAGCATACACTTCCCATATCCATTTTTCCGAGAGAGAGAGAGAGAGAGAGAGAGAGAGGTCCATATCCTTGTGTTGAGATCAAAGGGATTCCATTCCAACCATAAAACTTTGATCTCTAGTCACCTCAATTGCTTTCCACGCAAATCCTCTCCTATCCCAAAGCCAAAATTTGTGAGGGAGTGTTTGAGTGTTGAGGAGACTATCTTTTTAAGCACAAGAGCAAGGAGTTCATCATCATCAACAACATCTATTACATTTTGGAGGGTAGTGCCTCCTAGATTGGTTAGGTGTGCTTGGGAGCCTCTAAATCATGTGGAGTGAATCAAGAAGTTTTAAGAGCAAGGAGATCGCCTACTTCGTGAAGATCTACCCCAAGTGAGGCTAGTCCTTCATGGACATAAGCATGGTGGAGTACGCAAGGTTGCTTCTTCATGGACCCTTCATGGGTGGAGCCCTCCGTGGACTCACACAACCTTTATCTATGTGATCATAGATCCTTGAGATTGAAGCCTCCGTCAACATGGAAGTAAGATAACACCATCTATCGGAACCACGGGTCAAAAATCTTTTGTGTCAACCTTAATTTGTTTGCATATCTCCTAACTCTACTCCTTTACCTTATTGCACGTGCATGTTATTTACTTTCTGCTGCTCATACTTTGAAGTGCATGTGTAGGGTGTTCTTACTGTTATCTAGCTTATGTCATAATCTTCCTAAAACTTGTGAAACATTAAAATTGCTAACTGGGCATTGCTAGTGTCTATTCACCCCCTTCCCTCTAGACTACCCTTTCGATCCAACACTATACTGATTCATAAACACATAGGAATATCATCATACATGATTGCCTCTAGAGCATACCTCTAACATGTGGTGGTGCGCACGGTTTTTAATTTCAGAAACAAAATAACTTTGGACGTCGCAGAAATAGGCGAAATTTCAGAAATTTTTGCATATTTCAGAAATTATTTTGGATGTTGAGATTTCAAATTTCACTCAATTTTAATGAATTCTAACATAATTTAAATTTATTTTGAAATCAGTTTGAATATGCTTCAAAATTTCGGGGTTAAAAGTATTTCAGACCTTATTATAAAAAAGTGAAATTTCGTTGAATGGTGGTGCATGACCGGGGTGGCGGCGTCGGCCTCGGCTGGATCTGTTCAGCGGGTAGAGAAGGTTACATCAGCTTGGTCTAGGGATGTGCTTGGCGGCGAATGTGTGACAAGGGCGTAGGGGCGTCGCGGTGGTGGTGCGGGTCTCGTGATGGTGGATGGGCGGTTGGTGCGGCCTCACACGGATTTTCTAGCCAGAACTCGTGGTGGGGCATCAGGGAGTGGAGTGTGGGGAGGTTGTCGAGGGTTGATGGGGTGGTCTGGCCACTCATTGCAGGTGTAGGGAATATCGGTCGGGACATGGTCCGTGATACGTCTCCAACGTATCTACTTTTCCAAACATTTTTGCCCTTGTTTTGGACTCGAACTTGCATGATTTGAATGGAACTAACCCACTTACGATGTTTTAAGCAGAATTGCCATGGTGTTATTTTTGTGCAGAAATAAAAGTTCTCGGAATGACCTAAAAATCCACGGAGACACATTTTGGAATTAATGAAAAATATTGGCGAACGAATCAACGTCAGGGGGCCCACACCCTGTCCACGAGGGTGCAGGGCGCCCCTGGGGCGCCCCCCTACATCGTGGGCCCCCTGGAACTCCACCGACTTCAACCCCAACTCCATATATTTACTTTCGGGGAGAAACAAATCAGAGAGAAGGATCATCGCGTTTTACGATACAGAGCCGCCGCCAAGCCCTAATCTTCCTCGGGAGGGCTGATCTGGAGTCCGTTCGGGGCTCCGGAGAGGGGAATCTGTTGTCATCGTCATCATCAACCATCCTCCATCACCAATTCCATGATGCTCACCGCTGTGCATGAGTAATTCCATCGTAGGCTTGCTGGACAGTGATGGGTTGGATGAGATTTACCATGTAATCGAGTTAGTTTTTTTAGGGTTTGATCCCTAGTATCCATTATGTTCTAAGATTGATGTTGCTATGACTTTGCCATGCTTAATGCTTGTCACTAGGGCCCGAGTGCCATGATTTCAGATCTGAACCTATTATGTTTTCATGAATATATGTGAGTTCTTGATCCTATCTTGCAAGTCAATAGTCACCTACTATGTGTTATGATCCGGCAACACCGAAGTGACAATAATTGGGACCACTCTCGGTGATGACCGTAGTTTGAGGAGTTCATGTATTCACTAAGTGCTAATGCTTTGGTCCAGTACTCTATTAAAAGGAGGCCTTAATATCCCTTAGTTTCCAATAGGACCCCGCTGCCACAGGAGGGTAGGACAAAAGATGTCATGCAAGTTCTTTTCCATAAGCACGTATGACTATATTCGGAATACATGCCTACATTACATTGATGAACTGGAGCTAGTTCTGTGTCACCCTATGTTATAACTGTCTCATGAGGAATTGCATCCGACATAATTATCAATCATTGCTCCATTGCCTATGAGCTTTTCACATATTGATCTTTGCTTAGTTACTTCTCGTTGCCACTATTACGATTGCTACAAAACTGCTATTGTTACTTTTGCCACCGTCACCGTTACCTCCATACTACTTTGCTACTAAATACTTTGCTGCAAATATTAAGTCTTTCAGGTGTGGTTGAATTAACAACTCAGCTGCTAATACTTGAGAATATTCTTTGGCTCCCATTGTGTCGAATCAATAAATTTGGGTTGAATACTCTATCCTCGAAAACTGATGCGATCCTTATACCTGTGGGTTATCAAGACTATTTTCTGGCGCCATTGCCAGGGAGCATAGCTCTATTCTTTGAGTCACTTGGGATTTATATCTACTGGTCACTATGAGGAACTTGAAAGATGAAAGAACCAAGATTTTTCCCTCAACTACAAGGGGAGGTAAGGAACTGCCATCTAGCTCTACACTTGATTCACCTTCTGTTATGAGTAAATTTGTGATACCTACACCTACACCTGCTATTGATTCTGATATGTCGCATGTTATTGGTGATGCCACTTCTGCTATGCATGATGCTTATGATGATACTACTTCTATGCTTAATAAAACTGTGCCATTAGGTGAATTTCTTGATGAACTACTTGTTAGGGTTAGAGAGAATGAAATTATTGAAACTGATAATATTGATGAAAGTGATGATGAAGATTCTCCCCTAGATATGAATTGCCTGATGTACCTGAGGGTTATGTTATGAATGAAGAAACTGCTAGAGATCTTTTTGCTTGCAAAGATAGATATGATCTTAAGAAATTGTTAGCTAAGCTGGAAGAAAAGTCTTTGAATGCTAGAATGAAATATGACCCTGCTTTTTCTACTTCACCTATCTGTGTTACTGATAAGGATTATGATTTCTCTGTGGATCCTGAGTTAATTACTTTGGTTGAATCTGATCCTTTTTATGGCTATGAATCAGAAATGGTTGTGGCACATCTTACTAAATTGCAACCCTATTTACTCATGAGGAGAAAATTCGCTATTATTATCTCCTTAAATTGTTTCCTTTCTCATTAAAGGGTGATGCTAAAATATGGTTTAGTTCTCTTGCTCCTGGTTGTGTGCGTAGTCCCCAGGATATGATTTATTACTTCTCTGCTAAATATTTCCCCACTCATAAGAAACAAGCTGCCTTAAGGGAAATATACAATTTTATGCAAATTGAAATAGAGAGTCTCCGACAAGCTTGGGGGAGGCTTCTCCAATTACTTAATTCTTTGCCTGATCATCGTCTCAAGAAAAATGAAATACTTGATATCTTTTATAATGGACTAACCGATGCTTCCAGAGACTACCTGGATAGTTGTGCTAGTTGTGTTTTTAGGGAAAGAACTGTCGAGCAAGCTGAGTTGCTATTAAATAATATATTGAGCAATGATAATGATTGGACACTTCCTGAACCAACTCCTAAGCCAACTCCAAAGAAAAGGGGTATTCTATTTCTCAGTCCTGAAGATATGCAAGAGGCAAAGAAATCTATGAAAGAAAAAGATATTAAAGCTGAAGATGTTAAGAATTTACCACCTATTGAAGAAATACATGGTCTTAATAACCCGACACATGTAGTAAAGGTAAATTATCTCTATAGATTTGATGAGGGTGATATCCCTCGTTATAAGTCTGCTAGTCAATGCTTGGATGAGTTTGATAATTTTGTTGTTAAGCAAGAAAACTGCAATGCTTATGTTGGTAGACAATTGAAATGTAATGCTTATATGATTGAATATTTGAGTGATTATATGTCTAGAGTTAAAGGTGACCTTAATCTTATTAGTAAACATGCATCCATGGTTACCACTCAAGTAGAACAAGTGCTTAAAGCACAAGATGATTTGCTCAGTGTGTTAAATAATAAGAATAATGATAATATTGTTAGAGTTATGACTAGAGGTGGTAAAATGACCCAGGAACTTTTGTATCCTGAGGGTCATCCTAAGAGAGCTGAGCAAGATTCTCAGAGAACCAATATTGATGCACCTAGTCCTTCTAAGAAAAAGAAAAAGAAAAATGATAGGACTTTCCATGCTTCTAGTGAATCTGTTGCTGATACACTTGAGAATCCCAATGATATTTCCATTTCTGATGCTGAGAAACAATCTGGTAATGAACATGAACCTAGTGATAATCTTAATGATGATGTTCATGTTGATGCTCAACCTAGTTGTAAGGGCATATTTATCCCCAAGTGGTTTTGGTGATTGATGACAATGCTTTTGCGAACTAATCGTGTGCGTTAAGTTCTTTCAGAGATTCATCCATTGGCACGAGACGATTTCCTCCCCTCGGTGTTGTAATTCAAGACGGTGTAGCTCCTTCGTTTCGTTGTTGGTGGACTTGTTTCGTAGGAGTCACTGTACTATCAAGAGGGGGTCCGCTTTGGTAAGACTTGGGTGGAATCACACGTACACATTCTTATCTCACCCGTCGTCTTTCCTTCCGCATCTCTGGAGCTGCCGTTTTACCCTTGCTATGCTTTGGCTCTGCTCTAGCGGTAGTACCGCGACCACAGCGGTAGTACCGCCGACGCTCTCCAGCGGTAGTACCGCTCTCAGAGCGGCAGTACCGCTCTCCGAGTGGTAGTACCGCTTGGGAGTTTCGGCCGTAGTACCGCTGTGCGTCTGGGCTACTTCCGCCTCGATTCTCGAATGAAGTTTTTCGTGTTGGGTTTTGCGGCACTAAGGGAGGTAGTAGGAGTGGTAGTACCGCCCGTAGCGGTAGTACCGCTCTTCCCTAGCGGTAGTACTGCCCTGGGGTCAGGGCCCTGGGCAGCGCGGCAGTACCGCTAGGGTCGAGCGGTAGTACTGCCCTTCCCCAGCGGTAGTACCGCTCTGTGCGGGGCTGGTGAGTGGGATAACGGTTGGCTTGCTCCTCCCACTATAAAAGGGGGTCTTCTTCTTCCTAGTTGACCTACCTCTTTCCCCCAAAGCTCCATTGTTGCTCAAAGCTCCATTTTCGCCCGATCTCTCTCGCTAGCCAATCAAACTTGTTGATTTGCTCGGGATTGGTTGAGAAGGCCCAGATCTACACTTCGACCAAGAAAAATTTGATTCCCCCCACTTATCCCTTGCGGATCTTGTTACTCTTGGGTGTTGAGCACCCTAGACGGTTGAGGTCACCTCGAAGCCATACTCCATTGTGGTGAAGCTTCGTGTTGTTGTTGTTGTTGTTGTTGTTGGGAGCCTCCGATTGTTGTGGAGATTGCCCCAACCTTGTTTGTAAAGGTTCGGTCGCCGCCTTCAAGGGCACCAATAGTGGAATCACGGCATCTCGCATCGTGTGAGGGCGTGAGGAGAATACGGTGGCCCTAGTGGCTTCTTGGGGAGCATTGTGCCTCCACACCGCTCTAACGGATACGTACTTCCCTTTAAAAGGAAGTAACTCCGGTAACACATCCTCGTCTCCACCGGCTCCACTCTTGGTTATTTCGTGCCTTTACTTTTGCAAGCCTACTTGTTTTACATCCTTTGCTTGCTTGTGTGCTAGTTGTTATTGCCTCATATAGGTTGCTCACTTAGTTGCACATCTAGACAACCTATTTTGTTGCAAAGTTTAATTTGGCAAAGAAAAGCTTAAAAATTGTTAGTTGCCTATTCACCCCCCCCCCCTCTAGTCAACCATATCGATCCTTTCAATTGGTATCAGAGCCTCGTCTCTTTTTTTAAGGACTTTGCCGTCCGAAGAGTATGGTTGACACCAACGATGGTGCGGAGGAACACTCCGGTGTGAATCCCATCTCGTCTTCGGCCGAAGGGGGAACCTCGGTCTCACGTGAGGAATTCAATGTGGCTTTAGACACATTGAAAATCTCCATGACGGCCGAGGTTAAAAGCATGTTTACTGAATTTCTAGAGGGACTTAAACTATCTACCTCGCCAATGAAAGTGGGTGATCCCACTAACAAGGTGACGGATGCTAACTCCGATAAGGGGGAAGCTAACAATGAAAAGAGTCCTTCTACTAGTGGTAGAAATGGCACCGACATCTTTTCCCATGTGGAACATCCTATCTATAGAGGACCGATTCCCTCCACTCATTTAAATCATGTCGGTCCTCCTCCTAAATATGTGAAAAATGAAGATTTTGATTCTTGGGTTTATCGCTTCAAGCGTCATTTAAAACATGTGAACACTAACCTTTGGAGAATCATTGAAGAAGGTTTCTATCCTCATGACCCAAGCAACTTCACCCCTCGGGAAGAAGTGGACAATCAATTCAATGAGAGTGCTCTCTTCATCATTCAAGATGCCATCCTTCCCGAAGATCTTCCTCATCTTCGACCTCATGTCATGGCTAAAGAAGCGTGGAAATGTGTCGAGCGTCTCTATCGAGGAAGTGCTAGCATTCAACGCTCCAACTATGAAGTGGTGCAAGATGAAGCCGATGAGTTTGCAATGAAAGAAGATGAAGAACCTCGTGAGCTCTTTCGAAGAGTGACCAAACTCGCGGTCGCACTCCGAGATCATGGAAGCAAGGACATGGATGACAATTGGATCAAGCGAAAGTTCCTCAAGGCCATGATGCCCTACAACAAGGCCATGTCCTCCGTCATTCGTCAAAGACCGGACTTCCACTCCATGACCTCAAGTGAAGTGTTGGATGAGGTCGTTGCTATGAGCATTTTGGACAAGACCGCCGACAATGCAGTGCTCCGTTCTCAAAGGGCAAAGAAGCCCAACCTTGCTTTCAAGGCCAAGGTTATTGTGGAAGAAGAGGAAGAAGTGGAAGATGAGGAAAGCAACCACGAAGACACCAAATTTGATTATCATGAGCACATGGCCCTTGCTTCAAGACAATTTTGGAGAAAGAAGAGTTCAAGACCCAACTTCAACAAGACCAACTCAAGTGGCGTCAAGAGCAAGCAACGAGTCAGAACTTGCTTCAACTGTGGCAATGTGAGCCATTTCGTTGCGGATTGTCCTTATGAGAAGCGGGAAGACAATGGTGGCAAGTTCATCCGAAAAGACAAAGCCAAGTCCTTCCCCAACAAGAACAACTTCGCCAAAAAGACTCCCACTCGTGGGTTGGTGGTTCAAGAAGAATACCAAGAGGATGACGATGATGATGAAAATGAAGAAGCAATGGCCATGGCATCCGTTGCCATTGCTACTAACCCCCGGGTGTCTCTATTTGACTCACCCAACGAAAACATCACCACCAAATGCCTCATGGCTAATGCTTCAAACAAGGTAACCCCCAACATTAAAACCACCATCATTACTAATCCCTCCATGGAGGATTGCATTGATGAACATGATGGGTCTAATGAACAAGTGAATGAGTTTGAGTCTTTTATGAGTAAGCTCAAGGGCAAGTCCAAGAAACATTTTGTTGCTCTCTTGGAACAACTTGGTGAGGCAAATGACATGATCGAGGCTCACGAAGAAACCATCTCTAAGATGGAAGGTCATAGTCGTGACTATGCCGATGAGATATCGGATCTCTCTAATGCTCTTGAGGAAGAGTGTGTGCATCATTTGACTTTTGAGGAGTCACACAACGATGACCATGCTAAGTTAAAGAAAGATCTTGATCATGCTCTTGTCATGTCTTATGTGCTAACCTCCGAGAAGGCTAAACTTGGGGTTGATCATGCTAAACTCAAAGAGGAGTTTGAGATACTTGACAAGGCCCACAAGGTCTTGAAGGGTACTCATGCTAATCTCAAAGAGTCTCATGCTCAACTCCATGTTAAGCTAATCATGGAAAAGGCCACCTTTCCTCATATGGTATTAATTGATAACGCATGTGCTACTAACCCGTGTTGTGAGCATGTGCATCTTGTGGAGGAGAATGCCAAGTTGAAGGATCAACTTGAGAAAGGCCTTGTGACTTTCATTCAAGGTGAGAAGAACCTCAATGACCTTTTGAGCAATCAAAAGGAAGTTGTGGCCAAGGAAGGAATTGGGTTTGCACCCAAGTCCAAGAGCAAGAAGAAGAAGAACAACAAGACCAAACGTCCTCTTCCTCTCAAACAAACGTTTGTGAAAGAGGGAGAGGGTGCTCCTAAGGAGAAGAAGGAAAAAGTGAAGGGAGTTGATGTCCAAAAGGGCAACCGCATGTCCTCAAACAAAGCTGGCGACTTTAACCCGTCATATGTGTTGTGTCGTGCTAGTGATGGGCATGTCTTTGCTAAATTTGTCGGTTCTCCTTATGAGTACATTGAATGGTCTATTTGGGTTCCCAAGACCCTTGTTACTAACATCAAAGGACCCATTACTAAATGGGTACCTAAAACCAAGCATTGATCTCTTGTAGGTGTTTGCTTCCGGTGGGGGATCATGGTTGCTCGATAGTGGAGCAACAAATCATATGACCTGGGAGCAAGGACTTGGTGGTGGACGTGCAAGAGATTGCATCTATGCCCACCAATGTCGAGTGGGGTGATGCATCACATTCTAAGGTATTGGGTCTCGGCAGGGTTGTCATTTCTCATGATCTTACGATCGAGAAAGTCATGCTTGTTGAGTCCCTTGCATACAGTTTGCTTTCCGTTCGTCAACTTGCAATCATGGGTTTTGGTACTTTCTTTGACATTGATACCGTGGCCCTCTTGTGGAGAAAGACTCTTAAAGTAGCCTTTGTTGGGCATGTCGAGAACGGTCTTTATGTGATCAACTTTTCGGAGCGACCCACTAAGACCGCGACATGCCTAATGGCTAAAGTTGACGTGGGATGGCTTTGGCATCGCCGTTTAGCCCACGTTAATGTGAGATCTTTGCAAAGTCTTCTCAAGGGGGACCATGTCCGTGGACTAACAAATGTTAGTTTTGCCAAAGATCGTGCTTGCAATGCTTGTATCGAAGGAAAGCTTCATGAAAAGGCTCACCCTCCATCAACCCTCATCTACTCGAAGAGACCCTTGGAGCTCCTTCACATGGATCTCTTTGGGCCTCCATCTTTTGATTGTTTTGGAGGAAGAAAGTATTGCTTGGTGATTGTGGATGACTATTCAAGATACACTTGGGTATACTTCTTCAAGAGGAAGAGTGAGACTCAACAAACCGTCATCGACTTTGCAAATGAAGCTCAACGTCAACATGATGTAAAGATCTTGACAATAAGAAGTGACAACGGCACCGAGTTCAAGAACTACACCTTGGATGAGTTTCTCAGTGATGAGGGGATCAAGCATCAATATGCTGCACCTTATACCCCTCAACAAAATGGTGTAGCGGAGAGGAAGAACCGGGCGTTGATGGATGCGGCAAGGACCATGATGGCGGAGTTCAAGTCTCCATACAACTTTTGGGCCGAAGCCATCAACACCGCATGTCATGCATCCAATCGGCTCTATCTCCGCAAAGGCTTGAACAAGACTCCTTATGAGATACTCACCGGCAACAAGCCCAACCTCAAGTACTTCCGGGTGTTCGGTTGTAAGTGTTTCATTCTCAAGAAAGGTGTTCGTTTGTCTAAATTTGAGGCTAGAGCTCATGAGGGCATATTTGTTGGTTATGCTACAAACTCTCATGCTTACCGTGTCCTCAACAAGTCCACCGGACTCATTGAGGAGACGTGTAACGTGGAGTTTGACGAAAATAATGGCTCCCAAGTGGAGCAAAGTGGTACTTGTGATGTAGGTGATGAAATTCCTCCCCAAGCCATAAGAAGAATGGGTATTGATCAAATTCTACCCATTGAGGAACCCCTTGTGGCCGAAGGAGAAGGACAATGCTCTACTCAAGTAGAGCCATCACCTCATCAAGACCCACACGCTTCTGAAGAACAAAGTGAAGGCCCTCAACCTCGTGAACAAGACCAAGGGCAAGATCAACCTCAAGATGGTGGTGAACCTCTAAATGATGCCCAAGGTCAAGTTCTCTCCCTCGAGCAAGTTCAAGATCAAGAGCAAGCTCAAGATCAAGAACAAGCTCAAGATGGCGCTCAAGATGATCAAGTCAACCCTCCTCCTTCCACATCCGAGGAGGAATTAGAGCGTCGTGCCGCGAAGATTGCTTCCAAGCTCACCACCCAAGGCCATCTCTTTGAAAATGTAGTTGGAAGCCTAAGAAAGGGGGTAAGCACTCGTAGACAATTAGCAAACTATTGTGAGCATCACACGTTTGTCTCTTGTGTTGAACCCCAAAAGGTCTATGAGGCGCTGGAAGACTCGGATTGGCTCAATGCCATGCATGAAAAACTCAACAACTTTGAGTACAACAAAGTATGGAGATTGGTGCCAAGGCCATCGAGGAACCACAATGTCATTGGAACCAAGTGGATCTTCAAGAACAAGCAAGATGCTCATGGGAACATTGTTCGCAACAAGGCAAGATTGGTAGCACAAGGCTACTCCCAAGTCAAGGGTATCGACTACGGTGAAACCTTTGCTCCCGTTGCTCGTCTTGAATCCATACGTTTGTTGATTGCCTATGCTTCCCATCACAACTTTAAATTGCAACAAATGGATGTGAAAAGTGCTTTCCTTAATGGTCCTATTAATGAGTTGGTCTATGTCAAGCAACCCCCGGGTTCGAGGATCCCTACTTCCCGGATCATGTGTATCAACTCGATAAGGCACTCTATGGCCTTAAACAAGCCCCACGTGCGTGGTATGACCACCTTACCGAGTTCTTACAAGATCGTGGTTTTGAAGTGGGGCTAATCGATCCCACTCTTTTTACTAAGAAGGTCAAAGGGGAGTTGTTTGTATGCCAACTATATGTTGATGACATTATCTTTGGTTCCCCTAACAAAGCTTTCAATGAGGAGTTTGCCGCTCTCATGACCTCCAAGTTCCAGATGTCTTCAATGGGAGAGTTGAAGTTCTTTCTTGGTTTTGAAATCAAACAAAGAAGAGAAGGAACCTTCATCAACCAAGCCAAATACACTCAAGACATGCTTAAAAGATTCAAGCTAAGTGATGTCAAGCCGGCTACTACTCCAATGCCTACCAAGTGCCAACTTGACATCGATCCCAATGGTAAAGCGGTGGATCAAAAGGTATTTCGCTCCATGATTGGCTCCTTGCTTTACCTTTGTGCATCTAGACCGGATATCATGTTGAGTGTGGGGATGTGTGCACATTTTCAAGCCGCACCAAAGGAAAGTCACTATGTGGCGGTCAAGCGAATCTTTCGATATTTGGCTCATACCCCAAACTTTGGCTTATGGTACCCAAGAGGAGCAAACTTCAAGCTTGAAGGTTTCACGGATTCCGATTGGGCGGGAGACAAAGTGGATAGGAAGTCCACTTCTGGAGGGTGCCAATTTCTTGGTTGCTCTTTGGTAAGTTGGTCTTCCAAGAAGCAAAGTTGTGTGTCTCTCTCGTCCACCGAAGCGGAGTATGTGGCGGCCGGAAGTTGTTGTGCACAACTCTTATGGATGAGGCAAACTTTAAAGGAATATGGTGTCATTTGTGACAAAGTGCCTCTTTGGTGTGACAACGAAAGTGCCATCAAGATTTCTCTCAACCCGGTGCAACACTTCAAGATGAAGCATATTGAGATTCGGTATCATTTCATCCGGGGTCACATTAGGCGAGGGGAGATCAAGCTCAAGTATGTCAACACTCATGATAACCTTGTAGATATTTTCACGAAGCCCTTGGATGAAGCAAGATTTCGCGAGTTAAGGCATGAGCTAAATATCATTGATTCAAGCAATGTGACTTGAACCCTTGCACCCCCCACCACACTCATCTTGTTGTCTAGTTTAGATGTACGCATGGACATAGGGGGAGTGTTGTTCTCTCAATGAACTCTTCCTCCCCCCATTATGCATAAAACGATCAACTCTTTCACATTAGCCATTTTTTATGGTACTTGTGCTTCAAAGATGAGTTTTGGTCATGGGCCCAAGGATAATTCTTCGCGGTGCCATACCAATTGACTCAAACATAGGTGGCTCCGGCCACCGCCCTCTCCTGAGAGAGGCAAGAGCTTGCTCTGTTTCGTGTGGTTGTTTGTGTTTGAGTTGTCTCTGTTCGGTTGTGTGTGTGTGTGTGTGTTCCCTCGTCAGTCCTCTAGTTCTTTTGGCTTTGCTTTCCGTTCTTTTAGAGCGTTAGCCACTGGTATAGAAGCCGTGTGGTTGCTGAAGCGATACTACCGCTGGTGGCGAGCGGTACTACCTCCCTCTAGCGCGGTACTACCGCTCCCAGCGGTACTACCGCCCTCCAGCGCGGTACTACCGCTGTGAGGCACGGGCTGGGGGTTATACCGGGGGCAGGGGGAGTTTCTTCTCCCCCATACCCATTCGCTCGCCCCTCACGCCCTGTTCGTCTCTCTCTTCAGCAACCGGCGCCGCGGGAGGGCTCCGGCGGATCTCCCTCTCCGGGGCGCTCCTCTCCGTTTCCTTCGGTGGAATCGATCCCCACCTTGTCATCTTGCCATGGATGCCGGTATTGCCCCCGCTCCCTGTTTCCTTTTGTCTAGATTTCCAATCTAGCTTCCTAGGGGCAATAGCAGTTGCATCTCTAGATTTTTGTCCAGATCTAGGCTTGAGTAGGATGGAGAATGCTCCTAAACTGTTTGGATTAGTGTTTGGTTGGAGTAATTTTGAATTTGGTAGGACGGAAGTACCGGATCTGACCACGATAGTAGGAAACTGTTGTTTCCCTGCCTCGAGCGGTACTACCACTCTCCCTGAGCGGTACTACCGCTGTGAGCGGTACTACCGCTCTCTCCAGAGCGGTACTACCGCTTGGAGCGGTACTACCTGTCACATCCCTAGTTCTGGTATGCACTAGGCTAGCCCTTCATGTGTGCATCATGTTTAAATTTCTCAGAAACTTGCAATGGGGATTGTTCAAACCCTAGCACCAAATCAAATCAACTAGGTTCAACCTAAAATAATCTTCAATGACCCAAAATGCCCTTTGAAAATGTTCATGGTTTCTGATAAAGGTGAAAACCTATGCCAAAAATAATGAACATATTTCTAGGTCATTCCTGGATTTTTGAATTAAATCTTAATGTATTTGAATTGGGGCATTTGAATTATATAAATATACTAAATGCTCCAAATATTCTGGAATCATTTGTGAGCTTTTGGATTAATCCAAATAGTGTCCACAATTTGTTTCAGGAGTTTTAAAAATGAATTAGTATTTTTACTAATTCAAAACAGAATAAAAGAAATAGAAAAACTGAAACAAAAATAAGAAAAGAGAGAGAGAGAGAGAGACTTACTAGCTTACCTGCGCAGCCCACCTGGCGGCCCAAGTGGCCGACCCAGCCCACTGCCTGGCACTGTTGGCCAGCCCACCAGGAGCCCCACCGTCTTCAACCTCTGCCAGTAGGCAGAGGCGTGTCGACGCGCGCGCGCCCGATGCTCCACCTCCTGCTTCCACCTCCTGCTGCCTCCTCATCGACCTGGACTCCCTCCGCGATGCCACGCGACCCCCCCTGACGCTCTCTCGTTCTCTGGTTCTCTCTCCCCCTCGCTCCTCTGCTTTCTCTCGCCATGGCCGAGCATGCCCACCGCCACCGACGCCGTTCGCCACGGCCAGAGCCACTGCCCCGCCTCTCCGTCGTGTCTAGAAGAACCGCTCCGTCGCCCTACTCATCCTCGAACCGAGCCCTGTGGGCGTTTCCCGAACACCTCCGCCGCGTCTGGCCATGGCCGGCGGCCTAACTCTGGCGAAAACGCCATTAGGCACTAACCTAATGACCCCCTGGCTCCATGACAGGTGGGGCCAGCCCCTGTTAATTTTTGGTTTAGGTTAAACCTAATAAGTAATTAGAATTGTTTCAGTGACATGCGGGTCCTGCATATCAGGTTTGACTCTGGTCAAGTCTGTTGACTTGCTGACGTCAGGCTGACGTAGTAATGCTTTTCTAGATTTTAAATAAATCTATTTGATTTATTTATTTTTAGAAAATGCCCAAAACTTCTAAAAATCATATAAAATCAACCGTAGCTCAGAATGAAATAATTTATATATGAAAAATTATAAGAAAAATCCAATCTATCCATCTGTACCATTTTCATACATGTTAGAACAACTTATAGCTGCTGATTAGCACAAATCAATTAAATGGCATTTGAATAATCACATATGGAGTTTGAATTTGAACCCTTGGTTCAAACCAACTTCATTTAATCTGTTCTAAGTTGCATTAGCCAAAACACACTCATTTTGCCATGTCATATTCATGCATCATATTGTTGCATTGCATTGATTGTGTTCTTCCTTGTTTGCCGGTGTTTGTCCCCTCTCGATAGACGTGGTTCCGACGATGAGTTCGATGACACCGATGAAGAACTATATTATCTTCAGAAGTGCCAGGCAAGCAAAACCCCCTTGTTCATTCCGATACAATCCCACTCTCTCGCTCCTTCTCTCTTTTACTACATTAGGACAACAACGATTCAACTGTTACATGCTGCGGTAGTTGAACCCCTTTCCTCTGCTGTACCCGTCATTGCCACAGTAAATAGATGAAACCCACTAGCATGAGTAGGAGTTGTTTGAGCCCTAATGTGCCTACTCATTCATGCTTGTTGTCATGCCTACTACTGCTTAGAGTTGAGTCAGGTCTGATTCATCGGGGATGAATTGGAATGTGGTGAACATGTCCTACTGTGTGAGAGCTAAGTGTGTGAACACGATTTGGTAAAGGTAGCAGTGAGAGGCCATGTAGGAGTACATGGTGGGTTGTCTCATTGCAGCCGTCCTCAGGAACTGAGTTCTGTGTTTGTGATCCATGAGCAGTTACTACCACGCATTGGAATGCTTAAGTGCCCCTCTCGACTTATTAATCACCCTGATCTCTGTCCAGGAGTTGCAACTAGTTTCTGGTGTTTGTAGGTAGTGTTAGTAGTCTACCAAGTGGCACCCGGTACAGGTGGGCTTGGGACAGACTAGGCACAGTGGCACAGTGTACCAAGTGGCACCCGGATGGTGGGCTTGGGAACCCTGCTCACATCGGCCGTGAGCGACATCCTGGCCGGATCTCCTTGCGGATGGAACCCGAATAGGCGATAAACCTGGACTAGAGACTTGTGTGGTTAGTCAGGTCATGGCTGACTCCCTCGCCAGGCTTCCGCTTGAAGGTTGCCGAGATACACGTCGTGTACATGGCGGTAAGTGGCGAGAGCGTGTGTGAAGAAGTACACCCCTGCAGGGTTAATATGATCTATTCGAATAGCCGTGTCCACGGAAAAGGACTTCTGGGTTGCCTGTACAGTTCATAGACAAGTGAAAGTGGATACTCTAAAATGCGCAAGATAAGCGTGAGTGCTATGGATGGCATTCTCGTAGGGAGACGGGAGCGGATCCATAGTGGTGTATTGATATGGTGAATATGTGGACTCGTGTGCGCCACCTCAAAAGAGTTACTTGCAGTTGTAGTTCAGGATAGCCACCGAGTCAAAGCTGGCTTGCTGCAGTCAAACTCCACCATCCCCTTTGTTGATAATGATGCATATGTAGTTAGTTCTGATGTAAGTCTTGTTGGGTACATTTGTACTCACGTTGCTTAATTTATGTTTTTGCAGAGAGACTTCAGTCTCGCTAGTAGTTCCACGTGGACTTCGACGTTTAGCTTGTTACCTCGGCTACGATCTTGTGCCCTCGGCAGGATCTGGTAGATAGTCAGGCTTCTCAGCCTTTTTCATTTGTAGATGTCTGTACTCAGACATGTTAAGCTTCCACTTGTGCTTTGACTTGTATGCTCTGAGTACTGGGTCATGAGACCCATGTTTGTAATATCTCGCTCCTCGGAGCCTATTGAATAAATACTTGAGTTGTAGAGTCATGTTGTGATGCCATGTTGTATTTGCACATATCGAGCATATTGTGTGTATGTTATTGAAATGCTTGGTATGTGTGGGATCTGACTATCTAGTTGTTTATCCTTAGTAGCCTCTCTTACCGGGAAATGTCTCCTAGTGCTTCCACTGAGCCATGGTAGCTTGCTACTGCTCCGGAACACTTAGGCTGGCCGGCATGTGTCCTTCTCCGTTCCTGTGTCTGTCCCTTCGGGGAAATGTCACGTGATGAATACCGGAGTCCTGTTAGCCCGCTACAGCCCGGTTCACCGGAGTCCTGCTAGCCCAGTGCTACAGCCTGGATTCACTCGCTGATGACCGACACGTTCGATGCTGGGTCATGGATGCCTGTCCCTATAAGTTTGTGCCACTTTGGGTTTACGACTAGCCATGTCAGCCCGGGCTCCTTATCATATGGATGCTAGCGACACTATCATATACGTGTGCCAAAAGGCGCAAACGGTCCCGGGCAAAGGTAAGGCGACACCCGTGGGGATACCGTGCGTGAGGCCGCAAAGTGATATGAGGTGTTACATGCTAGATCGATGTGGCATTGAGTCGGGGTCCTGACAGCTTTGGTATCAGAGCTTGACTGCCTGTAGGATTACCAGGCCAAACTGGTCGAAGTTGAGTCTAGAAATGCTTTAGTTATATAAGGGAATTGATTGTGGAAGGGAACGTAAGGCTCTTTTTACTCCTTTACCTTATGCCCTTCTGATCTGAGTCATCCTCTTCTCTTCTACGGGGGTTAAGAACTAGGCTCCTCATCTTTCTATCAGGATGACGTGTTACTAATCCATAGACTTATATGATTGATGGTTTCAAGCTTCATTTCAGTTCCTACTACTTCCGTATGTTAACTGTTGATCTCGAACCCTTGATATTGTGCTTCTGAGTGGTTATGCCACCATTTTTGTAGCATGTCTCAAATTTTTGAGCATTTACAGCCGTTATGCTGTCCGAGTCATCCCAGGTTTCTAAATAGTCTGATGCATTTGCAAATCCCTCCTCCCGTTCCTGATGTCCTTTTGGGCCAGATTAAGCACACTAATCGGTGAGTTGAGGTACTCTATTGCCTCGACATATATGTTGGAGTTAGTATTATGACCCTAGGTGTTTTAGGGAGTCACCTAGTAATCTAGCCATGTTTTGTGTTCCCAGTGTGATGATTCTGTCCACCAATCTCGAAAGTATCCCGTGATGCCATTTAGTAGTAGGTATTCTATCCTGGGTGCTTGACCTAAGATTCACTCTACTTACCTCGTGTTGATAGTGTTGCTTGTACCTTTAGGATATAAGTAACCTTCACGATAGTCCTCGAGGTCCGTGGTATTTCCTTCTTCCAAATACAATGAACCATTAAGGCAGAAGTTCTTTGAACCAAAATACCACAACCAGAGTACTCTTGAGGAGTTCTCCATTCATAATTGTGATTCTGCCAGTTCTACCTTTCTGCATGGGTTATCCAGAAGAAATGTTGAGCTTCGCTCGACATACTAATCCGTGCATCCACAACTCAGAAAATCATATGTTCCTTTGAGTTGTCCCTCTTTAGTTGTATTCCGACCCCCGTCTATCAATTGATAGTCAAGAGTAGATGTGCCTCGTGTTCAACAATGCTTGTTATTCTTGTGGTCCGTCAAGCCATTCTATTCCAGAGTGACTAGGAGAAACAAACTCCAGTACCTCATCCATTTCTAGGATTGGGTCAAAGCAGTTGTATTCCGCAGATCAAATGCTAATCTAGCTCTTGTTCTATCTACCTTGGAGTATTACCATCTTTATATCAGGAATATCATGGGAATTGCACACCATCCTATGAATTCTTGGTGCAGTGATACTTCTTGCCATCATTATTCATTTCTCGGTCCTCGTGTTGTTGTAACCGGAATGCCGACAAGTAAACTGTGATGTGCGAAATCAATACTCCAAGCAACTTGTTGCTTGGTAGTTAATGGACAATACTCTCATTCTTAGCGTGTTGATTATTGAATCATCACCCTAAGGCTAATCATGCTACCTAGTCCTTATTTCCGGTGCACTCTCCAATCACTGAGTTAGGATTGAGTCAATCCCTCACTCTTGTGATCACATTGTGTTGCCCTGAAAAGCAAGATTGTTCTCGAGCTTAGTAACATATCGGTGGTTCGTGATTTCCCGAATATCTTCTCGGAAGTATTACCAGGTTGTCCCCTGACCCTTATGTTGAGTTCGTGATCATGTTGGTCTTCCTCCAAGCCACCCAGTCTCCAAGAATCTGTGTTGGATACCCCTGAGCTAGTTAGCCACACCAAACAACAACTTGGAGAGTTGGATGATAAAAGCTTGCCTAGCTTAGCTCATTTTAAGGGATATCTTGTATGTGTGTTGAAGAAAGATGGTATTCTCATCGATTGGTCCCTCTGATCAGTTGTTGAACCTATTGTCTTTTAAAAACTTTGATTTGGGTGTGGGCTATCCTCAAATCAAGTCAGAACCAACGATGCTCGTAATGTTGTCTTATTCGTGGCTGAACCCTCGAGCATACACCATTATATCTTTTGGGTCTGACCAATGCTATCACTTGTTCACATAATTATGGAATTCCATTTACATGGAAATCTTGATGACTTGTTGTTGAGCCCATCGACAACATCCTTGTCTTCTCCATGATTTTGTTGAGCATTAAGCTAGTGTTGGAAACTTTTGAAAGCATTTCTTCATGCTAGCTCATGAAGCATATGTTTGGATGTAAGAAGTGGCTTCCTCTAATTCATGTGCATTTGTTGCGAGTTGCCGCCGTGAAATCGAGAAAGTCAATGTTGCTTCCTCTGGAGTCACTCCAAATCAGTCATGCATACGTGCGAAGTACTCTGTGGTTTGGAGACTTGCAACCTTCATTCTATATGTGTTCCTAGCACACTAAGCCACTGATTGATTTGTTCAAGGATAAGAAGTTCATCGATAAGTGCACAAGGACTTTGATATCCTCAATGACGGTTCCCCACCTGAACTCAATAGTGTTTTACTATAAGACTACTACGTGGTCATGCTTGTCTTGGACGGCGTGTTCACAGGTTTGTAGCAGGACCAGCTCATGTTTTGGAGCTTGCTATCGTAGTTTATTTCCTGAGAATCTCGCAACGTCATCTCGTCGATTTGTGTTGCAAACTTTCTTTTTTAGACATGCTGTCTGAATTATCCTGTTACCAACCATATCTGAATCTCAGGTAGATATGATGGTTGGAACTTCTTACAAGAACTATGATATAGGTTCCAGTGAAGTGGACGCACCTAGCTGGAAGTACTATCATTGTAGTATCTTGATTAAGCTGTTTGGTCACTACCCATAAGGATTTCATAGGATTTACTCCCTAGTTGTTCCTTATGGATTCTTGAGCTCCCGAAGTCCGACCTTTACTTGATGTTCTAGATATCAAACCATATCTATGAATGGATTATGCTAGCACATCAAGGAGAACATTAGAAGCGGAGTGCTAAATGTCTCTCGGTCGATCATCCAGATTTCGTTTTCTTGGCCTCGCTAAGGTGAAATCTGAGAAGGTGTTATCTTCATTTGCATCTGCATCGTCCATCGTTGTTCACCATGGTAGTACTTGTGTTGCCAGGATCCTTGACACGGATATTGTTAAAACCTTGATGAATATGGAAATGCTCAAGTTCTTGAGAGCACACACAAGCGCTAGGTGTTGTCATCGGCACCAACTGGGGTTGCTCTCAGTTCCTCGGTTATGCTATAACTTTTCAAACAGTGGACTCACTCTCTACTGTTGAGCTTCTCCACAGTTACTAAAATCATCCCTTGTGTTGTTTTCAACAACGTAATCCACATCATCCATTCTAATCCGGGTATGACATTCTACCGAACCCCTCTAAACGATCGCTCGAGAATTGCCTTAGGCTGGTATAAAGAGTTTCAATGATCTCTAAAACAAAGGTAATTCTTTTTGCCACTTAAGGGATGATCCTATGAGTCACCTCCTCTAAGATGTCTCGTTATGGTATCATGGCAATTCAACTCCTCGCTATGTTGACAACCGTTCACCACCTTCTTAGGTGTGGAATATTGCCTACCTAGTGAACCATTGTCATGTGTTTCACTCCATCCCTCTGGACGAATGCTTTGTGTCTCAGCTTGAGAGATGTTTCAATGTCTCATTCCATGAGTTGATCCTAAGTTGTTCAATCCTCGAGAAGATTGATCCCTCTAGAGTTTTTACTTTCCTCCTGTTGTCATGCTGGTTGAAGTTCTCAAAGCAAGACGTCGAGACAAAGGTGATGACCGAATCAACGCTCTTATGAAGTACAACCTGGATCGTGAAGGTTATGTTAGTTTGCGTTCTCCCTTCATCCTACCCTACGCTTGAATTTCGGGACGAGATTCTTGTTTAGTGGGGGTGAGCTGTCACATCCCTAGTTCTGGTATGCACTAGGCTAGCCCTTCATGTGTGCATCATGTTTAAATTTCTCAGAAACTTGAAATGGGGATTGTTCAAACCCTAGCACCAAATCAAATCAACTAGGTTCAACCTAAAATAATCTTCAATGACCCAAAATGCCCTTTGAAAATGTTCATGGTTTCTGATAAAGGTGAAAACCTATGCCAAAAATAATGAACATATTTCTAGGTCATTCCTGGATTTTTGAATTAAATCTTAATGTATTTGAATTGGGGCATTTGAATTATATAAATATACTAAATGCTCCAAATATTCTGGAATCATTTGTGAGCTTTTGGATTAATCCAAATAGTGTCCACAATTTGTTTCAGGAGTTTTAAAAAATGAATTAGTATTTTTACTAATTCAAAACAGAATAAAAGAAATAGAAAAACTGAAACAAAAATAAGACTGAGAGAGAGACTTACTGGCTTACCTGCGCAGCCCACCTGGCGGCCCAAGTGGACGACCTAGCCCACTGCCTGGCACTGTTGGCCAGCCCACCAGGAGCCCCACCGTCTTCAACCTCTGCCAGTAGGCAGAGGCGTGTTGACGCGTGCGCCCGATGCTCCACCTCCTGCTTCCACCTCCTGCTGCCTCCTCATCGCCCTGGACTCCCTCCGCGACGCCACGCGACCCCCCCTAACTTTCCCTCGCTCTCTGGTTCTCTCTCCCCCTCGCTCCTCTGCTTTCTCTCCCCATGGCCGAGCATGCCCACCGCCATCGACGTCGTTCGCCACGGCCAGAGCCACTGCCCCGCCTTTTCGTCGTGTCTAGAAGAACCGCTCCGTCGCCCTACTCATCCTCGACCCGAGCCCTGTGGGCGTTTCCCGAACACCTCCGCCGCGTCTGGCCATGGCCGGCGGCCTAACTCTGGTGGAAATGCCATTAGGCACTAACCTAATGACCCCTTGGCTCCATGACAGGTGGGGCCAGCCCCTGTTAATTTTTGGTTTAGGTTAAACCTAATCAGTAATTAGAATTGTTTCAGTGACATGCGGGTCCTGCATGTCAGGTTTGACTCTGGTCAAGTCTGTTGACTTGCTGACATCACACTGACGTAGTAATGCTTTTCTAGATTTTAAATAAATCTATTTGATTTATTTATTTTTAGAAAATGCCCAAAACTTCTAAAAATCATATAAAATCAACCGTAGCTCAGAATGAAATAATTTATATATGAAAAATTATAAGAAAAATCCAATCTATCCATCTGTACCATTTTCATGCATGTTAGAACAACTTATAGCTGCTGATTAGCACAAATCAATTAAATGGCATTTGAATAATCACATATGGAGTTTGAATTTGAACCCTTGGTTCAAACCAACTTCATTTAATCTATTCTAAGTTGCATTAGCCAAAACACACTCATTTTGCCATGTCATATTCATGCATCATATTGTTGCATTGCATTGGTTGTGTTCTTCCTTGTTTTCCGATGTTTGTCCCCTCTCAATAGACGTGGTTCCGACGATGAGTTCGATGACACCGATGAAGAACTATATTATCTTCAGAAGTGCCACGCAAGCAAAACCCCCTTGTTCATTCCGATACAATCCCACTCTCTCGCTCCTGCTCTCTTTTACTGCATTAGGACAACAATGATTCAACTGTTACATGCTGCGGTAGTTGAACCCCTTTCCTCTGCATGACCCGTCATTGCCACAGTAAATAGATGAAACCCACTAGCATGAGTAGGAGTTGTTTGAGCTCTAATGTGCCTACTCATTCATGCTTGTTGTCATGCCTGCTACTGCTTAGAGTTGAGTCAGGTCTGATTCATCAGGGATGAATTGGAATGTGGTGAACATGTCCTACTATGTGAGAGCTAAGTTTGTGAACACGATTTGGTAAAGGTAGCGGTGAGAGGCCATGTAGGAGTACATGGTGAGTTGTCTCATTGTTGCCGTCCTCAGGAACTGAGTTCTGTGTTTGTGATCCATGAACAGTTACTACCACGTATTGGAATGCTTAAGTGCCCCTCTCGACTTATTAATCACCCTGATCTCTGTCCAGGAGTTGCAACTAGTTTCTGGTGTTTGTAGGTAGTGTTAGTAGTCTACCAAGTGGCACCCGGTACAGGTGGGCTTGGGACAGACTAGGCACAGTGGCATGGTGTACCAAGTGGCACCCGGATGGTGGGCTTGGGAACCCTGCTCACATCGTTTGGGGCCGTGAGCGACATCCCGGCCGGATCTCCTTGCGGATGGAACCCGAATAGGTGATAAACCTGGACTAGAGACTTGTGTGGTTAGTCAGATCGTGGCTGACTCCCTCGCCAGGCTTCCGCTTGAAGGTTGCCGAGATACACGTCGTGTACATGGCGGTAAGTGGCGAGAGCGTGTGTGAAGAAGTACACCCCTGCAGGGTTAATATGATCTATTCGAATAGCCGTGTCCGTGGAAAAGGACTTCTGGGTTGCCTGTACAGTTCATAGACAAGTGAAAGTGGATACTCTAAAATGCGCAAGATAAGCGTGAGTGCTATGGATGGCGTTCTCGTAGGGCGACAGGAGCGGATCCATAGTGGTGTATTGATATGGTGAATATGTGGACTCGTGTGCGCCACCTCAAAAGAGTTACTTGCAGTCGTAGTTCAGGATAGCCACCGAGTCAAAGCTGGCTTGCTGCAGTCAAACTCCACCATCCCCTTTGTTGATAATGATGCATATGTAGTTATTTCTGATGTAAGTCTTGCTGGGTACATTTGTACTCACGTTGCTTAATTTATGTTTTTGCAGAGAGACTTCAGTCTCGCTAGTAGTTCCACGTGGACTTCGATGTTTAGCTTGTTACCTCAGCTACGATCTTGTGCCCTCGGCAGGATCTGGTAGATAGTCAGGCTTCTCAGCCTTTTTCATTTGTAGATGTCTGTACTCAGACATGTTAAGCTTCCGCTTGTGCTTTGACTTGTATGCTCTGAGTGTTGGGTCATGAGACCCATGTTTGTAATATCTCGCTCCTCGGAGCCTATTGAATAAATACTTGAGTTGTAGAGTCATGTTGTGATGCCATGTTGTATTTGCACATATCGAGCATATTGTGTGTATGTTATTTAAATGCTTGGTATGTGTGGGATCTGACTATCTAGTTGTTTATTCTTAGTAGCCTCTCTTACCGGGAAATGTCTCCTAGTGCTTCCACTGAGCCATGGTAGCTTGCTACTGCTCCGGAACACTTAGGCTGGCCGGCATGTGTCCTTCTCCGTTCCTGTGTCTGTCCCTTCGGGGAAATGTCACGCGATGAATACCGGAGTCCTGTTAGCCCGCTACAGCCCGGTTCATTGGAGTCCTGCTAGCCCAGTGCTACAGCCTGGATTCACTCGCTGATGACCGACACGTTCGATGCTGGGTCATGGATGCTTGTCCCCATAAGTTTGTGCCACTTTGGGTTTACGACTAGCCATGTCAGCCCGGGCTCCTTATCATATGGATGCTAGCGCCACTATCATATACGTGTGCCAAAAGGCACAAACGGTCCCGGGCAAAGGTAAGGCGACACCCGTGGGGATACCGTGCGTGAGGCCGCAAAGTGATATGAGGTGTTACATGCTAGATCGATGTGGCATTGAGTCGGGGTCCTGACACTACCGCTCAAGGGTCACAGTACTACCGCCTTCTACCAGATTCCATCATAATCCTACCTCTCAGTGATCCTCTTTGTTCGTGTTTGTGGCTTATGCTCGTTCTTTCTGGTTGTTTGCATGTTTGTGTGTGTGGTTCCAGGTGATGAGGTTCCTGAGCATCAGGCTCGTCGTGTCAACCCCGGTCGTGCCTCGTCCAAACGCTACCGCACCACTGAATCGACTGAGCCTGTCAGAGGATCTTCTAGTGCTCCACCTCCTCCTCAACTGTAGAAGAATCCTAGGGTCAAGCCAAAGTCAAGCAAAACCGTGCCTGAAATGCCGCCCAAAGAGTTCTGGGCAAGGCGTCGCCGCAACCCGTATGAGATCGACCAAGATCCCACTTTGGTCAACCGTCCGTTCTGGAACAGATTCCATTTTACCATCTTCTTTGACGTTCTCAAAGCCAAGAAGAATCTCTATGTCAACGTTCACTCCATCGACACCGAGCATATGGAGAATAATCCTGACTACTTTGGTGAAGCTCTTCAGATGTGCACTCAACTGAACATTCTTGGGATCATGCAATTCAACAAGGACTATGATGCTGATATTGTGGCCCAATTCTATGCCACGGTTCATCTTGGGACTGATGAGGACAGGACACTGACTTGGATGACAAATGGCAAGTTGCTTTCTGTCAAGTGGAAAGCTTTCATGGAGTTGATTGGGGTGGAAGATCTAGGTCTTGAGTCTTCTGCCGGCTTTCTCCCCCACCGTCGCGCTAATGCCACTCACAAGCAAGCTCTGTGGCCCTACTGCACTCTGAGGATCAACCCTGAGACGAAGAAGGAAACTTATGAGCTGCCTGCCTATCTGGATATTCTTCACCGTATCTTCAGAGAGACTCTTTTCCCTCGCATCGGGAATCTGGACCAGGTTCACTCGTATCTCGTGGACATGCTTCTCTTCTGTCAGCGGGAGAAGGGGCAGACCATCGGAGAGTCCTTGGATATCTCTCATGTTATGTGGTCTGAGTTGGTTTCTACTATCTCCGAGCGCAAGTGCCCGATTTATGGTCCGTTCATTATGCTGCTCATTGAGAAGGCTTGGGATCGTGTCTATCCCAAGGTGGTGCTGGAGATTGGAGAGTTGGTCTCTCATGATGTCAAGCGTCTGAGGAAGAAGGATCACTGGGGCACTCAGGCCCCTAGGACTGGAGTTCCGTCATCTGCTTCTGCCATGGAGACTGAGGAGGAGTTTGGGGCTGAGGCTGAGGATGAAGATGATGACTACGTGCCTTCTGGGGCAGAGCCCTCTTGGGCCAAGAAGCTCAAGATCAAGAAGAAGAAGCTCTTCTGCATGGAGTCTCACGGTCAGTACATGGCTCATGTGGCTGAGAAGAAGGCCCGCGGTCGCCACAAGGAGCTCATGCGTCAGATGCGTGCTATTGTGATTAGTGGTTCTGAGGATTAGCTTACCTAGGAGGAGGAGAGGATTCAGCAGCACTGCCCTTGGTCTGATTCTGATGCTGAGCACTTCCCGGCTGACGATGGAGGCGCAGATGACCCCTCTGCGATCTAATGTGTGTCCCTTGTTTGCCATCACCTGGCGCCGTAGCAGCACTCCCTCTTCTTTTTGGTGTCTCGATGCCAAAGGGGGAGAGAGTTTAGGGATTTGTGTTTTTGGTGTTTGTGCTCGTTTGTGTTTGTGCTTTCGCTTGTTGCTTTATTTGGTTTGTGTCAGTGAGACCTCAGTTCTGGTTCTGTCAGTAAGACCTAAGCTCGAGCCATATGGTGTGAGACATATGCTACCTTATCTTTATATATGTCACTGTTTAGCTTATGAGTGCTTGCTTCTCTTGCTATATCATCTATGTTGCTCTCATATACCTTGCTTAGATTGTTGGTCTCTAAAATGTAGGTGGAGCGTGGATCCTAGTATGTGTGCCGTGCAGTCCAAAGCACTCATCTAGATAGCACACATCTAGGGAGAGCCCATCTACATTTTAGGACGGCAGGGTTGTTTGCTTAATCTATATCATGCCTGTGCAAATCCCGTATTGTCATCAATCCACCAAAAAGGGGGAGATTGTAAGGGCATATTTATCCCCAAGTGGTTTTGGTGATTGATGACAATGCTTTTGCGGACTAATCGTGTGCGTTAAATTCTTTCAGAGATTCATCCATTGGCACGAGACGATTTCCTCCCCTCGGTGTTGTAACTCAAGACGGTGTAGCTCCTTCGTTTCGTTGTTGGTGGACTAGTTTTGTAGGAGTCACCGTACTATCAAGAGGGGATCCGCTTTGGTAAGACTTGGGTGGAATCACAAGTACACATCCTTATCTCATCCGTCGTATTTCCTTCCGCATCTCTGGAGCTGTCGTTTTACCCTTGCTATGCTTTGGCTCTGCTCTAGCGGTAGTACCGCCGATGCTCTCCAGCGGTAGTACCTCTCTCAGAGCGGCAGTACCGCTCCAAGCGGTAGTACCACTTGGGAGTTTCGGCCGTAGTACCGCTGTGCGTCTGGGCTACTTCCGCCTCGATTCTCGAACGAAGTGTTGCGTGTCGGGTTTTGCGGCACTAAGGGAGGTAGTAGGAGCGGTAGTACCGCCCGTAGATGTAGTACTGCTCTTCCCTAGCGGTAGTACCGCCCTGGGGTCAGGGCCCTGGGCAGCGCGGCAGTACCGCTAGGGTCGAGCAGTAGTACCGCCCCGAGCGGTAGTACCGCCCTTCCCCAGCGGTAGTACCGCACTGTGCGGGGCTGGTGAGTGGGATAACGGTTGGCTTGCTCCTCCCACTATAAAAAGGGGTCTTCTTCTTCCTAGTTGACCTACCTCTTTCCCCCAAAGCTCCATTGTTGCTCAAAGCTCCATTTTCGCCCGATCTCTCTCCCTAGCCAATCAAACTTGTTGATTTGCTCGGGATTGGTTGAGAAGGCCCAGATCTACACTTCCACCAAGAGAAATTTGATTCCCCCCACTTATCCCTTGCGGATCTTGTTACTCTTGGGTGTTGAGCACCCTAGACGGTTGAGGTCACCTCGAAGCCATACTCCATTGTGGTGAAGCTTCCTGGTGTTGTTGTTGTTGTTGGGAGCCTCCGATTGTTGTGGAGATTGCCCCAACCTTGTTTGTAAAGGTTCGGTCGCCGCCTTCAAGGGCACCAATAGTGGAATCACGGCATCTCGCATTGTGTGAGGGCGTGAGGAGAATACGGTGGCCCTAGTGGCTTCTTGGGGAGCATTGTGCCTCCACACAGCTCTAACGGAGACGTACTTCCCTTTAAAAGGAAGGAACTCCAGTAACACATCCTCGTCTCCACCGGCTCCACTCTTGGTTATTTCGTGCCTTTACTTTTGCAAGCCTACTTGTTTTACATCCTTTGCTTGCTTGTGTGCTAGTTGTTATTGCACCATATAGGTTGCTCACTTAGTTGCACATCTACACAACCTATTTTGTTGCAAAGTTTAATTTGGCAAAGAAAATCTTAAAATTGTTAGTTGCCTATTCACCCCCCCCCCCCTCTAGTCAACCATATCGAACCTTTCACTAGTAATAACAATGATGTAGAAATTGAACCTGTTGTTGAGCTTGATAACCCACAATCAAAGACTCAACATTATGATAAGAGAGACTTTGTTACTAGGAAGCACGGTAAAGAAAGAGAACCATGGGTTCAAAGACCCATACCTTTTCCTCCTAAGCCATGCAAGAAAAAGGATGATGAGGATTTTGAGCACTTTGCTGAAATGATTAGACATATCTTTTTGCGTATGCGTTTGACTGATATGCTTAAAATGAATCCTTATGCTAACTATATGAAATTTATTGTTACAAATAAAAGAAAGATACTGGAAGCTGAAATTTCCACCATGCTCGCTAATTATACTTTTAAGGGTGGAATACCAAAGAAACTAGGAGATCCAGAAGTACCAACTATACCATGCTCCACTAAAAGAAACTATGTTAAAACTGCTTTATGTGATCTTGGAGCCGGTGTTAGTGTTATGCCCCTCTATTTATATCATAGACTTGATTTGAATAAGTTGACACCTACTGAAATCTCTTTGCAAATGGCCGATAAATCAACCGCTATACCCGACGGTATTTGTGAGGATGTGCCTGTTGTGGTTGCAAACGTTACTATTTTAACAGACTTTGTTATTCTTGATATTCCCGAGGACGACAGTATATCGATCATCCTTAGTAGACCCTTTTTGAATACTGCAGGGGTTGTTATTGATTGCAATAGAGGCAATGTCACTTTTCATGTTAATGGTAATGAGCATACCGTACACTTTCCGAAGAAACAACCTCAAGTTTATGGTACCAATTAAAAATTTCAACGATTACTATTGGAGGTTTTGAATTCCCTCTTCCTACTGTCAATAAGAAATATGATATTCTTATTGTTGGGGACATGCATATCCCCGTTGAGGTAACCTAGTGTTAGTCGAAAATTCTCCGGTTTCGTGTTATTCGGAAGAAGTTTGTTAACAAGACTTGATCAACCTTGTTAGTTAATTCCTTTTGATGAGCATGAGATGGATGAAGTTAGAAAGCACAACTCTCTGTACCCTCCTTTTAGTTTCTGTTATATAGTTTAAATAAAATAAAAAAATAGTATTTTCTATCTATTTTCTGAATTATCCATGCAATAAAAAATACCCCAAAAATAAAAGTTCTCCAAATGTCCTGAAAATCAAGTATGATTTTTTGTAGAATATTTAAGAGTTTCTGGCAGTGAGAACACAACAGGGGGGCCCACCATTTGGCCAGAAGGGCATAGGGCGCGCCCACCCCCTGGGGCGCGTCCCCCACCTCGTGGGCTCCACATGGCCCCCCTCCACTTATTCCAGCACCCATTCACTTCGTCTTCCTCCAAAAAAAATCATCCCATAGCTCAAACCCGTGTTCTAGCTCATTTTGCTGCCATTTTCGATCTCCTTGCTCAAAGCTCCATTCACAAAACTACTTTGGGGGATTGTTCTTCGGTATGTGACTCCTCCAATGGTCCAATTAGTTTTTGTTCTAGTGCTTTATTTATTGCAATATTTTTCTGCTGAGCTGACCCTATTCTTGAGCTTGCATGTCAAAATTATATGGTACAAAGTAGTTTTAATGCATGATATAGCCTCTAGGCACTTGTGGGAGTAGTTGCTATCAATCTTGTTGAGTTTGGTTCACTTTTATTTTGAGTCACTAAAAATTTCAGAAATTTTTCATAGAAAAAATGATGACGAGATTGTTGAGGGGCTCCTCGAGCCGAAGCTCGAAGGATAAACAGAATGAGGAGAATAAAAAGCCCAAATACAATCTTCCTCGCACTAATAAAAGAATAAAGTTATACTACATGCATATATGGCTGGTGGAAAGCTCTATGGTTACAGTTTTTGCATAAGGCCAATTTTTCTATACTGCAAAGGAATAAATTTTATTTAACTATCATGGTGGTTGTTAAACATTGAGAGTGTAGTCACCCTCTCAATCCCAATTAATCATCATCATTAAAAACCCAACAATATTAATTAAGAGTAACATGATGAGATTCACATGATAATCCAAGTACTAGATACTCAAGATGTCCATAACCGGGGACACGTCTAACCATGATTAGTTTATACACTCTGCAGAGGTTTGCGCACTTTTCCCCACAAGACTCGATCTCCTCCATTGGGATTCTCGCACTACATGGTGTTTGAGAAACGGATGACCGAGACATAGTCTTTCAAAAGCGCTAGCACCTTACAATCGGGTAGACCGTTACACCTACTTTCCCCTACATCTGCTAGTCTACCACTGTAAGAGTTCACACAACTTAATCAACTATGCTAGAGCCCATAGTAGCTTTTGGCTGCACACGGAAGTTTCTAGCATGAATAATCTCATGATCCCTTTGAGCCAGGGTGGCGGTCCATAAAGAAAAACAGCCAATCGCTGGAATACCCAGGTGCCTCAATCCACCCAGATGTGTGTTAAAGTTGCCACCTTAAATAACCATTAGTTAAACAAACTCACATCTGTCATGGATACACTCACCCAATCCACGTCTACTAGCATAGCATGGCATAATAAGCAAACGTAGAGTAACTCCCAAGGGTTTGATAATAAAACAGGTAATAGGTACTACCTCATCTACTTCCCAAAACCCACATATTAATCAAATCCTAATATGCAATTGTTTGAGGATTGATCTAATGCAATAAAACTGGGTAGTAAAGAGGTATGATCAAAGTGTTACTTGCCTTCCTGATGATCCGCGAAACCTAGAGATTCGAAGTAGCAAGTGGCGCACTCCGGGTACTCTATCGCAAACAAACAAGCATACAATAAGTACTCATCTAATGCACAGGCAAAACTCAAATAAGAGATCTAACCAGAAAGTTCAACTTAAGAACTCCGGTTTGCAAAAAGAATCAAATCAAACGAAGCAACGAAAATCAAACGGCAAAAGAAACAAGCTTCGTTTACTAATCTGGACCTAAGTCAAATTTTACAGTAGCAAAAACTTGTTTGAGTTGGTTAAACGGAAAGAGGGTTTCGAGAGGAAACTCTAGGCGCTTGAATCGCCTGATTCCGATAAACGAGCGAAAAGTTATACTAAAACAAAAAACAGATCGGAAATCGCCATCAGAAATAATTGCGGAAAATCCGAGAAAAAGAAAACTAACGAACAGGCTAACGAACGAACGTTCGCTGTCTGCGGCTAAACGACGAAAACTGTTCGTTAAAACGAACGTACGGACGAACGTCCGCTAAATAAACTAAACCAAAAAAAACAGATCTAGGTTTTTTTTAAACGAACGAAAAACCGGCGGAAAACCGAGCGGTTTTCTCGAGGAAAAACGCCGGCGGCGAGGCGGCGGCTTACTCCGGCGAGGGGGCGGCGGGGTCGGCGGTGTCGGCGGCGGGGTCCAGCGAGGCGGCGGCGTTCGGGGCAGCGGCGGCGTGCGGCGTCAGCGGCGGCGGCTTATGGTTAGGGTTTGGGCGCGGGGGCGGGCTGGTGGCTCGTGGGCTCAGGCGGCGCATTATAAAGGCCACGGCCAGGCGGAGTCCTGGCCGAACACGGCCCAAAGTCTGTTTCGTTTTTTAAACATTACACACAGAAAAACAAATAAAATAAATACTAAACTGACTCCAAAAATCCCGAAATAAATTTTCCCCGACTTCTAAAATCAAGCCGGTTCAGATGAACATTTATTTGGGGCCTAAATGCAATTTTCAAAAATGCGCATTTTTCCTAAATTCAAATAAAATAGCAATAAACTCCAAAATAAAATCTTATTTGATTTTTTATCAAATCCTCAATATTTCTTTATTTTGGGAAAGTCATTTTATTCCCTCTCTCATATTTTCATAGTAGAAATAATTGAAGATAAAATAAATAAAATCAAATGATCCTATTTTCAAAATTGAGAAAACTCAAAAATGAAAATAACGAAATTCCCAACTCTCTCCGTGGGTCCTTGAGTTGCGTGAAATTTCTAGGATCAAGGCAAAAATGCAATAAAATATGGTATGCAATGATGATCTATGTATAACATTCCAAATTGGAAATTTGGGATGTTACACCGAGTCCTTCACATGGGTCTTCGTATAACGCGTAGCGGTCCAACCTATATGTGGCGCGGGATGGAACCGACCCATCAGTCTTCATGTTGACCCACGACAACTAGAAATGATATGCCCACTACACCACACATGCAATCGGCCACTAAGAAAATAAGCATATACAATAGTACAACGGTATCTAGTTCACTATACGTCTCCATATTTTGTTGATGACACTGACTTCTGTATTTTGTTGGCGACACTTACGGTCATTGTATTTGAAGCAAAAGCACAATATGGTCACTGGACTTCAGAATAAGCTCATCATGGTCACCATATACATTTTGTCGTGCTAACCAACATGTGGTTGGATGGTTAGGAGGACAATGGTTTCTCAAGCCCACCATGGTTAAAGTCCCGGTGCTCGCATTTATCTTGTGTTAATTTCAGTATTTTCCAGCGATGTGCGTTCAGTGGGAGGAGACGCTCCACTCGACTACGAGGCACCTATGGTGACTTTGTAAAATCGCAAGATCATATATGCTGGCCCACTCTCTCGAAGGTGCTCATAGGGGTAGGGTCCGCGTGTGTGCGCTTATAGCGGTGAGTGCTTGCGCGTATATATGAGCCCTTGCGTCTGTACCGTGTTAAACAAATACATGTTATGATTATACGGTCACTGGCTCACCCGTACAACTCCGTATTTTGTTGAAGACACAATCAATTGACCAGTCAAACGTTCCACGCGGCGCAACTAGTGTTGCACCATCGGGGTGCGTAACCATGGGGCCCACCTGTCAGCCCGTATATGAAAGAAAGAAAATGGTAGTTTGAGTTTGTACTATGTTAATAAAATAGGAGTACATTTTAGGGTGATCATACGGTCACTGGCTCACCATACAGCTCCGTAATTTGTTGATAACACGATCAATTGACCAGTCAAACGGTCCACATCCAGTAGCGCACATTACCATAGGGCCCACCCGTCAGCGCGTATATGAAGGACAGAAATGGTAATAAATTAGTGGTCGGTGGGTATTCTTAGTCGTGAGACCTCTGGTTGGGGGGCGTTGATTGGGTGGTGGGGTGGGGATCGCCAGAGAAAAAGCTCGGTGCGGGGGGGCCTAGAGGGATGGCCGGTGCAGCGGCGGACCAGCGGTGGGGAGTGGTTTCGGGGAGGGCGGGGCGGCGTAGTGGTGCGGGCCGGCCGTGGGCGGTGGGGGCCAGCGGTTCGGTCGATGGTGGCTGGTGGCTCAGGGGGGTGGAGTTT
Organism: Triticum timopheevii; assembly: GCA_963921465.1. NCBI lineage: Eukaryota > Viridiplantae > Streptophyta > Magnoliopsida > Poales > Poaceae > Triticum > Triticum timopheevii. Next base: position 558,180,361 of record OY997264.1, on the reverse strand, counting down.
GATGATAAACTGGAGGTCCTTGATTTCGTATCCAACGGTTGGAAAATCTAATGACCAGAGATTAAAAAGTCAATCGATTGACGTGTAGCCTCACCCCGCACGTACACATGCACGCACGCAAGACACGCACCCATGCAGGTGTGCAACACTGACACGTACACATAACATACACACGCACGCATGCTGGCGTGCAACACTGACATGTACACATGCACTCATGAACACATGCACGTACGTAGCCATGCATGCAATACTGAAACATACCCTTGCACACACGCAACACTCGCACGCCTGCATGCACACAGCACACGACGCAAGACACACGCTCAACCTATACGTGCATGCACCCTTTGTTAAGGACATGGATTGTTACGGGTATTAATCAATCTTATCTGTGATAAGCAGGACATTGATGTTTGCAGCGGTCTATATGAATCACAACGTATCGAATGGGCTATCAACATAGTAGGCTTATCTACATGAAAAAGATGACATCACACTTGATACGTCTCCAACGTATCTATAATTTTTTATTGCCCCATGCTACTTTATCTACTGTTTTAGGCAAAATTGGGCTTTATTATCCAGTTTTATATTATTTTTGGGACTAACCTATTAACCGGAGGCCCAGCCCAGATTTGCTGTTTTATGCCTATTTCAGTGCTTCGAGGAAAAGGAATATCAGACGGAGTCAAAATGGAACGAAATCAACTGGAGAAGTTAATTTTGGAAGGAAAGCCACCCGATGGACTTGGAGTGCACGTCAGGGAAGAAGGGAGGTGCCCACAAGGGTGGGGGTGCGCCCACCCCCCTTGGGGCATGCCCCCCTGCCTCGTGGCCCCCCCTTCGGTCCACCGACGTACTTCTTTCACCCATATATACCTACGTACCCTAAAACTTCCAGAACAGAAGATAGATCGGGAGTTCCACCGCCGCAAGCCTCTGTAGCCACCAAAATCCTCTCGGGAGCCTGTTTCGACACCCTGCCAGAGGGGGATCCCATCACCGGTGGCCATCTTCATCAGCCCGGTGCTATCCATGACGAGCAGCGAGTAGTTCACCCTCGGGGCTGAGGGTATGTACCAGTAGCTATGTGTTTGATCTCTCTCTCTCTCGTGTTCTCTCTTGTGTTCTTCTATGGAACGATCTTGATGTATCCCAAGCTTTTCTATTGTAGTTGGATCTTATGATGTTTCTCCCCCTCTACTCTCTTGTGATGAATTGAGTTTCCCCTTTGAAGTTATCTTATCGGATTGAGTCTTTATGAGAACACTTGATGTATATCTTGTCGTGATTATCTGTGGTGACAATGGGATATCATGTGCCACTTGATGTATGTTTTGGTGATCAACTTGCGGGTTTTGTGACATTGGGAACCTATGCATAGGGGTTGGCACACGTTCTTAACTCTCCGATAGAAACTTTGGGGCACTCTTTGAAGTACTTTTATGTTGGTTGGATGAATCTGAGATTGTGTGATGCATATCGTATAATCATGCCCACGGATACTTGAGGTGACAATGGAGTATCTAGGTGACATTAGGGTTTTGGTTGATTTGTATCTTAAGGTGTTATTCTAGTACGAACTCTATTATAGATTGATCCGAAAGAATAACTTTGAGGTGGTTTCGTACCCTACCATAATCTCTGTGTTTGTTCTCCGCTATTAGTGGCTTCGGAGTGACTCTTTGTTGCATGTTGAGGGCTTGTTATATTATCTATCTATGTTATTATTGTTGAGAGAACTTGCACTAGTGAAAGTATGAACCCTAGGCCTTGTTTCCTATCATTGCAATACCGTTTACGCTCACTTTTATCATTAGTTACCTTGCTGTTTTTATTATTTCAGATTACAAAAACCTATATCTACTATCTATTTTGCACTTGTATCACCATCTCTTCGCCGAACTAGTGCACCTATACAATTTACCATTGTATTGGGTGTGTTGGGGACACAAGAGACTCTTTGTTATTTGGTTGCAGGGTTGCTTGAGAGAGACCATCTTCATCCTACGCCTCCTACGGATTGATAAACCTTAGGTCATCCACTTGAGGGAAATTTGCTACTATCCTACAAACCTGCACTTGCAGGCCCAACAACGTCTACAAGAAGAAGTTTGTGTAGTAGACATCAAGCTCTTTTCTGGCGCCGTTGCCGGGGAGGCTAGGTAAAGGGCACTCACTCACACCCCGTCAACTAAGCTCTTTTCTGGCGCCGTTGCCGGGGAGGTTAGCGCTTGAAGGTATATCTTTAGATCTTGCAATCGAATCTTTTTGTTTCTTGTTTTATCACTAGTTTAGTTTATAAAAGAAAAACTACAAAAAAATGGAGTTAAGTTTTTCTCATACGTTACGTCTTTTTAATATCTTTCGAGAGAATGATGGAAAGGAAAATTGTGCTCAAGTGCTAGAAGAAGAATTACATAGAATGCTTGGCATGAAATATGTGAATGATGAGCATGATTGCAATGATGTTAGTATGAATTCCTTGAATATCCATGATTCTAATGATATGCAAAGCCACAAGCTTGGGGAAGCTATGTTTGATGAATATGATATATTTTGTCCCCCAAGCTTTGATGAACAAATTTACTATGATGAAAGAATGCATCCTATCTATGATGATTATTGTGATGACACGTATGCTATAAAGAATAATGATAACCATGAAACTTGTCATCTTGATCTTAATTTTCAATCACATGATAGTTGTTTTGTTGAGTTTGCTCCCACTACTATTCATGAGAAGAATTTTGCTTATGTGGAGAGTAGTAAATTTTCTATGCTTGTAGATCATGAAAAGAATGCTTTAGGTGCTGGTTATATTGTTGAATTCATTCATGCTACTACTGAAAATTATTATGAGGGAGGAATATATGCTTGTAGGAATTGCAATAATATCAAGTTTCCTCTCTATGTGCTTAAAATCTTGAAGCTATGCTTATTTTACCTTCCTATGCTAGTTGATTATCATTCCCATAAGTTGTTTGCTCACAAAATCCCTATGCATAGGAAGTGTGTTAGGCTTAAATGTGCTAGTCATATGCTTCATGATTCTCCCGTTATGTCTCAATTCTTATCTTTTATGTGAGCATCATTGTCATCATCATGCCTAGCAAGAAAGGCATTAAAGAAAAGCACTTGTTGGGAGACAACCCAATATTTATCCTTACTGCTTTTGTGTGTCCACATGATTATGCTACTGTATTAATCATGTTTTATAGCTTTTGTTTCAATAAAGTGCCAAGTAAGACCTTTAGGATGGCTTATGGTGATAGTTGTGTTGATCCTGCTGAAAATCAGAAACTTTTGCACCCAGTAAATTAGTTTTGTTAATTGACAGAAACATGCTTATGATCTGATTCTTTTTTCTCTGGATTTGTACACAAATTTATTAGGACTTCCTAATTTGGTAGGATTTTTTTAGTTCCATAAGTATACGCTTGATACAGATTACTACACACTGTTCTGTCTTTGACAGATTCTGTTTTCATTGTGTTGATTGCTTATTTTGATGAATCTATGGCTAGTAAAATAGTTTATGATTCATAGAGAAGTTGGAATTCAGTAGGTTTAACACAAATACAAATAAAGAATGAGTTCATTACAGTACCTTGAAGTGGTCTTTTGTTTTCTTTCGCTAATGGAGCTTACGAGTTTTCTGTTGAGTTTTGTGTTGTGGAGTTTTCAAGTTTTGGGTAAAGATTCGATGGACTATGGAATAAGGAGTGGCAAAGAGCCTAAGCTTGGGTATGCCAAGGCACCCCATGGTAATATTCAAGGACAACCAAGAGCCTAAGTTTGGGGATGCCCCGGAAGGCATCCCCTCTTTCGTCTTCGTTCATCGGTAACTTTACTTGGAGCTATATTTTTATTCACCACATGATATGTGTTTTGCTTGGAGCATCATTTTCTCTTGTTAGTATTTTCTTGATGTTAGCTAGAATAATGTTTTGCATCTTTACTTTCAATGAAAATTCAAGGATAGCCTTTGCCATGCTTATTTTGCTAGTATACATGTTTCTGTTTGAAAAACAGAAAGTTTACCGCTGTTGCGAAAATTCCCTAGAAAAGTCAGAGAGTGTTATAATGTTGAATATTTTTGCATACTGAGATCTGATAAATTTATTACACTGGGAATTTTAGTTCATAATTTTTGGAGTTATGGAAGTATGATGACTCTTGCATTCTTTACAGACTATACTGTTTTGGCAGATTATTGTTATGGTTGCATTGTTTGCATATGTTTGCTTGTTTAATGATTCTATTTGAAGATAGGAGTATTAAATATGCAGAGGCATTTAGTATTAAATGTTGAATAATAATGTTAGTGATTTGTTACAGTAGAATATGACAAGGTTTTGCATTGGTTTATACTAACCTATCTCACGAGTTCTTGTTGAGTTTGTTGTGAATGAAGCTTTTGATAAAAAGAGAAACCATGATATGAGAGGAATTAAGGAGACACAAAATTTCAAGCTTGGGGATGCCCAAGGCACCCCAAGATAATATTCCAAGAAGTCTCAAGCATCTAAGCTTGGGGATGCCCCGGCAGGCATCCCACCTTTCTTCTTCAACAACTATCGGTTAGTATCGGTTGAGCCTAAGTTTTTGCTTCTTCACATGAGTTGCGCTATCCTTGCATTGTAGTTTTCTTTAGATTTGCTTTCTGTTTGAATAAAGTATCAAGATCTGAAATTATTAAATGGGAGAGTCTTCACATAGTTGCATAATTATTCGACTACTCATTGATCTTCACTTATATCTTTCAGAGTAGTTTTTGTTATTGCTCTAGTGCTTCACTTAGATCTTTTAGAGCATGGTGGTGTATTTGTTTTAAAGAAACTATTGATCTCTCATGCTTCACTTAGATTATTTTGAGAGTCGTCAATAGCATGGTAATTTGCTTAGATATGTGAAACTTTCTTTTGAGTGAATTGAATACTAAGATAATTTTGATGCTTGATAATTGTTTTGAGACATGGACGTCATAATATCAAAGTCGTGCTAGTTGAGTAATTGTGAATTTGATAAATGCTTGTGTTGAAGTTTGCAAGTCCCGTATCATGCACGTATGGTTAAAGTTGTGTAAAAAATTTGAAACATGAAGTGTACCTGGCTTGTGCATCCTTATGAGTGGCGGTCGGGGACGAGCGATGGTCTTTTCCTACCAATCTATCCCCCTAGGAGCACGCGCGTAGTACTTGATTTTTGATGACTTCTAAATTTTTGCAATAAGTATATGAGTTCTTTTGACTAATGTTGAGTCCATGGATTATACGCACTTTCATCTTTTCTCCTTTGCTAGCCTCTTCGGTACCGTGCATTGCCCTTTCTCACCTTGAGAGTCGGTGCAAACTTCGCCGGTGCATCCAAACCCCGTGATATGATATGCTCTATCACACATAAACCTCCTTATATCTTCCTCAAAACAGCCACCATACCTACCTATCATGGCATTTCCATAGCCATTCCGAGATATATTGTCGTGCAACTTCCATCATCATCATCATGACATACATTACTTTTGTCATATTGCCATTGCATGATCATGTAGTTGACATCGTATTTGTGGCAAAGCCACCATGCATTATTTTTCATACATGTCACTCTTGATTCATTGCACCATCCCGGTACACCGCCGGAGGCATTCATATAGAGTCATATCTTGTTCTAAGTTTCGAGTTGTAATCCTTATGTTGTAATCAATAGAAGTGTGATGATCATCATTATTAGAGCATTGCCCAATCAAAAAAAGAGAAAAAAAAAAGAAAGGCCAAAAAAAAGGCCCAAAAAAAAGAAAATAAATAAAAAGGCCAATGCTACTATCTCTTTTTCCACACTTGTGCTTCAAAGTAGCACCTTGTTCTTCATGTAGTGAGTCTCATATATTGTGCTTCAAAGTAGCACCTTGTTCTTCATATAGTGAGTCTCATAAGTTGTCTTTTTATACTAATGGGAATTTTTCATTATAGAACTTGGCTTGTATATTCCTACGATGGGCTTCCTCAAATGCCCTAGGTCTTCATGAGCAAGCGAGTTGGATGCACACCCACTAGTTTTCTTTTGTTGAGCATTCATAGCTCTAGTGCATCCATTGCATGGCAATCCCTACTCCTCATGTTGACATCAATTGATGGGCATCTCCATAGCCCATTGATTATCCTCGTCAATGTGAGACTTTCTCCTTTTTGTCTTCTCCACACAATCCCCATTATCATATTCTATTCCACCCATAGTGCTATATCCATGGCTCATGCTCATGTATTGCGTGAAGGTTGAAAAAGTTTGAGATTATTTAAGTATGAAACAATTGTTTGGCTTGTCATCGGGGGTATAGAAGTTGGGAACATCTTTGTGTGACGAAAATGAAGCATAGCCTAACTATATGATTTTGTAGGGATGAACTTTCTTTTGCCATGTTATTTTGAGAAGACATGATTACTTTGATTAGTATGCTTGAAGTGTTACTATTTCTTTTATCAATATGAACTTTTGTCTTGAATCTTTCGGATCTGAATATTCATTTCACAAGTAAGAAGAATTAAATTGAATTTATGCCAAAGTATCACTCCGCATCAAAAATTCTTTTTTATCATTTACCTAATCGAGGACGAGCAGGAATTAAGCTTGGGGATGCTTGATACATCTCCAACATATCTATAGAATTTGATTGCTCCATGCTACTTTATCTACTGTTTTAGGCAATATTGGGCTTTATTATCCACTTTTATATTATTTTTGGGACTAACCAATTAACCGGAAGCCCAGCCCAGATTTGCTATTTTATGCCTATTTCAGTGTTTCGAGGGAAAGGAATATCAGACGGAGTCAAAACTGAACGAAATCAACTGGAGAAGTTAATTTTGGAAGGAAAGCCACCCGATGGACTTGGAGTGCACGTCAGGGAAGAAGGGAGGTGCCCATGAGGGAGGTGCCCACTTCTTTCACCCATATATAACTACATACCCTAAAACTTCCAGAACAGAAGATAGACCGGGAGTTTCGCCGCCGCAAGCCTCTGTAGCCACCAAAAACCTCTCGGGATCCTGTTCCGGCGCCCTGCCGGAGGGGATCCCATCACCGGTGGCCATCTTCATCATCCCGGCGCTATCCATGACGAGGAGGGAGTAGTTCACTCTCGGGACTGAGGGTATGTACCAGTAGCTATGTGTTTGATCTCTCTCTCTCTCTCTCTCTCTCTCTCTCTCTCGTGTTCTCTCTCGTGTTCTTCTATGGCACGATCTTGATGTATCCCGAGCTTTGCTATTGTAGTTGGATCTTATGATGTTTCTCCCCCTCTACTCTCTTGTGATGAATTGAGTTTCCCCTTTGAAGTTATCTTATCGGATTAAGTCTTTATGAGAACACTTGATGTATGTCTTGCCGTGATTAATCTGTGGTGACAATGGGATATCATGTGCCACTTGATGTATGTTTTTTGGTGATCAACTTGCGGGTTTCGTGACATTGGGAACCTATGCATAGGGGTTGGCACACGTTCTTGACTCTCCGATAGAAACTTTGGGGCACTCTTTGAAGTACTTTTATGTTGGTTGGATGAATCTGAGATTGTGTGATGCATATCGTATAATCATGCCCACGGATACTTGAGGTGACAATGGAGTATCTAGGTGACATTAGGGTTTTGGTTGATTTGTATGTTAAGGTGTTATTCTAGTACGAACTCTTTTATAGATTGATCTGAAAGAATAACTTTGAGGTGGTTTCGTACCCTACCATAATCTGTACGTTTGTTCTCCGCTATTAGTGGCTTCGGAGTGACTCTTTGTTGCATGTTGAGGGCTTGTTATATTATCTATCTATGTTATTATTGTTGAGAGAACTTGCACTAGTGAAAGTATGAACCCTAGGCCTTGTTTCCTATCATTGCAATACCGTTTACGCTCACTTTTATCATTAGTTACATTGCTGTTTTTATTATTTTAGATTACAAAAACCTATATCTACTATCTATTTTGCACTTGTATCACCATCTCTTCGCCGAACTAGTGCACCTATACAATTTACCATTGTATTGGGTGTGTTGGGGACACACGAGACTCTTTGTTATTTGGTTGTAGGGTTTCTTGAGAGAAACCATCTTCATCCTACGTCTCCTACGGATTGATAAACCTTAGGTCATCCACTTGAGGGAAATTTGCTACAGTCCTACAAACCTGTGCACTTGCAGGCCCAACAACGTCTACAAGAAGAAGGTTGTGTAGTAGACATCAACACTCAATGAACAATCATTGGTTTATGAAATGCCCTCTTCTGACTGCCATGGCCCACCAAAGGTTCCTCTGCTGTGCGCTGCCTGCATTGACATGCAGGCCATGTACCCAAAGAGCCCACACGTCAGTGGAAGAACAGTGCGGTGTCCTAGGTTAGAGTCAAGGGCGCCACTCGCTGCACGCCTGGCTGAACACGCCTCCTTCCTGCATTCAAACGCCTCCATTAAACCCGCCCGTGTGGAAGCCGAGAAACCCACTCTGGACACACGTCCGTTGATGACCAGGCCGGCATTAAACGCAACGCCGGCCGAGCTCCTCCCGTCCGCCGTCTATTTAATCTCCTATTTAAATGAGGCCAAACACCGGCCAATAATCACACACCTCCGCCGCTCCCCTATCTCCTCCTTCACCATTTTGTCCACTCTTACAATGGCTTACGAAGAGTAGTTATTCCGCATCCAAGCCAGCTTGGTAGCCCGCCGAATACGAGCTATGCAGCTTGCTGATCCACCTTCCTCCCCTCGCCCGACGGAGCATGTTGCCGCCCCAAGTCGGTGTGCGGTTCAGCAACTCGCCGCTCCAGGCCAGATCGACCAGGAGCGGCGCATGGGCGTCGTTGCTACCGTCCACGCCGCTGCCTCGTACCACGTCTCCCGTTTCTGTGGCTGAGACTCCCATGCTGGCGACCGTGCCATGCAAGCAGCGACAGAAGACGGGTGCGCAGAGAGCGACGAGTCGGTGGCGAGCGCCTCTGCGTCCGCCGCCATCATCAAGGAGAAGTAGAACATGGGAGGCCACCGCCTCTTGGGTCCCATGAAGGCCACTGCGGAGGCGACGCCGGTGTACACAGCAGGTGCATTGCCGGATCCTTTTGTTGCGAGGACCTTCGTCGACCCCGCATGGGCTCCACAGAAGAGGAGAATGTTAGGATGAACTCGAGCCGGTGCCGGCCATGGCAAAGTAGTGGCCGGTGATGAACTCGAAATGGTGCCGGCCACCATCATCTTCGGCATCAGCCAATGATATCAGTTGGGCAGTGGGAAAGCGAGTCGTCCTTTGCGCTGAAGCATATACCTCCGGGGCTCCCGGCAGTCCGATGATCATGCTGCCGGACATGAGGAACACAAATCGATCGGCGGGCGACCATTTAGGCCAGGTATTATATACCTGTGTTGTCCAGAACTAGAACCGCGTAGTTCCTTTGAATGTAATGAAATTCGTCATGTTTGTATGAAAATCCGGTATTTTATATGATTTCCGTCGTTGTTATATGAAATATCAGTTTGTCTACGTGTTTGCGTGAATTTTGTCCGGTTGGTTGAGTTGTTGTCATAATGTGTGCGACTACGGTTGGATGGCGTAATTTGCGGGTCGCCGGTCGGTTTGCGGGTGGCTCGGGCGGTGTTGTGGGACAAAAAAACATAGCTCGTGCGAGCTCGTCTCCAACCTGCGCATTGGAGGATGCATGAGAACCCGAGCCATTCCTCGTTCATCGGTGGCAAAGGCACCGGTGGACAAAAGGGTCGCCAATATTTTGGCTACCCCGGGCAAGATCCAAACAGCCCCTCCCAACAGATTCAAATCCCTCGTTCGCCGTGGAATTTTTCCATGTGTTGTTTTCATGGACTAGCAAGATGCCCGTGCATTGCACGGAACATCAAGATGCATTTTTTACAAACTCCCTCATGCATGCAAGGGATAATTAATGTCCTCCTTTGCTAGTACCACGAGCCAAACACCATTAATATTGCATTGATTAGTGTTAGTGGCCTTGTATATCTGCAAATTGTAATTTTTGATAGTGGCCCCTTGTATGTAAAAATGGAGGGAGAAAGATGAGAGATAAGGTGAGGAGGAGTGGGGCGTGGTGGTGACTAGTGGTCGGACTGGGCGGAGGCATGGGGATGGACGGCGCATTATGTCTAGCTTTGTATCTCTCTCACACACACCCACGTAGGTGGGGACGTGCACGAAGAGAAGAGGTGCACGCACGATGCACGTACTCCCGTCTCTTTCCCAACCACGCCCGCACGGGCACACGGTGGAGCTCATTTCTGTACGAAAAGGCAGCCCACATGGTAATTTGACACGTGTACTGGTTGTACACTTGGTGGAGGGAGGATCGTCTACCACGGGTGAACAAACAAATTGCGACTTGACATGTTATGTTAAAAAAGAGTCAAACCATGTGGGGCCTACCTTAGAGGCAAGGCTCTATACACTGGAGTACTCTTGATGTGTCCCGTCAGCTCGTAGAACAAGGAGAAGCTTGCTTAGTATGCCGTCTCCCCCGCCCACGGGCGCGGTGGCTCACAGGATGAGGTGAAGCTTGCTTATGAGTAGTAGTAGTACTACTACTACTGTACGCCTTACGCCCGCTCCCTCGCCCACGTGTGCGGTGGCTCGCAGCACGAGGGGAAAATTTTACTACTCCCTCCGTTTACTCCTCGTCCCTACTACGTACCTTGGTTAGAGAGATTATCATATTGTTTGGAATATATATGTATTTAGTACTCCCTCCATTTACTTATACAAGGCCACTATAAAAAATACATTTTGCATCTATACAAGGCCACAAATAGTAATCGAGACAAAAGTTACTACTCCCTCGTTTCCAGTTTATGGCTCAATTTCAAAATCTCTCCAACCAAGGTAGACGGTGAGTGGTCGAATTAATTTCGTAGTTTGGACAAGTAATTAGTACGCTCGTTTTTCTCAAGAAGTTATGTTCACCGAGGCATTAATTAGAACGAATGCATGAATGACCACTAAATTTCCATGAACTTCTACATGCATCTGTGAGTTTCCTCTTGACACTGCTTGCATCGGGTGATCGAACGCACCTCGAAATCCAACATGTAATGGTACTACTAGTAGTAGTAGAACTGAGACTTATCAAACGGAAAAACGAATGTTTTTTAGATGAGCCCTATAAACCCTAGTGGGTATGTACTCCGTAAAAACAGATTTTTTTTTCAAAACTTCCTGTTGCCGACATGTGGGACATATAGTAACTGGGTCGACGTGTCAAGCACAAAATAACAGTGCAGAACAGCAGGGGGACGCACCCCACTCGTACCAGCCCAGTAGTAGTAATGAGCAATGAGATGTCAAATCACAATGCCGCACCTTCCCAGACGGACGAAGCAACCATTATTTCACACTTCGGTTCGCCATCATCTCAAACCACGCAGTATTTTTTCTGCCTCAAGAAGGACACGTGCATCGCCTTGGTACATCATCACACGTGGGACCGCATGACAGGCCATGCTCCCCCGCCGATCGCTCGGTAAAATCACCTCATTTTTACTATACTTCCTCTGTATCGGTTTACTACATGGCATGCACGTCGTTCTAGGTTGAGAATTTAACTGGCTATATATGTGATGAACAGTACTCTAGCCTTTTAAAAAATGTATGCTTTTGTACAGTAGTAGTATTGATGGATTGCGCTGTAACGCCCCGGACACACCCGCCGGTGGTCGTTACTCCTGGCGGGATCTAGTCTGGCCCCACAGATCAAAACTAGTCTTTTCTGCACACTTTGTCCTCACTCGTGCGCACCCGAGAGCAACTTCCTGGTCGGTCACCCATCCTGAAACTACTCCAAGCTGAGCACGCTTAACTTTGGAGTTCTGTTCGAATGGGCTCCCGGAAAAGAAGGAATTCCTTATTGATATGAGTAGTCTATCATCCCTAATAAGCCGGGCTATCACATACACCACCACTCAGAGGAACCGACGTCCTCGTCGGGCCACAGGAACGTTCCCTCTTGGCACATACGTCTGTGCTGCCAGTCCGGCACATGTGCCATGTCGTGTGCCACGACGGGTCACAAACATCATGCGCAACATGACCGTGCACCTGTCCGCAACCATCCATGTAACCGCGAGGGTCGGCTCTGATACCAACTTGTAACGCCCTGGACACACCCGCCGGTGGTTGTTACTCCTGGCGGGATCTAGACTGGCCCCACATATCAATACTAGTCTTTTCTGCACACTTTGTCCTCACTCGTGCGCACCCGGGAGCAACTTCCCGGACGGTCACCCATCCTAAAACTACTCCAAGCTGAGCACGCTTAACTTTGGAGTTCTGTCCGAATGGGCTCCTGGAAAAGAAGGAATTCCTTATTGATATGAGTAGTCTATCATCCCTAATAAGCCACGCTATCACATGCGCCATGGAGCAAAAATTGAAATTAAAAAAAAGGTGGTACATATAGAGAGCGCTCGTCGCTAAATTATGCATATAGTACTATTAAAAAAGCTAGTACGTGCTTAATTGGGGTGCTAAATTCTATTAAAGAAATACTAGTAGTATGTACATACTGAAGAGTTAAAGTAACGAGAAGAAACATAACATAGTTCTGCTGGGGGCTCAGCACGACACACCCCTCAAATTAAATTAAGCACGCTTGAAATTGAACTATGCAACTAATCCGGTAGACACTGCATTAGAACCACCATGAGCAACAATACTGACACCTTACTCACTCGGAGTCCTCATCCACGTGCTCGACTTCATCCTTGTCCCACTTCCTCTTGGCCGATACTTCTTTGCTTGAACCGCACATTTGGCTCTTGCTCTTCATCCAACCCTTGTAGATATTGAAACAAAGGTAGCCATCCATTGCAGCGTAGTGGATGTGGTCTCTATCTAGTACATTCCGCTGCCATGCATGACGATGAAGCATGTAATGAGGTTTTTCCAGTTTACGGTACGAAGGATGAACCATGGCTCCTGCCAGGGTCAGCATTGAAGGCTGGCCACCGAAGGGCAGGAGCAGATTCTTCTGGAGGTCGAAGGGGTTGCGTACAACGAGGCCTATCTGACCCAGGACTTATTTGTCGTTCCTAAAGTCTACAGTAACGAATTTGACTAGGTTGCTCTCGAGGAAGTTCTTAAAATCCAGGCATTCAACGTTGGCATGGCATATGTGGTAGACCAAGAATAAGTCATGCATGCAAACCTGGATCACGGCGGGCTTCTTCCTGTCTTCGTCCTTTAGATCCTTCTCTCGTCCCAGGACTGTGGTGTACTCAACATCTAGCCCAGCGACCCACTCATCATCTGAGTTTTCGAACATGCGTCTGAAGCGAGAAAGGCATCCTTTCACCGTCGCGGAAGAACGGGTGTAGATGATGTCGAACTCATCACCAGTGATGGTTCTAACCTTGTACTCATCGCCGATCATGGAGATTTGGGACGCCATGGATTTGGGAGGAGGGTTAGGATTAGTGGAACTGTCATAATGTGAAAAGGACAGGACGACTAGGAGCGAACTACCATAGTATTAAAGGACGTGCAGGGACGAGTAGGAGCGAACTGCCAGCGTGCGAATAGCAGGGTAGTGGCTTTCCATTCTCCCATGATACGGGCTTCTGAGAGCCCTTGGATCTGAGATCGAACGGTTGCATGGCGTGATTTTAGACCTATGGGTGAATATCCTATCCTGGAGGGTTATTCTGCAAATTTTCAGCAACTTAGCATGCAACCGTTTGATCTCAGATCCAAAGGCTGCCAGCAGCCCGTATCATGGTCGCGCCTACCACGACCGTCGCGTCACTCGCGCGGTCGCGCCCATGGAGATTTAACACGGTGCATTAGGCTATCTGATGTTGGCATGTCATACATAGTCATCACTTAGTCACTCATACTACAACAAGGTTAGCTATAAGGTTGGCTATAAGTGTATTTTTTTACTTCTCTCTATCTCTTTCTTTGTACTCCCTCCGTCCCATAATATAAGAACGTTTTTGACACTAGTGTAGTGCCAAAAATGTACTTATATTATGGGACACATGGAGTACTAGTATTTATTGCATTTGCCAAGGAGTGACCTCTTCCAATGAAATGGTGTGCTTATTAGTTTTTTGTTGCTAAGTTTGCTTCATTTAATTAGCTATAGACTCAAAATTGTCTTTTCACCTAGGTATACGCGCTTAGCACCATTTCTTCCTTGGGTCACCAAACTAGTCTCTCTCTTCTTGATTAACTTGCCACATCAGACTTTATGCCTATGTGGCAAGCTTAGCACCTGTAGGAGCAAGTAAGTACAATAGTGCGCTTTACATGGAATTTTTGGATATGTGGAGGAAAGAGAGGCAAGGAAAAAGTGGAGAAGTGGGCTCTCATGCAAGAGCCAGCCTCTACTACATGGTGGAGCATTGGGAGAGGCACCTGTATGGAGGTGGTCAGGAATCAGGAGACTCACGCCGGTCGTAGCGCCGCAGTTAAAATGATAATGGCAAGTCAAATCACAGGGCCCCACCTATCCAGCAGTAACTCACTGTCAAATCACACAGCCCTATGTTTGCAGCAGCCTACTCCCTCGTCTTCTCGCGTCCCTATCGAACCGACTAGGCAGAACTGCCCCTCCTACCGCGCAGGAAAAACCCCGCCCTCAACTTTTAAATATAACTACATCCGCTTAAGAATCCAATGATATACTTTTTGTGACATAGTAACTCATATTTAGTTAGTCAAATGGATGACCTAGAACTATGTGCACACCCTATAAACCGAGACGCCTAAAAATAAAAAACCGAGATGGAGAGGGTAGTTTAGCACGTATCTTTTTAGATCAATATAGTTGGGATTCACCAAGGAGCAAAACCAAGTGGTAGGCTGCTCCTGTTGTGCTGGCGTAGCAACTCAAGCAGGGTCAGTCCGCACACGAAATGACGACACACTTAACATGACCCCTTTGGCCGACATGTGGCTCATCCACCGTCTTGTTCCACGTGCGATGCACCAAATTACAGTTCAGAGCAGCGGTTGGAATTGGAGGCACCCCGGTCGTAATGCCGCAGTAGTAGAAAATGAGCGATGAGGGGTCAAATCACAAAGCCCCACCTTTCCCGCATTAAGCTGGACGGACGAAGCAGCCATCATTTCACTCTAGGGCGCAAGAGCATAAAGAAAAGATAAAACAATGATGCGTGCGACAGCTACCTAGGGCACCCTAGGGTAGGGGTCTCCACTACAGATCCTTTTTTTCGAAAGCGCCTCCACTACAAATCGGCTTCTCGCTCGTCCTCTTGAAGAAAACTGATGATGAGTGCGGCGGTAGGGTTTGTAGGAGTACTACGGCGTGCGGGGCCATGTCGTAGTAAACGGGTTCAAGTCGACGCCTTAAATATGTGTGGGGCGCTTGGTTTTACAGGAACGAGGCAACATTTTGGGTTCGGGGACCAGTGGAGATATAGTATACATACAAAAAATTGTGGACGTAGGTTCGACCGAAAGGCAATGATGCATGGGCCCTGCATTTTGATATACCCGGGACCACATGAAATTTGCTACTCTACTCAAAACTAGTAAGTTACACATGCATTGAACGCATGAGATTTCAAAACCAAATTATGAATAAATACACACTATAGCATGTAAAGCTTTGAGTCATATATGCATGATGTAGATGTTCGTTTAGTTCTTATAGTTCATCTCATTCAAAATCAATTAGTTTTATAAAAATGTTAAGATTCATGGGGTTGTGCATTGTAAAGCATAAAGTAAAAAAACAAATAATGGCAATTCATTTAGAAAAAAGAATCAATTATGATACAGAAGATTCTAGAACAAAGGAGAAGTTCTTGTGTTTTGAGGTTTGTGCATTATGCTTAAGTTCAACCATGGAGTCTTCTAAATTGTACATGTGGCAGATCTGGTGGAATGTTGATGATATCCAACGGCCAGTAGTGCTCGGATTTGCCATCTCTGCACTGTCGGATTAGCTTCATCCAGCGACCATCTTTCAAAGTTATTGGCACACTATATATGCCATAGTTGCATGTTTTGGAAAAAAGCTACTAGTGGGTTGTACTATCTATTTAGGAATAGAAGATGTATACATGGAAGTTGTAGGGAAAGAGATGACATGGAGCATCTCAATTCCTATGAGTAGGGATTGTAAAAGAGGTGTCATTTGGTTCACATCATAGGAACTTTTCTATTGAATCTAGAGATGACATGTATCTCAATTCCTATGAGGAGGGATTAGAAAAGAGATGTAATTTGGTTCATATCATAGGAACTTTTCTATTGAATATACGCTAATGTTTATTTTCCTTTGAAATTAAGGGAGTATAGGAATCCATTCATATGAACCAAGTGGCTCTAAAGCTATAGAAATTATATCATGTTTATTTCCTTTGAAATGTGGAGTATATGAATCTATTCCTATGAACCAATTGGCTCTAAAGGAAAAAATCCTATAAAAATCATATCATATAGAGTTCCTATGATATTCCTCGACACTAAAGGATGGTTGAAATTCTTGTGGGTGATACGCTGGTCTTTCTTTGTAGAATCCTCACCCATCTTTATAGTTACCTCTCGAAGATGAATGAAATGATATATACAGGGTATTCTACATGTGCAATTTGGTACACGTAAACTCGGTAAAAGTTTGCGAGGTTCAAATTTTCAATAAAGCTATATGCGCTGCATTTCGAAACGGAGGGAGCATCCGGCAGTTGCTAACACTCACATGGAAGATTTGTGTGTAGGAGGAGTGGTTGTTCTGTTAAATGACATGGCAAAACTGACACTGTCGGATGCCGATCTAACGGTTCTTACGGCGTTCGTTAGGAAAAGGCTTGTGGCGAACGTTTATCGGATAATGATTTACTGACACATGCATTGCATTGATACGTGCCCCCCTCTCTCTCACGCACACGCACCCTCACGAGTCACGACTCTCCCGAGTCCTCTCGCAAACTCGCACGTCGCATCCACCGTCTATCTGCAGGTAGACGTCACGCACATATGTGCTCTTCACACACCCCCTCAGAACTTTTAAAAAACAAAAGACATCGCGCACATTTTATTTTAGATCACACGTCACACACTTATACTATTACTCTTGCGGCGAACACTCTTTGGGCATAGTATATTGTACTCTCACGAAGAGAAGCAGTGCACGCACGCACTAGTTCTCTCACACCCACTCACAGGTACACGCAGGAGTGCATTTTTTTGAAGTTGGTACAACAAAATCACTCCACTATATATATAAGCAGGAGCCTTAGCGCTTGCTTTACTAGGGTTCCTCTCGTTCACTCTCTCATGCTCTCTAGATCTAAGCAAGACATAGCTGGCCACACTCTCTCTCAGCTCATGGCTGGTCACAAATCCGGCCGGACAACCTCGACCGGGGCATGGGTGTAGGTGCATCGTTCACGCTGTCGTCGGCGGCGAGGGAGGAGACCAACAGCTGCCCGCGCGTCCCGATCAGCGGCCGTGTCGTTCTCTCCGAGAGAGCGCCGGCTCGGGAGGGCCTCCAACCCCTTCTTCCTCCCTGTGGTATTGTGGCCAAGATGCGGCCTCCCGACGCCATCTTTTCCACATGTCGTCGACCCTCAGGTATATATTCCTTCGAAACGGAACACCTGCCTTGCTCTACTGCGCCAGCTCCCTTCGTGTGGATCTTTTTCTACTTCCGTCCGCTGTTCCAAAGCCACCTAGACTTTTATTATTATTAGAGGTAAAGCTAGTTCATACAGTTGACTCTAAGCGTTGGTTCAAACAGGGAAGAAAGTGGGAAAGCTGTAGCATGAATCTAGGACTTGGTTCTAAGAGGAAACGGGGGGAAGTAGTAGATACTGGCTACCCAACCGGTCTCTTGGTTGAAAAGATGAAGAAAGCATGGTGGATGGCAAAGGGTGGGGGGAAGTGGACCTATCTCTTGGTTGAAAAAGGAAAGAAAGTGATGGGTGTTGGGGAACAACGCAAATGAGAATGAGCAGGTCTAGATTTCTTGTGCTCACATAGGAAAATGTCATCGAGGAGATAAAAAATGGGACAAAGGCAGACATGCTGCTTGAGTGTTTGCCGCTCTCGACAGCCACATCTGCCACACCACTTTATGCCCCTGCTGTCCGTATGCCCATATCGCTACCGTTAATGTAAAATCACATGAAGCATTAAGCAATGCCACCTAATGTCACTATAAGTAATGGTCTAGTGCCGTCGATAAATTGAAGCAATGCCACCACCATTTTATGAAGTGCTTCCATCTTGCTTTATTTCCAATGAATTGTGTTTTTGCAGTTACACTTAAATCTCACACCGCTAACATTGCTTCATCCTAGTGGAACTGCACAAATTTGATTGCACATTTACTGACCATGTGCTACTCTCATGACAATAGTACTAATGCTATTGTTCTGCATGTTAATCTAGTGGCATTGTTGATGTGATGTGATGCTACTTACTTAAGGACTCTTCATACTGTCAATCTAGTGCCATTTATAACACAATAGATGCTGCTGTTAATCATACGCCACTGCAAATATCTATCACTGTTTAAATAACCGTATTTCGTATTTGCGCAAATAGGGATGTCTGTCTCCATATCGTTTCTATCCGCGCAATCAAAAGCACACACCTCAGTTTTAGTACAACTGCGCAAAATGAGATGGATATCCCTCGTTACTGTCATCTAACCTCCCGTCTTCAAGGTATTCATACATTGGTAGTAACTAAGGTAGAATAACCAACGCAATCTAAAAGAAGCTGATTCGTACGTTTTACTTCCTGATTGCAGTGCAGGGACGAGCGAAAACAACTGCATCCTAGTCCGGAATGCACTTTCTACCAGTTCATCCATGGACTGAGGACTAGCTGGCACGGCTGCATGGCGGTTTTTTGGACAGGTGTGCGAACAAGAGGCATTGTGGTCTGCTTATTTCTGCAAATAGCGGTGCTTAAATTTAGTGGAATGCATAAGAATTTCACCTGGTCAGTACACTGCATGGTTCAGTTCAGCATTCTAGCTGAGACCACAATTATAATAGGTTATTTTGGAATGAGAGAACCTAACCCTGGATGGTGGCAACAAGAAAAAACCAGAGTGAACTCCAGGAAATTTAAGCCTGCCGGGAGGCCCTTTGCTCAGAGAAGCCTTGCTTGTTTTTTCCTGATTTGTAAACCTTCTCACAACTTTGTCTTTTGCTGTGAACTAGTATATGTTTGTTATGTTCTATGAATCATTGAGATGTATAAAATTTCTTAACTTATGCTTTTCAAGTTTTTTATGAAGACGAGTTTAATGTGAGTGTTCCACATGAGCGCTGGACTAGTGTGTGAACATTTGGAATTTATTACATTGTGGCCTCAGTTAACTGCATGAACCACTGTAACAAGATACATAGTTGCTTATATGCCAGACAGTAGATTGTTGATTGTTAGCAGGTCAATAGCCTAGTGTTGAAGCGAGCTAAGCCAATGTGCCATGTTTTGCACAACTGCTTACAAGTGGGGTAGCACCAATAGTGTTTACAAGTACTTATGTATACGATGGTGCACAGTTCTCGAACGAGTGCTCTATTTCATCAAAACACACACTGCTCGTATGATAAACCATGACAACTTATGTCTTACCATGCCATATTCATGAAAAAACTAGCGAGGACGCATCTGTTTTGGCAACAATTACGATGGTTCTCACATGATTCACAGGCACACAAAAGTAGCAGCAGTTCCCATAGACGAATTCAAACAAAGTACTAGCCCCAGAGGGGTCGATAACAGGCAAGGTTCGGATAATTAGACACAATCCAAACTACTATTAAACACTAGCTGGGGCAACTATTTCATGCCTCGATCTAATTTGGGCTGGACACAAGATGGACCTTGCCGTGAACATCATCAAGGACGTCCTGCAGCAGCTCAATCTTGTGAACCTTCACGAAGACAACCTTGTGGCCTTGCCACTGATAAACTTGTTTGTGGAGGCATGCCAGGTCATCTTCCTGTGTAAGCTTGACAAGAATAGTATGCCTCACAAACGAAGGAGTAGCTTTGAACTTCTTGTGCTTCGGTACACCCTGGAAAACACGCCTGACAACAGTGAGGCCGGAATACAACTCTTCATTGGTATAACCACAAATGGCTTCCAGGATCCAACAGCCTAAGAACTCTGTTTTCCCAGTGCGTATATTTAGGTCATCCGCCTCATAGCGACTGACATGTACAACCACACAATCCTTGTCTGCATCAGGGCTCTAATTGAAACAGAAACAAATTCTGAATTACTTTTCAGTATAAGAAACACAAGTTATTTAAACCACTATGTATAGCATGGCATCGAAGCTAATAAAATTTTGCATTATTAATCACCACATACTTAGATGAAAAACCACAATCGAGATCAGCAAAGAAGAAAATCACCTTGGGCAGCTCAGCGGGGGGGACACATCCTCGAAGGGGGAAAACTGCTCCTGCAGTGCCACGGGGGCTGAAAGCTCAAACAGGGCATTGACCATCTCAGTAGTGGCCGTGAGTGTATCTGGGGTCGGCTCAGTGGCTGCCTCCATCTTCTTGGAGCTCCCTGTCTCGTGGGGATCAGCCTCCCGCGTCTGCTCCAATATTGGCAGATCCTTGCTTGGTCCTCCTTGGTCCATCATGAAACTGACGAATACTAGGAGACCACTGAAAGGAAAACACAATCGCAAAAACAATGAAACAAAAAAGAGAGTGAGGATCGATTATTGCTTTGCAAAAGTTCTTTTTTTTCTCTGAACAAAAATATACCAACATCACGGATCCGCTTACCTTCCCTTCGTTGGGAGAGAAGAACAGTGGCAGATGCGAGTGTTGCCTTTCTTGAAGACAGTGAGGGATAAGGGGATTCAGCAAAGAGTGAAATGATGATTGCTTCGTCCGTCAAACTTAGACTGCGGGGAGGTGGGGTTTTGTGATACGACGGCTCATTACTACCGCGCTACGACCGGGGTGACTCTCCGCCTGCATACTGCCTTCTAATTTGGTGGATGGCATTTGGGCCCGCGCGCTGCATGGCCCGCATGTTGGTGAACGAAAGTATAACGGCATTCAGTAGAGGGAGACGTTTCAGTGACCTAGGAGGAGCCAGAAGCGGTAGAGTGTCTCCACTGTACTAGTAGTAATTGTTTTCTGGGTAGCTGTAGAGTGTCTCGACTGTACTAGTAGTAATTGTTTCTCTGGGCCCAAGACAAAACAGCCCATCCACACTAGTAAATAGTATAATCAATTCAAAAGCCCATATATTTTCTGAATGAGAGGCGCTACCCACACCCAGGCACCCAGCACACCGCCCCCCCAAAAAAACTGGGTGCTCTTCTTCCTCCTCGCTCCAACCCACCTCATGTTAGCTCGCTCCACTCGTGCCCCCAAATTCCTGACCTCACTCCTACAGAAAACCCCAGCTTCCCTTCTTCCTCACTCCTACAGAAAACCCCCATCTCCCTTTCTTCTTCACTCGCACTACAACTAGGATCGTCATTCTTTACTCTGCTCAAATCCGTGAGCGCGACGCGACGCCTTCGAGGAAAATGGAGTCGGCTAACCCCAGCGCCAAGAAGATGAGGCTCCCGCCAGCGGCAACGCCTGTTGTAGATCCCGCACCCGGCAGTGCGGGGAGAAGCGGTGACCCCGCCCCCACCGGATCCCAGGAACCCGTAGAATCTCGGGTGGACCGCATCAGCGATCTCCCGGATGCCGTCCTTGGGGAGATCATCTTGCTTCTCCCCACCAAGGATTGCTGCCGCACCCAAGTCCTCTCAATTCGATGGCGCCCTCTATGCCGCGCCCTACCCCTTAATCTCGACTGTCGTCAGCTATCTCTCTTCAATGATTTTGAAATCCCCAGAGCCATCATCTCCTCCCACTAGGGCTCCGTTCAAAGCCTCTGCATCCCGTCATGCTACCTGAGCAAGCATACCATGCCCTGCACGGTGGACGCCTGGCCGAAATCCCCTGAATTCACAGAACTACAGCTGCTTGAGTTCTACTATTCCCCTGGAAATCACATACCACATACCGAACGCCATGAACTTGTGCCCTCAGCACAGATGTCCATCTCGCGGTTTTCCTCCTATCTCCACACCGCCACCTTTGCGCTGTGCTACCTACCAGACAATCTGGTACTAAACCTTCAACTCCCATTTCTCAAGAAACTTTCACTTGTGCGGGTTCGTATATCGGAGACCTCATTGCACAGCATCATCCACTCTAGTTGCCATGCCCTGGAGTGCTTGGTGCTTGTTTTCACAGTTAGAATCGGTTGTCTCCAAATAAAGTCGTCTAACCTTGTAAGAATTGGAATTTCTTTTGACGGAAGGCAGCTCATCATCCAAGATGCCCCTTCACTTCAAAGGTTGATCCTTGCTTCTAGTTCTTCACTGTTGCAAATAACCGTCATCTCTGCACCTAAACTGGAGACCTTGGGTGTAATACATGATCTCTGTGCTCATTTCAATATGGTGTTTGGCTCCACAGTTCTTCAGGTACTTTATATTATCATCTACACTTTAACCATAAGCTGCATTTTAAATTTCTGCGCATAAGTTATATATCATCTTGGAGTACACATTTTGTACTAATATTATGTTCTATGCTCAATGAAGAGTTTCTCCATGGATGGCCTATCAATGGTGCTGGATTCTATCAAGATCTTATATATCCAAATGAATAGTTTTGATCTGAACATGATTATTGGCTTGCTGCAATGCTTTCCATGTATGGAGAAGTTGTATATAAAGGTGATAATTTCACGCACATTGGAAGCCCGCATATAGTGTACTAGAATTAACCGTTCAGCTGTTGCTCTTTCGACACTCTTCTTTTAGACCTTAACTGTTTTCAATCTTCATGTCTATTTAGGCAAAAGGACGGGGTAAGAAAGTTATAACCAATCGGTGGATTCGTAAGCATCGGGATTTTCTCACTTCTCATGAGATTCGATTAAAGACAATAACGCTAGAACGATATGTAGCCAACCGTGCAAACACTAGATTTGTCACATTCTTCCTACTGAATGCGAGGTTACTATTGTCCGTCAGGCTTAAGTTTATCAGCAGCATGGTTTTGACGGATGGGTATGTCGAAGAGCAAAAAAAGGAGTTTCAGGTAGGCAAAAGAGCTTCTGAACGTGTCGGGCTTCTATTTACAACATATTGTGGTCATAATCCAGTAAATTTTATGACCCAGGATGTTCATTCTATGGACCTGACCGATCCATTTGACTGTGACTGCCGAAAATAGTGCTGGAGTTAGATGTTGTTGCCCTTTTCAACCTGGGTTTTTTTTTGTAAACTTCATGAACAATTAACCCTCGTGCTTTTGTACAGTTTGTAAGCTGGACTTAGATGTTCCTGCCCTTTTCAACTCGGCTGTGATTGTCATATTTTCTTTGAAACAAGGCAAATGGCTTGCCATTCATTTAATTTAGAGTGAAATATTGTAACAAATTCCAACCAAGGGAAATAACATCACTCTTGCCGGTTGCTTGAGTTCACTGCGCATTACAGAAGCCAAGTGATTAGCCCCCACCAGCACCCACAAACTTATTTCGAACTACCACATCACATGGGCTGTAAATTTTCATAGGAAAGGTTGCATGACCATGACAGAATTGGATTATGACATTTGGGACCTGCGAGGAAATAGCCTATCCAAGGTGGTGTCGACTTACTAGCCAGTCAACAAATGATTCTGCCTACCAGCCGTTCGATTGACATCCAACATCTGTCGTGTATCTTCTATCTCTTGTCTTCTTCTTCCTCCAGCCGCCCAAACCAAACTGCCCCGTCGGCTCCGCCTGCTCCCGCCTCCCATGGATGGTTGCGCCTTCGCTGCCCTACTGTATGTACCCTCCAATGTTGGCCAGTCCCTCCCTCTATTCCCCCACACATCCTGTTATTCTCTGGCGATGTCAGCCCCAACACGCACCCGCACCCGAACCAGTTAACCCTCATACTCCCCTCCGCCTGTGGCTGGACCGGCGCATCTTCCACGACTCCTGTTCGTTCCGTCCGAGGCCTCGCCGTCGTCCTCCGCCTCGCGACCTTGGTTCGCTCGCCATGTGCGGTGCGTCGCCCTCTTGCGTTGTCAATGCCGTCAACAACCGAGAGGAACAAGGAGATGACTGTATGTGGAGAGGATGACAGTAGGGACCCATCAGCGTCATGGCAGTACGCAAGCAAGTGCCTCTATATTACAAGCCCAAAAATATGGTTCCTCCTAATGGTTGAACATCTGGGGCTCACGCCATTGTCAACATAGTCAATAAACGAGAGAATTACACTATGAGCGGCTGACACCAGGGACCCATCAGGTCGCGCAGTTTATT
Organism: Triticum timopheevii; assembly: GCA_963921465.1. Lineage (NCBI taxonomy): Eukaryota > Viridiplantae > Streptophyta > Magnoliopsida > Poales > Poaceae > Triticum > Triticum timopheevii. The sequence continues at coordinate 558,156,007 of OY997264.1, read as the reverse complement.
TTTGAGGAACAAGCAGTTGTTATTTATACTAGTTTTAGCGACGGATCAGGGTAACAACGGGGCTGTGCGGGGGCTGTGGCCCATCTAGCCAGGGTTTTATTTATGTTTACCACATCATGAGCCCAGTTGTGTTTTTTTCTTGCTGAATATGGCTAGCCCAGTTCTATTTTTTTAAGAAATACCCAAACAAGGCCTACTTACTTTATCGGCCCTGCTAGGCTGCAAATCTTTCAAGACAAGGAGAGTTTCATTCGGTTTGCCCAGAAATGGGTTGTACATTTTTAAAACACATCAAACCGGGAATTAGTTTCAATTTTTTTCATTACAAGATTTTAAATTCCATTGATTTTTATGCATGGACAATTATTTGGATTTTATATTATATAAATTATTTTTCATAATAGTTTGAATGTGAATCGATATTTCTGGATTAAATACAGTTGACCGCTCCGAAATATGCAAAATTTCATATAATTTTTGACCGTGGCCACAATATGGGGTGTAATGCTAACAAAAAGAAGATGGGCTCCAAAAAAATTCTTAAGAATTAGCAAATGGGTTCTATATTATTAGAAATAATGGCAGATGGGTTGTATGCTGTTTTCCACAAATTTGAGGCTGACTTGTGCGCCTACTACAAGTTGCTGACGCACACGCAGCGCCCTGTCAACTTAGTCAACACACGAGAGCAGTGACTGTTGGATGTCCATCCAACGACTATCGTGCTTCTTCAATCTCTGCTCTTCATGCTCCAGCCGCTCAAACAAGCGCCGGCGGGACTGCCTGCTCCCTCCTCCCGCGGCCGGTTATGCTACCGCGCAGGCCTCACGGCCCCACCGTACTCCCATCGCTGGCCTAGCCATCCCTCTACTCACCCACACCTGCTGTTATTCTCCGGGGACGGCAGACGAACCAGTAAACCCTCGTACTCCTCCGTGTGGGAAAAAACTGCCGAGTATTCCCTGGCTCTGTGTCGTTCCCTTCCTAGGCCTCGCCGTCGTCCACCGCCCTGGTGCTCTCGGCATGGCCTGGTCAACGTGGTACTGTACGTGGAGAGTCTGACAGCTGGGTCCACGGCCGCACGTAGGGAAATGCCTCCTTATTACGAGCAAAATAATGATTCCTCCACCTGACAGCTAGGACCCACAGGAAGGGCCTCTGTATTTCGCAAAAAAAAAATGTTCCCCCCGCTGACAGGTTGGACCCACCAGCTATATCTTCGCACGCAAGGAAGTGCCTCCTTATTACGCCCAAAAAATGAATACCCCCCTACTAGCTGGGACCCACCATATTGTTGGGCTGACTTGTGGGCCTACTAAGTTGACGGGGACGGAGGGCTTTGTCAACTTAGTCAATACTCCAGTGACCGTATGATGTCCGTCCAACGGCCATAGTGCTTCTTCAACCTCTAGTCTTCTTGCTCCAGCCGCCCAAAGTAGCACCGGTCGTGCCGCCTGCTCCTGCCTCCTGTGGCCGGCTGTGCTACCGCGGAGGCCTCACCGCCCCCATACTACTCCCACCACTGGCCAGGCCATCCCTCCACTCACCCACACCCCCTGTTATTCTACGGCCATGGTAGCCTCACACTGCAGCCGAACTAGTGGACCCTCGTACTCCTCTCCGCGTGGGCATCCAGTGCCGCGTCTTCCCCGGCTCCGTGTTGTCCCCTTCCTAGGCATCACCGTTGTCCACCACCGTGGAGCTCTCGGCGCGGCATGGTCAATGTGGTCAACGACCGACTTCCATCGGAAGAGTACTGTACGTGGAGAGGCTGACAGCTGGGTCCACGGCAGCCACAAGGAAGTGCCTCCTTATTAAGCAGAAAATAATTATTCCTCCACCTGACAGCAGGGACCCACCGGACGAGCCACCAGTATTTCGCGAAAAAAACGTTTGTCCCTGACTGGTGGGACCCACCAGACGGGCCACTGTATTTCGTGAAAAAAACGTTCCCCCCGCTGTCAGCTCAGACCCACCAGAAGTGCCTCCTTATTACGCACAAAAAAATGAATACCCCTGCTAGCTGGGACCCGCCTTGGTGGGAGGCTGACTTGTAGGCCTACTAAGTTGACGGGGACGGAGGGCTTTGTCAACTTAGTCAATATAAACGATTCTAGCTCCAGTGACCGTATGATGTCCATCCAACGACCATAGTGCTTCTTCAACCTATGGTCTTGTTGCTCCAGCCGCCCAAAGCAGCGCCGGTCATGCCGCATGCTCCTGCCTCCCGTGGTCGGCTGTGCTGCCGCGGAGGCCTCACCGCCCCCTACTATTCCCACCGCTGGCCAGGCCCTGCGGCGACGGCAGCCTCACACCACAGCCGAACCAGTGAACCCTCGTACTCCTCTCCGTGCGGGCTTCCACTGACGCGTCTTCCCCGGCTCCGCATCGTCCCCTTCCTAGGCCTCGATGTCGTCCACCGCCCAGGTGCTCTTAGTGCGGCATGGTCAACGTGGTCAAGGAACGACTTCCATCGGACATGGACTGTACATGGAGAGGCTGACAGCTGGGTCCACGGCCGCAGCAATGAAGTGCCTCCTTATTACGTAGAAAATAATGATTCCTCCACCTGACAGCAGGGACCCACCGGACGGGCCACCGTATTTCGCAAAAAAAAAAACGTTTCCCCCTGACTGCTGGAACCCACCAGCTACACCTTCGCATGCAAGGAAGTGTGTCCGGGCAAAAAAACGATTCGCCCCCCTGACTGCTGGGACCCGCCAGCTACATCTTCGCACGAAAGCAAGTGCCTGACAGTCAGGACCCACATGGTCGAAGCGTACGTAGCGTTGTCATTCTGGTTGCGAACATGTACGTACATATATACTGGTTGATGTAGAGGCGCACACGTGTCGTAGTAGAGGCGCGTACGTGTCATAGTAGAGGCGCGCACATAGCATGTACACGTACGTACAGCGGCCAGTGTGCAAGAAAGAAAATATGGCCACGTATGTGTACATACGGGCGGGCTCTTGAACGCCTACTCGCGCATACGCACGGCCAGGGATCGTGTACATGGTAGGGTCGGAACGGAGAAACAACGGCGTCGTCGTGTTCATGGGGAGCCAACCGGCTGGGTCGGAATGGAATGTGTCGTCGTGTTCATCTGGACGGCTTGGATGGAACAGGCGATGGAAACGAGGCCTGGCGTACCGCAGAACGGAGGAAACAGCCTTGTGTTCGACCGGCCACGTTCGAAACGGGATCCTGTTCATCGGGAGGGGTCTGGCATACCGCAAAACAGAGGAAACGGACCTCCTACGGTCGAAATGGAGGTCCTGTTGATCGGGATGGGTGTGGCATACCACAAACCGGACGAAACAAACTTGTGTTGGAGCGCTACTGTCGAAACGGGGGTCCTGTTGATCGGGAGGGGTGTGGCTTACTGCAAAACGGATGAAACGTACTTGTGTTGGAGCGCTACGATCGAAACGAGGGGTCTTGTTCATCGGGAGGGGTGTGGCGTAATGCAAAACGGGACTCCACGAGATATTGTTCATCTCCACCGTCGACCTCCTCCAGCCTCCACGGGCTACCGTCGACCTCCTCTAGCCTCCACGGGCTCCTATTCATCCAGCCTCCACCGCGCGCTACTCCACTGGCTACTCTTCAACCACCCCTCCACGGGCACCCCTCCATCGTTTACTGTTCATCCAGCCCTCCACGGGGTCGTCCTGTTCATCCAGCCCTCCACATGTAACGCCCCGAGACCGACGCTCCACAAGACTTCCAGCTATTCCGAGTTTTGTCGTGTGATTTGTTTTGTTTGTGCATTCGTCATGCCATCTCTTGCATTGCATCATGTCATCATGCCAGCATGTCATTTAATTTTTTTTAAAAACCCAACTAAATAAATTGCATAGATCTTTTGATCTATTTAAATCGAGGGAATTCACATGGTGATTTCTCTTTATAACATATCCTCCTAATATTTATGGAGCTATTATAATTATTCCATTTATTTGGAAATCACCATAACACACTTGCAAATTATCCCAATGCCTTTGTTATCTTAATTCTTGGTCTCCAACCTTGCCATATATTCTTTCATCATATTCCGGAGCTCCACCAAAAATCCGAACATTTTTGGACCTTCCCAACCCTCACTTCCTATTCAAATCATTTAAATTTAAATCAAATGAGTTTGAATTTAAACTTCAGTCATGCCCACTTCTATTTTTCCTGGTTCAAGCTCATTTTTTGTGAGTCCGGGAAAATAATCCCCATGTCCAACTTTTTTTCCCCTAACCCTAACCCTCTCTTTCTCTTTATTCTCTCTAAATTCTTTTCTACTTAAGAGTAGAGAGAGAGAGAGCAGCCTTGCAGCCCAACAGCCAAGTTGGCCCACCAAATCCCTAGGCCCAGGGCCCAAGGCCCAGCCGCGCCCCCTTAACCCTAGCGAACCCTTCTCCCGATCCCCCTGCTCGCTGCCTTCCCTCCTTGATCCCTCCATCCTCCTTGCGCCGCCACGCACACTCACAAAGAGGACCGAGAGCTCCTCGCGCTTGATCCCCATGGCGCCTCGTGCTACAGCCGGCCGCGCGACCCACCTACCGCGACGAGCTACACGCCCCTTCTCCTCCCTGACTCCTCCTCGCCCGCGACCTCCAACCTCCTCTGCGCCCCATCTCTCCTTCCCCTCGTCGCCTCCTCCCTCCGCCGCGCGTGAGGCCATTCAGCCCCGTGCCCCTGCCGACCCTGCCATCGCCCGGTCATCTGTCCTCCCTCCATTCGTTCATGCTGCGCCGCCAGAGATCGCCAGGTCCAGCGACCCCTCATCCAGCGTGCCCTCTCCTTCCTCGCTGGGTTTCTCCTCTACCCGTGTCCGCACCTCGCCGCTTCCCTTGGCCTCCCACGGCTGCTCTATTGCGGTCGCCTTGCTGCCCGCGCTTCTCCTCTACTGCACCTCCAACGACGGGTCTCGGGAACGAGCAGCATACTCGGCCTTCTCTCGTCCCTGCCTCCTTGTCGCTGCCTGGACCAGGTGCCCCGCCTCCTGCTCCGTCCAAGGTTCCTTCGCCTCCAAGCCGCTGCTCTGCTTCTCGAGCTACCGCTCAAGGCTGTAACCCTGTGTGTGCGACAAGACCACCTTGTAATTGTTGGACTCAAGGACCATCGATACCAAGACCGCCCCAACCACGTCGTCTCACCGGATCGTCAAGACCATCTCGGTTTTTGCAAGTACCTTTATGCCCGAAGATGTTGGATGCGCCAAGTTCCACTATGACATGCACCACTATTGTCGTTGAGGGTTTCGTCAAGTTCAACTACATCGACTATGAATGGTGATGACTTACGACCCCGAACATCTACGGAGAGTGTACGACTACGAGCCGTGTACGACTACCGTCGCCAAGACCGCATGTACCACTACTTCCCCTACGACCCGTGAACGACTACTTCCCTCGATGATTTTGAACCGCCCCGAAATGCACGCTTCAAAGGTATAACCCCGAGACGACGCCCGCGAACGAATGGATGTCTGTTGTATGAGATGCTCGTGTTTGCACCGTGCCCGAGATGTCTTTGCATATTCCTCCTCGTTTGCCATGCCACCGTCATGTGGGACACCCGGTATCCGGGATCACTCCCCATCTCTTGCGTGTTCCACACATCCGCACACTTCTCGTTTGCATTGGTATCTCAGTCAAGTTACCGGGACCGGAATGTTGCCGTGGCACCATTTTCGTTTCGTTGCCGTGGCATCCATTTCGTTCCGCCATGGTGACCAAATGCTTCATGACATGCTCATGTCAACGTTTTCATAAAAATTGCATAAACCTTGATTATGTCATCCGCATCATGTTAACAACATTTAAATGTTTAAAATTGTTGTTTGCGTTAATTTTCTAAATAACATATGGGGATTTCTGGAATTGTGGGTTGTGTTTCCGGCCTCATTTAAACTTGCCTAGCTAGGTAGTTTTATTATGCTTCACCCCTTGCCATGTTTAATAACATTTAATTTTGTTGAGTAGCTTAAACGAGAGCGAACTAAATAACTCGAATGTGGTGTTTCGTCAATATGCAACTCGTTGCATATTGAGCTCCACATAATTTGTAGTATTGTTTGTGCACTTTGCCATGCCATGCCTCATTAAACCGGACATGCATCATACTTGTTTGTGCATCAGGACATGTTTATGTGATGGTTGTTTACCATGTTGTTTGCTTCGTTCCGGTTTGCTTCTCTCGTTAGCTTAGGTTTCGTTCCGGAGTTGTGAGGATTCGTTCGACTACATCCGTTTGTCTTCTTCATGGACTCGTTCTTCTTCCTTGCGGGATTTCAGGCAAGATGACCACTACCCTCGATATCACTTCTATCTTTGCTTGCTAGTTGCTTCGTTCTATCGCTACGCTGCGTTACCTATCACTTGTTTACCATGCCTCCCATATTGCCATGTCAGCCTCTAACCTTTCGCCCTTCCTAGCAAACCATTGCTTGGCTATGTTATAGCTTTGCTCAGCCCCTCTTATAGCATTGTTAGTTGCAGGTGAAGTTGAAGATTGCTCCATGATGGACAGGATTATGTTGGGATATCACAATATCTCTTATTTAATTAATGCATCTATATACTTGGTAAAGGGTGGAAGGCTCGGCCTTATGTCTGGTGTTTTGTTCCACTCTTGCCGCTCTAGTTTCCGTCATACCGGTGTTATGTTCCTTGATTTTGTGTTCCTTACGCGGTTGGGTGATTTATGGGACCCCCTTGACAGTTTGCTTTGAATAAAACTCCTCCAGCAAGGCCCAACCTTGGTTTTAACATTTGCCACCTAAGCCTTTTTTCCTTGGGTTCTACAGACTCAAGGGTCATCTTTATTTTACCCCCCCCCCCAGGCCAGTGCTCGTCGTGAGTGTTGGTCCAACCTGTCAGTCGCCGGTGGCCACCAGGGGCAACTCTGGGCTGGCCTACCGGAAGTTTGGACAATCCGGTGTGCCCTGAGAACGAGATATGTGCAGCTCCTATCGGGATTTGTCGGCATATTCGGGCGGCTTTGCTGGTCTTGTTTTACCATTGTCGAAATGTCTTGTAAACCGGGATTCCGAGACTGATCGGGTCTTCTTGGGAGAAGGAATATCCTTCATTGACCGTGAGAGCTTATGATGGGCTAAGTTGGGACACCCCTGCAGGGTTTAACCTTTTGAAAGTCGTGCCCGCGGTTATGTGGCAGATGGGAATTTGTTAACATCTGGTTGTAGAGAACTTGACACTTGACTTAATTAAAACGCATCAACCGCGTGTGTAGCCGTGATGGTCTCTTTTCGGCGGAGTCCGGAAAGTGAACACGGTCTTTGTGTTATGATTGTGCGTAAGTAGTTTTAGGATCACTTCTTGATCATTGCTAGTTTCACGACCGTTCCTTTGCTTCTCTTCTCGCTCTTAATTGCGTATGTTAGCCACCATATCTTGCTTAGTCGCTGCTGCAACCTCACCACTTTACCCCTTCCTTACCCATTAAGCTTAAATAGTCTTGATCTCGCGGGTTTTGAGATTGTTGAGTCCTCATGACTCACCAGATACTATCACAACAGTTGCAGGTGCCGACGATGCCAGTGCAGGTGATGCAACCGAGCTCAGTTGGGAGCTCAATGAAGATCTTAGTCATTGCTATGTTTCGTTTCATGTTGATCAGTAGTGGAGCCCAGTTGGGACGATCGGGGATCTAGCAGTTGGGTTATCTTCTTTTCTTTTGGCTTCGTCCGTAGTCGGACTATGTGTGTACTCTGATTGATGTATGATTTATTTAAGTACTTGTGTGAAGTGGCAATTGTAAGCCAACTATTTATCCCATTCTTGTTCATTACATGGGATTGTGTGAAGATGACCCTTCTTGCGACAAAACCACAATGTGGTTATGCCTCTAAGTCGTGCTTCGACACGTGGGAGATACAGCTCGGGTCCTGTTCATCCAGAGGCAACGCCACCGCTCACTGTTCATCCAACCCCCCCTCCCTCCCGCAACGCTCACTGTTCATCCAGAGAGGCAGCATCGATCGGCTTCAGTTAGCAGCAGTAGCAAAGGAATCGCTCGATCGGGTTCAGTTAACAGCCATCGATCGATCGCTCGGGTTCAGTAACGCGTAGCCTGCAGTCCAATCGCTCGGGTTCAGTTAGAGCCCAACGCCTCACTTGGGTTCAGTTAGAGCCAACGCCTCGCACACACGCGCGTACGTGTACGAGAGAAACGTGCATCACTCGGCTCCCGACCTCCCACCGTAACCGAGAACTCCCCGAAATTTTCCTCGCCCTCGCTTCTACCATGGTTTTTTCCATCATGGACGGCCCAAAGAATGTCATGCAGCTGCGTCTCCGGCCCGCCCAGGACGAAAAGCCATTTTCTATCATGATTTTTTGTCATAGAAGTAGGAGCCCTCCACATCTATGATGATATCGGGTTTTGTCACAATTATCGTCATAGAAGTGTCATATGTATGACAGAAAAAAGTTTCGTTCGGCCCAAAATGTCACGGATGTGTCTTTTTTTGTAGTGCTTCCGATGCGTGGCATACGGTTGATCCAAAAGAATTGTTTGCGATGAGACAAAACAACAAAAACGGGCTTTGTGGGCCCAGAACCATCAATAAATTTTGACTTTGTTTCTCCTCACATTGCAGATTACAACACAATAAGTAATTGCAAATCTGTTCACACAGATCAAACTTATATGTGTTCACACTTAGCACCGGGCTATAAAAGCTACCCACTCGAAAATTACTTCACATTTCCTCTCCTCATCACCTACAAAACTGGTCATTCCTGTCAAGCCGTTCCGCCATGACCGGTAGGAGGAGTTTCGGGTGGGCATATAACCAGGCAGCAAAGACCAAGGCCGCTGAAGCACTAGATAGGTCCTGCTGCGAAGTAGCAGCTGCAGCAGAGAGGTCCCGCCGCGAAGCGGCAGCCGTAGCCACAGCAGAGATGTCCCGGCGCACCGCGGAGCCCTCGAACGAGCTCTCATGGGCATGCGAGGGCTCTCACAAGCGCACTCGCTGCGTTGGTGATCGCGACGAGCTGGCGCTCCTGAAGTCCTTGGCCGGCGACGACGACATTCTCGTTGGCCTCATTAAGCAGAAGGAGCTGGTCGACAGCTTGATGAAGCTGCTCGAGATCAATGATGCCTCGGTTGACAAGGCGACCGGCCTCGTCGAGCAACTCATGGGTAACAATGTGAAGCTCCTCAAGGCGCTCACTGAGAAGGAGGAGGAGGCCGCCGACTGGAAGATGTTGCATGAGCAGAGCAGTGCCTCGGGGATGACGCTGATAGCGGTCATCGAGGAACTAATGGGTGACTTGAGGAAGATTCAGATCAAGCGTGAGCAGGAGGTGGAGGAATCCGTGGCTGCTTTCAAGCAAAGTCGTGAGGAATTAAGGGTGGAGATGGAGGATGTCATCGCCCGGCCATCCATCGAAGAGTAGATACAGTAGCGATCTACTCCCGCCGTTCCGATTTACTCGTCGTGGTTTTAGTTCAAATTTGAACTGAAACCACAACGAGTAAATCGGAACCGAGGGAGTAGATCGTTGTCTACGATTTCCTTCTTCTCTTGCCCCCGTGTCTTCCGAACTTTGCCGCATGTGGCATTTAAAATTATCCAGAATATGTAAGACAATTATTATCTGCGCCACTGTAAATTTGTCGTCGTACTATCCTTTGCCATTTTATTTGTCGTCCTATCATCCGTTGCCCTATGTGGCAATTTAAATTTGGCCGGAATACGAGTTGAAAACACGAACAAAGCAAATGCCGCCATCGGATCACAACCAAACAGCCTCCATCCACTCCTAAAAAAACCTCCGTCCAGGAACTTTAATTAACCCATTAATGGCAAAGTTTTGAGCGAGGCGAGCTGCGGCTGGTACATGGAGGTCAAAGAGCTCACTTCCTGGTGAGCATGGATGGCCATGTTGCTCGCACGTGTCCCGTCGAGCCTGTGCGACGGACTGCTCGCACGCGTCCCGTCGAGCCTACACGCCGGACTTCTCGCGATCGTCCCATCTAATCAAACAGCTGCACGTACGCCACTGAGTATGGTTAAATATTGACACGGTCCATATGATACAACCGTTTGTGATATTAACGTGTTAGCTTATTGTTTCAGAAAGGACTTCGTTGGCAACCAATGTGTGTGCCTCTTCTCAAATTGGATGATTTTTTACCACGGCATATATGTGCCATGTCATGAAACCAGGCCAAGTTTCATGTTTTTGGGGTGAGTTTTAAATTTACTAGGATTTAAAAACCGAGATTCTCAATGTTTCAGGATGATGACAAGTTTGTAATTCATTATCATTCCTTAAATGAGACCTAAACATGCACCCAATGACACATTTATGATTTCTCACCCATTTTTTGCTTGTAGTTCAAATTTGAATTATGGACTACATTTAATGCGTAGAAAACTTAATTAGTAATATATACATTGGCCATACGAACCCTAAACATGCACCCCAAGGACACATGTACGTTTTTTCTAGCCATTTTGGTGCACTGGAGCATGTATTTGTAGTTCGGATTTGAATTATGGACATTAAATGCCTAGAAAACTCAATTAATGAATAAAAAGGGTCAAACAAACCATGGATAATTTCAAAGTTCAGCATGAATCTCCCGTTGTTGCGTACTTGTTGTGTGTAGAAAAAATACGAGCGTAGAAGAGGGAGCGATCATCATTTGGCCCACAAGGGGACACATTTCCCTATCGAAACCACGAGGGTTCTTACGACAGGCTTCGGTTTGTAAGAGGTTTGTAATAAAGCTTCGCCCAAATTGGCAATGTTTTTACCACGACATATATGTGCCATGACGTGACACCATGCCAGCTTTAATGACTTTCTAGTGAGATTTGGATTTATGGGGATTTAAAACCAAGATTCCAAATGTTTGAGGACAAGCCAAGCCGTCGGTCAGGCTGTAATTCGTTCCCATTCCTTGCATGGGACCTAAACATGCACCCAAGGACACATGCATGTATAATTTTCTAGCCATTTTGGTGAACTGGAGCATGTATTTCTACTTCAGATTTGAATTATGGACATTAAATGCCTAGGAAACTCAATTAGTGTATAAAAATGCCAAACGAACCTTGAATAAGTTTAAATTTCAGCATGGATATCATGTCGTTCCATGTTGCCCGTAGAAGACAATACAAGGTGAAAAGAGCGAGCGACTACGTTTCGCCACAAGGGGAACACATTTCCCTATCAGAACCATCAGGCTTCCTTGAGAGAAGATCCGGTTTGTAAGAGGTTTGTAATAAAGCTTGGCCCAAATTGGCAACGTTTTTACCACAACATATATGTGACATGATGTGACACCATGCCACGTTTGATGACTTTCTAGTGAATTTTGGATTTTATGAGGATTTAAAACCCGAGATTCCAAATGTTTGAGGACGAGCCAGGATGCCGGTACGGTTGTAATTCGTTCACATTCCTGGCATGGGACCTAATTAAACATGCACCCAAGGACACATGCATGTACAATTTTTCTAGCCATTTTGGTGAACTGGAGCATGTATTTGTACTTCAGATTTGGAATATGGACATTAAATGCCTAGGAAACTCAATTAGTGTATAAAAAGGCCAAACGAACCCTGAATAAGTTTAAATTTCAGCATGGATATCATGTCATTCCATGTTGCCCGTAGAAGACAATACAAGGCGAAAAGAGGGAGCGACTACGTTTCGCCACAAGGGGAACACGTTTCCCTATCAGAACCATCAGGCTTCCTTGAGAGAAGCTCCGGTTTGTAAGAGGTTTGTAATAAAGCTTGGCCCAAATTGAGAATGTTTTTACCACGACATATATGCCACCATTGATGACTTTCTGGTGAGTTTTGGATTTTATGGGGATTTAAAACCCGAGATTCCAAATGTTTGAGGATGAGCTAGGACGCCGATACGGTTTCCCTATCGGAACCACAAGGCTTCTTGTTGAGAGAAGCTCTGATTTGTAAGAGGTTTGTAATGCGGGTGAAATGGTGATATATAGCATGCCAACTTTCAACCATTTCAGATTCATTTGAAGTGCTTTTCAATTTCAGGGTCATTTAGCTCAAAAAAATCAGCAAATGCAAGAAAAATACCAGATGAAGTCAGGGAAGGTTGAAAATTGATGATGTGGCTTTGAATGGTGCATTTTGGACACACAAAAAGTCTGGAGTTCAAATAAGTTCAAAAAAGTGAAATCCCTTTGTAACAGATGAGTTTTCGTTCGAAACCCTGATACTTCAAATGAGATTGTCCATTATGCACACGAAGTGCATCCAGTTTTTGCCGTAAACCTCTCAACTTTTTCGAACATGCTATGTTGGTGAAATGATGATACCATGCCAACTTTCAACCTTTTTAGATTTCATTTGAGGTTTGTAATAAAGCTTGGCCCAAATTGGACAATGTTTTTACCATGACATATATGTGCCATGATGTGACACCATGCCAACTTTCATGACGTGACACCATGCCAACTTTCATGTATAATTTTTCTAGCCATTTTGGTGAACTGGAGCATGTATTTGAAGTTCAGATTTGAATTATGGACAAAATGCCTAGGAAACTCAATTAGTGTATAAAAAGGCCAAACGAAAGTCGTGTGCCTACCAAACCGTGGCCGATGCCATGTTAGGACCCCGACTCAATGCCACATTGATCTAGCATGTAACACCTCATATCACTTTGTAGCCTCACGCACGGTATTCCCACGGGTGTCGCCTTACCTTTGCCCGGGACCATTTGCGCCTTTTGGCACACGTATATGATAGTGTTGCTAGCATCCATATGATAAGGAGCCCGGGCTGACATGGCTAGCCGTAAACCCAAAGTGGCACAGACTTACAGGGACAGGCATCCATGACCTAGCATCGAACGTGTCGGTCATCAGCGAGTGAATCCGGGCTGTAGCACTAGGCTAGCAGGACTCCGGTAAACCGGGCTGTAGCGGGCTAACAGGACTCCTGTATTCATCGCGTGACATTTCCTCGAAAGGACAGACATAGGAACGAAGAAGGACACATGCCGGCTAGCCTAAGTGTTCCGGAGCAGTAGCAAGCTACCATGGCTCAGTGGAAGCACTAGGAGACATTTCCTGGTAAGAGAGGCTACTAAGAATAAACAACTAGATAGTCAGATCCCACACATACCAAGCATTTCAATAACAAACACACAATATGCTCGATATGTGCAAATACAACATGGCATCACAACATGACTCTACAACTCAAGTATTTTATTCAATAGGCTCCGAGGAGCGAGATATTACAAACATGGGTCTCATGACCCAACATTCAGAGCATACAAGTCAAAACACAAGCGGAGGCTATCATGTCTGAGTACAGACAACTATAAATGAAAAAGGCTGAGAAGCCTGACTGTCTACCAGATCCTGCCGAGGGCACAAGATCGTAGCTGAGCTAACAAGCTAAACGTCGAAGTCCACGTGGAACTACTAGTGAGACTGAAGTCTCTCTGCAAAAACATAAAATAGGCAAACGTGAGTACAAATGTACCCAGCAAGACTTACATCAGAACTAACTACATATGCATCATTATCAACAAAGGGGATGGTGGGGTTTAACTGCAGCAAGCCAGCTTTGACTCGGTGGCTATCCTGAACTACTACTGCAAGTAACTCTTTTGAGGTGGCGCACACGAGTCCACATATTCACCATATCAATACACCACTATGGATCCGCTCCCGTCTCCCTATGAGAACGCCGTCCATAGCACTCACGCTTATCTTGCGTATTTTAGAGTATCCACTTTCACTTGTCTATGAACTGTTATAGGCAACCCAGAAGTCCTTTACCGCGGACACGGCTATTCGAATAGATGATGTTAACCCTGCAGGGGTGTACTTCTTCATACATGTTTCCACCACTTAGCGTCTGCACACGACATGTGCTCGGCAGACTTCAAGCGAAAGCCGACGTGGGTGTAGACCACGACCTACCTAAACACTCAAGTCTCTAGTCCAGGTTTATCGCCTATTCGGGTTCCATCCATGAGAAGATCCGGCCGGAGTTTCGCTCACAGCCTCAAACGATGTGAACAGGGTTCCGAGACACCAAACGTGCACCCGGTATACCCGGCCACGTGCCTACCGCATCACAGCCCACCCCTCCGGTCAGCGCTGCGCACGGCCTCCAGCATACTACAAACACCAGAAACTACTTGCAACTCCTGGACAGAGGACAAGGGTGAATAAGAAGTCGAGCGGGGTCATATTTCAGGGCCCAATGCATGGTAGTAGCTGAATCATGGATCACAAACACAGAACTCAGTTCCTAAGGACGGCTTCAATGAGACAACCCACCATGTACTCCTACATGGCCTCTCACCGCTACCTTTACCAAATCGTGTTCACACACTTAGCTCGCACACAATAGGACATGTTCACACACCTCTGATTCATCCCCGATGAATCAGACCTGACTCAACTCTAAGCAATAGCAGGCATGACAAACAAGCATGAATGAGTAGGCACATCAGGGCTCAAACAACTCCTACTCATGCTAGTGGGTTTCATCTATTTACTGTGGCAATGACAGGTCATGCAGAGGATAAAGGGGTTCAACTACCGCAGCAAGTAACAGTTGAATCGATGTTGTCCTAATGCAGTAAAAGAGAGCAGGAGCAAGAAAGTGGGTTTGTATCGGAATGAACAAGGGGGTTTTGCTTGCCTGGCACTTCTGAAGATATTATAGTTCTTCATCGGTGTCATCAAACTCGTCGTCGGAACCACGTCTATCGAGAGGGGACAAACACCGGCAACTGAGAAAGAACACAATCAATGCAATGCCACAATGTGATGCATGATCATGACATGGCAATATGCTGTGATTTTAGCTAATGCACCTATCTATGATTTAAATGAAGTTGGTTTGAATACATGATTCAAATTCCAACTCCATATATGATTATTTAAATGCCCTTTATTTGTTTTGTCCAAAACAGAGGACAAACATTGTTCAAACATGCATGAAAATGGTACAGATAGATTCCTTGAATTTTTCTGATAATTTTTCATATATGATTTGTTTGATTTGGAGTCACGGTTGAATTACTATGATTTTTAGAAGTTTTAGCTATTTTCTGAAATAAATAAATCGTTTAGATTTATTTGAAATCCAAAAAAGGGTTTATTGCCTCAGCACTGCGTCAGGGTGACGTCAGCAGGTCAAAGGCGCCAGCCCAGGTCAAACCTGACGGCTAGGGCCCACATGTCAGTGGCATTAGTCTAACTAATTTTTAGTTAGTCCTAATCCTAACATAATTAGCGGGCGGGTCCCATTTGTCATAGACCCAGGGGGGTCAAACTGGGCCCACCCGGGGTCAACTCGGTTAACGGGGGGGTCAAACCCCTAGTCAGTAGGGTCAATCCCGCCGGCGTTGAGTCGTCGGCGAGGCCGAGACGGCGGAGGGGCTCGGATTTTTCCCTCCGACGACCAAATTAGCGGCCGAGACCACTTACAGGGAGCTGGCACTCTCGCGCATCCATTAGAGCAAGCGAGAGAGGCTGCGGTGAAGTGAGCTCGCCGGAGTCGAGCTCATGGCAGTGGCCGGAGCTCGGGCAACGACGGGTTTGGCGCTATGGTGCAAGGCAGGGGGAGCTAGTGGGCGCTACGGGCTCCTGGAGCCGCGCTGAGTGCAGTGACGTGCTCGGTTTGGACGGAGGCGAACCAAAACGACGACGGTGACAAGTCCGGTGCCGGTGAGGTCTCGGTCTCCACGGAAACAAGGGCTACGATGAGCTAATGGACATGGGAGTAGGGGGATCGGTAGAGAAGCTCACGATGAGTGCAGAGGTGGCCTTGGCGTGCTCGGGGAAGCACCGGAGCGAGCAGGGCGGCGAGAGGGATCTCCGGCGGCCGGCAATGAAGATGATGAAGATGGCGCCGATGCAGGGCCTCCGGTGAGGCGTGGCTGGACAGGGAGGATGAGGGAGGCGTGGCGATGCTCGTGGACACGTCGGGGAGGCGAGGGGAGCACGGAGGCTGCGTCTATGGTGTACGGCGACGGCGAGCTCCGCTCGGGCAGAGAGGGAGAGAAAGCAGAGGAGGGGGAAAAGGTCGGGAGAGAGTGAGAGAGTTCCAGAGGGGTGCGTGTCAGCGTCCAGGGCGTCCAGGGCGTCCAGAAGCTCAGCGGCAAGTAGGTGGCGTCATGGCGAGCTCGTGCTCGCCGGCGTCACCTCTGTGCCTGCCTGGCGAGGACGAAGCAGCTGGCTGGCATGGGCCAGCATAGTGCTGGGCCTACCAGGTGGGCCGGCCAGGTAAGTGGCCCAGGTAGGTGTTCTCTCTCTCTCTTTCTAAATTGTTTTCTCTTTTCTATTTTTCTGTAACTTTGTGGCTTTTCTAAAAATACTTAGGCACTTTCAAAAATCACCAAACTGCTCATGGCCACTAAATGGAATATATCCAGCATGGAACATTTTAGTTTGGGATTATTTGGACATTTAAAATATGTACTAGCATTTAAATGCCCAAATTCAAATACTATATGATTTAATTCAGAGCCCAAATATGTCATGGAAAAATGTGCAACACCTCTGGTTATTGTTTCCAACATTATCCAGAAATGATGAACATTTTTAAAAGCCATTTGGAATCACTGAGAAAATTTTAGTTGAACCTAGTGAATTCTTTTGATGCTAGGGTTTAGGCAATCCCCATTTCAGGTTTAACTGAAATTTAAACATGATGCAACACCAGAAGCTAGCACTAGGCATTAATAGAACTAGGGATGTGACATGCCGCCCGCGATCTGAGTCGTGCATTCTGATTGGCCAGAACCTAAACCCCACGGATCGTACGTCTGCACCGTTGGATGCTCCCAGATCAAACAGCAACCCTCAGCCCTTTCGACAGCACATGCAGTACATGGGTAAGCACTGTGCGCATACATTTTCTAGCTCATGCTTCCTTCTCTTGTACGTTTTCTAAACAGGCTACCGTTTCCCATCACTCCTCTCATCGGTTTCCTGCCTCTTCTCCCATCGGTTTCCCGCTACCAATGTTAGTGCTCATTGAAGCCTAGGCGGTGACACACCAGCCATCGCACACAGTTTCTAAAAGAACAAATGTGCATGATAGGAGGGAGTAGGTCCCATAGGGTGACCAGCTTGAGCAAAATGGTGCAGGTACTGGCATAACCGTGTGCGATGCAAGTGCGTTGTAAAATTAGCACGACTGCGCAAGCGCGAGCAAATGGTGGAGGTACTGGTTTAACTGTGTGCGATGCAAGTGCGCTGTGAAATCACCACGATTGCACAAGCGCGAGCAAAATGGTGCAGGTACTGGCTTAACCGTGAGCGATGCAAGTGTGCTATGAAATCACCACGACTGTGCAAGCGCGAGCAAATGGTGGAGGTACTAGTTTAACAGTGTGTGATGCAAGTGCGTTGTGAAATCACCACGACTGCGCAAGCGCGAGCAAAATGGTGCAGGTACTGGCTTAACCGTGTGTGATGCAAGTGCGCTATGAGATCACCACGACTGCGCGATCTTGGCCACTCCCGCCCCGCATCAATTCCTTTACCCAAATTTTAGTAGCTGACATACTTCAACCGTCGCCCACACTCCTCCAGCACCGACCTTATAGTAAAATTGCAGTAGCCAAGGCATTTGAACCGTCGCCCTCCCTCGTCCACCACCATCTCCGCCCATCATTACAAAAAAATTCAGTAGTTGTAGCGTATCCTCAAACACCACAACCCCCCCCCCCCCACGACCACCACCATAGTCCCCACACCCGCCCCTTCCCCTGGAACCCTATCTCACTGCCGCCGCCGCCACCGCTGCCATCCCATGCCGGTCTGCCTGTTCCTCCTAGCTTAGATAATAAACTTCAGGTTACCCTACGATTCCCATACCGCTGCTCCACTCCCCTAAGTTTTCAGATGAGGCCTGTGGTGTCCCTCCCCGCCAGATCCACATCCCCTACTCCAGAATGTCGCTCCCTAACCTCGACCATGTATCCCGGGGAACCCGACGAGCGTTCGGCCAAGAAGTGGTTTATCATGGCCTCTCCCGCAGACGTTGGCGAGGTGTCCGTCGTTTTCCCCAACCTGTCGATCTCAGAGCAACATGTCACCGCGGAAGTCGGCGAAGTCGTTCACTACATTGCCACGTCGAAGGCTTCATGTCAGCGGGCTTGCATATTATTGTATCTCGGGAAAGCTGGCTACGACATCAAGCTCGTCGACAGCGACGGATTCACGCGAGCCATGTCACAGGTTATGTGGTCCACCCCCAACCCCTCTAGTTCAACTGCCGTCAATCTCTTCGACGGCCCTACCGCTGATATCCTCTGCCAAGCGGTCAAGGATTTGCGATCCTTATACGCCATCGAGCCCATTTTGTCATTTCTAAGGACGCGTTCTACGGCGGCGGCTTGGAATCCTCAATTGCCAAGTCATATCTCATCGACCACGACCACGAGGAGGGCACCCACAAAGGTTCTTCCACCATGGGTCTGTGCTCTTCCAACTGGAAAGATCTATTCCATGAAATGTGAGTGCTATAACTGTGCCTTGTTTAATTATTTCAGTTATGCAAAAATGTATTGTTCAATAGGGCTATGTGATGTTTAAGTATGAATTGTCCACTTGAAAGGATCGAGAAGAGGTGTCTAGAGGTGGGTGAATAGACTCTAAGTAAGAAAAGTTACAGTTTTTAATTTCTTTAAGTTGATGTGGAGTTTGGCACAAGTTATAACATTCACAATACATATCAAGCAAGCATGACAAGAGTATCTGGGCAGCGGAAAGTAAAGCATGCAAATTGCAAGAATGTAAAGGGATGGGATTGGAGCGTACAAACACAATTTGGAGACACAGAGATTTTTCATCCGTGGTTTCGATAGGTGGTGCTATCGTACATCCACGTTGATGGAGACTTCAACCCACGAAGGGTAATGGCTGTGCAAGTCCACGGAGGGCTCCACCCACGAAGGGTCCACGAAGAAGCAACCTTGTATATCCCACCATGACCGTCGCCCACGAAGGACTTGCCTCACTAGGGTAGATATTCACGAAGTAGGCGATCTCCTTGACCTTACAAACTCCTTGGTTCAACTCCACAATCTTGACAGAGGCTCCCAAGTGACACCTAACCAATCTAGGAGACACCACTCTCCAAGAGGTAACAAATGGTGTGTTGATGATGAACTCCTTGCTCTTGTGCTTCAAATGATAGTCTCCCCAACAGTCAACTCTCTCTCACAGGATTTGGATTTGGTGGAAAGAAGATTTGAGTGGAAAGCAACTTGGGGAAGGCTAGAGATCAAGATTTATGTGGTAGGAATGGAATATCTTGACCTCAACACAAGTGTAGGTGGTTCTCTATCATAAAATGTATGTTGGAAGTGTAGGCATGTTCTGATGGCTCTCTCTACGAATGAAGAGTGGGTGGAGGGGTATATATAGCCTCCACACAAAATCTAACCGTTACACACAATTTACCAAACTCGATGGGACCGAATCGTGACACTCGGTCACACCGATTTAGTTCATCATGTGACCGTTAGGCATTTCGGTGGGACCGATATGATCAACTCGGTAGGACCGATGTGCTAGGGTTAAGGTAAGGCCTCAACTCGGCTTGATCGATTACACAAACTTGGTGGGATTGATTTGGGTAATAAGCGAAACAGAGAGTTGGCCAGGCAAACTCGGTGGGACCGATTGCATATCTCGGTGGGACCGAAATTATTGCAATAGGCAGCAGAGAGTTTGCAAGCCCATCTCGGTGAGACCGAGATCCCATCAGTGAGACCGACTTAATTAGGGTTTCTGGCAGTGGCTATGTCATATGAACTCGGTGGCACCGGATAGAAAGATTCGGTAGGGCCGAGTTTGAATTTTGGTTTGGGACATATGTGGACGTGAGAAAGTGGTTGAGGGCTTTGGAGCATATCACTAAGCACTTTGAGCAAGCAAGCCATTAAACAACACCTCATCCCCTCTTAATAGTATTGGCTTTCCTATGGACTCAATGTGATCTTGGATCATTAAAGTAAAATGTAGAGTCTTGTGCTTTGAGCTTGAGCCAATCCTTTGTCCTTAACATCTTGAAAGGGTTCCACATCATCTAGTCCACACCACTCCATTGTTGAACTTATCTGAAACATACTAGGTATGCGTATTAGTCCAACAAGAGATATGTTGACATTAATTACCAAAATCACCAAGGGAGCACTTGTGCTTTCAATCTCCCCCTTTTTGGTAATTGATGACAACATACATCAAAGCTTTAGATAAAGATATAGAGAATAACAAGTAAAGCTTTGGAAAGACATGTAACATGCATAGGCTCCCCCTACATGTATGCAATCATGTAAATATGGAATATAGGAGCATGTGAATGCATAAGCATGACCGAGTAAGCAATGTGTTACATGTATCTTGGCTATATGCATCAGAGCAAATGATGTGAATTATAGGAAATGTACCTTCATGCTCATGAGTCCTTCTTGTAAACAGTATGTACATCAACAAGAAATCCTCATACACATGACTGTGATGCATATACTTACCTTGTGGTCTTGAGTTGTCTTAGGAAGGAATGAACCTGCGTAAACAAGGTTAGATAACATAGATACACCTAATAACCAGAGCAAACAAAAGAAACCACAAGAGTACCAAGACTGGGATGACATGTAGAGAGTGAGTACTGAGTACCCCATTGGATATAGACATGTCCCCAAAGGTAAAGATGTGCAATGAATTCAAGGATGTACTTCCCTTAGATGTCTTGCTCCCCCTGAATCTAGCATGGGATACTAGGAGAAGATAGGGAATAGAAAATCAGAGCAAAGAAAAGAAACAGAGCTAATGCAAACAATCAAATATGAACATGTCTTTCCCCTCTTAAAGACATGTGACTTCTCTCCTCTTGAACACCAAGCATTTGGGGTCTCTTTCTCCCTGAGTATTCTCTCCCCCTATAGAAATAATTAAGCTTTGATGTGATCTCTCTCCCCCCCATTGACATCAATTTCCAAGAAGGGTTCTTCTGGATTTTTGTTACAAATGGGTTTGGTCCTTGAGTCACAGAACAAAGCAGCAAGTCGAATGTGATTCTGGTAGAGGACAAGAATCATTGAGTGGAGCTGGATAAAAAGAATGCAGGAACAAGTGGCAAGCTATCTTTCCTGCAGTGAAATCGGTGGCACCGAGTTGTGTGCTTCGGTTGCACCGAAAGAATTCGGTTGGACAGAAAACAACAGACCATTGTGACCGAGTTCATCACAGAGAAAACACTTGTCACCTCAGCTCACTAGACAAGTAAGATCTCACAAGGATTTGCAAGGAATTAACTGAAAGATTTGCAAAGAATTGGATGCAGGGAATGCAGAACAAAAAGAAACAGAAAAGGAATCTAGATGAAGTTTTTTTGAAAGGGGAAAAAATATGCATGAGACAAATGCAAGAGCACAGAAAAGAACACAAGAGAACTTAATCTAGAATTGGTCGTCAACAATGTCACCTATGTTAGAGTATATGGACTTAGGAGTCAAGTGAGATCACTTGATCATAGGTCATACTCATCGTTTAAGCTCAAAATGGGGTTACCATTTTTCGTTTAAGCATTTTGATGTATTCACGTCTTGTTGAGTTTCTTTGACTCATGACTTGGAGTAAAGCTTCTCTAAGATGGAATAACATACCTTGGGTGGTGGTGTTGATCTTGATCATGTAGTTGAACTTGTGTGGGATGCTCAATGTTGATGTAGTTCATTTGGAGCATCACTTGGAATTGGAGTTCATCTACCTACATGGATTAGATTTGCAAGGAAAAGCACTTGTGTATCCAAAATGAAAATCATGAAACTCAATATAGAATTTGTCAAAGGATATGTTTGAAGGGTTTCATGCTTCCTTGTCTTCAACCACCATTGTGTAGAGACTTGGTGATGTAGAGATTGCTAAAGGTGTGAGTGGGTTGCAATCTCATAGATTTAGATTCATCCAAGTACCTACAAGGGTTAGATGACATGCAAGGGTGCAAATATATCCAAGACATATGAATAGCAACATGAAAGAAATATCAAGGATTAGTCAAAGGCTCATGCCTTGCATGTATCCAAAAGGAGTTCCTACTCCAAGTTTGAAGCATCAATGATGTTCAATTCACCTCTCAAACGGCAAAAGACTTTCTCATCAAGTGGTTTGGTGAATATATCTGCTAATTGCTTATCGGTGCGAACATGCTTAAGATTAATGTCCCCTTTGGCAACGTGATCTCGAATGAAATGATGACGAACTTCAATATGCTTAGTTCGAGAGTGTTGCACGGGATTGTGAGCAATCTTGATAGCACTTTCATTGTCACAAAGCAATGGAACATGTTTCACATATATCCCATAATCCTAAAGAGTTTGGGTCATCCAAAGTAATTGAGGACAACATGAACCAGCGGCAATGTATTCCGCTTCGGCGGTGGATAAGGATACCGAGTTTTGTTTCTTGGAGGACCAAGACACAAGAGATCAACCAAGAAATTGACAAGTACCCGAAGTGGACTTTCTATCAACCTTGTCTTCGGCATAGTTCGAATCAGAGTAACCAACAAGATCGAAAGAAGACCTCTTAGGATACCAAATGCCAAAATTTGGTGTGTGTATTAAGTATCTCACTATCCTTTTCACAGCCTTAAGATGACATTCTTTAGGGGACGCTTGATATCGTGCACACATGCACACACTTAGCATAATATCGGGACGAGAGGCACATAGATATAACAATGAACCAATCATGGAGCGGTAAACCTTTTGATCAACCGGTTCACCATCTTTGGTCAAATCAAGATGTCCACTAGTAGGCATGGGTGTACTCATACCTTTGCATTCTTGCATATTGAACTTCTTGAATAAGTCCTTGGTGTACTTTGTTTGAGAGACAAAGGTACCTTCCTTAGTTTGCTTGATTTGCAAACCGAGAAAGGATTTGAGTTCACTCATCATAGACATCTCAAACTTCTCCGACATTAGCTTTCCAAACTTCTCACTGAAGTGAGGGTTAGTCAAACCAAATATAATATCATCAAAATAGATTTGGCACACAAATAGTTCTCTATTAACCCTTTTAGTAAAAATAGTAGAATCAATTTTTCCAATTTCAAAGCCTTTTTCAATGAGGAACTTGGTCAAGCATTTATACCATGCTCTAGGAGCTTGTTTAAGACCATAAAGAGCTTTGTGAAGTTTGTAAACATGATTAGGTTTCTCAGGATTGACAAAGCTGGGAGGTTGCTTAACATAAACTTCCTCCTCTATTTCACCATTTAGAAAAGCACTTTTAATGTCCATTTGGTACAAGGTGGTATCATGGTGATTAGCATGGGCAAGTAAGATGCGAATGGACTCAAGTCTAGCAACGGGGGCATATGTCTCACCATAGTCCATACCTTCGACTTGAGTGTAGTCTTGGGAGACGAGACATGCTTTGTTGCAAACTACTTGTCCATCTTCATATTGCTTTTTGTGAAACACCCATTTGGTACCAATGATGTTGTGGTTGTTGTCGGGCTTCTCAACCAATGTCCAAACTTGATTTCTCTCAAAGTTGTGTAGGTCTTCATGCATGGCGTTTATCCAATCCGGATCTTCCAATGCTTCTTCAACCTTCATAGGTTCAATGCTAGAGATGAATGAATAATGTTCACAAAAGTTAGCCAAATGAGTTTTAGAGCGAGTGATTCTCCCGGTTTGGATATCATTGTAGATTTGCTCGACGGGATGGTCTTTGGCGACTCTTGCTCGAACTCGTGGAAGCTTTTGCTTGGATCTTGGTGGAACATCTTCTTAATCTTGTTCTTCTTCTTGGCCTGCTTCATTGTTGATGTTGTCGTTCTCTTGTTGTGGTGGAGAAGGAGGTTGTTGATGTTCATCTTGGTGTACTTCCTCGTTTTCTTCGTCTTGGTGTGTCCCACTTGTGGATGCTTCCATATCAACTCTTGGTTCACCTTGTCGTGAGGTGGAAGCTTCCACTTGGATGGATGAGGTACTCTCCTTCACCTCCGTTGGACGTATCTTGCCAATAGACAAGTCTTGGATTGCTTCCGAAGGGTCTTTGTCTCCTACATCAATTGGCAATTGATCTACTTATGAGCCGTTAGATTCATCAAACTTCACATCTACCGTCTCTTCAACCTTTTGGGTGAAATTATTGTAGACACGTAAGTGTGAGAGTTTGAGCCATAACCAAGTAGGAAACCTTCATGAGATTTAGGAGCAAATTTAGAACGGTGATGCCTATCAAGAATGTAGCACTTTGATCCGAATACTCGCAAGTATCCAACTTGGGGTTTGTTACCGATGAGGAGCTCGTATGCCGTCTTGCCGAGTAGCTTGTGAAGATACAAGCGATTTGTTGCATGACAAGGTGTCTCAACCGCTTCCGCCCAAAGGTGCTTCGGCGTCTTGTACTCATCAAGCATCATTCTTGCCATTTCGATGAGCATCCGGTTCTTCCTCTCAACAACTCCATTTTGTTGAGGTGTGTACGTAGCCGAGAACTCATGTGAAATCCCTTCTTCATCAAGAAAGGTGTCCACATTTGTGTTCTTGAACTCCGTTCTGTTGTCATTGCGAACCTTCTTGATCTTCACTTCCAATTGATTTTGGGCCTTCCTAGCGAAGTTTCTGAAGATCTTTTGGACCTGTGATTTATCATCGAGAAAGAACACCCACGTAAATATTGAAAAATCATCGACTATGACTAGACCAAAAGAATTTCCACCGAGACTTTTGTAAGCATTGGGACCGAAAAGATCCATGTGAAGTAGCTCGAGCGGCCTCCTTGTGGTCATGATGTTCTTCACGGGATGCCTTCCTCCAACCTATTTACCTGCTTGGCAAGCGCTACAAAGTCTATCCTTATCAAATATGACATCGTTAACGCCAAGGATATGATTACCTTTAATAAGATTGTCAAGGTTTCGCATGCCCACATGACCTAACCGTCTATGCCACAACCAGCCTTTAGAGGATTTAGCAATTAAGCAAGTTCTAGGTTGAGCCTTTTTAGTGAAATCAG
Organism: Triticum timopheevii; assembly: GCA_963921465.1. Classification (NCBI taxonomy): domain Eukaryota; kingdom Viridiplantae; phylum Streptophyta; class Magnoliopsida; order Poales; family Poaceae; genus Triticum; species Triticum timopheevii. The sequence continues at coordinate 558,130,972 of OY997264.1, read as the reverse complement.
CAATGTAAAGATCACCTCTACGTATACCGGTAAAGACCATTTTATGATTGTCTCTTCGAAACACTTGGCAATCTACTTCAGTAAATAGGACATTGAAACCGAAATCAGCAAGTCTAGATACTGAAAGTAAATTGTACCCAAGAGATTCAACGAGCATGACATTTTGTATGGAGCTATCATGTGATATGGCCACCTTACCGAGGCCAACCACCTTACCCTTTGAGTTGTTACCAAAAGTGACATACTTTCGAGGGGTGTCGTTTTTAGCAAGCTCACAAAACATATCTTTATCTCCGGTCATGTGATTGGTACATCCACTATCAAGAACCCATTCCTTTCCTCCTGCCATGTATCCCTGAAGATTTGCCATAAGACCAAAGTGTCTCATTGCATCATCAAGATCAAAGTCACTATCATCATCCTCATCATAGTATCCATGTTCAACATCGTCATGTGATGGATCAATTCCTAGAGAGGGTGATTCATTAGAATGAGTTTGACAATGATCTTCTTTATGAATTATAATAGCTTCGGAAATAATATTGCTAATAATTCCAACATCTCCTTTGGCACGCATAAGATTTGTAAGCTCAAATAGACAATCACCAAACTTAGGATCATTATAATTCATCTTACTCAAGGCAATAGACTTATGGAGAATTTCATCTAGATTTTGCAAGGAATAATTTGGAAAGCGTTCCTCGAGAAATTTCCATATGGTGTAGGCACACTTAAGAGTAGGCAAGCACCCTATCAAGTTTCTAGGCAAACCTCCAGTGATAAGATCAACAGTTCTAAGATTGCGAATCATGTCAATTGACTCATCAAGGGTAGGATGCATAGGATAAACATGAGGTGCACAAGGGCTAGTAATGTACTTGTTCAAATGATATTCATTGAAAATCACAAGCATCTCATTTTTCCACTCATGAAAATACTCTCCATCAAGTATAGACAATCTATGTCTAAGACTCCCCAAAGTAGACTCATCCATCTTCCTCCAATGGTGTTTAAACCAAAGCAATGGATACCAATGCTCTGATACCAATTTAAAGGATCGAGAAGAGGTGTCTAGAGGGGGGTGAATAGACTCTAAGTAAGAAAAGTTGCAGTTTTTAATTTCTTTAAGTTGAAGTGGAGTTTGGCACAAGTTTTAACATTCACAATACATATCAAGCAAGCATGACAAGAGTATATGGGCAGCGGAAAGTAAAGCATGCAAATTGCAAGAATATAAAGGGATGGGATTGGAGTGTACAAACGCAATTTGGAGACACGGAGATTTTTTATCCGTGGTTCCGATAGGTGGTGCTATCGTACATCCACGTTGATGGAGACTTCAACCCATGAAGGGTAATGATTGCGCGAGTCCACGGAGGGCTCCACCCATGAAGGGTCCACGAAGAAGCAACCTTGTCTACCCCACCATGGTCTTCGCCCACGAAGAACTTGCCTCACTAGGGTAGATCTTCACGAAGTAGGCGATCTCCTTGCCCTTACAAACTCCTTGGTTCAACTCCACAATCTTGACGGAGGCTCCCAAGTGACACCTAACCAATCTAGGAGACACCACTCTCCAAGAGGTAACAAATGGTGTGTTGATGATGAACTCCTTGCTATTGTGCTTCAAATGATAGTCTCCCCAACAGTCAATTCTCTCTCACAGGATTTGGATTTGGTGGAAAGAAGATTTGAGTGGAAAGCAATTTGGGGAAGGCTAGAGATCAAGATTTATGTGGTAGGAATGGAATATCTTGACCTCAACACAAGTGTAGGTGGTTCTCTATCATAAAATGTATGTTGGAAGTGTAGGCATGTTCTGATGGCTCTCTCTACGAATGAAGAGTGGGTGGAGGGGTATATATAGCCTCCACACAAAATCTAACGGTTACACACAATTTACCAAACTCGGTGGGACCGAATCGTGAAACTCGGTCACACCGATTTAGTTCATAATGTGACCGTTAGGCATTTCGGTGGGACCGACATGATCAACTCAGTAGGACTGATGTGCTAGGGTTAGGGTAAATCCTCAACTCGGTTTGACCGATTACACAAACTCAGTGGGACCAATTTGGGTAATAAGCAAAACAGAGAGTTGGCCAGGCAAACTCGGTGGGACCGATTGCATATCTCGGTGGGACCGAAATTATTGCAATAGGCAACAGAGAGTTTGCAAGCCCATCTCGGTGAGACCAAGATCCCGTCGGTGAGACCGACTTGATTAGGGTTTCTGGCAGTGGCTATGTCATCTGAACTCGGTGGCGCCGGATAGAAAGATTCGGTAGGGCCGAGTTTGACTTTTGGTTTGGGACATATGTGGATGTGAGAAAGTGGTTGAGGGCTTTGGAGCATATCAATAAGCACTTTGAGCAAGCAAGCCATTAAGCAACACCTCATCCCCTCTTAATAGTATTGGCTTTCCTATGGACTCAATGTGATCTTGGATCACTAAAAGTAAAATGTAGAGTCTTGTGCTTTGAGCTTGAGCCAATCCTTTGTCCTTAACATCTTGAAGGGGTTCCACATCCTCTTGTCCACGCCACTCCATTGTTGAACTTATCTGAAACATACTAGGTAAGAGTATTAGTCCAACAAGAGATATGTTGACATTAATTACCAAAATCACCCAGGGAGCACTTGTGCTTTCACCACTTCAGTTTCACGAATGGCTATATTTGGTTGTTTATAGTGAGTAGATGCCTTGTTTATCTGTGTTAGGTTGTTAGGTTGGTTGAAGTTAGCATTTTTCCAGTTATCAAGCCGATGCCTTGTTTATATGATTTTGTCTTAGTTTTGTTGAAGTGGGCATTTGTCCAGTTATCAAGCATATGCCTTGTTTATCTGTAGTTTGGTTGTTAGGTTGCTTTTTTTAGCATTTGTCCAGTTTTCAAGTAGATGCCTTGTTTATCTTTATTTGCTTGTTAGGTTGGTTGTAGTGAGCATTTGTCTAGTATTCAAGCATATGCCCTGTTTATCTATATTTGCTTGTTAGGTTGGTTCCAGTGGGACTCTGTCCAGTTTTCAATGGCTATATTTGGTTGTTATACTGATCATTTATCCCTTGTTTATTTCAGTCATTCACAATGTGTTATTCATTATGTGCAAGTCGGAACTGTGTCGCTCGACTGCATCAATACCAGTTTGAACAGAGATATTTGGTTCCAGTTATGTCTGGTGTAGTTAATAGTTAACACATGCCCTTTATTTCAGTTTTACATAGTTATCCAGTGATGTTTAAGCATTACCTACGTTCTATTCATTTTCAACAATACCAGTTTGAATTGCAATATTTGATGGCTGTTGAGCCTGCTGTTGGTAACATTGCCTTCCATTTTATATATGCTTTAACAGCATGCTGAAACCAACACATTCAAGCTATCATTTGGAGATGATATTGTTTACCTTTGCTATATTTGTTTGATGTTAAGGTTGCCGTACTTATCATGCCTTTCCACTACTTATGCAGGACAACAATGGGAGTGGCCACTATTTTCTGCTGAGGTTAGCTTTGTCCCTCGGCTTGTACTCCCCCGTTGTTCCATAATGTAGTGCATATAGATCCAGGCTTGGACACTTGTTAGCTTCTAATATTGACTTATTGCTTGTAGGTACATATGCCCTTGGCAAGGATCCACGCATCGACCCTTTTTGTGTATGGGACAATGAGATATTCATGAACAAGCATCAAGTGAGGAAACTGATAAGGATTATTAGCAAAAAGATACGAATGGTGGCAAGCAAATTATTTGTTTATGCTCTATCCAACACAACAGTGAGCTGTAGGATGGTAACTAGAAACTCTGCAGCCTTCTCTTTTTACTGCCCATAATGAGTCGTTAGACAACAATGTCTGAATCTTTTTCATTCGCAGTGGTTCCCGAAGCAGTTCACTCAAGATTACCTCGCAAAGTACATGATTGGTGGACACACAATGCAGGTTAGAGTATTTCATCCAGACTATAATGAGCATCGAGAAGTCGTAATGAAGACAGTGAAGGATGGACGGGCAGCCATCACAAGGGGTTGGCCTAGAGTCGTGTGTGCATTACGCATGGAGGAGGGCACAATATGGGCATTCCGCTTCAGCTTCTCCAGCAACCAGAATGTCTTTCGCCTCTCTCTTTACAGTCTTTAGTACAACTGTGGTCCATCATTCTTTACTTAGTGCTTCTGTAGTTCTTCACGATATGTACCTGTGTATCAAATTATGCATTCATGGTTGAACCTATATTTGTAATAAACCTGGTTGGATATGAAATAAGTGATTGCTTACTTCAAATTCAAGAAGGTGATTTTTCAATTAGGGATTACACTGCACACGCTTTGCAAAAGCAAAATGTCTGCGATAGACGTGGAGATCAGACACGTTTCTAGGATCCACTACGTGTGCGATCAATCTCCACCGCACACACGATCAGCCAGGAAAAAACGTGTGCGATCAATCTCTACTGCACACACGATCAGCCAAGAAAAAACGTGTGCGATTAACAACAACATCGCACACAGTTCTTTCTTATTAATGTTTGCGATAGTCACCTTACCACACACACTTCGAAATTATTGACTGTGTGGCTTGTACATACTAACAAACGTATTCCTTGGATGAACTATGTGGAATGTACATACAAACAGAAACGTTTAGCGGGGGCTGACTGTGTGGGATGTACTTACGACCGGAAATGATTTCGCCTGTATAATTGTTTTTTTAGCACTAATGTATGTATAACCGTATTCACTCGCTCGCTGGTTGCACACGACCTTATTTTGTAGAGCGTGTGTGCCAGGAGGGCATATCCCCGACGGTATCGGGGTCATGTGGGAAGGGGCCCCCTATCGCCCACACTCACTTGGCGACAGTTCCAAATGTCGTCGCGGAAAGGGGTTTAAAACCGTTTGTATAGCACCGACGCGTACCAGTGATAGACCAACTTAGGCCAAAAGCCTAAACTTGGGGGAGTACGTATTTCTCACCGACATTACATTCATGTTCACACACTCATTCCAATTGTCGATTCTCATACTTTTTCATTGTACTGTCCATGCTAGTTTATTTTCTTTTTCTTGCTTTCTTCTTGTGTGTTTGAAAAACCTTGAGAAAAAAATATTAGTTGTACCCTTTAGTTAGTTTACTTTCCATGCTTGTAGTGGTAGTAATACTAAAAGAAAATCCAAAAAGATCTCCCGTTCTTCTTTTGCTTGTTGGGAGCTTTCCCGTGTAAATAGTTTTATCTTTCTTTTGAATTTCTTTTCTTTTCTTTGGGGGTCGAGAGGAGAAGACCATGATGAAAATGTTGAGTGGCTCTCATATGCATTATTGTTGATCTAACCAAGAGCCCATATTACCTTGTCTTCTCCTTTGTATTAAATGCTTGCAGATTCCAGCTTAGTCCAATGCACGTGCACTATTATTATTATCCACACCGTTCGGTCGTGCAAGTGAAAGGCAATAATGACGATATATGATGAAATGATTGAGATGAGAGAAGCTGGTATGAACTCGACCTATCTTGTTTTTGTAAATATGATTAGTTCATCGTTCCTGATTCAGGCCATAATGAATGAAACATGTTTGCAATGACAATTAGAAATTATAGTTGCTCATGCCATGCTTAATTAGGTAGGAGTTTATATTGGTTTGTCTTGCGTGCCAACATGCTATTAAAATAGTTGTGATGTGGTATGATAGGGTGGTATCCTTCTCTGAATGATTCGAGTGGCTTGACTTGGCACATGTTCACGCATGTAGTTGAAACAAAATCAACATAGCCTCCACGATATTTATGTTCATGGTGATTTATATCCTACTCATGCTTGCACTCATTGTTAATTAATTTTAATGCATGCTTATGACTGTTGTCGCTCTCTAGTTGGTCGCTTCCCAGTCTCTTTCTAGCCTTCACTTGTACTAAGCGGGAATACTACTTGTGCATCCACTTCCATAAACCCCAAAGTTATTCCATATAAGTCCACCATACCTTCATATATGCGGTATTTACCTGCCGTTCCAAGTAAATTTGTATGTGCCAAACTCTAAACCTTCAAATGAGATTTTGTTTTGTATGCTCGAATAGCTCATGTATCAACTAGGGTTGTCTATATCTTCCATGCTAGGTGGGTTATTCTCACGATGAGTGGACTCCGCTCATCATTCACGAGAAAATGGCCGGTAACCGGGATGCCCAGTCCCATGCTCAACTCAAATCAAAATAAATGCAAACAAAACTCCCCCAGGATTGTTATTAGTTGGACGGCACCCGTTGTTTCGAGCCAGCCATGGATTGATGCTCGTTGATGGTGGGGGAGTATAAACTTTACCATTCTGTTTGGGAACTGTCTATAATGTATGTAGCATGGAATATATCGAGATCTCTTGGTTGTTATGTTGACAATGAAAGTATGCCGCTCAAAATATTATTTATCTCTATTTCAAAACTCGAGCTCTGGCACCTCTGCAAATCCCTGCTTCCCTTTGCGAAGGTCCTATCTATTTACTTTTAGGTTGAGTCATCATCCTCTTATCAAAAAGCACTAGTTTGGAGAGCACTGCTGTCATTTGTATGCATTGCTATTAATTTACATTGAGTATGACTGTGACTGGATCTCTTTTGCCATGAATTACAATGTCTAGTCAGTCCTTGATCTTCAGGGTGCTCTAAATTTATGTTTTGCAGTCTCAAAAAGAGCTAGCGAGATACCATCTTGTTATATCATATTATGATTATTTTGAGAAAGTGTTGTCATCCGAGATTTATTATTATTGCTCGCTAGTTGATTATGCCATTGATATGAGTAAACATGAGACCTAAATGTTACTGTGAATATGGTTAGTTCATAATCTTTCCTGAAAACTTGAATGATGGCTTTATATATTTGCAACAATAAGATCAAATAGAGTTTGTAAAAGTTTTTCTTTATCACTTTCAGTTTTTCAACTGAATTGCTTGAGGACAAGCAAAGGTTTAAGCTTGGGGAGTTGATGTGTCTCCAACGTATCTACTTTTCCAAACACTTTTGCCCTTGTTTTGGACTCTAACTTGCATGATTTGAATGGAACTAACCCGGACTGACGTTGTTTTCAGCAGAATTGCCATGGTGTTATTTTTGTGCAGAAATAAAAGTTCTCAGAATGACCAAAAAATCCACGGAGACACGTTTTGGAATTAATAAAAAATATTGGTGAAAGAATCAACGTCAGGGGGGCCACACCCTGTCCACGAGGGAGCAGGACGCGCCCCCTGCCTCGTGCCCCCCTGGAACTCCATTGACCTCAACCCCAACTCCATATATTCACTTTCAGGGAGAAAAAAAATCAGATAGAAGGATTCATCGCGTTTTACGATACGGAGCCGCCGCCAAGCCCCAATCTTCCTCGGGAGGGCTGATCTGGAATCCGTTTGGGGCTACTAAGAGGGGAATTTGTCACCATCATCATCATCAACCATCCTCCATTACCAATTTCATGATGATCACCGCCGTGCGTGAGTAATTCCATCATAGGCTTGCTGGACGGTGGTGGGCTGGATGAGATTTACCATGTAATCGAGTTAGTTCTATTAGGGTTTGATCCCGAGTATCCATTATCTTCTAAGATTGATGTTGCTATGACTTTGCCATGCTTAATGCTTGTCACTAGGGCCCGAGTGCCATGATTTCAGATCTGAACCTATTATGTTTTCATGAATATATGTAAGTTCTTGATCCTATTTTGCAAGTCAATAGTCACCTACTATGTGTTATGATCCGGCAACCCCGAAGTGACAATAATCGGGACCATTCCTGGTGATGACCGTAGTTTGAGGAGTTCATGTATTCACTAAGTGCTAATGCTTTGGTCCGGTACTCTATTAAAAGGAGGCCTTAATATCCCTTAGTTTCCAATAGGACCCCGCTGCCACGGGAGGGTGGGACAAAAGATGTCATGCAAGTTCTTTTCCATAAGCACGTATGATTATATTTGGAATACATGCCTACATTACATTGATGAACTGGAGCTAGTTCTGTGTCACCCTATGCTATAACTATTGCATGAGGAATTACATCCGACATAATTATCCATCATTGATCCATTGCCTATGAGCTTTTCACATATTGATCTTTGCTTAGTTACTTCTCCGTTGCCACTGTTATGATTGCTACAAAACCGCTACTGTTACTTTTACCACCGCCACCGTCACCTCCATACTACTTTGCTACTAAATACTTTGTTGCAAATACTAAGTATTTCAGGTGTGGTTGAATGGACAACTCAACTGCTAATACTTGAGAATATTATTTGGCTCTCCTTGTGTCGAATCAATAAATTTGGGTTGAATACTCTACCCTCGAAAACTGTTGCGATCCCCTATACTTGTGGGTTATCACTTCGCTCCTTCTCCTTCCCCTTTTCCTCGGCTTGGTGCTTCCTAGCTCCTGATCGGGCGTTGATCGGGGCAGGTCGATCGCTGGCAGCTTCGTCTGTAGCAGGGATCTCCTGGTAGGTGCAAAGCATGTCCCTTGGATGGTTACTAGGGTGTATGGATGTAGTGGGGTGGTCCCTGGGGGTTGGGAGTTGCGGTGCTTGTGGGCGGAGCTTGTGGCTCGGGTGCTGGCTAGCTACCATGGCCGTGCAGTCGGTGTGGTGGTTAGTGTTCGGTGTTCTAGGGTGGTGATGCGGCTGGTGTTCTTGTGACCCATCGTACCCTGGTTCGAAAACCTTGTCTTGATTTGGCCAGGCTAATGGGGCGGTGTCCATGGGCGTCATTTCCTTCTTCAACACCTTTGCGGTGGCCCTTTGTCCTTTTGATGCTTCGGGCGAAAACCTGGTCCTTTGGATCTGGCGATGGTGGTGCTTCGGTATCGTGTCCTTCCTGAAGGAGCCACCTTGGAGTCCATGGTCCATCGTTCTTTAGCTCCGTCTCTTCGGGGTTCGTCGTTCATGGTTGGGAGCTCCATTGACTCCAAGTGATGCTCAATTTATCCACTTGTCGTTTGCTTTGAGTTGTATGGGGTGGCGTTTTTGTTCTTCAGCTCATCTCTTGGCTTGGGTGTGTGTTGTGGTGATGTGTTATATGCGGGTGTTTGTATGATGGTCACTACTTTATATATAAAATGGGGCAAAGACCTTTTTTTGGTAATCTAGTACTATTGAACCTGGAATTGGTGCTTCCGTATCGTGTCCTTCCTGAAGGAGCCACCTTGGAGTCCATGGTCCATCGTTGTTTAGCTCCGTCTCTTCGGGGTTGGTCGTTCATGGTTGGGAGCTCCATTGACTCCAAGCGATGCTCAATTTGTCCACTTGTCGTTTGCTTTGAGTTGTATGGGGTGGCGTTGTTGTTCTTCAGCTCATCTCTTGGCTTGCGTGTGTGTTCTGGTGATGTGTTATATGCGGGTGTTTGTATGATGGTCACTACTTTATATATAAAATGGGGCAAAGACATTTTTTTGGTAATCTAGTACTACTGAACCTGGAATTTAGAAACATTATAACCCCGCACCTTTCCAGCCATCTAAGCCATTAGCACTTGCAACCATCGGATCTTCTCTTTGGAGCAATTTGGGTCATCCGATTTCCCTCAATCCCACGTTGGCTCTTCGTTCACTACCATCGAGGGCTACCTTGTTGGAAATATGCCCTAGAGGCAATAATAAAAGGATTATTATTACATTTCCTTGTTCATGATAATTGTCTTTATTCATGCTATAATTGTATTATCCGGAAATCATAATACACGTGTGAATACATAGACCATAATATGCCCCTAGTAAGCCTCTAGTTGACTAGCTCGTTGATCAACAGATAGTTATGGTTTCCTGACTATGGACATTAGATGTCGTTGATAACGGGATCGCATCATTAGGAGAATGATGTGATGGACAAGACCCAATCCTAAGCATAGCACAAGATCGTGTAGTTCGTTTTGCTAGAGCTTTTCAAATGTCAAGTATCTTTTCCTTAGACCATGAGATCGTGTAACTCCCGGATACCGTAGGAGTGCTTTGGGTGTACCAAATGTCACAACGTAACTGGGTGACTATAAAGGTGCATTACAGGTATCTCCGAAAGTGTCTGTTGGGTTGACACGGATCGAGACTGGGATTTGTCACTCCGTATTACGGAGAGGTATCACTGGGCCCACTCAGTAGTGCATCATCATAATGAGCTCAAAGTGACCAAGTATCTGGTCACGGGATCATGCATTACGGTAACAGTAAAGTCACTTGTCGGCAACAAAATTGAACGATGTATTGGGATACCGACGATCGAATCTCGGGCAAGTAACATACCGTCTGACAAAGGGAATTGTAGACGGGGTTGCTTGAATCCTCGACATCGTGGTTCATCCGATGAGATCATCGAGGAGTATGTGGGAGCCAACATGGGTATCCAGATCCCGCATTTGGTTATTGACCGGAGAGCCGTCTCGGTCATGTCTGCATGTCTCCCTAACCCGTAGGGTCTACACACTTAAGGTTCGGTGACGCTAGGGTTGTATGAATATGAGTATGCAGCAAACCGAATGTTGTTCGGAGTCCCGGATGAGATCCCGGACGTCACGAGGAGTTCCAGAATGGTCCGGAGGTAAAGAATTATATATAGGAAGTGCTGTTTCGGCCATCGGGAAAGTTTCGAGGTCACCTGGTATTGTACCGGGACCACCGGAAGGGTCCCGGGGGTCCACCGGGTGGGGCCACCTATCCCGGAGGGCCCCGTGGGCTGAAGTGGGAGGGGAACCAGCCCCTAATGGGCTGGTGCGCCCCCCTTGGCCCCCCCTGCGCCTAGGGTTGGAAACCCTAGGGTGGGGGGCGCACCACTTGCCTTGGGGGGCACTCCACCCCCCTGGCCGCCGCCCCCTTGGGAGATTCCCATCTCCACCCCTGGGGGACTATATAAAGGAGGGGGAGGGATGGCAGCCGCACCCTGAGTCTTGGCGCCTCCCTCCCCCTGCTACACCTCTTCCTCCTCCCGAAGTAGCTTGGCGAAGCCCTGCCGGAGTCCTGCTGCATCCACCACCACGCCGTCGTGCTGCTGGATCTTCATCAACCTCTCCTTTCCCCTTGCTGGATCAAGATGGAGGAGACGTCATGCTGACCATACGTGTGTTGAACGCGGAGGTGTCGTCCGTTCGGCGCTGGGATCTCCGGTGATAGGATCACGACGAGAACGACTACCTCAACCCCGTTCTCTTGAACGCTTCCGCTCGCGATCTACAAAGGTATGTAGATGCACTCCTATCACTCATTGCTTAGATGAACTCATAGATGGATCTTGGTGAAACCGTAGGAAAATTTTTATTTTCTGCAACGTTCCCCAACAGTGGCATCATGAGCTAGGTTTATGCGTAGTTCTCTATTGCACGAGTAGAACACAAAATTGTTGTGGGCGTAGATCTTGTCAACTTGCTTGCCGCTACTAGTCTTATTTTGCTTCAGCGGTATTGTGGGATGAAGCGGCCCGGACCGACCTTACACGTACGCTTACGTGAGACAGGTTCCACCGACTGACATGCACTAGTTGCATAAGGAGGCTAGCGGGTGTCTGTCTCTCCCACTTTAGTTGGAGCGGATTCGATGAAAAGGGTCCTTATGAAGGGTAAATAGAAGTTGACAAAATCACATTGTGGTTATTCGTAGGTAAGAAAACGTTCTTGCTAGAACCCAATTGCAGCCACGTAAAAGATGCAGCAACAATTAGAGGACGTCTAACTTGTTTTTGCAGCAATTGTCTTGTGATGTGATATGGCCAGAAGTTGTGATGAATGATGAATGATATATTGTGATGTATGAGATCATGTTCTTGTAATAGGAATCACGACTTGCATGTCGATGAGTATGACAACCGGCAGGAGCCATAGGAGTTGTCTTTATTTTTTGTATGACCTGTGTGTCATTGAAGAACGCCATGTAAATTACTTTACTTTATTGCTAAATGCGTTAGCCATAGAAGTAGAAGTAGTCGTTGGCGTGAAAACTTCATGAAGACACAATTATGGAGATCATGGTGTCATGCCGGTGACGAAGATGATCATGGAGCCCCGAAGATGGAGATCAAAGGAGCTATATGATATTGGCCATATCATGTCACTACTATATAATTGCATGTGATGTTTATTATGTTTATGCATCTTGTTTACTTAGAACGACGGTAGTAAATAAGATGATCCCTTATAATAATTTCAAGAAAGTGTTCCCCCTAACTGTGCACCGTTGCTAAAGTTCGTCGTTTCGAAGCACCACGTGATGATCGGGTGTGATAGATCCTTACGTTCACATACAACGGGTGTAAGACAGTTTTACACATGCAAAACACTTAGGGTCAACTTGACGAGCCTAGCATGTACAGACATGGCCTCGGAACACAAGAGACCGAAAGGTCAAACATGAGTCGTATGGAAGATACGATCAACATGGAGATGTTCACTGATGATGACTAGTCCGTCTCACGTGATGATCGGACACGGCCTAGTCGACTCGGATCGTGTAACACTTAGATGACTAGAGGGATGTCAAATCTGAGTGGGAGTTCATTAAATAATTTGATTAGATGAACTTAATTATCATGAACTTAGTCTAAAACCTTTGCAAATATGTCTTGTAGATCAAATGGCCAACGCTCATGTCAACATGAACTTCAACGCGTTCCTAGAGAAAACCAAGCTGAAAGACGATGGCAGCAACTATTCGGACTGGGTCCGGAACCTGAGGATCATCCTCATAGCAGCCAAGAAAGCATATGTCCTAGAAGGACCGCTAGGTGATGCACCCATCCCAGAGAACCAAGACGTTATGAACGCTTGGCAGTCACATGCTGATGATTACTCCCTCGTTCAGTGCGGCATGCTTTACATCTTAGAACCGGGGCTCCAAAAGCGTTTTGAGCAACACGGAGCATATGAGATGTTCGAGGAGCTGAAAATGGTTTTTCAAGCTCATGCCCGGGTCGAGAGATATGAAGTCTCCGACAAGTTCTATAGTTGTAAGATGGAGGAAAACAGTTCTGTCAGTGAGCACATACTCAAAATGTCTGGGTTGCACAACCGTCTGTCCCAGGTGGAGATTAACCTCCCAAACGAGGCGGTCATTGACAGAATCCTTCAGTCGCTCCCACCGAGCTACAAGAGCTTTGTGATGAACTACAATATGCAGGGGATGGTGAAAACTATTCCTGAAGTATTTTCAATGTTGAAGTCGGCAGAGGTAGAAATCAAGAAAGAACATCAAGTGTTGATGGTCAATAAAACCACTAAGTTCAAGAAGGGAAAGGGTAAGAAAAACTTCAAGAAGGACGGCAAAGATGTTGCCGCGCCCGGTAAGCCAGTTGCCGGGAAGAAGTCAAGGAATGGACCCAAGCCTGAGACTGAGTGCTTTTATTGTAAAGGGAAGGGTCACTGGAAGCGAAACTGCCCCAAATACTTAGCGGACAAGAAGGCCGGCAACACTAAAGGTATATGTGATATACATGTAATTGATGTGTACCTTACCAGTAATCGTAGTAACTCCTGGGTATTTGATACCGCTGCCGTTGCTCATATTTGTAACTCACAGCAGGAGTTGCGGAATAAGCGGAGACTGACGAAGGACGAGGTGACGATGTGCGTCGGGAATGGTTCCAAGGTCGATGTGATCACCGTCGGCACGCTACCTCTACATTTACCTACGGGATTAGTTTTAAACCTCAATAATTATTATTTAGTGCCAAGTTTGAGCATGAACATTGTATCTGGATCTCGTTTAATACGAGATGGCTACTCATTTAAATCCGAGAATAATGGTTGTTCTATTTATATGAGAGATATGTTTTATGGTCATGCCCCGATGGTCAATGGTTTATTCTTAATGAATCTCGAACGTAATGTTACACATATTCATAGTGTGAATACCAAAAGATGTAAAGTTGATAACGATAGTCCCACATACTTGTGGCACTGCCGCCTTGGTCACATTGGTGTCAAGCGCATGAAGAAGCTCCATGCTGATGGACTTTTAGAGTCTCTCGATTATGAATCATTTGACACATGCGAACCATGCCTCATGGGCAAAATGACCAAGACTCCGTTCTCCGGAACAATGGAGCGAGCAACCAACTTATTGGAAATCATACATACTGATGTGTGTGGTCCAATGAGCGTTGAGGCTCGTGGAGGATATCGTTATGTTCTCACTCTCACTGATGACATGAGTAGATATGGGTATGTCTACTTGATGAAACACAAGTCTGAGACCTTTGAAAAGTTCAAGGAATTTTAGAATGAGGTAGAGAATCAACATGACTGAAAGATAAAGTTCCTACGATCAGATCATGGAGGAGAATACTTAAGTCACGAATTTGGTACACACTTAAGGAAATGTGGAATCATTTCACAACTCACGCCGCCTGGAACACCTCAGCGTAATGGTGTGTCCGAACGTCGTAATCGCACTCTATTGGATATGGTGCGGTCTATGATGTCTCTTACCGATTTACCGCTATCATTTTGGGGATACGCTCTAGAGACAGCTACATTCACTTTAAATAGGGCTCCGTCTAAATCCGTTGAGACGACACCGTATGAATTATGGTTTGGGAAGAAACCTAAGCTATCGTTTCTAAAAGTTTGGGGATGCGATGCTTATGTCAAGAAACTTCAACCTGAAAAGCTCGAACCCAAGTCGGAAAAATGCGTCTTCATAGGATACCCTAAGGAAACCATTGGGTATACCTTCTACTTAAGATCCGAGGGCAAGATCTTTGTTGCCAAGAACGGATCCTTTCTAGAAAAAGAGTTTCTCTCGAAAGAAGTAATTGGGAGGAAAGTAGAACTCGATGAAGTACTACCTCTTGAACCGGAAAGTAGTGCAGCTCAGGAAAATGTTCCTGTGGAGCCTACACCAACTGGAGAGGAAATTAATGATGATGATCAAGGTACTTCGGATCAAGTTGCTACTGAACTTCATAGGTCCACAAGGACACGTTCCACACCAGAGTGGTATGGCAACCCTGTCCTGGAAATCATGTTGTTAGACAACGGTGAACCTTCGAAATATGAAGAAGCGATGGCGGGCCCAGATTCCAACAAATGGCTTGAAGCCATGCAATCCGAGATAGAATCCATGTATGAGAACAAAGTATGGACTTTGACAGACTTGCCCGATGATCGGCAGCGATAGAAAACAAATGGATCTTTAAGAAGAAGACGGACGCGGATGGTAATATTACCATCTATAAAGCTCGATTGGTCGCTAAGGGTTATCGGCAAGTTCAAGGGGTTGACTACAATGAGAATTTCTCTCCCGTAGCAAAGCTGAAGTCCGTCCGAATCATGTTAGCAATTGCCGCATACTATGATTATGAGATATGGCAGATGGACGTCAAAACGGCATTCCTTAACGGACATCTTAAGGAAGAACTGTATATGATGCAGCCGGAGGGTTTTCTCGATCCTAAGAATGCTAACAAGGTATGCAAGCTCCAGCGATCCATTTATGGGCTGGTGCAAGTATCTCGGAGTTGGAACATTCGCTTTGATGAGATGATCAAAGCGTTTGGGTTTATGCAGACTTATGGAGAAGCCTGCGTTTACAAGAAAGTGAGTGGGAGCTCTGTAGCGTTTCTCATATTATATGTAGATGACATACTTTTGATGGGAAATGATATAGAACTTTTGGACAGCATTAAGGCCTACTTGAATAAGTGTTTTTCAATGAAGGACCTTGGAGACGCTGCTTACATATTAGGCATCAAGATCTATAGGGATAGATCAAGACGCCTCATAGGTCTTTCACAAAGCACATACCTTGATAAGATTTTGAAGAAGTTCAAAATGGATCAGTCCAAGAAAGGGTTCTTGCCTATACTGCAAGGTGTGAACTTGAGCTCGGCTCAATGCCCAACCACGGCAAAAGATAAAGAAGATATGAGTGTCATCCCCTATGCCTCAGCCATAGGATCAATTATGTATGCCATGCTGTGTACCAGACCTGATGTAAACCTTGCCGTAAGTTTGGTAGGAAGGTACCAAAGTAATCCCGGCAAGGAACACTGGACAGCGGTCAAGAATATCCTGAAGTACCTGAAAAGGACAAAGGACATGTTTCTCGTTTATGGAGGTGACGAAGAGCTCGTCGTAAAGGGTTACGTCGACGCTAGCTTCGACACGGATCTGGATGACTCTAAGTCACAAACCGGATACGTGTATATGTTGAATGGTGGAGCAGTAAGCTGGTGCAGCTGCAAGCAGAGCGTCGTGGCGGGATCTACATGTGAAGCGGAGTACATGGCAGCCTCGGAGGCAGCGCATGAAGCAATTTGGGTGAAGGAGTTCATCACCGACCTAGGAGTCATACCCAATGCGTCGGGGTCGATCAAACTCTTCTGTGATAACACTGGAGCTATTGCCCTTACCAAGGAGCCCAGGTTTCACAAGAAGACCAGGCACATCAAGTGTCGTTTCAACTCCATCCGTGAAAATGTTCAAAATGGAGACATAGATATTTGCAAAGTACATACGGATCTGAATGTCACAGATCCGTTGACTAAACCTCTTTCGCGAGCAAAACATGATCAACACCAGAACTCTATGGGTGTTCGATTCATCACAATGTAACTAGATTATTGACTCTAGTGCAAGTGGGAGACTGTTGGAAATATGCCCTAGAGGCAATAATAAAAGGATTATTATTATATTTCCTTGTTCATGATAATTGTCTTTATTCATGCTATAATTGTATTATCCGGAAATCGTAATACACGTGTGAATACATAGACCATAATATGTAACTAGTAAGCCTCTAGTTGACTAGCTCATTGATCAACAGATAGTTATGGTTTCCTGACTATGGACATTAGATGTCGTTGATAACGGGATCACATCATTAGGAGAATGATGTGATGGACAAGACCCAATCCTAAGCATAGCACAAGATCGTGTAGTTCGTTTTGCTAGAGCTTTTCAAATGTCAAGTATCTTTTCCTTAGACCATGAGATCGTGTAACTCCCGGATACCGGAGGAGTGCTTTGGGTGTACCAAATGTCACAACGTAACTGGGTGACTATAAAGGTGCACTACTGGTATCTCCGAAAGTGTCTGTTGGGTTGACACGGATCGAGACTGGGATTTGTCACTCCGTATTACGGAGAGGTATCACTGGGCCCACTCGGTAGTGCATCATCATAATGAGCTCAAAGTGACCAAGTGTCTGGTCACGGGATCATGCATTACGGTACGAGTAAAGTGACTTGCCGGCAACGAGATTGAACGAGGTATTGGGATACCGACGATCGAATCTCGGGCAAGTAACATACCGTCTGACAAAGGTAATTGTATACGGGGTTGCTTGAATCCTCGACGTCGTGGTTTATCCGATGAGATCATCGAGGAGTATGTGGGAGCCAACATGGGTATCCAGATCCCGCTGTTGGTTATTGACCGGAGAGCCGTCTCGGTCATGTCTGCATGTCTCCCGAACCCGTAGGGTCTACACACTTAAGGTTCAGTGACGCTAGGGTTGTATGAATATGAGTATGCAGCAAACCGAATGTTGTTCGGAGTCCCTGATGAGATCCCGGACGTCACGAGGAGTTCCGGAATGGTCCGGAGGTAAAGAATTATATATAGGAAGTGTTGTTTCGGCCATCGGGAAAGTTTCGGGGTCACCCGGTATTGTACCGGGACCACCGGAAGGATCCCGGGGGTCCACCGGGTGGGGCCACCTATCCCGGAGGGCCCCGTGGGCTGAAGTGGGAGGGGAACCAGCCCCTAGTGGGCTGGTGCGCCCCCCTTGGGCCCCCCCTGCGCCTAGGGTTGGAAACCCTAGGGTGGGGGGGCGCACCACTTGCCTTCGGGGGCACTCCACCCCCCCTGGCCGCCGCCCCCTTGGGAGATTCCCATCTCCAGGGTCGGCGCCCCCCCCCCCCTGGGGGCCTATATAAAGGAGGGGGGAGGGAGGGCAGCCGCACCCTGAGTCTTGGCGCCTCCCTCCCCCTGCTACACCTCTTCCTCCTCCCGCAGTAGCTTGGCAAAGCCCTGCCGGAGTCCTGCTGCATCCACCACCACGCCGTCGTGCTGCTGGATCTTCATCAACCTCTCCTTTCCCCTTGCTGGATCAAGACGGAGGAGACGTCACGCTGACCGTACATGTGTTAAACGCGGAGGTGCCGTCCGTTCGGCGCTGGGATCTCCGGTGATAGGATCACGACGAGAACGACTACCTCAACTCCGTTCTTTTGAACGCTTCCGCTCGCGATCTACAAAGGTATGTAGATGCACTCCTATCACTCGTTGCTTAGATGAACTCATAGATGGATCTTGGTGAAACCGTAGGAAAAAATTTATTTTCTGCAACGTTCCCCAACATACCTGTGCTGGGCCGCTGCTCCGGTAGCAATTTTGGACCCCTTGTGTTAAATTGGGCCGATGGGCTTATAAAACTCCGTCCATGTGCAAAGAAGTCGTGACTCGCGCGGCGCTCCTTTTAATTACTCAAAAAAAACGCGGCCCTCCTTTGGCCCGCACGAACGCAGCCCTCCCGTGGCGGCCGCCGCCGCTCCTGCTCAGGAGTGACTTCCATGGCGACTACGCTGGGGTCCGACCGAGACGGTGCGCCTCGCCTGGCGACGGTATGAGCAGTAACGCATGCATCCGGGTGCGGGTTGAAGATCGGTCTTCTTGGTTGGCATATCCAGCGAGAGGATGACCGGGTCCATACGGAGGTGAGGCAACACAAGCAAGCCGTCGCGGGCCATGCGGTCACAGCTCACACGGCCTTCCCCATCGCGAGCGAGACCATACGGTCCCCTTGTTCGAGCCATCCGGACCGGACGCTGATGCATGTAGAGGCGAAAAGACAGAGGACTGTTCGGTGAAGCAGAGGAGAAAAACTGATTCGTTGGAGTCGAAGTAGTCAAGTAGGCAATGAATTGTCAGTTTCAAAGAGCATTCATCGTGGCTAAGGTGCGCACTCGCCGGTGAAAATTAAACAGAGGTCTGCGTTTACTTTTCCCGACCGCATCTGCTTCAGTATATCCGCCACTTCGTCTCCTGTGCCTCTCCCTGATGATCCTTGTCAAAGTTGCCCTCTAACTGCATTTTTCTCCTTCCCTGTTACGATCCTTCTTTCACCCAACCATTACATTTTGTTAATATCTTCTCAATCCCAATTTTGTACAGGCGGTTCTCATCCCAGTTATGGTCAACTTGGGGCAAAACTTGGAGACTCATTCTGAAATTTAGATTGGATAATTCCTTCACTCAATCTTCAATGTGTGATGGCCAGGTAAGTACTTCACGTGGACAGCCATACCTCATCTTTTCATGATTTTTACCATTCCTGTAGACGTATGATTGCTTAGATTACGTTTATGTATCATTCATGGCTGAATGCCATGGTAATGTTTGTTGATACATGCGACAGGTTACATCCGTAGCGGAATACCCGTTGAAGGCGGGGCTCTTTTGAGATGTGTCAGGGGCGACGGTGATGGGCTGTCAAAAAGGTAGAGGAGGTAGGATGGGCCGATGGGCAGTGTAAGGACTAGAGGCAATTAAGTCCCTCTGCATTCTCTTGGCGTGCGTGGGGATATATGGGAAGGAAGTGCCTCTTCTCTGCTATGTTCAAATCACAGTGCAGGCGCCGATTAGGTAATGGAGTAAGCTAATTTTTTCTACTGAATCAAGGACTAACTAAATTAGATTGGACCCGTGGTTTGTTAGTTACTTGTATGAGCTGGTCCATTACAGGCGTAATCAATATAATTTTTTAACTGTCAAGAGATTTGATGGAATCTGATAAGCTTTTATAATGATGAATTATGCGATGCCTGTGATCATACAGTCACTTGACTGAAGAATATAATCATTTGTTGTTGCTTAATGCATAGAAGTGGTCCTGCTAAATCAAAAGGTACAAATTTTCTTTTATCGTCTATGGGTTCTCAGCTGCCAATATTTTGTTCCTTGTCTTCCTCTTTTTTATGCAAATAGTGTTGTAGATCAGCTATTTATGCGACTCTCAATCCTGTTCATTCCAACTGCTAGCTTGAACGGTATTTGAACTTAGGATCCTTAAAAAGGTAACATCTGAACCTCTTCTCAATTAAACCATGCCCTTCTCATATTTAAAAACTTCTAATTATGGTTACAGAAATTCAGCCAAGTGAATATGTTTATATGGTATTGTCACAAAAAGATGAAAATGAAGCCTTTGAGTAGCAAGACATATTGCAAGCAGAACACGGGATTGGTGATTCTCACTTGACGCGGATTATAAACCTCTATTCTACCTTGGTGTGAAAAAATCTAGGGGTAGTAAAGAGTTTTTGGTGACCCCTGGATGGGAGATGAGGTTCAATATAATTTTAGGTAAAAATGTTACCGTGCATGGTACTGTTGAAGCAGGTTTCTTCAACTTCAACTTTAGTACATAATCAGAATTGAAGTCTTGGATAGAGTCATAGTTAAACTTTGTTTTGTTCAACTTGAATGAGCCTTCATGTCTATCATCGTTCAATATAATTTTCAGTAAAATGTGCAGGTTCCTTGAACTTCTACCTTAGAAGTATATTTATAATTGAAGTCTTGGATTCAGTCATAGCTAAGTGTGTTTTCGTCAACTCGAATCATTCTCGTTTTAGCATGCTTAGATATTAGTACAAGCTTAATGGGTGCTTACTGTTTGCATTATGCATTTAGTTTTACAGTTATCTAAATGGCCACATGAAGTCCCCCCACAAATTCCTATGATGTGTAGTTATGTGTGGTATTTCAATAAACAAGTGGTGTGTACTAAAGATTATTGTTACTGCAAAGGAGAAAGTTGATCACCTCTTTTGTTGGAAAGGTCAGTAATATTTGTTTGTTTTGTGTTTGGTTGTATGGTTTCGATAAGATCTTTGTTGTTGGAAAGGTCAGTAATATTTGTTTGTTTCGTGTTTGGTTGTATGGTTTCGATAAGATCTTTGTTGTGTGATTATCAGTAACCTTACATGTTTATCAATTTTGAAAAATAAGAAGCGTTGCATGTTTTGAGAAGGAATCTTTTATCTTCCTAATCTATTTTTATTATTAATCATTATATGGATAAGTTATCCAGAATTAATTCCATTTTCTTGCATATGTATATTTACAAAACATTCTATTATTCCATCAAATAAATGGACGGGCGTAACAGTGCGCTCCTCATAGAAATCTTGGACAAATAATCCATGCTAAGAAACTATGAAAAACATTATATATGACCTTAGTTTTCAGTTCTCATTCTATTTGGTGTATCTTTGTTTTACAAACCAATACCACATCAATAGAGATGGAAGCATATCACTTAAATTGCAAAATGATGTGAGAAAATGCATTATACTAAATAAATGGATACATATTTCTTTCTATCCTTAACTACTAAACTATTGAGACAAAATGGGCGCAGCAACGCGCGCCAACAATGCTCTAGTGTATCTCATAGTTGTACGAGGATCAGAGCATCTCCAATAGACTCCTTAAAAATCCATTGTTTATAATGATTACAAGATCATCGAAGCCACGCTTTGCCGCGTTGGTCCATTTTTGCAATAGAATGATAGGAATTGCAACAAGTATAAATGCACTAAACACGAGAGTTAAATTTGCATAAATTTACACATATTTGTGGTTACAAAAGAGCGGGGTTTAATGAATTTGTAGCGAAATAATGTGGTGTTAGGAGGCCATAAACCTTAGGAGCTGATGTAGACAGGAAGAGGGGCATAAACATTACTTGGAATAATTCCATAAAATAATCCTACAAAACATTTCATTACTGTAAATTACAAACTTCATACATTTAAAAATCGACACCTACCTACATCCGAAGCCAATCTCTATGGATAGAAATGGAATAGGATAAAACGATATTGAGTTGACTCTTCCATCAAGGAAGTTAGTTGAGGCAATAGAATTACTCAATAAGTTACTCCCTGTGTAATTTAGACGTTTCACTGGTTTGTTTACTCTTTAGACCTTGACATATGAACAACAAACATTGTCTTTAA
Source organism: Triticum timopheevii (assembly GCA_963921465.1). Lineage (NCBI taxonomy): Eukaryota > Viridiplantae > Streptophyta > Magnoliopsida > Poales > Poaceae > Triticum > Triticum timopheevii. The sequence continues at coordinate 558,108,995 of OY997264.1, read as the reverse complement.
CTGGACTGGTTCCAATGCTAGCATCTTGGTGAAACCGAAATTTCCTAATCAATCAAATCCGCTTGCAAATAAGCACATGGAACAAGGTTTAGGAAAGACAAACCAAGGGTGGTTAGAGTTAGTGGTCTTAACAAAAATACAGATACTGGATAGGGTTTCCAATTTTGCCCCCAATGTATTCATAAATGAGTCTAACGTTTGATCTTCCGATCTCTCCCCAAGTTAGGTTAATGGTATAGTTCCAAGGAAACAAGTTTCTTGAGGGAGGTCTCTATCCCCCCCATGTCCTAGTGAGGAGGATAAATCAATTGGTTTGAATCCCAGTCCCATCCCCGCTGCACCATGACCACAACCCAAATAGTGTTGTTGGAGGGAGAAGCTGGTTACAGACACATGCTTGGGTTGATCCAAGTGTGAACGCTACGTATGAATATGATATGCCCAGAGGTGGAGATGACGATTTGGAAAGAAATACTCAAAGAGAGCAATGCAAGCAAAACATTAACAAAGTGTTACCACTAGGTCTCGTGAGTGAAAGAAAAAATATGTTGAAATTTGTGTAGCCTCGTTCCATTGATCCAATGTGTTGCATTGATTCCCGCAAAATAAAAGTGTTCCATTGAAAAATAAATTCAATTTAAAGTTAAGATCCTTTAAAAGTTCCAAAAAATGAGACCAACCCAAGGGCTAACCCTCGTTGACATTTTTTTATAAGAGAAACTCCGCGAGCACCACACGTCCAAGCCGAGACTTGAACTCCAATGGGCTGGCAGCAACCTCAGCTGCCCAGCCAACGGGTCGACGCCCCGTCCTCATCCTTTAAAACTTTCAAAAAGAAAACCCAAATGATAAGCCATACGTGGCACGAGACACTTCGGCCCTGCCATTTTTTACAATTAATTAAAATTGCCATAAAAAAAGAAAAAACTGAAACTTGCTATTCTAAACAAAGTTGCCATGATCGAGAACTAGAGTTATCGTCCAAGAGTCATTAAACTTGCCATAAAATACTTCAATCCAGTCATTGCCATACAGGGCAATATCAACATGGGATCCGTGGACAGATGGTTCGAGAAGCACCAGTCCATTCCTAGCAATTCCTATTGCACGATCCTCAAAAAAATAAAAATAAATCCTATTGCACGGGCGCGACCGCGACCGCGACCGCTAACACAACCACCCACGCACACAATCCAAGACTGCCCCTGCCCCGGCCGCAGCGAAACTGAAAGAAAAAGAAAGACCACCCCGGCCGCCACCCGCAGCCCGCTGATGGAGAGCCCCCGCGACGCCCACCTCTCGCCGTCGCCGGAGGCCGCGCGGATGCTGCACGAGATGCTGCTCCGGGACCTCCGGGAGGCAGATGGGCCCGATCTGCCGGAGGAGCAGCTGCTCTCCAACGACCAGCTGCAGCAAGACGAGGTACCGCTACCACCTCCTCGAATCGGTTGATTGCTTCGTCGCCCTACGCCTCGTCCCCTGTGCCAGTTTTGGGGACTGCATCGCTAACCCCTCTCGTGGATTGCGGTAGTTCCAGTAGGGTGTAGCAGAGGCCCAGGCTAGCGAAGCGGAGCGGATGAAAATCCGGATTTTCCTTCAATCTAGGGATCAACGGTTCGGTTAATAGCTAGCAGTCATGGTCCTTGCTTAGTCTTAGGGCGCGAACTTTCGATTGTCGTCTGATGCTCGTGCGGAGGAGGAAGAAGGGAAGAGGGGGGGCTAACCGGCGCCCAGATGGGTGGTGGGCAGGAGGGGGTAGAACCGTAGAAGGGACGGGGGAGTCTGGATGCGAGCTGAAAGGGGGGCATTGCGAGGAAGAAGATGGTGGGCTGGTGCAGGGGAGGGGAGAGGGATCATTGACCATGTTTTTTCATCATTGACCAGATACTGGCACTTGAGGCAATTTATGGGGACAACTCAGTAAATTTACAGACTTTCTTCTGATGTACTGTACAGTCCTAGGAGTACTTTTTTCTCTGATATATGATTGCACATATACTGGCACTTGAGGCAGTTTATGGAGACAACTCAGTAAATTTCCAGACTTTCTTCTGATGTGCCTTTTCTCTGATATATGATTGCACAGATACTGGCACTTGAGGCAATTTATGGAGACAATTTGGATATTTTTGGTGAAAAGTCTGTACTACGCTCCTTCCAGGTATATCTGTTTTCCTATATTTATTTTCTTGAGGAATTTATTGTTGCTTTAATTGGTTCCAGACTTCCAGTTCCAGTACTCACCAGTTACCAAAATAGTAATACCAACAAAATCTGCGGTACTCTTTCCTTATTCGTTTTCAACTCTTTGCAGATCCACGTGCACTGTGAAATTCCAGATGGTATCAGTGTGTCCACAGAACTCCAGAGTGTTGATGATTACCCAGACAACCAGTTCACATTCAGTGTCAAGCACTTGGCTCCAATATCACTGACATGCCTTATGCCTCCATCGTACCCGAGCCATCATCCTCCATACTTCTCCCTCGGTGTCCAGTGGTTGGATAGTGTGAAGGTCTCGACCCTTTGTCACATGCTTGACTCGATTTGGGCACAACAGTCTGGACAGGAAGTTATTTTTGAGTGGGTGCAGTGGCTGCAGAGTTCTACGCTCTCTCATCTTGGTTTTGATGGCGGGATAATCATACGCAAGTCTGATAGTACGATGGCTCCTGTGGATGCTCGTGTTATTGGAGAGATTCTGTCTGTAGAGGATGTTGTTCAACAGTTGATCAGCTACGATGAAGAGCAATGCCTTGAAACATTTCGTCGTGGCCTCCATGTCTGCACAATTTGTTTCAGTGAGCACCCAGGTAATTCAGATGCTCCATTTGATGCTTGGATACTCTCCCTGCTGCTCATTTCACAACTACATCTCCATCATAACTTAAATCTGTTGTTTTGAAACAGTAAGGGAGAACACTACTGATACAGTATATATTGGACACTGAATTGGTGCTCCATGGAGCCAGGGCACCATGATTTATGCACAAATCCAAACCAAATTTTGGTATAGTTTTTGGAAATTTTAGTTCTGGTGTATAATGCCTGATTATTAGAATTCAAATACTCTACATTCTGGGATATTGCTGGGTATATCTATTTTTTGCATACCATACTGCTTTTATATAAAACCAACGTATATCTGCAGTCAAACAATCATTAGAAAAAGTAACTACGTTTTGGCTTTAGTTCAAACTTCTTTCAACTAGTTAGTAGACAAGTTAAACCTGATAAGAAATGTAAAACTATTTTGCACCCCATACCTAGGCGAAACTAACTATACGTGCCATGGCCCCTTTACTACATATATCGTGAGGAAATACAAGTTAAAGGTTCTGCAGGAACCCAGATACAGCCCAAATGCCTATGAAGCTAATCCCTTATTCAATGATAAGCTTACTTTCCCTGTAAAAAATTAATATTTATAAGCTTCTTTACACAGTTTCTATAATTGCAACATTAGCACAATTAATCATGTTCATGTGTCATGCTGCTGAGGTACATCCTCATGAACAATCCAAGTTCCATCATGCTTAGAGTCTGGAATATTTAAAAGTTTAATCTGTATCTTAATTCTTTTGATTCCCCTCAGGCATCGATTTCGTAGAACTTCCATGCCGTCATTACTATTGCTGGAGGTGCATGGAGACATACTCAAAGTTGCATGTCAAGGAAGGATCAGTCCTGAAATTGGTGTGCCCTGATGACAAATGTGGATGTTCTATTCCTCCTGAACTATTGAAGAAGTTGCTTGGAGATGCAGGTTTTGAACGGTGGGAAAGATTGGTATTTCAGAAGACTCTAGACTCAAGGGCTGATGTAGCTTACTGTCCAAGATGTGAAACAGCTTGCCTGGCAGATGAGGACAGCGCCCAGTGCTCCAATTGCCTCTTCACCTTCTGCGTCCGCTGCAGAAATCGTCGCCATGTAGGGGAGAGATGCATGACTCCAGAAGAAAAACTTATTTCTGTACAGGTTCAAAATCCATATAAACACTACATATTCTTTCTTTTTTTGAAATAAGTGTTACCTAACTGTCCATGTTCTGATTAAAATCCATCTAACGGTGCATATTCTGTTGTAAGTTTTAGCTGTTATGTTTAATACGAGAGCTAACTTCCAACATATAAGAACACGAGTATTGGGAATGCTAAAATTGTTATTGGATATTTTATAGAATAGATAACTTATTCATTTCTTCAGAACTGTAAACATAGTTTTCTTTAACTCTTCACTGTTGAATGTGAATCATGGAATCTAGTGAAGTTTCAGACATGGGAATGTCTGTGCAGTGTTTAGTCATATTTTCCACCGAATTATCATTAGAGAACTTAACATGGCACTTTGAATGTCACATGGTACCTGATCTGATGCCACTGTGGAATCTGACAGGTGGGACTGAGCTGGTAAAGCGTTGGGTTTTTGCTAAACCGACCAGACCTGGTGTTATGTATACAACATTTAAAACTACCTGGTCCAAAATGCAACTACCAACGCCTGGTCTAAGTGGAAATTACTCAAGGAAAATCCATTACAAGATAATGTACTAGCCACACATCATGGCGCTCTTCTTAATAGAAAGATGCACAGTCCATTCTGTATATTCTAGAAAAAGCTATAGCTCTACTTGCATATAATATATCTGTATTCTAGATAAAGTAACTATTCATAAATTAATTCTGTTTTCAGAAGAGCACATCATTTTACTTTAAGGTTATTGCAAAACATGGTGCCATTTCCAGCAAGATGGGCATTCCAAGTTCCACCATTTGTTTTATGGCCATACATCATTTGTGTTAGACCCTTTCAATGCAATGAGAACAGTATTGAGATCATATTGTTTATTGCGCTATTTGCTTTTATACAGGAGCGTGAGAAGGCACGCAAGTTGAGCAAAGGCAATGCTGGACGTAAAGTCTCTGCGAGTGATATATTTAGCATCAAGGAAATACTCCGTTCTTCTGTTATGTGTCCGCATTGTGGCTTTGCCATCTCACGCGTGTCAGGCTGCGACCAGATGCTTTGCAGAAACTGTGAGAAGTCGTTCTGTTATGCCTGTGGCAAGCCATCAAGCCAAGGTCATACAAGGTACATATTGTCTTGTGATGACCCCTTGTTAAGTGTGATCTGTCAAGCATTATGTAGCATATCTATTCTCTGGATAACTAATTCAGAAACCAATGCTCCTTTTTGACAGTGAACAATGCAAAATCGATAGGGAGAAGCTGAGAGTGAAGGTGGAAATGAATGATGTCGTCAGAAACATGCAGAAAGAGCTGAAACTGGCATTGTCCAGAGCGCATCCGTGCCCGGGTTGCCGCCAGCCGAATTTCAAGGTAAAGGTTTGGTGGCTTCCATATACTGTATCATGTATGGAATAGTGATATTTTCAGTAGTGTGTTCTGAAGATAGCTCTAGTGCTTTCCACTCTTTTTTTTTTCTTGATGATTCTGGTGGATGAAGACAGTCTCTGATCTAAGCAGGTTGGGAACAACAACCACATCTTCTGCGAGACATGCCGGGTTCATTACTGCGCTCTGTGCCACACGGTGGTGCGAAAGAGCAAGGAGCACTATGGCCCCCGAGGGTGCAAGCAGCACACTGTCGACCCCGACTTCGTCTAGAGAGGCTGGACCAAAGAAGAGCGACGAATTTTTCGTGAGATGATCCCAGGGCGAGCACTGGTTTTGGCTCTGTCGAACAGGTTTTTGTCCTCTGCCGTTTAACAGTTCCAGATAGTATTGACAGTCACACTTACAACTCTCTTTTTGAAACCGAACATATTTTTTGCGGGGTTGAAACCGAACATGTTACGTACTGGGGTATTGATGAACCCCGGAGATCATCTTGTTTTTTACATCGAGGATCGTCAGTTTTGTGCGAGAGGTTTATAACAGCAAAGCTTGCTGGATTTCAGTATAACACAAATATTAAGGCCGCGGCACTTTTTTTATTGTCAAAGAGTAAAAGGAAAGCTAATGTGTTGCTTCCTTCCTTTGATGCTGCTCACGTCTCTGTTGATCACTTGCGGTGTCAGTGCCCGTCGTCGTCCGTGGGCACAGGGTCGTCCCTCTGACGAACTCCCAGCACCCCCGTGACTCCTGCTCAACCAGAACGTATGTAACTTACACATCAAATATCTATGTATGCCTAGCTAGGATCGATGAAGTAAGCCAGGAATGTTCACTCACTTGATAGCCTGCGGGCCTGGTTGTTGGTGAGGTAGGCGCTGAACCTCAAGGGAGCGGTCTCGAACATGGCGCTCCGTGCGGCCTCGATGCTTGAGGTTTCAGAGAGAAAACACGAGAGACGTCAGCAAATGGCACAGAAATGTAGCGGTTCAGAAGGAACAGGGCGAGGCGACCGACCCGCCGACCACGGTGGCGAGCAGGCGGTAGTGGTGGTGGTAGTAGTCGTCCTCCGTGGCGGCGGCCGCCAGGCCGACGGTCACCTCGAACAGGTGGATCTCCTGGCGGCTCCGTTTGGGCGGCGGCGGCGCCTGGGCGATGGCGAGGGTGGCCACGGCGAGCATCAGGATGGTGAACGCGGCCACCGACTGGCTTGTGGGTCTCGCCATGGTTGCCGGTGCGTTGCGGCAGCTGAAGAGAAAGAGATCGGTCACGCTGCTGGTGATCTTGGGGAAAAGGGACGTGAACTGGGAGGGTTTTATAGGCGCTCTCGTCCGGGGGGTTTCAACTGTTACGTGGATCTCATTTTAAGATGGTTCAATGGTCATTAAGGCACACGTTTTCGGTGCCTATTAATGCGAGATTTAAGACATGCACAACTCCAGTGTGCGCAGTGCAGCAGTACAAGTAGTAGTAGCTTAGAGCATCCACAGTGTGTGATATTTCCGCCTCTAAGCCCGCCTCCAAGCGTGTAGCAGCTGCCTCTATACACTGCACGTTGCTACCTCTAAAAGCTAAAAACACTAGCATCGACGCTAGCGTAAGAGGCTGCCTCCAAGCTCAAAAGCAATTTTTTTTTGAAACAAGGCAAAAGATTTGCCATTTTCATTAATTAAGAAGAGAAGTAGACATGGTTCCGCCAAGCGGACGATTACAAATTACTCTCGCGGCATAATATTACTCAAATACTTCGCACTCGCATGAGCCCAAAGAGAGGCCTCATCCTTAATCTTGGCGATGACGACGATAGTAGGGGCGGCGGTGTTGCGGAAGATCCTCGCGTTGCGCTCGTTCATTTCCCACGCAACAAGAATCATCAAGGTGTTACGAGCCTTGCGCGAGGCGCCCGTCTTGTGACAAACCTCATCCCACCAAACTCTCACCGAGGGCACAAGTGTCCAATCTGTCAGGTTGATGTCGTGAAAACCAAGCGAAGTCTTAATCCCCGTCCACACTGTCCACACTCTCACTGTGAACCGGCACTGGAAGAGGAGGTGGGCCGCCGTCTCTTGAACCTGCTTGCAAAGAGGGCAAAGGTTGCAATTCGGCCACCCTCGACGTTGCAACCTATCGGCGGTCCACACCCTATTCTGGATTATCAACCAAGCAAAAAATTTGCACTTTGGGGGAGCCCAAGCTTTCCAAACTGTTGAGATCATGGTCGAGGCGATGAGACCCTCAAACTGAGCATTGTACGCAGAAGATGCGGAGTAGACACCATCTTTAGTAAACTTCCAAATAATTGTATCGTCGACTCCAGGGGTGAGTATGACATTGGAGAGCTTCTCCCAAAGGGTGGCGAATTGCTCAATATGCTCAAAGGTGAGGCCCTGAGAGGTAATAATGTTGCGAACCCAAGCATTGTCGGTGAGATCCAAGTAGACGGAGCTTCTTTTCTTCATGGATAGGTCAAAGATCTTCGGAGCAATATCCTTGGGACGAAAACCATCCAGCCAAGGTGATTCCCAGAAAGTGGCGCGATGACCATCGCTGATGGTAACCCGAGTTGCAGCCGCAAAGAGATTTCTATCATCATCATTGCACGACGTGCCCATGCCAATCCAAGGTTTAGTGGGGTCAGCCCACTCAAACCAAAGCCATCGTAGACGGAGAGCGGTAGAAAACTTTTGCAGGTTGAGGACGCCCAATCCACCATATAACCTGGGTTTGCAAACCATCTCCCAATTAATTTTGCATTTCCCACCAGTGACCTTATCACATCCCGCCCAAAGATACGCGTGTCTAATACTGTCAATGGCCTTGATGACCTCGACTGGCAGATCCAGAGGAGTGAGGTGGTAGATCGCGATAGCAGTGAGGACCGCCTTTACAAGAACAATGCGTCCTGGTGATGTAACGTGTCTGCCAAGCCAAGGGGTGAGCTTTCCAGCCACCTTGTCTTCAAAATGCTGAAAGTGAACTCTCTGAAGTCTCCAGACCGAAAGGGGCAGCCCAAGATATCTCATAGGGAAGGTAGTTTGGATGGCTGGGAAGGACACGAGGACATCATCGAGATCAATGCCATCACATCGAATAGGGGCCACATGACTCTTAGCACAGTTAGTCACAAGACCGGTCACATCTCCGAAATCAGCAAGGATGGATGCCAAGGATTGAATGTCTTCTTTTATTGGCTTGACAAAGATGGCGGCATCATCTGCATAGAGAGACGCACGGAGGGTCTCGGTTCTGGCAAGAATAGGGTGCAGCTGACAGCCGTTGATCAAAACTCTCGATGATGCTGATGCTAGAAGGGCCGACACCCAACCTCGAAATCGGCTAGGAAAGCCGAGATGGCTCAAAAGATCCATCAGAAAATCCCATCTCACCGAGTCAAATGCCTTCTTTATGTCAAGCTTGAAGAGCAGCATTGGAGACTTATTCCGCTGGAAGCGCCTCGCCAAGTTGCACGCATACATGAAGTTGTCGTGGATGCTTCATTTCTTGATGAAGGCACTTTGGGCGTTGGAGACAAGATTTGACATGTGCGGGGCAAGGCGGGTGGCCATCATTTTGGCAATGATCTTGGCTATGGCATGGATAAGACTTATGGGCCTAAAATCTGAGATGTCTTCCGCCCCATCTTTTTTTGGAATGAGCGCAATATTTGCCAAGTTGAGCCAGTGAAAGTTTGCCACCTGGAGGTTGGAGAAGTTGTTCACAACAAGCATGATGTATGGTTTAATAACTTCCCAACATGCCTTGAAAAAGGCACCCGTGAAGCCATCTGGGCCGGGAGCTTTGTCAGAGGGTAAGTCCGAGATTGCACGCTTAACCTCCTCCTCCATGAAAATGTCTCCGAGATTGGTGAGATCACCATCCGGAATGGGAATATTATTCCAATTGAAGTCCTTTCCTCTAGGCACTCCCCTTCCTGTAGCTTTAATGAAATGGTCCTGGATAATAGTTTTCTTGCTGTCATGGTCAGTGACCCATCCATTGTTGTGCTTGAGGCGGTGGATGAAGTTCTTTCTTCTGCGGCGATTAACGCGGAGATGAAATATCTCGTGTTAGCGTCTCCCTCTTTGAGGTTGGTAATCCTAGAACTTTGCCTTTTGCGAGCCTTCTCTAGCACCGCCAAACTTACCACCTTTTTTTAAGCCTCTTACGAAGCTCGCTCTCTTCCTGGCTGAGGGTTCTACTCTCTTGGGCAATATCCAAACGAAGGATGATCTCCAAGGCCATGTGAAGTTGCACCTTGGCATGAGGGAAAAGGGTTTTACTCCAAGCATGAAGCCTTTGACTAGTTCTCTTGAGCTTGTGGAAGAGGCGTTGATACGGCTCAATATGGGTCGTCTCTTCACCCCATCTTGCTGGACAGTGGTCATGAAGCCCGGCATGTTGATCCACGTAATGGTCCAGACCCACCGGTCAGCTGGTGCTGCATGTGCTGCTCATCAGCTAAACAAGTAAAAACTATTGTTTTTAATTGAAAGGTGGGCTCCATGTTAGAGGCAACAGGCTTGTAAACACACTGCAGCTTCAGGGGAAATGCACTTGTGTTCTTGGTTGTATATGCACTCTATATGAGGATTTATTTTTAATATTTTAATAAAAAGTCAAAATAGGTGAGAACTATTTTGACAAAACACTTGACTTACTTTTGCACTAGTATATAAATCTCGACCAATTTTTTTTTGACCTCACAGCAAAAATGACAAAATTTATTTGCTATTATAGGTCACTATTCACACTATTTTAGCCCAAAATTTGTCTTTTTTGGAAAGAAGTCAAAGGGATATTTTTTTGTGGATTTTTTTTCTCACGAGTACAACAGAAGGTCTAGTTTATTTCAAAAATATTTTCAGGAGTTTTCGACTTTTTGTTGAATTACTAATTTTTTTTCCATATAGGGTGCATATGTCCCCATAGACCAAAAGTTCCCCTCCGCAGCTTCAGACGCTAAGATTAGAGGCTCATATGTGGGACCCAGAGGCTGGGCTGCCTCTAGACACTGTTGATGCCACAGTCAGTTACATATTCCCTTCACAGCGCCAATCGCGCCCGCTCACGCATGCGTATGGATTCGAGCCAGCTGGTCCACCAGACTCCACGCGTGCTCCTTTTTATCACAATTCCAGCTGCGTATACAGTGTTGATACAGTCAAATCGTATCTGACAGTGGGATCCCCTAGAAGATTCTGTACCTAGTCCGCCCCCATCTCTGTTGGGTTTAGTCCCACATCGGTTGTGGGGGGAGACATAACACGACTTATAAGTTATAAGGGCGGGGGTGTTCCCTCCTAACAGGCTAGTCTTTTTTGGGGGGGGGGGGGGGGGGGAAGGGCCCAAGGCCTGTCATAAGTCGGTGTTGCTCTCCGGTTGGGCCTGGTTGACGCATGTGGGTCGGACACGCTGGTGATAGCGGACCCGGGATTGCGTAACAATTGGTATCAGAGCCCAAATGCCCGAAATGAATCTCGTAGACTCACGGGTGGTCGGTCATGGTTGGTGGGCTGAAAACGCTGGTGTTAGCGGGTCCATGGATGACCGATGTGTGAGGGGGAGATTGTTGGGTTTAGTCCCACATCGATTGGGGGGGGGGGGGGGGAGACATAACACGACTTATAAAGACGGGGGTGTCCCCTCCTAACAGGCTAGTCTTTTGGGGGAAGAGGGCCCAAGGCCTATCATAAGTCAGTGTTGCTTTCCGATTGGATCTGGTTGACGCATGTGGATCGGACACGCTGGTGATAGCGGACCCGGGATTGCGTAACAGTCTCCCTCCCTCCCAATCCACTCCTCTCCGCCGGAGATTCTGACGAGGCTGCTGCCCTCTTATTACCGTCGAGGAGGCCCAGCACCAGCACGCCCTTGATTTCTCTCCTCCGAGGATGCTGCCATTGAGGAAGCCCGCCACGGCGAAGTGACGACCACCGTCTTCCGGCAAGATCCACCCGTCCCCTCCGATGACCATGACGGCCACATCCACCCCGAGCAAGCGCTGAGGAATTAGGTGACCCCTCCCATTCTTTTGTAAAATCCAAGCAACAATCTGCTGGACGCAAGATCTTCCATCGGATCTTGACCAGCAAGCCGTATGCGACTTTTATTTAGATCCAGATTTCCCTTTGCGTTCTTGTGTGTGCATGTCTCCGGAGAACTTTATATAGTATGTTAACGAAAGTTGACCAGACTACATCATAAAATTAAATACTATGAGTAATTTCACAAAAAGTCTGCTCATCCCGTGGTAGTAAGCGGTGACGTTGTTTAGGCATACTACTTCAGATAACTTGTAGGGTTGGCCTGCCAGCTGCAGCCGAGCACCGGAGCACTGATGGAAAAGGCAGCATGCCATGCATAGGACCTAGTAGTAGTCACAAAACGAATCTATAGCCCATGGTCCCGCATGCGGTCACATCGAATGAATACGGCTGGATATACACGGAGTAGAAAACCATGTGCTAGTGGAATACATGCATGGCTGACACCACGGTGGGCCCTGTTGATTGGACTGCATGCCTGATGAGCGGCTCGTGAATCGTGATATGCGCCGCGTATGGAACGCGAAGGTAAAAAACCGCGTCCCGTGAGCGGCTCGTGAATCTGGGACTAAGGCTATGATTTTAAAATTGGATTTCGAGAAAGCTTACTATTCGGTTAGTTGGGGCTTCCTTAAGCAAGTCCTATTGGCTAAAGGCTTCGATGGGGGGTGGTTCACCGCATTATGCAGTTGGTCATGGGGGGCCACACTGCCATTAACGTCAATGGGAATGTTAGCAACTTCTTTAAAAACTCTCGTGGCCTCAGGCAAGGTGATCCGGCCTCGCCCATTCTCTTTAACTTTGTGGCGGATGCTCTCTCTAACATTCTTTCCAGAGCCGCGGTGGCCGGCCACATTTCTCCTGTTAGCTCTCACCTTATTCCGGAGGGCATTACTCACCTACAATAGCAGATGATACAATTATCCTAGTGGAACTTAACGAGCACTGCATTGCCCATCTCAAATTTCTGCTCCTCTGCTTTGAAGCTCTCTCGGGTCTTAACAACTTTTCCAAAAGTGAAGTCATTGTCACTGGGGTGCCAGACTCCGAGGCCTTGCGGGTGGCCCGCCTTCTGAACTGCTCTCTTGGTTCGTTTCCTCTAAAGTACCTGGGTTTACCTATCTCATCTGACAAACTCCTTGCTAAAGATTTTGCTCCTACAGTGGCTAAGGTGGGTAATCGGGTTATGCCCTGGAGGGGAAGATATAACACTCAGGCGGGTAAAGTTGCCCTGATTAACGCGTGCCTTTCTTCCCTTCCAATGTTTCTGATGGGCTTCTATCTCCTTTCCATGGGAATCCATGCTGGCTTTGATAAACACAGGGGTTTGGAATGCGGCTGATAACAAGCGCAAATACCGTCTGGTCAGATGGGACCTTATTTGTAAGCCAAAAAGCCATGGGGGGCTGGGCATTATTAACACTCTTCTTATGAACAAATGTTTGATCATCAAATGGTGGTGGAAGATCATGACCATCCCCCAGGAGAAGCCCCTTTGGTTCTCCATTCTCAAAGCGAAGTATTTTCCCTCTTCTAGTCCTATGTTTGCTCGGGCCTCGGGGGCTTCCCAATTCTGGAGAGACCTAGTTAAACTTAGGCCGATCTTCCAAGGCCTCGTCAAATTTGTTGTCCGCAATGGGAGATCCACTAGGTTTTGGCTTGATTGGTGGTGTCGCTCTTCGCCGTTGGCTAGTACCTTTCCTGTTCTCTTTTCTTACTGTCCGGACCCTGAGATCTCAATCTCTGAGCTCGCGTCCAATAATTGGGACTTGCAGCTGCGCCGCTCCCTCTCTCCTGTAGAGTTGGAAGACTGGCAGCGTCTTGTTGCTCTCTTCCCTTCGTTCTCGGAGGAGGAAGACTCGGTTGTTTGGCCCCACTCCTCCTTTGCTCGTTTCTCGGTTAAATCCCTGTACAGTAAGCTTATTGCGGGTTCCTCCACCTCCAAATTCAATTGGATCTGGAGGGCTCACATTCCTCCTAAGGTTAAGGTGTTTCTCTGGCAAGCCTCTCGTGGCCGTTTGCCGACAGGGGATCAAATCCGTAAGCGTAATGGTCCGGGCTCTGATAGATGCGCTCTTTGTGGCATGAGAGAAGAGACGCCCCATGTCTTTTTTAATTGTGTGCTGGCTAATCTGTTTTAGTGCTGTATTAGATCATGGTTGCATGTCTCTTGGGCTCCGACCTCCTTCCCCGACCTGTTAGTCCTGGTTAACTCTTTGGTTGGGGCCCAGAGAAGAATGTTCTTGGTGGGCCTCGCTGCGATGTGTTGGGTCCTCTGAACGACAAGGAATAAATTCACCATCGAACATGTTTTCCCTGCTAAGCCAGCTGATTGCTTATTTAAAACTTGTGTATTCCTGCAGCAGTGGAGATCATTGACTAAGAAGGAGGACAGGGACACTTTCGATGCCATGTTGGCCAAGATCCGCACTTCTGCTATCTCCATCTCACCAGTGCAAGCAGGTTCTTAGTCGTTGGTGGGCGGCTTTCGTCTTAGATCTTTCCGGCCTGCGTGCCGTGTACTGGTCTGGGAGCCATGTACTTAAAACTTCTCCTGTTCTAGCTTGGTTGATATTTTGCTTTTCCTGTGCTGTACTCTGGGTCTGTTATACTCTGCCTGATGGCTTTATTTATAAAGTCGGGCCTCGGCCTTTTATCTAAAAAAAAACCGCGTCCCATTCAGCTGTACTCCCTCCGTTTGGAATACTCTGAAATGAATGTATCTAGATGTATTTTAGTTGTAGTTCGAAATTATTCGTCTAAGAAATGAATGTATCTAGATGTATTTTATTGTAGATACATTCATTTTTATCCATTTTTGTAACAAGTAATTCCGAACGGAGGGAGTAAAAATTAACATCCATATAAAATGATCGGTGACCTCCCATGTTACAAGACGGTGAGGATGGCATCCAACCCCCGTCCCCGAAGATGTTCATCGGCCATCCGTCGGCCCTCATGGACCGCGTTCTCTTCTACCGCGTCACGAGTCGCGACATACCTCTTCCTCGCCTCTGGATCGATGACCATGCGCTCGAGCGCCATGGCGGTTCGAGCATAATGCAGTGCCAGAACAAAGAAGTTGTTGTAGCTGTAGACTCCCGTCATCAGTAACGTCTTCAGACGATAATGCGGCTCTCGGGCTGGGGGCAACTCCTCTATCCGCTTCAACGTCTCTCGTGTTCCGACTGGGCATAGCAGCTGCATTATCAAAGCAGTAAACAAAACCAGCGCAACAATTAATCAATCGCTATTTCATAAAAGCACCTCTCTGAAAATTAAGAAAGGGCAATTAATGAAGTAGAAAACTAGCTCAGACACCGGAGACATGTAAAGCTTTGTGGTTCAAAAGTTGTTCTTGCTTAATCAGAGCAATACCGCCAACTCCCTTTAGACAGAAAACTGAGTGTGTACATTAATGCATAGTCATGTTTGATACAGCTTAACAGTAACTAGGATGCTCGATGGAAAAAACATATTATGACAGGATATACAACGTAAAGCGAAAAGGCTCCATGAGGTTTATTTTTTCGAAAAGGGCTCCGTGAGGTATATGGATGATTTGCTGGATCAGATAATTACAGTAGATAAACATCAAAGAGATGGATCACCTACATGCAGTTCAAGATGCTTCAAAACTGGGCTTAATTCCAAAAGGCAAGCCAAACGAAGAATGCCACTTGTACGTGAATCACGCGCAAGGACATCCACGCTCAATATAAGATGCTTCAGGTTGACAAACTTGCCAGGGCATTTTGCACATCCAGGCACCTGCATGACATGGACGCACACAACCATGACAAAAAGAAACATGGGATGATCAGAACACGAACAACAATTAATTGATTACCATGGATCCACACTAGAAAGGGCAAGGCACAATTTCAGAAGTAGTTGAAAGTAAACTACTAGTATAACTAACATGCAAGATATTATTTTCTGTTAACGTGTATATATAAAACAAGAGGATCACCTCAGCATCAATTGCAAGTTCGACGCAGAGCTTGGGCACATTCGCCATACCATGATCCGCGAAGGCGTAGTCGAAAAGGTCACCCCTCCATGTTGGCAACTTGATAGTCACCTCCTGGAGCTCTACACATCCATAAAGCATGAACGGCACTGGGTGGACCTCCAAGCTGTCATACATGAAGGTGTTAAGGTTCGGAGCTTGCACCTCAAGCTTGTGCACATCGAAGCAGTAGCGCACACACAGGTATCGCAACTGGCGCAATGGGTGGGAAGTAGTCAAGCTGTGGAGGGTGCAACGCACGATGCTAAGCCACTCAAGCATGGAGCACGCCGGGAACAGCAGGCACTGGATATCTCCAAACACTGAGTCGAGCTTGAGCTTTCTAAGGTTTGTGAAGCCACAAAAACCAGGTAGTGGGTTTAGGTAGGCAGACATGAGGCACAAAGACCTGACAGCAGGAGCGCCATCGATGAAAAGGTGGAGCGGGAAGCTGAACGAATTGTCGTGTTTGCCCCATGAACCTGATTTGAAATCGAAGACAACGTGCTTCGCTCCCGATGCTGCACAAAAGGTGACCCATCTGTCTACATGGGCCTGCACATTTGTGTTGATGAGCTTGAACTCGAGCACAAACTTGTCCCTAGGAGTGGTGGGATCGAGCTGGCACAACACGCACTCAACGTTCCTGATGAAAGCTTCTCGATCCTGTTCCTCTCGGCTCATGGCCATGGGGCAGCACATTGTCTCCCTAGTGAAGACCAAGTCTCTGATGCATGATCTCCACAGATGTCTCCACTGGCTCGAGAGTAGGCTCATGCGCACAGCCTCTTTGAAGTTTAACAATGACATCATGTCACTTAGAGTATCCTGCGTGCGACAGCAATACAATTTGATCATAAGTTTCTTTCTTAATGTCTAGTTTTAGGAAATGTGTCGTGCAACAATTGATTGGAATTATTAATATTTCAGAATACCGTAATACAGTATGAAATTATAGATGTGTTACATGGAATTGCTATGATTCATGGACTTTAATTATGCTTGCTGGAATGCACTGAAGGAAATTGTATACTTAAGGAGGCTAACTAATAATGGGACAGATCATATATGTTAACTGATGGGAAGACTTCCTAGGCACATTGATAATTGAATAATTGGAGGGACAGAGATCATATGATTAAATTACAAAACTATGTCAATCTACATGTTAGAAAACAAAATTCTATCATATCGCATTGCTCATGATGTGTGCTCCCACTCGGATTCAAACCGAGATGCTTGAGCACTGCTTCCTAAGAGATTAAGAGCAGTGCGTGTACCAATTTCAAAGAACTTCACAAACAGTATTAGTTAATTATGCCGTGATTGATATTTTAGTCCAGATTCTATCTTTTCGCATGTTAAGTAAATCATTGCCCTATGATCCCAAAAAATTGAGAATCAACAATTCATCCAGATTCTATCTTTTCATCGCCTCCAAATGCAACTTACAATTAATGGGATGTACATGTCTCATCCCAAGACTCAAATATGCAAGCTGTGAGCGGCACCACAAATAAGTGTGCAGTTGGTAGACTAGACTCACTATTTCCAACATAAGTTGAGCCATCGATCATGACTGGAAATAAGTGAATCAGTCGACTAGTAGTAATATGGATCAACGTGTATGCATGCTCACTCGCCGGAGGCAGATGGGTATAAGATTATTTCATAATAAGGCGAGGAGGGCAATGATCGAGTTAATTGAAACTTGATTGATCCCCTTACTAAAATCACATTAAATTTCAAGAATATACTAGAAAAGCAGAGTAGTGTGTGCTCACAAGAGGCAGATGGTGAAGCTGCAGAACACCCTTGTGCCCCCTCCTCGTCCTCTTGTGAGCATCATCCTTCTTGTATGATGATACTGCTATGCCCCAAAAATCTGCCGCGCCGGCGGTTGATTTCATCATCTTCCACTGGGGCTCTGGCGGCGAGGCGGAGGCGGGCGGACGGCTAGAATTCTGTTTTTGTTTGATTGAAGGGCTAGGGATTATATGAGAGATGGATGCGAACGTGCTAACCAGCTCCTCCGCCAGGTCGTGACGTCGAGCACTAACAGAGCAGTCGGAGAGCGGCGCACCGGACTGCTCGGGAAGGAGGGCGGCACCGGGGAGAAGGCCGGAGGCGGGAAGGGGGGCGATGGCTTAGGAGGAGGCTGACGGTGGGGAAGATCGCGATGGCGATGAGATGGCCGACGGGAGGAAGAGAGGGAGGCGCAGCGCTGGCGGCGGAGCGGCATCAAGCTCGCGCCGTGGCGAAGCGGGAGGAAAAAAAAGATTGCGGACGCACCCACCGCGGAAGGCAACAACACCGTACGATTTGGTTTGGTTTTACAGTTTGGACAGATCCTTTTAGAGCATCTACAGCTGGGTGCTTCAAACCCGCCTCATACACTCAGCTAGGACGCCCTGTCACTGTCTGCTCACAATTTTTCGAGCTAGACGGTCCTCTTAAACGGACCTCAAACACTCATACTGACCGGCACACCTCAAATACAGCCCAAATATAGGGCGCTCGGGTGCGCCCGGGCACGCCGGCCTGCTACGTCGGACCCGGTCCATGCTGACCCACCCGATCCCACATATATTTGTCTCCATCCCATCACCGGATCAAACCCTAGCCACTTCACTCCATTCCTGTCCGGCATGACAGGCAGCGGATCTGACTCGACCAGTCTAGATCCGTCAACTGGTGTGTCATCTCGTGTGGATTGGAGGAGGCAATGGCGGACCACATTACTCTCCACCGCTCCCGGGTGGACAGCGCCCGGCTGACGGACGGATCTGTCAGTCGTGACTCCATAGCGTTGGCTCAACAGGCGCTCGTCCTCTGCAGCTGGATCATCACGGTCCCGGCAGCCGAAACCCATCTCCTTCCCCTCACCGGTCGAGCAGACTATGAGTCCCACCGAAAACGGGCGGCCCGCCGTGGGAAGGAGAGGATAAGGGCTACCGAGGCCCGTATCACGGTGGATATGGCGGCGGCTGATGCGGAGGTGCGGGCGGCCGCAGAGGAGGAAGCCATCTGCACCCGCATTGTGAAGAAACGACAGCGGAGGAACACGCGCGCCATCGCCCGAGAGCAAATCGGGCAGTCCGTGCCATGGCCGGACTGCCACCAAAGGAGGAGAAGGACAACTCCGGCGACGAGCAGATCCGGCTTGATCCCTACTGTGTCTTCGACCGGTACTTCCACGACAAGGATGGTAAAGGCGCCAGGAAGGGCAAGGGCAGCCGTGGATGATCTCCACCGTAGCCAAACATGCCAAATTTTGGTAGTCTGATGACATGTCTAGTTAGTACTGGTGGAGTAACCGGACAATGTATGTGCATCGACGTAGTTGCATGAGTTCGTATGGATTTGAGATATGATAATTGAGGTGTCCGGATGTGGATTCCATTATTTGAGGGGTGCCTCGTTAGTGCCCGCGGATGCGCCCAGGCGCGTCCGCGAGCGTTTGAGGGGCCAAATTTGCCCATCACGGGTGTAGATGCTCTTATTGTTGGAAATATGCCCTAGAGGCAATAATAAAAGGATTATTATTATATTTTATTGTTCATGATAATTATCTTTATTCATGCTATAACTGTATTATCCGGAAATCGTAATACACGTGTGAATACATAGACCATAATATGTCCCTAGTAAGCCTCTAGTTGACTAGCTCGTTGATCAACAGATAGTCATGGTTTCCTGACTATGGACACTGGATGTCATTGATAACGGGGTCACATCATTAGGAGAATGATGTGATGGACAAGACCCAATCCTAAGCATAGCACAAGATCGTGTAGTTCATTTGCTAGAGCTTTTCCAATGTCAAGTATCTTTTCCTTAGACCATGAGATTGTGTAACTCCCGGATACCGTAGGAGTGCTTTGGGTGTACCAAACGTCACAACGTAACTGGGTGACTATAAAGGTGCACTACAGGTATCTCCGAAAGTGTCTGTTGGGTTGACACGGATCGAGACTGGGATTTGTCACTCCGTATGACGGAGAGGTATCTCTGGGCCCACTCGGTAATGCATCATCATAATGAGCTCAAAGTGACCAAGTGTTTGGTCACGGGATCATGCATTACGGTACGAGTAAAGTGACTTGCCGGTAACGAGACTGAACGAGGTATTGGGATACCGACGATCGAGTCTCGGGCAAGTAACGTACCGATTGACAAAGGGAATTGTATACGGGGTTGTTCGAATCCTCGATATCGTGGTTCATCTGATGAGATCATCGAGGAGCATGTGGGAGCCAACATGGGTATCCAGATCCCGCTGTTGGTTATTGCCCGAGAGCCGTCTCGGTCATGTCTACGTGTCTCCCGAACTCGTAGGGTCTACACACTTAAGGTTCGGTGACGCTAGGGTTGTATGAATATGAGTATGCAGCATACCGAATGTTGTTCGGAGTCCCGGATGAGATCCCGGACGTCATGAGGAGTTTCGGAATGGTCCGGAGGTGAAGAATTATATATAGGAAGTGATATTTCGGCCATCGGGAAAGTTTCGGGGTCACCCGGTATTGTACCGGGACCACCGAAAGGGTCCCGGGGGTCCACCGGGTGGGGCCACCCATCCCGAAGGGCCCTAAGGGCTGAAGTGGGGAGGGGAACCAGCCCATAGTGGGCTGGTGCGCCCGCCTTGGCCCATCCCCTGCGCCTAGGGTTGAAACCCTAGGGTGGGGGGGGGGGGGGCGCCCCACTTGCCTTGGGGGGTACTCCACCCCCCTTGGCCGCCGCCCCCTTGGGAGATTGGATCTCCGAGGGCCGGCGCCCCCCCTGGGGGCCTATATAAAGGGAGGTGTGGAGGGGGCAGCCGCACCCTGAAGTTCTGGCGCCTCCCTCCCCCTGCTACACCTCTTCCTCCTCCGTCACGTGCTTGGCGAAGCCCTGCCGGAGTGCTGCTGTTCCATCACCACCACGCCGTTGTGCTGCTGCTGGAGCCATCATCATCAACCTCTCCTTCCCCCTTGCTGGATCAAGAAGGAGGAGACGTCATCCGCTCCATACGTGTGTTGAACGCGGAGGTGCCGTCCGTTCGGCGCTAGGATCTCCGGTGATAGGATCACGACGAGAACGACTACTTCAACTCCGTTCTTTTGAACGCTTCCGCTCGCGATCTACAAAGTGGTATGTAGATGCATCTCCCATGACTCGTTGCTTAGATGAACTCATAGATGGATCTTGGTGAAACCGTAGGAATTTTTTTATTTTTTGCAACGTTCCCCAACAGTGGCATCATGAGCTAGGTCCATGCGTAGTTCTCTATTGCACGAGTAGAACACAATTTTGTTGTGGGCGTAGATCTTGTCAACTTGCTTGCCGCTACTAGTATTATCTTGCTTCAGCGGTATTGTGGGATGAAGCGGCCCGGACCAACCTTACACGTACGCTTACGTGAGACCGGTTCCACCGACTGACATGCACTAGTTGCATAAGGTGGCTGGCGGGTGTCTGTCTCTCCCACTTTAGTTGGAGCGGATTCGGTGAAAAGGGTCCTTATGAAGGGTAAATAGAAGTTGAAAAAAATCACGTTGTGGTTATTCGTAGGTAAGAAAACGTTCTTGCTAGAACCCAATTGCAGCCACATAAAAGATGCAACAACAATTAGAGGACGTCTAACTTGTTTTTGCAGCAATTGTCATGTGATGTGATATGGCCAGAAGTTGTGATGAATGATGAATGACATATTGTGATGTATGAGATCATGTTCTTGTAATAGGAATCACGACTTGCATGTCGATGAGTATGACAACCGGCAGGAGCCATAGGAGTTGTCTTTATTTTTTGTATGACCTGCGTGTCATTGAAGAACGCCATGTAAATTACTTTACTTTATTGCTAAACGCGTTAGCCATAGAAGTAGAAGTAGTCATTGGCGTGACAACTTCATGAAGACACGATGATGGAGATCATGATGATGGAGATCATGGTGTCATGCCGGTGACAAGATGATCATGGAGCCCCAAAGATGGAGATCAATGGAGCTATATGATATTGGCCATATCATGTCACTACTATATAATTGCATGTGATGTTTATTATGTTTATGCATCTTGTTTACTTAGAATGATGGTAGTAAATAAGATGATCCCTTATAACAATTTCAAGAAGTGTTCTCCCCTAACTGTGCACCGTTGCTAAAGTTCGTCGTTTCGAAGCACCACGTGATGATCGGGTGTGATAGATCCTTACGTTCACATACAACAGGTGTAAGACAGTTTTACACATGCAAAACACTTAGGGTTAACTTGACGAGCCTAGCATGTACAGACATGGCCTCGGAACACGGAGACCGAAAGGTCGAACACGAGTCGTATGGAAGATATGATCAACATGAGGATGTTCACCGACGATGACTAGTCCGTCTCACGTGATGATCGGACACGGCCTAGTCGACTCGGATCGTGTAACACTTAGATGACTAGAGGGATGTCTAATCTGAGTGGGAGTTCATTAAAATAATTTGATTAGATGAACTTAATTATCATGAACTTAGTCTAAAACCTTTGCAAATATGTCTTGTAGATCAAATGGCCAACGCTCATGTCAACATGAACTTCAACGCGTTCCTAGAGAAAACCAAGCTGAAAGAGGATGGCAGCAACTACACGGACTGGGTCCGGAACCTAAGGATCATCCTCATAGCTGCCAGGAAACAATATGTCCTAGAAGGACCGCTAGGTGATGCACCCGTCCCACAGAACCAAGACATTATGAATGCTTGGCAGTCTCGTGCTGATGATTAATCCCTCGTTCAGTGCGGCATGCTTTACAACTTAGAACCGGGGCTCCAAAAGCGTTTTGAGCAACACAGAGCATATGAGATGTTCGAGGAGCTGAAACTAGTTTTCCAAGCTCATGCCCGGGTCGAGAGATATGATGTCTCCAAAAAGTTCTATAGTTGTAAGATGGAGGAAAATAGTTCTGTCAGTGAGCACATACTCAAAATGTCTGGGTTGCACAACCTCCTGTCCCAGCTGGACATTAACCTCCCAGACGAGGCGGTCATTGACAGAATCCTTCAGTCGCTCCCACCAAGCTACAAGAGCTTTGTGATGAACTACAATATGCAGGGGATGGTGAAGACCATTCCTGAAGTATTTTCAATGCTGAAGTCAGCAGAGGTTGAGATCAAGAAAGAACATCAAGTGTTGATGGTCAATAAGACCACTAAGTTCAAGAAGGGCAAGGGCAAGAAGAATTTCAAGAAGGACGGCAAGGAGGTTGCCGCGCCCGGAAAGCCAGTTACCGGGAAGAAGTCAAAGAATGGACCCAAGCCTGAGACTGAGTGCTTTTATTGCAAGGGGAAGGGTCACTAGAAGCGGAACTGCCCCAAATACTTAGCGGATAAGAAGGCCGGCAACACTAAAGGTATATTTGATATACATGTAATTGATGTGTACCTTACCAGTACTCGTAGTAACTCCTGGGTATTTGATACCGGTGCCGTTGCTCATATTTGTAACTCACAGCAGGAGCTGCGGAATAAACGGAGACTGGCGAAGGACGAGGTGACGATGCGCGTCGGGAATGGTTCCAAGGTCGATGTGATCGCCGTCGGCACGCTACCTCTACATTTACCCACGGGATTAGTTATGAACTTCAATAATTGTTATTTAGTGCCAAGTTTGAGCATGAACATTGTATCTGGATGTCGTTTAATGCGAGATGGCTACTCATTTAAATCTGAGAATAATGGTTGTTCTATTTATATGAGAGATATGTTTTATGGTCATGCCCCGATGGTCAATGGTTTATTCTTAATGAATCTCGAGCTTAATATTACACATATTCATAGTGTGAATACCAAAAGATGTAAAGTTGATAACGATAGTCCCACATACTTGTGGCACTGCCGCCTTGGTCACATTGGTGTCAAGCGCATGAAGAAGCTCCATGCTGATGGACTTTTGGAGTCTCTCGATTATGAATCATTTGACACATGCGAACCATGCCTCATGGGCAAGATGACCAAGACTCCGTTCTCCGGAACAATGGAGCGAGCAACCAACTTGTTGGAAATCATACATACTGATGTGTGCGGTCCAATGAGCGTTGAGGCTCGCGGAGGATATCGTTATGTTCTCACTCTCACTGATGACTTGAGTAGATATGGGTATGTCTACTTAATGAAACACAAGTCTGAGACCTCTGAAAAGTTCAAGGAATTTCAGAATGAGGTAGAGAATCAACGTGACCGAAAGATAAAATTCCTACGATCAGATCGTGAAGGAGAATACTTAAGTCACGAATTTGGTACACACTTAAGGAAATGTGGAATCGTTTCACAACTCACGCCGCCTGGAACACCTCAGCGTAACGGTGTGTCCGAACGTCGTAATCGCACTCTATTGGATATTGTGTGGTCTATGATGTCTCTCACCGATTTACCGCTATCATTTTGGGGATACGCTCTAGAGACAGCTACATTCACTTTAAATAGGGCACCGTCTAAATCCGTTGAGACGACACCGTATGAATTATGGTTTGGGAAGAAACCTAAGCTGTCGTTTCTAAAAGTTTGGGGATGCGATGCTTATGTCAAGAAACTTCAACCTGAAAAGCTCGAACCCAAGTCGAAAAAATGCGTTTTCATAGGATACCCTAAGGAAACCATTGGGTATACCTTCTACTTAAGATCCGAGGGCAAGATCTTTGTTGCCAAGAACGGATCCTTTCTGGAAAAAGAGTTTCTCTCGAAAGAAGTAAGTGGGAGCAAAGTAGAACTCGATGAAGTACTACCTCTTGAACGGGATAGTAGTGCAGCTCAGGAAAATGTTCCTGTGATGCCTACACCAACTGAAGAGGAAAATAATGATGATGATCAAGGTACTTCGGATCAAGTTGCTACTGAACTTCGTAGGTCCACAAGGACACGTTCCGCACCAGAGTGGTACGACAACCCTGTCCTGGAAATCATGTTGTTAGACAACGGTGAACCTTCGAACTATGAAGAAGCGATGGCGGGCCCAGATTCCAACAAATGGCTTGAAGCCATGAAATCCGAGATAGAATCCATGTATGAAAACAAAGTATGGACTTTGACAGACTTTCCCGATGAACGGCGAGCGATAGAAAACAAATGGATCTTTAAGAAGAAGACGGACGCGGATGGTAATGTTACCATCTATAAAGCTCGACTTGTCGCTAAGGGTTATCGACAAGTTCAAGGGGTTGACTACGATGAGACATTCTCTCCCGTAGCGAAGCTGAAGTCCGTCCGAATCATGTTAGCAATTGCCGCATACTATGATTATGAGATATGGCAGATGGACATCAAAACGGCATTCCTTAACGGACATCTTAAGGAAGAGCTGTATATGATCCAGCCGGAAGGTTTTGTTGATCCTAATAACGCTAACAAAGTATGCAAGCTCCAGCGATCCATTTATGGGCTGGTGCAAGCATCTCGGAGTTGGAACATTCGCTTTGATGAGATGATCAAAGCGTTTGGGTTTATGCAGACTTATGGAGAAGCCTGCGTTTACAAGAAAGTGAGTGGGAGCTCTGTAGCATTTCTCATATTATATGTAGATGACATACTCTTGATGGGAAATGATATAGAACTTTTGGACAGCATTAAGGCCTACTTGAATAAGTGTTTTTCAATGAAGGACCTTGGAGAAGCTGCTTATATATTAGGCATCAAGATCTATAGAGATAGATCGAGACGCCTCATAGGTCTTTCACAAAGCACATACCTTGATAAGATTTTGAAGAAGTTCAAAATGGATCAGTCCAAGAAGGGGTTCTTGCCTGTGTTACAAGGTGTGAGATTGAGCTCGGCTCAATGCCCGACCACGACAAAAGATAAAGAATAGATGAGTGTCATCCCCTATGCTTCAGCCATAGGATCTATTATGTATGCCATGCTGTGTACGAGACCTGATGTAAACCTTGCCGTAAGTTTGGTAGGAAGGTACCAAAGTAATCCCGGCAAGGAACACTGGACAGTGGTCAAGAATATCCTAAAGTACCTGAAAAGGACAAAGGACATGTTTCTCGTTTATGGAGGTGACGAAGAGCTCGTCATAAAGGGTTACGTCAACGCTAGCTTCGACACAGATCTGGATGACTCTAAGTCACAAACCGGATACGTGTATATGTTGAATGGTGGAGCAGTAAGCTGGTGCAGCTGCAAGCAGAGCGTCGTGGCAGGATCTACATGTGAAGCGGAGTACATGGCAGCCTCGGAGGCAGCGCATGAAGCAATTTGGGTGAAGGAGTTCATCACCGACCTAGGAGTCATACCCAATGCATTGGGGCCGATCAAACTCTTCTGTGACAACACTGGAGCTATTGCCCTTGCCAAGGAGCCCAGGTTTCACAAGAAGACCAGGGACATCAAACGTCGTTTCAACTCCATCCGTGAAAATGTTCAGGATGGAGACATAGATATTTGCAAAGTACATACGGATCTGAATGTCGCAGATCCGTTGACTAAACCTCTCTCGCGAGGAAAACATGATCAACACCAGAACTCTATGGGTGTTCGATTCATCAGTATGTAACTGGATTATTGACTCTAGTGCAAGTGGGAGACTGTTGGAAATATGCCCTAGAGGCAATAATAAAAGGATTATTATTATATTTCCTTGTTCATGATAATTATCTTTATTCATGCTATAACTGTATTATCCGGAAATCGTAATACACGTGTGAATACATAGACCATAATATGTCCCTAGTAAGCCTCTAGTTGACTAGCTCGTTGATCAACATATAGTCATGGTTTCCTGACTACGGACATTGGATGTCGTTGATAACGGGATCACATCATTAGGAGAATGATGTGATGGACAAGACCCAATCCTAAGCATAGCACAATATCGTGTAGTTTGTCTGCTAGAGCTTTTCCAATGTCAAGTATCTTTTCCTTAGACCATGAGATCGTGTAACTCCGGATACCGTAGGAGTGCTTTGGGTGTATCAAACGTCACAACGTAACTGGGTGACTATAAAGGTGCACTACAGGTATCTCCGAAAGTGTCTGTTGGGTTGACACAGATCGAGACTGGGATTTGTCACTCCGTATGACGGAGAGGTATCTCTGGGCCCACTCGGTAATGCATCATCATAATGAGCTCAAAGTGACCAAGTGTTTGGTCACGGGATCATGCATTACAGTACGAGTAAAGTGACTTGCCGGTAACGAGACTGAACGAGGTATTGGGATACCGACGATCGAGTCTCGGGCAAGTAACGTACCGATTAACAAAGGGAATTGTATACGGGGTTGTTCGAATCCTCGACATCGTGGTTCATCCGATGAGATCATCGAGGAGCATGTGGGAGCCAACATGGGTATCCAGATCCCGCTGTTGTTTATTGCCCGAGAGTCGTCTCGGTCATGTCTACGTGTCTCCCGAACCCGTAGGGTCTACACACTTAAGGTTCGGTGACGCTAGGGTTGTATGAATATGAGTATGCAGCATACCGAATATTGTTCGGAGTCCCGGATGAGATCCCGGACGTCACGAGGAGTTCTGGAATGGTCCGGAGGTGAAGAATTATATATAGGAAGTGATATTTCGGCCATCGGGAAAGTTTTGGGGTCACCCGGTATTGTACCGGGACCACCGAAAGGGTCCCGGGGGTCCACCGGGTGGGGCCACCCATCCCGGAGGGCCGCAAGGGCTGAAGTGGGGAGGGGAACCATCCCATAGTGGGCTGGTGCGCCCCCCTTGGCCCACCCCCTGCGCCTAGGGTTGAAACCCTAGGGTGGGGGGGGCGCCCCACTTGCCTTGGGGGGTACTCCACCCCCCTTGGCCCCCGCCCCCTTGGGAGATTGGATCTCCCAGGGCCGGCGCCCCCCCTGGGGGCCTATATAAAGGGAGGGGGGAGGGGGCAGCCGCACCCTGAAGTTCTGGCACCTCCCTCCCCCTGCTACACCTCTCCCTCCTCCGTCACGT
Source organism: Triticum timopheevii (assembly GCA_963921465.1). NCBI lineage: Eukaryota > Viridiplantae > Streptophyta > Magnoliopsida > Poales > Poaceae > Triticum > Triticum timopheevii. Next base: position 558,081,667 of record OY997264.1, on the reverse strand, counting down.
GCTTGGCGAAGCCCTGCCGGAGTGCTGCTGTTCCACCACCACCACGCTGTTGTGCTGCTGCTGGAGCCATCATCATCAACCTCTCCTTCCCCCTTGCTGGATCAAGAAGGAGGAGACGTCCTCCGCTCCGTACGTGTGTTGAATGCGGAGGTGCCGTCCGTTCGGCGCTAGGATCTCCGGTGATAGGATCACGACGAGAACGACTACTTCAACCCCGTTCTTTTGAACGCTTCTGCTCGCGATCTACAAAGTGGTATGTAGATGCATCTCCCATGACTCGTTGCTTAGATGAACTCATAGATGGATCTTGGTGAAACCGTAGGAATTTTTTTATTTTCTGCAACGTTCCCCAACACTTATGTGTGTTATTATTATAAGAAAAGAGGAGGATGTTGTAGTAGAGGAGCTAGAAAGGCAGCAAGGACCTAAAGGCTTCTTGCTCTTTCTCCACATTGACCTGAAGCATCTGGGTTCTTTATTCACCTATCACCTCCCTACTTAATCCGGGGAAACCCAAACCGCACCGCCAACCGCTCCCTAGACCCGAAGCCCTCGCGTCGCTGCCGGCGAAGGCAGGGACGGAGCCAGGATTTAGACATAGGGGGGCGAAAGATAACAAGTGAAAAAATAGACATGCCATATGGCAATCCTAAGCCTTAGCCTTGCATCTTCAATGGTTTACTCATTTGCTTTAACGTCACGTAGATCAAATGTGCTCATTTGATGGACTAGAATCGATGCTATTTTTTCACTAGCTTTAGATTGATTGCGATAGAAACTTACGATCATAGAGCCGGATACAGGTTGTAAAACTAGCTCTGCTGTAGAATGGATAAATTATATCCTATTCATGACTATACATACACAATTCACAATTCATTTAGTCAAAAGTATGTCATCAATGCATAAGGCCTAGTGATGATAAAACAAGTCTATGCAGATAAGCTGATTATATTCCATCTAAACGCATAAACTTTGTAAATTGTAATATATCTTCTACAAAAAAATAATATAGCAGTAGTCTCCAGATCAAGATTATACAATATAAATCAGCGAAGTATACTAACCAAACAATATCCTTGCGTCATTCCATCATCGCGGAGTCACGGGGCGTAGGCGCGCAGCGTCACATCGCCGGCAGCGATCGGTTTTGGTTGCAACCTTGTCGACTAGGTAGGAAGTGCGGCTTGCCGCACCCGGCAGCGATTCTGCCGGGTACAAGTCATATCAAATCCGGTAACAACAATACAGTCATCAAAGCATTGCAAATATATACAATAGCATGATATTGGAGCAAAACAGGTTAATCCCTAACTTAATACTATGAATAACCCTATTAGGACCCTACTTGATAACCCTACAAATAACATGCCAAAGAACCTAAGTACACATGCTATAACTTTATACTCCTCCACATGATGTATGAACCTGTCACAATTATACTATTTAGCCAAAGGAAGTATTTCCATCACAACATGAGTATGACCTTGTATACTCACTGGCGCAAGTAGAAATCAGAGTAATCACTGGAAATCACTAGTATAACATAGCAAAATTATATCGAATGCACAACATTGATATAAATATGTTCAGTACATAGAAACTGGTCCAAGCAACAACAAAAGGTGGTGGAATCAGGTGTGCCAAAAGCAAGCCAAAACGATACATCGCAACTAAACAAAATAATAATTGGGCCGCAACATGGATCGAGCCACAGTCACAACAAGTGGAATCACAAGAATAAACGGCAGAAGTGCGTGCCCGTGGGTAACTACCCTGAAGGGAGTCTGGTGCGAGAGCGGCCTGTCCGGCGTTGCCGCCGCTTGCCTGGTCTGGAGGAGAAGGAAAATGAAAAAAATTAGGTCAGATGGTACCAAAACCAATTATATAGCGATAAAGAGATACGTGGGCATTCTACTATGCTTAGACGTGCCTCTGGTATTTTCCAGAACTGCTCATCCTTTCACAATTCTTTTGCAGTGTCAAAGGAAAACACACATACGGACTGTCAAAAGATATTTGTAGAACATTTTGTAGACCAAACTGCTCTATATTTTGTAGGCACAACTTCCATGGTCATATAGCATAATGTATCAACAACAACAACAACAACAACAACAACAACAACAACAACAAAGCCTTTAGTCCCAAACAAGTTGGGGTAGGCTAGAGGTGAAACCCATAAGATCCTGCAACCAACTCATGGCTCTGGCACATGGATAGCAAGCTTCCACGCACCCCTGTCCATAGCTAGCTCTTTGTCGATACTCCAATCCTTCGGGTCTCTCTTAACGGACTCCTCCCATGTCAAATTCGGTCGACCCCGCCCTCTCTTGACATTCTCCGCACGCTTTAGCCGTTCGCTATGCACTGGAGCTTCCGGAGGCCTGCGCTGAATATGCCCAAACCATCTCAAACGATGTTGGACAAGCTTCTCCTCAATTGGTGCTACCCCAACTCTATCTCGTATATCATCATTCCGGACTCGATCCTTCCTCGTGTGGCCACACATCCATCTCAACATACGCATCTCCGCCACACCTAACTGTTGAACATGTCGCCTTTTAGTCGGCCAACACTCCACGCCATACAACATTGCGGGTCGAACCGCCGTCCTGTAGAACTTGCCTTTTAGCTTTTGTGGCACTCTCTTGTCACAAAGAATTCAAGAAGTTTGGCGCCACTTCATCCATCCGGCTTTGATTCGATGGTTCACATCTTCATCAATACCCCCATCCTCCTGCAACATTGACCCCAAATACCGAAAGGTGTCCTTCCGAGGTACCACCTGGCCATCATGGCTAACCTCCTCCTCCTTCATCATATAGAATAATGTATACACAGGATAATTGATACAATGGTCAATTGCTTGTGAAACCGAACCATCAAATCTACAGTCATTTAACATTGCGACATATTTTGTATGCTACCATATTGACCAATCAAGATCATCTCTCTAACCCAATTGACAAAGAACCTATTATGGCTAGCCATGGTTGGATCTGCTGCTATTCTTTCAAAGCCAACTCGAAGTTGTGTTTTTTAGTTTTCGTTCCAAATGGGGCCATCTGATTTCCTCTTTAAGAATTTCTAGCTCTATTCCTATTTATTTTTTAACATTTGGCATTGTGCTTACTCACATGACATAAGCAGCCATGAATCTTGTTTATAAGCTCTGGTCAGCCAAAAAAATGTAACTTGCCAATATAATCAATTATATACCTCGGAACATGGATCTTCAAAGTTCAGTAAGGCAATAGGTTTATCATATTTTTGATTAGATAGGTAGGTTAAAGGAAGTGAAGGTGCATTATCATTGAGAGTGAAGGACTGTGTATATGTGAAGTGATTAACTTTATCGGCATGATGTTGAGGGCCTCACCTCTGCTTTAATTTCTTCTTGGAGTGAGCTGTCCTAAGGTAAAGTGAACACCTTCCAGCAATATGTAACCTCTAGCACTTGCACGCCATATGAAAGCTCCTGCCCTATATGTGGCCTCTAGCACCTGCCAGCAACATTGCATTAGCTTGTTTAGATTACAGAATCTAGTGTAACTATTAATCTTTTGTTGGTAAATCAAATAAGAAAAACTTGGCTTTGAGGCTTGGCAAGTTTTAGTTTCTTGAGTTTTCTTAATTAGTGAGTCACCAATTTAAAAAAAGATACAGATAGTGTAAATCAGTTGGTTGGAAGATACTGATATAAGCCACCAAACAATATATGAACATAAAAGTATATTTCACTATTGGTTTAGTAGCAAATAACCTAAGCATAGTGCATATGACAGCATGCAACAACTTAAAGTGATCAAATTATCTCTTTGACCCAAAAAGGCCAGATTACACCTCACTGTCTTACACTACAATCAAAAGTATGATATACTGTTATAGATCTGATACACCTCACTATCTTATCACACTATTATACATAAGATTAACCAATGAAATGGCAGGGGATTTCATCCATTAATAGCTACTCCAACCTTCTTAATCGTGACAACATATAAAGGTACAAGGCTCACCTTTCTTGTTGTAGGTTGGCGATGAGGCAGTAGCTGCAAGATCGGAGGAGGAGGCCGTTAGGGGCTAGAGGAGGAGGCTGAAGCGAGCTCGTGCTGGTTGGTGGCAGCTGGATTTATCAGAAAGGCAGCACCTGGGTGCCTAACACGACGTATCAAAGGCTGCTCACCTCAGGCCATCCAGGCCATCCTAGGAAGAGCAAAACTGCATTGGCGTTAGTATTCGTACATATGCTTGTTTAGAGATTTGGATCAAAATATAATTACACCTGCCGCAACAACTGGACATGAATACACATATATGCATTTGTGTGTCTCATATATTTGTTTAGAGCAGAACTTGACAGTTGACACACACACACACACACACACACACACACACACACTCACACGCTCACACACACTGACACCACACTAACACTGACAAGCACACTCATATATTATATCAACTTAGCAGGCAAGTCACAAGATTGAGAGGCCTGATATTGCATCATTTGGTAGTAAAGTGTCTACTGATTTGAACTTTAACAGGCAACAAACAATGCCCAAAAAGCTTAGTCAAAACTCAACACGAACACTGCCGCAGAAAAATATGCCTAAAAAGTCCAAAATATGAACATGGTCCTAAAACTTCCCAAAATACTATACTGGACACCAAATACTTTACTATCCAGGATATGAATTAAAATCTCATGGAGAGTATTAAATTGTTCCAAATATCATTCCAGAACCCAGAAAAGAGATTATTTATTTGATTTATTCAAATGCTTTGGTACTAAAGCTTCGCTGCACAAGATGCACCATGACAACTAAAGGTTCTGATGCATACAGTGTCATACCATTGATCAAGAAAATCTCTAATTGCGGCATTGTAAGCAAAGGTAGCTTGTACCAGGACAACTGAAGGTTCTGATGCAGCAATCGTACTAGCTCCATCTTCCTCGTAAATGTCAGGGACACCACGGCTATCACATATATACACATGACACCCTTGTCCATCCTGAGAAAACAAGAGCAGTGTTATAACTTCACTCATTTAATAGAAAATTCACATGAGTATGTGCTCATGTATATCTATCATGTATCAAATTATTTCTTCTTTTCTTATCATAATCAAACAAAAGCATAAGAAGACATGAGTTATTATATTCAGAATTTTATTCAAGACATGAGTAATCAAAATACTACTGAGCGCACAGTCAGTATTAGGAAGTAAGCAAGTGTTGGTTACCTACTCTCATGGTAACTAAGAGTAGAGCAAAGCCTAATGGAATTTTGCCTGCACACCAACATGAGAAAAAACACAGAAAATGTCATATATACAAATAGAAGCATAAGAAGTGGTTTTAGAAAATATATCAAGGTGCAAAGATAAATAAAACTACTTTCAATATGTATAGTAGATGCCAATGCAAGGGACACACAGTTTGAACCTAATTAGGTGGCAACAGAGTGAGGCCAATCATTATATCAGATTGTTAGCCAAAGAAAGAAGGGAAGTAAATTGTGATGGTTAAAGATACCTGAACTTCTTTCCTCTGTATCCACATGCAGTGCAGCAGCAACCATCTCCATGTGGCAGAGATTTTTTGCCATGTCTATTGCAGGAAACAAACCACCATGATTCCCCAGGGACCATATTTTATGATGACAGTGCATCTGAAACCTTCAGGCTTCACAAGGAGAGGGAAGAATCATTACATAGACCAACTGGGTGCATGCATAAGAACCAGCAAAGCATAGGAGATATGAACTAACCAAAACTGGTACGCTCTCAATGCACAGGGCTCAGCCAGTGTCTTATGCTCAATCTGGTTTGCAGGGATGTGCACCTTTGCTGGTTTGTTAGTAGCTTCAAGAAGTGCAAGTGGCTCGCCGGCTCAAATCGATCCATGAATCTTACAGAATCAAGACAGATTGGTAAATCTAATGACCTAACTTCCAAAAAAATTACTAACATGTATAAGTGGGATAGCGTATCAAAATAGGGTCATGCATGTGTTATACCTAACATATGCAAATATATTAGACTTGCATAGCTGGGAACTGGAAGATGTCATTAAGCTAAAATGGTAGCGAAGCCACTGAGTCTGAAATACAATCAGTTCTAAAAGTTATGATTTTCTGTACTTTGTTCTATAGTCCTGTTATATATGATGATCTACTGATGGTCAAATGCAACTATGCTAGAAATTACTTTGCGTCTGACTGAAATTTATTTAACCTCCCTAAAGCATGAACCAGACCTGCTTTTTTTTAGGGAAAGGCCATCATGGCTAGCTTTATTGATTATGAATAATGTTTACATCGTCCACGAGCTCCCTAACCAAAATATTAGGGGGCTCATGCAACCAAACAGAAGAAAGCTTATTACAAAAACTGAAATTTGCTAGCACATGAGCTGCACGATTACATGAACGTAAACAATGCTTGTAGATGACCTTCTGAATCGAGGTACTTAAATCCACACATTCTGCAAAAAGCGCTGCCGCTTCATCCCACCATCTTGTTTGACCCATACAGAAGTTGATAACTTGTAGAGAATCAGATTCTACCTCCAGACAGCTAAATCCCAGAGAATTAGCAAATACCAATCCGTCCCTCATTGCCATGGCTTCTGATGTAATCGCATCCACTGCCACCGGAAGGAACTTGCATTGGGCCGCAATAAAACTTCCCCTTCCATCTCATAGGACCACCGAGGTAGCACCCACACCTTCATCTGAAAAGAAAGCCGCATCGACATTCATTTTAATGGAGCCTGGGTTCGGTTTTGTCCAAGTCGCTTCAGACACACTCAATGGATTTGCATGTATTGTTGCAAAATTACGAATTATAGAGAGGACCGAAAGCGGCCATCTCCATGTCGGGGGAATCTGTTCATTATGAGTGATCTGCCTCCTTATCCACCATAGATACCATGCCCCCACCATCAGGCCTTGCTTAACTTCGACACTAGGATGCATGGATAGTTGCTTCTCCGGTAGGGATAGGATGTGTTCTACAATAACAGACCCCGACCGATCAACCACAACTGAGTGTTCGATGACATCCATCATACCTAGTCGCATCCAAAGCTCCTTTGCATTAGTGCAGAAAAACAGAAGGTGTTTCAGATCCTCCGCGCCCTGATGACAAATCAGACAGGCCCCGTCCATCCCTACATGCCGGTTCATTAGGATTGATTTTAGAGGGATGATTCCACACAATATTCGCCAACCAAATATTTGAACTTTACGTGGCACCTGAAGTTTCCAAAGGGTATTCCAGATGTCCACGGGTGCAGATCCAGTCGGGTTCTCTATCTTGTTTGCATGTGCTCTAAAAGTATGACTCCACTGAAGATGGTAGGCCATTTTTACAGTGAAAATCCCAGTCCTGTTAGGTTGCCAAGCAATGAAATCGTCGAAGGCTAACGGGTATATTGGGATTTGCATAATCCTATGCACATCCACTGCCCAAAAAATATCTCTTAGTAACTCCTCATCCCACGTACCAATCAGCGGATCCATCAAGTCACAGACTCTTGTCAAAAGTGTTTGGTTACGGGGAGTGATCACTTTCTTGTCTGCGTTGCTGGGAATCCATGGATCATTCCAGATATTCACATGTTCTCCCGTGCCAATTCTCCAGATATATCCTCTTTTGAAAGTTTCTAAGCCTTTCATTATGCTTTGCCAAGTAAAGGAAGAACCATTTTTCAGGGTAGCTTCTAGGATACTCCCATTAGGAAAGTACTTAGCTTTCAACACACGAGCCACCAGGGACTCTAGTTCTATTACAGTCCTCCAGCACTGTTTTGCAAGCATTGCTAAATTGAAAGAGTATAAGTCTCGAAAGCCCATTCCACCTTCACTTTTGGGAATGCAAAGCTTCCACCATGCCATCCAATGCATCCTCTTGTGATCCTCATCGCCCCCCCACCAAAACTGAGCTATGATGTCTGTAATCTCTTTGCAAATCCCTTTTGGAATACAGAACACTGACATAGCAAATACTGGAATAGCTTGTGCAACAGCTTTCAGTAGTATCTCTTTTCCCCCAACAGATAGTTGCTTTTCCATCCACCCTAAAATTCTTTTTCTTATCCTTTCAACAAAGTGCTTAAAACAATCAATCTTATCTGCCCCCACAATAGCTGGAAGACCCAGGTATTTGTCTGACAAAGCTTCTGTATCAATATGAAGTATTTGACCAACTTCTGCTTTTGTTACCTCACTAGTATTAGGACTGAAATATATGCTTGACTTAGCCAGGCTCACCATCTGTCCAGAACTTGCACAATAGGCATCCAGGATTTGCTGTAAGGAAGTTATATTTAACACATCTGCTCTCATGAGAATTAGTGAATCATCAGCAAATAAAAGGTGTGATACTGATGGTGCATTTCTACACACACTAATCCCATCCATGCCACCAACTTCTTCTTCATACTGCAACATGCTGGATAATCCTTCTGCACATAGAAGGAATAAATAGGGAAAAAGGGGATCCCCTTGTCTAATCCCCCTTGAAGGTACAAAAATTTCAGTTTCTTGAGAATTTATCCTCACCTTGTACCTTACCGAAGAGACACACGCCATGATCATGTCTATCCACTGTGAGTTAAACCCCAGTTTCTCCATCATTCTCCTGAGAAAAATCCATTCCACTCGGTCATAGGCCTTATGCATGTCTAGCTTGACTGCACACAGACCAGCCGCCCCTGCCCTCTTATTCTTGATCTTGTGATTCATAGGCAATTAACACATTATCTGTTATAAGTCTCCCAGGAACAAATGCACTCTGAGAAGGTGATATGATCTCAGGCAGGATCCCCTTCAGTCTACCAGCCAACATCTTGGAAATGATTTTATACAGCACATTGCACAAGCTTATCGGCCTATATTGTGTGATTAGTTCAGGAGAATCAACTTTGGGTATCAGCACAATAGATGTATCATTCCATTCCTCTGGAATCTGCCTTCTATTAATAGCAAACAGAATTTCTTGGGTTATATCATCTCCTAGTATACCCCAATAATTTTTAAAGAAAATAGCATGAAGACCATCCGACCCGGGTGCTTTCAGATCACCAATACTGAACACAGCTTTTCGCACATCGTCAGCAGTATAAGGGGCCATCAACATATCGTTCATTTGATCTGTCACTTTAGTTTGCACTTTATTTATAACAGCCGGGTCTACAAGGTTAACCTCGGAAGTAAACAAGTTACTAAAGTATCCTTTTATATGAGGTTTTAGGGTGTCCATACCTTCCAGAGTATTTCCATTCTCGTCCTTCAGCTTTTTAATCATATTCTTTTTACGCCTAGCACTTGCATAGGCTTGGAAAAACCCTGTGTTGCGGTCTCCATGTTTCAGCCATCCCGCTCTTGATTGCTGCATGTAATGGATCTCTTCTAGCTCCAGCAGGAATTCAATAAGCTCTGAGATCTCCTTCCTTTTCTCCTCATTGGCCTCATTCATTGGGCCCGTCATAACTTCCTCAAGATCTCTTTGCGCTTTCCGAAGCCTCTTCTTTGGTTTCTTCAGCATCCTTTGATCCCATTCATGAAATGAGTCATGCATGTTGTTTAGTTTCTCATGAATGGTTGTGAGGTTCGGATTCAAATTTGCTGCATGCCATGCTTCTTGAACTAGCTCTGGGAAATCTCTTTCCTTCAGCCATCTAGCTTCAAAGCATTTTGTACGCTCTCCTCCACCATGCATTGAAGCATAGTACTCTGTATCAACCAAAATTGGGCGGTGGTCCGAATGATTGTACAACAAGTGTTGTAGTACCGCCGATGGGTACATAGCTTCCCAACCGGCGTTGATTAGCCCTCTATCCAACCTCTCCCTGATTCCACCTCGCTGCCACGTAAAGCGATCACCTATATAACCCATGTCCCGCAATTCGCAGTCATCAATCGCCGACTGGAAGGCCTGCATGTACTGGGGCGGTCTCAGGTTTCCTCCTTCCTTTTCAGACAAGAACTGAATTTCATTCAGGTCCCCAATCAATAGCCATGGCATATTGTTGTTTTGATGCAAATGACGCATTCTCTCCCATGTTTTATATTTCTGCGCCCACCTAAATTCACCATACATCCCCGTACACATCCACACTAAGTGTCCTTCATCCTCAACTTGAACATCAATGAACATTGGATCCAAATTTAGTGGAAGAACCTTTACTTCCTTTTTCCAAAACATCACCAGACCTCCCTTTCTACTATCACCAGGGCAAACAATTTTATGATCCATTTTCAGTCTTCTCCTCAAACATTCAGCCGGATAGCTTTCTAAGTGTGTCTCCGACAAAAACATCACATTTGGGCTACAACTTCGCTGGACATCCAGCAAAGCGCGAACTGCCGGGGCGTTCCCAAGCCCCCGGCAGTTCCAACTTAAGAGTTTCATTGCGCCCGGCAGTCCCCTTCGAAAGGGGCCGCCGATTTCTTATAATCTGTTTCCTACACTATTTCCTTTGAGTTGCTCAACACTTCTCCATCCACTCCCTTGAGTTTCTTCCTGTTTGCATTCTTTTGGGGGTCAGTACTTGGTTATCTGAGCAGTTGGGATCTTCATCCTCACCTTCATATCTATGAATTAAATTTGAAACGACCGATTTCGCAGATATGCTTACCGGAACCATGGCTAAGTTTTCTGCCCCTGCTATAGCCGAATCCTCAGTTGTTCTCTTTCCCAAACAAATTCCCACCCCTACTGTGTTCTCAACGTGTTCCAGCCCTTTGGCATTATTAGCCTGGTGTATTGTTAACGATTGAGCCGATTCTGCCCCCTCCATTACTCTAACATCCTGACTCGGGATTGCGGCCTCCGGGTTTATCATACTCTCATCCTCATCCCTTGCATTCCTCATTGCTGTTCGACCCACTGCATTAAATCTCCAACTCCCTTGGTTTGTGGGATTCTTATCCATCTGCATATTGTGGCCTCCGCCTCTGCCAAGCCCTCTCCCGAACCCTCTTCCTCCATCCTCTATCTCATCCCCCCCCTCTATCCGATCTTCTACCTGTGCCCCCTCGGCCTCCACAGCCTCCTCCTCTTCCCCTCCTTGAAGCTATAATAAAAGGGCCCCACTCAAATTTTGTTATGTCATGCTCTCCTGTACCACATTCCTCATACCAGTGCCCCATGAACCCACATGCATGACAGAACGTTGGAAGTTTTTCAAACTTAACAAGATATTTATCAGTCACCCCTGCTCTAGTTATTCCAACCGCCCTGGTAAGCCTCTTATTAACATCCAATTTCACCCTAGCATGAATGAACTCACCTACGAATCCATTGGGGAGTGTCACTTGCACCTCCTGAACTTCACCAATTCTGCTAGCCAAATTTCTCAAGGCCGCTGGGCTCCTTAGGACTCCATCAGGCAGTTTATGAATCTAACACCACGTCTCCAGTTTATCTAGTTTCACCTTCTCCGGATTAGCAAACCCATCATACTCCGTCAATAGCAGCGCCGATCCCTTAAAGTCCCACGGCCCCTGATGCATCGCTTTATTCCAGTCTCCAAGACAGTTGAATTGAATTGAGTACAGGTTCGGATTGATTCTTCTCCAAACCACCTATTGCGCTGCGTTCCAGACCGCCTTCATGTCCGCAATCAACGTGCTCTGACTGAAGCTTTTTGTTGTCAACAGCCGCCCTAGGGCTAGCCACTTGGGTTTAATGTCCTCAGCGTTGGCTTCATCCTCCCAGACCAGATCATCCACCTCCTCATCCTGGAGATTCAATCTCTCCAGCAGTGTTGCTGCTTCCTCATGGCTCCGATCCCCCGATCCGCTCCCAGAACCAATATCCGCCATGGCTGGGGAAACTCCACCCTCTAAACCCTAACTGCATGCACTCCAACACCAATGGACCCCAAGGGGAGAGAGGAGGCAGGCATCAGTTAGCAGGTACGGTCTTGCCGGATCACACACGACGGCAAAAGGAACTCACGGCGGCGGCGCCTCCGGAGGACTTGCAAACCCTAGTCGCGAGACCTAGGGGAAAAAGACGTTCCCTCCAGACCTGCTCTTAGGTACAAGCTTTGTTTGTCGAGCAAGTGCATCTATACTCTTTTTATGATTTCCTTCTGATGTCGGAAATATGGAGTTTATACCACCTCACTCCCAAACAACGGATACACAGCGGCAGGCAACATAATCTTGTGTTGTATTACTACCTTACTCTCACAGAAAGCACATACATCGTGCTCATAAAAATGTAAAGAGTCGGCGAAGCTTACATCGGCAATGGCAGAATAACCACGGAAAGCTCATCTAAACCTTTAAATTCCCAAGTGTTTTCCTTTCTCTCATGAAGTTAAGCTTCAGTATCTTCACATGATATATACTCTAAAATACGCAAATACAAGGATCACATTATTAGCTAAAAGATAATGAAGGACAAAAGAAGAAAAAGGAGAAAGTGAAAGAGGGCCTTCTGAGGTGAACAATGTATCCTAGAAATATCAGTACTAATTAAAAGGGCATTTACAATTATTTAATGACCAAGGAATTATATAGGTGAGCACAGGTATGGCAACATTCTTTAGATGTTGCAATAATATTTTTGATGCCTAGTTTGTGAATAACAGAGCTGAACTAAAAAGGGAGACCCTCATCACAAAGAGTGCAATCCCTTTTGTTAACTGTCTCTGTCAACAAGAAGTCAAATATCCCAATAATATGTTAGTCTGGCAAAAAGAGGAGCCCCCCCTTCACACAGCAGGATAACTTAATCCAGTTATTGTGTGTCTTACCACTGGCTGCAGGGTGCAAAACCCAATATGAAATATAGACCAGCACTGGCTCAATCCTTGAATTTTGCATTCCTGAACTATTTGTAGCATGTCATTCTGAAAGAGGAAAAGGGATACGGTTGTAAGAAGAAAGGCAGTCAATAAATAGTTATCAGTCTGCACTGCCAATTCACAACCTCACATATTTGTCACTCCAGACTACTGGTTAAAAGCAGTGGCAAAGCTAATACAATAAGCTTTGTATAAAAAAGTTTCTTGACAACTCTCAATATGTACATACAATAAAAATGTTACAAATAGTTCAGTTCAGTTATAAGCAGAAGTGCTGGCATATACTGAATTCAAATGAAAACAAATGTGAAGGTGGCAGGTGTGTTTGACCTCTTATCCAAAAGCTTAATGGCCTGAATGAAGCATGATTACATTACGAAACCCCAGAACCATAAGTAACAAATGCAGAGAGATCTCAAGCAAACACAATTCAGTACCATTTCAAACTCTGGGGCTTCCCAGGCACCACATTGTATGCACCACCACAACACTAAACTAAATATGGGTGTGCTCATAACCATCATGGAGTTGTTAATTACCAAAGCACTGATCTGCTGGAGATTCCATCCAAGCTACACTGTGGGAGACCTCGTCCGGCTCTGACCTGCAATCCAAGAAGATAAGAGGAACGACGATCAGAGAGAGAGAGAGAGAGAGAGGCGGTGAACCTAGAGCGGTGGAGCGGGTAGCAGTCGTCCCATCCAAATCTAGCACCGGCCACGCTGTCGCCGACCGGCACGAGCTCGCACCAGCCTCCTCTTTCTCTTTCCTAGCGACCGCTCCTCCTCCACGGTGCTTGCGGCAGAGGCAACATGGGCAGCAGCCACACTACGCGAGAGAGCATCCTCCTAGGCCGCATCTGAGAGGAACCAGCATCTTGTGGGTGGGGTGAGCCACAGCGGCGGTACCCACGCGCCTGTGCCGGAGCCCGCGGCTGCCCCATCCCTGAGCATCACCCCACCCCCTCCACGAGGGAGAGTTGCTCCTCCCTTGAAGAGAGAGCACCAGCCGGTGGCTCGAGGGGAGGTGCGACGGGGACGGGGGGCGGAGCGGCGGCCTGAGTTCGACGGTGGGGGAGAAGAAGACGTCACGATGGCGGCGGTCGGGAGCACCGCCAGGAAGGGGAGCGGGGCGAAGGTGGAGCACGGGAGATTGGGATGGTGCGCTTGAGGAGGAGGAGAAGATGTAGCAGCAGCGGCTCGCTCTGGATCTTCAAGCAAGGAGGCGGCGAGGCGGGAGGAGCCGAGCGTGGGGGAGGCGCGAGTGCGGGAGGGGGATGTGGCTAGGTCATCCCACGGCAGCGGTCCCTTTTTATACCCCCCAACGCGAAATGACCAAAATACCTCGGTGGGGGCATGGATATTACAATTTGTTGCAATTGGAATTTTATCCGACGGCCGAGGTTGATCGGGTAAATATCCAATGACCCACAACGATTTGGATCGAGATCCGACGGCCTGTGTCGCGAGGAGATTCCGATCCGACGGCTGAAAATCCAAACGAACGGGAGAGCTCCATTTTGCTTCGGACTCTAACAAGGGGATTCAGTGCCACTTTTTTCCTCTACGGCCCTAGACTTGCAGCTCATCACTACGTTCGGTCTGCCGGCAAGGCAGCAACGTGCCCGTGGATGGGTGTCTGCCTGTCACGGCATCCTCTTCCCTTGGCCCCTTTTCGATGGAGGCGCGATGGAGAGATCCGATCAGGAGCCAACACTTGCAGGTTTCAGTTACGATTACAGATGTGGTTTGGAAACGAAGAGGTTAGCGTCTAGCAACGTGACTGTGTGGGTAGTCCAACTCCAAGTCGTGGCTGCGTGCGGCCGGCAAGCCTGCAACCAACAGCTTCTCTTGTCCTCCACGATGGGCTTTTATTCTCTTTACTTTTTTTGTGCTTCTAGCAAAGAGATTGGGATGTACATGGGCTGAGGCGCTGATGCTTCACGTTAGGGGGGGGGGGCGAGCATGTTGTGTACACCTACGGAATATAAAAAAAGTAGCGATTAACTGAACGCCATCGAGGGACGACACGATTGTCAGGGGGGGTCTAGCCCCCCCTCGCCCTCCTTGAATTCGTCCCTGGGCGAAGGGGATGTCGGCGAAGTCTTGGCGTGCCCAAGGAAGGTGGCGGTGGGGCGTTCCATCCTTCTGTGGTGTCATGAAGTGGGGCCTGGCCTCCCGCCGGTGAGGGAAGGTTCCGCAGCGAGCTCTCCTCTTCGCGCATCAGCGCTACGCCTATCCGCATGGCTCTCCTGTCCCTGACGGTGCCTCCTCTCTGGCTATGCACAAGACAACGACGGATCTGCCCGTGGGTCCCATGGCGGAGGGATTCAGCAGGTGTCGTCGCGTCTCATGGGATGTGTGTGGGTGCTCTGGCCGTGCGTTCGGTGCCCTCTTCTTCGGTGCATCCGCACGAGCCTGCTGTGGCCATGCGTGGTGCTCCTCCCGCTAGTGGGTGCTCCGTCGTTAGTGTGACAGATGGGCCCAATTTAGTGATGGAAATATGCCCTAGAAGCAATAATAAAATGGTTATTATTATACCGGGTTCCAGAAAAAGGTGCAGTTTTTTCGGTATTGTACCGGGAAGCTTCCAGAAGGTTCTGGAGGAACTCGGAGGGGTCCGGAAGTCCACAAGTGGGTTCATCACGACCCAAGGGCTAGATTGGGCTACGGGGAGGCGCCCTGGCCTTATTGGGCTAGGCGCACCAAGTCCTCAAGAGCCCATGTGACTAGGGAAGGCAAAGAAGGAAGGAGTCCTAGTAGCAATAGGATTGGACTTGGAGTCCAAGTCCTCTCCTCTTTAACTGCACCCTAGGGCTTGGAGGGGCTGTTTCCCACGCCCCTCCACCTATATATATAGAGGGGAGGGGGCACCCCAAGAGGATATACCAAGCCCTTGGCGCCCCTCTCTCTCTTGTTGCTCCATAGTTCCACCGCCTCGTCCCGGCGACGCTTAGCGAAGCGCTGTCGGTGCTCCACCACCACGCCGTCGTGTTGGTTGTAATCCCATCTACTTCTCCTCTCCCTCTTGCTGGATCAATAAGGAGGAGACATCATTGAGCCGCACGTGTGCTAAACTCGGAGGTGCCGGCCGTTCGGCACTAGATCGGTTGGATCGTGATTGGATTGCGAAGAGTACGACTAAATCAACCGCGTGATAAACGTTTTCGCTTAGCGATCTACAAGGGTATGTAGATGCTCTCCCCTCTCGTAGCTATGCATCTTTATGGATAGATCTTGCGTGTGCGTAGAATTTTTTTGTTTTCCATGCAACGTTCCCCAACATTTGGAACCTCACAAGCCTGTATAGCAGTTCTACTCGGTGGTGGTGCAGATCTCCTCATCTTCGACGGTGCGATGGCCCGCACATGGTGGATCTTGTGGTCGTTGTTACGGTCCCGGTTGGCTTGGGCCTGCACTTTTTGGTGTCCAACTCGCCGACGTTCCTCCCATATAGCGGCTTCAGCCCCGACGCTTAGAAGTTGCGCACTTTCTGGCTTCCTGGGCTCGCCGACGCTTTGGGGGCTCTGGCTTCGTCGATCCAGGTCTACGTTTCTTCGGATCCTGGCTCATTGACGTGTCAGCTATCGCCGCATCCCGTGTGTTGGTTTCTCTATACCATGTCGTCGATTCTCCAACCTCGACCGCCACCCCTAACCTCGCCCCTCCTCCTCCAGATCCAATGCACATGCTTCGATGGCTCCCATTGCCACATTCGGCAGCGGGCATAGCTCCCCATTCCGATGATGGCGGCCCGAGCTCACGACATGTTCTGGTCTTTGGATCCAGTCCGGGCAGCTTTGGGATTGTTCAGACATTGGCCAGGACGAGATCCCAGCTTGATGCTGGAGGCGCTGCCACGACCTATTCTTCGAGCCCCTCTTTGAGCACCAGGGGAAACCCTAGATCCAATTCCATGGATTGGACGACGGCGACATCACGATGTCGTTACCCTTCATGAAGGCGTCGTCTTGCTTGCTCGTGCTGGCTACTATATTTCAAGTTTTGGGGCATCATCTTGGTTAGGGTTGTTTCCTGAATAGAGCCCACCAGTTGACACTGGTACAGAATGTTTGTAGGGGAGCGCAAATATACTTCAAATCATTTATTTTGGCGTTTAACTTATTTGATTATAGGTGATGTTCTGAATTGTTCACACTGAGTGGCTTACTATGTGATATTGCATTTCTTCTTTGCTGCAACTGACATGGATGAACTATTCTTGAGATATTTTTTTTGCTTTGAAGGCATTTCTATACCGAAAAAGGCTCATGCCCCGCTTTATATATAAAGCCAATGCCAAAGCCAACATCCAACAGGTCCACACACACACAAAGACCACACGCACACAGAGTCCAAACATAAGCAAGCATCAAGGGTTACGGCTGAGGGCACAGCTCAACAAGCCCAACACACACACACACAAAAAGGCACACGCGCCAGGAGGGAAACATCCTCTAGTCGGGCTCCGGGGGTGGCGGCGGGAGCGGAGGCGCCAGGCGGAAGGCCAACGAACGGAGGTCGGCGAGGAGTCTGTTGATGGCGTCCCAGTCCTGAGGGTGGCTAAGCGGCCGCCAGAGCTTCAAGTAACCACACATTTTAAAGATGGAGTCAGTAGCACGCCGAAGGGGCACCTTCTGAATGACAAGCTTATTGCGAACCGTCCACAGCGTCCAGGCGAGAACCCCGACGCACAGCCATCTAATATGTCTGTAGCGAGGGGGGGAGGCTTGAATTTCCGCAAGCAAGTCAGGGAAGTTGGTGTTGCACCACTGTCCCCCAACCATTTCGCGGAAACAAGACCAAAGGAACTGTGCCGTGTAGCAAGAGAATAAGATGTGATTAGCGTCCTCTACCATGCCACACAGGGGGCACATTCCATCGCCAGGACCATGGCGCTTAAGAACCTCAACGCCAGTCGGGAGGCGGCCGCGGATCCATTGCCAAAGAAAGATCCGAATCTTTAGGGGGAGGCCGATGTCCCACATCAGACCGAAGGGCTCCGGGGCTGACGAGGGGGCAATAGCCGCGTAGAGGGATTTAGTGGAGAAGCAGCCGGAGGGATCTAGGCGCCAGGAGATGGCGTCCGGAGAGTCGGCCACGTCCATAGGTAAGAGGGCGATGTCCTGGAGGAGGACATCCCAGGCAGCCACCTCAGCGGGGCCAAAAGGGCGGCGGAACGCGAGGCGCCCTAAGTCAATAAGGGCCGCCTCGACTGAGACCCGAGGGTCAACTACAATGTCGAATAGGATGGGGAACCGGGCGGCTAGAGGGGAATCTCCGAGCCATCTATCCAGCCAGAACAAGGTCGAGGCTCCAGTGCCCACCGAGATGGATGTGCCTATACGCAAGACCGGCAGCAGCTGGACGACGGCCTGCCAAAACTGGGAACCGCCAGAGCGTTGGCAGAACGCGAGTGGCTGTCCACGCAGGTACTTGTTCTGGATGATAGTGAGCTAGAGGCCTCCATCCCCATTGGCAATGCGCCAGAGCCAGCGGGTCAAGAGGGCGATGTTCATGCGCCGAGAGGACAGAATCCCAAGACCGCCCTGGTCCTTGGGTTTGCAGATATCAGGCCAGCTGACCATGTGGTACTTCTGCTTGCCCTCCTCCCCAGCCTAGAAGAATCTGGACTGGTATTTGGCGACCTCCTGATGGAGCATTTCATGAAGGCTATAGAAGCTCATGAGGAACCACAGGAGGTTAGCTAGCGAGGAGTTGATAAGGATCACGCGCGCCGCCTTCGACAGCCAACGCCCTTTCCAGGGCTCTACACGATGTTGCATACGGGTCACCGTGGGGCGGAGGTCCGCCATGGTGAGGCGCGAGTCACTAATGGGGATCCCCAGATAGGTCGTGGGGAAAGAACCCAGCTGACAGTTAAGCCGGTCGGCAATGGACTGTGCGTCCTCTGAGGGGTAACCGAGTACCATCACTTCGCTCTTATCAAAGTTGATGGTGAGGCCCGACATTTGTGGAAGCACAGAAGAAGGAACTTCAGGTTGGAGATCTCCAGGGCGAAACCCTCGACCATAATAATGGTGTCATCCGCGTATTGGAGAAGGGAAACACCTCCCCCTCCAACAAGGTGTGGGACAAGGCCTCGAATATGCCCAGCAGCCTTGGCCTTATCCAAGATGGCGGCCAGGGCATCCACGACCATGTTGAACAAGAACGGCGAGAAGGGATCTCCCTGCCGGACCCCGCAAAGGGTAGGAAAGAAGGGCCCAATGTCGCCGTTGATGTTCACCGCAGTCCGACCACAGGAGACGAGCTGCATGACGCGGGTCACCCAACGGTCATCGAAGCCCTTGCGGAGCAGGACCTCCCTCAGGAACGGCCAGTGCACCATGTCGTAGGCTTTGTGGAAGTCCAGCTTAAGAAAGACCGCCCTATGGCGCTTCAGGCGGACCTCGTGGAGGACTTCGTGGAACACCAACACCCCATCCAGGATAAATCGGCCTTGAATGAAGGCGGATTGGTTCGGGTGGGTGATTGAGTCCGCAAGGAGGGTCACCCTATTGGCGTACCCTTTAGCCAGGATCCGAAAAATCACATTAAGCACTGTGATGGGGCGGAACTGGCGAATATCGAAGGCGCCTGGGACCTTGGGGATGAGGGTCACAACCCCATAATTAAGGCGCCCCAGGTCCATGGAGCCCGAGTAGAATTCCTCAAAGAGAGCCATGACCTCAAGCTTGATGGTAGGCCAGAACGTCTTGAAGAAAGACACTGGTAGACCGTCCGGTCCCGGGGCCGAGGAGGGGTTCATCCCCTTAATGGCAGCGAGGACCTCGTGCTCGCTAAAGGGGGCAACCAAAGCCGCATTGGCTTCATTCGAGACTACGTGCGCGCCCGACCAAATGTCGGGGGCGAGACTAGCCCCACCGCGCGGGGTGGGGGTAAATAAGGCTCGATAGAAGCCATCCACATGAGAGCGGATGGCCGCGGGGAGAACTAACGGCGAGTCTCCATCCCACAGGCAGTGGATGGAGTTGCGACGACGCCGGCCGTTCGCGACCGCCTGGAAATAGGCGGTGTTGGCATCGCCCTGTAGCACCCACCTCTGGGTACCACGCAAGCGCTAGTAGGCCTCCTCATCCGTGTAGATGGTGGAGAGCTGGTCCTCCAGGTCGTATCGTAGCATCCACTCATCCGAGGAGAGCCCGGTCGAGTCCGCGCGAGCATCCAGGGATTGAATAGCAATCAGGATGGTCTTCTTGCACTCTCTAAGGTCCCGGCCAAGGTTAGCCCCCCAACCCTTCATGAACTGGCGGGCAAGCTTGGCACAAAAGTGCCATGAGTCGACAGCGGACATGGAGCGATGGGGCGCCGACCTAGCGGAAATCCAGCGGGCGACGACGGCCTCCCGGAAGCCGGTTTGGTTGAGCCAGAAGAGCTCGAGCCGGAACCGCGGCGGGGAGGGGGGCGCTCATCGGCGGTGGAAAGGAGAAGGGGGACATGATCGGAGCCAATCCGGGTGACCGCCCGGAGCGATGCCAAGGGGCAATGCAATTCCCACTCCGAGGAAACTAGGACACGATCCAGCACGGATTGTGTCGGGACAGATTGCCGGTTGGTCCAAGTGAACCTGGCACCTGTCCGGTCAAGCTCGCGGAGCCCCAGCTCCGCGATCCAATCGTTGAATAATTGCATCCGGGGAAAATTAATCCGGGAATTATTCTTCTCATCCGGGGATCGGATGAGATTGAAGTCGCCTCCCACTAAAACAGGGAGGGGGAGTTAGAAATCTTCAGCTGCAACTCGTCAAGGAAGGCCGGGGAGCGGCGGTGATCCGCCAGTCCGTAGACAACAATGACCTCCCATTTGAACTTCAGGGCACGCTCGAAGATCTCCATACTAACGAAGAATTCCCCTCTATCCATGCCTCCCACCTCAAATGTGGCATCCTTAACCCCTAAGAGGATGCCACCCGAGTGGCCTGAGGTCCCACTAGAAGGGAGCCAGTGCCAAGCGAAGAGGTGGGGGCTCAGGTGTTCAAGCTCCTGCAGGGTGAACTCGGAGCAAAGGGTTTCTTGGATGGCCACGATCTCAATGTGTTCTTCCCGGATGTACTCGATGAGCTGGCGGCGACGACCATCATGGCCGAAGCCGCGGAGGTTCCAGAAGAGGGCCCGCATCTAAACCCCCATCGGGGGGCTGCTTGACACCAAGACACGAGAGGCGCTTTGCGCGCGAAGGGCGGCCGTGCGAGACCGAGTGCGTCCACGGATAATCCCGTCGGCCACCGGAGGAGCCGGAGCCGCGGGGGTGGAGGGCGGGCCCTCCGGGGGCCGAAGCAGGCGGGCACGAGTCTCAGCCAGCCTGCCGTCGAGGATCTCCCGGGCCCTAATGGCCACGATCTGATCTAAGGGGGGACCGACCTCCCCCCTGAAGACAATGGCCGAGTCATTGGCCACCTTAGCGAGGTGGCCGAGAGGAGCGGCCTCGAGAGCAGAAAAGGAGCAATGAGAAGAACCGGGAGGGGCGGGGTCCGCACCTGACTCGAGGTTCCGGACCGCGGCGCGGAGCTCCGCCCGCTCAGCGACGGAAGGCGCAGGAGAGTCGCCCGGCCGCGCCGCCTCCAGGCGGGCGCTGCGGCGAGAGGACGTCACCGGCGTCGAGGTGGAGTGGGGCCTCCTGGCGTACGCCACCATCGGAGGGGGGTGCGCGGAGGCCGGGGAGGAGACGTCCACCGCCACCGAGGCGTCGGGGAAAGCCGGCGAGGCGAGGTGGTAGCCGGACGGCACCGGCGCGGGGTGTGGATCGGATGGCCCAAGAGACGCCCCGACCGCGGCCCCCGAGGGTGGAGGAGACGGGGCAGGGGCGACGGGCTCCCCAACACCGCCAACCCCGGAAGAAACCGGAGAAGGCGAGCCGGCGGAGGGCGTGGGCTCAGCCCCCGGCGGCGCGAGGCGGCGGGCAGAGGCGGCGCCGGGGGAGCGGGGCGACGATGGAGGGGCGATGAGGAGGCTCACGCTGGAGATGTCGCCGGTCGACGCTGACGGAGACGGGGAGGGAGCCAGCGGGGTGGCCAGGCGGAGGGCCACCGCGAGATCGGCGGCCGACACCCGGGTATGCCCCGACCCCGACCCGCCCCGACCCGCTGGAGGGTTGGGGGGTCCCGAGACGGGGAGCGAGAGTGCTCCGACTCATCCTCATCCTCGGCAGGGTCGTTGAAGCGGGAGGAGCGCGAGCGGAGGTGGTGGGAGTCGTCAGCATCAGCGCTCCCCCCCCCCATGAGGCTGCCAGCAGAGAGGCGGGGGCGGCCGACGTGGACGGAGGCTCGGGGCGGATCTTGAGGTCGTAGCCATCATCGTTGAAGAAGACACGGATCGTGACGAGGAGCTTGGAGGAGTCCAGGCATTTCACCTTAACCCGGACCTCCTCCTTGCGCAGGGATAGCTCGTCAACCACCACCACCCTGCCCAGGATCTTGGACATACTGCGGATGACCCGCTCGGACCGGCCAACATCAGGGAGGCCGGAGATGAGGAGCCAAGCCGTGTCCAGGGTAGCGACGGCTCTGGGATCCCACTGCGGCTCAGAGATGTTCACCACGATGTCATTGAGAGCCAGGGTGATATTGTTGCTGCACGTGCAGAATCCCATGCTCATCACGTCAGGGAAGACCACTGAGAAGGCGCTGGGAGCCGTGGGGGTCACCTGCCAGTCCCACGTGCATCTGCACAAGTGGTTGAGCTCAGCCTCAATCAGCTCCGGGGTGGCGACGGCATCGCCCACAACCGTCACCAAAGCCAGCAGCGAGGGGGATGGCGGGGCGAGCTCGGGCACCTCGATGTGGAAGAAGGCCAAGTCCTCGATGCCGTGCCCATACATCATGAGCTCCTCAGTCACCGGGCTGTCCGGACAGAGAATCGCGGGGTGCCCGGTATCCTTGCACAGGTAGCATGTCGGTGGGTTGGGGCACGCCACCTGGAAGTGTCCGGCCAAGCCGCAGTTGAAGCACGGCTGGACCACGGCCGAGGCGGTGGTACCCGGAGGAGGAGCCGCGATTGCGGTGGAGGCGGCGGCTTGGGGGCGCGGAGGGCCCTTCTTCTTCTTCTTCTTGGATCCCGGGCGTCTCCGATTGCCGTTGCCGCCGTTGGATGGTGGAAACGCAGCCTAGGAGCGGGGGAGGCTGGTAGCGGCGGGAGGGAGGGGCGTCGGCGCCGTTGTAGGTGGGGAGCGGGCGGGGTGGAGAAGGGGACCGGTCCCGGCGACGGGTCGGTGAGGGGGACCAACGCCGAGGTGGTGGCCGAGCCTCCCGAGCCGGAGACCGGCCTCGGCCACGCGACTCCCCCCGCGGTGAAGAGCGGCGGGAGGGCGAGCGGGAGCGTCGGTCGCCGCGGGCCGGGGAGCGGCGCGAGGGGCGAGAAGGCGAGAGGCGGGTCTCGGCGCCGGAGAGGGCCGCGCCGGCCGGGAGGAGAGCTGCTGCCGCAGGACGTCCTCGCGCCGGCGGCCGTTGGGGGAGGGGCGTGGGGGGTCGCGGCGGTCGTCCGCCCGACGCTTGGGGCGCCCTGCATCGTCCCCCCATTCCCGAGGCATGGGTGGCGCAGAGGGGGAAGGAGGCGAGGGAAGGCCGGCAGCGCCGTCGAGGGGAAGTCGAGGCGGGACGGCAGCGGCCGAGGGGGCGAGGCAGGGAGCAGGCGGCGCGGGGGTGGGGAGGAGTGGAGGGCGAGGGAACCCTACCGGCGGCCAAATGAACCGCGTCGGTGGGCCTGCGGACGCCTTGGGGCGAGAACGGGCCAGGCGGGGCCCATCCGGCCTGCCAAGCCGGCCCACCGAAGCCACCGAGGTCGGTCGCCCATGGGCCACACCCGCAGCCGCCGTCCCGAGAGGGGGCCCAGGAACCAGGTCCGTGGGCCGGCCCAATATCATCGCAGCCCGAAACGACCGTCCCAGAGTGACCAAGCGGGGCGCTAGGGTTTCCCCGAGCACCACCGCGGTGGCCGCCGGCGGGGGCGCACGGGGGCGGCGAGGGGAAGGCGGGCCGGAGGGACGGCCGTGGGGAAGGGGTCCGGCGGGCCGACCGGAGGGGAGGAAGGGGCGGAAGGGGTTCCGGCAAGGAGGTGCCGGAGCGAGCGCGGGCGGGGACGCCGGGGTCGGGCCGGCCGGTGCAGGCGAGGTCGGAGCCGAGGGGAGGCCGGCGACGGGCGGGGGCTTCCAGGAGGCTAGCGCCGGGCCCCGGTCAGCGTGGCCGGTAACTCCCCAGCTGCCAGCGCGACGCCGCCGGGGGGGCAGCCCAGACCCAAAGGCAGTGCCTTTCGTCACCCGATCCGGGGAGGCGGCCGGGGGGAGATGCCGGCGCCGACCCGACCCGCGGGCGGCCGATCTCCCACCCCTGGGAGAAGGGCCACCGGCGAGGTTAGGTGGCGGCCATGGCGGGGCCTTGGGGGGGACCCGATCCCGGCAAACGACGGGGCGGCCGGCAGCCAAGTCGTCGGCCTCGGCGATGTCGGCCCACAGCAGCCGTGGCGAACCGGGAGGGGCTGGCGAGGAGGGGGCGGACGCCGGCGGGGGGGCGGGGCTCGAGGGCGGGGACGGCGGAGGGGCGGCCGGGCGGCCACGGCGCCCGCGCCGTCGGGGGCGTCGCCAGTCGCCAGAGCGTCCATCGCTCCACCAATCCGCTGGCACTTCAATCCAGGCATTTCTATAAGATCTTTGCTTCCAGTGCCAAATGGAAAAAATGTATACAAATGGTATTGAATTCTAGTTTGTCATGAGACCATGTTACAGGAAGGCTGAAAGGCAATGTCACATGCTCCAACTTGGAGTTTAAGGCACAATGGGAGACTTTGGAAGAGAAAAAACCTCGTAGGTCTGATCGCCAGTCAAGGATAGGTTATCTCGGGGCAAGATGATACTATCATCAGTAATCAAGCAAACCACGTGGAGATGGTGGCAATGTTGACGTTGAACTGTCTGGTAATCCCTGTACAAATTGTTGGCACAAAATGCTCTGCCGCTGATGCATAAGGTTTTTTGTCGCAAAAAATAGATAAATAGCAAGACAGATGAAGGAGTACTATCAGGAAGGGAATTGACCATGCTGATCTCATATACAACATGTACCAACTGTCCAACTTAGTCACCCTTGCTTCTAATATACTCCCCTCGTCCCATAATATAAGAACGTTTTTGACACTACATTACTGTCAAAAACTTCCTTATATTTTGGGACAGAGAGAGTATCATATATCTTGTTTAATCAACTAATTGGAATACATCAAACATATAGAGGGTCTCCCCCATATTCAGAGTCTCGCTCGGGTCGCCACCCGCTCGGGCGACTCGGGCTCCCCAACCCTAGCCGCCGCCGGGGCCTAGCCCATCCTCCTCCCCTCCTCCCGCCGCCGCCGGAGGACGCCGGCGGCTTGCGCCCGGAGGCCAACGGCGGTGGCGTGGGCTCTTCCTCCCTCCCGCGTCTCAGGGGTGGCGGGACCCCAACATGTGTGGAGGTGCGTCCGATCTAGAAGCGACGGCGTTGGCTTCGACGGCGGCGGCGGTTGGCCCTGCCTCGGGTCACGAGCGGCTGCTGCGACGTCTGGCCTGGATCGGGCGGCGACGCGATGCGGTCTTCGGCGGCATGTCATCTGGCTTTAGATCGGCGGCGGTGTCGAGGGCCTGGTGGACTGCTTGGCGGCACCCATGGCAGATCTGTTCTGGCCGGTGAAGCCAGTGGTGGTGGTCATCTTCTTTGTCGGCGGTGGCCGGCCAGGAGCCTTGTGATCGGATCTCAAGATCCATCATCTAGTCCCGGCTGCGAGTTGGGGAGACATGGTTGCCGGTGAAAACCGAGCCGACGACAGGCGATGGCGGCATTCTACGCCGTTACCTTGATGAAGGCATCGTCGTGTAACTACTGTCGACCCACTCGTGCTGCTCCGGGGGAAACCCTAGGATCTGGTGTTCCAGATCGGACGATGGCGGCACTGCGGTGTCGTTTCTCTCTTGGGAGCATCGTTTGTGGAGCAGCGCCGGAAGTCAGAGGCAGGAGGTGGAGCGGCTTCGTCTTGCACGGAGCTTCGGTGGAGATGTCAAGTCATGCCTGACTGACAGGTGCTACGCTTGGTCATGCCTGGTCGGCAGGTGCTACGCACGACAGATACTCCCAGGACTTCAAGCTGTGTCGGCTGGTGATACTTGGCAGCGTGGCGCTGAGGTGTATCAGTGGCGACCGCGAAGTGTTCAACTGTTTGCGCGCAGGGAGGAGGTGCCGTTGGGCACCGTGGTGGCGTCGACGATAGCTGGACAGAGCAAGGTTGATGCATCAGTACAGTTATGAAGATGGAGCGGTGGCAGTTGGCGGCAGCAGCCTCTGAGAGCACGCCGGACCGGTGTGTGCCCCATACCAGGCAAGTGGCTAGGTTGGGGTCTCAGGTCTTAGATGTTAGGCTTAACTGCGATGTCTGTTTG
This sequence comes from Triticum timopheevii, assembly GCA_963921465.1. NCBI lineage: Eukaryota > Viridiplantae > Streptophyta > Magnoliopsida > Poales > Poaceae > Triticum > Triticum timopheevii. The sequence continues at coordinate 558,055,418 of OY997264.1, read as the reverse complement.
GTATTAGGCCCAGGCTATGTGCTCCCCTTCATCAACTGGATAGGTGTAGCGACAGTTTGTTGCTTAAACGGCGGCTTTAGTCTTACTGTTGTATTGATTTTGTAAGGTCTTGTGAGAATAATTAATAAAGTGGCCGTATGCATCGCTCAGATGCAGAGGCCGAGGGTCATCCTCCTTTTCTAAAAAAAAAAATCAAACATATAGAAGTCTTAATCTGCAAAACGGCAACAATGAGAGCCCAAATATGATCGAGGCTAGAACTTTATCCCCACGCATTGCGGTGACCCCCAGTGCTCGCTCTGCATCCCGGTAAACTGGACCTGCTTTCTGCACATTGTGCAATAGGTGGCTTGGCACACCCAGCAGAAAATATACTTATCGTCGCCCTGGATGCACGCGGCCATTGGTTAGATGCAATAGAGGCAAACCTGCTCATTCATGCCATCTTACGGACTGAAAAAGATAGGGTCTCATTATATTACCTTGTAAATCTTTTGACGGCATTTCGGGCATTTCACGGTGCTGCCTACCGGCTGGCTTTGAGCTCGCATGCGGTTTCCGGTTTCGAGCTGTTCCAGGCGCTTCCGCCAGTCCATCGTGTCCTTTTCCTTCTCCGCAAAGAGGTCACAGTTCCTACTGCAGTTTGTCACAAACCATACACGCATAAAGATAAGTAAGCTTGAGACCGCCTGTTTCTTTTTAAACAAAAGGACCATCGATATCTCAGACGACTGGCCTACCTGAAATGGGCATAGCCAGCGATGATAGCCTTGCCGCAGAGGAAGCAGAATGCCTGACCACAGCTGATGCACACCACCTTGTTGCACCCTTCAGTTTTGCTAATGGTCATTCTGCATTTTGGGCACGATCTGGCATCGTTGTAAAGCTCCTTGATGCTCATCAGTTCCTCCACCATCTCTCTTGCGCTCATCTTGCCTGCCGCCTGCCGACATAAAATGGAGGACAATGGGCGGGAGATATTCAGTAACTTGAAATTTTATCCAGCGGCCAATTAAACTGGTAGGGTAGTAATGCGACGAGGAGATGCCAAAAGCATACGAGACTCTTCAAAGATCTATTATAGATGGCAAATGAAATGTATATTTGAAGGATTTACCAACAAACCGCAAGTTGTTTTGTAGTAGTATAGTAATGCAATTTATTTATTTTTGAAAAGGAGGAAGTTTGGAACACAAAATAACTTAAGCCACCGTCCAACCCCACAACATTTTACTGAAATTTTAGCCATATAAGTGAAAAAACAGTAAAAGTTGTGCACTAGAGACCGTAAAAGGTAAAAAATGACTTATATTTTGGGAAAGAAGGAGTAAGAGATGCATTTCTACCTGTCGCTGCCGGATCTTTTCTTCTAGAGTAAGACACTGCTTCCCTGGATGGCGAGAATCCTTGCACAACGAGCAGAAGACAAAGCAACATTTTGGACACTGCGCATTATTATCCTCATCTTCCAAGCAACCGATTGCGCATCTTGGACAATGAACCACGTCTGACATCGAGTCCAATGCTTTCTCAAGAGTAAGCCTATCCCAGCGTTCGAATTCTTCCTCGCTGAGAAGCCTCTTTAACAAATACGGTGGAATAGAAGCAGCGCACTTGGTATCAGGGCATATCAACTGAAACAAAGTACCTTCCTTCACATGCATCTTGCATAAGGTCTCCATGCACTTGACACAAAAACAGTGCTCGCACGGAAGTCTGATGAAATTTGAACCTGATTGTTTCAAAATTAAAGTTAGTTTACCAAGGAAGAAATTTAATGAGCCTAATTCAGTTTCTTATAAGAAGCTTAATTAGAAAAGTCAAAAAGGCCTACCTTTAGTCTGGTTAAGGCAAATCATGCACATATGGAGATCCTCAAGAAAAACTTGATAGCACTTCTGACTACTGTAACTGAGCATGGAAGGGATTACAGACTCCAGTGAGAGACTTCTCGAGATCGCACGGTTATCTCCTTTGTGTGTAGGAACATCCGGACCTAATGTTATTGTGCGATCAAACCCGAGGTGCAGCAGAGAAGAACTACGTATCCACTCAACCCACTGGTATACCACTTCTTGCCCCGGCAGCTCTGCCCAGATGGTGTCAAGCATCTCACAGAGTCGAGAAACATTAGGCCCATCCATCCATTTGGCAGTGACTGCAAAATGTGGGGGATCTTTGCTAGGATATGACCGCGGAAACACACATGTCAATACCAAAGGGGGCAGGTGCTCAAAGCTGCAAGAGTAGGAGAAGTCATCCGGTTCGTCCTCGTGTTGTTCTGTACTGTCATCAAGGCAACATCCATCTCTTGCATGTTCATTATCTGAAGAAAACTTGGCGCATACTTCGGCGCCATCTTGCAAATCATAGCGTATGTAAATCTGTAATTCAAGTTTTTTTTGGGAGAAACCGTTAGACCCAAATAATCAGTATCAATGAGGAGATGAAATAGCACTGATGGGCACCACAAAAAACCTGGAAATAGCGGAGCCCTGCTTTGCTGTCTAATTCGACAAGGTCATCCCCATATATTGCTTCCAGCGCCATCAGCTGCAGTGAGATATCATGTGAGAAAACAAACACATTGTACGTATATTCCTCCCAGGTCCCAGCAACTGTCTAAAACTGAAGAGAAAAATCCCTCTGAACCACTTAATAAGCACAGTACTCTAGTAGTACCAAATTCCAGCATAGTAAGTAGTACCAAATTCCAACATAGTCAGTAGATTAGTGCACTCGACCTCGTCTTCCTGTCGTTGCAGGTTGTCTCGTATCTCATCCTGCCCCGCCTCCTGCTCAGCGCCAAGGCCAACTCCCTCCGCCGTCGCCGAGGCGGCCTCTTCCAACCTCGACCCCGCCTCGGCCACCGCCGACCACGGGGAGTCCAGGTCGAGCACGTCCTCCTCGCCGCCGCCAGCACACGACAACGGCCTCCACGCCTCGGCCGAGGATCCGGTGCCGGGTTCGTGGTTGGGTTCCAGCGTGCGCGACGACGACGAGGCGCCCGCGGACGTCGACGCTGTTGCTGCCATGGGGGCACACGAGAGCTCGGTTGATGGTTGGGCACCTGGACTCGCCGGGACAACTCACGCGCACATATTTCGTGTACCAAAACGATCAGTCCTACTCCGATGCGTACTCTGGCAAGTAATAAGACACGCACACGGACACAAGCAAAAGATTCTTTTCCGAACCTACCACTAATGAATTGCAAAATAAAAATAAAAATTACCACTACTGAAATCTGCAACTTGATATAGGTATGTCTGGCAAGGAAAATATTTCTCTTCAACCGATCAGACGTCCGCGTGCTATGTGCCCGCAACATGCCCGTTGCTGCAAAATGCGCAAGTGCAACTAACTATGTGCAGACAAATGAAGACAAAGTGCATAGCAACCCTATCCCCACATTCATTTGCAAGGTGGGAAAACTTCTCTTCAATCGGTGCTATCCCAACTCTATCCCGTATATCATCATTTCGAATCCGATTCTTTTTTGTGTGGCCACACATCCATCTTAACATATGCATCTTTGCTACAGCTAACTGTCGAACATGTCGTCTTTTAGTTGGCTAACACTCCGCACCATACAACATTATTATGGATTGAATCGCCGTCTTATAGAACCCGCCTTTAGCTTTTGTGGCACTCACTTTCCACAGAGTACGCAGAAGTTTGGCGCCACTTCATCCATCCGGCTTTAATTTCATGACTCACATCTTCATCAATATCACCATCCTTCTGCATCATTGATCATAAATATTAAAATGTGTCCTTGTGAGATACCACCTTCCCATCAAGATTAATCTCCTCCTCCTTATTCCTATCATTACTGAAACCGCACTTTATTTACTTGGTTTTAGTTATACTAAGTCTAAGAGGCTGTTTGGTTCTAGGCCTTGCATTGCCACACTTTGCCACACACTTTTGCCAAGCTTGTCTAAGCTTAGTTCAACAAAATGAGAGCCACAAGTCGGTAAGCCTAAGGGAATCTTGCCATATTTTTTGTGTGTATGCCATGTGGGGCCCTAGTGTGGCTTGCCTAAGGTGTGACTTGTGTAGAAGTGCATGCTCTAGCCGATGCAACCAAAAGACCGATCTGATGGAAGAGACTAGGCAGCATATTATACGTCAACACTCCCCCTTACGTGTGGCTCCCTCAGGCCTAAACGTGGACCGAAAGTGGGCTGCAATTTAATTGCGCCAGCTGGATCTTGAACTTAAGACCTCTTGGCTCTGATACCATGTAAAAGTGCATGCTCTAGCCGATGCAACCAAAAGACCGATCTGATGGAAGAGACTAGGCAGCATATTATACGTCAATAGCTTGAACCAAACACTCACCTAAATTGGCCAAACTTGCCTAATCTTAGGTGTGGTAACCTTTGGCAATCTTAGTCACAAACCAAAAAACCTTTAAACATTTCGATTCCAAGGCTTTGTTGTATGGGGAATCATGCAAAAATTATTTAAAAATTTGTTCGGGGAATTGCAATAAGGCTTGTGTTGCAAAGCGCTGAGCGCAATACGAGGCTTGTTGCAAAAGCTCAACGGATCACAGGGAGGGATCAGGCATGGCTGCATAGAACGACTACTTGGGCAATTGATCTTTTAGGATTATCATCGGCTGACGTGTAGGTTTTGCTGTTTGGTAATGACATACTTTCAAAGCTATGTCAACTGACAACGGACATGATGTAGAATATTTATCTTATTCGGAAATGCTCTGCGTCAACTGACGAATTTTCTCTCGGTCATCTGCCGTCTCGAGCATGCAACACGTGTCATGGGACCTTGCACGCCACTTTTCCCTACTCTCCTTCCATCGGATCTTGCATCATCTCCCTTGTTCTCACCTCTCTCTCCTAAGAACAACCTCCCTCCAATCTCCTTCCCAAATCCTCCATGGCTCAAGCTCCAACCGTGGTACCGCAACTTTAGATCCCCTCCACTAGACCGGCACCCTCTAAGTTGCGAGTTGAGGGAGACGACCTTTGCACAGAGCACGCAGCCACCTACCGCTGCAAGACCAGGGCACCACTGCAAAGCTACAAGGACATGCTTGTTGTGCACTATTTCAAGCCAAAAGTAATCTCGAAGGCTAGGCAGCGAAGGAAGAGGAGAGACGACAGGGGCGGCTAGGGATATGCTGCTGAGAAGAGTTTCTACAACAAAGACAGAGTTGCAAACGGCGGCAGCAACGACGAAGGTGCTGTTGTGACATCATCTTTCATTAACAAAAACTGCAACATCATCCTTGTTGCAGAAGTCCTTCAAGATCATCTATGTTGCGAAAAGGTGAAGACAAAAAAAATCTGTAACACAACCTTTGTTGCAAATGTTTGTGTAATATGAGCTTTGTTGTAAAGCGTTCTATGACACTGCCGTTGTAAGAAACTAGAGGTGTTGGTATGAAGCGTATGCCTCCTGGCAGGGACGCGTGCGTGCTTATATGCTCAACAAGGTACAAGATACGGCAGGTGGTTTTGGGCTTGGCCCCTCATCCAAGCTATACAGAATATCTACAAGAGATAGAGCTCGCCTCTACCCACCTGCCTTAAGTTACAAGATAACACACACGCACACAATCGTGACAATGTCATGTTACAACTTAAGCCTATCGTCTAACATCCTCCCTCAATCTAAACACGTCAAGGTTAAGATTGTTCTTGAAGGCTTGAAGTTGTCGAGCTTGTAAAGGCTTTGTAAAGCCATCAACAACTTGATCTCCAGTTGGTATAAACCTGATTTCCAAAAGCTTTCTTGCAACTCTTTCTCGAACAAAATGAAAATCAATTTCTATGTGTTTTGTTCTTGCATGAAACACAGGATTCGCAGAAAGATATGTTGCTCCAAGATTATCACACCACAGGCAAGAGACTTGTAGTCTTTCAACTTCCAATTCATCAAGCAAAGTCTCTACCCACATTACCTTAGCAGTTGCATTTGCAAGTGACTTATATTCTGCCTCTGTGCTGGATCTGGAAACAGTTGCTTGTTTCTTGGCATTCCATGATATAAGATTAGAACCAAGGAAAACAGCAAACCCACCAGTGGATCTCCTGTCATCAGGACATCCTGCCCAGTCTGCATCAGAAAAGGCACTTACTGTGGTTGATGATGACTTACATATTTTCAGTCCTATTCTAGCACTCCCTTGGACATAGTGCAATATTCTTTTAACAGCTGTCCAATGCATGGAGGTGGGAGCATGCAAAAATTGACAAACCTTATTAATAGAGAAAGATATACCAGGTCTTGTCAATGTCAGATATTGAAGTGCACCAACAACACTTCTATACTTAGTTCCTTCTTCTGAACTCAACAGCTCCCCTTCATGTAAGGATAACTTTTCTGTAGTAGACAGAGGAGTACTACAAGGTTTACACCCCTTCATGCCCACACGTCTAAGAATATCATTAGCATATTTCTCTTGAGTCAACAAAATCCCATTAGGTATCTTTTTCACCTCAATGCCTAAGAAATAATGTAACTCTCCCAAGTCCTTAAGTGCAAAGTCAAATTTCAAATTCTTGAGTAAAGCTGAGGTAGCCTCTGGTGAGGAGCTAGCAACAATTATGTCATCTACATAAATGAGCATATAGATAATCACCTTTCCTTTCTGAAAGAAGAACAAGGAGGTGTCACCTTTGGAGGGCCGAAAACCAAGTTGCTGTAATTTTGTGCACAACCTAGAGTACCAAGCTCTGGGTGCCTGTTTCAGACCATACAAAGCTTTGTCCAACTTACAGACATGCTGAGGTTTAGTCACATCGACAAAACCAGGTGGTTGCTTCACGTAAACCTCCTCCTCGAGAATGCCATGTAAGAACACATTCTGAACATCCAGTTGGCGAAGACTCCATCCCCTGGTGACAGCAATAGACAAAACAAGTCTAATGGTGGCAGCTTTAACAACTGGACTAAATGTGTCCTCATAATCAATGCCATAGCGTTGCGTGAAACCTTTTGCAACTAGCCTAACTTTGTATCTATCTAAAGTGCCATCAGAGTGTCTTTTAATTTTATACACCCACTTGCAATCTATAATATTCCTCCCTGACTTTGGAGGAACTAAATGCCAAGTTCTATTTGTCATGAGAGCATTATACTCTGTTTCCATAGCACACTGCCAGTTTTTATCTCCTAGAGCTTCTGCCACACTTCTAGGTTCTTGAGCAGCAGTAAGATTTGCAAATTTAAAGTTTTTATCATACCTGGCCGTCCCATCTGTGGGAACCAACGGTTTGAAAATACCTTTTTGGGCCCGTGTACTGGGTCGCACAGGAGCAGCAGCCACAGACGATCCACCAGGCGCAGTGGGCCGATCTGCCTCGGTTGAGGCGCGGGCGAACGTTGGATCATGCGCCTGCACAGGCGACAGGATGAGGCGATCCGCCTCGGCTGAGACGCGGTCGGGCGTGGAATCGGGCGCCCGCTCAGGCTACAGGACGGGTTGGTGGACAGGCGACACACGCCCGTGGGCCCGTCCGCCAGAGTCATCATGACACGGAGAGGCAGCGGGGCTACGCGACGCAGCCGTGTCGGTCCCACCAGGACACGTGCGGCACGCGGAGACGCCAGCAGCGGACCCGCCAGCCTCCAGATCAGTGCTTGCCGCCGCAGGCGTGCAGGATCCCGCGCCGCCAGATCTCTCGGGATCGGCAGCCGCAGTCGGATCAATCTCGTGTTCTGCGCCGGTCAGATTTGGATTGATGTGCTGCATAAAATCATGATGCAAACTGCTATTTTCTGCTGCATTTTTTTCACTGTTTCCTGCAGCATCAGGACTAGGATTAGTAGCACCATTAACCATACGACCAACACTATCATCCCCCTGATCAGTAGGATTCAAAAGCTCTGGTGGTAACAGAAGGATTTCGGCTCTCAACCGTGCACCCGCATTAGGATGCAAGGTGGAAAAAGGAAAGATGTTTTCATCAAATACCACATCTCTGGAAATATAGACTCTGCCTGTAGATATATCTAGGCATTTATATCCCTTGTGAAGATTACTGTATCCTAGGAAGGCACACTGTTTGGATCTAAATTGGAGTTTATGAGTATTGTAAGGCCTAAGATTCGGCCAACAAGCACAACCAAATATGCGTAGGGAAGAATAATTTGGTGTATCACCAAATAATCGAGTGAGTGGAGTCTCAAAGTTTATAACTTTGCTTGGCATCCTATTGATTAAATAGGTAGCAGCAATGCAGGCCTCATCCCAAAATTTCAAGGGCATGGAGGCTTGAGCAAGCAATGATAGGCCAACTTCAACGATGTGACGGTGTTTACGTTCAGCTGACCCGTTTTGCTGATGAGCATGAGGGCAGGAGACATGGTGAGAAATTCCTATTTTGGTGAAAAAGGAATTCAACTTTCCATACTCCCCTCCCCAATCTGTTTGGAGAGCTAGGATTTTTCGATCAAATTGTCGTTCAACAAGATTTTGGAAGTCATGAAATTTTTGGAAAACTTCAGACTTATGTTTGATAAGGTAGATCCATGTGAATTTACTGAAATCATCCATGAAACTCACATAATATTTCTTTCTACCTATGGTTTCAATGGCAGGACCCCACACACCAGAAAAGATAAGTTCCAAAGGAATTTTTGATTCACTCATAGATTGAGGATATGGTAGCTAGTGACTTTTGCCCTTTTGGCATGCGTCACATACAAACTTATTATCATCATTGCTAGCACATGGGAGTTTATTTTCACTAATGATCTTCCTAACAACAATGGAAGATGGGTGACCTAAACGTCGGTGCCACCAGTCCGAAGATGGCTTGGTGACACTTAGCACATGCTTCGTGACGTTTCTCCCGATGTGTTTGAGAGGATAGAGACCTCTCCTACCCCTGCCGCGAAGTAGAACCCTCTTCGTTTCCAGATCCTTGACAAGAAAAAAATGAGGGTGAATTTCAACGAAAGTGTCATTATCAAGGGCAAGTTTACTTGCAGAGATCAAATTTTTAGTGGCCTCCGAAAGGTGAAGGACATCATTTAGGTGAAGATCACGATCTGGGGTATAGATAGTTGTATGACCAATATGATTAATCGCCATACCTGATCCGTTGGCTGTGTGAATTTTCTCATTGCCGGTGTACCTCTCCCGGACTGTGAGCTTCTCCAAGTCACCGGTTATATGGTCAGTTGCACCACTGTCCATATACCAGTTTGTGTCTATGCCATAATGAGGTGCAGCAATATTTGCCGAGCGTTCTTCCCCTCCCTGGTAAGAGGAGTCGTAGCGCTTCCAGCACTTCCACGCCACATGCCCAACTTTGCCACAGATCTGGCACGTTGGTCTGGCGGTGGAGTTGTTGTTGAAGCCGCCGCCGTTTCCTCCTGGGTTGCCACGGCTGCCACCACCGTTGGGCTCGTTGTTGAAGTTCTGGCCGCGGTCACCACCGCCGCCGCCTGGTTTGTTGTTGAAGGCGCGACCGCGGTCAACACCGCCGCCGCCGTTGCCGTTCTACTTGTTGTTGGAGTTGTTGAAGCGCCCACGTGATGCAGCGTTGGCGGAGGACTGGGAGGCTCCCCCGCGAAGATTCATACGCGTCTCGAAGCTCAGTAGCTGCGAGTACAGCTCCGGGACAGTCACCGGTTCGACCCGTGAGCACATGGCAGACACCACAGGATCGAACTCCTCCTCCAGCCCGGCAAGGATGTGCGACACCACATCTTCTTCGTCCACTTTCTTCCCTGATGCAGACAATTCATCACAAAGGGTTCTGATTTTACCAACATATTCTGTAATGGTGGAGTTGCCCTTCTGAAGATTCGCCAGTGCGATCCTGACGTTGACAGACCGCGCTCGGGTATGCGAGGTGAGCATCCCCTGCACGGTGTTCCACAGCTCTGCTGCGGTGTGGCAAGTCGCCACCTGAATGGCCATCTCACGTGGTAGCGTAGTCAACAGGTAGGAGAACACCTACTGATCGCGAGCGTACCAGGTGCTGAACTCAGGGTTGGGGGCCTTCGACTTAGTCTTGTCGTCGTTGCTAGTAACCTCGATCGACATGGGCGGCACCTCCTGCTCCAGGTCGAGGAAGTCCGCCATCTGGGCCCCCCTGATGGCAGAGAGGACGGTGACACGCCAGAGGGCTTTGTTCTCTCTCGAGAGCTTCTCTGTGGCGATGTGTGCAAAAGGAGATGAGAGGAACGTATTTGCGGATGAGCTCGCCATGGATGAATCCGAGGTAGGCTCTGATTACCATGTAAGAAACTAGAGGTTTTGGTATGAAGCGTATGCCTCCTGGCAGGGACGCGTGCGTGCTTATATGCTCAACAAGGTACAAGATACGGCAGGTGGTTTTGGGCTTGGCCCCTCATCCAAGCTATACAGAATATCTACAAGAGATAGAGCTCGCCTCTACCCACCTGCCTTAAGTTACAAGATAACACACACGCACACAATTGTGACAATGTCACGTTACAACTTAAGCCTATCGTCTAACATGTCGCTGTTACAATGGTGAGGAGAAGATGAGCTCCGATGCGTAAGCACGCCCCTTCTTATTATGCTTGTATACTTGCATTTATGATTAGAACTGGACAACTTACATACTAATCATTGTTCATACGAAATTTATAACGAGCGAACGTTGGCTTGTTAGCTCCAGCTCTTGCGAGGCAAGTTCCCCATATCATCTGGCCGATGCACATGCAGTGTGAATTGTCTCACGTTCAGAAGGATTGTGATAATTTCGTTAGTGTAAGCAGATTCTGCCTATTCAATCATTCTGCTGATTGACCATTTTTCCCATATTTCACACATTTTCACGATTAAATTACACAGATCACCATAGCTTTGGTTCAGTAACCGCGAACTCGGCCTAAAGTTGCAAGAAATGTGACGGTGAGAGTACATATGTAATGCTAGAATTTATCAAGCCCCAGACACTCAATTGATCCCCAATGCTCGCTCTTCATCCTCTTATTATCGACCACCCGTTTGCACAGTTGACAATAGCTGGCTCGGCACGCCCAACAAAATAGATATTTCTCGTCATCCTGGATGCATAAACACATATATGACCATCAATTAATCGGTTAGGAGTATAGAGTGGAAAATTGGATTCGTCACACCAACGCGATTTCGGTGAGATGGACTGAATTCTCGTCCATTCATGCGTTGATATATGTAGATTCAAATGGTAGGTTTACCTTGAAATTTCTCTCACCGCATTTGGGGCATCTTAAGATGCCACCTAATGGCTTCTGCTGGGCTCGTATCTGGTTTCCTATTTGTACTTGGTCCATTTCTCTCTCCCATTCTGCAATATCCCTAGCCTCAAAGAGCTTGCAATCCCTGCAATGTATACATGCACAAAGGGGTAAGTAACTGTTATTCATGATGCCTCCCCATGGAGAGGGGGGGGGGGGGGGGGGGGGGGGGATGTCATAGAATGGCCTACTTGAAATGATCGTAGCCATTGACTGGCTTGCCACATCGGAAGCAAAAGTATTTCCCACAGCTGACACACGTCATTTTGTTGCAGCCTGCAGTTTTGCTGATCGCCATCCGACAATGGGGACATAACCGAACATCTTTATATAGTTCTTTAATGTTCAGCAGTTCTTGCGCCATCTCCCTCTCACTCATCCTGCCCGATGCCTGTGATTATAGAAATTGCAGAAGAAAATGGTAGATATACTCATTAAAATTAATAAAGACACAGGACTATAATAAAAGGTAAATAAATGAACTGATTGCATCGTGGTCTTTGGGTCGCAATAATGCATAGAACTAGATCAGTTTCTTACAAACCGTCCATAAACGTGTAGCACATGCTCGTTTGATTTCAGCGATGCTAAAACATAGTAAGAGATATTAGTTGCACGTTTACCTTCCGGTGCTGGATCTTTTGTTCTGGAGTTAGGCACTGCTTCCCTGGATGCCAGAGCTCCTTACAAAACGAGCAGAAGATGAAGGAACACTTTGGACACTGTGCGGTGTTATCCTCGTCTTCCACGCAACCAATTACACACTTTGGGCAGAAAACCACGTCTGCCATCGAGTCCAACGCTTTCTCGAGAGCAAGCCTATCCCAGCGTTCAAATTCTTCTTCGCTAAGAAGCCTCTTCAAGACATGTTGTGGAATGGAAGCATTGCACTTGGTGTCAGGGCATACCAACTGGAACACACTCCCTTCCTTCACATGCATTCTGCACAATGTCTCCATGCACTTCACACAAAACAAGTGCTGGCATGGAAGCTTGATGAAGTTCGAACCTGATTAATACAAATTGAAAGTTAGTTTGCTCCTGAACGAGCTTTGATTGGCGGTAGCGCAGTTCAGTTCAGCATCCCAAGAAACATGATTGGAAAGGAATAACATGCTTTTTGTTCACAAACACACATCAAAACGTGTGTTATTCGTACCAAAAGATTGACGGGGTCATTGTTCTTCCTTGTGGGGAAAAGATAGTATATATGAAGCATAAATTTACAGAATATGTTCACATTCTACCATGAAGCGCGAAAACTTGATAGGTATTACTGTATTAGTTACCACATATCAATGAGACTACAACGTGGAATTAGCTAGCACGATAGAACCAATAGCATTCTTCCTACAAATGACCTAGAGACTGCATAGTAACTGTACCAGATTGATCTTTTGATATGGATTTATGCTGAATAAAGAAGAAAGCATAAAGGAAACAAATTTACCTGTGCTCTGGTTGAGGCATATCATGCACATATGGAGATCCTCAAGAAAAGCTTGGTAATGCTTCTTACTACAGTAGCTGAGCATTGAAGGGATGACAGACTCCAATGAGACCCTTCTTGAGATTGCACGCATATCTACTGTGGGTGCTGGGGTGTCATCTTGGCCTAACATTATTTTGCCATCAAACCAGAGATGTGACAACGAAGAATTGCGCATCCACTCAACCCACTGATAAATCACTTCCTGCCCCGGCAGCTCTGCCCAGATGGTGTCAAGCATCTCGCAGAGTTGAGAAACATTATGCCCATCCATCCATTTAGCGGTGAGAGTGAAATATGGTGGGTCGTTGCTAGGATATGATTTTGGAAGTAAGCATGTCAACACCAAAGGAGGCAAGTACTCAAAGTTGCTAGTGTAAGAGAATTCATCTGGTCTATTTTCATGGTCTTCGCTACCACCATCAGGACATCCTCCATGTCTTGAGTTCTCACCAAGGGAAGAAAGCTTAGCGCAGACTTCAGCACCATCATGCAGATCATAACGTATGTAAATCTGCACTTAAAATATTCAAAGCATTAAGCCCAAATTTCCACCATTAAGTTCAGGAATAAATGAAATAGCAATAGTGGACAGCATAAGAAACCTGGAAATAGTGGAGCCCTCCTCTGCTTTTAAATTCAACAAGGTCATCTCCATATATTGCTTCTAGTGCCATCAGCTGCAGTGAGCAAACAAATGATCGAAGGTGAAAAACGTAAGCATCAAACAATTTGGAAAATAGAAGTAAGCATCAAAGCTTGAAATAAGCAGCAAGAGTCGGAAAATCAAAATAAACGAGTCCGGGGAACTGCAGGTAAGTGCAAACACTTCAGTTTGGCATCAGGTTCTTGAGAACAGAAACAAGTAATCACTGCAACAATCTCGTTTTAACTGCTACTCCAACATTGCAACCGTGAATCGCCTTTTATCCGATCTGGTAAATTAGTAGCTAGTGCCATAAATTAAATTTCAGACGAGACAATTCATCAAGGTTTAGTACCAGTCTGTTCAAGCTAGAGAAATTAATCACAATGCTTCCCTGTTTTCAGAAGAAACAAAGTCGAACCCCCGCCCAAAACCTTAACAATCACGGTTCACATCATAGATCAATATGTTGGATATAGGACAAGTGAGATCCCGCAATTTGATATCGGTGGACTAGTAATACTGCACCTCATCGTCCTGCCTCTGCAGGTTGTCACGTATCTCCTCCGCCTCTGCCTCGTCCTCGGCGGAGAGGGTGAGTCCTGCCGCAGCCGTGGCGATCGCGGCCTCATCCAGCCTCGACTCCGCCTCGGCCGCCGCAGCCCACGGGGAGTCCAGGTCGAGCACGTCCTCCTCGGCGCCGCCATCACACGACGGCACCAGCCGCGCCTCCGCGGCGCGTGAGGAGGATGAGGAAGAGCCCCCGGGTGAGAATTCCGGGGAGTGGTCGTGGCTTGGTTGCAGCAATCGCGATGTCGTGGCGCCGACGGAAGCTGCTGCCATGGATGGCGGAAGCTCGGAGTTGGTCTTACGTCGGGATCGTAGTCGTAGGCGTTGCTCGCTTTTGTCGCCCCCCGGTTGGGTTTTTCTGGTGAAGCCCTCGCCACGTTGGGTCTGTGTTTGAATAGGCAACATTTTCTCAGCTTCTCTTTTTGGACTTTTTTTATCAGTTTTGCTAGAACTCATCTAAATGAGATATAATTTAATCTCATTCATCTTTTATAGCCATTAAATGTGACGCTATAAGATGCGTTTGTGCTGACGTGGGTTGTACCTGTTCTTGTTTTCAAAGTGAATGAGACCAAATTATATCCCATCTAAATGAGTTCTAGGTACTCCCTTCTTTTATTGGTAGCCTTCCTTTTTGCAAAATCACTAGTTAAGAGAGTACTCGTTGCGAAGATCACTCCCACCTTCCCGGGTTGCGACAAGTGGTGCGCTGCATGTGCGCCACTTGTCGCAGCCTGGTAGTTTTTTTTTTAGAATCGTTTATTCAAAACGTTTTATCTCTTTAATCGTGTGTCCAAATCTCGAACCGTTTTCGCCGTTGGATTCCTCACGCTGAGATCTTGAAAACTAGATCATGTTGGTAGGTTTTGATAAACTTTTTTTTTAACGAGAAAACCGGACGAAAAAACCGAACCGGGAGCACGAGTTCTTTCCCTTTCCGAAAGAGGCATGCATGTGCCTCTCGCGAAACCACAACCTGCCTCTCGATGGAAGGGAAAAAGAAAAGAGAAAACGCGTTTTCTTTTTCCGTTTTCAAGGAGGCACGGCCATAGCTCTCGCGAAAGCACAAACATGCCTCTCGCGGAAGCAAAACCGTACCTCTCGTGAAAAAAAATAGAAAACATGTTTTTTTCGTTTCCGAGAGGCACGGCCATGCCTCTCGTGAAAGCACAACCATGCCTCTCACGGAAGCAAAACCGTGCCTCTCGCGGAAGGAAAAAAAAGAAAATACATTTTTTTCCGTTTCCGAGAGGCACGGCCGTGAATCTCGCGAAAGCACAACCGTGCTTCTCGGAAGCAAAACTGTGCCTTTCGCGGAAGGAAAAAAAACAGAAAACACTTTTTTTTCCGTTTCTGAGAGTCACGTCGCAAAAGCAAAACCGTGCCTAACGCGGGAAGAAAAAGAAAACACGCTTTCTCGCGAATTTTTTTGAAAAAAAAAAATTTGGTCCAAAAGTTCAGGAAGACCGGTGGAAAACCGAAACGTCGAGAAAACCCGTTTAAAAAGCCGAAAACGCGTGCGGGAAAAAAATCCGGAAGGAGCCTCCAGAGCGCGACACGTGGCGGGTGGCTGGGAGCGCGCCAAGTGACGCTGATTGTTGTAAGGCTCCCGAAGGAGCGCTCGTTAATTTGTTGCTCTCACCTTTTTGGTGGAAACTACTACATGTATGCATTTTTTAACATTATGTGGGCCGACCTGTTAGGAGATCACAATGTTGTAAAAATTTATCAAATTTAAATTTTGGAATATGTATATTAAACATTTTTTGCATTTTTTGGAATGTATTGATATTTTGATTTTCCTAAAGGGTTTTTTAAAATTAAATATGTAATATTTTTCATTTCATAAATACAAATAAGGATAGTAAAATAAAAAAGAAATGCACGGAACAATTGGGCCGGCCCAATTACCAGGCGCCAGAGCCGAGATGCCGCTTCGTCTCGCAATAGACGAGTCGAGATCGGATGGAAGCCCAATACGGGTGGGCCTAAGTTCAAAGGTCATCAACGATGGCATGCAAATATTAAGGCATAAATAAAGAGACTAAAAATGATATTAAGAGGTAAATCCTATTAAAGATCGTTGGCACTATTCTTCCGTGGGACGATATCTCACTTATTATGAGACGTAGACCCACTTCACCTCTGGCGTTCTACTAAACGGGGCAGCCCAAAGGGACAACATTTGTTATCAAAAGTGTCTGATCTCATTGACCCCTGTTCGAACAGGTGGGATGAGGATCTCATAAGACAGACCTTGTGGCCTGTTGATTCACAGCGGGTCCTTGCTATCTCTCTGCCTCAGTTTGATATGTTAGATTTTGTTGCCTGGAGTCATACTAAGATTGGGATTTTTTCTGTTCGATCTACATATTTTGTTAAGTGGGATTATCAACATGGAAGGAAACTTCGTCGTACTAATGGAATGGGTCGAACAAACTTTAATCTAATTTGGTGTAAGATTTGGAAGTTATCTTGTCCAGCGAAGGTGAAATTTTTTATTTGGCGGACGATGCATGGTACTCTTCCATGTCGTGTTACGCTTGCTAATAGACACATGAAAGTTTCACCTTTATGCCCTTGTTGTGCTTGTGGTTTAGAAGACACAAAGCATATGTTGTTTCAGTGCCAGAAGGCAAAAGAGGTCTGAAGAAGGCTTGGATTAGATGAGATCATTGCTCAAGCTTGTGAAGTTGATCGTGCTAGAGAGGCGGTCCTCGGGTTTTTTTTGCTCATGCCTGACCAAGATTTATCTATTATGGGGTTCCAGAATACTCGAGAGATGATTGCCATTACGTCTTGGTATTTATGGTGGGAAAGACGTAAATTAGTGCACAAGGAGAGAATTCAAGATGCAAAACAGATTTCAATGGGATACAAGCTCTTACAGCTAATTATGTTGTTGCTGCCAGTCCAAGGGCTTCTATGAAAAGAGGGGGTTGGATTCGTCCCCCGGTGGGTTTTGTGAAACTTAATGTTGATGCTTCTTTTGATCATGATCTTCTTAAAGGTACGGCGGGGGCTGTCCTGAGGAATGACAAAGGGAACTTTATTGCAGGGGGTACTTGGAAAATTGATCATTGCATCGATGCTCTAACAGCGGAAGCTTGGGCTCTCAGATTCAGTCTTTCACTAGCGCAACGTGCGGGTTGCAATCGCCTAGTTATTAATTCTGATAATTTGGAGGTTATTGAAACGATGAATAATGGCGGACGGTCAGCAGGAGCGGCGGCGGCAATCTTTGATGATTGCTATTTTTTGGCGTGTGATTTTCCTACCTCTAGGTTTGAACATTGTAATAGGGAAGCCAATAAGGTTGCGCACGAGCTTGCTAGGTTGGCTAGATTTTCTTCTACCATTGATTGGTTTGAGGAGCCTATGTTTGAGATTGTACCATTCCTCACAAACGATGTATCTGTTATTTTGGTTGAATAAAGTCCATTTGTTTTTTTTAAACGGGGCAGCCCAACACTGTAACCTCTAGAGTGGTTTTGGTAAGGTTCTATAGATTGGTTCATACCAGTTTCAGAACTTCCTTTGTGCCTTTTTCTTCTTCTTTTGTTTCTCATGTGTTGTAGTCGGTTAATTTTATTTATTTATTAGTTGTTGCTGCCTTGTGATCATGAGTTCACGAGTTCAAGTCTTGGAAATAGCCTCTTATAGAAATATAGAGAAATGTTGCATACAATAGACCCAAAGTAGTCGGATCCTTCCCCGGACCCTGCGCAAGCGGGAGCTACATGCACCGGGCTGCCTTTTTTTTAGTTTTCCTCCGTCTCTTTTAACGGGGCGGCCCAATGCCGAGGGTGTTCACACTCGGTGGCATGGGTCTAGTTCTTACCGCCCGCTTCAGATGCGGGCCGAGGGTCTATCTAGCTACCGTCGAACGACATCGGGTCGTCGGTGGGCTTGGTGGCCTCCTCGACCAATGTCGATGTTGTACAAACAGTAGCAAAGTTTCTAGGAGGAGGAGGTGGGGAGGCATGGGAAACTGACCTCGCCATCAAAACCGGGGTATCATCTATGGACAAGACCGGGGCCCCAGATGAGGCACCGGCCATGTTAGCGTCCAGCGAACGCTGCGGCCTGCAAAGAAATCACGATAAAGAATAATTCAATCACCGAAATGGCAATGCTTGCCAACTTGGGTGAAGAATACTTCCCAAGGTTTCCAACCTGCGGGAGGTGACACCATAGTACTGCCCCACACAATGGCAGTGGATGCGATGGAGACAGGCGCATCGACATGTTGTGGCGTCTTGTTTTGGTGCACCTTTCAGCGCTTCACCCGCCCTAGGGTCTTGCCCGGCTACACCGAAGGCCGGCATACCCATGCCAGGGGCACACTATCTTAGCTCGTAGCTGCTCGATCGGCCCGACATTCTTTGTGTCGTTGCTCGACGCCTCGCCACCGTCATGGGCGTCGTCGTCGTCAAGGTTGTTGTCGTCATCAACATCAAGGTGAACCAAGATGGCGGCGCCCCGGGCGCTCTTGGATGTCTTGGAGGTGTCCTCGGACTGGAGCTAGGCCAACTCCAAGACTGAGGGTCTTCGGGTTGTGGAGCCGAGGAGTTGAGTCCAGGTGCCCAAATGCCCCAACAGCTACAATGACAAGCAAATTAGCAAAGAATGACGATGGGATCGATTGTCAAATTGGAAAGAACAAGCATGAGTGCCGGCAGCGCCGTTAGATAATAACGAGAAATAAATGAGACAGAGAGACACGGATTTTTACGTGGAAATCCTTACGGGAGAAAACCACGGACGCACGAAGGCGCAATCACTATGATGGAGGAGTATTACAAGCACGAGACGACAGACCGTCTGAGGTGCGACTACATGGAGTATATATGAGGGGCAACACATAGGAGTCCTTGTAGGACAAGTAAACGAGTTGTACTCGTACGCGTCGATGCCAACGCAAAGGCCCACACCGGTTGTACTACGTCTAGTCCAACACGGTACTAGAATTTAGATCATAATTTAACAATCTCCACCTTGATCCAAATTCCCTCCAGTAGTCGAAGAAAGTGAATAACTCTATCCAAATCAGTATAAACACCTTGTGCGTCAAAGTCCATAGGACTAGTGAGAAATACCAACTAAGCCTGAGCAAAGCTCAAACTTATTGGTAGGAACTGGCTTTGTCATCATATCAGCAGGATTATCATGAGTACTTATCTTGCATACCTTCAAATCACCTTCAGCAACAACATCTCGAATATAGTGAAATCTAACATCAATGTGCTTTGTCCTCTCATGATACATTGGATTCTTTGTAAGATATATGGCACTTTGACTGTCACTAAATACGGTAGGGCAAGATGAATCTCCACAAAGCTCAGTGTATAAACCTCTCAACCAGATAGCTTCTTTGCATGCCTCAGAAATAGCCATATACTCGGCATCAGTAGTGGAACAAGCCATAATAGACTGCAAAGTTGCTCTCCAACTCACAGCACAACCACTAATGGTGAAAACATACCCTGTGAGCAATCTTCTCTTATCCAAATCACCAGCAAAATTAGAATCAACAAAACCAACAAGTCAATCTCTAGTTTTCCCAAACTGTAAATAAGCATTAGAAGTACCACGCAGGTATCTAAAAATCCACTGAACTGCTCTCCAATGCTCTTTTCCAGGATTAGCCATGTATCTACTGACAACACTCAACGCATATGATAAATCCGGACGAGAACAAACCATGGCATACATAAGTGAACCAACTGCACTTGAATAGGGAACTCTAGACATGTACTCAATATCTGCATCTGACTTAGGACATAAAGCTGATGACAATTTAAAGTGTGCAGCTAACGGTGTACTCACCGGCTTGGCATTATGCATATTAAAACGACGAAGAATTTTATCAATATATCCCTTCTGACTTAGATATACTTTTCCAGATGGTCTATCTCTGGATATTTCCATGCCAAGTATTTTCTTTGCTGCACCCAAATCCTTCATCTCAAATTCATTACTCAATTGCTTCTTTAGTTCATTAATCTCTGAAATACTCTTTGCAGCAATAAGCATATCATCAACATAAAGGAGCAAATAAATAGTTGAACCTTTGACAGTTTTCAAATAAACACAACTATCATAATTAGACCTTTTGAAACCTTGAGAGAGCATAAAGTGTTGGAAATATGCCCTAGAGGCAATAATAAAAGTGTTATTATTATATTTCTTTGTTCATGATAATTGTCTTTTATTCATGCTATAACTGTATTATCCGGAAATCGTAATACACGTGTGAATACATAGACCATAATATGTCCCTAGTAAGCCTCTAGTTGACTAGCTCGTTGATCAACTGATAGTCATGGTTTCCTGGCTATGGACATTGGATGTCGTTGATAATGGGATCACATCATTAGGAGAATGATGTGATGGACAAGACCCAATCCTAAGCATAGCACAAGATCGTGTAGTTCGTTTGCTAGAGCTTTTCCAATGTCAAGTATCTTTTCCTTAGACCATGAGATCGTGTAACTCCCGGATACCGTAAGAGTGCTTTGGGTGTACCAAACGTCACAACGTAACTGGGTGACTATAAAGGTGCACTACAGGTATCTCCGAAAGTGTCTGTTGGGTTGACACGGATCGAGACTGGGATTTGTCACTCCGTATGACGGAGAGGTATCTCTGGGCCCACTCGGTAATGCATCATCATAATGAGCTCAAAGTGACCAAGTGGTTGGTCACGGGATCATGCATTACGGTACGAGTAAAGTGACTTGCCGGTAACGAGACTGAACGAGGTATTGGGATACCGACGATCGAGTCTCGGGCAAGTAACGTACCGATTGACAAAGGGAATTGCATACGGGGTTGATCGAATCCTCGACATCGTGGTTCATCCGATGAAATCATCGTGGAACATGTGGGAGCCAACATGGGTATCCAGATCCCGCTATTGGTTATTGCTCGAGAGCCGTCTCGGTCATGTCTGCATGTCTCCCGAACCCGTAGGGTCTACACACTTAAGGTTCGGTGACGCTAGGGTTGTATGAATATGAGTATGCAGCAAACCGAATGTTGTTCGGAGTCCCGGATGAGATCCCGGACGTCACGAGGAGTTCCGGAATGGTCCGGTGGTAAAGATTTATATATAGGAAGTCTTATTTTGGTCGCCGGAAAAGTTTCGCACTTTATCGGTATTGTACCGGGAGTGCCGAAAGGGGTCCGGGGGTCCACCGGGAGGGTCCACCTGCCCCGGGGGGCCACATGGGCTGTAGGGGGTGCGCCTTGGCCTATATGGGCCAAGGGCACCAGCCCCAAGAGGCCCATGCGCCAAGGAGACTTGGAGAGGGGAGAGTCCAAAGAGGGGAAGGCACCTCCGAGGTGCCTTGGGGAGGATGGACTCCTCCCCCCTCTTGGCCGCACCCCTTCCTTGGAGGATGGGGCAAGGCTGCGCCCTCCCCCCTCTCTTGCGCCTATATAAAGGAAGGGGAGGGAGGGGTGGCCGCACCCATAAGCCCTGGCGCCTCCCTCCTTCCTGCAACACCTCCTCCTCCTATCGTAGTTGCTTAGCGAAGCCCTGCCGGAGTTCTGCTGCATCCACCACCACGCCGTCGTGCTGCTGGATCTTCATCAACCTCTCCTTCCCCCTTGCTGGATCAAGAAGGAGGAGACGTCATCCGCTCTGTACGTGTGTTGAACACAGAGGTGCTGTCCGTTCGGCACTAGGTCATCGGTGATCTGAATCATGGTGAGTACGACTCCATCAACCCCGTTCCATTGAACGCTTCCTCTCGCGATCTACAAGTGGTATGTAGATGCAATCACTCTCCCATGACTCGTTGCTAGATGAAATCATAGATGGATCTTGGTGAAACCGTAGGAAAAATTTTAATTTTCTGCAACGTTCCCCAATAGTGGTATCAGAGCCAGGTTTATGCGTAGTTCTCTATTGCACGAGTAGAACACAATTTTGTTGTGGGCGCAGATCTTGTCAACTTGCTTGCCGCTACTAGTCTTATCTTGCTTCAGCGGTATTGTGGGATGAAGCGGCCCGGACCAACCTTACACGTACGCTTACGTGAGACCGGTTCCACCGACAGACATGCACTAGTTGCATAAGGTGGCTGGCAGGTGTCTGTCTCTCCCACTTTAGTTGGAGCGGATTCTATGAAAAGGGTCCTTATGAAGGGTAAATAGAAGTTGACAAAATCACGCTGTGGTTATTCGTAGGTAAGAAAGCGTTCTTGCTAGAACCCAATTGCAGCTACGTAAAAGATGCAACAATAATTAGAGGACGTCTAACTTGTTTTTGCAGCAATTGTCATGTGATGTGATATGGCCAGAAGTTGTGATGAATGATGAATGACATATTGTGATGTATGAGATCATGTTCTTGTAATAGGAATCACGACTTGCATGTCGATGAGTATGACAACCGGCAGGAGCCATAGGAGTTGTCTTTATTTTTGTATGACATGCGTGTCATTGAAGAACGCCATGTAAATTACTTTACTTTATTGCTAAATGCGTTAGCCATAGAAGTAGAAGTAGTCGTTGGCGTGACAACTTCATGAAGACACGATGATGGAGATCATGATGATGGAGATCATGGTGTCATGCCGGTGACAAGATGATCATGGAGCCCCGAAGATGGAGATCAATGGAGCTATATGATATTGGCCATATCATGTCACTACTATATAATTGCATGTGATGTTTATTATGTTTATGCATCTTGTTTACTTAGAACGACGGTAGTAGATAAGATGATCCCTTACAAAAATTTCAAGAAGTGTTCTCCCCTAACTGTGCACCGTTGCTAAAGTTCGTCGTTTCGAAGCACCACGTGATGATCGGGTGTGATAGATCCTTACTGTCAGGACCCCGACTCAATGCCACATCGATCTAGCATGGAACACCTCATATCACTTTGCGGCCTCACGCACGGTATCCCCACGGGTGTCGCCTTACCTTTGCCTGGGACCGTTTGCGCCTTTTGGCACACGTATATGATAGTGTCGCTAGCATCCATATGATAAGGAGCCCGGGCTGACATGGCTAGTCGTAAACCCAAAGTGGCACAAACTTACAGGGACAGGCATCCATGACCCAGCATCGAACGTGTCGGTCATCAGCGAGTGAATCCAGGCTGTAGCACTGGGCTAACAGGACTCCGGTGAACCGGGCTGTAGCGGGCTAACAGGACTCCGGTAATCATCGCGTGACATTTCCCCAAAGGGACAGACACAGGAACGAAGAAGGACACATGTCGGCCAGCCTAAGTGTTCCGGAGCAGTAGCACGCTACCATGGCTCAGTGGAATCACTAGGAGACATTTCCCGGTAAGAGAGGCTACTAAGGATAAACAACTAGATAGTCAGATCCCACACATAGCAATACACATTACACGTACGCATAACATGCAAGTATGTGCTGTACAACATGGCATCACAGCATAACTCAACAACTCATATAGATAAGGCTCAAAGAGCCATCGTAGCATTTATTGCAAACAGGGGTCGCAAGACCCATCATACAGAGCATACAAGCAATAAGCGGAAGCATTACATGTCTGGGTACATACATCTACAAATGAAAAAAAGGCTGAAGAGCCTGACTAACTACAACATCCGATCAAGATCGTAGCTGAGGTACAAGCTACTTGTCGAAGTCCACGAGAACACTAGTAAGACCGAAGTCTCCGCTGCAAAAACATAAATAAAGCAACATGAGTACAAAGGTACTCAGCAAGACTTACATCAGATCCTAACATACATGCATTTGTATCAAGAGGGTAATGTGGGGTTTAGTTGCAGCAAGCCAGCTTTGACTCTGTGGCTATCTTGTTCTACGACTACCAGAACTTCTTTGAGGTGATATGGCGCACACGAGTCCACTAATCACCACACAATACACTACTATGGATTCATCCCCGTCTCCCTACGAGAAGGCCATCCATAGCACTCACACTTGTCTTGAGCATTTTAGAGTATCCACTTCAAGTTGTCTATGTACCATGTAAGCATCCAAGAAGTCCATATCCGCGGACCCGGCTATTCAAATAGATCATGTTAACCCTGCAGGGGTGTACTTCTTCACACACGCTCTCGCCACTTACCACCATGTACACATCGTGTATCTCGGCAACCTTCAAGCGGAAGCCTGGCGAGGGAGTCGGCCACGACCTGACTAACCACACAAGACTCTAGCCCAGGTTTATCGCCTATTCGGGTTCCATCCTCAAGGAGATCCGGCCGGGGTGTCGCTCACGGCCCCAAACGACGTGAGCAGGGTTCCCAAGCCCACCATCCGGGTGCCACTTGGTACACCGTGCCACTGTGCCTAGTCTATCCCAAGCCCACCTGGCCGGGTGCCACTTGGTAGACTACTAACACTACCTACAAACACCAGAAACTAGTTGCGACTCCTGGACAGAGGTCAAGTTGGTTAATAAGTCGAGAGGGCTTGGAGCGCCCGGAGCCCAATGTGTGGTAGTATCGAGTCATTGGACAACATACATAGAACTCAGTGCTTAAGGACGGTTCCAGTGAGACAACCCACCATGTACTCCTACATGGCCTCTCACCGCTACCTTTACCAAATCGTGTTCACACACTTAACTCTCAGCACCAGAACAACTCATAACACTCCAATTCATTCCCAATGAATCAGACCTGACACAACTCTAAGCAATAGCAGGCATAGCATGGTAGGAACAAAACATGGGCTCAATCAACTCCTACACATGCTAGTGGGTTTCAATTATTTACTGTGGCAATGACAGGTCATGCAGAGGAATGGGTTCAACTACCGCAGCACAAAGTAGCAGATGAATCATTGTTGTCCTAATGCAATAACTGAGAGCAGGAGCGAGAGAGTAGGATTGTATCGGAATGAACAAGGGGGTTTGCTTGCCTGGTAGATCAACAAGGGAGGCACTGCTTCAGAGATAGGTACTCTGGAACGGTCTCCGGAGCAAGACCTATCGAGAAGGAACGGTGCCAACAATCAATACACAAGCATATGCAACAATATGCTGCATGAACATGGCATGAAGATGTGATGCTGTTTGAGCTAATGCAACTAGTATTCATTTGGTTTGAGGTCCATTTGAACCAAAAGCTCAAATGCACCTCCAAATAAGCTCTTATATATGCCATAATGTGTTTTCTAATATTCAGCATGTATAAGTTGGTTTGTCATGCATGAAACTAGTACAGATGGAAAGGTTGCATTTTTCTGATAATTTTTCATATATAAATTATTTCAATCTGAGCTACGGTTGAATTGATATGAATTTTTGAAGTTTAAATCATTTTCTGGAATTTCCTGATTTAAATTTAAACCAGAAAATGAATAAATGCGTCAGCCTGACGTCAGCGTGACGTCAGCGGGTCAACGGCCAGGTCCAGGTCAAACCTGACCAGTGGGACCCATGTGTCAGTGACTGTGGCTAACCTTAATTAAGTTAAACTTAAACTTGTTTAATTAACGGGGCTGGCCCCACGCGTCAGTGACACAGGGTGGTCAAACCCTGGTCAGCCAGGGTCAAACCCAGTGAACCGGGGCTAACCCCACCGGCGACTTGACGCCGGCGAGGCCAGACGCGGCGGCGGGCTGCGGAAATCGCCCTCCGGCGACCAAACGCGTGGCGGAGACCACCTACGCGATGCCCAGGCTCGCGCGCATCCAATGGTTCACGCGGGAGGCCGTGGGGTGGACGGAGGCGACGGCGGCATCGACCTCGGCGGCAGCCGGAGTTCAGCCGAGGAGGAGGTCGAGTCTACGGGCTGCAGAACGCATGGCTCTTGCCTCCTAAGGCCTCTACGCGAGCTCAAAAGGCCGTTGGGCATGGTGGGGTGGCCCTGGGGTCGCCGGAATGTCACCGGCGACGAGCTCGAGCGGAGGTGAGCTTCGGCTCGTGCAGTCAAGGGGGCTAGAGGGCGCAGAAGGCCAGGGGAGAAGGGGGAGAAGATGGCGGGGCTCACAGCGGGCTCGCAGGGTTGCTCGGTGTGGCCGGGAACGCGCTGGAGACGGCGGAGCGGCGAAGACGATCTGCGGCGGCCGGAGGCGAAGACGATGGCGATGGTGGCGCTCCAGGGCGTCCGGCGCCGTGCGTCTCGTCGAGGAGGCGTAGCCCACAGCGGCGGAGCGCGTGGACACGACGGAGGGACGAGGGGGAGGCAGTGGCCGCGGCAACGGCGAGCGGTGGCGTCGGCTGCGCTCGGGTGCGTGCGAGAGAGGGTGACAGAGGAGAGGACGAGGGCGAGGGAGAGTGCGAGAGAGGTCGGGGTGGCTGCGTGGCGTCTCCGGGGCATCCAGACGAGGAGGGGAGAGGGCAGGCAGGCAGGGAGGCTGGTGGCGTGGCGCGGTGGAGCGCGCGCGCGTCGTGCACGCGCCCGTCCTCCTGTCGGGGAGGAAGACGACAGAGGAGGGGGGCCAGGTGGGCTGGGCCAGCTGCTGGGCTGCGCGGTGCTGGGCCAGCACAGGAGCTGGGCCGCAGGTAGGTCCAGGTAAGGTTTCTCTTTTATTTCTGTTTTCTATTTTCTGTAGTTTGTTTTGATTTAGTTTAAAATACTAAATCATTTTATTTACTTATGCCAAATTTTGCAGGGGCTAGTGGCATTATTCCAGAGCTCCCCAACAAGTGGCACAATTTTTGGACATATATTAATATATATAACTAATATATTTCCAATGCAAATATTTATGCATTAATTCCAAATGCCCAAAATAAATACTTGTGATCTCCTAAAAATATTGGTTTGATTTTTATCTCTGTCCAATATTTTCATAGAGCAACATGAGCATTTTCTTGGACCTTTTTGGAACAATTTTTATTTGGGTCATTTCCAAAATGATTCTGAGGGTTTCGCAAATCCTCATTTCAAAATTAAATGGAATTTAAACATGATGCACAAATGACTAGCTAGTCTAGGTCATACCAGACTAGGGATGTGACACTTACGTTCACATACAACGGGTGTAAGACAGTTTTACACATGCAAAACACTTAGGGTTAACTTGACGAGCCTAGCATGTACAGACATGGCCTCAGAACATGGAGACCGAAAGGTCGAACATGAGTCGTATGGAAGATACGATCAACATGAGAATGTTCACCGACGATGACTAGTCCATCTCACGTGATGATCGGACACGGCCTAGTCGACTCGGATCGTGTAACACTTAGATGACTAGAGGGATGTCTAATCTGAGTGGGAGTTCATTATAATAATTTGATTAGATGAACTTAATTATCATGAACTTAGTCTAAAACCTTTGCAAATATGTCTTGTAGATCAAATGGCCAACGCTCATGTCAACATGAACTTCAACGCGTTCCTAGAGAAAACCAAGCTGAAAGATGATGGCAGCAACTATACGGACTGGGTCCGGAACCTGAGGATCATCCTCATAGCTACCAGGAAACAATATGTCCTAGAAGGACCGCTAGGTGACGCTCCCGTCCCAGAGAACCAAGACATTATGAATGCTTGGCAGACTCGTGCTGATGATTACTCCCTCGTTCAGTGCGGCATGCTTTACAGCTTAGAACCGGGGCTCCAAAAGCGTTTTGAGCAACACGGAGCATATGAGATGTTCGAGGAGCTGAAACTAGTT
Organism: Triticum timopheevii; assembly: GCA_963921465.1. NCBI lineage: Eukaryota > Viridiplantae > Streptophyta > Magnoliopsida > Poales > Poaceae > Triticum > Triticum timopheevii. The sequence goes on along the minus strand of OY997264.1, from coordinate 558,027,885 downwards.
TTCCAAGCTCACGCCCGGGTCGAGAGATATGACGTCTCTGACAAGTTCTATAGTTGTAAGATGGAGGAAAATAGTTCTGTCAGTGAGCACATACTCAAAATGTATGGGTTGCACAACCGCATGACCCAGCTGAATATTAACCTCCCTGATGAGGCGGTCATTGACAGAATCCTTCAGTCGCTCCCACCAAGCTACAAGAGCTTTGTGATGAACTACAATATGCAGGGGATGGTGAAGACCATTCCTGAAGTATTTTCCATGCTGAAGTCAGCAGAGGTTGAAATCAAGAAAGAACATCAAGTGTTGATGGTCAATAAGACCACTAAGTTCAAGAAGGGCAAGGGCAAGAAGAACTTCAAGAAGGATGGCAAGGAGGTTGCCGCGCCCGGTAAGCCAGTTACCAGGAAGAAGTCAAGGAATGGACCCAAGCCTGAGACTGAGTGCTTTTATTGCAAGGGGAAGGGTCACTGAAAGCGGAACTGCCGCAAATACTTAGGGGATAAGAAGGCCGGCAACACTAAAGGTATATTTGATATACATGTAATTGATGTGTACCTTACCAGTACTCGTAGTAACTCCTGGGTATTTGATACCGGTGTCATTGCTCATATTTGTAACTCACAGCAGGAGCTGCGAAATAAGCGGAGACTGGCGAAGGACGAGGTGACGATGCGCGTCGGGAATGGTTCCAAGGTCGATGTGATCGCCGTCGGCACGCTACCTCTACATTTACCTACGAGATTAGTTATAAACCTTAATAATTGTTATTTGGTGCCAAGTTTGAGCATGAACATTGTATCTGGATCTCGTTTGATACGAGATGGGTACTCATTTAAATCCGAGAATAATGGTTGTTCTATTTATATGAGAGATATGTTTTATGGTCATGCCCCTATGGTCAATGGTTTATTCTTAATGAATCTCGAGCGTAATATTACACATATTCATAGTGTGAAAAGATGTAAAGTTGATAACGATAGTCCCACATACTTGTGGCACTGCCGCCTTGGTCACATTGGTGTCAAGCGCATGAAGAAGCTCCATGCTGATGGACTTTTAGAGTCTCTCGATTATGAATCATTTGACACATGCGAACCATGCCTCATGGGCAAAATGACCAAGACTCCGTTCTCTGGAACAATGGAGTGAGCAACCAACTTATTGGAAATCATACATACCGATGTGTGCGGTCCAATGAGCGTAGAGGCTCGCGGAGGATATCGTTATGTTCTCACTCTAACTGATGACTTGAGTAGATATGGGTATGTCTACTTGATGAAACACAAGTCTGAGACCTTTAAAAAGTTCAAGGAATTTCAGAATGAGGTAGAGAATCAACGTGACCGAAAGATAAAGTTCCTACGATCAGATCGTGGAGGAGAATACTTAAGTCACGAATGTAGTACACACTTAAGGAAATGTGGAATCGTTTCACAACTCACGCCGCCTGGAACACCTCAGTGTAACGGTGTGTCCAAACATCGTAATTGCACTCTATTGGATATGGTGCGGTCTATGATGTCTCTTACCGATTTACCGCTATCATTTTGGGGATACGCTCTAGAGACAGCTACATTCACTTTAAATAGGGCACCGTCTAAATCCGTTGAGACGACACCGTATGAATTATGGTTTGGGAAGAAACCTAAGCTGTCATTTCTAAAAGTTTGGGGATGCGATGCTTATGTCAAGAAACTTCAACCTGAAAAGCTCGAACCCAAGTCGGAAAAATGCGTCTTCATAGGATACCCTAAAGAAACCATTGGGTATACCTTCTACTTAAGATCCGAGGGCAAGATCTTTGTTGCCAAGAATGGATCCTTTCTGGAAAAAGAGTTTCTCTCGAAAGAAGTAAGTGGGAGGAAAGTAGAACTCGATGAAGTACTACCTCTTGAACGGGATAGTAGTGCAGCTCAGGAAAATGTTCCTGTGATGCCTACACCAACTGAAGAGGAAAATAATGATGATGATCAAGGTACTTCGGATCAAGTTGCTACTGAACTTCGTAGGTCCACAAGGACACGTTCCGCACCAGAGTGGTACGGCAACCCTGTCCTAGAAATCATGTTGTTAGACAATGGTGAACCTTCGAACTATGAAGAAGCGATGGCGGGCCCAGATTCCAACAAATGGCTTGAAGCCATGAAATCCGAGATAGAATCCATGTATGAAAACAAAGTATGGACTTTGACAGACTTGCCCGATGATCGGCGAGCGATAGAAAACAAATGGATCTTTAAGAAGAAGACAGACGCGGATGGTAATATTACCGTCTATAAAGCTCGACTTGTCGCTAAGGGTTATTGACAAGTTCAAGGGATTGACTACGATGAGACATTCTCTCCCGTAGCGAAGCTGAAGTCCGTCCGAATCATGTTAGCAATTGCCGCATACTATGATTATGAGATATGGCAGATGGACGTCAAAACGGCATTCCTTAACGGACATCTTAAGGAAGAACTGTATATGATGCAGCCGGAAGGTTTTGTCGATCCTAAGAACGCTAACAAAGTATGCTAGCTCCAGCGATCCATTTATGGGCTGGTGCAAGCATCTCGGAGTTGGAACATTCGCTTTGATGAGATGATCAAAGCATTTGGGTTTATGCAGACTTATGGAGAAGCCTGCGTTTACAAGAAAGTGAGTGGGAGCTCTGTAGCATTTCTCATATTATATGTAGATGACATACCCTTGATGGGAAATGATATAGAACTTTTGGACAGCATTAAGGCCTACTTGAATAAGTGTTTTTCAATGAAGGACCTTGGAGAAGCTGCTTATATATTAGGCATCAAGATCTATAGAGATAGATCGAGACGCCTCATAGGTCTTTCACAAAGCACATACCTTGATAAGATTTTGAAGAAGTTCAAAATGGATCAGTCCAAGAAGGGGTTCTTGCCTGTATTGCAAGGTGTGAGATTGAGCTCGGCTCAATGCCCGACCACGGCAAAAGATAAAGAAGAGATGAATGTCATCCCCTATGCTTCAGCCATAGGATCTATTATGTATGCCATGCTGTGTACCAGACCTGATGTAAACCTTGCTGTAAGTTTGGTAGGAAGGTACCAAAGTAACCCCGGCAAGGAACACTGGACAGTGGTCAAGAATATCCTGAAGTACCTGAAAAGGACAAAGGACATGTTTCTCGTTTATGGAGGTGACGAAGAGCTCGCCGTAAAGGGTTACGTCGACGCTAGCTTCGACACAGATCTGGATGACTCTAAGTCACAAACCGGATACGTGTATATGTTGAATGGTGGAGCAGTAAGTTGGTGCAGCTGCAAGCAGAGCGTAGTGGCGGGATCTACATGTGAAGCGGAGTACATGGCAGCCTCGGAGGCAGCACATGAAGCTATTTGGGTGAAGGAGTTCATCACCGACCTAGGAGTCATACCCAATGCGTCGGGGCCGATCAAACTCTTCTGTGACAACACTAGAGCTATTGCCCTTGCCAAGGAGCCCAGGTTTCACAAGAAGACCAGGCACATCAAGCGTCGTTTCAACTCCATCCGTGAAAATGTTCAAGATGGAGACATAGATATTTTCAAAGTACATACAGATCTGAATGTCGCAGATCCGTTGACTAAACCTCTCTCGCGAGCAAAACATGATCAACACCAGAACTCTATGGGTGTTCGATTCATCACAATGTAACTAGATTATTGACTCTAGTGCATGTGGGAGACTGTTGGAAATATGCCCTAGAGGCAATAATAAAAGTGTTATTATTATATTTCTTTGTTCATGATAATTGTCTTTTATTCATGCTATAATTGTATTATCTGGAAATCGTAATACACGTGTGAATACATAGACCATAATATGTCCCTAGTAAGCCTCTAGTTGACTAGCTCGTTGATCAACTGATAGTCATGGTTTCCTGGCTATGGACATTGGATGTCATTGATAACGGGATCACATCATTAGGAGAATGATGTGATGGACAAGACCAATCCTAAGCATAGCACAAGATCGTGTAGTTCGTTTGCTAGAGCTTTTCCAATGTCAAGTATCTTTTCCTTAGACCATGAGATCGTGTAACTCCCGGATACCGTAAGAGTGCTTTGGGTGTACCAAACGTCACAACGTAACTAGGTGACTATAAAGGTGCACTACAGGTATCTCCGAAAGTGTCTGTTGGGTTGACACGGATCGAGACTGGGATTTGTCACTCCGTATGACGGAGAGGTATCTCTGGGCCCACTCGGTAATGCATCATCATAATGAGCTCAAAGTGACCAAGTGGTTGGTCACGGGATCATGCATTACGGTACGAGTAAAGTGACTTGCCGGTAACGAGACTGAACGAGGTATTGGGATACCGACGATCGAGTCTCGGGCAAGTAACGTACCGATTGACAAAGGGAATTGCATACGGGGTTGATTGAATCCTCGACATCGTGGTTCATCCGATGAAATCATCGTGGAACATGTGGGAGCCAACATGGGTATCCAGATCCCGCTATTGGTTATTGCTCGAGAGCCGTCTCGGTCATGTCTGCATGTCTCCCGAACCCGTAGGGTCTACACACTTAAGGTTCGGTGACGCTAGGGTTGTATGAATATGAGTATGCAGCAAACCGAATGTTGTTCGGAGTCCCGGATGAGATCCCGGATGTCACGAGGAGTTCCGGAATGGTCCGGAGGTAAAGATTTATATATAGGAAGTCTTATTTTGGTCGCCGGAAAAGTTTCGCACTTTATCGGTATTGTACCGAGAGTGCCGAAAGGGGTCCGGGGGTCCACCGGGAGGGTCCACCTGCCCCGGGGGGCCACATGGAATGTAGGGGGTGCACCTTGGCCTATATGGGCCAAGGGCACCAGCCCCAAGAGGCCCATGCGCCAAGGAGACTTGGAGAGGGGAGAGTCCAAAGAGGGGAAGGCACCTCCGAGGTGCCTTGGGGAGGATGGACTCCTCCCCCCTCTTGGCCGCACCCCTTCCTTGGAGGAAGGGGCAAGGCTGCGCCCTCCCCCCTCTCTTGCGCCTATATAAAGGGAGGGGAGGGAGGGGTGGCCGCACCCATAAGCCCTGGCGCCTCCCTCCTCCCTGCAACACCTCCTCCTCCTCCCGTAGTTGCTTAGCGAAGCCCTGCCGGAGTTCTGATGCATCCACCACCACACCGTCGTGCTGCTGGATCTTCATCAACCTCTCCTTCCTCCTTGCTGGATCAAGAAGGAGGAGACGTCATCCGCTTCGTACGTGTGTTGAACGCGGAGGTGCTGTCCGTTCGGCACTAGGTCATCGGTGATCTGAATCACGGCGAGTACGACTCCATCAACCCCGTTCCATTGAACGCTTCCGCTCGCGATCTACAAGTGGTATGTAGATGCAATCACTCTCCCATGACTCGTTGCTAGATGAACTCATAGATGGATCTTGGTGAAACCGTAGGAAAAATTTTAATTTTCTGCAACGTTCCCCGACATAAAGGTGTCAAATCTCTTGTACCACTGTCTCGGGGATTGCTTCAATCCATAAAGAGATTTCTTTAACTTACAGACAAGATTTTCTTTTCCAGGAATAACAAAACCTTCAGGTTGTTCCATATAAATATCCTCTTCTAATTCTCCATGTAAAAATGCAGTTTTAACATCCAATTGTTCGAATCAAGATGTTTGATGGCATAATCAGAACTTTGACAGATGTTCGGTATATTCCGAAGATGAAGAAAAATCTTATTTCTATGAGTGCCCTTGATGCAAAGGGATACAAGTATTCAGGTGGAGATAGTGTTTTGAAAGTCACCAAAGGTTCCCTTATTGTGATGAAAGGTGATTTGAGTTCGACCAATGGTCTTTATTACTTTCGAGGTTCTACCGTTTCAGGTAACGCTACTCCAGTTATTTCAAAGAATTCTGATTGTGATGCTGCTAACCTTTGGCATATGCGTCTTGGACATATGAGTGAACTTGGTTTAGCAGAGTTAAATAAGAGAGGTCTCCTTGATGGATATGAACCTGGTAAATTGAAATTTTGTGAGCATTGTATCTTCGGCAAGCACAAGAGGGTGAATTTCAACACTTCGACTCATACAACTGAAGGTATTCTTGATTATGTGCATTCTGATTTATGGGGACCATCTCGCAAGAAGTCATTAGGTGGTGCAAGTTACATGCTGACTATTATTGATGATTATTCGAGAAAAGTTTGGCCTTATTTCTTGAAGCATAAATATGAAGCATTCTCAACTTTTAAGGAGTGGAAGATTATGGCTGAAAGACAAACTGAAAGGAAAGTAAAAATACTTCGCACTGATAATGGTATGGAATTCTGTTCTAAGCAATTTAAGAATTATTGCAAGTCTGAAGGCATTGTCAGACATTACACCGTTCCTTATACTCCTCAACAAAATGGTGTTGCTGAGCGTATGAACAGGACCATTATTTCCAGAGCCCGTTGCATGTTGTCCAATGCAGGTTTGCATAGGCGTTTTTGGGCTGAGGCCGCTTCCACTGCTTGTTATCTCATTAACCGTTCACCATCTATTGCTCTTAATAAGAAAACTCCAATTGAGGTATGGTCTGGTTCACCTGCTGATTATTCCCAGTTGAGAGTTTTTGGTTGCACTGCTTATGCTCATGTTGATAATGGAAAATTGGAGCCTAGGGCTGTTAAGTGCATCTTTCTTGGTTATAAGTCTGGTGTTAAAGATTTTAAATTGTGGAATCCTGAAACCCAGAAGGTTGTTATTAGCAGAAATGTTATCTTTGAACCTGCTATGTTACATGATGTTTCATCTACTAATGTTCCCGTTGAGAGTGAACAGCAGCCTATTGTTCAGGAGCCTACTGTTCAGGTGGAGCATGTTATTGATTCAGGTGATACATCTGGTAATGAAATTGTTGCACATGATGAACCCGTCATTAATGATCATGTCACTCCCAGGCCAGTCCTCACTCCCACTCCAAATCAGCCTATTGTTCCACCCAGTTGGAATCTTGCACGTGACAGAGTTAGACGGGGTATTAATAAACCTGACAGGTTAATTGAAGAGTGCAATATTGTTTCTTTTGCTTTATCTGTTGCAGAAGAAATTGAAGGTAATGCTGAGCCTTCTTCCATAGTACAATACTTGTATGGGATTCGGAACACAATAAAATAACACTCTACCTTGAGACGAAATCCCTTACAATAATCATAGATAGCATCAACTCCTCAACTAAAGTCATCACAAGTAAACCTTGTGCCTGGAAACGTCCATAGGACTAATAAACTTCTCATGGAGTCATATTGAGCAAATCAATCAGTAGGTCGTCCAAAAAACAGCACAACTATCAACAAAGCAGACTAACAAAACTTGGTCTCCCAATAAAAGTCTGAGTCTGTGCCACTGACCTCAAAAACTGAAACTGCTCAATCATCAAATGACATAAGTCATCATATCTCCTGTGGTGCCTGAACGAGCGCATAGCTCATAGTGCAACATCTTGGTGCACATCGCATTGTGAAGAACTCATCTCATGGAATCTGAACGTGCTTCAAAACAGAAAGCACAAACCTCGGCAAACAATACTCATGCAAGAGCATATGGTACGGATGGCATCGCGTGCACCCAAAAACTGCCGACTTGTAGTGGTTAATGAAAAATCCATGACATGGTCATAAACTGTCCTTGTAGAACAACTGTCGGATGAAGGAACCATCTTAACATGCAACGAAGTTTCAACTCTGCAATAGACCCCTCTTGAAAGAGCAAAGACAACTGAATTGCACTTGAAACTTAACAGCGCTAAATGTTGTAGTATCTAGCAGAAACAAATCAATCTCCTTCTTGCACCTCAACTGATTCTCATCACGAACATGAATATCAAACAAAACCTTCACATGCATAACAGCAAAATACCATGGAGAGAATAGAGTATATGTTGGCTACCAACAGGCTTAATAATTACCTCCTCCATACCCTTTTTTTTCTTGGTAACTGAATTGTGTTCTTCAAATAACTGCAGCAATATTACATCCATTATCCCGACGGGTCATAATCCTCAAAACTCCACCTTGAAGAAAAATACTGAGTGCATCCTGATAATCGGCTTGTGCCAACAACGCTCACATCTCGACTTGTCATAGGGTAAACTTTGTGTCATGATCCAACAGCGAAAGGGTAGTAAATCGATGAACACAAGTAGTACAAGCCGAAGAAAAATTCCTGACAGAATTTAATTTGCGGAGCAAAGAACAGAGTAAATAGCACCTGATAGTATTAGACAGTGGACGTAGTAGATGAACAAAGAACAAAACTAGCAGTACTAGCCTCACGTAGAGTAGTACTAGTAGCAGATTAGATCAAATCACGTTTGCACCTCGAGACTTGAGCCTGGTGATCCCATGGAATAGCAACAGCAACCTTTGTGAGCAAAAGCAACTTTGGTTGATGTACTAGTAGCAGCGTAGGCTTGGACGTCGAGCAGCAGACAAAAAAAAAAATCACAGATAAATTAACTTTTGTCTTCCTGTCTTCACGAGAGAAGTACTGGTACTGCTTGGATCAATTGATGTGAAGCAACGGCAGCAACAGCGTAACCTGGTCAGGACTTGATCCCGTACGTGCACAGGAAGAGGTGGCCGCAATGGAACACCAGTAGCGGAACAGGGCTGCCTCGGAGCTGATGCAATACGTGGAGCAGCACTGGAACTCGGCGACTTGCGATTTGACAGCAGCGGCAACACGGCGGGACTAGATTGTGGTCGGACGGATCGCCAGCGAATCCTCTTGAACTCCTGTCGGTCTCGGATAAGCAAAGGCTGCAGTGGAAAACCAGTCGATCTCGGCGACTGGCGGCGGCGCACAGACGTGCAACCCTAATCCTCTCGCTTTTCAATCTCGTATCGACGAACTTGGCTCTGTATACCACTTATTAGATAATAACGAGAATAAAACGAGACACGAGAGACACAGATTTTTACGTGGAAACCCTTGCGGAAGAAAACCATGGAAAGCACAAAGGCGTATCACTATAATTGCGAGGAGTATTACATTACACGAGAGAACAGACCCTCTACGTGCTAATCTGGTGGAGATCTCTCTCATCTATTCTATGACTAGCTGGTACTATATAAAGGGGCAAACAACTCTCTTTCTTGGTGGACACGAAACAGAGTTCTAGTCATGCTACGTCTAGCACGGTTGGCATGCCGTAGTCCGGTAGGACTCCATCCATAGTACAATACTTGTATGGGATTCGAAACACAATAAAATAACAAGCGCGTTGCTCCTTGGCTTCCACTAATGGCTCCTGTTCGAGGTGGATCTTTGAGTCCTATATAGCCGGGATGTAGAACCATTCTTCCTGCCAGTTCTTATTTGTCTCCACGAAATCCGTGGCTAGATACTTGACGCCGGCCACCTTGTTGATATTCGCATCGCTGCACTTGCATGTCTCGTCGATGTTGGTCTGCAGCTTGATGCACAAAAGCTTGCGCCACACACCAAGGTGCGGCTAGCAGCACAAGAAAGCTTCACATAGCATGATGAAACATGCTACTCCCTCCGTCCGAAATTACTTGTCGCGAAAATGGATGGATAAAGATGGTGAAGCTGGAGACAGTAGAAGTGGAGGAGGCCCCTGAAGAAGTGGTTGATTGAAAACCCTAACACGCAGATGAGGAAGGGGATGAAACATAGCCGCTCATTTTTCTATGGGGTGGGGGTGGTTACCTGCACGACGACATTGTTGATGGAAGTGAGACAAGGCTAGCGAAGGCATTCTCCGGCAATGGAGAGCCGGTCCAGGTGGCCGCGTGCCACCATGGATGGGCTTCCACCTACCCTTGGTGACGGACGCCACATTAGTGACTAGGGCGGGGCCCTTGCCCATGTTCACCACCTGACCTGCCTTCCGTAGATGACACTCTCCAGCCATGGCTTTGGCTGCAGTGGCCAGTGGGGCGCTACGGCGCGCGGTGAAGAATGCTTTCTGGCATAGATATATGGATCGCTTGAGCATTTGAGAGCCGGAGCGCGAGGAAGATGAGAGCGACGGGAAGAAGAGCGTAAAGCTTCCCATCGTATCGCCTCATCCCTTATATAGGGAGTGGGGAAATTGAACAGCGGTAGCTTAATGCCGCCGCATGGCAGCAAATCTTTGTGTATCCCCACATGAAGGCGTTAATGGCGCGCAGGGATCAAGGGACACGCCCCCTCGCGATGGGATGTTGCCTGAGTGGGCCCTTGACCCACTCCCGCACGTCATGTTGACCGTCAGGTCAAGGAATACACGTTGCCAGATGGGCCCATGGATAAGACCGGTCTGGCTTGTCAGAGCCAGACGGGAGGACTTTTGAGACGCTGCGCAGGAACTTGTCCTGCCCAATGACAGGCAATACCGGAAATCCTTCCAGCGTACAGCCCAACTCTCTTTGTCCACACTTTGCGGTGGTTAACATCACTTCAGATGCAGCTCATTGGATGGAGGTCGGCTGCGTAAAGATACCGTTCGAGATACATTTCGTTGAACCTGTTTCAAGACCAGTGACCAAAAACCATGTGCAACTCGGAAAGACCGAGGTGTAGCCAAGCTTGAAGACCGGTTCAGGTCCTACCTTCGATGTCTCGACCGAGGGGCCTCTCAAGATGTCGATGTCTCGACTGAGGGTCCTCTCAAGATGTCGTTTCTTGGCCTTGTGGGCCGGGCTAAGGACCCCTTTGTTGGTTCCGTACTGGGCCACTTTGGGCAACCCATGGCAGTATACACAAGGACTCCACAAGGCTTGACGTACAAGACACAAAGATGGAGCCGTGGAGGATTCTATCTCCACCGACGTAGTTGACATAGTTGTGTAAACCCTAGGACCTTTGGTATGTTATATAAGTGGGGGTCGGGCTTGTCATAGAATATAATCACAATTTCTTGGTAGTTTGTAATTTGTATATGCACCACAACACAATAAAGGAAAGAGAGGGTATTATCTTCTCCGCGAGAGCCCGAACTTGGGTAGAGCCCTTGTCTTTGTTACCATCGTGCCAACTATCCTAGCTAAGGATACTCTACCAAGGGATCTGCCGGATTTAGCTCTGACAGTCTGCCTATGATACCTATCACCATAGAAGCAAACAATCCCTGGCGTCGGCGGCAGCTAGACCGGGCAAGGTTGATGCAGCAGTACAACTCTAAAGATGGATTGGTGGCACGTGGCTGCGGCGGCGTCATACCCGGCAGGCGGCCTGGTTGAGGAGCACGTCGGACTGGTGGGTACCCATACCCGGCAGGCGTCCTGGTTGGGACCTCAAGTCTTAGATGTTAGGTTTGGCTGCGTGGTCTGTTTGGTATTAGGCCCAGACTTTCTGCGCCCCTACATCAACTGGATAGGGATAGCGACAGTTGTTGCTTAGTTGGCGGCTTTAGTCTTACTGTTGTATGAATCTGTAAGGTCTTGTGTTAATAATTAATAAAATGGCCGTATGCATCGTCCAGATGCAGAGGCCGGGGCTAGTCCTCCTTTTCTAAAAAAAATCCCAAAATCCCTAAGTGATGCTACACGAATAACACTAGCTAGGATAACATGGAAAGAGGCACTATGAAGATGAACATTGAGCTTGTCATTCCACATTAGTCACAAGCCACTCAAGGAGCCCCTCCAAGGAACTACAATGCTATCATTCACCGCAAAGCGATTCACAATATCATTAGATTTAACCTTAGAAGATTTAATTTCGGAAACAAAGGTTACCTAAGCTTTAGTGGAATGGATGAGTTTGGCAAGGTAGGTCATGCTTTCATTGCCGAGGCCCCTGCCCATACCTTGGCAATCCCATGCAATGAATTTAATATCACCAAAGACTTGGTATGAACATTTACCACCAATCGATCAAGATCCAAAAGCTCGCTCATAGTCATCACCCACATGACACAATAAAGGACTTGGCAATGGGAGTGGAGTGGTCTAGCGTTGTACTCCCTCCGTTTCTAAATATAAGCCTTTTTAGAGATTTCAATATGGACTATATACGTATATAGACGCATTTTAGAGTCTACATTCACTCATTTTACTCTGTATGTAGTTTATATTGGAATCCCTACGCATATACTCCATGTTATCCTAGCTAGTGTTATAAAATAAAAAGATCAATCCCAGTCGGTGCTATAAATTGTCAACCCCTACGCATTCCGGCGACCCCCAATGCCCCCTCTTTAGTATCTTATCCTGGATTGTCCGTTTGCATAGTGTGCAGTAGCTGGTTCGGCACGCCCAACAGAAGACATATTTCTCATCATCCTGCATGACATCAATAAATTAGTTAGATGCATAGAGAGGCAAATCAGTGGTGTTTAGAATGGTCACGATGCACCAGCAATAGGAAATGGAGAGAATTCTTCTCTAGTGATTCCCTGCTCCATTAAGTTCAGAAGATATGTCTTGTTACCTTGAAAAAAATTTCGCGACATTTGGGGCATCTTATGGTGCCGCCCAATGTTTGCTTTTGAGCTCGCATCTGAATTCCATTCTGTAGTTCAATCATTTTCTTGTCCCAGTCGGTCATATCTGCAGCCTCGAAGAGCCGACAGTTCCTGAATCAAACAGATTTGAGGGTTTTCAACCGCACATGCACATAGGTAAGTAAGACAAATATCATGGATGCATTCCCTCATATGGGGAGGGATATTTGATGTTGCAGGAGATGAGATGACCTACTTGAAGTGATCATAGCCATTGATTGTCTTGGAGCAACGAAAGCAAAATAGCTGACCACAACTAGTGCACATCACTTTGTTGCAGCATGCGCTTTTGTTGATGGCCATTCGACAATTTGGACATACCCGAATATCTTTGTACAGTTTTCTGATGTTCAGCATTTCCTGCGACATCTCCCTTTCATTCAACTTGCCTGACGCTTTCAATCGTAAAATTATGAACAACAATGTTAAATGCCCAGTAAAATAATGGCATTACAATACTATGGAAAATATTTTAGTTGCATTTTTACCTTCCGGCGCTGGAGCTTTTGTTCTGGAGTTAGGCACTGCTTCCCTGGATGCCATTGCCATACTTCCTTGCAAGAACCGCAGAAGGTAAATGAACATTTTGGACATTGTGCGTTGTTATCCTCATCTTCCATGCAGCCTATGGCACACTTTGGACAGTAAACCACGTCTGCCATCGAGTCCAACGCTTTCTCAAGAGCAAGCCTATCCCAACGTTCAAATTCTTCTTTGCTAAGAAGCCTCTTTATATAGTGTGGGATGGAAGCATTACACTTGGTGTCCGGGCATACCAACTGAAACAAACTACCTTCGTTCACATGCATCTTGCATAAGGTCTCCATGCATTTCACGCAGAACAAGTGTTGGCATGGGAGCTTGATGAAGTTTGAACCTATTTGATTCATAATTAAAGTCAGCTTACAACGGAACCGTGTTTAGGGAGAAAAAAAAGGTTACAAGGGATCCTTTTTTTAAGTTTATTACAAGGGAACAAAGTCCAACCTGTGCAAGTCAGAATAAGAAGAAACATGATAGGAAAGGAGTAAAATGTTTTTTCCTCAAACATGTACCCAAATGCATGTCATATTGAATTTATAGAATAACAGATTCACACATTTTGTTCCCTTTTTGGGAATAGAAAACAAAATATAACATGGTAATATTAAGCCCATTATACAGAAAGAATTTGTTCATCCATTTCTCAATTGATCTTCACCATGAAACATGAAAACTTCTTCCAGATATTTGTTACCACCATATACATGGCAAGGGTCAACGAGAGTACAAAGTGGACGGCCACAATTGAATGGATGCTATTCTTTCTGGGAATGCCCCTACAAAATGCAGGTGAAACATAACAGCTTGATTTCTTGCTATATGGTACTACTGAACAAAGAAGGCAAGAAGCAAATGTTTTTACCTTTGCTCTGGTTAATGCATATCATGCACATATGAAGATCCTCAAGAAAAGCTTGGTAATGCTTCTTACTATTGTAACTGAGCATTGAAGGGATCACAGTGTCCAATGAGACAGCTCTTGAGATTGCCCGGATATCTCCTTTGTGCGTTGGAATGTCTTGGCCTAACATTATTTTGCCATCAAGCCTAAGATGTGAAACAAGGACGAACTGCGTACCCACTCAACCCATTGATAAACCACTTCCTGCCCCGGCAGCTCTGCCCAGATGGTGTCAAGCATCTCACAGAGTAGAGAAACATTATGTTCATCCATCCATTTAGCGGTGACTGTAAAATATGGTGGGTCTTTGCTAGGATAGGATTTTGGAAGTAAGCATGTCAGTATCAAAGGAGGCAAGTACTCAAAGTTGCTAGTGTAAGAGAATTCATCTTGTTTGCCGTGTTCTTCGCTAGCGCTATCATGACATCCTCCATAATTTGGATTGTCATTAGCTGAAGAAAGCTTAGCACACACTTCAGCACCATCAGGCAGATCGTAACGTTTGTAAATCTGCACTTAAAAACTCAAAGCATGAAGCCCACATTTCCACCGTCCAGGAAGAAATGAAATTAGATGTAGGGAACAACATAAGAAACCTGGAAATAGCGGAGCCCTCCTCTGCTTCCAAATTGGACCAGGTCATCCCCATATATTGGTTCTAATGCCATCAACTGCAGTGATCAAACAAATGATCGAAGGTGAAAACATAAGCGTCAAACAATTTGGAAGAAAGATCTTGATCAGATCAAGATCTTGGTGAACTGCTTTGCCTGCAAGCGTAAACACTCCAATTTGGAGTCAGGGTCCTGCGAATAGAAAAGGCTGCAGTGCAACCTCTGTTTTCTGACTGCTACTCCATTGCAACCGAGTATCGTAGCTTTAAATTAATTTGAACTGGTAAATTAGTAGCTAGTGCAGTAAATTTCCGACGAGAAAATTCATCAAGGTTTAGTATTAGTCCGTTCGGGGTAGAAGAAAGAAGAGTTAAATACACTACAGGTGCCCTAACTTGTCTGGCACGGTCAGTTTGGTGCCTAAACTTGAAAAATACACAAAAGTGGTATCGTAACTTGGCTGGGCGTTCAAATACGGTGCCTCTGGACGTATGCCGACGTATCGAGTGCCCGCGTGGCATTCCAGTCTGTCACTGGGCCACATGTCAGTGGTTGCCTACGCGCGTTGTGAGATATGCATGTTGTTTTTTTATAAGAATGCCCCTGGATTTTAATTAATTCTCGTAAAAAAATACCCCTTGATTTTAGTTAATACTCGCAAAAAATACCAGAAAACTAGCGTACAGGGAATTCAAACACAGGACATCCTTGTTGCCTGACAATCGAGCGGACCAGGCGGCCACGGTCTGGTTTGCGCTTAATTATCAGCAAGCAGTTTATATAGATGATTGCACGTATCGCTCTGCATATACTTTTACTGGAGTAGTTTTTACTTATTTATTCCACGTTACTATCTTGTCTTTCTTCGAGTGATGTTTATGTTTAGTTTTCATGATACATAAATTTTTCCATGTGAAAAAATAAAATAATTATCAATATATAATTTTGTTTATTTGTATCTCTATTCTATTTCCATTATAGTGTACTTTCAAGAGATAAACATGAACTTTTTCTAAAGTTGATGTGGAATTGAAGAGTTGAACGTATATTAAAAACATGGTGAGCATTTTTTAAAAGACACGTTCATATAATATGAAAACCAAAGTGTCTTTAATATAAGTTGCTAGCTAGCAGTTAAATGTAAACCAAAGTGTGGCCTCATGGTCCACTTGTTTGTTTGGCAACCAGGATGTCCGTGGTTCATGCCAGCTTGTGTTTATATTTTTGTGAGAATTAATTAAAGCACAAACGTGTTTCCGTAAAAAAACAGCTTGCGTCTAGCATGAGTAACGATATTTTTCAATAATTAACTAAAGTCCAGGGGCATTTTTGTAAAAAAAAACTACACGCACAGCTCACAACGTGCCCGCGGCCACTTACATGTGGCCTAGCGACACACTAACATGCCACACGGGCACTTAATACGGCGGCATACGTCGAGATGCACCGTATTTGAACGCCTAGATAAGTTATGGCACCACTTTTGTGTATTTTTCAAGTTTAGGCACCAAACTGACCGCGCCGGGCAAGTTAGGGCACTTGTGGTATATTTAACTCAAGAAAGAACCCCCGTCCAAAACCTTGAGAATCAAGTACAGATCTAAGACAAGTGAAGTTCTCCAATTTGAGATTACTAGTCAACTTATCGTGAATTCGTGATACCTCATCGTCTTGTTGCTCCTGGTTGTCACGTATCTCCTCTGCTTCTGCCTCGTCCTCGTCGTAAAGGCGGAGTCCTGTCGCAGCCGCGGCGATCGCGGCCTCGTCCAGTATGGACTCCACATCGGTCGCCGCAACCCACGGGGAGTCTAGGTCGGGCACGTCCTCCTCGGCGCCGCCATCACACGACGACACCGGATGCGCCTCCGCGGCGCCGGCGCGTGAGGAGGACGAGGAAGAACCCCCGGGTGAGAATTCCGGGGAGTGGTCGTGGCTTGGTTGCAGCAAGCGCGATGTCGTGGCGCCGACGGAAGCTGCTGCCATGGATGGCGGGAGCTCCCCCCGTTGGGTTTTTGTTAGTGCTGCCCTCGGCCCGTTGGGTTTGCGTAGTTTAGGTAAGGTCTAAGAGCATCTACAGCCATGTATGACAAATACGACCCTTCAAACGTCGGTAGTGACCAAAACCTCCTCAAATTAGTACAACAGATTCTCAAATTCATACAAAAGCATGCAAAAGAAACAACCTACGTTTTACGTAGATGATCTAACTACTCCTCGTTAGAGATGTCGACTATCTCCATGCCCGGCTCCGTCAGCATGGACGGCAGCTGCAGCTCCGGCTGCTCTGCTCCGGCCTCCTCCTTCTCTATCTCCACGCCGAGTTCAGTGAAGAGCATGTCGGACACTGCCTGCTCCTACCAAAGGAACTGTCGGTTGGCCTCCACATAGGTCTCATTCTGGATGGACTCCAGGATGACCTGCTACTCCACCATCTTCGTGATTTGGGCGACGGCGAACTCCGCCTCCGTCTCCGCCATGTTGAACCCAGCAGGCTACTCCGCCTCATGCTCCTCCGGATCCGCCACCTCCATTAGCTCCGGCAGCTGCTCTCCGTCCTCCTCCTCCGGCTGCACCTCCTCCGACGACGACGACGACGACGACGACGACGACGACGACGAGTCCGGAGGCAGCCCCATAGCGATGTGGGCGGCGGGCCTTGCCTAGATCTCCTCCCTCGATCTACCTCCAACGCTCCGGTGTGAGCATAGCGTACATGGTGATCTTCCGCCAGACAATAGCAATGCCGGAGAGCGTGGGAGAGCGGGGTGAGGAGGCGGACGGGCTCGGGTGACGACACAAAGAGGGAGGAGGTGGATGGGCTAGGGTTGGGGGACGTCGGCTGGCTTAAATAGCCGGATTTGGCCTCCGGCGACGAGCCGGAGCGGCGCCACGCGGACCGCGGGGTTTCCGAGCGATTTCGCATGGGCCCCAATCGTCAGTCCGATGTGACGGACGCGCCCGGGCGCCCTCATTTCCGCCCCATATTTGGGATGGATATGAGGGATGTCGGTCAGTCCGGGCGTCTGAGGCCCGTTTTAGGCGCCCGACTGGGTCAAAATTTCGTGATCGGTCAGTGACCGGGCGGCCCGTCCGGGCGTTTGAGGAGGGTTTGGGGTGCCCTGTTGTAGATGCTCTAAGAGATAGGTTTCAAAACCACTAATCAAGGAGTATTTGTTTCAAAGATCACTCCATCTCCCTGGGTTGTGGCATTGCAACCTGTGAGTTTTCCCTTTTTTTCGTAGATCCTTTTATTCAAAACATTTTATCTTTTAAACCATGGTACAAATCTCGAATCGTTTTCACCGTTGGATTCTTCGCGTCGAGATCTTCAAAATTAGATCCCATGTTAATAGGTTTTGATGAACTTTTTTTCACTAAAAAAAGGGACGAAAAAACCAACCAGGAGAACTTTTTTCCCATTCTGAAAGCCATTTCCGAGAGGTACGGTCGTGCCTCTTGCAGAAGCAAACCTGTGCCTCTCTCGGAAGCAAAAATCATGCCTCTCACGAAAGGAAAAAGAAGAAGAGGAAATGTGTTTTTTTTCAAGAGGCACGGTTGTGCCTCTCACACAAACAAATCCATGCCCCACGCGGAAGCTAAACCGTGCCTCTCGCGGAAGGAAAAAAAGAGTGAATGTGTGTTTTTTTTCGTTTTCGAGAGGCACGACCCCACCTCTCACGGAAGGAAAACAAATAGAAAACACGTTTTTTCGTTTCCGAGAGGCACAACCATGCCTCTCGCAGAAGCAAAATCATGCCTCTCGCGGCCGTCAGGGTGGACGGTGTTGGGGAACGTAGTAATTTCAAAAAAATCCTACGCACACGCAAGATCATGGTGATGCATAGAAACGAGAGGGGAGAGTGTTATCCACATACCCTCGTAGACCGAAAGCGGAAGCGTTAGAACAATGCGGTTGATGTAGTCGTACGTCTTCACGATCCGACCGATCCAAGTACCGAACGTACGGCACCTCCGAGTTCAGCACACGTTCAGCTCGATGACGATCCCCGGACTCCGATCCAGGAGGGTGTCGGGGATGAGTTCCGTCAGCACGACGGCGTGGTGACGGTGATGATGTTCTACCGACGCAGGGCTTCGCCTAAGCACCGCTACGATATGACCGAGGTGGAATATGGTGGAGGGGGGCACCGCACACGGCTAAGGAATGATCACGAAGATCAACTTGTGTGTCTATGGGGTGCCCCCTTCCTCCGTATATAAAGGGAAGGAGGAGGAGGGGGCCGGCCAAGGGGAGAGGCGCGCCCTAGGGGGGGCAATCCTACTCCAAGTAGGTTTGCCCCCCCCCCCCCCCACCCCCCCCCTTCCTATTAGGAGTAGGAGAGGGAAGGAAGAGAGGGGAGGGAAGAAGGAAAGGGGGGCTGGCCCCCCTCCCAATTCATATTGGGCTTGGGTGGGGGCGTCCCCTCCTTTGCTCCTTCTCCCTCCTTTCCACTAAGGCCCAATAAGGCCCATATACCTACCGGGGGGTTCCGATAACCTCCCAAAGCTCTGGTATAGTCCCAATCTCACCCGGAACCTTTCCGGTGTCCAAATATAGTCGTCCAATATATCGATCTTTATGTCTCGACCATTTTGAGACACCTCGTCATGTCCGTGATCACATCCGGGACTCCTAACAACCTTCGGTACATCAAAAACTATAAACTCATAATATAACTGTCATCGTAACGTTAAGCATGCGGACCCTACGGGTTCGAGAACTATGTAGACATGACCTAGAACTGTTTCTGGTCAATAACCAATAGCGGAACCTGGATGCTCGTATTGGCTCCTACATATTCTACGAAGATCTTTATCGGTCAAACCGCATAACAACATACGTTATTCCCTTTGTCATCGGTATGTTACTTGCCCGAGATTCGATCGTCGGTATCCAATACCTAGTTCAATCTCGTTACCGGCAAGTCTCTTTACTCGTTACGTAATGCATCATTCCGTAACTAACTCATTAGCTACATTGCTTGCAAGGCTTATAGTGATGTGCATTACCGAGAGGGCCCAGAGATACCTCTCTGACAATCGGAGTGACAAATCCTAATCTCGAAATACGTCAACTCAACAAGTACCTTTGGAGACACCTGTAGAGCACCTTTATAATAACCCAGTTACGTTGTGATGTTTGGCAACACACAAAGTGTTCCTCCGGTAAACGGGAGTTACATAATCTCATAGTCATAGGAACATGTATAAGTCATGAAGAAAGCAATAGCAACATACTAAACGATCAAGTGCTAAGCTAACAGAATGGGTCAGGTCAATCACTTCATTCTCCTAATGATGTGATCCCGTTAATCAAATGACAACACATGTCTATGGTTAGGAAACATAACCATCTTTGATTAATGAGCTAGTCAAGTAGAGGCATACTAGTGACACTATGTTTGTCTATGTATTCACACATGTATCATGTTTCCGGTTAATACAATTCTAGCATGAATAATAAACTTTTATCATGATATGAGGAAATAAATAATCACTTTATTATTGCCTCTAGGGCATATTTCTTCAGTCTCCCACTTGCACTAGAGTCAATAATCTAGATTACACAGTAATGATTCTAACACCCATGGAGTCTTGGTGCTGATCATGTTTTGCTCGTGGAAGAGGCTTAGTCAACGGGTCTGCAACATTCAGATCCGTATGTATCTTGCAAATCTCTATGTCTCCCACCTGGACTTGGTCCCGGATGGAATTGAAGCGTCTCTTGATGTGCTTGGTCCTCTTGTGAAATATGGATTCCTTTGCCAAGGCAATTGCACCAGTATTGTCACAGAAGATCTTCATTGGTCCCGACGCACTAGGTATGACACCTAGATCGGAAATGAACTCCTTCATCCAGACTCCTTCATTTGCTGCTTCAGAAGCAGCTATGTACTCCGCTTCACATGTAGATCCTGCTACGACGCTTTGTTTAGAACTGCACCAACTGACAGCTCCACCGTTTAATATAAACACGTATCCGGTTTGCGATTTAGAATCGTCCGGATCAGTGTCTGATACATATCCTTAGTCCTTTTCAGGTATTTCAGGATGTTCTTGACTGCTGTCCAGTGATCCACTCCTGGATTACTTTGGTACCTCCCTGCTAAACTAATAGCAAGGCACACATCAGGTCTGGTACACAGCATTGCATGCATGATAGAGCCTATGGCTGAAGCATAGGGAACTCCTTTCATTTTCTCTCTATCTTCTGCAGTGGTCGGGCATTGAGTGTGACTCAACTTCACACCTTGTAATACAGGCAAGAATCCTTTCTTTGCCTGATCCATTTTGAACTTTTTCAAAACTTTATCAAGGTATGTGCTTTGTGAAAGTCCAATCAAGCGTCTTGATCTATCTCTATAGATCTTGATGCCCAATATGTAAGCAGCTTCACCGAGGTCTTTCATCGAAAAACTTTTATTCAAGTATCCCTTTATGCTATCCAGAAATTTTATATCATTTCCAATTAACAATACGTCATCTACATATAATATCAGAAATGCTACAGAGCTCCCACTCACTTTCTTGTAAATACAGGCTTCTCCAAAAGTCTGTATAAAACCATATGCTTTGATCACACTATCAAAGCGTTTATTCCAACTCCGAGATGCTTGCAACAGTCCATAAGTGGATCGCTGGATGCACACTTTGTTAGCACCTTTTGGATCGACAAAACCTTCCGGCTGCATCATATACAACTCTTCTTCCAGAAATCCATTCAGGAATGCAGTTTTGACATCCATTTGCCAAATTTCATAATCATAAAATGCGGCAATTGCTAACATGATTCGGACAGACTTAAGCATCGCTATGGGTGAGAAAGTCTCATCGTAGTCAACCCCTTGAACTTGTCGGAAACCTTTTGTAACAAGTCGAGCTTTGTAGACAGTAACATTACCATCAGCGTCAGTCTTCTTCTTAAAAATTCATTTATTCTCGATGGCTTGCCGATCATCGGGCAAGTCAACCAAAGTCCACACTTTGTTCTCATACATGGATTCCATCTCAGATTTCATGGCTTCAAGCCATTTTGTAGAATCTGGGCTCATCATCGCTTCCTCATAGTTCGTAGGCTCGCCATGGTCAAGTAACATGACCTCCAAAATAGGATTACCGTACCACTCTGGTGCGGATCTTACTCTGGTTGACCTACGAGGTTCTGTAGTAACTTGTTCTGACGTTTCATGATCATTATCATTAGCTTCCTCACTTATTGGTGTAGTCGTCACAGGAACCGGTTTCTGTGATGAACTATTTTCCAATAAAGGAGCAGGTACAGTTACCTCATCAAGTTCTACTTTCCTCCCACTCACTTCTTTTCAGAGAAACTCCTTCTCTAGAAAGGATCCATTCTTTGCAACAAATGTCTTGTCTTCGGATCTGTGATAGAAGGTGTACCCAAGAGTTTCCTTTGGGTATCCTATGAAGACACATTTCTCCGATTTGGGTTCGAGTTTATCAGGTTGAAGCTTTTTCACATAAGCATCGCAGCTCCAAACTTTAAGAAATGACAACTTTGGTTTCTTGCCAAACCATAGTCCATAAGGCATCGTCTCAACGGATTTTGATGGTGCCCTATTTAACGTGAATGCGGCCGTCTCTAAAGCATAACCCCAAAATGATAGCAGTAAATCAGTAAGAGACATCATAGATCGCACCATATCTAGTAAAGTACGATTACGACGTTCGGACACACCATTATGCTGTGGTGTTCCGGGTGGTGTGAGTTGCGAAACTATTCCGCATTGCTTCAAATGTAAACCAAACTCGTAACTCAAATATTCTCCTCCACGATCAGATCGTAGAAACTTTATTTTCTTGTTACGATGATTTTCAACTTCACTCTGAAATTCTTTGAACTTTTCAAATGTTTCAGACTTATGTTTCATTAAGTAGATATACCCATATCTGCTCAAATCATCTGTGAAGGTGAGAAAATAACGATATCTGCCGCGAGCCTCAACATTCATTGGACCACATACATCAGTATGTATGATTTCCAACAAATCAGTTACTCTCTCCATAGTACCGGAGAACGGTGTTTTAGTCATCTTGCCCATGAGGCATGGTTCGCAAGTACCAAGTGATTCATAATCAAGTGATTCCAAAAGTCCATCAGTATGGAGTTTCTTCATGCACTTTACACCAATATGACCTTAATGTCAGTGCCACAAATAAGTTGCACTATCATTATCAACTCTGCATCTTTTGGCTTCAACATTTTGAATATGTGTATCACTACTATCGAGATTCATCAAAAATAGACCACTCTTTAAAGGTGCATGACCATAAAAGATATTACTCATATAAATAAAACAACCATTATTCTTAGATTTAAATGAATAACCGTCTCGCATCAAACAAGATCCAGATATAATGTTCATGCTCAACGCTGGCACCAAATAACAATTATTTAGGTCTAAAATTAATCCCGAAGGTAGATGTAGAGGTAGCGTGCCGACGGCGATCACATCGACTTTCGAACCATTTCTCACGCGCACCGTCACCTCGTCCTTAGCCAGTGTCCGCTTAATCCGTAGTCCCTGTTTCGAGTTGCAAATATTAGCAACAGAACCAGTATCAAATACCTAGGTGCTACTGCGAGCTCTGGTAAGGTACACATCAATAACATATATATCACATATACCTTTGTTCATCTTGCCATCCTTCTTATCCGCCAAATACTTGGGGCAGTTCCGCTTCCAGTGACCAGTCTGCTTGCAGTAGAAGCACTCAGTCTCAGGCTTAGGTCCAGACTTGGGTTTCTTCTCCTGAGCAGCAACTTGTTTGCTGTTCTTCTTGAAGTTCCCCTTCTTTTTCTCTTTGCCCTTTTTCTTGAAACTGGTGGTCTTATTGACCATCAACACTTGATGCTCCTTGATTTCTACCTCCGCAGTTTTTAGCATTGCGAAGAGCTCGGGAATTGTCTTTTTCATCCCTTGCATATTATAGTTCATCACGAAGCTCTTGTAGCTTGGTGGCAGTGATTAAGAATTCTGTCAATGACGCTATCATCCGGAAGATTAACTCCCAGTTGAATCAAGTGATTGTTATACCCAGACATTCTAAGTATATGCTCACTAACAGAACTATTCTCCTTCATCTTGCAGCTATAGAACTTATTGGAGACTTCATATCTCTCAATCCGAGCATATGCTCCATGACGTTCAAAACGTCGTTGAAGTCCCGGTTCTAAGCCGTAAAGCATGGCACACTGAACTATCAAGTAGTCATCAACTTTGCTCTGCCAGACGTTCACAACATCTGGTGTTGCTCCTGCAGCAGGTTTGGCACCCAGCGGTGCTTCCAGGACGTAATTCTTCTGTGCAGCAATGAGGATAATCCTCAAGTTACGGACCCAGTCCGTATAATTGCTACCATCATCTTTCAACTTTTCTTTCTCAAGGAATGCATTAAAATTCAACGGAACAACAGCACGAGCCATCTATCTACAACAAACATAGACAAGCAAAATACTATCAGGTACTAAGTTCATGATAAATTTAAGTTCGATTAATCATATTACTTAAGAATTCCCACTTAGATAGACATCTCTTTAATCATCTAAGTGATCATGTGATCCAAATCAACTAAACCATAACCGATCATCACGTGAAATGGAGTAGTTTTCAATGGTGAACATCACTATGTTGATCATATCTACTATATGATTCACGCTCGACCTTTCGGTCTCAGTGTTCCGAGGCCATATCTGCATATGCTAGGCTCGTCAAGTTTAACCTGAGTATTCTGCGTGTGCAAAACTGGCTTGCACCCGTTGTAGATGGACGTAGAGCTTATCACACCCGATCATCACGTGGTGTCTGGGCACGACGAACTTTGGCAACGGTGCATACTCAGGGAGAACACTTTTATCTTGAAATTTAGTGACAGATCATCTTATAATGCTACCGTCAATCAAAGCAAGATAAGATGCATAAAAGATAAACATCACATGCAATCAATATAAGTGATATGATATGGCCATCATCATCTTGTGCTTGTGATCTCCATCTCCGAAGCACCGTCATGATCACCATCATCACCGGCGCGACACCTTGATCTCCATCGTAGCATCGTTGTCGTCTCGCCAACTATTACTTCTACGACTATCACTACCGCTTAGTGATAAAGTAAAGCAATTACAGGGCAATTGCATTTCATACAATAAAGCGACAACCATATGGCTGCTGCGAGTTGCCGATAACTCGGTTACAAAACATGATCATTTCATACAATAAATATAGCATCACGCCTTGACCATATCACATCACAACATGCTCTGTAAAAACAAGTTAGACGTCCTCTACTTTGTAGTTGCAAATTTTACGTGGCTGCTACAGGCTGAGCAAGAACCGTTCTTACCTATGCATTAAAACCACAACGATAGTTCGTCAAGTTAGTGTTGTTTTAACCTTCGCAAGGATCGGGAGTAGCCACACTCGGTTCAACTAAAGTTGGAGAAACAGACACCCGCTAGTCACCTGTATGCATAGCACGGCGGTAAAACCAGTCTCGCGTAAGCGTACGCGTAATGTCGGTCCGGGCCACTTCATCCAACAATACCGCCGAACCAAAGTATGACATGCTGGTAAGCAGTATGACTTGTATCGCCCACAACTCACTTGTGTTCTACTCGTGCATATAACATCAACGCATAAAACCTAGGCTCTGATACCACTGTTGGGGAACGTAGTAATTTCAAAAAAATTCCTACGCACACGCAAGATCATGGTGATGCATAGCAACGAGAGGGGAGAGTGTTGTCCACGTATCCTCGTAGACCGAAAGAGGAAGTGTTAGAATGACGCGGTTGATGTAGTCGTACGTCTTCACGATCCGACCGATCCAAGTACCGAACGTACGGCACCTCCGAGTTCAGCACACGTTCAGCTCGATGACGATCCCTGGACTCCGATCCAGCAGGGTGTCGGGGATGAGTTCCGTCAGCACGACGGCGTGGTACGATGATGATGTTCTACCGACGCAGGGCTTCGCCTAAGCACCGCTACGATATGACCGAGGTGGAATATGGTGGAGGGGGCACCGCGCACGGCTAAGGAATGATCACGAAGATCAACTTGTGTGTCTATTGGGTGCCCCCTTCCTCCCTATCTAAAGGGGAGGAGGAGGAGGGGGCCGGCCAAGGGGAGAGGCGCGCCCTAGGGGGGGGGGGGGGCAATCCTACTCCAAGTAGGATTGCCCCCCCCCCCTTTCCTATTAGGAGTAGGAGAGGGAAGGAAGAGAGGGGAGGGAAGAAGGAAAGGGGGGGCCAGCCCCCCTCCCAATTCGGATTGGGCTTGGGGGGGCGCCCCCTCCTTTGCTCCTTCTCCCTCCTTTCCACTAAGGCCCAATAAGGCCCATATACCTACCGGGGGGTTCCGATAACCTCCCGGAGCTCCGGTATAGTCCCAATCTCACCTGGAACCTTTCCGGTGTCCAAATATAGTCGTCCAATATATCGATATTTATGTCTCAACCACTTCGAGACTCCTCGTCATGTCCGTGATCACATCCGGGACTCCGAACAACCTTCGGTACATCAAAAACTATAAACTCATAATATAACTGTCATCGTAACGTTAAGCGTGCGGACCCTACGGGTTCGTGAACTATGTAGACATGACCTAGAACTGCTTCTGGTCAATAACCAATAGCGGAACCTGGATGCTCATATTGGCTCCTACATATTCTACGAAGATCTTTATCAGTCAAACCGCATAACAACATACGTTGTTCCCTTTGTCATCGGTATGTTACTTGCCCGAGATTCGATCGTCGGTATCCAATACCTAGTTCAATCTCGTTACCGGCAAGTCTCTTTACTCGTTACGTAATGCATCATTCCGTAACTAAGTCATTAGCTACATTGCTTGCAAGGCTTATAGTGATGTGCATTACCGAGAGGGCCCAGAGATACCTCTCCGACAATCGGAGTGACAAATCCTAATCTCGAAATACGTCAACTCAACAAGTACCTTTGGAGACACCTGTGGAGCACCTTTATAATCACCCAGTTATGTTGTGACATTTGGTAGCACACAAAGTGTTCCTCCGGTAAACGGGAGTTACATAATCTCATAGTCATAGGAACATGTATAAGCCATGAAGAAAGCAATAGCAACATACTAAATGATCAAGTGCTAAGCTAACGGAATGGGTCAGGTCAATCACATCATTCTCCTAATGATGTGATCCCGTTAATCAAATGACAACACATGTCTATGGTTAGGAAACATGACCATCTTTGATTAACAAGCTAGTCAAGTAGAGGCATACTAGTGACACTATATTTGTCTATGTATTCACACATGTATCATGTTTCCGGTTAATACAATTCTAGCATGAATAATAAACATTTATCATGATATGAGGAAATAAATAATAACTTTATTATTGCCTCTAGGGCATATTTCCTTCAGACGGAGACAAGGAGCGGGTGCCGGGGGTAAGGCGAACACAGACAAGGAGCGGTCGCGGAGGAAGGCGAGCGGAGTCGGGGGCAGGTCGACGCATGACACGACATCCACGGAGTGGAGCAGCGAGCCGCTTCTCCCGGGCCCCTGGATGAGCTTGAGCTCCATGATGGAGGCGACGGCGACGACAGCGCTCCTCTCGTCGGATGATGCATATGATGTGTTTATTAAAATGCCAGAGAGAGAGAGTAGGAGGAGGAAGAAGAATGAAGTGTGGACCCCACTTGTCATAACGGTCAACTTAATGGTATAAATAAAAGGAGTTGACTTTCCTGCCACGACAGCCCTCACAGTCTGGTCCCACTTGTCATAAATGCGTTTAAATCGTCTAAAACAATCACCAACTGAAAGTGGTAGTTTTTAGTCACAAAATTAAGAAAAAGTGGTAGTTTTCTGGCACTTCTAAAAATCTGGTAAATCTGTGGGACACATACCCCAAATGTGGTAGTTTTTTGAGAAAAACTCTAGATTAAGATACAATATCTTTTTTTGGCTTCAGCTATCAACAGTAGAAATTTACTTACGAGAAAATCAATGTTCCATGATTTCTACAACTGTGTTCTTTGTAGTGAGGAAACTGAAGAAACTGCCTTGCACCTATTTTGGGATTGTACTTTTGCAGAAAGTTTATGGCAGTCCATTCTTCCCTATAAACCAAGGGGTATTTCTATTTTGGATGAAACCCTAACTATTAAACAACTCCCGAAAGGAATTTCCCTGGGCATCATTATCCTATGATGTTGGAATACATGGAACCAAAGAAATGACAAGATTTTCAGGATGGAAGCTCCCGCTGTCACTACTTGGAAGTATCTTTTAAAGGAGGATCTTATTATTTCTTCAACACATAGAGTGAGGACGGAGGATCTACAATTTGGATTGCTTGCAAAGCTGGATTGACAGTTTGACACTCATCTAGGATGATGTTGTCTTAGCTCAGATTACCATCTTTTGTTCATGATGTTTTCAAAAACTGGCATAGGATAATTTTCTGTTTTTTCCTGCCTTTTCTTGTATCATATGTACATATTCATTTTAATATAGGAAAAAAATACCGTAGCACTATTATTATATGGTTCTGGGTTTAAAGAACACAAATCTATGAAGCTTTAGGGGCAAAAATAAAAAGAGCTACCAATTGCAAATATTCATTCTGGTTGCTCCTACATGTACGTACAGACCTACCTATCTATACGTACTGTATCTTGTACTTTTTAAATTTTTTTATAATAAATAATAATGGAAGAGTAAGTCCTTTGGCAGCCATGTACCTTCCTTTGTGACATATATGGCGACCGTTAATCGGCTATACATGATGTGAGACCAAGTCTCTGCAAGCAAGTACTGTATATGCTTGTGCATAACATTTTTTATATTTTCTTGGTTAATTTTCCGCAGTAATTACAAAGTGAGTTCAAAACACAACGTAATTCAATAACTGTAAACTTAGCCAAAATGTCCTAGATGCAAGAAAGTTGACAGGTGGAGACCCGTGACTCAGCAGTACTACGAGGAGTAGCATTCTGACGACCCCCAGTGCCCGCTCTTCATCCTCCTATCCGTGATTATCCGTTTGCACATTGTGCAAGAGCTTGCTGCGCACACCATACAGAAGATATATTTCTCATCGTCCTGGATGCATACGTATGTATGGCCGTTAGTTAACCCAGTTAGATCCATATAGAGAGACAAACCAGTGCTATATACTTGGATAAGCAAATCATCAAAAGTTAGGGATGGCTACCTTGAAAGTCATTTCACGACACCTTGGACATCTCACCATAGCGCCTACCGGTTTCAACTGATTCCGCATCTGGTTTCCAAATTGCAGTTCATCCATTTGTCTATCCAAGTCTGTCATGTCATGAGGCTCAAAGAGGCGACAGTTCCTACAAATTACAGTGCATTGGGGTAAGTGAAAACAACGATCTTCGTCTCCCCTTATTTCATGAATATATGGAAAAGAAGTATGAAGGGCCTACGTGAAATGACTGTAGCCACGGATCGCCTTGCCGCAGCGGAAGCAAAAGAACTGACCACAGTTTCCACACACCATTTTGTTGCAGCCTTCACTTTTGGCGATGGCAATTCGGCACTTCGGACATACCCGGACATCTTTGTATAACTCTCTAATGTTCGCTAGTTCTTGCGCCACCTCCCTCTCAGTCATTCTGCCTGACCCCTGCAACCGTAAAACAAAAACTAAATAAGCATCATATGCTCAGTAAAATAGTACTACCTCTGTCCCATAATATAAAACGTTTTTTGACAACATGATAGTGCTAAAAAAACGTCTTATATTAAGTTATAGAGAGAGTAGCATTCACAGTCTCCCTCCAATTCTAACACGCGCAAACACACCCAAGAGATTTTATAAGTTGCATCTTTACCCTCCGACGTTGGAGCTTTTGTTCTGGAGTTAGACATTGTTTCCCTGGATGCCATAATTCCTTGCAAAAACCGCAGAAGGTAAACGAACATTTCGGACATTCCGCATTGTTATCCTCATCTTCCACGCAACCAACCACACATTTTGGGCAGTAAACCACGTCTGCCATTGAGTCCAACGCTTTCTCGAGAGCAAGCCTATCCCAGCGTTCAAACTCTTCTTTGCTAAGAAGCCTCTTTAGCAGATAGTGTGGAATGGAAGTATTGCACTTGGTGTCAGGGCAAACTAACTGAAACAAAGTGCCTTCCTTCACATGCATCCTGCATAACGTCTCCAAGCACTTCACACAAAACAAGTGCTGGCATGGAAGCTTGATGAAGTTTGAACCTAAATGGTTCAGAGCTAAAGTTAGTTTACAGGGGGAAAAACTTAGACCAGTACAATTCAGTATCCAAAGAAACTTGATTGAAAAGAAAAGAAGTCACAGAAATTTCTTAACAAACATATAATAAATCGGTTCCTTACCAATATTACTGCTGAATAAACAACAAGTGGAGAAAAGAGAAACGGTTTTACCTTTCCACTGGTTAAGGCATATCATGCACATATGGAGATCCTCAAGAAAAGCTTGGTATCGTTTCTTACTACTGTATCTGAGCATGGAAGGGATCACAGACTCCAGTGAGAGACTTCTTGAGATTGCGCGCCGATCTCCATTGTATCTCTGAATGTCTTGACCTAACAATATTTTGCCATCAAGCCAGAGATTTGACAAGGAAGAATTGCGTATCCACTCGACCCATTGATATACCACTTCCTGCCCCGGCAGCTCTGCCCAAATGGTATCAAGCATCTCACAGAGTTGAGAAACATCAGGCCCATCCATCCATTTAGCGGTTACCGTAAAATATGGGGGCTCTTTGCTAGGATATGATTTTGGAAGTAGGCATGTCAATATCAAAGGAGGCAAGTACTCAAAGTTGCAGGTGTAAGAGAATTCATCAGGTCCGGCATCATGTTCTTCTATGTCATCATCATGAGGACATCCTCCATATTTTGGTTTTTCAGTGGTTGAAGAAAGCCTGGCACACACTTGAGCGTCATCATGAAGATCGTAGCATATGCTGATCTAAAATCGAAGTGGTACACATGAAACAGCATTAAACCCAGATTTTCACCATCCAAAAAGAGATGAAATAGCACCGATGAACAACACAAGAAACCTGGAAATAGCGGAGCCCTGCTTTGCTTTTGAATTCGACGAGGTCATCCCCATATATTGCTTCCAATGCCATCAGCTGCAGTGGAGTTACAATGAGCAAACGAACAAATGAGCCATGCTACAAACTGTTTTCCCGAAAAGCATCAATGTTTGAATGAACTCAAAATCAACAGTCCCACAATGTTTTCCTCTCGAACAAGGCTATGCCTTCTATCAAGAGTTCAAGACATTGTCAATAATTTTTGGTTTCTTAAAAATCACAAATCATTACATGCCACCAACTTCAGTATTAGTCTGTACGGGCTAGAGAAAAATAATCTCAAGTCCAAGATCACAAGATTAGTGAAAATTTCCCAACTTGATCCCAGCAGATTAGTTAGTATACTGGACCTCGTCCTCTTGACGCTCCTGATTGTTTCGTATCTCGTCTTCGTCCGCCTCGCTCTCAGCCTGAAGGCTAAGTCTCGATGAAGCCGCGGCTTCCGCCAGCCTCGAGTCAGCCTCGGCTGCCGCGACCCAGGGAGAGTCAATGTCCAGCACGTCCTCGGCGCGGCCATCACACGATACCGGCTGTGCTGCCGCGGCGCGCGAGGAGGATGAGGAGGACGCCTCGTGTGAGCAGTCAGGGGAAGGGTCGCGGTGGGGTACCGGCGGTGGCGATGACGCGGTGCCGACGGAATCTGCAGCCATGGCGGGGAGCTCGGAGCTTGGAGCCTTGGAGTTGTAGTTGAGTCAGGACCGTGCGTGTTCTCCGTTGAGTTTGGGGTTTGTGTAGTTTAATTACGGTAAAGATTCCTAGTCGACCGATTATGCCACGTCATTGGTGGATTTTGGTATGAAAAGATTGACCATGGCATACGCTCGCAATAATAGATGGCGGAAAAAAATTATATGAGACCAGGTCTCATATTTAGCAGGTGAGACCCACCCTGATGGATGACACGTGGCATTCACAAATCGCAAAGTATCTAATCTCTTCCCCCTGATTTCAGGTGGGGCGTGGGGTAGATGCTTTGTGATTTGTGAATGTCACGTGTCATCCATCAGGATGGGTCTCACCTGCTAATCCGTGAGACCTGGTCTCATAGAAATCAATCGGATGGTAACAAACAAATGTAAGTCACCTCGCCAGCCGTCCGATTAAGCCGCATGTAGCCTGACACAGCCTTAAAGGCACCTGCCTTTGGGTCACTGACATGTGTGCCAGCCACTTGTTGGGCCCACATGTCATAGACACAAAGGCAGGTGCCTTAAGGCACCGAAGCATAGTTCCATGTAGCCGTTTGATCAAATGTGTGCAACGCATCTTCCTTCCCTTTCCTCTGTCCAAGGTCCAATACGGCTAGCGACGACGAGAAGCACATGACCTTCTGCAGAAGCAAACGCCGTCCACCGTCGGTGTTGACGGCTACTTTGCAGCTACGCCACCCCACCGCTGATGCTCTGTAGCACCGCCATCACTCGCGCAGCACCGGCAGCCTTTGCCGCCGTTGCATCGCATCACCAATGCCTCTTTGCAACGACGTGCATGCTGCATAGCAACACCACCAGCACCGGCGTGTGATGCGTCACAACACTCGCAGTTACCGACGAGCACCACACATTGCAGGGTTGACAGCAGTCGTGGCCACTGCTGCATCGCATCACCGGTGCCTCTCTGCAGCGACTCGCGTGCTTCAATGCAGCTCCTCCTTCCTCCCCCGAGCACAGTGGAAACACCGGTGAGGGCTGCATCTCTTCTCAGCACATGCAGCTGCGAGCCCGCGACAAATGCTTCACAGCGCGCGGCGGCTATGCAACACCGCCGGCAGCAAGTGCTATGACGCAACATGCGGTGACCATGATGCAGCGCCGGCGGTGAGATGGGATACTACGATGTAGTGCCGGCAACCATGGGATACTACTCAGATGTTGCAACGCACCACGCGGCAGCCATGGCCGAAGCTGCGACGCTGCGCTGGGAATTGCTTCTATGCAGCACCGGTGACAACGCACGGATGTTGCGATGCAGCCCCGGCGACGACGGGTGCTGCGACGCAGCACGCGACAACCAAGGTGGGAGCTGCGACGCAGCACAACTGCCATGATTGGAGCTGCAATGCAGCGTGTTAGACAAATAAACTGTGGCTCGGCCAGGGCGCGTCAGGCACGCGTGCGTGCGGGTGCCAGACGAGCCGGGCATAGTCAGGGCCGCAGCTGCGTGAGTGTGTGTGTGTGTGTGTAGCAGCACGTGTACGTGCGCGTGTGTGAGCTTGTTGCCGATGGAGCCGGAGGAGAACGCGTCCAGGGCTGTTGGTGGCCGCGTCGTCCGCGTACGGGCGCGACGGGAGCGCAGGCCAGGTATGGCGTGGGACGCTGGATGTGGGTGACTGGGAGCGCCGTATGGAGCGGCGTGGCGTGCGTACGAGCGCACGTATAAAGGCTCGCTAGCCTCTTTGTATCGGCAGGTGGTTTTAGTAGTTGAGTTCGTGCTCAGGAAATAAAACTAAGTGGCCGTTCGTGCGGCCGGCGGCGTTCGTGCGCCGGGCAAAATCCTGCTGTGTCCTTCTCTTTCTTCTACCTCCGTCCAGCTGTGAGAGAGAGCTAGCTAGGGTTGCGCCAACAATTGGTATACAGAGCTTCGGTTCGGGCGATCACCGGCGACCATGACGCTCGTCCCACATGGCGGAGGCGCGGGCGGATCGGCGACGATGGCGATGCCGATGCTCACCGTGGACAACTACATGGTGTGGGCAATCAAGGCGCAGGCGATCCTCGACGTGCACACCGTGTGGGAGGCGGTGGCGCCGGGCGACGCGGCGGTGAACGTGCGGAAGGACAAGACGGCGCGCGCGTTGCTCCTCGGGGCGTTGCCGGAGGATGTGCTGTTGCAGGTGTCGACGAAGCTCACCGCCAGGAAGGTATGGGACTCCCTGAAGGTGAGGTTCGTCAGCGCCGATCGGGTGCGCACGGCGAGGCTGGCAACGCTGCGTAGCGAATTTGACCGCCTGAAGATGGCAGACGGCGAGGAGCTCGATGTGTACGGCGGGAGGCTCACGGTAATGGCGGCGAGGTACGCCAACCTCGGGGAGACGCTGGGCGACGCAACACTTGTCAAGAAGTTGCTAGATACGGTGCCGGATCGCCTCTTCCCCGTCGTCGCCGGCATCGAGCAGTTCCACGACGTGACGACGATGGCGTTCGACGAGGCGCTCGGGCGGCTGCGCGCGTTCGACGAGCGGGTTCGGCGCTGTGGACAAGACGGCGACGAGCACGGCAGTGAGCAGCTCCTCATGACGGCGGCGCAATGGGCAGCACGGGAGCGTCGACATGGCGGTGCTCGGGACGACGACGATGACAAGAGTGCAGCGGCGGGAACCGACGCGGGCGCTGCTACAAGTGCAGCGAGCGCGGCTAATTCAAGAGGGATTGCCCCAAGCTGCGGAGGGAGCCGACAGCGGAGCGCGCGCTGCTGGCGGACGTCGTCGGGGTCAAAGACGGCGGACTCTTCTGAGCCACGGCTTAGGGGTGAATGTTAGACAAATAAACCGTGGCTCGCCAGAGCGCGTCAGGCACGCGTGCGTGCGGGTGCCAGACGAGCCGGGCATAGTCAGGGCCGCAGCTGCGTGAGTGTGTGTGTAGCAGCACGTGTACGTGCGCGTGTGTGAGCTTGTTGCCGATGGAGCCGGAGGAGAACGCGTCCAGGGCTGTTGGTGGCCGCGTCGTCCGCGTACGGGCGCGACGGGAACGCAGGCCAGGCATGGCGTGGGACGCTGGATGTGGGCGACTGGGAGCGCCGTATGGAGCGGCGTGGCGTGCGTACGAGCGCACGTATAAAGGCTCGCTAGCCTCTGTGTATCGGCAGGTGGTTTTAGTAGTTGAGTTCATGCTCTAGGAAATAAAACTAAGTGGCCGTTCGTGCGGCCGGCGGTGTTCGTGCGCCGGGCAAAATCCTGCCATGTCCTTCTTTTTCTTCTACCTCCGTCCAGCTGTGAGAGAGAGCTAGCTAGGGTTGCGCCAACACAGCGTGGGGGATACTGCAATGCAGCGAGGGTGACGATGGGCGCAGCGATGAAGTGACGGTGGCGACGGGTGTTGCGACACAGCACGCGCCGGCCATGCCCAAAGCTGCGATGCAGCGGGGGGATGTGCTGCGATGCAGCTCCCGCAGCGCTCCAATGAAGTCGCGGCGGCACTCCATTGCAACTCCGGTGGCGTGGGATGAATCAAGGTGACGCCGGCCGGTCGTCCGCTCGTCCGTCTACCTTTCCTCTGCGCGTGATGAACGAGAGGGGGAAAGAAAGAGAAACAGGTGGAGGGTGGCTCCGTGGAGAAGATAAGCTGGAGGGGCCGAAGTGGTGGGCGGGCCCCATGGGGACATGTGGAGAGCGGCGACCGGCGAGAGAGGTTTACGGGAGAGAAATTTCATCCGGCTGAAAATAAACGTTTTCCATAATGGATTGGCCTTGATTTAGTAGCCATAACTTTTTTTTAAAGAAAGACACCTGAAGAGCACATTACATCTGTAATTATTAAGAAAAAAACAAAAAACCTGGTATAATAGACAGCAATTGGACGCAGAACGATCACTAAAAAAAATTACAATAAAAATCATACTAGCATTTTTTGTCCTTTGATTGAGAGCCGCACGCCAGAGATTGAAAAGTACTAATTTTTCAAAATGATAAAGTACTAGGCAGACGTATTTTGGTCCAAATAAAAAGATGGGTGGGTCCAAAACGCAAGAAAGAGAAAATATCAAAATTGTGTCATTTTGTACTAAGTATACCATTCTACTTATGGGATATTTTGTCATAGAACAAAAAGATGTGCTTATGGAGCAAGCTAAAAGGAAAAGTGTATCACACATGGATGTTTTCATCCCGAGCTCACATGCATCCTGGTGAACAATAAAATAAAATAAACATATGCAATCTATTTTGAGATAAATACTCAATGAATTCTTCGCCCATGTACAAAAAAATGTGATGAAATGACATTCATGAAGGTCTGAGAAGGAAAAAATCAATGTCCGGACCTCCATGAATGTCATTTCATCACAATTACAAGCAGGTGAAACATTCAACAATGTTTATCAAAAAGAATAACTCAGAATTGTTTGGATTTTTTAACTATTCTTTTGAATTTTACTGTTCAACAGGGAGCATGTGAGCTTGGGATCAAAAGAACACTTTCAAAAGTGTGTCATTCATCAACTACCTCTTGAAGAGCTAGGTAGTTTATCATTCTTGCATGTCCCCTGATGTCTACTACACAACCTTCTTCTTGTAGACGTTGTTGGGCCTGCAAGTGCACAGGTTTGTAGGACAGTAGCAAATTTCCCTCAAGTGGATGACCTAAGGTTTATCAATCCGTGGGAGACATAGGATGAAGATGGTCTCTCTCAAACAACCCTGCAACCAAATAACAAAAAGTCTCTTGTGTCCCCAACATACCCAATACAATGGTAAATTGTATAGGTGCACTAATTCGGCGAAGAGATGGTGATACAAGTGCAATATGGATAGTAGATATAGGTTTTTGTAATCTGAAAATATAAAAACAGCAAGGTAACTAATGATAAAAGTGAGCGCAAATCGTATTGCAATGGTAGGAAACAAGGCATAGGGTTCGTACTTTCACTAGTGCAAGTTCTCTCAACAATAATAACATAGATAGATCATATAACAATCCCTCAACATGCAAAAAAGAGTCACTCCAAAGCCACTAATAGCGGAGAACAAACGAAGAGATTATGGTAGGGTACGAAACCACCTCAAAGTTATTCTTTCGGATCGATCTATTTAAGAGTTCGTACTAGAATAACACCTTAAGACACAAATCAACCAAAACCCTAATGTCAACTAGATACTCCATTGTCGCCTCAAGTATCCATGGGCATTATTATACGATATGCATCACACAATCTCAGATTCATCCAACCAACACAAAAGTACTTCAAAGAATGCCCCAAAGTTTCTACCGTAGAGTCAAGACGAAAACGTGTGCCAACCCCTATGCATAGGTTCATGGGTGGAACCCGCAAGTTGATCACCAAAGCATACATCAAGTGGCGCGTGATATCCCATTGTCATCACAGATAAGCACGGCAAGACACACATCAAGTGTTCTCAAATCCTTAAAGACTCAATCCGATAAAATAACTTCAAGAGGAAAACCCAATTCATCACAAGAGAGTAGAGGGGGAGAAATATCATAAGATCCAACTATAATAGCAAAGCTCGTGATACATCAAGATCGTGCCATAGAGAGAACACGAGAGAGAGAGAGAGAGAGAGAGAGAGAGAGAGAGATCAAACACATAGCTACTGGTACATACCCTCAGCCCCGAGGGTGAACTACTCCCTCCTCATCATGGATAGCGTCGGGATGATGAAGATGGCCACCGGTGATGGGTTCCCCCTCCAGCAGGGTGCCGGAACGGGCTCCCGAGAGGTTTTTGGTGGCTACAGAGGCTTGCGGCGGCGGAACTCCCGATCTATCTTCTGTTTTGATGTTTTTAGGGTATATGGGAATATATAAGCGAAAGAAGTCGGTCGGGGGAGCCTCTAGGGGCCCACGAGAGGGTAGGGTGCGCCCAGGGGGTGGGCGCGCCCCCTATCTCGTGGCTTCCTCGATGCTCCCTTGGCTTGCACTCCAAGTTTTCTGGGTCACGTTCGTTCCAAAAATAAGTTTCCCGAAGGTTTCATTCCGTTTGGACTCCGTTTGACATTCCTTTTCTTCAAAATACTGAAACAGACAATAAAACAGCAATATGGGCTGGGCCTCCGGTTAGTAGGTTAGTCCCAAAAAATAATATAAATGTGTAAAATAAAGCCCATAAACATCCAAAAGGGGTAATATAATAGCATGGAACAATAAAAAATTATAGATACGTTGGAGACGTATCATCCCCCTTCCCCTATCAAGTACTTGAAAACTTGGTTCAAACTTGGGAAGTAGACGGTCAAATCGGGTTAGCCTTTTCAAAGCGTCAAGTCCACGGACCTTATGAGTCGACTTAGAGCATCTTCAAGGTCAATCGGCAAATTTGTCCCCCATTTGTGTGTAGGAGGTCATGCATCATTTGTCCTACAACAGCGGCCTCCATTCTCTCCTCCCCAAATTCATGCAAATCATGCAGCGTAGATCAACCTATCATACATTCGATAATCAATATATCAACATACGACATTCGATAGCTCAACATACGAAAAAAATAAAACTAAGGACATGACAACATAGTTCAACCTAGGAAATGACATATTAGGACAATACTAACATACGAGAAATTACACGAATCACAGGCAGATCCATTTCCCTTCCCCTTTCCTCCACCAAAGTGCAAGTAGACATTGAAGGGGTGTAGGGTTCGTCGTCGGGGCCGTCAAAGTCATCCTGCATCTCGGTGCGGGTGCGGGCTTGCTTCTCATCTTCAATCGAGGAAGCCTCAATGAGCATCTTGGTGTTCTTGCGACGATAGAGGGAAACCGATTCTTTGGTGTTCAAAGATTGAGGCTTAAGCCCGCCGAGCACCGAGTCAACGTCGGAGTCGGACAAAGATGCATTGTGTGAACCGGATAAGCCAACACTGCTGGATCTAAGTCGGGGCAGCCTGCGCCTTCTCACGCCAAGCTACCTATGTCATGGCTCACAGACTCGCGGTAGCCGCCGCATGCACTATTGCACCCATCTCAAGCCGCCGGCGACGTAGCATATGGGGATGAGAAGAGCGGGTGGCAGGTGAATATTCACCGTCACGCTGCGCGGGATGGGCCGTTGTCACTGGACCCGTCCCGATGCAAGCCGAATGCACGGCTGCTGATCCACCCCAAGGTGGGGAGGGGCGATAGCCGGCTGCGGTTCTCTAACCCGGGATCAGCGGAGCACAAGGCGAAGGGCGAGCTTCTCATCGACCTCGATCGCGAGGAGCTCCTAGTCCACCCCATCAAAGTCTGATACGGAGCCAAACATGGCTAGCGCGAGGAAAGGAGAGGAGAGTGAGAGTGAGAGAGAGCTAGGGTAAGCGTTTGGGTAGATGCACAAAATGATATGAGTCGCCTGTTGCAAGTGCTAAGCGCTTCATCGCCTATGTGTGCTCGCTAGTGGGCCGGCTCAAGCGCCACTGAGCATTTTCTCTCGCAACAATTTAGGAAGGCTTCCGAAGCATCTCATCCAGTTTTGGGAAGCTTCGGGGCCATTTTTTTCTTTTTCCTTGTTAGTTTTTTTTTCTTTTTCCTTGTGGTTTTTCTGTTTATTCATTTCTTTTTTGGCTTTTTAAAATTATTTTCCTTTTTTAATTTTGAACTTTTTTTTAGAATATGTCGACATTTCTAACATTCATGAACATTCTTTTAAATTCGTGAACATTTCCAAATTCGCTAACATTTTCAAAGACCAGTAATATTATTAAGTTTTCTGAACATTTTTTAAGTTCTACAATATATTTTTTAATTTGTGAACCTTCTAAATTTTGCAAACATAATTAAATTCGTGTGCATTTTTTAAATTTGAGAAATTTTTAGTTTTGTTATTTTTCAAGTTAAATAACTTTTAAATATTTTTGTGAACTTTTTAAAATCCATGGACACTCTTTCAAATTCGTGATTTTTTTCTAAATTATTGAAATATTTTAAATCCACGAATATTTTCTAGTTTCATGAATAATTTTTCAAAAATTGTGAACATTTTCTTGAATTGATGAACGATTTTTAAATTCACAACCATTTTTAGTATTCGTGAATATTTTTACTTTCATGAACATTTATCGAATTTTTGAACATTTTTCCAAATTTCTGAACCTTATCAAATTCACAAACAATCTTTCAAGTTTAGGAATATTTTCCTAATTCTTTAACTTTTAAAATTCACGAATATTTTTATTTTTGA
Organism: Triticum timopheevii; assembly: GCA_963921465.1. Taxonomy (NCBI): domain Eukaryota; kingdom Viridiplantae; phylum Streptophyta; class Magnoliopsida; order Poales; family Poaceae; genus Triticum; species Triticum timopheevii. Next base: position 557,988,428 of record OY997264.1, on the reverse strand, counting down.
GAAATTTTTATTAATTCACAAACTTTTTATTAAAAATTGTGAACTTTTAAAATTCATTTTTGAACACATGACCATTTTTTAAAATCGTTAACAAAATCTAAATTCATGATTTGTTTTGAATTTGTGAACATTTTCTTAATTCGTGAACAAACTAGGTGGAGAGGTTGGGGGGTTTAGTGGGTCCAGACAGGCCAACACAGTGCGGGCTAACGTGACAGACATCGCCATATCCGCCCTACATTTGAGCCGAGTTTGGTGTAGTTCTTGACAAATGAGGTGGATACGAGGAGGCCCGTTGGGTTGTATCATTTTGTCCGAATACATGGGGCGATTGGAAAGCCCCTTAGAGCATCTCCAAAGGGACTCGCCAAATGGCCCCCAAATGTCCGGACACTTTTAGCCCTCCAATACGGCTCATCTAATTGGATCAGAGCGATGGGTATCTGAAATCCCCTAGACCGGTCCCAAAGTATGGACGTGAAGGGCCTCTTTGATTCACAGGATTGCAAAAGCACAGGAATAGGGAAAATGTAGGATCGGAATGGCATGCCCATTGGATCACTATGGTATTTGAGTTTGTTTGATTGTGTCACAGGAAAAACAAAAGATTTTTTCCAAGAGATTGGAATGGATGTTAGAATTCCTGTGAATGTAGTACAAATGAATCCTTAGGAAAAAATCCTATAGGATTCAATCCTACGAATCAAACGACGAACATAGGAAAAATTCCTAAGGATTCTAATCCTTCAAAGATCCCATGAAAATCCTTTGAATCAAAGAGACCCGAACCGTCGAATTGGGACATCCATGTCCCGATGTCCCACCCGAAACCCGTGTTTATGTCCAACAAACTGAATTTACAAGTCGAGTTGAGCGACAGAATCTGCACAGAACATAGCAATTCTGCATGCGGAGCGTGTAGCTTTACAGAAATTACTGCATGTTGTACGTTACCTGTGACACAAAAGGCCCTGAGTATGCTGTGAGATACATGAGCTTTTGTTGAGAAAAATAGAAAGACCGATTGGGAATTTCTCATTCTGGTTTCTCCGTTACCCTAGCTTGACAGGTATGGTCATATCTATACGCGTAACACCGTATTCAGCTACACATAGCGTCAGATCCAGCGTTCGACGGCAACGGCAAAATCCTCAGCTGCAAAACTGTGACAACGATAGCACACGAACAGCTCTACAAACTTTTCACGTTCATGCATCCCCCTGATCATCCTTGATGGCCCCTTTGCCGCGCATCCTCGACCTGCTGCTGCCCTGACCGTGCTGCTTGGACCGTGTGGAGTAGCTGGCTCGGCACGTCCAGCAGTAAATGTATTTATCATCATCCTGGATGCATATGGTCATTGGTTAGATCATACATGGACAGATAAACTGACGATGTTTAAATTGATCATCAGTGACCACCCTTGCGAAACGGACCAGAATGGATGCCACTTATGTCATACCCCAGATTCGAAAGACAGGTTTAGTTACCTTGAGTACTTCTTGACGGCATTTTGGACACTTCACTGTGTCGCTTCCAGCTACCTGGCGCCTTTGAGCTCGCATGCCTCTTTCATTTTTCAGCACTTCCATTCGCCTCTGCCACACCGTCGTGTCATTGTCAACAGGCGCAAAGAGCTGACAGCCTTTACTCCTACATTGGATGAATTTACGCTATAGTTTATCAAACCACACATGGATAAAGATAATTAAGCCCGTGATCCTGAATGGATTCCCTTGCTTTTAAAAAACATGGTAACTTTGAATTTTGAACGGCCTACCTGAAGTGATCATATCCAGTTATGGCCTTGCCACAGCGGAAGCACAGGAACTGACCACAGTTGCCGCACTCTATTTTGTTGCACCCTTCAGTTCTGCTGATGGGCATCTTGCATTTTGGACACAATATAGCATCTCTGTACAGCTTTTTTATACTCAGCATTTCTTTTACCATCTCCCACTCAGTCATCCTGCCTGACGCCTGTAAACATAAAATTGCAGACAACAGATGGAAAGTGTTTAGTAACATGTCGACAGTTGATAAGTAACTCCGCAGCAAGGAGGTGCCAAAGGTGTATGGCATTGTCCAAAGATCTTCAATTGTATCATTGAAGGATTTAAACCACAAGACTTTTATTGAGCTACACTCTACCAAGACGCATATGAACTGCACAGTTAAATATGAATGCAAGTTTGAAAGAAAATACCCTAGATTCTAACTTTCTAAGTTTCCCTCCAATGCTGATATTTTACCTGTTTGCGCTGGAGCTTTTGTTCTGCCGTTAGACACTGTTTCCCTGGATGGCGTGGGTCCTTGCAAAACGAGCAGAAGATAAAGGAACATTTTGGACACTGTGCATTGTTATCCTCATCTTCCAAGCAACCGATCGCACACTTGGGACAGTAAACCACATCTGACATCGAGTCCAATGCTTTCTCAAGAGCAAGCCTATCCCAACGTTCGAACTCTTCTTCCCTCAGAAGCCTCTTTAACAAATATGGTGGAATAGAAGCATTGCATTTCGTCTCAGGGCACACCAAATGAAACACAGTACCTTCCTTCACATGCATCCTGCATAAGGTCTCCATGCACTTCACACAAAATAAGTGCTGGCATGGTAGCCTGACGAAGTTTGAACCTGGTTGTTTCAGAATTGAAGTTAGTTTACTAAGGAATGAATTTGATGAGCCTAATTCAGTTTCTTACGAAACTCGACTGGAAATAAATAACAGGTTCACTAGTTCTTAATCTCTACTATGAAGCATTAACATATCAGACAGGTATTGGTTACCACAAGGGCACAGTTAAACAAGATTACAAAGTACAGTGTGGACTGATCGCCATAGAATAAGTGGTATTCTTCAAAAGAAAGCCCAGGCCAATCCATTAAAACGGAATAATCATTGGTATGGCTGCAGAAACAAGCAAAAAGAGAGAAGGCCTACCTTCGCTCTGGTTAAGGCATATCCTGCATGTATGGAGATTCTCGAGAAAAGCTTCATAGTGCTTCTTACTGCTGTAATTAAGCATTGAAGGGATTACAGACTCCAGCGAAAGACTTCTTGAGATTGCACGGTTATCTCCTTTGTGGGTTGGACAATCTGAACCTAATGTGATTTTACCATCAAACATGAGATGTGACAAAGAAGAGCTACGTATCCACTCAACCCACTGGTATACCACTTCCTGCCCTGGTAGCTCTGCCCAAATGGTGTCAAGCATCTCACAGAGTTAAGAAACATTATGCCCATCCATCCATTTAACAGTGACATTAAAATATGGGGGGTCTTTGCTTGGATAGGACTTTGGAAGCAAGCATGTCAGTATCAAAGGAGGCAGGTGCTCAAAGTTGCACGTGTAAGAGAATTCATCTGGTTCATCATCATGTTCTTCTGTACAATCATTAGGACATCCACCATCTTTTCGATTTCCACTAGCTGAAGACAGTTTAGCACACACTTCAGCGCCATCATGCAGATCATAATGTATGTAAATCTGTAATTAAATAAGAAGGAAAACCCATTAAACCCATATTTTCACTACCTGCGAAGAAGAGGAAATATCACTGATGGCAATTTAAAAAAAATCACGTATGGCCAGCGCAAGAAACCTGGAAATAACGGAGCCCTCCTTTGCTTTCAAATTCAACCAGGTCATCCCCATATATCGCTTCCAATGCCATCAACTGCAGTAAATGATGAGATCAAGTGAGCAAACAAATGACCAATTATACGATAGTGCAAAGTAACAATGTTGGATGAAGCGGAGACACTCATAAATTCAGAAACCACACAGCCTAAATTCAATACACGTGTAAATAAAGCTTCCTTCCCTTGTATGCAATTTATCAGGATTCAGAAGTAATTCAAAATCAATTTGCGGGACAGGAGTAACTCAAATTGAAATGCTACAAGCCGCAAAGTGAAATAGTGCGAAGGACCAGCAATATACTACTATTTCTTAATAGAATTTCGTAGTTCTCTCTGCGGTCTATGGCAAAACCATCACCCAAATCCTGGTAATTCCAAATACTCCCGACTCAGCAGGTCAGCACTATAGTCGTACGAACAGAGAAATTTCATTGCACATCCTCACACCACAGACCAATGCTACGATATTACCGAAGTTTCCCCCATTTGATTAGATACCAGACCTCGTCCTCCTGTCTCTGCCGGTTATCTCGTATCTCGTCCTCCTCACCCGCCTCCTCGGCGCGAAGGTGAAGTCCCGCCGCCGCGGCCGCCTCCAACCTCGATTCCGCCTCGCACTCCGCCACCCACGGGGAGTCCAGGTCGAGCACGTCATCCTCGCCGCCGCCGCCGCCACACGACACCGGCCTCGCTTCGACGGGGCGCGACGAGGACGAGGAGAATGCCTCGGCCGAGAACTTCTGGGCGGGGACGTCGCGGTGGGGTCCCAGCGCCCTCGACGAGGAGGAGACGGCGGACGCAGCCGCCATGGACGGAGCTCGATCGGAGTTGTCGCGGGTGCCGGAATCCTGGAGTGGGGTGGAGTTCGCTTCGCTTTTGCTCCTCCGGGGGGTTTGTTGTTGTATACTAGCACAAATGTCCGTGCGTTGCAACGGAAGTCTAGAAAAAAAATATAACGTTGTTTATGAAACGGCGGGTAAGAAATAGGTGGAAGATGAAGCTTTGGAGGCTCGCTGCTCTAAATTTGTAAGGATGATGCTAACTAAGTGACAACATTTTTATTTGGGGACGACATTCCGATGACCTCATCAAGGTGATGCAAGAGTTGGCAACATCTGGTTCGCGTCCACATATGTCATAGATCTTGATCTGTGGCCAATAAAATAATCAGATGAGGGGCAATGTCTAAATTATTGACAGTATCTAGATTAGTATATTGGTGTGAATAATTGGAAATTCCTCACCGAGCTAAGACTCCAATCCACGCTTTGCATTAATTCAACTACAAAAATTCATAGCATTATTTTTTAATTTATTAGCATGTGGAACGTGCAAAGCCAACATGCGATTCAATATATATCGAAGGGATCGAACACAGGATCTCGTGGAAGAGACCACGCGCCACAACCAGTTGAGCTAACGAAGGTTGTTGAACAAATAGCAGCGTAAAGATTTAAAAATCAACATCCAGCATCGATCCGACATATTTCTAGAATTTCAAACGCAATGAACCAAAACTGAGTATTTTATGAAACACAAACAATTTTAGCTTTGTAAACATTTTTTAAATGAAATTTTTCAAAAAAGGAAACATTTTCAGAATTTCTGAACTTTTTTGGAAAACAAGAACAATTTCGGAAATTCCCAGACATGTTTTAATTTGAGAAAAAAAATCGAAACATGATTTTTTTTGAATTTGTGAACAAATTTGAAAACAGGAACAGTTTTTTAAAATTCCCAAACATTTTTGAATTTGCGAACAAAATTTTGAAACATGAAACTTTTCTGAATTTTTGAACAAATTTTAAAAACAGGAACATTTTTTGAATTTTGAGAACAATTTTCGAAAATGGATTTTTTAAATCCTGAACAGTTTCTAATTCGTGAACAAAATTTTATAACACGGACATTTTTGAGTTTATGAACAAATTTTTAAACCTGAATATTGTTTTAATTTTGAACAAATTTTGAAAACTGAGACATGTTTTTTAAACCAAACTTTTATTAGTTTGTGAAGAAAATTTTAAAAGGCGAACCCTTTTTGAAATTCGGAACATTATTTGAAAATAAGCAAAAAAAATTGAAATTGTAAAATTTTATGAAATTTTTGAAGAAATAACTAAAAACAGGAACATTCTCAAATTTGTGAAACATTAGTTGAAAAAGGAAAAAAGAAGAAAGAAGAAAGAAAAGGCGAACACTTTTTGAAATTGAGCATTATTTGAAAATAAGCAAACAATTTTTGAAATTGTAAAATTTATGAAATTTTTGAACAAATGACTAAAAATAGGACATTCTCAAATTTCTGAAACATTAGTTGAAAAAGGGAAAAATCAAGAAGAAAGAAAAGAAAAAAAATAAAAAATAAATACGAAAAAGAAATATAAAAAGAAAAACCGGTTCAAGAACCTTCTAGAAGGTTCCCAAAACCGGAAAAAAACCCGGCTTGGAAGATCATAGAAGGTTTCCGAAACCGGGTATGGCTGAACGCTAAACAGGCCGGCCTACCCACAATTTTTGAAATTGTAAAATTTATGAAATTTTTGAACAAATGACTAAAAATAGGACATTCTCAAATTTCTGAAACATTAGTTGAAAAAGGGAAAAATCAAGAAGAAAGAAAAGAAAAAAAAATAAAAAATAAAAAATAAATATGAAAAAGAAATATAAAAAGAAAAACCGGTTCAAGAACTTTCTAGAAGGTTCCCAAAACCGGAAAAAAACCCGGCTTGGAAGATCATAGAAGGTTTCCGAAACCGGGTATGGCTGAACGCTAAACAGGCCGGCCTACCCGGAGCGCTCATCGATGGCTTGTGTGAGTAACACCCCAGCACCGCAAAGAGCCAACTGGGCTTCTGAAGGCCCATGAAGCTAGTGTAACGCCAAGCGCAGGAATTTTTATGTACGCTGAACGATTTTTACGCAATTATTAGTACCACCTCGTTAATATTAGGATTTTGTCTACACAAATTGTGAAAGCGTATTATGACATAAGAAGAAAGCGTATTGTGACGGTGAATCCGGAGACCCAATCCGTGCTTTATTATTATTATTATTATTATTATTATTATTATTATTATTATTATTATTATTATTATTATTAGGGAGGTAACGCCAAGCGCAGGAATTTTTATGTACGCTGAACGATTTTTACGCAATTATTAGTACCACCTCGTTAATATTAGGACTTTGTCTACACAAATTGTGAAAGCGTATTATGACATAAGAAGAAAGCGTATTGTGACGGTGAACCCGGAGACCCAATCCGTGCTTTATTATTAGGGAGAGATAGGGGGAGAAGAACTGCCTTTTTTTTGTGTTGATAAAACTGCGAAATATATTATCTGTGCTAAAAAAATACTCCACCCCATAGGAGTACAATTGTCCTTGGTGGATCTAAAGTCGGAATACAATTCTGTTGTCCATAAGGTTGGCCCAGTGGTTAGTTGTGTTAAATCCTTCCGGCCCATCAAGAAAATAAGATTAGACCAGTGTGGATGATTTTATTTTTTTGATAACTCCAGTGTAGATGAATTTTATTTATTTATTATTAAAAGAGGGGTAACCCTCCGATTTCATTAATGAAACCAGGCACCAAGTAGTAGTTCACAGACACAAGACTAAACAGAATACATCATCTCCAGCACTACATAAAGTCTTAAAAACTGCAAAAGGAAATCAGAAGCAGCCACAGGCGAACGAGCGGCCAACCAGGATGAAGCAAGCCAAAGGCGCAGAGAAACAAAAGCTACAAAGAGCTACAACTGATCTCCAGCAGCTCCCAACCTTCTCACGCCGGGCCTCCATCCTTTGCGACGCGCCTTGATGACTTCACTTGCCACCTGCTCTATTATTTTTGCTCCCAGCATCAACATTTATTCCTCTGGGTTTTTTTTTTGTAAAATAGACCAGTCAATAATCCAATTGCTCATCCTTCAGATAATCACCATAGGATCATTTTAAAACTTTGATCTGAATATAACATCGTTTCTACATTTCCAGATGGACCAGAACATTGTAGCCATTCCAACTATCACTAGCTGTTTTTGTACTTTCTGGAATGTTTTGATCCATCTCGAAAAGCAGGCATTCAGTGTTATAGGAACATTTCGTAGATCAAATGAAACTTTAATAAGACTCCACATCAATCTAGCTACAGAGCAAGAAAAAAACAAGTGATCAATGGATTCTTCTTTTCCATAAAAAACACAGTTTTTACTCCCTTTCCAACCTCTTCTAGTCAAGTTAATCTTTAGTCAAGATGCTTTTTCTAGCTAAGAGCCAGAGAAACATCTTGATCTTTGCTGGGGCTTTAGTCTTTCATAGGAATTTATGTGGGAAGCCTATATCATTTATGATGGGGAAATCATATGACTGAGAATTTTCTATCTTTAGTAAGCATCCACAAGGGTTGGTCTTTACCCCCAAACATTCTAACCTCCTCGCATCTCATTTTCAGACTAGCCCACAAATCAGCTAATTTCCCAATTAGTGTACGTCTAAATGAAAATCCTCTCCATCCTCTTCGAGTAGCCTCATCCACCGATATATTGTGGTCAAAGCTGACATTATAAATTCTTGGGTAGGCCTTTTTCAGAGGTCTTCCTAGAACCTTGTATTTTTCCCATCCCCCAGCCTCCTCTTTATGTGTTGAAAATATATTTTCTTCACTTTTAAGAGGCTCCCCAAAATTATGAGTCTCCTGGTTTTTTCTCAATCCCTGATATACATTTGTTTTTCACATATTTGTTTTTAATAATATCAACCCACATTCCATCTTAAGAAAAAGGGTTTTTCCCCGCTTTAGATTATAAAGCACCATCCGCTACAACGAGCTTGCTGGGGCCGCAGCACAAACAAGCCAACGGGCTCGGGGGCATCCGCCACTCAGCCGACGGGTGGGGGCTACCACCACCGCTGCCGCGGAGCCGACCGGACGGGACGATAGGAGCTTACCGGGCCCGCACAGGCCCGACCGGACCTCGAAGGATCCGGACAACCCCTGCCGCCACGCTGCAACACATCGGCCGATGAGGCCGCCACCGCCCGCAACTCCCGACGCCGCGCCATCTCCACCAGGGAGCCGCGCCGTCGCGCGCCGGAGCACCGGCCCGCCCCAACCCAGATGAGGCCCAGAGGGGTCCAGATCTGGGCGGAGCGGAAGCCGGCGGCCAGCCGCACCACCACGCGCCCCGCGGCCAACGGCTGCTCCGCCGCATCAGGAACGCCCGCGACCCGCGGGAACGCCGCCAAGTCGCACCATTGAAAGCCGAGGAGCACCGCCGCCAGCCACAGACGCCCGAGCAGGGATGGCCGCACGTGGGGACAGGCAGACCCGCTGTCGCCGGCACCATGCGGGCAAGGCCTGGCGGCGCACGCTGGCGGCGGCGGGAGGAGGGAGGAGCGGCGAGGGAGCGCTGGGAGGAGTCGGGAAGGGGCCCCCGGTCACCTCGCTCGGGGAGGCGACGCGGGGGTACGGGGGAGGAGGGAGGGGGAGGGGAGGGCCTGGGGGCGAGAAGGAGGGCTAGTGGCGGCGGGTGCTGACCGCGGCGGCGGCTACCCGCGGCGGGGTAGCCGGCGGCGGCATGGGTGGAACCCTAGGGAAGGGGAGCGCTCGGGGGGCTAGAGGGAGGACTGTTGGGCGTGTATGTTCAGGTCACGGGCAAAGTTCCCCGACAACCCACATTTCATCTTCAGTTTCCAGCTTCCACAGCCATTTTGGCTAAAAGTGCTTTATTCATAATATCGAGATTCAGGATCCCACAGCCATTTTGCTATAGATGAATTTTATTGCGCTTGTGAAGCCTTGTTCCGGGAAATAAGAAATCTTGTCAAATATATGTACTGTCGTGGACCTAAATTAGAGTATATTTCAATGCTTTTACAAATCATTTGCGACATAATGATAACCCTATTTTATCGCTCCGGTACCGGCGGATGACGAAACTAGGGTTGCTGCTGCGCGATGCTTGATGATGTTCTTCCCAGAATAAACATCAAACGGATGATGTACTTCAGCTTAGGCGAGGGACGCGGAATATTCAACGAGGCGTGCCACTGATCTCCTCCACCACGTGAGATTTGGAGCCATGGTCCATCGACAACGAGGCAGCTTACATATGTTTTATCAAAGACAAATAGGCCGTAGTGGTACTCTAGTTTCTTCCCTGAGCACTCAAGTCCAGGAGTCACCTTTTTTATCCTACAATACGAATAAAACTGTACTCGCCCAATACGACCCGGCCGTAACTTGTCTGGATCCCGTGTTAGGTAACCTACCTCCATGTCATGATCCGCGATGACGCCCTACTAACAAATGAATCAATCATGCAGTCTGCTCACTCAAGGACACGACAGCAAATCTAAACTAGAGCCAAAGTGGTTCGAGGAAGTAGAAAACATGAGCAGCGAATGGGAAAGGTAGAGGGAGACAGGCCTCACCAAATCATTTTTTTGTCAAAAAAGCACAAAGGTGTTGGAGCCGATTGGCCCGGGCAGAACCGTGGTAGGAATTTCGACGATAAAGCGCTGGCGTCACCGTGACGGCACGCGTTGATACACACGCGCCCGTACTTGGTCGCTGTTGTGTGCACCATTTGACAGTTGAAGTTGAGTTACATCCCGGGTTAATTAGCACCGGAAACCTTGACCCGTTCTTGACTAGTTTGCGTTGCACCACTTTGCTGCTTCGTTTTTGGCACAACGTAGTCGAAGTGTGTACAACGTACATGGAAAAGTTATTTTAAGCATCTCCTCTTGTGTGTGCATCCTAGCCTAACTATTTCCCTTTTTGTATATGTCTTCGCGCTGCGTTTGCACGTACGTACGCACGTACTCCTGTTGCAGGCGTACCATTGTACAGTTTGTACATGTATATATGCTGTACTAGCATCAGTCTTGGCCGTCCGATCGGCTTTGCTTGTTTCTATACTAAGAGATCGGGCGGTTTATACCAAGTGATCTCATAGACCCATGGGGATGTCTGTCAGAACTGCAGAGCCTTCGGGTCCCTGGACGGCCGACGTGGCGCCGGCGGGGCCAGCTTGGAAGTAGCACGACACAGGGTCGTCCACGCTGGCGGAGAGCGGGTCCACGCGACCTTGCGGGTCCGGTTGTTGGTGCTGGTAGTCCTCGATGGGCCCCCACAGGCCCAGCTCCTTTTCCAAATCTTCCAACCACCACTCCTTTCCGTCATCGTCGTCCGCCGTTGCGGCTCTCGCCTCTGTTCCGTTGCCGTGGCACGGCGCCGCATTGCCCTGCGCCGTTTCGGCGCACGCGCCGGCGCCGTCTTCGCCGTCCATGATGCTCCATAGCTCCGGCACGATGTCGATCTCCGGCAGGTCGAGCAGCGCGTCGTCGTCCACCACGCACGGCGGGGATGCGGACGAGCAGGGCGAGGTCGGCGCCGACGAGATGGCCGGACAGTGCATGTCGGGGACGGCGTCCAGCAGCATGTCGAGGTCGAAGCCGAGGTCCAGCATGGGGATCTCGATCTTCTCCAGCTCCAATTCTAGTTCCCTGCTGGCGTTGCTCTGCTCGCCCGACTCGCCGCTAGAGCAGTTGGTCGTGGTGGTGGTCGTCGTGGTGGTGGAAGAGGATGGAGAAGGAGACGGCGCCGGCGCGTCGACGCAGGTGGTTTTCTTCTTGCCCTTGGCCCCGCCCTTCTTCTGCTCGCCGGCGCTGGCCGACACCCGCTTCTTGAGGTGCGTGTTCCAGACGTTCTTGATCTCGTTGTCGGTCCTCCCCGGCAGGCACGCCGCGATCTTGGACCACCTGAACACAATTCCGATTGCGATCGTTAGGCCACTGCAGTTAATTACACATGTATGTATGTACTGTGCTGATGAACGAGGTTGGTCTTGCAAAAGGTGAGTGATGAACGTACTTGTTGCCGAGCATGTTGTGCAGCTTGATGAGGGTCTCCTCCTCCTCGACGGTGAAGTTGCCGCGCTTGAGGTCCGGCCGGAGGTAGTTGATCCACCGGAGCCGGCAGCTCTTGCCGCACCGGAGCAGACCTGTTGAACCAAAACAGAACACATAAGTCGAGCTCTCTTAAACAAAATTGGCATCAACATGGACAGCTCAAGCGTGTTACTGTTTGATCGATCGATGGGTGGGCGGGCATTACCTGCTTGCTTGGGCAGGGCGCGCCAGTTGGCGTGGCCGAACTTCTGAATGTAGGCGATGAGGCGCATGTCCTCCTCCGGCGTCCAGGAGCCCCTGTTGAGGCCGACCTTGGCGCAGCACGGTGCCCGGCCTTTCCCCATCGACCCCTCCCTCCGAGCTACGAACTACCAATCCGGCTGCTTCAAACAGCTAGCTAGCTAACTCGAATGGTCGCCGGCCGATGGCCTGTCTCTGCGCTAGCTGTTGCTCTCTCTTGTACCGGACGTGTGGAAGCTGCAACCGGGACACTGGCAGGGCCGCCGGTATATATAGACGCGGGCTTGGGCGGGGTGAAACTTTCGCTGCTGCGCGTTCCCTGACCCTGCGACAGGTGACCCCCGGCCAGCCACGGCCTTGGTCCGTGTGTTTATGTATCCCTGTCCCCACCGCGCGGACTCGCTCACCAAACCCGGCCCCACTTGGCCGTCAAAAAAAAACCCGGCCCCACTTGTCACCACTACACTACACTGCACACCGGAGTCCATCCGTCCCGATCCATCCCCGACGAGAAGGTGGCGGATGGCCTTGCGTGTGTCTCTGAGTCTGTCGGGTTAATTCATTTCCCGGTCACCCGATCTCCTCGGCCGCGAGCGTCCTGCCGACGTTGCACAGGCGTGGTCATCGGCGCGATCTAGCTAGGTGGAGGTGGGTCTCTCTTCTTTCATGCCTAGTTGTGTGTCCGGCTGGGGCCGGCGGGATCGCGTGGTTACCCCACGACTGGACATGTGTCGCCGCTCCGCCCCGGCGATCCGCGTCACGGCGACATGGCGGCATCCGGCAGACCGTGTATCATGATCTGGCAATGGCGAAAACACACACAAAAAAAGTAGGTTAACCGGGACAGAGATGGACCGTGGAACGGATCTCATCCTTTGCACGACTCGTCCAAATCAGTTTTCAATGGTGGGGAACAGTAAGCAAATAAAGCGGCTTTGCTTCGAACCAAATTTATCGCCAAGATTGGGCAACAGTACGCACTGTTTGGGAGCTGCGATAGGTGAATCAACAGAGCTTTATTTGCATCTACGATTTATTAGACCTGCTGTCTAATTCATCCCATTTTTCTTCAATTATAACAGCCCCGGCGAACTGCAGGACGGTGCTGGATTGCAACCTCACAACAAACAGTTAAGCTCGCAAGCGATGATCATAATTGGAGCGCATGTTTTTGCTGCTTGTTTTTAATTCAATGGGAAAAACGTCCCCAATCAAGTACGGATATGGTATGATTATTGAATGGCCTAGGCCCCGTACCGGTGGTATATCTAGTATCGTCGGTGGACATGTGGAGATGTGTCTCCGACGGATCTGTCCTTGGTGGATTTGCTCGGATCTGATCGTAGTTCGTCTATGTTCGTGCGTCTTCAAGTTGGATCTTTCCGATCTACGCTACTCTTCAACGACAGCGGTTGCTGTTCTGGTGCAATGGTCCTATTGGGTCTTAGCACGACGACTTCCCGACTGTCTACTAGAAGAAGTTTCGGCCGGCTCCAGCTAGGGAGGGGCGATGATGGCGACGCTTCTTCCCCTCGCTTCAGTGCTTGTAGTCGTCGCCGGGTGGTCTATGAATCTGAATGTAATTTTTTTCATTTTTGTTGTTTGATGTACTGCCATGATTGAAAATGAATAGATCGAAAAAAATTTCACTAAGAAAAAAAAGGAATGGCCTGAATGCCGAAGTTTTCAATATCCCCAATTAAGTACGGATGTAGGAAAATATGTGGTGGTAACTAGCTGTTCAAATGTTCCGTCAGTAAATTTGGCTCTATTATCATGTGTTCTCAAAGCGCATATAGAACTATAGAATTGCTGCAATTTGACGGGTACTCCCATTGTTTTTTATATTATAACCAACTGATATGTGACTCGAACTGCTTGAGCTGATCCACGTAAGCACACGTAATACATGCATACTACTCTAGTAGCTGTTTTAACAGACCCACAATCGGTATTGTGTGTGTTTCTTGCCCGGCCGGGATGATGTTTACTGGAGCTGCAGGCGGGATTGCATTTCAACCTCACCCCATTATCCATCCAACCGAATTTGACCCAAGGCGCAGCCATGTGTCCGGCAAATAATGCTTGTCGGAAACCCTAAACGAAGAAATTGTCACCTCAGAGGCCGGAGCTGTTACCTCTAATCACAGGCAGTTTGGTGATAGCAAGCAATTTGGCTGTAGACTAATTGGGGCGCCCAATTTAGCAAGAGGGTGCTTTGACCATCCATCTGCCTTCCATGCACATGGGCTGGAGCGGCCACACACGATCGGTGCCGAGTCGCCGTTCTTATTTGGTTCATGAGGGAATCAAAGACACCAAGAACGCTATCTCTCACTCATCATTTCGATGTGATATAGTAGTATGTTGCTACTAATATAATACGGATATATAATATCCATATATTAGCTGGCAAGACTCACACTAACAATTGGAAAGGATCTGCATGCTTCGTTCGTTTTCTTCTTTAATTAAAAGAAAACAGAATTAAATCGTGCACAACACGCTTGTCTCCAAAACTAAAATAGTGTTTCCAAGAAGAAGAGGAATCATGTTTCGGTTGGAACACTTGATTCAAACGGAGACAAACTGGAGACATTAGACAATACTGAAAGTCTGAAACGAACGGCTCAGGATGTCATTTTGTACATGACTGGCATCGGCTCAGCGGGATCTCTAACCCATCAACGGGATCTTACATCAGTTGAGTGCTTGCGACGTCGAACATAATTATTACGAGCTGCCCAAGTTGCTTACTAGTACTAGCTAGTAGTACCAAGTATTCTACGGCAATTTTGACAATTTTGACCTATGGACGAAATCAATTCACGGAATGAACTGACCGTGAAACTATTTCACAGCTCTAACCTTTTTGTGTAGCGCCCGCCACGACGGCGCCACACTCTACGGTGCAGCGCCTAGCCCGGGGGCGTTGCACACCAATCCACCGTGGCAGCCCCTGGGCCCGCACCCAGCAGTGCAACGCCTCCGAGCTAGGCGCCACACTTGTAAAGTGCAGCGCCCAGACCGTAGGCGCTGCACTGTGACTTAGACGCCAGGCGCTCGCTCCCCCTCCCGCACCCCACCCATTGGTCGGTTTTGAAGTAACAGAAGCAGCGGCGCGGCGGGTTCCTCCTCTCCCCCTCTCAATCCCCTCTCCCAAATCCTTCAGATCCGACGATTTGGTCCGTGCATTTCTTCACCAATCCATCCTAGAAGGTACTCTCTTCCGATCCCCTTCTTTCTATCCATAGAAAATATGATATTTTGGAGATTTGGGGAATCCTTGTTTGATTAGATTAGATTTGAATCTTGCATGTATTAGAACTTTGCATGTATTGATTTGTTTGATTGATTTGGGGAACCCTTGTTTGTTTGATTTGTGGAACCCTAGTTTAGTTTATGAAAGAGTTATTTTTATGAAGTAGGCATAGTTTATGGAAAAGTTATTTGTATGAAGTAGGCCTAGTTAATTGTGGAACCCTTTTTTATTAGTTATGTTTGATTTGATATGGTTGGATACATAGATTGGTATGGTTGCATCTAGTAGGCCTACTTTAGTTTTTTTGTATTCAAAAGATAATCGTGTTGACAAGAAAGCTTTCTTGCAAATTGCTAGGATAGTTTGGCTTCTCAATGATCATTGGGATCTACAACACCGGTCCTACGCTATGTCGGTGAAGCAGCAGGTAATAATGAAAGTTGCCGGTGTTATGATTTTTGTGTTTTTTTTCAAACACATACCCCCCATATGTAATGATTTGTTTGTTTTCTTGTAGGAGCTTGCACCTCTGAAGCTTCGGGCTCACGGGGTCAACCTTGGGTGGATGCGCTATGATGAGCGGTACACGCCGTATATTAGGGAGACAGGACTTCTCCCTTTCATTCAGTTGGTCAGCAGGTCGACGCCACCCAACAATGCTCCAGCACTCACCGCGCTTATTGATCATTGGAGGCCGGAGACACACACTTTCCATCTTCGGACCGGGGAGATGACCTTGACGCTCCAGGATATAGCTATGATCACCGGTCTTCCTATCGATGGGAAACCTCTATGTATGAGCACCGATTCTGATGGGTGGCGCGAGCAAATGTTTGCCCTTATCAGTATGGTTCCTCCGGAGCCGCGGGAACCAGAAGTAGAAGGCAAGAAGAAGGAAAGAGTCGCAGCCGGTGCTACTTTCACATGGATTGTATCAAACTTCAGTAATTGCCCTGAGGATGCTAATGAGGACACGGTGAAGACATATGCTCGTGTCTACATGTGGTACGTGATATCCAGGACTATGTTTGCTGATGGCACAGGTAAGAATGCTCCATGGATGTGGCTCAAGGCGTTGACCGTCTTCGATAGCAAATGGAGTTGGGGTTCGGCGACACTGGCTTACTTGTATAGACAGGTATGAAGTTGTTTCTGTTTCAATTCATTGATACATTATGAATGCGATCTTGCTTTTAATTCAACCATGTTCTCTTTTATGTGCAGTTGGACGAAGCCTATTGTAGGCTATCTGGAGGTATTGGTGGTTGTTTGCTCGCACTTTCCATATGGAGCTGGGAGCGTTTGCCGGTTGGACGACCGAAGAAAGTGAAGTTCGAGGATTGGGACGATAAACACGACCCACTACGGCGCGCGACTTGGGCTTACAAGTGGGATGTGTTAAATGAGATGACGGATGATCCCTCGGTCATGTACAAGCTGTACAGGAGCGAGTTGGATGCCATCACGCCTGAGCAGGTGAATTGACATTGCATAAGTTATTATCATGCTTCCATCGTAAGTCGATATCAATTTTTCATTCTATCCAATTTTGTAGGTTGTATGGGAACCTTATGGAACAGGAGATAGTTTTGGGAACCCTATAGAGTTCACGTTGAATCCGATGTGCACTAGAGATAGGGATCTCTGGCATATGCGGTGTCCACTCATATGCAACTGGGCGGTTGAGCTTCACATGCCACATCGGGTGTACCGGCAGTTTGGTTTGTTCATGCCACACCCGCCGGAGTTTGTGGACACGGATATAGTGCTACACGCGTAAGATATAATCAACCTTGAGCAATTAGCAGCTTCTCGGCGGTTTCGATGATGCTAATATTATGTTTCTAACTTGCAGGTTGGATAGGAAAAAGCAGCGGAAGATCAAGGATTGGGCCAAGCATCACAACAAGTATGTCATACAGCGGGAGCTTGCTTTGGAGCAAGCTAGGGCTGGAAAACGAGCCAAGCTTCGTGAGCACTGCCCGATTGCGTTCAACAACTATCTCACATGGTTTCTAGGCGTCACTCGTGTGGAGGTATGCAAGCCGGCGTATGATGATAAGATTTTGGAAGAACCCACCGTCTTTGATGAGGTAGCCCAGCACGAGTACAACGCATTAGTCAGGAAAGGCAACTCCGTGATCCCTGCGGGGCCAATGATGAACTTTGTGGTATGTGCCCTTTTTGCTTTTCAATTCGCAATATTCACATCTTCACTTGCCTAACACGTTGATACCTTTTCTTTTCATAGCGTGCCCAGATCAAGAAAGCAGCTGATGAGACCGACACTATTCTGGAAACAACCCCGGCTAGCAAAAGCGATGGGGAAGGTGCACTTCGAGAATTCATTAAGGTTCACATCTCCTTCAAACTAGCACTTAACATGTGTTGCTACGTTCGATGTCTCATTCACTTGTTCATGTTGCAGCGCCAGGGCCAAAAGTTAAGGCGGCTGTCAAACCTTTTCGGTTGTCGTGACCCCGAGTATGTATCACCAGAACGTTCTAGGTCGGCGACACCATCAGATCCAACTTCTGGCCATGATAATCCTTTGGACGATGAGGATGTGGGTGTGGTCACCCAAGATGTGGGTGTGCTCACCCAAGAGGTATGGCCTGAGGTTATATATCCGATTGTTGATGCATTTGCTAACTATATTCTCACAAACGGTCTTTCCATATCTTTTGTGGATGCATAGGTCTCTGATGATATGACCTTGGAGACCTACAAGGTTCG
Source organism: Triticum timopheevii (assembly GCA_963921465.1). Classification (NCBI taxonomy): domain Eukaryota; kingdom Viridiplantae; phylum Streptophyta; class Magnoliopsida; order Poales; family Poaceae; genus Triticum; species Triticum timopheevii. Next base: position 557,970,617 of record OY997264.1, on the reverse strand, counting down.
GTCTGCATACGAGTTAAAGCCTAGGAAGGGAATCAACAAATACACACCTGAGGACTTCACCCAAAGAGGCAGTGTGACGCCTCCAAGCTAGGCGCTGCACAGGTCTGTAGCTTGACAAACATTCTGTTGCTCTCTGGATAGATACAGACCTGTGTAGCGCCTAGCTCGGAGGCGTCACACCACACAGTGCAACGCCTGCGATCTAGGCGTTGCACTGTGTGGTGTGACGCCTTCAAGCTAGGCGCTGCACAGTTCTGTAGCTTGACACACATTCTGTTGCTCTCTGGATAGCTACAGACCTGTGCAGCGCCTAGCTCGGAGGCGTCACACCACACAGTGCAACGCCTGCGTGCCAGGCGTTGCACTGTGTGGTGTGACGCCTCCGAGCTAGGCGCTGCACAGGTCTGTATCTTGACAAACATTCTGTTGCTCTCTGGATAGCTACAGACCTGTGCAGCGCCTAGCTTGGAGGCGTCACAGCACACAGTGCAGCGCCTCTGTGCTAGGCGCTGCACGTGGACTTAGTGAATATTTTAGCATGTACACACGTGATGTGAAGTAGGATTGATACATAGCAATGTAACAAGTGCGAAGAGAATATATGCATGACACATAGTTCATAACACATAGTACTTCACGACACATAGTAGTTCTTACAACCAAATCGAGGAGGAGACATAGTAGTTCACGCCACATAGTAGTTATTACAACCAAATAGAGGAGGACACATAGTAGTTCACGACACATAGTAGTTCAAAACCAAATCGAGGAGGAGACATAGTAGTTCATGACACATAGTAGTTCACAACCAAATCGAAGAGGAGACATAGTAGCTTTATTGCGTAGAGCAAGGCCCCTTTTCCTTCTTCTTCTTCCTCTCTTCTTCCTCTTCCTCCTCCCTTTTTCTTATGAGGTGAGCCTACTTAACCACCCTTTCCATGAATATCTGTTTGTCCCTCTCTTCTTTTTCAGCTGCAAATGCCCAAAGCTTCATGGTTTTCTCTTGAAAATCCTGTAGACGCTTCTTCTGTGCCTCCTCACATTTCCTCACCAACGCTTGCTCCCTAGCGCGCATCGCATTGTCCGCTCTCTCTATCCTCTTCATCTCCTTCTCAAGCTCCTCTTCCTTCTTCTTCTTTAGCTTGGCTGCATCCTCATCTCTAAGCTTCTTCGCAGCCTTCTCCCACCATCCCGCCATCTCATCTTCGCCATCCTCCTTCATCGTTGGTTTGTTGGGTTGGGAAGCCGCCATACCTACAATGAGTTAAACATAATGGTTAGTGAGGAACATACGGAAACATAATGGTTATTAAGGACAATAAGAACAAATGGAAGCACATATGAAAAACAAGAACATATGATACATTATAGTTAGTGAGGAACATACGGAAACGGTCCATCTAGGTATCCAAACATCCCTCTATAACGAACTTGCCCTTCTCCATCACCACGGCCAAATCCACCACCAAGGCCAAGACCATCACCACGGCCAAATCCACCACCACCACGAGCTCTACCACCACCACCACGAGCTCTACCACCACCACCACGGCCACTACCACCACCACGGCCTCTTGTAAGTCCTAGTTGCCGACCTCTTTGTTGCCTAGATCCTCTTTGGCTAACACTTGGTTGGCTTGGCACTTGTTGGCTACCACTTGGTTGGCTTGGCACTTGTTAGCTACCACTAGGTTGGCTACCACTTGGTTGGCTTGGCACTTGTTGGCTACCACTAGGTTGGCTACCAATTGGTTGTCTTGGCACTTGTTGGCTACCACTAGGTTGCCTTCGCTTTTGTTGGCTACCTCTTGGTTGGCTTGGCACTTGTTGGCTACCACTTGGTTGGCTCCCTTGTGTAGCTCCTTGTTGGCTTGTGCTTGCATCATTTTTCTTGGACCTTTTCCTTAGTTTCGTACATTTTCTTTTGTTGTGGCCATGACCTTTGCACTCCCCACAACGGGAGCTCTCACGAGGCTCTTGGAATTGGTCGTTGCCCGCTTCGCGGCAGCCACCATGGCCCCATCCGTCCATGTCTCCTCTAAGACGCTTTGTCTTACGTCTACCCCGTTTAACAACCTTCAACTCCGGATCCGGCCATAGTTGAACTCCATGATACTCCGGCCATTGCGATTGGTCAAAGTACGGGTGAAAGCGGGGAGCCCATGTTTTCTTGACCGTCATGATTGAGAACTCGGACTCCCTCACGGTGCGTGGGTGATTGATGTCCACATTCCTAAGGCGACCGGCTGTATACAAGTGTGAGCATGGGAGATGAAGCAACAACGGCCTACCGCAAGTGCAATCACATTGTGTTAACGACACCTTGAAAGCCCGACCTCCATGTTGCCGGCCATCATTTGTGGTTCCTCCTGGCTCTTTCACTTCGTACTTCCACTCTTCGTTGTCATATAATATAGCTTCTTCTGAGTCCGCCTTCCGTGATTGAAATACCAACCATTCATCAACTTTAGGTGGGAACTTGTACTTGTACTTCCGTGGGTTCTCACCCGCTATTTGTGCATCGGTTTCCATCGAGTACTTTACAAAGTACGCATTCATCTTGTCAAATGTGTATTGAAATATTGCCGTCACGGGTAATCCACGTGCACCTTTGAGCACCCTATTGAAGCATTCCGCCACATTGCTTGTCATTTGACCGTATCTCCGGCCATCTTCATCAAAGGCACGTGCCCACTTGTTCCGGTATTGAATGTGCGTATTGAGAAAGTCTTGACCCCCGGCATCAAGTTTTTTGTGTGCGAGCAATTTGTTGTACAAAGTGGCGAAGCGCTTCTCGGAGAAAGCAAGACAACAATCTTGAAGATCATCGGCCAACTCCTTAAGGCCACATGCCCTATAGAAGTTCGAACAAAAGTGCCTCATGCACCATCGATGGTGCAACGGAGCATGCCCGGGAATGTCAATCTCCACCGCGTTAAGAATTCCTTGATGCCGATCCGATATGACACACATTTCCCTTTGAGCGGGTAACACCTTCGTCCTCAAAAGATGCAGAAACCACTCCCAGTTGTCATTGTTTTCCACCTCAACCAAAGCAAATGCCAATGGCAGCACCCGGTTATTGGCATCACTTGCTATCGCAACCAACAAGGTGCCCTTGTATTGTCCGGTCAAGAACGTGCCATCAATTGCGATGACCGGCCTACAATGTTCAAAAGCCCTCACACATTGCTCGAACGCCCAAAAAGCACGGCCAAATACTCTGACTTTCCTTCCTTCATGAACCGTTGTTTGGTGCCCATGAGGCTCGACCACATGAACCATGCCCGGGTTTGTCGCGGCCATGGCTAACAACAACCTAGGGATTCGGTTGTATGCTTCCTCCCAAGTACCATACAACATCTTAAATGCGGCTTGCTTCGCCTTCCATGCCTTGCCGTACTTCACCTTGTAGTGAAAGATGGCTTTCACAAGGTCAATGACATGTTGGACGCTCATTGTTGGAAGTGTGGATATTGAGTTGGAGAGCCTGTAAGCGATGAACTCGGACGTGAGTTGTTTGTGGTTTTGGGACACAATCTTGCCATCCACCCTTTTGCCTTGGCACATGTGAGTTGGCACACAACTCACTACGTGCCAAGTGGGACCTCCTTTCCATGGTCTTGCATGCACAACCCATGGACATATTTCATCTTCACATGCACATGCAACCGTGTAGCGCACTTTGACGTCCGAATGCACCACCTTATGTGGACAATAATGCGTAACCGAGTAGTTGTCGAGCCACATCTTCAATTCCAAGAAGGTGTCGAACTTAGAACCTTTAGCAATGCGGTTCTCGTCATCTCCCAAATCACGATAAGAGATTGGCCTAACCCCAAGAGGTACACATTGGCCACCATCTACCACGGCTTCATCCGCGAGACTAACATCCTTGAACAATGTAGTCCGATGATCCCGACCAAATACCTTCTCGAAAGCTTCGGCTTCCTTCACCGTGAACCCCTCCGCATCAACTTGTTCATCCGGACCATCGTCATCCGAGTCCGATGCATATGCACGGGAAAAAGGGATGGAAGGGTCCATTGTCTCTTGCAAGTGATATTTGTCGAGATCACCCACATTGTTGTCATGGAGATCAACTTCATTGTCATCGTCCGCATACTCATTATTGTCCTCTTGCAAAGCTTCATCTTGGTTGTTTGTAAACGGGCTCAATGTTGGCCTCACTTCTTGGGTCAAAAGAGGTTCAACAATTTCATCTCGCTTCAAAGGTGTGGGGCTACTAGCAACCAAAGGGGAGGGGTTCCGGTTCAAGTCCAAATGCAAACTTGAATCAACCTTCTTTGTTGCAAATAACTCAAGAGCCTTGTCTAGTGATTCGGCCACCGTCTCCTTGTATGCAACCCAACGTTGCTCTGAGTTGACACGCATTGTCTTCCAACGGATGTGCATTCCAAAACCAACATTATGCCTTCCCTCCAACTCTATGATATCACTAGGGTCCGTCCAATTCAAATCTTCCCTAACTTGTTGCAAGAGCTCCGCATAGCTAGGACTACTATCAAACACAATGTCAACCTCATCCGGGTCCGGTTCTACATTGCCTTTCAAAAATGCGTCCTTGTCCCCATGATGAACAAACACACATGTTCTTCCCATCCCTATAAGCATTCCAATAACACAAGGTAACATTGCTTCCATGAGTACTAATACAAGGATTAACACGGAATAGAAACCCTAATATATATATCAAACAACAACCCTAACCATAACCATAACCATAACCATAACCATAACCCTAGCCCTAAACCTAACCCTAGCACCAACATAAGAACACCCATAAGAATAACCCTAGCATACTAACAAAGCCTAACCATAGAAATTGGCAAACAAACATCTCACATTTCCATGCATATCTCTAGATCCAAACAAAACTAGGGTTTCCCCAAACAAGCAACAAATGAGCAATGGGGAACTTTACTTGGATCAAAACAAGGGGAATGGAGAATATTACCTTGAGGGAGGGTTTGACTTCGAAATCCACGGACAAAATCTTCAAATTTGCAAGATTTGGGAGAGGATTTGAGAGGGGGAAAGGGGGCAAAGCTCGGGGGAGGAGAGTGGGAGAGTGTGTGGTGTGGGGGTGGGGGACCACACTCTGGATAAGTCATTGTGCAGCGCCTAAGAGCTAGGCGCTGCACTTAAGAAGTGTGGCGCCTACCTCGGAGGCGTTGCACTTTACAAGTGTGGCGCCTAGCTCGGAGGCGTTGCACTGCTGGGTGCGGGCCCAGGGACTGCCACGGTGGACTGGTGTGCAACGCCCCCGGGCTAGGCGCTGCACCGTAGAGTGTGGCACCGTCGTGGCGGGCGCTATACAAAAAGGTTAGAGCTGTGAAATAGTTTCACGGCCAGTTCATTCCGTGAATTGATTTCGTCCATAGGTCAAAATTGTCAAAATAGCCGTATTCTACTCTACCACTACCTAGTACTGCTACTGCTCCCATGCATGTACCAGCTACCAGCTACCCTACGATGATGATGATGATGATTGCAGAAGCTATAGAAAACAATGGGGATGTGTTCTTGGTGATGACTAAACCGGTGCCCTTGAACAACCAGTCGCTTTCTATCCGGAGACCTCAGCAGATTCTTTGCTGTGTGTGTGCCCCGGCAGCTCAGGTCTTTGAGTTAGGGTAACCAACATCAACATGCGCTGCCGTTTTACCTTCCCCTGCACCTAACCCTTGACAACATGCTTCCCTTCTCTCCGATGTTGAAAAAATGCATCACGCGACGCATTGTGGACTCGTATTGCGTCGCCGCGTGCTTGCGGCTGCATCGATCGGTCGGGCCCCGGAGAAAGAAACATAGATCTTTGTAATTTTCCCCATTTTCACGGTGCAGGGATGTCGTTAAAACTCTCTCTTCTCCTTATTCAATGAAAATGGCAATCTTTTTGCCTCGTTTAAAAAAAACATATTGTAGGAAATAATGCATGGACAGACTCGCCCGCTTGGCCGTCTTTATGTTAAAGCTTTCTTGACCTGCAGGCTGCAGCCACTGTGTGATTCCCTACCTCATCGATGACATGTTGCACGGACAGACAGGATGGATAATGAGCCAGTCGCATGAGCAAGACGAGGGGGCGAGACATCACCTCCGCCCATGAGTGCTGTGTGGGCAAAGCCGCAAAGGCCAGGGTGCGTTCCTACCCTGGGGCTGGGTTGCTACCCCTTTCTTCTCGCTTTTGAAAAAAAAAACGTAGGAATAAGAATTTCAGAGGATAATTTTCTATAGATGCATTCGGTTTGTAGGAAACGCGTACGAGAATTTCATAGGAATACTACTCATTCCCAGTGTTTTTGTAGGAATCTACACATCCACTCAAAGCTCATTTTTTGCGTAGGAACAAGGCAAAAACAATTCCTTAAAATGACAAGTGACATCCTATCAAATTTGTATACTACTTCTAATTTCTCCGAACCGAATGAGGCATGAGCTCCAATTTCTCAAAGGGAAACCAGATGGTTAGCAAAATAAAATATATGGCTTATGTGAATACTGGCCTCATTTTTGGCCACTAAACTTTTTTAACACGGTACAAACACCGATGCTCACATACACGTGCATACACTTACCCTCGTGAACGCACAGACGCACACCCTACACTTATGAGTACCTTCAAGATATTGAGATGACACTGCATCTTGAGATTGATGAGGTCACCACAGATGCTTTCCTTGTCAATAGGAACATCTACTCTCACTAAACGAACATCGCCGGAAAGCCTGAATAAATTACATAAAATGTGACTGCCAGTGCTAATTCTAGGACTTGAACGGTTGAACCCTGGTGGGCTGGTGTTCCAACACAAGGAACCTACGAAACATGAAAACAGCCAAACTCGACTTTCAGTTAGTCCTTTATCTCATTTAAATTTTTTTCAAATCTAATTGACCAATAAACCCCCAAAAAATCATAATAAATAAAATAATGAATATGCAGACATGTAAAAACAACTATCATTTAATAAATGAAATAATTGTTTAATTTGAAAACCTACTTTTGTCAACAATATTGAAATCTAATTAATAATCGCATGAAACGGGAGAACCAATAAAATAATAAAATATAATTTATGTATATAATGGCGTGCTTTTAGTCCCTAGACTCAAGAAGCAGCCAAACTTGATTTTTAGTTAGTCCCTTATCTCACTCAGATTTGATTGACCAATGGCATATTTATAAAATAGAAAATATGCATATTTATAAAATCAATTGCCACTTAATAAGTGAAATGGTTGCTTATTTTTAAAATCAACATTGGTCACTAAAATTAATAAAAAATCATGTAAAACAAGAGAATCAAGAAAATAGAAAATAGTGGGAAATCCGCATATACTTTGAAAAAATATGGAGATGTTACAGATGGAAATTATTCAAAACTAAATTAAAAATAGGGAATAGGCATTCTGGGAAAAAATATATAGAATTAGAGAGAGCTCACAACTAATCTAGGAACTATGAGCATTCATGGAAGATCATTGTATACCCCTTTTGCATGAATGTACTGAACTTCTTTTGTTACCCTATATTCCCCATTGCCAAATTTAGGGTTTTCTACCAATGTTTCTTCATATTTCAATCTATTGCTATTATTTTTGCGGGAATTTCAATCTACTTTCAAATATCCCAAATCTTAAAGTAATTTTCCCCAATTCCACCTGAATGTTCCTGTTTTTTTGTCCATTCCTTTTGTGGCGAGCAGACTGTCGGTGTCAAAACCGGCGGATTTCGGGTAGGGGGTCCCAAGCAGTGCGTCTTAGGATCAATGGTAACAGGAGACAAGGGACACGATGTTTTACCCAGGTTCGGGCCCTCTCGATGGAGGTAAAACCCTATGTCCTACTTGATTAATATTGATGATATGGGTAGTACAAGAGTAGATCTACCATGAGATCAAGGAGGCTAAACCCTAGAAGCTAGCCCATGGTATGATTGTTGTTGTATATCTATCGACTAGCCTGGCCTCGGTTTATATAATGCACCAGAGGCCCAGGATAACAAGAGTCCTAGCCGAATACGCCGGTGGGGGAGGAGTCCTTGTCTTGATCGCCAAGTCTTGTGGAATCTTCCTTGTATGCGGCAATTGTCCGGACTGGCCCATGAGTATGCGGCCATGGGGATCCTCGGCCCAATCCACCTGATCGGGAGACGACGTGGTGAGTACCCCCTAGTCCAGGACACCGTCAGTAGCCCCCTGAACCGGCCTTCAAGTTGGGGACGCTCCTCGATTCTTCCGAACTGTTCTTCATCTTCGGTTGCCGGTCTTGAAAACTGGTTCAACAAATCTTCTCATCTTCTATCTTGAGGATCGCCGAAATGCATTCGACGAGTTTACACGTTGGGTATCCGAGGAGCCCCTTTGAGTTTACGGCCTTTATATCAATGCCTTGTTATTTTTATGCCATGCCTCGGGTTTGAAGTTGTTCCCGGGCGGCAACATCCTCTTGCGTCCGAGCTCCAACGCCGGACTGCATTCGAGGTATCTTTTGCAGCCGAGCACCAATGCCGGACTGCTTCCCAGCTCTAACGCCGGACTATGTATCCGAGCTCCAACGCCGGATGGTATCCGAGCTCCAACGCCGGACTATGTATCCGAGCTCCAACGCCGGACTATGTATCCGAGCTCCAACGCCGGACTGTGTATCCGAGCTCCAACGCCGGACTGTATCCGAGGTGTCGTAAATCACCTTGGTTCAAAGAAGTTTGAAGGAGTTTAGCCGAGCTTAATGCCGGAAGTGCCCTCTATGGAGCCAGCCACTAGCGCCCGAGCTTTACGCCGGACTGCTTCTGAGGTGGTGCACCACCCCGAATGTGGGCCGATTTTTGTAAATATTTTTGATTGGGGCCAGTAGCCCTCAAGGTGGGTATCGGTCTAAAACCCGAGATGCACATGAAGGATGACATAAGACCGCTGATCCCCGTAGCCGCTGAGACTCATGTTGATTTGCAAAATCGGTCTGAGGATCAAGTCCTAACTCGGCAGAATACTTCGGGACACAAAAAGCGGAATGCTCAGTCCTCGAGACTCAGGTTGGGTGCGGCCGACCAACCTGAGGATCAAAATCTCCTCGGAAACTGTATTGCACTTAAAATTTTCTGCATAGAACAGGCAATGCAGTAGCCCCCGAGACACTGGTCGGGTGGCAATACCAGATCAGGGGATCGATGTGCCCCTTTAATATTTGTATAAATAATAAGCCCGAAGCCCAGTAGCCCCCGAGCCTTAATGCGGGCACGGGAGGCCGAATTAAGGATCGATATCCATAGTAAAATCACAAATTATGTGTAATGACTCTATGTATCCAAGTACTTTACGTCATTAATGCTCGGATCCGCATTGTACAAAACTTTATTGACCGACCATTGGCTTCCACCTCCTCGGCCAATAGCCGAGGAGTGTTTGTCTTACTTTATAAAGCCTTTATGAGGGCAAAGATTTACAGCAAACAAGGCAATCTGGCCATACGGTTTTATAAACAAAGATACGCGGAGAGACATGTTATATTACTGTTTAACAGAAGAAATGTCTTTCAAAGAAAATAGTCCCCCTATCGGTTCCTTTCTTTGGGTTGTCATGCTAAGCATGATCATGAAACCTCAGCTCCAATGTAAGAGCAAAATATCGAGGATTTAGTTAGGGAAGCCAGTTAATAGCCCCCGGTAGTGTTCGGCGACAGTCGAGGTCAAGCCGGAAACACTTCGGCCAATGTTATGAATGGCCCGTCGTTTAACGCCATCATCGGATCGCCGACCAGTTTATGCTTATTGTGACAGTCAGTTTTCGGCTTTCTCCACTGAGGTGCTTAACCATGTGAGCTGGAAGCACAATCGCAGTGGTTCTCCCTTTGCACACCTAGCCGAACAAAGCGGAACGTAGGAGGCAAGCTCAGGAGCCGGGCAACCCAACTATTGACCGAAGACACAATTCGAAACTGATGCATATATAGCAATATCCGAGAATGTTTTTGCCGAATCTCAAAAGGTGTCCGGCGTTGCACTGCGAGACTTGTGCTGAAAACACACAAATAGTTTAAAAGTGCTCTGGGCTCGAAAAGTCAAAAAACTTATTCAAAAGATTAATGTCCGAACTAGATCAAGTGTTCGGTGCCAATCCGAAAATTGGACTTTAGAAAAAAAAGGTGTTTCTGCCGTGCTTTAACATGACACATTCTATCTCAAAACTTCAAGCGGGTTAGCCTACGGCTTCAACCTCCTATCCCGAAGGCGGAGTACTTCTTACTAGGCCAGTTTAGCAAACTAAACTTTAGCGGCTTTGAGAGAGAAATTAGGCTCCCCGGCTAGTGACCGCACACTTGTGTCAAAAAAGGAGTGATAAATAATAATAAAAACTTTGCAACGGCTAGGAAGAGAAACACTTAGTATGAAACGGCTCAAATAAACATAAGAGCCCTCAAGTGACTTGGGTAAAAGTTGACTATATAATGTAAGGTGACATGTAGAATGCCTTCTAGCCGGATTGTAGACCGTTTGTCGTAGCGGACCTTTTCGCTTCAACCTCTGGACCCAATAGTCCGGAGTGTGTCCGAATACCCTCGCGGTTATAAAAACCGGGGCATGCGTGGAGACCAGGCGTAGGGGTCATTAGTGCTTTATCAGACAAGTGTCCAACTAGTTATGTTATATTACATGGTTAGTAAGAAACATCTTCCAGGGAGAATAGTTCCGTTAGGGGTTCCTTTCCCTGGGAGGCATGCCCTAAAGTGCATGTCTGGACTGCGAAAAGAGCAGAAAAACATCTGGGGGCAGGTAAATAAATAAGTAATAAATCATATTTTAGTTCATCGACCGAATATTTCCTTAAGAACGCTAGCTTTCGGCTTCACCCAGTCTGAGGTACACATCCGGCTGACCCGGCAGTAACAATCGCAGAGGTGCTCCCTTTACCACCTAGCCGAACAATCGGGAACGTAGGGGTAAGCACAGGAGCCAGGCAACCCAGCTTGGCCAAAACTTAAGTCATATCAATGCAGATAATGGTGAATAAAAGGTACATGCGGAAGTGTGATACACGTGTTGGGCATAAAGCCCGAATTAATAAGCTTCTGTTAAAGAAGCCCCCAGGTATAATGAGCGCGGGTAGCGCGTCAAGTGTGTGCGAACAAAGTTTCGACAAGGAAGATAAGCAACTTTTTCCCGAGAAAGTATAATGCTTGGTCGAACCGAACACAAGTTAGAAATTTTAAAACTTTGAGCATGAAGACAACTTAGCTGGTTAATGTGTTCGGTATTGACGATGCGGTCCGAGCTTGATGCAGGACAAGGTTCCATCCCCCAAGCCGGTCCCGAGGTGGCGGAGCAAAGAGCTCGGCACTGTGAAGTGGTGACATAGCATGGTCAATGCAGGGCGGCAGAGTGATGCCGAAGTCCCTGGCATGGGGTAATGAAGTGTTGACGAAGCCCCCCGTCCAGCCGAGGTGACGTCAAAGGATATAGTCCGGCTGGATCATTTTCCTGTGCACAAAAAATAGTGCAAACTAGAGATAATAGTAAAAAAAAAATTCGTTGCATAATAAATAATTTATGCAAAGTGAGTAATAAAAGAAATATGGCCTGGCGCCGAAGTCGATGTCGATGCAGGTCGTCAGCGTAATGCAATAAAGGCGTGGCAAAGCCTGGATTCACAGGTCGGTCCGAGTTCCAGATGCTGCGTTCGCCGGACTATGTACGGAAACTGACCGAACCATCATGCGTCCGTCGATAATGCGGCCACTATTTGATAGACCTGTGTACATATGATGGACTAACCAGAGTAATAATTCCTTGGGAAAAAATAACCCAAACAAGCAAAAAGAAATACTAGGATTAATAGCACCTGTTTTATTTGTTGTAGCAATCCGAAGGAAGGTGATTCCCAAAATTGGGACTCGATCCGCGCACCCATTGCTTAGTCGGCTAGTGACGCCGAAGTATCCGGAGTAGGTTGATGAAGAGATGGCGAAGCTCCTGGTCCAGCCGAGATGTCGAAGTAGGTTGGCGTGATGGACACCAGCTTGAAGAAGCAATAGTGCGGCCCTGCCGATGCAGGTCATGACGTGGTCGATGCCGGCTTGATGAAGCGACCGTGCGGCGATGCCGGTATGCCCGCTCCGTGTAATCCGTGGGGCGGCGATGTTGGTGATGATTTATCCTTCGCGATGCCGAACTCTCGTTCGGCTTGCCGAGATGATGATCCGAAGAAATTGAGCTCGGCTCAACAAAGCGACGACGTGTCTAACGCAGGTCGGCCGCCGTGGAGTGATGTTGTCGGGCTGGTTTGACACCGGCGCGACGGTGAAGTTCCTATTGCAAGAATACTTTTAATACTACTGGGATGTGTTTGAGAATAAAACACAACACCCCATACGAAAACTTCCTTCAAAAAGGATGTCCGAGATCCCGTTCATAAAGAAGATGAATTCGGGTCGGATTCGTTCTCGCGCAGAAAACAGATCCAAAAAGTGATGCACTAATCGGAAGTTTCCCGGAGTTTGGACGGTCGGATCGAGCTAAATTTTTGGCAGGTGGTAGATATGGGAATTCCACAGCAAATCAACGGTTGGATCCTCCAAAGGACATCCGAGCTAGATGCTGGATACCACGCCCTAAAATCGTCCGGATTCTCGTCCAGATTCAACAGGGCTCCGGTATATCGGAGATTGCCGGAGATTCCTCCATCGGAACTCGACGAAATTTTTGCAGGGTTGTTGTAGACTTAATTCCGCATAATTACACCTAAGTAATCGTTTAGGCGACACTCGAGGAGGCGGTGGCGGCAGATACAAGTTTGCTGTCCAGAAAAACAGCACGGTCGCCTGAGGGCAATGTTGACGTAGAGCCCCCGAGCTTCATGGATGACTCCTCTATGATCTTGATAGAGATCGGAGTTGGTGTTGATGAAGACCCTCATCCGAAAATGACGATCGGAGGTAGGGCGCAGTCCTCGGTCAAGCCAAGGTGACCAGCCGAACTGGTGACGAAGAAGTCAACGTCGCAGTTGACCTACAATCGAGCCATTGATCCTTTCGCCGATCACACAGCGGAACTCTCAATGAAAGCACCAATGTCGGTGTCAAAACCGGCGGATCTCGGGTAGGGGGTCCCAAGCAGTGCGTCTTAGGATCAATGGTAACAGGAGACAAGGGACACAATGTTTTACCCAGGTTCGGGCCCTCTCGATGGAGGTAAAACCCTACGTTCTGCTTGATTAATATTGATGATATGGGTAGTACAAGAATAGATCTACCACGAGATCAAGGAGGCTAAACCCTAGAAGCTAGCCTATGGTATGATTGTTGTTGTATATCTATCGACTAGCCTGGCCTCGGTTTATATAATGCACCAGAGGCCTAGGATAACAAGAGTCCTAGCCGAATACGCCGGTGGGGGAGGAGTCCTTGTCTTGATCGCCAAGTCTTGTGGAATCTTTCTTATATGCGGCAACTGTCCGGACTGGCCCATGAGTATGCAACCATGGGGATCCTCGGCCCAATCCACCTGATCGGGAGACGATGTGGTGAGTACCCCCTAGTCCAGGACACCGTCACAGACCATCGGGTCATTTATCGAACATCAAATCGGTTTGGGTGAGGAGCCATATCAGTCATGTTTGCCTAGTTTTAGACTTTTAGGAACCAAGTGTTTTTTGTCATGTTTCATCACGTACGCACGGAGAAAGATTTGGAAAGAAAAGGCTAGGCACACTAGGCCACGCGCTTTGCTTTTGCAAACATGTACTACTTCCCTCGCCGTTTCTAAAAGGCAATATTTTCTGAAAATCCAACTCGATGCCCAGGCTCATCTGCTTTCGGTCAGAAAAAAAATCAAAACAAATATTAGAAAAATTCAAAAAAAATCCAATTTTTTTGTGTGGTAGGTAATTTGATGTGTGAAGAACAAGGACTAAGAGATCAGTACTACTATACTACCACAACAAGATGGACTAGGACTAAAAAATTAGTACAACTATACTCCAAATTTCAACTCATTTGGACATCTGGGCAGCTCTCGGCAAAAAAAAATCGGGTCAAAACAGTGCATGAACAGTAAACTTTTTTACATACCCCGATTTTGTCTTTTTTGCCGAGAGCTACTCAAATGTCCAAATGAGATGAAATTTGCAACGGACCTCACGCATCAAATTATCCACCACACAAAAAAAATTGTTTTTTTTTGAATTTTTTTAATATTTGTTTTGATTTTTTTATCAACACGAGTGCAGCTGAGCCCGGGAGCAGAAACGCCGCACTCAATATTTTCCTTTATTAGTGGTGCGGTGTACTAATTGATGAGCAGCTTGATATGCTGTAGTAGACCAGGGAAGGACAAACAAGGACTAAAAAAATTAGTACTACTATACTACCACAACAAGATGGATGAGGCACGTTTGGATTCCTGTTCCATAACAAATGACCAGGCGGCAGGCAGAGAGTGCCAACTTGCGAATGCGGCCGTACAGCAGGACGCTGCTCCGTGCGCCTTTTTCGAACGGAAAAATAGGAACGGGACGCAAAAGGAAACGGTATAGGATCGGCAGCGCCTCAGTGCCGGTAGGTGACGGCTGCTCCGGACAAGAGTAGGACACGCGATCACAGTGTTAAAGCACTACGCGGCAAGTGATCACACTGTTTAAAGTACTGCAACGAGCCCCAAAAAGTCGATCATCAGCAAATAGATTAACAAACGACGAGGTCTTTGGCTTCCGGCCTTGCACCGCGACGTTTTTCACCCCGTCCGTCCGTCCGCCCGCATGGCACCAAAAGAGGCTTCAACGGCGCGCTCCTTTCCTCGCGAGACCTTTTGCGTGGCCGGCAACGATGATGATGATGCCCATTTTCAACGTGCGAGGACTTGGATCGAGCCGAGTGATGGCGATGGCGCGGCATTTCTGGTCTGATGCGATGCCGGTGGATCGAATTGATGAAGCACGCACGGTCGCACGCGATCGAGCGGGATGGGCCGGGACCCCCGCCACGCGTGCAAGAACTCACCCCGATGGGTCCTCGACCCCCCGGCGCGGTGTGAACCACGGGTGCGCGCGCCGCACTTCTTGCCCGGGGCCGCGGTGAGGGTCGCCGCATCATTCGTTTCGCTTGACTGGCGCGCGTCGCCTAGGACGGGAATGTGGGCCGTGCGAGCGGAGCGGATCAGGTGTGCGCCCCCAGACACGTGTGCCGTACGGTGCTGACGGTCGAGACCTGTAGCTTGGAAGCGAGCGGGCGTTGCGTCGTGGGGGTTTAATGGCCGGCTATCATATCTCCAGGCGACGTCGCCCGGAGGGCACCGAGATGTAAGATCGTAGGAAGCGGACAGATGCTTCCGGTTTCGGCAAGGTCTCGCAGGCGGCACCGTCGCCTGTTGGGACAGAAATCACATATTTGACCTGGGGGCGAAATCAAATCACAAACTGACCTGCTTCCGGAAAAATTTCGCTCTGCTGACCTTTTCGTGTGGCGCCCGACAGCTGGGCGCCGCACACTACTATGCAGTGCCTCTGGCTTAGGCGTTGCACGTCCTGCCACCGTGGCAGTCCTGGTCCAGTTGCGGCCCCACAGACAGCACTGCAACGCCTAAGGCTTAGGCGCCACACCTGTAATGTGCAGCGCCTAGCTCTTGGGCGCTGCACAGTTTGTGTTCCACTTGGGCTGGGCCCACCCTCTCTCCCCTCCCACCCCCACCCCACACACCCCCACCCCACCCAAACCCTTAGACTTGCGCCCCTCCTCTCTTCCCCTCTCCCCACTCTCAAATCTTGCAAATCCGGAGTATTTGACCGTGGATTTCGAAGCCAACCCCTCCCTTAAGGTAATCTCCTCCGATCCCCTCGTTTTCATCCATAGGAATTGTCACATTTGCTCAAATCTTGCTACTTTGGGGAAACCCTAGTTTTGGCTTGGATTTACAAATTTGTGTTGAATGATGTTATGTTTCTTTGCTAATTTGGGTTGGTTAGGCTTCCATAGTATGCTTGGGTTAGGGTTATGTGTGTTTGATGTTGGTGTTAGGGTTATGTTATGGTTAGGGTTGTGGTAATTGTTATGTGGGGATTAGGGTTATTAATTCATATACTACCTCTGTTTCAAAATAATTGTCGTTGGAGGGGGTTTTCCGACCAGGTGAAAATGAGTGAAATTACCAAACTGCCCCTCCCCCACCCACCGATTTGAAATCGCACGGGCCGTCGTCTTCCTCCGTCGCTCCTTCCCTCCACCAGGACTCCATCGTCTTCCTCCATCGCTCCTCCCCTTCGCCAGGCTCCTCCGGCGCCCTTCACCGCCAGTTGCCTGCGTCGCTCCAATCGAGAGCCCGATCCCCTCTGGTCGCCCTCCCCCGCTGCGATCGAAAGCTCCCTCGCCGCGGTCCGGAGCTCCCTCACCGGCGGCCGCCTTCCCCCACCGGTTGCTTGCTCCGCCGCAGCTCCGAATCCTTCCCCGCTGGCCGCATATCCCTCACCGGCCGCCTCCCTCCACTCCAACCGAGAGCTCGAGGTCAGCCGTCGCTGCTGCTCGCTGCTCCTTTCTGCTCCCGCATACGCACAATGATTTTGATCAGAATTGCTTGGATTTCTGCTGGATGAACACAGAGACAAAATGTTTTCAGTAGGCTGATGTACAAAACTTGAAAAATTAATTCAGTTAAAGCAGAAGTGCAGAGTGTATGTAACATAAAATGCAGTTAAAGAAGAAGTGCAGAGTGTATGTAACAGAAAATTCAGTGTATGCGTATTTTCATTGATGGTCTGAAAATATTTGAAGAGTACTCAAATGTCCATAAAATAAAATGTGAGACCAATGCATAGATAAACCAATGCTGAGACCAATAAACTTTACCTAACACTAGACAGAGATGTCTCCTTGCAACAATCTCTACAGAAAATTCTTGTACTCATGTTAGCTCTTAGCTAACACTGGAAACTGGAGTAGATTCAATTTCTGAAAAAATGGGGTGCAGTACAAGAACTAAGAAACTTGTGCAAACCATTTACAAGCTGTTCTAGAGACAAGATGACAAAATTCATAGAGTATTTTCTTCGATTTTAATAGTCCAACTTCATTCTTTTTCCCAAACTACCTACTTTGTGTGGTGATCAATGAATCCATCAACCCCACACGACACATGCACATCCTCTTTTTTATGATAGATAGATTTCCTTTATGTGGTTCATCTTCTACAAGACTATCATTGAAAATAAACCACCACTAAGCTTGCACACAGATATGGAGCACTAAATGGCAGAATGATTAGCTAAAATGAATGTGAAATGTGAATAAGCCAATTCATTCTATTACCCTTGTTTGTGTAGAACAGAATAGAATAACAATTTGTCTATTCTTTTATTAATGGTTTTCTACCAGAAAGCATTGTACTCTACACCTGTATGGGTTCAGGAAATTGCAACCAGGACACATCCAAAATTTCAAAGTATTACCCAAATTGCCACATGTAACGAGGGTTAAGCCAAAAGGCTCTTTGTGACAGGTTTCTTTCCGACAAGTCATTAGATCATACCTGGAAATAGTTGCATGACCACAGCAGCAAGGTTCAACATAATTATTCGACCGTAGATCAGCAAGACAAAGTTGGCTAACGCTGCTCGACCACCAAGGATAGAGTCCGGATGTCTTATATTGTGAGAAAATCACACTTCACCAACAGCTAGCTGCAGAACATGATGTTTGGTTATGATAGCATACCTTCAGCAAAACATGACAACAAAATAAAAGTATTGATGTGCTTGTAGCTGCAAAATCTTTGCCCCTGTTTTTCAGGAGAAGAAAATGTTTCAGTTAGTTTAATTAACAGAAAATGTTTTGCTGATATTGATGCAAAACTACTCTTAATGCTACTGATGCATGACAAAGGAGTTCCTGCTACTCCTCTACACCATCTACTACTGCTTAATGATGCATCTTATACTACTGCTTCAAGATGTAGGTGTACTGAACATTTTCAATTAACAAGTTTCAGGAGAAAATGGATCTCCCAGATCTCAACTTCACTCCACCTGCAGAAGATGTGGATGAAATGGATGAAGATGCGGAAAATGAAATGGAAGGAGATACAGGAGAGGGGATGGAAGGAGGTGAAATTGTTCAAAATCCAGGTACAGTTACAGTTGATCATTCCATCATTTGATCACTTGATCATTCCATCACTTCATCACTTGATCATTTCATTTAATCATTTCTCTGTTGTATGTCTTGGTACAGGTGTTGGGCAAGTTGCTAGGAAATATAAAATCCTCAATGACCAGCAAAAATTTGTTGCTTATGTAGCAATGCATACACTGTGTATGAGTAGAGGAGGCACTTTTTTGGGGAACTGATAAGAAAGACATTGCAAAAAAATTGGAGTGGGTGTTTGGAATATACAAAGAATTTGGAGGAAAGCAATGAAGCAAATTAGCGAAGGTAAAGAGGTGGATGTTTCTAATAAAAAAAAGGAAATTCTGGACGAAAGCCTAAGGACATTAACCTAGAAAAAATCCTAACGATCCCATTAAACAAAAGGTCTACCATTAGGTCACTTGCCTGGCAACTGGGGTGTAGCCCTACCACACTTCATAGAAAGTTCATGTTAAACTTGATAAGGAGGCATACGAACTGTGTGAAGCCAGCTCTAAAGGACCAGAATAAGAAGGAGAGGATGAAATTTTGTTTGTCGATGCTTGATGAGGCAACAACAGCAACACCAAGGCCTAAGTTCAAGACTATGCATAATGTTGTCCATATTGACGAGAAGTGGTTAAACATGACCAAGAAGAATAGAACCTATTATCTGCTGGACGGAGAGGAAGAGCCTACGAGGCCTATACATGGCAACTGTATTGGCAAGGTGATGTTCTTGACGGCCGTTGCTAGGCCGAGGTGGGACAGTGAAGGAAACGTGACCTTCTCTGGGAAAATCGGTATCTGGCCATTCGTGAAAGAAGTTCATGCTCAAAGGAGAAGCGACAACAGGCCCAGAGGTACAATATAGACAAAATCAATAAAGGTCAAAAGTGATGAGGGAGTTCCTGATAGAGAAGGTCTTGCCAGCAATACAAGCTGTTTGGCCTGAAGGCGATGCTGGACAGACCATCTACATTCAACAGGATAATGCTAAGCCCCATATCTTGCCAGATGATCCAGAATTTGTAGAAGCTGTCGCAAAAACTGGACTTGACATCAGAATAATACAACAGCCTCCCAACAGTCCTGATTTGAATGTGCTTGACCTTGGGTTTTTCAACTCGCTTCAATCCCTGACAGATTGTCTGAGTCCTAAAACACTACAAGACCTTATCAAGGGTGTTTTGGAGGAATTTGAAGGCTATGACGTTTACAAGCTCAACAGAATTTTCCTAACTCTGCAGACGTGCATGATTGAGATAGTAAACCATGCAGGGGGCAATGGGTATAAAATACCCCATGTAAACAAGGAAAGACTTGAGGGGCTTGGGCAACTACCTCCAAGATTATCATGTCCTCTAGAGGTTTACGCAAATACATTATACAACTTAGAGCTAATGGAGAGGGTTCAGTAATGGAATATGAGCTTGTGATGATGCTTGCGGTGAGGTTGTGATGCTAGTGATGCTTGCGATGAGGCTCTGATGTTAGTGATGAGGTTGTGATGCTAGTGATGATGCTTGTGATGCTTGCGATGAGGCTCTGATGCTAGTGATGAGGTTGTGATGATAGTGATGATGCTTGTGATGCTTGCGATGAGGCTTTGATGCTAGTGATGAGACTGTGATGCTAGTGATGATGCTTGTGATTCTTGCGATGAGGCTCTGATGGTAGTGATGATGCTTGTGATGCTTGCGATGAAGCTTTGATGCTAGTGATGAGGCTGTGATGCTAGTGATGATTCTTGTGATGCTTGCGATGAGGCTCTGATGGTAGTGATGAGGCTGTGATGCTAGTGATGATGCTTGTGATGCTAGTGATGAGGCTGTGATGCTAGTGATGATGCTTGTGTGCTAGTGATGATGCTTGTGATGCTAGTGATGCTTGTCATGTCTGTAATAATCCATATTTGAGTATGTTGGAGTACGTTGTTTGTGTGGAGTATGTTGGAGTATGTCTAACTCCACTTGTATGTGTAACTCCACTTGTATGTCTCCACTTGTATTTTTACTCCATGAATTTTTGTACTCCATACTCCATTTGTATGTGTATATTTCTACTACTCCATTTGTATGATCATTCTCTGATAGGAGAGTAGTAGGAGAGGAGAGGAGTGAATTCAAGAAGAGTATGTGTCATAATCCGTAGTCCTTTAGTTTTAATTAATTACCAAAATACAAATACTAATGTCACTAATCTTTCCAAGAAGTACTAAACCAAGCAGTACTACACTTACAGTAATCTCTGATAGGAGAGTAGTAGGAGAGGAGAGGAGTACTTGCAAGTCCTACACGAAACACTACACTACTCCAAGAACTACTCATACTGTTGCTGCACTTGCTGAAAAGAGAAGAGAAGTCAAGAGAAGGATGGTACTCCTGCTACAATTCATTTAATTTTAGTTAACTCAAGTTCATTTACTGAAAAAATCATTTAGTTTTAATTAAAAAACAAGTTTCAGTTAATTAAAAAATCATTTAGTTTCATTTTAATTAATTAAAGAAAATGACTTGTTGAGAGGAAAGGAGTGGAATAGGAGAGGAGAGGAAAAAGTTTATTCTAATGTTGAAGTTTGGAAGTAAGGTACAAATGGGAAAATGGGGCTAAGGGATGAACATGATGGAGTATATATTGATTATATGGCTACTGGAGATGAGAAGACTTCAAGCAGAGGAACAAATGCCTCTAAATATAGCACTAGTAAGAAAAGCCTGACTGGTAGTGACACTGGAACTAGTAATGTGAGAAAGTAAAGGTCTAGCTAGTGGTTTGTATGAACTACTCCATTTAGATTTGTGTAGATTCATTTAGTTGAACGACATAAAAGCAAAATGGAGTAGTTCGACTACACAAAATGAAATACGCAAGGCTGCAACAAGAACGCAGCTCACTTCAACTAAACCAAACTGAACTTATTTAGCTACTGAAGAAATAAGCAGCGACTGAAGCAACTAAAATGCAGTTATAAGAAGAGATAAGAAGAGAGAAGATACTGAAAACAGTATTGTTGTCACAGTGCTTTTTAGTAACAGCAAGATCAGTAACAATATTTTGCAGTAATAGTATTGTTCACAACAAGCAATATATGGTCACTATGAAAATGGTTCATTTAATTTTAACTACTGAAAACAGTGGATCATTGTTCAGAGAAGAGCAAGCAGGAGTATTTGCTACACTTGCTACACTTTCTCCATTTTGTGAGACTTGTATGTGTAATTTTTTCTCCATTTTGTGAGGCTTGATCATTTTTACTCCATATACTCCATTTAAATGAAAGAGAAGAGAAGAGAAGAGAAAGAGAAGAAGAGAGAAGAAGAGAAACTTCTAATTTTACTCCTACTAATCCTACTCCTACTGATGTCACTAATCTCTTCAGTTAACTGTAGCTGCAAATACTGCAAGCTACTGGTAATGACCAAGTACTAACACCAAACTACACCAAGTACTGTACGAGTACCATTAAACTACTCCAATAAGAACTACTGGATCATTGAACTACTCCACGGTGCAGTAATTCAATTAATGGAAAATATTCACCTAGCAAGGTTGAGTAGATAATTAGAGGCAACATGATCTGGTTGCTCCTCATGACTTCCATCTGGTAGCACAAGGAAAAAGGCCTGGTAAGCACATGAGTTTATAATGGTTTAGTTCTTTCAGGTAGTAATAGCCTTTTGATTTGAAAGCTTGGCACCAGCTTGGCTACCGATCCTCGTCGATATGCTGGGTCCTTGAGTAAAGACATGGGGCATGCATGCACACAGGCTGTACTTGTTGAACATGGTTGTTTACCTGGAAATGTTGGTTTGGTCTAATCCACCCAAACTCAGTCTTCAATTTACTGAATTTAGATTAGATGTTGCCTTCTTTCTACCGGGAGAAGATGTTGGATGCAGACGCACACCTCCTTGGATGAGGCAGAGGATCGGCCTCGCTTCAGAGCGCACACATTGCAAACACGTGCTGCAGTCAGATTCCAATGTCATGATCTCTGCAACGGGATTTTTTTGGGAATCCATTAGCATCATTCAGGTGTCAACCATAACTCTCCTACTCAGAAGACAACAGCACTCACCGACTCAGAAGACAGCAACACTGCATTGCATCCTCTTTTATTCTTTCCTTTGGTTGTTGTGGTTGCTCAACAAGGTATCTCTCAGATTATTGCTTTCAGTGCAAACCAGAGTAGCTTAATTAATTTGGAGTGTGTGGTCTGTGATGGGCTCAACTCTTACTCTTGGTGTTGTAAAACAAGCTTGTTCCACTGAAAGACACCCCACATTCTGAAGATACATACACCTACAGTTTCAACAGTGAGGTTCAGTTAAATTCAGTGATGGTAATTACATCCTGGCTTAATTTAGCAAATACTCCCAGATTTCCCCTCAAAACGAGTCGAATCAAACAGAGAGGGGGAGGACGCACCTTGACCTTGAATTACTCCATGGCTGGCTGGGCATCTCCGAGGAGCGCGTGGCGGCAGGGTGCAGGAGACGGAGCACCGGACCAAGCACTCCTCTTCCTCCTCACAGTCGTCGGCGATCGACCCCGACATGCTGCGCCGCCTCGTGGGCAGCCCAGGTAGCGGCCACGGCCAGGACGAGGGCGCGCGGGTCAACAGGCCGGGCTGCTTCTCGACAGCAGGGAAGAACAGAAGCCCGCTGCACCGTTGCCCTCCTATAAAAATACCACCTTTGACCGGATCGAGCATGGCTTCTGCTGGCATGGGCGGGAGGCGGTCGCAACTTCTGCTGTGCCCCTGTGCTGCTTCTGGTGATGCGGGAGGAGCGGCCGGCCGGAGGAGGGGATGGGGACAGGGAGAGGAATAGGAAGAGGCGGTCTCAGTGGCGGTGTGGCGGCGTCCTGGTGGCGCTGGATGGCGTCATCGGAGGAGGGAGAGGCGGTCTCGGTGGGGTCGTCCTCATCCGGTTGCTCTAGCTTGTGGATGTGCGCCAAGGTGGGGGTCGTCGGAGCTGGCAGTGGGCGGTGGTGGGTGGGGTGAGGTCGACGGATCTAGGGTGGGGAGGAGGCGAGTGGTAGCCGGGGGCCTGTCGGGAGAGAACGAGTGCGAGGGGAAAGCGGAAAAATATTACAACGTAACGAAAAATGAACTGGTTATCTCCAGCGACAATTATTTCGGAACAGAGGGAGTATATGTTAGGGCATATGTGTGCAAATATTTTTGTTAAGTACTTACTTGATATATGTGTGTTTTTGATTATTGTAGGGATGGGGAGAACATGTGTTTATGTTCATCATGTGGATAAAGAGGCCTTTTTGAAAGGCAATGTTGAGACGGACCCGGATGAGCTTGACATGGTGTTTGAGAGTAGTCCTAGCTATGCGGAGCTTTTGGAACAAGTGAGGAAAGATTTGAATTGGATGGACCCAAGTGACATTGTTGAGTTCGAGGGAAGGCATAATGTTGGTTTTGGAATGCACATCCGTTGGAAGACAATGCATGTGAACTCTGAGCAACGTTGGGTTGCATACAAGGAGACGGTTGCCGAATCTCTAGACAAGGCTCTTGAGTTATTTGCCTCCAAGAAGGTTGAGTCTACTTTGAGTTTAGACTTGAATCGGAACCCCTCCCCGTTGGTTGCTAGCACTCCCCCACCCATGAACCAAGATCAAATGAGTGAACCTCATTTCACGCAACAAGATTGGCCAACATTGAGCCCGACTCCAAACAACCAAAATGAAGCTTTTGAAGAGGAGAATGATGAGTACGAGGAGGATGACAACGAAGTTGATCTCCATGACAACAATGTGGGTGATCTTGACCAATATCATGTGCAAGAGACAATGGACCAATCCATCCCTTTTTCCCGTGCATATGCATCGGACTCGGATGATGATGGTCCCGATGAAGAAGTTGATGAGGAGGGGTTCATGCCGAAGGAGGCCCAAGCATTCAAGAAGGTATTCGGGCAGGATCACAAGACACCATTGTTCAAGGATCTTAGTCTCGCGGATGAAGCCGTTGTGGATGGTGGCAAATGCATATCTCTTGGAGCTAGGCCAAGTTCTCACCGTGATTTGGAAGACGGCAAGAATGGGATATATTCCGGTTGTGAGTTTCAATCCTTCTTGGAATTGAAGATGTGGCTCGACAACTACTCAGTTACACATTATCGTCCACATAAAGTGGCCAACTCAGACGTGAATGTGCATTACACGGTCAAATGTGAAGTGCCAACATGTCCATGGATTGTGCGTGCAATGCCATGGAAAGGAGGTCCCACTTGGCACATAGTGAGTTGTCTACCAAC
The DNA here is from genome assembly GCA_963921465.1 of Triticum timopheevii. Classification (NCBI taxonomy): domain Eukaryota; kingdom Viridiplantae; phylum Streptophyta; class Magnoliopsida; order Poales; family Poaceae; genus Triticum; species Triticum timopheevii. Next base: position 557,946,208 of record OY997264.1, on the reverse strand, counting down.
TCACATGTGCTGGCACAAGAATGCGGATGGCAAGCTTGTGTACCAACAACACAGACAACTCACGTCCGAGTTCATTGCTTACAGGTTATCCAACCAAATATCCACACTTCCAATAATGAGCATCAAGAGTGTCATTGACCTTGTGAAAGCCATCTTTCATTACAAGGTGAAGTACGGCAAGGCATGGAAGGCGAAGCAAGCCGCATTCAAGATGTTGTATGGCAATTGGGAGGAAGCATACAACCGACTACCTAGGTTGTTGTTAGCTATGGTCGCCACAAATCCAGGCATGGTTCACGTGGTTGAGCCTCATGGGCACCAAACATTGATTCATAACGGGAGGATCGTCCGAGTATTTGGCCGTGCATTTTGGGCCTTTGAGCAATGCGTGAGGTCTTCTGAGCATTGTCGGCCCGTCATTGCCATTGATGACACATTCTTGACCGGACAATACAAGAGCACTTTATTGGTTGCAATAGCAAGGGATGCCAATAACCGGGTGTTGCCTTTGACTTTCGCTTTGGTTGAGGTGGAGAACAATGATAACTGGGAGTGGTTCTTGCGTCAACTGAGAACAAGGGTATTACCGGCTGAAAGGGAAATTTGTGTCATATCGGATCGCCATCCTGGAATTCTAAATGTGGTGGTGGTTGATGATACGTCTCCAACGTATCTATAATTTTTGATTGTTCCATGCTATTATATTACCCCTTTTGGATGTTTATGGGCTTTATTTTACACATTTATATCATTTTTGGGACTAACCTACTAACCGGAGGCCCAGCCCATATTGCTGTTTTTTTTGCCTATTTCAGTATTTCAAAGAAAAGGAATATCAAACGGAGTCCAAACGGAATGAAACCTTCGGGAGCGTGATTTCAGGAACGAACGTGATCCAGAGAGCTTGAAGTGCAAGTCAAGAAGCAGCCGAGGAAGCCACGAGATAGGAGGCCGCCCCCCTGTAGGGCGCGCCCCCTGTCTCGTGGACCCCTCGGGCGGCCACTGACGTACTTCTTCCTCCTATATATACCTGCGTACCCCGAAAACATCCAGGGGCACCACAAAACACAATTTCCACCGTCGTAACCTTTTGTATCCGCGAGATCCCATCTTGGAGCCTTCGCCGGCACTCTACCGGAGGGGGAATCGACCATGGAGGGCTTCTACATCAACATCCTTGCCCCTCTGATGAGTTGTGCGTAGTTTACCACAGACCTACGTGTCCATAGTTATTAGCTAGATGGCTTCTTCTCTCTTTTTGGATCTCAATACAATGTCTCCCCCTCTTTTGTGGAGATCTATTCGATATAAACTCTTTTTGCGGTGTGTTTGTCGAGATCCGATGAATTGTGGGTTTATGATCAAGTTTATCTATGAATAATACTTGAATCTTCTCTGAATTCTTTTATGTATGATTGAGTTATCTTTGCAAGTCTCTTCGAATTATCAGTTTGGTTTGGCCTACTAGATTGATTTTTCTTGCCATGGGAGAAGTGCTTAGCTTTGGGTTCAATCTTGCGGTGTCCTTACCCAGTGACAGAAAGGGTTGCAAGGCACATATTGTATTATTGCCATCGAGGATAACAAGATGGGGTTTATATCATATCGCATGAGTTTATCCCTCTACATCATGTCATCTTGCTTAATGCGTTACTCTGTTCTTATGAACTTAATACTCTAGATGCATGATGGATAACGGTCGATGTGTGGAGTAATAGTAGTAGATGCAGGCAGGAGTCGGTCTACTTGTTATGGATGCGATGCCTATATACATGATCATGCCTAGATAATCTCATAACTATGCGCTTTTCTATCAATTGCATGATCATGTATATATGCATCACGTATATAACAAGTAGACCGACTCCTGCCTGCATCTACTACTATTACTCCACACATCGACCGCTATCCAGCATGCATCTAGAGTATTAAGTTCATAAGAACGGAGCAACGCATTAAGCAAGATGACATGATGTAGAGGGATAAACACATGCAATATGATATAAACCCCATCTTGTTATCCTCGATGGCAACAATACAATACGTGTCTTGCAACCCTTTGTGTCACTGGGTAAGAACACCGCAAGATTGAACCCAAAGCTAAGCACTTCTCCCATGGCAAGAAAGATCAATCTAGTAGGCCAAACCAAACTGATAATTCAAAGAGACTTGCAAAGATAACTCAATCACACATAAAAGAATTCAGAGAAGATTCAAATATTATTCATAGATAAACTTGATCATAAACCCGCAATTCATCGGATCTCGACAAACACACCGAAAAAAGAGTTTACATCGAATAGATCTCCACAAGAGAGGGGGAGAACATTGTATTGAGATCCAAAAAGAGAGAATAAGCCATCTAGCTAATAACTATGGACCCGTAGGTCTTGGTAAACTACTCACAACTCATCGGAGGGGCAAGGATGTTGATGTAGAGGCCCTCCGTGGTTGCTTCCCCCTCCGGAAGAGTGCCGGCAAGGGCTCCAAGATGGGATCTCGCAGATACAGAAGGTTACGGCGGTGGAAGTTGTGTTTTGTGGTGCTCCCGGATGTTTTCGGGATACGTAGGTATATATAGGAGGAAGAAGTACGTCGGTGGCCGCCCGAGGGGCCCACGAGACAGGGGGGCGCCCTCCTATCTCGTGGGGCCCTCGGAGCTTTCTTGACTTGCACTCCAGGCTCTCCGGATCAGATTTGTTCCAAAAATAACTCTCCCAAAGGTTTCATTCCGTTTGGACTCCGCTTGATATTCCTTTTCTTTGAAATATTTAAATAGGCAGAAAAACAACAATATGGGCTGGGCCTCCGGTTAGTAGGTTAGTCCCAAAAATGATATAGAAGTGTAAAATAAAGCCCATAAACATCCAAAAGGGGTAATATAATAGCATGGAACAATAAAAAATTATAGATAGGTTGGAGACGTATCAGCGACGACCGTAGTGGAGGAATGTTCTCTTGGCTCAATGGACCATTGCCGTATGTGACTTACTATGATCTTGTTCTTTTGGCTCAATGCTTGTGTTGTCATTTTGTATTGTGTGACTAACTATTATATTGCCATTTTCATAGGTATGGAAACAATGAAGGGGGTGGAGGACACGGAGGGGGAAGGTGAGATCCCTTGGTGGTGGGAGGAGGGAGAAGAATAAGAAGAAGAGAGGAAGAAGAAGAAACTACAAGGACCGTGACCTTCTTATGAATCAAAATTTGTGCCACTATGTGTTTTGGCTCAATGTTTGTGTATGACTATGTGATTGGACTACTCTATTGCTATGTGTGTATGACTATGTGATTTGGACAAGTATATGTGCTATGTGTGTATAACTATGTGAGTGGACTACTATTTCTGTGTTTTGGACTACTACATGTAATTTAGATATGATTATGTGGCATCTATATGAATCACAAAACAAAAAAAGCAGTAGGTATTTGAAAACAGCAGTTAGTGCAGCTCCCAAGGGCAAGGCGCTACACTGTGTAGTGTGGCGCCCAAGGGCAAGGCGCTGCACTGTGCAAAACCTACTAGAATGCTTCTGTTGCTCTCTGGACTGGCATGTCCAGGTGTGCATCGCCTAAGGGCAAGGCGCCACACTAAACAGTGCAGCGCCTTGCCCTTAGGCGCTGCACACCTGGACATGCCAGTCCAGAGAGCAACAGAAGCATTCCAGTAGGTTTTGCACCTAAAATTTTGCTAAGTCAGTGTGCAGCCCCTAAGGGCAAGGCGCCATACTGTACTATGCAGCGCCGAGCTGTTGGGCGCTGCACAATAGAATGCAGCGCCTTGCCCTTGGGCGCTGCACACTGACTAAGCAAATTTTGGGGTGGAAAAACTACTGGAATGCTTCTGGTGCTCTCTGGACTGGCATGTCCAGGTGTGCAATGCCTAAAGGCAAGGCGCTGCACTGTGTAGTGTGGCGCCTTGCCCTTAGGCGTAGCACACCTAGACATTTATTAGGCTGCACCAACTCCCTCCCACCCATCCCCACCCCACACACTCCCACCCTCCACACAAACCCGAAGCTCAGTGCCTCCCCTCTGCCCTCCTCTCCCCCCCTCTCAAATCCTTCTCAGATCCGAAGTATTTGACTGTGGATTTCGAAGCCAACCCCTCCCTTAAGGTAATCTCCTCCGATCCCCTCGTTTTCATCCATAGAAATTGTCACATTTGCTCAAATCTTGCTAGTTTGGGGAAACCCTAGTTTTTGCTTGGATTTGGAAATTTGTGTTGAATCATGTTATGTTTCTTTGCTAATTTGGTATGGTTAGGCTTTCATAGTATGCTAGGGTTAGGGTTATGTGTGTTTGATGTTGGTGTTAGGGTTATGTTGGTCTTAGGGTTGTGGTTATTGTTAAGTGGGGGTTAGGGTTAACCAATAATTCTCAGTTTTGTAGGCATGGCTTCATCCGGTTCCATGACGAGGCCACCGTGTGCTAACCAAGAAGACATGCCGAACAAGTGGGAGGACGCATCTTTGGACAAGGTGAAGGAGAAAGATGTCAACATCCCGCCATGTTGGTGTGGAGATGTTTGCAAGGTGAAGGTGTCCACTGACCGAAAGAAAGCATGGACGGAAGAGCGGAGATATTTTGTATGCCTGAACTATGCTTATGATCGTGCAGTTCCAACTAATGCCTATGACCAACCACCGGTAATCTCGAGAAGTAAAATGTTACTCTAAAATGTGCGTCAACACTAACAACAAATTTTTATGCAGTCACCGCCTCCTCTATGCAAGTACTTCACGTGGATAGATCTTGAAGTGCCAGAAGATGTCAAAAAGGACCAATACCAAGATTGTCTTAGGCGGCAACGGCGGTTCAAAGAATCGTTTCGAAGAGGCTTGGAGGAAGTGCGTCGTCAGAAGGAGAGGATGGAGCGGAAGAAACAAGAGGAGGAGAGGGCACGCCAAGCGAAACTTGCTCGTGAGGAGGAGAGGGCAAGAAAGCTTGCAAAGGCTCGCGAGGCGCAAGAGGAGGACTCGGCACGTGACAAGAAGGGGAAATGGCCTCGCTCTACTCAGTAGAGACTTCGCTTCGGTGCACTCGTCGTCAACTATCTTCTAATGAATGTGTCGTGAACTTGTGAGGGCATGTGAGATGTTGGTGAACTATGTTCTAGGGCAAGCTGCCATTTGTCATTTGTAATGAATGTGTCGTGAACCATGTCATAGTAATGTTTGAATTGTCTTAAGTTATGAACTCGTCGGTATAAAATTTGTGTTTGTTCCAATTGTTGTGATGCTGCAGTCATTGTAAGTATTATGGATGGTCAGTGATGCAAGCCATCTGTGGCTCTCTGGATAGCCATGGCAGTTAAGCAGCGCCTAAGGGCAGGGCATTGCACTGTACAGTGCATCGCCTAATGGTTGGGCGCCACATAGTACAGTGCAGCGCCTAACTGTTGGGCGCTGCAGTGCTGCTATAAGCTAAACCGCAGAAACAGATCCATTTTGGCCTCCTGCAGCAGCACTCACATAACTTGAACATCACTAAAAGTACTGTAAACTGCACATATTAAACAAAGAGAACTAATAACTTGAACATCATATCATTTAAGACAATTCAATATTACTTCAAGTTCGCAAACACAAATACCACACTAGTAAGAGTTCACCAATATATAACATAACCTCACAAGTTCATCAACCTAATGAAATGGCTACAAGTAACATGAACAAGCACTAATGCCTTTCGCGCGTGTTCTTGGTGCCACGCCTGCAAGCAATCTTCTTCTTTCTGGAAGGACGAGCCTCCTCTTCATGCACTTCCTCCTCCGCCTCCGCCTCATCATCCAAGCTAGCCATCCGCGAGGTCCCTACGACCACCTTTGGGTTGCCTCTGTTGTCATAGTCATTGGGCGTGTACCGGCGTCTGGGCTGCCTAGGCTTGAACACATATGCGGACCGAGCTTGAGCGTCCGCCAAAATCATGTCATCATCAAGCTCATGGCCCTATCACACAATCAAACAATATGGTAAAGGCCGGTGTCGTAATCAAGTGAGAATCACATCTAAAGGATTAGTCATACCTCTTGGGTGATCGCACCATCATCATCCATATAAGCATATGAGAAACTCACATCGTCCCCTTGATGGTGAGATGAGGGGTCTGATGGTGTACCAGACCTAGAGGCAGATGGTTCATCATATTCAGGATCACGGCAACCGAGAAGATTCGATAACCGCCTTAACTTCTTGACCTGACGCTGTAACATGAACAAGTGTGTAAGATATCAAACTTCACAACATAGACTGGATCTCATAGTGAATGCGATATGTACCTTGAGGAATGCTCGTAGTGAACCATCATCATTGTCGTTTCCAACCGGTGTCTTCTCCAGAATAGATTGGCTCTCATCAGCTGCTTTCTTGATCTCGGTGCGCTGCGGATGAGAAAGAATGAATGCGTTAGCCATTCAAACATGTGTAATACGGTCAACGGGAAAGTAAAGAAGGGAACACTTTACCACATAGTTAATCATCGGAACAGCAGGACTCCTTGCCCTTGCCTGACATCTCTGTTGTACTTCCCCTTTGCTAGATCCTCAAAGTTCACAGGTTCTTCAAGAATATCCTCATTATATGCCGGCGGGCATATCTCAACTCGAGTAGTTCCAATAAACCATCGTACGTAGTTATCAAAAGCAAGTGGGTTGTGCTCACGAAGCGGGGCGCGTGCAGTGCTACGAGCTTGCTCCACACAAAGCTGGAAGCGGGTAACATATGGAGCATGATGCTTGTCCCAGTCCTTTATCTTCCGCTGCCTTCTCCTGTCCAACCTGCGTGGTATAAAACCAAACATTAGCACAATCAAAAGGAGTCCCGATGCTTAGACAATACGCAGACATGCTCTCTTACCTATGAAGTGCTTTGTCCGTGTCCACCCAATCCGGCGGGTGAGGCTGGAACAGACCAAAAAACGATACACGCGATGCGGCAAATGAAACTCAACCGCCCAGTTGCATATCACTGGGCACCGCATAAGCCAGAGATCCTTATTCCGCAAGCACATCGGGTTGAGGCGGAACTCCTCGGTGTACCCCAAGCTCTCACCCGTGCCATATGGCTGCCATACCACCTATGAAACAGGGCAACAATGCAAATTTGATGACTATTTTTCAAGCAAGCATGAGAAAGGACTAAAGTAATGACCTCCTTACCTGCTCAGGCGTAATCGTGTCCAACTCGGCAATGTACTTTTGGTACATGAGATTGACATCGTTCGTCATCTCGGAAACGATATCCCACTTGTAAGCCCACGTGGGGCACCGTAATTCATCATGTTCATCTGCATACCAAGGATCAAACCTGACGCTCTTCGGGCGTCCAACAGGCAGACGCTCCTAGCTCCATACAGAAAGTAGAAGCAGATTACCACCAATGCCTGCACTATCTGTGATCCTGCAAACACACATCGTCCAGCTACATATGAAAGAAAAACAATGTTAACTTGACAGCAAGCTTGCATTGCTAATGAATAAATGAGTTGATCACAAAACAGACCAACTACTTGTCGGTACAAGTAGGCAAGAGTCGCTGAACCCCAGCTCCATTTGCTATCGAAGACGGTCAACGCTTTCAGCCACATCCATGGAGCGTTCTTGCCAGTGGAGTCAGGAAACAAAGTCCTCGACACAACGTACCACATATACACACGAGCATGTGTCTGGATCACATCATCAGTGGCATCCGGAGGAAACGTCGCAAAGTTATTTTGAATCCACGTGAAAGCAGCTCTGGCTGCTTTCCTTTCCCTCTTCTTCTTCTCTTCTCCCTCCTCTACATCAGCCTCAGCCTCGGTAGGAGCCATACTGATAAGAGCAATCATCTGCTCGCGCCATCCATCAGAATCGGTGCTCATATAGAGAGGCCTTCCGTCGATAGCAAGAACGGTGATCAACGAGACATCCTCGAGCGTCACGGTCATCTCCCCAGTCCGAAGATGGAAACTGTGCGTCTCCGGCCTCCACCGATCAACAAGAGTGGACACCAGTGGAGCGTTCAGATTTGGCGTGGACCGGCTGACCAACAGAATCCACGGGAGTAGTCCTGCCTGCTTGATGTACGGTGTGTACCGCTCATCGTAAGGCATGGCAGGACCAGAGACCCCGTGATACCGAATATTCAGAGGTTCAAGCTTCTGCAAAAAATAAGTAATGACAAATCTTAGGGCATGTAAATTTCAACTAAAGGCAAATTTGCAAAATATTTAGATTACTCATTATTACCTTCTCCTTCTCGCGCATCATGTAGGCCCAGTGTTGCACGTCGTAGACATCGTCCAGAAGCCAAACCATCCTTACAATTTCAAACAATAAACATATAAGAGTTCATCTTCATCTCAAATATCGGTATACACTAAACATATAACATGTGTTCAACTACAAGAATCTCAACATCTCCTTCTCACACAATGAATATGTCATATGTGTTCAGATAAACTAAACATCTAATATTTCAAATAAACTCAACATCTAATATTTGAAATAAACTCAACATCTAATATATACCTAAACAAACATCTCTACAAAAATCAACATCTCATAGTTATCTATAAAAATAGGCATCTCATATATATATCTAAAAAAATTAAACAATCTAGGGTTTCACTAACAAGAATCATATATTGTGAACTAATCAATAACACTACGGTACTACCAATATAACTACACATCCTAAATCGAGCAAATCAAGCAAATCAAAGGGTTCCATCAAATCTTGGAAAAATCTCTAAAATGGCAACAAATATACGGAGCAAAAGAAAGAGAACGGAAGAGTTTACCTAGTAGGATGGATTGGAGATCGAATCCACGGATCAAATCTTCAGATCTAAGAGGGATGGAGGGGGGGGGGGGGGATTAGATGGGGGCGCCGCCGCTGCTCTCTGTCCAGAGAGCGGAGAGATGAAGAACTGCCTGGTCGGGCTGGGGCGGCCGCACTTAAGTCACTGTGTAGCGCCTAAGGGCTAGGCGCTGCACGTCACAGTGTGGCGCCTAGGACTTAGACGCTGCACAGGTGCGTGTGGGGCCGCGCCTGGCCTAGGGCTGCCACGCTGACAGGAGGTGCGACGCATAAAGAAAGGGCGCTGCACAGTAGGGTGCGGCGCCTTGCTGTCGGGCGCCACTCTAAAGGATCAGCAGAGTGAAATTTTTTCTTAAGCAGGTCATTTTGTGATTTGATTTGGGCCTGAGGTCAAATATGTGATTCCTGCCGTCCGTTGGCTCCCGGACGTACATAGGTTATGTCATGCCTACCTGCCTGCATACCTACGGGCTAGATGCATCCATCATCGGAAAGGCTGGGGGTAGCACATAGTACTCCTACATGCTAGTCTACCAGCGCTGTTGCACCATACAGATCGTCGGTGTGTCGGGATGCCAAAGTTGACGCACGGCCGCACGAGTGTCACGGTCGACACACACATTCACTAGGCCTGTCATGACCCAGGTTTCCTTTTTTTTAGAACATGACCCAGGTTTCCCTACCCCACAAAAGTAGGTGTAGCAGAAATGCATTTTTCAACTTGCGTTTTTTTTACTGGGAAAAAGGGAAGAAGAGCCGTTTTGCTTATTTATTTATTTGTTTATTTGCGGGGGAATAGGGTGATTTTGTTACTCAGTCAAAGGGCAGTCCGCCTTACAAAGTTCTCAAACAACACCTGGACCCGATCGAATCTACAAAGCATTGTGATTCTCACATGTACCAAAATTAGCTAAAAAATGACTCACAACATTTTAATCATGCTTCACATGCAAGAAAATGGACTGTCCTTTTGTTCTTTTGGCTTATGAACCGTCTTATTGGAGTGATTTTCGGAGAAAGGCATTGTACACTTGGGCAGTGAAGTATACAATCCATTGCTGTCAACATCCTAATGCCAGACCACCAGATTGATACAGTTTATATGCCGTTCTCGTTTATAAAAAGAAAAGTTATGTTCCATGCAAGTCGTATACTAGAATAGTGTATGTGGCTCTGATGGTCCGGCCAATTGGTCCTTGCAAATCGACCAGCCTTTAAACCAAAATTTCTTGCTTGTGGAACCAGCTATTCTTGGTAACGTGAATTAAAAATTGAGTAAAATGCACTATGGGTCATTAAACTCATTGATCATAATCATTTTGGTCACTGTATTCAAAGAATGACATGTAACGATAATTGTACTTGTTCTCATGGACTCATACGGTCACTGTATTGGATTTTAGCAACAACCCTGCTATACGTACGATGAATTCTCATCTCACACTCATACGATTAGAGACAGCCCAAGACAATTCAGTTTGTGGGCCACAACATTCATCAAGTTTTACTGTCTGGTCGTACAGGTGTCGGACGAAAAAGTATAGTATGTAGAGCAATTTCGTTTTAGCAATGTATCACGTACGTATTTTGCTATTGTGGGGCTTTTTGACCGGTCCACTTGTCCACATAGTAGCTAGGTGTTAGTGGCCCACTTGCATGGTTTTTTCTTTTTGCAAATTCGCCTCAGTACATCACCCACTCCTCCGATTCGGGCCCAATATCCCCATCGCCTCATCCGATTCGGGCCCAAAATCCCCACCCCCTCCTCCGCTCCGGGTGCAAAATCCCCACTCCGTCCTCCGATTCGGGCCCAAAATCCCCATCGCCTCCTCCGATTCGGGCCCAAAATCCCCAACCCCTCCTTTGATTCGGGCCCAAAATCCCCACCCCTCCTCCATTCGGGCCCAAACTCCCTACCCTCCTCCGATTCGGCCAAATCCCTATCTCTCCCCTCTCGTTGCCGAAATTCCCAAATCCCCATAGCTCGCCACGGTCGAGATTGGTCTCGTCTATCGCTGTCCTTGTCGGACGACGCCTCTCTCTTGCATGCGATACCATCTTTCAGTTGCTATTGCTTTGCTCAGCGCCCTGCGCCCCCTTGAACCCCTCCCCCCAGATTGGCTGTCCGAACTGTGGGCAACCGATGAAGCAATATGTCTCTCGCATCGATGTCCACGCCAGTTGGGTGTTCTACAGATGCCTCAACCGTGGTGGAAGTGCTTATTGTACCCTAAATGTATTGATTTTTTTGCAGAGATTGACACTCATATTTAGTGGTTCTCATTTCTTTTTTGCAAGATTCATAGCGTGGTTGCAAGTTCTAGCACTGGGAGCGGGAGTGCGTGGCTTATCTTGTGGAGCAGAACATTCTTAGAGGACATGCAGTCGTCGATGTTATTTGCTGGAGTGAGGACAAGAGGGAGGAGTTGGAGCGTAGACATGAAGCTGGTGCAGTGGAACGGTGGGCAAGAGGAACATCATGTAGTGCAGAGTTTGGGATGAGCAACACCAATGCCATCTCATTGTTAGAGCTTGGGACACAACTACTGTTTGTGTATTTATAGTGGTTTGGGTGGTGTACCGTTCTATCTTCCCTTTGGTTCATGTGGTGTGGTGTCGGTTGTAAGTGCTGGGTTGTATGGTCGTTGCTTTATGTATAAAGCGGGGCGATAGCCTTTTTTGTTTTAGAAATGGAGTACAAATGCAAACTCCCACATACACATACGAACACTCACCTCTATAAATACACATACATTTTCGGTCTCTATGAGCTTCCTCAAGAGACTAAGCCTGCATCTTTGTGCTTGACGAAGTCACCATGAAAGCCTCGTAGTCAAGGGGAATGCGAGCACCCGTGCCAAGACTAAATCTTGAACGCGAGTGTGGGGCTGGTTCCATCACAACAATTAATTATCTGAGCTACACCCAATTTGCGGGATGTTATTTGTTGTGAAACCCCAATCATGGTAATGAAATTGGAGGCCTAGGAGGACCTAGCAAAATATAAGTTCAATACTTATCCATGGTCAATAAGTCAAAGAGAAGAAAAAAAAAATCAACATGGAAGCCCAAATGAAAGAAGCTGAAGATAGATGCAGTTCACCATGGACTATGCACCACGCTCTCATCCTTGTTCACCATGGAGTACCAAACTTTGCCCCTCTTACTATCACCTCAAGGTAGCATTAATCATCTATAAAAACAACAGTAACGTGTCGTAACCACTAAAGTTGAGATACCCCTTAATCTCTTGTTGTCTCGACAATGACATTCAAAATAATTGATTTTTTCATAATTAGATATGTCACGATATAATGATGCGTCTTACAACATTTCAATCAAAACTGAGATGTATATCAAGGGCACTGATATGACACAAATTCCAGTGGAAAAGATGTTCTCTTTTTCGAGATTTATATTTTCAATAGTTTTTTTGTCAATGTAGATCAAATTATGGTTTTGCAGTTTATGACATGATATTTGTTTTTGGATGGTATGACATGACAAATATTATTAACATTAGTATTGTGGAGATGTTGTAGAAAAACTTTAGACTTTCATGATAATTTATGTATACCACCTTTTGATGTCTGTATCACTGTATCACTGTATCACATGCCACGACATATGCCTTCAAGTAGTGTTGTATTTTGTATCTAGTGCTCCTAACTTTTGTGGTGTATATGAGCATATTAAAATTTTATGGTATATATATTAGATGCATATTTAATATAAAAATGTTAGAAATCCTTTACAGATTCTATAGTTACTTTCTGGTACTACCTCCTTTTCGGTTTATAAGGCTTGCGCATATCCCTAGATCTACAATTTGACCAACATAAGATGACTTGTATAGTCTAGAAATTATACCATTAGAAAGTATACAGTTTGAAGTTTCTAATGATATATTTTTGTGATATACTCTCTCTGTTCCTAAATATAAGTCTTTTTAAAGATTCCACTACAAACTACATACGGATGTATATAGACATATTTTAGAGTGTAGATTCACTCATTTTGCTCCGTATGTAGTCCATAGTAAAACCTCTTAAAAGACTTATATTTAGGAACGAAGGGAGTATAATTTGTCTTACGTTGGTCTATTTGGCCAGGCGCGATGACATGGCCGGCTTCCGCGTCTGGCTGCGGACTGACGACCCGGCGCGCATCCCGCCACGCCACATCCTGGTGCTGGAAGAGCCAAGGCGTCGAGATGAAGGAGTGGATGCTCTATGGTACCCCGTCAATATCGTGCAATAAGAACCCCCGTGCTGGTCTCCGAGGGATCGCTATTGCAGCCGCCACCACCGCCACCACCGGCGGACGACGATGATGAAGACTCGCAGGACCTGGACCGGTGTAGAGAGGTTGATCTGGGTGGAGCTGCGAGGCTGGGCGGGACTGGCAGCCAGCGGCATCAGGCTGGGACCATCCAGGGCTCGGCGGCTGCGGTCTCGGCTCGGCCGCCGCCGGCGACGCGGGCTGCCTCCGGTGGCGTTCAAACTGTTGCCCATGGGCCCCTCACGCGCGTGGACCCAGGCCCCAGCTGCGTCGCTGTCATCGCGGCAGAAGTGGAGCCCAACGTTGGGGTGGGTGGTGGATCGGTCGCTGGTCCGGCCGTTGGAGGACGCGTGGGGAGTTGTGTGCAGGGCTGCCAGCTGGCCTGGAGCAAAGTGCAGCTTTTCCATAAGGGATCCCGACGTCGCCTGCGTCGTCTTGCGCGTCCAGACAGTAGCTGCGTCCTGTGGCTTCGGGATTGGCGTCCCCCCGCTCAGTCGCCCAGCCGCAGCGCACTTTTGACAAGGGGGAGGACCGGTCCGATGCAGATGCGCTGATCGCTAGTGGGACCGGAGGGACCGACAGCATCCTCTTTGGCGATTGGTTGGTGCCGTTTTTGGACGAGATTAGCACTCCTGTGCATGTGGATGAGGATCAGGGTGGGACCGAGATTTCTTCGACCTCGGCGCTAACGTACGAGGACGGTGGGGGAACCAAGGAGGATGGCTTGACAGAGTTTGGGGACAGGGTCAGTGGGGCCGCTGCATGGGATTCCCCCAGCCCGCCAACCACACCGCTCACCTCAGCTCGGTGGACCCCGGTGGCCATGCAATTGGATGGTGACGTTTACGTAGACGCAGGGGCTCGCATGCAATCACAAGACTGGGTCTGTGTGAGCCTCTCGCCTGGTTCCCCGCATGGCACCCCGCCCCAGTTGGACCCTGCAACCCAGCAGGATCAGGTAGAGGAAAGGAATGAGCCCCAAGCCACGCAACTGGACCTGCTCTATGCGAGCGTCCGGCGCCCTCTCTCCCCTGTCCTGCCCGAGCCAGTGAGCAGAGCACCACCAACAACAAATCGAAGGCCACGGCAGAAGAGGACGATTCCTAGCATCACACCTCGCAGGAGCGCACGCCTAACAAGGGGGCCGGCCAGGGGATCCAAGGCTTCCAAGCAGCAACAAGTCATAATCCGGAAGTTGTGCCTGGCCAACGAGGCGGAAATCATTAGCGACGAGTCGCTAGAAGCATATGCGGAGCTCTTCTCGCATCCTTTGTCAGAGGGCCAAGTGGCGGCCATTCTAGCCTTGTTTGGCTGGGACCCATCCATCCTGCCGGCCGCGGAGGTGGCCGAGGGGGAGTGACGCACCGGTCGGACTAGCGCGGACTTGCGGGCCTTGTCTATGGCAACGCAGCCGCCAAAGGTGTTGGTGTGGAACGTACGTGGACTTAACTCGCCGGCGCGGAGGAGTGCCGTCTTCCATGTAGTTGTGTCGGCTAACCCTAGCATTGTGTGCTTCCAAGAAACAAAAGTGGAGAATGTATCTCTTGACCTCATCAAGCAATGCCTTGGCAATAAATTCGAGCATTACTACTACTTGCGAGCGGTGGGCACGCGGGGAGGCATCCTCATTGCATGGGATCATATGGCTGTCACGCTGTCAAACCCGCACACTACTACTAATACCCTGACAGCCTTGGTGCAGCCGCACGGGGCCCTGGTGTGGTGGCTCACTGGGGTTTACGGGCCGCAGAGTGATGCCGACAAAGTGGAGTTCCTGGCTGAGCTGGAGGAGATTCGAGACCTACATGCTGGGCCGTGGGCGATCGTGGGTGATTTCAACCTGCTCACAAACCCTGAAGATAAGAGTAATGAGGTAGTCAATCGTCGGATGATCACTAGATTCAGAACAAGGTTGAACAGGCTTGAGCTCAAGGAGATGTATTTGCTCGGGCGACGGTACACGTGGAGCAACGAAAGAAGGCTGCCAACCATGGAGAAAATTGACCAAGTTTTCACTACAAATTCTTGGGAAGACTTGCATCAGTCCTGCCTACTTACGACGTTGGGATCCGCAGTTTCCGACCATTGCCCACTCCTTCTTGACTTGGATGTTGCGTTCCACATGGGCAGGCAGTTCCGGTTCGAAGCATTCTGGCCGAAAGCTGAGGGGTTCTTAGATGTTGTGGAAGAAGCTTGGCACTCGGTCCCGTCGTCTGGCAACCCATTCAAAGTGCTGGACAGTAAACTCCGCGCCACTGCCAAGCAGCTGCAACGGTGGAGCAAGAGGTGGATAGGAAACATCAAAATGCAAATCCTCATCGCGCATGAGATCATATTCAGGTTGGACGGGGCAGCGGAAAACCGCATCCTTATGGATCATGAGCATGGGCTACGGAAAGTGCTAAAGCGGAAGCTGCTTGGGTTGAGCTCACTAGAAAGAACGATCGCCCGACAGCGGTCTCGCATGCTCAAACTCAAGGAAGGGGACGCCAACACCCGGTTTTTTCATCGTCACGCATGTCATCGGCAGCGCAAGAATGCCATTCTCACCTTGCGGCATAACGAGGAGATTGTTACAGGCCAAGAGAACATTGCAAGAGTGGTGGATGCACACTATGCTAATACCTTTGGATCGCCCCACCAGCGGACGCATGCGATCGACTTGGACCAGCTAAACCTCCCAACCAGGGACTTGTCAAATCTGGAAATGCCTTTCTTGCCGGAAGAAGTGGAGAAGATCATCAAGTCAATGCCATTAGACAAAGCACCGGGCCCGGATGGTTTCACGGGAAGGTTTTACGCAACCTGTTGGCAGATCATCAAGGTGGATTTCATGCGCGCTTTGGATCAATTTTTCAGTGGAGATATGCGAGGACTGGCGGCCATCAATCGGGCAGTGGTCACCCTTTTGCCGAAGAAAGAGGGAGCAGTTGATCTTAGGGACTTTAGGCCAGTCAGTCTAGTGCATGGGGCCATCAAGATATTTGACAAGATCCTGGCGTCAAGACTGGCGGACGAGCTACGTTTCCTAGTGGGTAACCATCAAAGTGCCTTCGTGCGGGGCCGTACTCTACATGACAACTTCATGCTTGTTCAGTGTACAGCAAGGAGACTCCATGCGCTCAGAAACCCAACGGTCCTACTCAAACTTGATATATCCAAGGCTTTTGATACGGTAAAGTGGCCATTTCTCCTGGAAGTAATGACACGGCTTGGTTTTGGGAGGAGATGGACCGAGTGGATCTGTGGACTGCTTGCCACCTCGACTACGAAGATTGCGGTAAATGGTGTGCTGGGAGAGACGATATATAATGCATGTGGGCTGAGACAAGGAGATCCGATTTCCCCCATGCTTTTCATCCTCTGTATGGAGCCTCTGCAAGCCTTGTTCAGCAAAGCCACGGATCAGGGCATCTTCGCCCCCCTAGCTGCAAATGGAGTGCACCGGCGATTGTCCATGTTCGCCGACGATGTCATGGTATTTTTCAAGCCCTTGGCTCAGGAAATCCGAGCTTGCAGAAAGATCCTGGAGTTGTTTGGGGCTGCCTCGGGCCTTGTGGTGAACCTTGCTAAGAGTGTGGCACTACCCATCTGTTGCTCGGTGGAGGAGCTTGATGCAGTTTGCGCATCCTTAGGCTGCACGAAGGCATCTTTCCCTTGCAGGTACCTTGGCCTGCCGCTCTCAATCAGAAAAGCCACTCCGGCACAGTTCCATTACTTGGTGGAGAAGTTCGCTAGCTGCCTACCCAACTGGAAGGCCGCTACCCTACCAAAAAGTGGACGGCTCATCCTCATTCTCTCCGTACTATGCGCAATCCCAATTCATGCCATGCTCGCCATGAGCATACCTCCGAAGACTCTCACCGCCCTGACGAAGATCTGTCGTGGTTTCCTCTGGTGTGGTAAGATGGACGCGCGTGGTGGAAACTGCGCCGTGGCGTGGGATCTGGTTTGCCGCCCTAGGTGGGCAGGAGGACTAGGCATACCAAATTTGAGGTGGTTGAACATCGCGATGATGGCCAGATGGCCGTGGCTACAACGTACAGATCATACAAGACCATGGGCGGATTTCCAAATCGCAATCCCAGCTGAGTCCAGGGCGCTCTTTCGCGCGGCGACATCAGCTTCAGTGGGGCATGGGCAAGACACACGTTTTTGGGAAGACAAGTGGATTGACGGCTTCAGAGTCCAGGACCTGGCACCCATGCTTTACTCCAAGGTATCGAGGCAAGTGAGGTCCTCAAGAACAGTAGCAGACGCACTCACAAATCATTCATGGGCGGCGGACATTGGACCTGAGCTTACGGCCGACATGCTCAGACAGTTCCTGGCATTATGGCAGCGAGTGGAGGGTGTGGCCCTCCGTGAGGATGCGCCGGACAAGATTCTTTGGGCGTGGGAGAAGGATGGCATGTCCTCGGCGCGATCGGCATACGCGGCCAAGTTTGCGGGGCTTGAGATTGCACCAACGGCGGAGTTCACGTGGGTGTCACGGGCGCCCTTACAGCTTCGGTTCTTCGTTTGGCTGGCCATGAAAAATAGATGCTGGACCTCTGACCGCCTTGCTAGGAGGGGCCTCCCTCACCAAAGCTCGTGTCCTTTCTGTGGCCAGCATGAAGAGACTATCGCTCACATCATGATCGGATGTGCTTTCGCTCGAGAGGTTTGGAGCAAGGTGTGCCTGGCCTTGGGACGACCAGAAAGTGCTCCAACGGCGACGGAGTCGCTCCCGGAGTGGTGCATCAGGCAGGACGATATCAGGCATCACCGGAAATTGGCTAGGGCGATATCTATCTTGGTCCTATGGGAGCCGTGGATCCATCGCAATGCCGTGATCTTCGACGGAGAGGCGCCATCCACGCAAAAGGTGCTCAAGTGCATCGATAACGAAGCAAGGGCATGGAAGCACGCAGGACTACTACGAGGGGAAGTTGAGGGGTTCATGTTGGGCCTTGCACTGTGGGCGAGTAGCGAGTAATCCGCTGAGTAGCTAGTCGGGTGGAGTGGCCGAATGCTACCTGTAAATAACCTTGTATCTTCATGTGTGGAGGGTTTCTACCCTTTCTTTCTATAATATATGATACGCACACTCGTGCGTATTCGAGAAAAAAAACCCTAAAGATACGCGCAAGCCCTATAAACTAGATCAATCTGGGCATTACTTATCCAGTAAAAAATAACCTGGCATCATTTATGGAAAAAGACAGGTGCACAAAGAAATATCCTTTGCCTACAATGGAGAGAGATGGGTGCACACGCGGCTAGGTAATACAGGTGGGTGGGTCCTGAGTAGTTATGGAAATGATTATATGTGCCAAAGCAAAGCTAGGACATAAGCTTATGAATCATTTAGCACGTCAGGGGTTACGTAACTTGTCCGAAGCATTGGAGGTCAAATGTTCACGACAAAACTGCATCTACAAGTCTGTGGCCAAGTCCACAAAATTCATGACAGCCAACTCTGTGCTTTGAAATTCTAATTAAGTTTTGGAGCGCGCGACCGTTTCCATGGGAACGCGACGTTCGGATTTCTACGGACGGAAGCGACGATATAGCTGAGAGGTCACGCCCCCGTAAGCAAAGCATGGCGTCGCTACATTTTCTCGCCAACTAGAGCTTCAGTTTTTCTAATCATCTTCAGCAAGTTGGAGTTGGAACCGACGAACCAATGATAGTAAGTCGCACCCCAGTTTACTTTCGGAAATCTAGTCTATGGCCAAGTCCACAAATTTCATGACAGCCAAGTCTGTACTTTGAAATTCTTAGAGTTTCACTCGATATAAGGAGTTTACCCGCCAAAAAAAATAAAAAAATCTTAAGAGTTTGGAGCGACCGTTTCTATGTGAACGAGACGTTTGAATGTCTACTTACGGAAGCTCACAGGTCACTCCATATAAGGTAGCACACGGCGTTGCTAGAAGAATTTTCTAGCACAACTTAGCTTTCTTTAGTTCTCTCTAATCATGTGTTGTGCGCCATCTTCAAAACAAGTTGGAGTTGTCTTGTATTCTTGCAGTCAAGATGCACGTATAGCTGACTTTTCTTTATTGTACAAAAAACTCTGGAACTATACTAGTATATATTTCAGGGAATTCAACAAGTATACGTACAATTAAAAGATTGTCGGTGTTACTAAAGGAAGAAGGGGGGAAAGGCCACTTAGACTGAGCAAAGAAACGGACGAGATTTGTTCAAAAACCAATTCTCATTCTGTACAAGTACCAGGAATCTTGTAAAATTGTAAAAATAATAGTCTGTACGATTAGAATAATTAATAACCGTACAAATATAAAATTTCCTGATTGACTAAATTGGGCAACTTGTTTTGAGATGTGGCTAATTCTATCGTTGGTAGAAGAAACACGGCATGTCACCCACTGGCTGTTGTAAATTTGTACTAAACCACGACCGAACGCCACGTCGGGCAGAGACAAAGTGGTTTACTTACCTAGCAGTGACATTTCCCCACAACCATCATCCTAGAAAACATTTCTTCCACAAGCACTTCACGACTCCCATGCAACCCGTTGGTGGCAAAGGTTGCAACTGATGCATCCGGGCACCCAGGATTGAAGGCAATTTCGCACAATAGGAGCATTTATAGTTGGGCGCCCCAAACCCGCATCATACGTCAGAATGGGTCACTCGGTCATTGACCGGTTGTAAAAATTCGTCCCAAACGGGTGTCTTAAACTGGCCTCAAACAACCGGACTGATCGGCATCCCTCATATCCGGCCCAAATATGAGGCAGATATGGGGGCGCCCTGGCGCGTTCGCCACGTCGGAATGACGTCGGGATCCCACGCGGAATCGCCAGAACCCGGCGGTCCGAAACTCGCCTCCTCCATCGGACCGATGTCGCCGCGTGGCGTCGCTTCGGCGGGCCGCGTAGTGCCTAGCCCGGCTATTTAAGCCGACTGCCGCACCGAAACCCTACCCCTCCACATTTTCCCCCACCCGTCCGGCGCCACCGCCACTTTTCACTCCCCGTCCGCCACCACTTGTAGCCATGCCCCCAGGCTTCCGGATAAGGAACTACCCATTTCTAACGCCGAAGCGCCGGCTGCCGCTCCTTGAGCAGATCCGGGTAAGGCGCGAAGCCCGAATCGCTGCGGGGCTACCTCCGGAGCAGGATGAGGTGGAGCCGGAGCCCTCCTACGTTCCCGCCCACCCTGTGCGCGACACCGATGTCATGGTCATCTCTGACGACGAAGCTTAGCTAAGGTATGTAGTACGCATGATTTTTTTCATGCTTTGTGTGGATCCAGAGGTTGAAATATGAGAGAAATGCAGATTAGCTAATTTGAGGTGTGACCGGGCACTGTTTGCGGACGTGCCCGATCGCGTCTGCGGATGTTTGAGGGATCAAATTTGTCGAGTCCGGCTGTAGATGCTCTAATGATCATTAACCGAGTGGAAGCGAGCGACCGGACGATGGAATGTGAAAACACGGCTAGGGCTTCCCGGCTAGGACGCTGACGAGGTGTCGGAAAGATTCCGGTGGCCATCTCCATCGGCGGGCGTACGTTGACGCGCGCCGCGGCGTGTCCATCGTCGCCGCTCCTACATCACTCCGATCCGCAACTTTGCGACTTCGCAGCGTCTCTCTAGCTAGCTAGCTAGCAATCATGCTCAGATTCTCCTCGTGTAGTACTGTCACGCAGGTATTTCTTCTCCTCAGGTTGTTGCGCCTTATTCGCACCGTCGTCTACCGCGGCGTGATGAGTTTCGTCCATGCAACGGCAGCAGTAGGACCAATGGAGAGAGGACAGCATTGCGGTGCAAGATAGAGTGCACTAGCCGACTACCTGTGTCCGGCGGTGGTTTCGGTCTACTAGCAAGTACTAGTAGTAGTGATCAGATAGATGCTCAGATCGATTAATCCAGTGACCGATGCAGTAGGATCTTGTCCAAGTGACGGGTGAAAACCAACTCGTCATTTCACATTCCTTTCAGGGGGTGAGAAAGGGGGCAGCATCTTCGTCTTCGGTACTGTATGTAACTCGAGCACGCAACGCCTAGCTGCCTGCCTAGCTAGCCAGCTACTTGCTGGTTCGTGCCGACGCCCCGACCGACAGTAGCAGCCAACGATCATCCAGTAGAAAGTTTCACAGCTTGGACACTCCCGATCAAGACAGCTAACTGCCTTGAGTTTTCACCACAGGCAAAGCATCTGCAACCTGTGACAGTACGTGGCACATGGTACAGGTGATTAGGTGAGTGAAAGGGTCCAGGAGATTTCAACCTCGGCACTGCTCAGCAAATGATTATTGTTCAACTGCGAAGCCATCGTTTTGACAAATACGGCCGTGTCGCCCTATCCAGGTTTCAGTTTCAACTAGGTAGACAGTAGGGGTAGCGTTACCAGCGCCACAGTGCTTTCAGCTGGGATTAGGTAAAAGTGACTTGGCGCGCCGGGCTCACTGATTAAACTAGTCCAGATGTGTCGTTGGATGTGAGGGAATTTGGTGGGATTTTCCGTCCTTCGCCTCGACAATGGATCGATTGATTGACGGGTCGGTCGAGTTTGTTGGGGGTGGGGTCGACAATGGATGCATGAAATGACATACTGCTGCTGTAAGCCCCGCGTAACCTGGTGTCTCATGGTTTCAGCACGGCAGAGACAGGGCGCCCATCGTCAGGCTCAGGCCACTGGGCACTGATTGCCGCCTTAATATGTTTCTTTCGACGACATTATCTATAAGACTACAAAACTTAGGAAGACTTTAGAAGCGAAAGGGAGGGTTAATATTTTCTTTTCATTCTCTTTTTCTGATTTGAAATGGGGAGGGTCAATATTTTCCGCTAAGGAAGATGAGTGCTTTTTGTTGCTGTTGAGGGAAATCGATGCATGGAAATGGAAGACTCAACTGTTCCTCTGTTTGAGGCAGGGAAGGCCTCAACTTGTTTTTCTTTTTCTCTTTTTTTAGGCTAGAAAGCCTCAAAAACCGAAATTGTTACTAATTAAGGAGTACTCCTTCCAAGATCACTTCCACTTGTCGCTACCCCGGAGTTCTCCTTTTTTTCTAGATCTGTTTATTCAAAACATTTTATCATTTAAACGGTGCGTCCAAATCTCGAACCATTTTCACCGTTGCATTCCTTGTGTCGAGATCTTCAAAACTAAATCTCCAGTTGATAGATTTTGAGGAACTATTTCCCCCCAAAAACCGGACGATAAAACTGAACCAGGAGCACATTTACTTTATCCTTTTTGAAAGCCGTTTCTAAGAGACACTGTCGTGCCTCTTCGGAAGGGAGAAAACGCGTTTTGCTTTTCCGCTTCCAAGAGGCACGGCCGTGCCTCTCGCAGAAGCTAAAGCGTGCCTCTCGCAGAAGGAAAAAAGTTAACGTGTTTTTTTCATAAACCGTGCCTTTCACGGAAGTAAAAAAAAAAAAGAAGAACGTGTTTTTTTTCGTTTCCGAGATGCACGGCCGTGCCTCTCGCGGGAAGCAAACCATGCCTCTCATGGATGGAAAAATAATAATGAGAAGACACGTATTTTTTTCCGTTTCCGAGAGGCACGGTCATGCCTCTCGCGGAAGCTAAACCATGTCTCTCGTGAAAGGCAAAAAAAAGTCAAATTTCTTTTGTCGAAAAGCTAAATAAGACCGGTGGAAGCCCCAAAAAAACCATCTAAAAAGTTGAAAATGCGTGCTATTTTTTTTTAAAAAGTCCGAAGGGAGCATTCAAAGCGCGACGTGTGACGGCGGCTGAGAGCGCCCACACCAAATGATCATTGGGAGGCTCCCAAAGAAGCGCTCGTCAACTAGTGGCTCTCCTCAAAGGCCTCAACTTGGTTTGACGGGCCACGGTGTCGGTGTGGGCCTCTTAACATGGGCACTGCCCAATCGTCCGCCGCCGGTAGAGCCCAAACTCGTCACAAGACAGTGTCCCTATGTATATGTATGGCCTTGGTACATGTAATACGGTACTTTGTAGGTCGCGAATTACTTGTCTTAGATTTGTCTAGATACATATATACATCCATATTTAGATACTAAGACAGGTAATTTAGGACAGAGGTAATTGTACATTACAATACCCATAAGTAAGGCAATCTGGTTGGGAAAATATGAGGTGCTCCCACACGTGAAATGCCTCCTGCTTTTCAAAAAATGAAACCTTAAATGCTCCCACGCTATGAGCTTAAAGAAAACAAATTTAAATGCTTTATTATCTTCTGAAAAACAATTGTAAATGTTCACAAGACATGTGTCTACGATCTGTAAAAATTATAAATCCAAATTTGAAGCATGGATGGAAATAAAAAATCAAGCCTGCAATCTGGAATTTTAGGGCTCAGACAGATTGCCCATAACCAGGCTGCTAGGCGCGTTATATGTTTCTTTCGGGGCATTAACTACAAAGCTTAATTGTTTTAGTAAGACTCTGGAAGGGAAAATGATGGCTAATTTTGGTTAAAGAAGATCGCGTCACATGGAAGAGGGCCTTTTGTTGTTTTCTTAAACGGGTAGAGGGCTTTTTGTTGTTGTTGAGGGAAATGGATGGGTGCATCTTGTAGGGGGGCTTTAAAGGCTTGAACCTGCCCTCCAAATATTGCAAAAGTATTTTTTACAAATAATATTCAGCTAACTATGCATGTCTACAGCGATGCACATGCATGAGTGTGTGTGCTAGAGAGCAACTACGATCACATTACTAGTCATTATTTGTCTAGTGGGTTAGAATAAATCCGAGGCATACCGTCGATCATTCAAGGACCAAGCAATCACACAAGCACGACACCGAGATTTGTTAACGAGATTCACCGATAGGGCTACATCTCCGGGGCCTGACTATGGGCGCTCCTCCCCATGACACCGCTACAATACCGCACCCGGTCACCCTGGACACCAGCATATGCTGCCGGCTTCCCCTACGTTCCAGTGCTATTATGTTGGCATAGGTTACATCATGTGTCTACCCCCGCTATATATGAAAGGCCTAGGATATAAGTGTCCTATTAGGACACGACTCCACATCCTATGTAAACACAATACAACTCATAGTCCAACTGTAACCTACCTTGTATACTATATTCGACACAATTCCAACAAACTCCACCTTGGCGAATATACTCCACCATCCTGGATTTGTCTGTGCGTCAAACTTCCATGTACATTGGACTTGAGCTTATCCCATGAGCACCGCTGCTACTCCAAAGACTCCATATGACTCCACCTGCAACTTGCAGTCCCTTCTTTTCTTGACCACAGTCAACACTCGAGCAAAATTAAGTTCCTTGTTACTCTAGTTTGTGCTCCCAACTTCCAGAGTATCTGTTAACGCCATCACACATCGATCACTGACCTGCGTGAAAGTGAACAACTCACATATTGGGTGTCACACATAAGAGTTACCTTTACTCAACATCACCGCTCCTTTCTTGACCGCCTGTGTGAAACATGAAGGAATTTCACCGTTGCTTGTAGTCATCCCGAGTCAAATTCGCAGTTGTCTCACCACATGTATGACCACCAGAGCCCTGGCCCGTCTCCATGCCCCGTGCGTACCGCACGCGTCGCCGCTATTACCGCGTCGAGCCTCCGCTGTCCCGGTCGAGTCTCAAGGGTCGCGACCCACACCACTCAACCCTCACTGCAGAGTACCACCGATCATCATCGACCGATGACGGGTTTCACGCTTCCATCAGACCACTGGGCTCCAGTCCAAATTACGTGTCACTCGTTTTTTCCCGTTGAATAGGCTTCGACTCTCTGTCGACTTACACCGTAGCCCCTCAATCAGCACCGAGTAAAGTCTTCCAGACTCCAGCTCCACCTTCAACATGACTCCATGGTGGTTGTACGTGCCACCTCGCGCCCCGTTGACTCCAAGCTCCACGTGTACACCGTTTTGAATCAACCCCGCGCCACAGTCTTGTCGAAGCCACACAAGCCTCGGGCCTGCGCCACGTGTTTTCACGCCCAGAAGTCGGTCACCATCGGCATCACGCTCCTATGTCGTCATCGCCGATCTCACCACTGTCTTCTGTACCAACCGACTCGCGTCGATCCGTCAGACTGCCTAGTCCGACCCAGCCGAACTCGTTCGACTGTACGACACGCTATAGGCTCCCAAATCGTCTTACGCGAATTTCCATCCATCACATGATAATTCCATCTCAGCTGACATGACTTCCCGCAACTCCTTCAAGCATCTCTGTTGTGCCAATAAATCTTTCACCCTTGTTTGTCATAACCCAAGGTTTTCAATTCAGACGAACTTCTCCACCTCAAACCTAATACCCGTTGATACCGTGGTTCTTTGTACGATTAACCCTGTGAAAAAAAATAACTGTTCTTCTCACGTAATGCCCAAGTACATCGAGATGTACTAGTAGCAAATTCCAATCAAGAATTACTCCTGGCCTTCACGTGGTAGTAGTTCCCTCGGCACCAATTCCAATGCTGGCTAATTGCTTTTGCCTTGCCAATGCTCCTGCTATTCCAATGAAACGTAATCTGATGGATTTTCTTTCTGCCGATCTGATCATTCCGCCTCCGTGTCGCATAGGAGAGGCCGCTGCCTCCAGGGACTCGGTCCCTATCTTTTTTGTCCAAAACAAATCTCGTGCAGATCGCTAACGCATCCAACAAACCAGCCAGGGCCTTTCCTCCGCACGTACGTGCCACGCGTGCCTGCAGCTCTCGTGTGCCCCGCGCATTGCATGCTAGCCGCCCGTACGGGCCGCATCCACATGCTCGCTGCACAGCTCCACCTGGGGCTGCGACGTACGCACTTCCGGTCCGTCGGCTCCCTGCATGGATGCAACCCACCAACGCTCGAGTTGGTCTGCAGCGCTTCCAATCCGCTAGCGAGCCGTTTTCGATTGCTTCTTCCGTCGAGAACCACACCGCATCGGGCTGCATCTCAACTCCATCCTTTCTCTAAATCAACGATCCGCATCCTCAAATCAAACCTTGCTCATGATACCACTTGTTAGAATTAATCTGAAGCATACCGTCGATCATCCGAGGACCAAGCAATCACACGAGCACGACACCGAGATTTGTTAACGAGGTTCACCGATAGGGCTACATCCCCGGGGCCTGACTATGGGCGCTCCTCCCCATGACACCGCTACAATACCGCACCCGGTCATCCTGGACACCGGCACATGCTGCCGGCTTCCCCTACGTTCCGGTGCTATTATGTTGGCATAAGTTACATCGTGTGTCTACCCCCGCTATATATGAGAGGCCTAGGGTATTTAGCTAACGGTGGGCGCGGGTAAGCCACGGTGGCACCTGACCAGTGGGCCCTTTAGGTCAGATACGTGGTCAATACACGCTTATACGGCTGTCAGACCGTTATGCAACACTTAGGCTTAGAGTTGGTACTGCATGACAAAAAAATGACTAGTGGTACTGACTCGTTACAATGTGCTGAAGTGTGGTAGTTCCGTGCAATTAACTCCTTGCAATAGAAAGATCCTCGGCCAACCCTCCCGAAATGCCAGCGCTTCCATGCTTGCAGGGTCTTTGATGCCTTCCACTACGAACCCTGCTCTGTTCTACATATGGCCGCAGCCGCTGCCCTTCTGCCGCTCCGACCGAAGCCTCCATCTACATTAGTTTTGTTACAGCAAATCTCAGGTGGAAGCCACCTCTTACATTTATCTGGAACTAGACTGGTTCGGGTGGACTTTGGGGTTTGAATTGCATTGAGCTCAGCCAAGTAAGAAGTGACATAATTATGAATAGAATTGGGGCTCTGGAATATATCCTCATATATTGCCTTCCTCCTCGCTGACCAAATGGCCCATAAAGTGATGACCAGTTTTGTAAAATCCACATGAGATAGTGAATCACTCATTGAAAACAGCCAATTCTACGCATCAGGTTCAGTACATGCAGATAAGCATTTTGTCATCCCTTCATCGCATAGAGCCCATGTGCATCTAGACATTGTGTAGTCTAACAGGGAGTGTCTCCAGGAATCTTGGCACCCGCACCGTGCATAACTGTTAGAAGTGGCCATATGCCGATGATGCAGCAGGTCGGATGAGGGTAGGGATTGATGTGCCAGTCGCCATACGAAGATTTTCAGCTTGGAAGGGACAGAGAGTTTCCATATTTCGCCCAGGCCTTGCCCACCAGTTGTGTAACACCCCGATAATTAAGCTCCAGTAATACCATGATAATGGTGCCGTGTCATCACTTTTACTGTTGCTAAACCTCACTTTCATTCAAACGCGATTCAAATTCAAATTTCAAATTATAAGTGAAATAATAAAATTCTCACACATGGAAACTAAAATGCTCAAAAAATGGTAAATATTCCATAGGTAATTGCGGTGAAGAAACCAACATTTTTAAAAGGTGTTTAAATGCCCTAAAATAAATAAAATAGAGGCTAAAACAATTATTTAAATACCTTTCTAAAATTATAAAAATGCAAACTATTTTATTTAGGTGTCAAACTTTTTGTGGCAGTGGAATAAATTATAACACTAATACATGAGCTGGTTTTGTATTTTATAAAACTAAAATGGTATGAAAATAAAATGGAAAACACAAACAAATAAAAGAAAATAGAAAAACAAAACAAAAGAAAAGTAAAAAAAATAGAGGACGCGACTAGGGAGCACACATGTGCTCCCTAGCATTCCGGAGCACACACCCAAAAAAGGTAAGTTAAGGTAAGTTTTTGTCCTAAAGCTATGAAGTAAAATCCACTTCAAAAAAAGAAAGATTTTGTCCCATGTGCAATTATTTTATGTGTTCAAATTTTTAAAAAAGTCATAAATTTTAAACGTAGCATCAAAATTAAGATCCGTTTTCACCTTTAGATCCTTGGCGACGAGCTCTTCAAAACTAGATCCCATATCGATATGTTTCGACGAAGTTTTTTTCTTCGGGCAACTTTGGTGTCACGGGGAGGCAACTTTTGTACTACTGTAGGCAACTTTCGGTTAGGGTGTGCATCATGGTCACCTATCATTCCGGATGTTCTTTTGAGTTGGTTATGATGACTATCAAATTGCCTAGCATCCAGGGCCGGGCCGTCAAAATCCCGGGCCCTGTGCGATACTGAAAAATAGGGCCCTATATCACAAAAAAATGAACTAACGAGAAGTTATAGTATATATATCTCACATAAAAAATTGTAATGTATATAATATAATGTCTTACATAACAATTGGACATATAAAAAAGTCATACCTATCCAACTCCTGATTGCTATTTATTTGAACATTTTCATTCTTTTAGCGTACTTTGAAATGAAATCTTCAATGATATCCTCGTAATCAATCTTCTCCAGCACTTTACTCTCAAAGGCTATTGTGGCCAAATCATTGAGTCTTTATATTTATTAATTAAATTTTGTTCTTGTGCTTTTCTCTTGCGCTTAGAGGTACCGGACTCATGTTTCCTCATGATGAATCAAATCTGTATTATTGAAACACGAGATAAAGAAGATGAATAAAATAAAATTAAAGTTACACTATATTTCAATTGGTGATCATGCATCAATGTTTGCCAATTAGACGAACCGTCTAACTCACCTAATTTTGGGTCCTTTGATCTTTAACCGAGGAGGTAAGAACCAATCTCTAATGAAGTGATCAAGCGAAGATCCCTGCCAATAGTTATTAGTTAATTAGAAAATTAGGAATTAGGAGTAGGAACCAAAGTTAATTGAAAAGAAGGACTCACTAAGCATCTGGTAGGAGGGTAGAGTCGGTCACCAATCAATCCAAATTTAAGAGAAGACAGAGGAGGTGAGGAAGGCAACGGCGGCAGCGGCCGGTCCCCTGTGGTCCGATTCCGATCAATCCAGCGAGACCGACGTTCCTTTCGATTGAGACCAGGCAAAGTGACGAACTGATGATCGAGAGTTTTCACGGATCACGATCCTGAATTCCCTGTAGCGATCGAATCATCGAGTTGGAATCCCGTAAAAAAGACATCGAGTAGGAGGACTATGGGAGAGTCGAGGAGATTGATCATGGATCCCGTTTCAGAGCTAGCCTCGTTCCTTGATTTTTTTTAAGGGAAGGTCTGGTCGCTTGATGGCTGGATGCCCTCGTCTCTTCGACTCCAACCCTGCAGTCCAGCCCACTCCAGCGCCCAGCAGCCCACTAGCGGATACGTTTTAGTCTTCTTAATACTAGGCCTATGTAAAAAATTTGGCCCCCCCCCAGAATTTTGGGCCCTGTGCGGGCCACACTTTTTGTACCACTATGGGCCCGGCCCTGCTAGCATCACGTGTAAGTTGTCTACCATGACTAGCTATCAACTTTGCTGCTATATGAAGCACTTATTGCTAGGTTGCCTATCATGACTAAGTATCAACTCAATGCTCTTATAAAGTTGGCTATCAGGAATTCAGGATTGTCAAGTTGTCTGGCGTCACCTATGAAGTTGCTTTTGATGAACTTATCTTCTCAAGCAACTTTGTTGCCACAGAGAGGCAACTTTTGAACTACAGTAGGCAACTTTCACCCCAATGTTCTTTTGAGTTGGCTACAATGACTACCAAATTGCTTAGCATGACATATAAGTTGCCTAGCGTCAACTATGAAGTTGCTTTCGATGATCTTTTTTTTCTCAAGCAACTTTGGTGCCATGGAGAGGCAACTTTCGGTTAGGTTGTGTATAATAGCCATCTATCATCCTAATGTTCTTTTGAGTTGGCTACGATGACTACGAAATTGCCTAGCGTCACTTTTAAGTTGCCTACCATGACTACCTATCAAAGTTGTTGCTACATGACCCACCTTGTTTCTTATCAGGACTACCTATTATCAACTCAATGCTCTTATAAAGATGGCTTTCATGACCTCAAGTTGCTTAGGTAACCAATGAAATTGCTTTTGATGAAGAAAAATCCCAATCAACTTTGTGCCACGGAGAGGCAACTTTTTATTACAATAAGAAACTTTCGCCTAGGTTGTGTATCATGGTCACCTATCATCAAAATGTTCTTTTGAAGTGGCTACGATGACTACCAAGTTGCCTACCATCACATATAAGTTGCCTACCAAGCTTCCTACCATCACGTGTAAGTTGCCTACCATGACTACCTATCAACTCTGGTGCTACATAACACACCTCGTCGCTAGGTTGCCTATGATGGCTACATATCAAATCAATGCTTTTATAAGTTGGCTATCATGAACCTCAACTTGCCTAGCGCAGCTTATGAAGTTTTATTTGATGAACTTTTTTTTCTTGTCAGATGTACAACTTTGGTGGACCGGAAGGCAACTTTTGAAATAAGGTAAGCAACTTTCGGTTAGGTTATGTATCATGGTCGCCTATCAACCCAATGTTCTTTTGAGTTGCCTAATATGACTAACAAGTTGTCTAGCATCACATGTAAGTTGCCTGCCATGACTACCTATCAACTTTGGTGATACATAAAGCACTTTGTTGCAATGTTTCCTATAGTGACTACCTGTCAACTCAGTGCTCCCATAAGTTGGCTATTATGAGTGTCAAGTTGACTAGCATCACATATTAAGTTGCCTTCTACAAACTATTTTTTCAAGCAACTTTGATTTTATGATGAGCAATTTTGGTGCTACAAGAAGCAAATTTGTTGTCAAGTTGCCTATTACGACTATATTAAACTAATGATTTTCTAATATGGCTATCATGACTCTCAAAACATGCTTATCCAGGCAACTACCTAGTAAACGTTGGCCACATGATCAGAATGATTGACCGTAATGTGGGCGAGGAGGCAGTCGGGACATGCTGGCGGACCCCATGCTGGGGGCGGGGGTCGAGGACCATAACGGTGAGGTGGCCGTCACGGAGCAGGGAACGGGCGATAGGTGTGGACACGGGCGGTCTAGGCCAGTGAACCGACATTCCATCGTAGACCCCCCCATGGCGCCCTATCACAGGTACATGAATTAGCTCATGATGTTCAGACTTCCTGGTTGTGTAGTCGTTTTGCTAATAATCTTTGGCAAATTGTGTTTTACATGCATCGGCGTCCAAAAAATCTGATCATATATGTAGGAAACTTTTACTGGGTGATTTAGGCAAGTACTATTTATATTGAGGCAACTTATTCAATTGGAAATTGCAAATTTTGTGTAAATTAAAACAACAACAGCAGCGCAACCATCTAATTCGTCCAAATTCAGCAATAGTGCACGCAGCCGCTGTGACAATCGGACGAGTTACAAATCAACTGTACAATTAAAAATGGCAAACCAGCGAAAAGGTCAAATGTTCAGAATTGTAACAGCGACATGTTCATGGCTCTAAGCAAGTCTAATTGCAGGAAAGCAGGAGAGTGTTGTTGATGTATTCAGTAGTCAACAATATTGAAGAAATTGTTAAAATTTCTTGGAACTAAGAAGATAAAAAATCCGTCTGGATAAGATAAATTTTGTATGCAACACATACAGTGAAGATACTACGATCAGAAGCTACATGTGAACCATGATGCTATTAAGTAGTTAAATCAACACCTGAAATGGGAAATTTGGTGTTCCAAAAGCAAAACACAGCTTCGCCGGTGGTGAGCACCTTGTGGACTTCGAGCTATGGAGAATTGCACATTCAGGCAAAGGATTGAGTCAGAAGCAGTAGTAATGGGCGAAATCCAAAATGGCACGTACATGATCTAGCTTACCTGAGAAGACGACTTTGCGGTGCCATGTATACGGAGCAAAGCAATGACTAGAGCCAAAAGGGGCAAGAACGAGCAGCTAGCTAGCTTGGCCCTTTAATGGTGGAAGAATGATCATCTCCTCAAGCGAAACCGCACGTGCAGGCAAAGGTGACGCGGCTCAATCTGGGGCCTCCTCCATCCTAGGGCTGAAGAAGCTGCATCGACCGACGCACCGCCCCGCCGCTGGTGGACATGCTGCCTCGCTGACCTTGATCCTGCCCTGCCCATGTAGGCCATCGCAGTGCACGACCTCGAGCACGGAGCACCTCCATGGCGGATCTGGAATCAACACCGTGGAACCAAGGGGGAGTTGAACACGAGGCTCCTCTTCCGGCGCTTTAGAAGCACCTGCTCGATATAGGGAGGATAGGAAGAGGGGCGGCGTAAGAGGGAAGGCGGAGCAGTGGGTCGAGGTCGCCCGTGGGAGGGGAAGGGAGAGGCGAGGTCGTCGGTGCGAGGGACAGCGTTTCTCGCTCGTGTGGTCGGACCAGCCGACACCTGACGCACGTGATTAAGATCCAATGGTTGGGAAGGGTGTGTGCTCTAGAGCTCTAAAAAGTGCAGCTGCACTTTTTAGAATTTAGGAAAAAGAAAACTCCCTCCCCTCCCCTGGGCCTTGGCCCAGCTGGCTAGGCCGACCCAACCACTCCCCCACCCATCTGCTACAGGGGGCGGGGGTCGTAGGCATGCTCGATGCCCGCCACGGTCGCGGCCATCGCCGTGGCGGCCCCCGGCAACCCCCCGGCGCTACTTGACCCCGGTGCCCCCCGTCTCGCGCCCGAACCCACCCTAAGAACCTCTCCCCTCTGCCACTGGACGTTGCGCTCACCGCGTCGCCGCCCGTCGCCACAACCGCCGTCTTCTTTTTCTTTTTAAAGAGGTTTTAAAATATATCTTTTCTTTATGATAAAGAAGGGGGTGAGATTCCCCTTTATTTTTTGCGTTTCTTAATTTTGTATTCCGCTGTTCCGACGAATATATTTTTAGTGCGCCGCCCTCGCCGCGCCCCGCCATCGTCGCTCGCTAGTCACCACCGAGTCTCGCCACCCCCCTCGGCAACGGAGGGTGAGCTCTCCGTCCCCCTTCCCCGTTTCTCCTCTCCCCGTCGCTGTGGTCGCCGCGCCCCCGTGCCCCCCTGGACGTGCCCCGGGCGCGCGCCACACCTGTTTTGCGCGCTCCCGTGCCCTGCTCTGGCCTCCGACCACCGCACCATGCCTGTCGCCCCCTTGCAGCTCGCCCGCTCCCTGGCCTGCGCCGGCGCCTCTCGTCGCCCGCTTGCTACTGCTGCTCGTCACGCGCCGCCATGCTTCGCCACTACCGACCGCGAGCCACCTGCGCATGGATGCGCCCTATGCGCCCAACTACTCACCCCTCCCCGGCGCGCTCGTTTCTCTTCTAGCTGGTGCCATGGCCGTCGGCGCCCTCCTGTGCCCGTTAGTGGCCTGGCCATGAGAGGCACGGTTTGGGCCACTGACAGATGGGCCCGCCCCTGTTAAAATGAAAATGAAATAATAATAATAATAATAATTTAATTATATAGCTTAATTAACTATATTAGTTAAATTAAACATGTTTAATAAGCTAAGCCAATGACAGTGGGGACCCACATGTCAAGTTGACCAGTCAAATGATTGTGTTGACTGCTGACATCATGCTGACGTTGAATTAATTTAAATCTGTTAAATTTCAAAAATTGTTTTAAACTTCAAAAAATCGTAGAAAAATATCGTAACTCGGATGAAAATAATTTGTATATGAAAGTTGCTCAAAAAAATGTGATGAATCCGAATATGCACTCCGTTCATCTGTCACATGCCACTAGCATGATGAAAATGGATCCTTCCCCTCTGATTTATCGGTCCAAAAAATGCCAAACTTCGAGAAAACATTCCTGGATGTTTTTTCCCTGCGCCTGTATCGTGTAGCACTGCGTTAGGTCATCCATAGCACTTCATATTGTCATGTCATGCATCGTGATGCATCTGCTTGCTTTATATTTATTGTTTCTTCCCCCTCTTCTCTCCGGTATACCCCGAGACTGACGCCGCTGCTGCCCAGTACGACTACGGTGTCGAGGACCCCTCCTTCTCGGCAGAGCTTCCAGACAAGCAAACCCTTTTGATCATTCCGATACCGCCTACTCTTCCGCTCTACTGCTTGCATTAGAGTAGTGATAGTATTATAGTCTTATTGGTTGATACTATACTGCTACATAGCCTGTCCTTGCTACTGTTGTTGATACTTTTACCTGCTATCCTAAATGCTTAGTATAGGTTGCTAGTATTCCTCGGTGACCTTACATTCTTGTTCGTCTGCCATGCTATACTATCGGGCCATGATCCCTTCGGGTAGTGATCACGGATATATATTGTATACTATTATACTACTTATGATACTGTTACGATGTGGAGGATGAAGGGACAGGTGGTTCCATCCAAGTAGTGGTGGGCTTGGGTTCCTGATGGCTTCAGAGTGATTCTTTGTGGCAGAGTGACAGGGCGTGATGTCACTTGAAGCTACGTCGGTATTTCCCCAAAGAGGAAGGGATGATACAACACAACGGTGGTAGGTATTTCCCTAAGATATGAAACCAAAGTTATCGAACCAGTAGGAGAACCAAGCAACACAACGTAAACAGCCCCTGCACACAAAGAACAACACCTCGCAACCCGACGTGTTAAAATGGTTGTCAATCCCTTTCGGGGTACGGCGCCTCAAGAGAGGTAAATTTGTAGATAGGATAAATAGATCATGGAAAAAATAAATTGCAGCAAGGTATTTTTATATTATTTGGTTTAATAGATCTGAAAATAAATGCAAGGAAAAAGTAGATCGCAAGGCAAATATATGAGAAAGAAGACCCAGGGGCCGTAGGTTTCACTAGTGGCTTCTCTAGAGAAAAATAGCAAATGGTGGGTGAACAAATTACTGTTGGGAAATTGATAGAACTTCAAATAATCATGAGGATATACAGGCAATAATCATTACATTGGAATCACGTCCAAGATTAGTAGACCGACTCCTGCCTACATCTACTACTATTACTCCACACATCAACCACTATCCAGAATGCATCTAGTGTATTAAGTTCATGGAAAAACAGAGTAATGCAATAAGAACGATGACATGATGTAGACAAGATCCGTTTATCTATTGCGACAGATATGGATCCCGACTTTTTATCCTTAGTAGCAATGATACATACATGTCGGTTCCCTTTCTATCACTGGGACCAAGCACCGTAAGATCGAACCCACTATCGGGCACGTCTTCCCATTGCAATATAAATAGATCAAGTTGGCCAAACAAAACCCAAATATTGGAGAAGAAATACGAGGCTATAAGAGATCACACATATAAGAGATCAAAGAACTCAAATAACTTTCATGGATATAAAAATATATAACTGATCATAAACTCGAAGTTCATAGGATCCCAACAAACACACCGCCAAAAGACTTACATCATATGGATCTCCAAGAGACCATTGTATTGATAATCAAGAGAGAGAGAGGAAGCCATCTAGCTACTAACTACGGATTCAAAGGTCTACAAAGAACTACTCACGCATCATCGGAGAGGCACCAATGGAACTGGTGAACCCCTCCGTGATGGTGTCTAGATTGGATCTCATGGTTCTGGACTCTACGGCGGCTGGATGAAAATTTTGTCGTCTCCTCTAGGGTTTCTAGAATATTGGGGTATTTATAGAGCAAAGAGTCGGTCCAGGGGGCACTCGAGGTGGGTACAACCCACCAGGGCGCGCCTGGGCCTCCTGGCACGCCCTAGTAGGTTGTCGCCTCCTTGGGACTCCCCCAGGTGTAACAAGGGCCCGTGTGTTCCTTCTGGCCCATAAAAAATCTTCGTAAATTGGCGTGGCATTTGGAATCCATCTGTTATTTATTTCCTGCGATGTAAAAAACATGCAGAAAACAGCAACTGGCACTTGGTACTATATCAATAGGTTAGTACCAAAGAATGATATAAAATGACTATATAATGATTATAAAACATCCAAGATTGATAATAAAATAGCATGGAATAATAAAAAATTATAGAAACGTTGGAGACGTATCAACATCCCCAAGCTTAGCTCCTGCTCGTCCTTGAGTAGGTAAGCGATAAAACAGAATTTTTGATGTGGAGTGCTTTTTATCATGTCATAACATATTCTTTTCTTCATAGCATGGACATTTGGACTTTTATATGATTCAAAGCAATATTATATTTTTGACATAATAATTTAGATACTCAAGCATATCAACAAGCAACCATGTCTTTCAAAATATTAATGCTAAAACAAGTTATCCCTAGCCCATCATGCTCAAACATTGATCCATTCATGAAACACACTCGAATATTAGATACACCCAATACTTAAGTACGATCATATTGTCCCCTAGTTGATGCATTTATAAGAGAGGATGGAGACTCAATTTCAAAAATAAAAATTGCATAAAGTAAAAGAAATGCCCTTCGCAGAGGGAACTAGGGATTTGTAGAGGTGCCAGAGCTCAAAGCGAAAAAATAGGGATAAAAACATTTTTGGGAGGTGTATCCATCCCACCAACGAAAACGACTTGGAGCATCCCAACACTTTCCATGCTAGATATACCATAGGCGGTTCCCAAACAGAAAATAAAGTTTATTCCTTTTTCCACCATAACTTTCACTTTCCATGGCAAGCCGTATCCACGGGTGCCCTCCATACCAACACTTTCCAAGGAATTTATTATTTGATAACATAAAGTAAATTCATTTTTGCATTTCGGGATTGGGCATCCCTAATACCTTTGCCTTACTCTCGTGCAATGACAAGTGAATAAACACTCGTCGTGAGAATAACACATCTAGCATGGAAAATATTAGCTACCCATTACCGTTCCGTGAGCGAAACAAACACACAAAAGAGATGTTCATTTTGAAAATTAGAGATGGCATATGCAAATTTGCTTAGAGCGGCAAAAGAATGCCGCATATAGGTAGATATGGTGGACTCATGTGGCAAAACTGGTTTAAAGGATTTTGGATGCACAAGTAGAGGTCATACTTGGTGCAAAATGAAGGCTAGCAAAAAGATTGAGAAGGGACCAACCAAGAAATGAATAATCACATAAGCAAGCATTAAGCATAACTAACACCGAATAATGCACCATAAGTAGGATATAATTTTCATTTCATGACTATTGACTTTCGTGCATGCATAGGGAATCACAAAACTTAACACCAATATTCTTACTAGAGCATAATTACTCATCAACATAACTCACATATCACATCATCATATCTCAAAACTATTACTAAGAATCAAGTTTATTTGTCCAATGATCTTCATGACATATTTTCTTTCTTTCTTTATCCTTCTTGGATATCTATCACTTTGGGACTAATTTCCATGTGTTGCTTTTCATAAGCTCAAACAAATACAAGTGAAGATCGTGAGCATAACATATTTTCTTTCTCTCAAAAGAATTTAAGTGAAGCAAGAGAGAATTTGTTCAAAATTTTACTAACTCTCAAATAAATCTAAGTGAAGCAAGAGAGCATTTCTTCAAAAATACTAAGCACACCGTGCTCAAAAAGATATAAGTGAAGCACTAGAGCAAGTCCATTTCTCATAAAAAATAAGTGAAGCATAGAGAGAAATTCTAACAAGTCATGGAATAATTTTGGCTCTCTAAAATAGGTGTGTCCAGCAAGGATTGATGACTTAAAACACAAAATAAAACAAGGAAAGACACATATCATACAAGACGCTCCAAGCAAAACACATCTCATGTGACGAATAAAAATATAGTCTCGAGTAAAATACCGATGGTCGTTAGAAGAAGAGGGGATGCCACTCAGGGGCATCCCCAAGCTTAGTTGGTTGCTCATTCTTTGATAATAGCTTGGGATGCCGGGGCATCCCCAAGCTTAGGCTCTTCTATCCCTCTTTCATCCATTGTAAGATAATCCAAAACTTGAAAACTTCAATCACACAAAACTCAACAAAACCCTTGTGAGATCCGTTAGTAAAAGAAAGCAAACCACTACTATAAGTCCTGTGTCAAACCAATTCTTATTTTTCTTTTGTATTATATCTACTGTATTCCAACTTTTCTATGGAAAAAGCTCAACAAAGAAAACCATAGAGCCATCAAAATAAGCACACAACACAAAGAAAATAATATGTGTGAAAACAGAACAGTCTGTAGTAATCTGGAACTTTCGAATACTTCTATGACTCAAAATATCTAACAAATTAGGATGACCAGCATAATTTTTATATTAATCTTCTGCAAAAATAATTAGAGCAAAAGCTCTTTTCTGTGATTTATGATAATTATTTTCGTGAGTGCAAAGTTTCTGTCTTTTTCAGCAAGATCAAACAACTATCACCCCGGAAGATCCTAAAGGCTTTACTTGGCACAAACACTAATTAAAAGACAAACAACACAGTCATAATAGTAGCATAATTGTGCTAACACTCAAGAACATAAATCAAAGAGCAAAAATATATTTTATTCATTTGGTTGTCTGCCAACAAGCGCTATAGTTCTATGCCCTTAGCTAGGCATAAAGCAAGGATCTAAGTTTTGTCATCTTTATCCAACTCTTCAATCAAACACTTAGAATCCTTCAAAGATTTAGCATAAAGACCTTCAATAGCAATACTCCTCGGAGTAAATTTAAATATTTCAT
Organism: Triticum timopheevii; assembly: GCA_963921465.1. Taxonomy (NCBI): domain Eukaryota; kingdom Viridiplantae; phylum Streptophyta; class Magnoliopsida; order Poales; family Poaceae; genus Triticum; species Triticum timopheevii. Next base: position 557,907,795 of record OY997264.1, on the reverse strand, counting down.
CCTTACAGAAAGGACCTCTTATCATTTCAACAAAATCTGGATGGATGCTAATCATCTTGAGGTCTCCTTTATCATTATTACTAGAAGATGCATCCTTGTTCCTAGATTTCTTACTCTTTACGTGAGTTTCCTCAATAATTTTAGTGGTAGTTAAAGCCGTGCTTAGATTACTAAAGATTTCTTCCAATTTATTGATCCGAGACAGACTTTCTTCTATTCATTCATGGATTAAGGCACCCCTCTCTTTTAACAACTTAAAAATATCGCCCGCTTTTCACCCAAGATTAGTAGAAAAATTATGCATCTCTTTGTATATAATTTCCATATGATCTTTGATGAGCATTTTCTTTTCAATAACATCTAGTATTTCCATAACATGCTCAAGAGTCAAAATTGTTTCATTAACCATAAGAGGTGGTGAGCCTACTAAATTTCCCATAGCATTAAGAGCATCAAAAGGAGGGCTCATTAAAAAAATTCCACCGGTAATCGTATCAAGGACGAATCTATACCAAGTGGTGATGCCAACATAAAAACAATGAAGAAGCACAACGGTAGATTGCTTACGGATCGATCTATTATGAGCATTGCAAATTCTATACCAAGCATCTTTTAAATTTTCTCCTCCCCTTTGTTTAAAGTGGAGGACCTCATCCTCGGGAGTGCAAGCAATAGAGGAAGAACTATCCATACCAGCAAACAAGGATGCGCGCAAAAACAGATCCGGCAAGAAAACGGCGAACGGAAAAAGAGAGGCATATAAAACGGCAATTTTTTGTGAAGTGGGGGAGAGGAAAACAAGAGGCAAATAATGTAAATTGCAAGGAGATGAGATTTGTGATTAGGAACCAGGTTATGTTGAAGATCCTCCCCGGCAATGGCGCCAGAAAGTCCTTTTGATGTCACTTGAAGCTACGTCGGTATTTCCCCAAAGAGGAAGGGATGATGCAACACAGCGGTGGTAGGTATTTTCCTCAGATATGAAACCAAGGTTATGGAAACAGTAGGAGAACCAAGCAACACAACGTAAACAGCCCCTGCACACAAAGAACAACAACTCGCAACCCGACGTGTTAAATGGGTTGTCAATCCCTTTTGGGGTACGACGCCTCAAGATAGGCAAATGACGTGAGGTAAATTTGTAGATAGGATAAATAGATCGTGGAACAAATAAATTGCAGCAAGGTATTTTTGTATTTTATGGTTTAATAGATCTGAAAATAAACGCAAGGAAAAAGTAGATCGCAAGGCAAATATATGAGAAAGAAGACCCGAGGGCCGTAGGTTTCACTAGTGGCTTCTCTCGAGAAAAATAGCAACGGTTGGTGAACAAATTACTGTTGGGCAATTGATAGAACTTAAAATAATCATGACAGTATCTAGGCAATGATCATTACATAGGCATCACGTCCAAGATTAGTAGACCGACTCCTGCCTGCATCTACTACTATTACTCCACACATCGACCGCTATCCATAATGCATCTAGTGTATTAAGTTCATGGAAAAACGAAGTAATGCAATAAGAACGATGACATGATGTAGACAAGATCCGTTTATCTACTGCGACAGATATGGATCCCGTCTGTTATCCTTAGTAGCAATGATACATATGTGTCGGTTCCCTTTCTGTCACTGGGCAAGCACCGTAAGATCGAACCCACTACCGGGCACCTCTTCCCATTGCAAGATAAATATATCAAGTTGGCCAAACAAATCCCAAATATCGGAGAAGAAATACGAGGCTATAAGAGATCACACATATAAGAGATCAAAGAACTCAAATAACTTTCATGGATATAAAAAGATATAACTGATCATAAACATGAAGTTCATCCGATCCCAACAAACACACCGCCAAAAGACTTACATCATATGGATCTCCAAGAGACCATTGTATTGATAATCAAGAGAGAGAGAGAGAGAGAGAGAGAGAGAGATAGAGAGAGAGAGGAATCCATCTAGCTACTAACTATGGACCCGAAGGTCTACAAAGAACTACTCACACATCATCGGAGAGGCACGAATGGAAGTGGTGAACCCCTCCGTGATGGTGTCTAGATTGGATCTCATGGTTCTAGACTCTGCGACGGCTGGATGAAACTTTCGTTGACTCCTCTAGGGTTTATGGAATATTGGGGTAGTTATAGAGCAAAGAGTCGGTCCAGGGGGCACCCGAGGTGGGCACAACCCACCAGGGCGCGCCTGGGCCTCCTGGCGCGCCCTGGTGGGTTGTCCCCTCCTCGGGACTCTCCCCAGGTGCAACCAGGGCCTGTTATGTTCCTTCTGGCCCATAAAAAATCATCGTAAATTGGCATGGCATTTGGACTCCATCTGATATTGATTTTCTGCGATGTAAAAAACATGCAGAAAACAACAAGTGTCACTTGGCACTATGTCAATAGGTTAGTACCAAAAAATGATATAAAATGACTATATAATGATTATAAAACATCCAAGATTGAGAATAAAACAACATGGAACCATCAAATATTATAGATACATTGGAGACGTATCAGGGCGGGTTGAGACCACTAGGAGAGAGATGGGCCTGGTCCCTGGTCGGCATCCACGGTTACATCAAAATAACACACTTAACGAGATACGGTATATGGTCTGAGTTGGTTGTTAGCCTATATGCATGAACCACCACCCGGGAACAGATATGGGCACTCGACGTCGTACATTTTCTCCCGAAGCTTTTCAAACGTCACAGTTGAGCGGCATGGGCCCGGGTGGTCTGCGTAAGCACCTGCCTTGTATAAGGAGGTATCCAGGACTGATCTCGGTCGTCCTCGCAATGTGCAGGAGTGCAACAGACGATGGGCCCAAGACCCCTGTGCACTCAGGATGTAGACCGGCGTGCTGACCTCTTTGGAGAGCCTAGGTGGGGCTACAACGTGTTGATCTTCCGATGCCGGGCATTACCCAGGAAAGTGTGTTCGGTCAGAGTAATCAAGTGTGTTTGGCAATGTGGTGCACCCCTGCAGTGAACTTGATCTATTCGAATAGCCGTGTCCATGGTAACAGGATGACTTGGAGTTATATTGATGAGATTGGCTATTAATCGCGGGGGCTCGGATTTTGAACCAAGCCATGTTCAATTCCAATAACTGTTCGACGTCTCGGATATAGCATTATATACATTACTTTCGAATTGTGATTTTGTTCAATGACTGGGTTGCCCTGCTCCTATGCTTGTCTCTTATGTTCCGCTATGTTTGGCTAGGAGCGTAAAGAGAGAACCACTGCAATTCTACTTCCAGCTCGAATGGTCAATACCTCAGAGGAGAAATCCGAAAATCAACTATCACGATAAGCGTAAACTGGTCAACAATCTAGAGACAGTGTTAAACTAAAAGCCGCCAGTGGTTATACTGTTATAAAGGAAGGGTCCTTGTTACAAGGACCAAGGTGTTAAGCTAGGTGCACCTCGGCCAATCCGATCACCGCTGAGCTAGGGGCTAGTTCAACTACCCTACAAGTCGAGCTCCTATGGATAAGTGGAAGACATCAAGTCTTTATAATATGATTTCCTGGTTTCTCTAAACGCACATTCGGGCTCCGAGACGTTGCTACTTGTGAGCTGCATTGGGATTTCCTCGAAGAGGAGATGATGAAGCCGTACAGAAGAGACAAGTATTTCCCTTAGTTAAGAAACAAGTTATCAATCCAGTAGGAGAACCACACAAAACCTCGTTAGCAGCACCTACACACCAAAAGCAAATACTTCCACCCAACGCAAACAAGGGGGTTGTCAATCCCCTCGGCGGTTAATTGCAAGGATCAAATCTCGTAGTGATAGATAGATAGATTAAAACACAAAATAAAATAATGGTAAGTAAGTTGCAGCAAGGTATTTTTGGGATTTTATATATGATAAAAATAAACCCAGGGCCATAGTTTTATTAGAGGATTATCTCTTGAACAAAAGCATATGGTGGGTAAACAAATTACTGTTGGGCAATTGATAGAAAAGCGCATAGTTATGACGATATTCAAGGCAATGGTCATGTATATAGGCATCACGTCTGAGACAAGTAGACCATCTCCTGCCTGCATATAGTACTATTACTCCACCCATCGACCGTTATCCAGCATGCATCTAGGGTATTAAGTTAATAAAAACAGAGTAACACCTTAAGCAAGATGACATGATGTAGACAAAGTAAACCCAATCAATATGAATAAACCCCATCTTTTTATCCTTAATGGCAATGATACAAATACATGTCATGTCCCTTTCTATCATTGGGAATGAGCACCGCAAGATCGAACCCATCACAAAGCACCTCTCCCATTGCAAGATAAATCAATCTAGTTGGCCAACCCGAATGGATAGATTAGAGAGAAATACAAAGCTATAACAATCATGCATATAAAAATGCAGAAAAGACTCAAATATTTCTCATGAATAATCTGATCATAAACCCACAATTCATCGGATCCCAACAAACACACCGCAAAAAAGGATTACATTGAATAGAACTCCAAGAACATCAAGGAGAACATTGTATTGAAGATCAGAGAGAGAGAGAGAGAGAGAGAGAGAGAAGAAGCCACTCGTAGGTCTATAGTAAACTACTCGTGTATCATCGGAAGGGCAGCAAGGTTGATGTATAAGCCCTCCATGATCGATTCCCCCTCCGGCAAAGTACCGAAGAAGGCCTCCAAATAGGATCTCGAAGGAACAGAGGCTTGCGGCGGCGAAAAAAGTGTTTCGGGTGGCTCTCCGATGTATTGGGAACATTTGGGAATTTATAGAAGTGGAATTAGGTCAAGAGGTGCCACGAGGGTCCCACTAGGTTGGGGGCACGCCTAGCAGGCTTGTCGCTCCCTTGTGAATCTTCAGGTCTTCTCCCGAAGCTTCTAGGGTCCCTATGGGAGTCCTGGATTAGGGGGTATCCGGATAGCCGGACTGTATGCTTTGTCCGTACTGTTGGAGCGTGAAGATACAAGACTCAAGACTTCGTCCCGTGTCCGGATGGGACTCTCCTTTGCATGGAAGACAAGCTTGACGATCCGTATATTATATTTCCTTCTTTGTAACCGACTCCATGTAAACCCTAGCCCTCTCCGGTGTCTATATAAACCGGAGAGGTTGGTCCTTAGAGGCACGATCACAATCATAATCATCACATGCTAGCTTTTAGGGTTTAGCCTCTACGATCTCATGGTAGATCAACTCTTGTACTACTCATATCATCAATATCAATCAAGCAGGAAGTAGGGTTTTACCTCCATCGAGAGGGCCCAAACCTGGGTAAACATTGTGTCCCTTGCCTCCTGTTACCATCAGCCTAAGACGCACAGATCGGGACCCCCTACCCGAGATCCGCCGGTTTTGACACCGACATTGGTGCTTTCATTGAGAGTTCCTCTGTGTCGTCGCTGCAAAGGCTTGATGGCCCCTTCAATCGTCAACAACACAGTCCAGGACGAGACTTTTCTCCCCGGACAGATCTTCGTGTTCGGCGGCTTCGCACTGCGGGCCAATTCACTTGGCTAACTGGAGCAGATCGACAGCTACGCCCCTGGCCACCAGGTCAGGTTCGGAAATCTGAACTACACAGCCGATATCCGCGGAGACTTAATCTTCAACGGGTTCAGGCCTGCGCCAGGAGCGCCGGACAATCACGATGAGCACGGCTCAGACCTGCTGTCGGACAATACTCGGGATATCACCCCTGCAGTAGCCCCGGACCTAAATCCGGAGCAGATCACGTCGCCCAAGGACGGGTGGATGGACCCCGTCCCACAGGCCGCACACTCATCGGCGGTAGGGCCGAACATAGGCCTCACCCCCAAAGGAGCCTGTGACATCGGGCCCCCGGACTTGTATCCGGCTGTAGGTTCCAGTCCGCGCACTGCTGAGCCCGCCGAACCTGGTTGGGCTCCGGTAATGGAGTTCATCACCGCGGATATCTTCCAGCACTCGCCCTTGGAGTTCACCGCTCCGGTAGAAAGCTTCCTAGTAGATCTATTTTGAGCATTGCAAATTCCATGCCAAGCATCTTTTAGATTTTCTCCCTCCCTTGCTTAAAATTAAGAATTTCATGATCGGGAGAAATAACGAGGATAGGAGGACTAGCCATTACGACGAGCAAACAAAAGACAAGCGAAAGAGAGAGGAGATTGGGAAAGAGAGGGCGAATAAAACGGCAAGGGTGAAGTGGGGGAGAAGAAAACGAGAGGCAAATGGCAAGTAATGTAATGCGAGGGAGATGAGTTTGTGATGGGTACTTGGTATGTCTTGACTTGAGCGAAGACCTCCCCGGCAACGGCGCCAGAAATTGTTCTTGCTACGTCTTGAGCTTGCGTTGGTTTTCTTTGGAGAGGAAAGGGTGATGCAGCAAAGTAGCGTAAGTATTCCCCTTAGTTTTTGAGAACCAAGGTATCAATCCAGTAGGAGGCTCCTCAAAAGTCCCACGCACCTACACAAACAAACAAGAACTCGCAACCAACACAATAAAGGGGTTGTCAATCCCTTCACGGACACTTGCAAAAGTGAGATCTGATAGAGATAATATGATAAGATAAATATTTTTTGGTATTTTTATAATATAGATTGGAAAAATAAAGAAGCAAATAAAAGTAGATTGAAAGCTTATATGATAAAAGATAGACTCGGGGGCCATAGGTTTCACTAGTGGCTTCTCTCAAGATAGCATAAGTATTACGGTGGGTGAACAAATTACTGTCGAGCAATTGATAGAAAAGCGAATAATTATGAGATTATCTAGGCATGATCATGTATATAGGCATCACGTCCGTGACAAGTAGACCGACTCCTGCCTACATCTACTACTATTACTCCACACATCGACCGCTATCCAGCATGCATCTAGAGTATTAAGTTCATAAAGAATAGAGTAACACATTAAGAAAGATGACATGATGTAGAGGGATAAACTCATGCAATATGATATAAACCCCATCTTTTTATCCTCGATGACAACAATACAATATGTGCCTTGCTGCCCTTGCTGTCACTGGGAAAGGACACCGCAAGATTGAACCCAAAGCTAAGCACTTCTTCCAGTGCAAGAAAGATCAATCTAGTAGGCCAAACCAAACTGATAATTCGAAGAGACTTGCAAAGATAACTTAATCACACATAAAAGAATTAAGAGGAGATTCAAATATTTCTCACAGATAAACTTGATCATAAACCCACAATTCATCGGATCTCGACAAACACATCGCAAAAAGAGTTACATCAAATAGATCTCCAAGAAGATCGAGGAGAACTTTGTATTGAGATTCAAAGAGAGAGAAGAAGCCATCTAGCTAATAAATATGGACCCGAAGGTCCGTGGTAAGCTACTAACAACTCATCGGAAGGGCTATGGTGTCGATGTAGAAGCCCTCCATGGTCGATCCCCCCTCCGGCGGAGCGCCGGCGAAGGCTCCAAGATGGGATCTCGCAGATACAGAAGGTTATGTCATTGGAAATAGTTTTTCGTGGTGCTCCTCGAAGGTTTCTGGGTATGTAGGTATATATAGGAGGAAGAAGTAGGTCGGTGGATGCTCGAGGGGCCCACGAGGGTGGGGGCGCGCCCACCTGTTGGGGGCGTGCCGGGCACCCTCGTGGCCGCCTCGTCTGTTGCTTGACGTCCACTCCAAGTCCCCTGGATCACGTTTGTTCCAAAAAGAATGCTCCCGAAGGTTTCATTCCATTTGGACTCCATTTGATATTCCTTTTCTTCAAAACACTGAAATAGGCAAAAAAATAGCAATTCGGGCTGGGCCTCCGGTTAGTAGGTTAGTCCCAAAAATGATATAAAAGTGTAAAGTAAAGCCCATAAACATCCAAAACGGGTAATATAATAGCATGGAACAATCAAAAATTATAGATACGTTGGAGACGTATCAAGCATCCCCAAGCTTAATTCCTGCTCGTCCTCGAGTAGGTAAATGATAAAAACAGAATTTTTGATGTGCAATGCTACCTAGCTTAATTCTCAATGTATTTTTCTTTATTGTGGCATGAATGTTCAGATCCAAATGATTCAAAATAAAAGTTCATATTGACATAAGAAATAGTAATACTTCAAGCATACTAACTAAGCAATCATGTCTTCTCGAAATAACATGGCATTAGAAGGTTTATCCCTACAAAATCATATAGTTAGTCTATGTTTCATTTTCATCACACAAAATACTCCCATCAAGAACAACCCCGGTTTCAGCCAAGCAATTGGTTCATACTTTTTAACACGCTTCAGCCTTTTTCAACTCTCACACAATACATGAGCGTGAGACATGGATATAGCACTATGGGTGGAATAGAATATGATGATGGAGGTTGTGTGGAGAAGACAATAAAGGAGAAAGTCTCACATTGACGAGGCTAATCAACGGGCTATAGAGATGCCCATCAATTGATGTCAACATGAGGAGTAGGGATTGCCATGCAACGGATGCACTAAAGCTATAAATGTATGAATGCTCAATGAAAGAAACTAAGTGGGTGTGCATCCAATTTTCTTGCTAACGAAGACCTAGGGCATTTTGAGGAAGCCCATTGTAGGAATATACAAGCCAAGTTCTATAATGAAAAATTCCCACTAGTATATGAAAGTGACAACATAAAGGACTTTCTATATGAAGAACATGGTGCTACTTTGAAGCACAAGTGTGGAAAAGGATAGTAACATTGCCCCTTTTTTATTTTATTTTCTTTCTTTCTTTTTTTGGCCTTTCTTTTTCTTTTCTTTTTTTCTTTGGCATTTCCCTTTTTTTTGGCCTTTCTTTTTTTTTATTTGGGTACAATGCTCTAATAATGATGATGATCACACTTCTATTTATTTACAACTCATGAATTAGAACTCAAAACTAGAACAAGTTATGACTCTGTATGAATGCCTCCGGCAGTGTACCGGGATGGGCAATGAATCAAGAGTGACATGTATGAAAAATTATGCATGGTGGCCTTGTCACAAATATGATGTCAACTACATGATCATGCAAGGCAATATGACATTGATGATGCGTGTCATAATGATGAATGGAACGGTGGAAAGTTGCATGGCAATATATCTCGGAATGGCTATGGAAATGCCATAATAAGTAGGTATGGTGGCTGTTTTGAGGAAGATATAAGGAGGTTTATGTGTGATAGAGCGTATCATATCACGGGGTTTGGATGCACCGACAAAGTTTGCACCAACTCTCAAGGTCAGAAAGGGCAATGCACGGTACCGAAGAGGCTAGCAATGATGGAAAGGTAAAAGTGCGTATAATCCATGGACTCACATTAGTCATAAAGAACTCATATACTTACTGCAAAAGTTTTATTAGCCGTCGAAGCAAAGTACTACTACGCATGCTCCTAGGGGGGAGGTTGGTAGGAGTTAACCATCGCGCGCCCCCGACCTCCACTCAAGGGAAGGCAATCAAAAGAGCACCCCATGCAATAAATTTGTTACACAACTTTTACCATACGTGCATGCTACAGGGCTTGCCAACTTCAACACAAGTATTCTTTAAATTCATAATCACCCAACTAGCATGACTCTAATATCACCACCTCCATATCTCAAAACAATTATCAAGTATCAAATTGATCATAGCATCCAATTCACTTCCTATGATAGTTTTTATTATACCCAATTTGGATGCTCATCATTCTAGGACCATTTTTATAACCATAGCAAATACCATGCTGTTCTAAGAGACTCTCAAAATAATATAAGTGAAGCATAAGAGACTAACAATTTCTACAAAATCAAGCCACCGCCATGCTCTAAAAGATATAAGTGAAGCACTAGAGCAAAAACTATCTACCTCAAAAGATATAAGTGAAGCACATAGAGTATTCTAATAAATTCCAATCAAGTGGGTCTCTCCCAAAATGTGTGTACAGCAAGTATGATTGTGGTAAACTAAAAAGCAAATACTAATATCATCCAAGACGCTCCAAGCAAAACACATATCATGTGGCGAATAAAACTATAGCTCCAAGTGAAGTTACCGATAGACGAAGATGAAAGAGGGGATGCCTTTCGGGGAATCCCCAAGATTAGGCTTTTGGTTATCCTTGGATATCTTGGGGTGCCATGGGCATCCCCAAGATTAGGCTCTTGCCACTCCTTATTCCATAGTCCATCAAATCTTTACCCAAAACTTGAAAACTTCACAACACAAAACTCAACAGGAAATCTCATAAGCTCCGTTAGTGCAAGAAAGAAAAACCTCCACATAAGGCACTGTAATGAACTAATTCTTTATTTATATTGGTGTTAAACCTACTGTATTCCAACTTCTCTATGGTTCATACCCTTACATACTAGCCATAGATGCATCAAAATAAGCAAACAACAGACGAAAAACAGAATCTGTCAAAAACAGAACAGTCTGTAGCAATCTGTAACTCTCTAATACTTATGTAACTCTAAAAATCCTACCAAAATAGTAAATCCTGGGACATTTGTCTATTGGTCTATAGCAAAAAGAATCAACGCAAAATCACGTTTCTGTGAATTACTAAATTTATTTTCGTGCATGCAAAGTTTCTGTTTTTCAGCAGAATCAAATTAACTATCACCGTAGGTTATCCTATAGGTTCTACTTGGCACAAACACTAATTAAAACTTGAAAACACATCTAAACAGAAGCTAGATAAATTTTTTATTACTAAACATAAGCAAACAGCCAAAAAAAAATTGGGTTGCCTCCTAACTAGTGCTATTGTTTAACGCCCCAAGCTAGGCATAAAAGCGAGGATAGATCTAAGTAGTGCCATCTTTGGCACTCAATTCCTCAATAGAGCACTTCTAATCTTTAGGTGTTTCTCCCTTTTTAGCAATGATTAAGCCCTTAGGCAAGAATTCAAGAAATTCATTTGTAGCAAAAGGTTCCTTAATGATAGAGAGACAATTGGGATGAACACTTATTGATTTGAGATCCGCATTTCCCTTATTAGAAGATTCACCCTTATTTTTAGGAACAGAAATAAATTTGGCAGTTTTGGTAGGAGGATTTGGAGTGTTTTTCACCGATGAAAATGCCGATCCTAAGTTGGTAATGATATCCTCAAGTTTACCGATTCTCGTAGAATCTAGATCTATTCTTTCATTAACTATAGGTTCTTTTTCTTTAAAAAAATTCAAAGTAACTCCAACCCTAGATCCATATTGGGTAATTTGGTTATGAATCTTTTTATCTAGATTGTCAATTAACTCAATAGTGGCAACTTTATTTTCAATAATTTCAAGCCTTTGCATCACATGTTCTAGAGTCAAAATAATCCCATTTACCAAAAGAGGAGGAGGACCAAACAAATCTAACATAGCATTATAAGCATCAAAGGTATGTCTATCCAAAAAATTCCCTCCGGTAATGGTATCAAGAATGCATCTATTCCACGGAGTAATGCCTACATAAAAATTGTGAAGAAGAACGGAAGTAGAAGGCTTCCTAGTAGATATATTTTGAGCATTGCAAATTTATGCCAAGCATCTTTTAGATTTTCTCCCTCCCTTTGCTTAAAATTAAGAATTTCATCTCGGGAGAAATAACGAGGATAGGAGGACTAGCCATTACGACGAGCAAACAAAAGACAAGCGAAAGAGAGAGGAGATTGGGAAAGAGAGGGCGAATAAAACGGCAAGGGTGAAGTGGGGAGAGGAAAACAAGAGGCAAATGGCAAATAATGTAATGCGAGGGAGATGAGTTTGTGATGGGTACTTGGTATGTCTTGACTTGAGCGAAGACCTCCTTGGCAATGGCGCTAGAAATTGTTCTTGCTACGTCTTGACCTTGTGTTGGTTTTCCTTGAAGAGGAAAGGGTGATGCAGCAAAGTAGCGTAAGTATTTCCCTCAGTTTTTGAGAACCAAGGTATCAATACAGTAGGAGGCTCTTCAAAAGTCCCACGCACCTACACAAACAAACAAGAACTCACAACCAACGCAATAAAGGGGTTGTCAATCCCTTCATGGCCACTTGCGAAAGTCAGATCTGATAGAGATAATATGATAAGATAAATATTTTTGGTATTTTTATAATATAGATTGGAAAAGTAAAAGATGCAAATAAAAGTAGATTGAAAGCTTATATGATAAAAGATAGACCCGGGGGCCATAGGTTTCACTAGTGGCTTCTCTCAAGATAGCATAAGTATTACGGTGGGTGAACAAATTACTGTCGAGCAATTGATAGAAAAGCGAATAATTATGAGATTATCTAGGCATGATCATGTATATAGGCATCATGTCCGTGACAAGTAGACCGACTCCTGCCTGCATCTACTACTATTACTCCACACATCGACCGCTATCCAACATGCATCTAGAGTATTAAGTTCATAAACAATAGAGTAACGCATTAAGAAAGATGACATGATGTAGAAGGATAAACTCATGCAATATGATATAAACCCCATCTTTTTATCCTCGATGGCAACAATACAATACGTGCCTTGCTGCCCCTGCTGTCACTCGGAAAGGACACCGCAAGATTGAACCCAAAGCTAAGCACTTCTCCCATTGCAAGAAAGATCAATCTAGTAGGCCTAACCAAGCTGATAATTCGAAGAGACTTGCAAAGATAACTTAATCACACATAAAAGAATTCAGAGGAGATTCAAATATTTCTCATAGATAAACTTGATCATAAACCCACAATTCATCGGATCTTGACAAACACACCTCAAAAAGAGTACATCAAATAGGTCTCCAAAAAGACCGAGGAGAACTTTGTATTGAGATTCAAAGAGAGAGAAGGAGCCTTCTAGCTAATAACTATGGACCCGAAGGTCTGTGGTAAGCTACTCACAACTCATCGGAAGGGCTATGGTGTTGATGTCGAAGCCCTTCGTGGTCGATTCCCCCTCCGGCGGAGCGCCGGCGAAGGCTCCAAGATGGGATCTCGCAGATACAGAAGGTTACGGTGGTGGAAATAGTATTTCGTGGTGCTCCTCGAAGGTTTCAGGGTACGTAGGTATATATAGGAGGAAGAAGTAGGTTGGTGGACGCTCGAGGGGCCCACGAGGGTGGGGGCGTGCCCACCTGTAGGGGGTGCGCCGGGCACCCTCGTGGCCGCCTCCTCTGTTGCTTGACGTCCACTCCTAGTCCCCTGGATCACGTTTGTTCCAAAAAGATCGCTCCCGAAGGTTTCATTCCGTTTGGACTCCGTTTGATATTCCTTTTCTTCGAAACACTGAAATAGGCAAAAAAAAAAAACAATTCGGGCTGGGCCTCCGGTTAGTAGGTTAGTCCCAAAAATGATATAAAAGTGTAAAGTAAAGCTCATAAACATCCAAAACGGGAAATATAATAGCATGGAACAATCAAAAATTATAGATACAGTGGAGACGTATCAATACCCGCCACAAGCATTAACACTCATCGGACCAGATACATTTGTATGTATTATTTCCAATAAGTCATTGGCCCGTTCCATTGTTCCGAAGAATGGAGTTTTAGTCATCTTGCCCATGAGGCATGGTTCGCAAGTATCAAATGATTCATAATCAAGTGATTCCAAAAGCCCATGTGTATGGAGTTTCTTCATGTGCTTTACACCAGTACGACCTAAACGGCGGTGCCATAAGAATGTTGCACTATCACTATCAACTTTGCATCTTTTGGCATCAATATTATGAATATGTGTATCACTTCAATCGAGATTCAATAAACCATTAATATTTGGTGTATGACCATAGAAGGTTTTATTCCTGTAAATAGAATAACAATTATTCTCTGTCTTAAATGAATGACCGTATTGTAATAAACATGATATAATCATATTCATGCTCAATGCTAACACCTAATTTTATTTAGGTTCAACACTAATCCCGAAAGTATAGGGAGTGTGCGATGATGATCATATCAATCTTGGAACCACTTACAACATACATTGTCACTTCACCCTCAACTAGTCTCTATTTATTCTGCAACTCCCATTTCAAATTACTAATCTTAGCAACCAAACAGGTATCAAATACCCATGGGCTACTATGAGCACTAGTAAGGTACACATCAATAACATGTATATCAAATATACCTTTGTTCACTTTTGCCATCCTTCTTATCTGCTAAATATTTAGGGTAGTTCCGCTTCCAGTGACCATTTCCTTTGCAGTAGAAAGCACTCAGTTTCAAGCTTAAGTCCAGCTTTGGGCTTCTTCACGGGAGTGACAACTTTTTTTTGACACCTGAAACAGTAGGAGAGCCTCCTACTGTGTAATTAAATTAATAAATGGGGTGGATTTAAATATGGTTTTGTACATGTAATCCCCTTTGGGGATGGTTGGGGGAATGATAAACTAAAATGTAGCTACAAAAGAGTTGAGAAAGGAGGTGTGCTTTTCTCCAACCCTATGAGTTAGGATAGAGAGATCCTCTTTTAGTCTTGAGCTCGAGGATGCTTTCGTGGGTGTTATTCTTCTGAAGACTTTATTATTTCTTTCCTTCCAGATGCTCCAAGCTTCTTGTAGGAAGATTGCCATGAACATTGGCTTGTTCCATGCGATTTTAGCTGTGTTTATCCAATCAAAACGTGAGCCTTGAGAACTCCAGCAGATGGAAATGTCAGACCAACAATTTTTGCTAAAGGAGCAAGCAAAGAAAAGATGTTCAACTTTTCTTCCATGTTGGACTCGCAGAGGGGGCATGTATAGTCATTGCCAATCAGACAGAAGGAACCAACTAAAAACCTTTATTTTCATTGTAACCTTAGATTTCCATAGCCAGGTATAGGCATGATGGGACCGAACCTCCCTGAAGTAGAAATTATAGTATTTGCTGGCCAAGTACGTCTGAGTCGCCCAAGTGCAGGTCCACTTATCAGTCTCAGAGAGGCTGTCTTGAAGTTCATTGTCACTAACCAGTCGTTGAAGATCCCTAGTATCTGCATGCGCCTGGACCAAAAGCGGCAGGTGAAATGTTTCACTCAATGTCGTGGTCCCCAAGAAATCTTTGACAGAAATATCCTCCTGGATGGCAAACGAGAAAGCCCGCGGATGTGTTTCCGATAGAATACCATCCGTCCAATGATCCTTCCAAAAAAGAATGTCCTCCCTCGTGTTTACTTTGGCTTTGGTAATCCCTCGATAAACCGACATTAGTTTCATCACATCTCGCCACCAAAAAGGATCGCATGGATCAGCTCCATGGGGGATCTTGTGGCTATAGTACGTGTTCCATATGAGTTCCACCCAAGGCAGGTCCCATCGGTTATAGAATTTGTCTAGGTATTTGAGCAAAAGTGCATCATTTTTACCTTGAGATTAATGACACCGAGACCTCTAGAAACCTTGGGTTGGCAGACCATGTCCCAAGCCGCAAGGGAGTTGCAAGAATCCCCATTCTCCGTTTTTAGGTCCATAAGCACTTGCATCTGATTTTATCCAGTAGTTCGATAATGCTTACGTGCAACTTGAGAGTACATAGTGCAAAGATGATTAGGGAGGTAATGACTGAGTTGAGGAGTGAAATTTTACACTCGTACAAGATCATGTTGAGTGTAGCAGAAAGCCTTTGTTCCACCCGACAAACGAGAGGGAATAGATCTTGCACCGATGCCCTGGTCGTTCCCATAGGTAGAACTAGGTAGGTGAATGGCATTTTGCCAATGACACACCCAAAGATAGTTGCAAGGCAGTTGTATGTGTCTGCATGGCAATTTATGGGGATCAGAGTTGACTTATGGAAGTTTATTTTGAGGCCAATCGAAGTTGCATTGTCCGAGAGGATATCTTTGATGATCACTGCTTGCCTTGGGCAGGCTGGCATGGCCAGAATAGTGTCGTCCGCATATTGAATAGCTGGGTAGTCCGTTTGGTTGGTCGAGGGGAAAGGTAGCTGAATTGTTCCTCTGGAGTATGCGTCATTGATTGCTGCTTGCATGATATCAGCCGCTAAGACAAACACCAGGGCGAGAAGGGGTCACCTTGTCGGACACCGCATTTTCAATGGAATTGGCATCCTGGCACACCGTTCAAGAGCACTGCAGATTTACCAGACTCAAAAATACATTGAACCCATCCGAGCCATTAATCGTTGAAGCCCATATTTTTCATTATGGCTAGCATGGCCTCGTGATCAATAGTGTCAAATGCCATGGAAAAGTCAAGCTTAAGTAGGACAATTTCTTTCTTAGAGGCCTGACACTGATAAATGTATTCAAATGCCCAAGCAAGGCAATCTTGGATAGTACGTCCTTTGAAGAATCCATATTGGTTTCGGTGAATTATTCGCAGGATCACTCTTTGCAGGCGGTTGGCTAGTAGCTTAGTTAGCACTTTCAAATAGCAGTTGAGCAAGGTGATCAAACGATAATCATTTACTGATGATGGGGCATTATTTTTGGGGATTAACTTGATGAAACCATCATTTATGCTTTCAAGGTTGAGATTTCCATCAAAGAAATGATTGCAGAGCTTGTAGAAGTCATG
Source organism: Triticum timopheevii (assembly GCA_963921465.1). Taxonomy (NCBI): domain Eukaryota; kingdom Viridiplantae; phylum Streptophyta; class Magnoliopsida; order Poales; family Poaceae; genus Triticum; species Triticum timopheevii. The sequence goes on along the minus strand of OY997264.1, from coordinate 557,891,396 downwards.
CTTGATTATGTGCCAACAAGATTTGAGAAAAACTCCATTGAACCATCCGGGCCTGGTGCACGATCGGCTGGCATAAGCTTGATAACATTATCGATATCCTCAGTGGTGAATGGAACAGTAAGCTCTTCTAGTCCATCAACTCGTTTAATGATTCTATCAAGATTGAATTTCATTTCATGATGTGATGAAGAGCCCAGCCTTTGCTTGAATGTATTAAAAATGATCGCCTCTTTGCTAGCATGATCCTCCACAATGGTGTCATTATCAGTCGTCAGGGAGGCAATGTTGTTAACTCTCATCCTTTCAGAGGCCATTGCTTGGAAGAACTTTGAATTTTCATCTCTGAACTTAACCCAACGTATAGGGCAACGTTTTTTCCATTATTGCTGCTGATAAGATAAGAGACGTAAAATATGTGCCTTGAGAATTCTCCTAAAGTTTGCTTCTGGTAATGAGAGGGGGCGTTTGTTTTCTAATTCGTCAAGTTCAAAAAGTGCCTTATTAGAATTTTCAATGGCAATAGATAGTCTAGATAACCCTTTACTCCAAACCTTAAGAGCATGTCGAAGAGCCTTGAGTTTTTTTGCAGAGAACCGTGGCCATGTTATCCAACTTAATCTGTCTGCCCCAAGCATGTTGGACAATGTCAGAAAAGCCATGGTGTTGGACCCAATAGGATTCGAAACAAAACACCTTTGATCTTGGTATGGAGGTCTCAGTTGTCACAACACAAGGAATGTAATCCAAAGCTGGTCGTCCAAGTGGTTTAACCATGGTCTTGGGGTAGGAAGTAGTCCAATTAGAGCTTGTAAAGAACCGATCTAGGTTCTCTAAGAGAGGGTCCGTTTGCATATTCCTCTTTCTTCTTGACAACTTGCTTGCCATTCTTCTTGAAGTTTCATTTCTTTCTCTTTGCCCTTTTCTTGAAACTAGTGGTCTTGTTTAATCAACACTTGATGTTTTTTCTTGATTTCTACCTTCGCTGATTTCAGCATCACGAAGAGCTCGGGAATTGTTTTCGTCATCCCTTGCATATTATAGTTCATCACGAAGTTCTAGTAACTTGGTGATAGTGACTAGAGAACTATGTCAATCACTATCTTATCTGGAAGATTACAAGCGATCACTACAAAAAAATACACTTCTGTGATGATACGTGTTTGTCACAGTAGGTCATGTTTTCTGTCATGCATGTACATCCATGACCATTTAATAACAGAATCAAGATAGTCATACCTGTGTTGTCGTACAAGTGTTCCATGGCATTACCAAAATTATCATCACAGAAGTGTCCACTTCCATGACGATAAATCACGCGTCATAGAAGTGTTTTTGTCAAGGGTGACCAACACGTGGCATCCACCATAACGGAACGCCATTAATTTATCGGGTCCGGTTTTGGATCCGATAACCCGTTAACAGCCCCGACCAATGGGGATTTTCCACGTGTAAAATCATTATTGGCTGGAGGAAACACGTGTTGGCTCATCGTCGGGACAGATGTCATCCACTCATTGGACAGAAGGCGCCTATGATACGTCGACATGTGGCACGGCCCAATAGAGGCCCATTCCTGTGAAAAGGTCGGCCCGTTTGAGTTGGTGAAAAGGTGGCGGGCCGGCCCACTGAAAGCCTGTTAATAGTCTGTTCGCATATAGCCCATTTACAACCTGCTAACCCAGGGCCCGTTACGACCTATCCGAATTAGGCCCAGTAGTGTCATATGGGCCGTCCAATATGATTCCAGCCCATTTTAACTTCCGGCCCATGTATGGCCCATGACGTCTTTCGCCCATATGAGGCCCTTTGTAACTCTTGGCCCATTAACGGCCCGTGGTGAAACTGGCCTGTAATGAATAGTGTATCACTTTATACCCATTAACGGCCCATTATTACATTGGGCCGTTTCCAGCCCATGTTATCTTTTGGCCTTCTTAGGGCCCATTTATTCTTGGGCTCATTTCCAGCATTCGGTTACTTACGGCCCGTTACTGTCATTTTCTGCTTGTGGGCCAAATTCAGCCCGTTGTTACAGTCGGCCTGTTTGTGGCCTGTTAATACGTTGGGCCGTTTTCATAACGTCAGCAAATACGGCCTAATAACGATGGCCCGTTATGGTCGGCCGATGAACAGACGATTCCAACTCTAGCCCGTTTACGGCCATAATGCGGTCTGTTATTGGCCCATGTTTGGCCAATCGATCATACGGCCTATATAAGGCCCATTGATGATACGGCCCATAGAAGGCCCATTGTGTGTACGGCCCGTAGAGGACCCATTGTTTCTATGGCCGGTAGGAGGCCCAGTGTCACTACAGTAAATATGTAGCCCATGGTTATTGTGACCTAGTTTTAAAAATTAGGTTATTGCGGCCACTAGCAAACCGCGGAAAAAGAACTGCACTGACTACAAGCAAACAAATAAAGAAGACAACAAGGAAATAAATAAGCAAGCAACTTATGCTAGGCTATCACGGCTATTACACATATTACATCCACTGGGCATCAAAGTTTGCCACCAGTGCAAATATAGGGAAGAAAGCAGCATATCATATACACTGGTTGTCAAAGTTGGCGACCAGTGCAAATAAACGCCGCAGCAAAACAAATCCAGAACTGAAAACACTTCAAAATATCTCAAGAAACAATATCATGGGTACCCATAATGCTGACAAAATGCTTAGAAAGCTTATTAACTTTCCCTTGTTTGGCGCTTAAATCCTCCAGCGCTTGCTGTTGCACCAGGAAGTATGCATATGAATTCTGCAGGGACTTCCTTAGTCCCTCAGATTCCTGTCGCAGCACATCTGATTGATGTCTTTCAACTTGAAGTTGAGACACAAGAAGACGAACTGATTCAGGCAGCAAGTTCGAAGAGCTTGTGCCAGCAGTAGTGTCCAGTAACTCGAACAGTACATCAAGACAGGACTTTTGGGTTCTCTCACTTTCGTCAAGATAGTTTTTATCAGCTTTCTTGGAGACCAACAGGGATGTCTCACTATCTTGAACCTTATCTGCATTACTTCCTTTACCATTGCATAACGGGGTACTGTTCTCCAATATTTTGTCCGCATTCTAAAAGAGAAACAAGTAGACACATGACAGGTTTACCATGTTGTATATGAAACTCATTTTGGTAAATGAGTTTAGTAGTAAAGTGGACAGGATAACAGCATGAAACAAACATATATCTATGTACCATGGTCACTTTATGGTCTATATCATTCTAGTTTTTGTTGCCAAATCAAGATAGAAACACAGTTCAAATAATATTTGTTCAAGACAAAGCAGAATAGACAGAATATAAGTGTGGGAAACTATAGAGCAATAACAACACTTGTAATGTGCATGACATGAGAACATAACTGTTTATTCAATTGAAACTGAAATCAACATAGAGCAGGTTACAACAGCAAACCAGTTAAAGAAAGAGGTTTAAAACATACCTGTTGCGCCACTGGAGTTTCAATTCCATACTTCAAATTTGAAAATAGTTGGTATGAGTAATTACAGTAATCCAAGAGCAAAGGAGTATGAACCATTGCTACAGAACCTGACCTGAGAACAAATCTTCTCCTTTAAGCATTGAGTTGAGATTCGGAGTTGTGGTCCTCATGCTTTGGGCTCGTGTTTGGGTGCTCTGTGGTGGACAAGGTGTTGTGTCAACTGGAACTGGGTCACTATCTGCCGGGGTTGGGGGTTAGAAGGGGTGTAGTTGGTTCTCTGTCCAACTGGGTAGGGGTACAATCTACGAGAGTCTAGGTTATGTGTGGTGGATCTATTCCTTGGGCAAGTACAACCATGGTTCTATCTGCATCAACTGGTAGCACTATCTTTTCTAAAGACCACGTTGTTACTCCCTTAGATACTGCCATCACCCTCTCCAATTCAAATGGCTGATAAACAAGAAAAGTAATTGAAAGTACAGACATTGTATGATAGACAGGTGCAATGGATAGTGGGGAATAAAAGAGGGCATGAAATAATTCACAATTATGATGTCTAACCAAACAGGATAGCATGACACAATTTCACATATATGATGGCTAACTAAACATGATAACATGACACAATTTCACATTATGATGGCTAACTAAAAAAGATGGAAAGACATAGTTCAAAATATGATGACTATGTAAACATGATGACATGATATAACTATATAATGTGTTTATTAAATAGGTTGGCATGCCATAATTCACATACATTCACGGATAGAATGCCATAATTCAAAATATGATGATTGTAAACACTAAACAGGATGAGATGATATAACTATATGATGTCTTTATTAAATGGGTTGCCATGCCATAATTCAGATAGATGATGTGTATGTACTATGTAAACATGATGTCATGATATAATTCAAATATATGATTTATATAGTAAGCAAGTAAGCAGATGGCAATCCATATATGATGTAAAAACTAAGCAATGCAAGACAACATGCATGACATGGGTAATATAACCCTGCCAAGTTTGAGCATAGACCTCAGGGGGGAAATAGGATTGGTCATCTGTCTCTGAATCCTCCTCTCAGGAGCTCTCTGTAACCAGCAAGATATCTAATTCAGCAGGTAGCATTGTCTGCTCTGAATACCTTGTTTTCACTCGAGATACTTCCATTACCGCTTCAAATGGCTGATGCACAGAAAGAGTAGTTGAATATACAAACTTTGTCGACAAATGGAACACGTAATACAAAAAAATGATAGCATGATATAATTCACATACATGATGATTAGCTAAACAGCATGGCATTGCATAATTCACATATATAATACCTTTGCAACAAGATAGCATTGCATAATTCACATATATAATATCTTGCAACAAGATGGCAATGCATAATTCACATATATGGTAATTAGACACTGAACAGGCGCTACTAGGGAAAACCTTATACACAGAACTTAAGCAGTAGCGTGGTTCAAAAAAGCACGCTGGTGCTAAGTAGTAGTAGCGCGCCTGTGCAAGCCGCGCTACAGATAAAGTTCTAGCAGTAGGGCACCTTATTCTAAACATGTTACTACTAAAATTCCCACGGCTTAGCCGATAGGCTACACATAGTAGCGATCTATATCGAACCGTGCTACCACTACTTTCTTTGTTGCAGCGCATTTTATTCTAAACTTGCTACTGCTAAAGGATATAAAATTAAATGGAAAGAAAATAGAAAGGTAATTGAAAATGAAAGAAATAGAAGAAGGTGAAAGGAAAAAAATAAAATGTGAAGAAAAATAAATGAAAAAGGGGAAAAAAGAGAAAGGAGTAGAAGTAGCGCGTATCCTAGAACATGCTGCAGCTAACGTAGCAGTAGCGCGCTTTCTGGAACGCGCTACTGCTACTTTTGACTTAACCACGAGGTTTGTCCTTCCCCACGGCCACTTCCCCCAAATCCAACTCCTCCACTCTTGCCGCCACCGTCACCCTCGGCCACCGCGCGTTCTCCGCACACCCTCTACGCCGCCCCGACCCCGGATTCAACGCCGCCCCCGACCCCGACCTCAACGCCGCCCCGGACGCCGCCCCCGACCCCGACCTCGACGCCGCCCTCCGCCGCGCGCCCGAGCCCCGACCCCGACCTCGACGCCGCATGCCCCTCCCTCGTCGCAGGCACCCGAGGTGAGCACGCCTGCTCCTCCCTCTCCCCTACCTCTGCCTAGGGTTTCTTCATATTTTAGTTGCATCAAATTAGTTAGAGTTCATGTAAGGGTGGAAACGAATCGGATGCGGGTGCGGCTCAAATTAGTTAGGGTTCATGTAAGGGTGGAAACGAATCAAATTTCTAAGATGAATCATAAAACGAGTAAAATTTGACCACTTATTTCACTTTTAAGTTGGATAATTGGAATATCCGCTACCACTTTCCACCCCTAGGTTCATCAAATTAGATGGTAATTAGGGTAGTAGTTCCTAGGTACTAATTAGTTAGTAAGAACTAGGTACTAATTAGGTACCAGTTTATTTTTATTTATAGTAAGTTTATTTTTAGTAAGAACTAGTTGAATTAATAGAACTAGTTAGTAAGAACTTGTTGTTATTTTTTTAGTTAAAGCAATTTTTCCCGCATCGATGTTGACGATGCCTATCCCGCATCCTCGTCACCGAGTCGGCGAAGGACACCTCCGTCAGCAGATGGGCCATGTCCGGGACTGGGCTCCGCCGGGGTGGTACTGGGAGGCGTTACCTACCGGGTGGCGCAGGTTGGTGAGGAGCCAGCCTGTCGTTGACCCGAACCTTCTTTGGTGGTGGCCACGTGGGCCAGTGATGGTCTACAGGCTCGAGGACCCCGTAGAGGTGGTGCGTCACCGTGTCAGTGAGGAGGACGCGCACGTCCGTCGCTACTTGTTTGTGTTGGAGCACATGTTCTCCAATACCCGGCAAGTTCTCCAGGGATCTCACTGGAGCTATGATCCTGTAATGGCTCCTTCTCTGTGGCTGTCCACTACCCGCGCTGATACTCGTCGTGTGCTAGGGTTTTAGTTCTATTAGTGATGTTATATGTATGAGACTATTCAGGATGTATTAGTGATAATATTTGATGATGTACGGACGCATGAGATGATTTACTTTTGCTTATTGAATGCATGCTAATTTGAGTCCTATAAGATATTTTGAAATGTATATCTTGTGTTGCTCAAACAGGATATGTGCTTGCCCAAGTGGCCGGTCATGTTTGCAGGTTACACCTCTGAGTGGCCTATGTTTTGCCGGAGTGTTGATTCCGTTCCGGCAAATTTCAGGCGCTCGATATGTCCTATTTTAGCAAAGGTCATGCCGAATTTTTCTGTGAATTTTGGCATGACTAGTGCCAGAATATATAGGAAATATCGAGTGCCCCGGATTTGTGTGTTGAGTATCCTGGTAGTTGTCTTCGATCGATTTCAATTAATGTTTCAACTATGAACATAGGAAATGTCTGACGATGAAAAGGATTTCGGTTTTGCAAATACTGCAAAGACGAGCGCGGCCTATGCGACAGAATCTTCCTAGATGATGATAGGCGCTTCAGCATCAAGCTGGACGAGAACTTCGAAGTGGATACAGTAAATCACAATGACAAGTATTTTTTTGTAATTAAGCATAACATCTGCTTCAACTTATAATTTATTTATTTTACTATTCTACTAGCGTATCCCCTGCCATGCACGAGTTTTCGTATTGAATAAGATAGGTTTTAGTCATACTATGGAGGTAAAGAAAGTTTACTTGAAGACCGAGGATGGTTATATTTTCCTCGCAAAATTATACAACGCAGACGACTACACCTATTTTGGATGCAAAACATGGCGAGCACTATGCAAGACTTATGCATTTGAGCCTGATATGGTTATCACCTTTGATATTCGTCCGGAAGATGATATTGAAGGTAATACCGACATCTGGGTCGATGTGCAGATGCCTCTATTTGTACCATTATGTGAGTTTCTCAACTATATTTATGTCTTTGATATTGTTTATTCAAAAATAGTTGACAACTAATTTCTATTGTCAGCTTATTTCCGTTCTAGCAAACATGTCCAACGCTTGGTAGGCAGGACCTACTACTGTCCCGGGGCTGAACTAAACTGCGAGGATCTAAGTCATTATGTTTCATGGCTTGTGGATCTTGATATTGTCAAGACAAATTTTCTTCCTGCACTTAGAAATGTTAGTACTGAAAATGTGCGACCAATAGTGTTCGTAATGAACTACGGTCCCATCTATTTAGGAAAGATGGTAAGATTTTTACTATTTGTCCTCAGTGCATCTTTTCCATACATTATTTTAAAGCTAAACTTCATTGCTAAGTATGTTACCATACGATGTTCTTCAACAGGAACTCCCGGAATGTTGTGCCTCATGGGATCGAGACTAAAGGTACCATGAGTATTGTTAGCTTATGGCCAAGATATCCTATAATGCACTTTAGTGCATTCAGGATTAGCGACGAATTCTTAATAGTAAAAGACTGGACCAAATTTGTGATGGAGGAGCGCAATGAAGTACTAGGGGGCAGCAATCAGAAGCGCATCCCACGATCAGGAGACAGGTTCATCTGCCTGCTCCAACTTGATGAAGGAGGAGAGCTACACATGTTTTATGTTATTTTACCTGAGAGAGAGTAGCAGGAGTGATTAGCTAGCTAGAAATGAGTTTGAAGATGATGATGTGCTACACTATGACTATGATGATTAAATAGCTAGTGTTGGTGGTAATGACTATGATGATTATTATTAGCTAGTGTTAGTGGTGATTAGATAGCTACCGCATCTAGTGTTGGTGGTGATTAGCTAGCTAGAATGAGTTTGAAGATGATTATGTGCTACACTATGACTATGGTGATTAAATAAATATTGTTGGTGGTAATGACTATGATGATGATTAAATAGCTTGTGCTAGCGGATTAGATTCAAGTGGAGGCAACATGTGGTGCACATCGAAAGTACTACTAGTCCAAACTAGATCAAGTTTGGATTAGTAGTATACTTTTGACATGCACCACATATTGCCTCCACTTGAACCTAATCCACCTTCATTTGACACACTGTTATGGACATAATGATATAAACCTCATAATTTGTATTGTACCAATATTTGTATAACAGCGTATAAATACACTAAAAAAATAAAAAATAAAAAAAGAATACTAGTAGCGATGGATAGTAAACACGCAGCAACTAGCTAGATTAGCAGTAGCGCGGGAGAGAAGAAGCATTGCCGCTATGTGTCTTAGTAGTAGCGCGTGTCACACGCGCTACTGCTAAGTAATAGCTGTAGCCCTTATTAGTAGCGCGGCAGCACGCGCTACTAGTGGGCTTTAAACCCGCCCTACTACTAGGGTTTTCCCTAGTACTGAGGTGGCATTCACACAAAGCATGTCTAAACTAATCAAATGACATAGCAATGCAAGACACCATACGCACGATATGACCAACATAACCTTGCAAAGTTAGAGCATACACCTCAGGGGGGATAGGACTGGTCATCTGTCTCTGAATCCTCCTCTGAGGAGCTATCCGGAACCAGCGAGATATGCGCTTCATCAGATAGCATAGTCTGCTCTGAAGACCTTGTTTTCACTCCAGAATTTTCCATCACTGTGTCAAATGGCTAATGCACACGAAGAGCAGTTGAATGTACTAACATTGTTGACAAATGTAATACGTAACAAAAAAAGGATGGCCTGCTATAATTTACATATAAGATGACTGGCTAAGCATGATGGCATTGCAAAATTCACATATATGATGCCTGGCTAAACAAGATGGCATTGCATAATTCACATAAACGATGAATAAACTAAACAGATGGCATTCGCACAAAGGATGTCTTAACTAAGCAGATGACATATTTGGTGTATAAAGTAAGAAATGCAAGGCACCATATGCATGATATAACCAACATTAGCATGCCAAGTTAGAGCGAAGACCTCAGGGGGTAAATATGAGTGGTCTTCTCCTTCTGAATCCCCCTCAGAATAGATATCTTCCTCTCGATTACAATCCGAAATGGGTGGAGAGGGGCTGCCTTTGCGCCTACCATGGAGCGACGTCTGCATGAAATTTTATTGCCACGCAAGGCTCGTCTCTTTTGCTCTACATGTTCAGTTCCATTGTTTACAATAACTGTCATGCATAGGAATAAAACATAGTGAGACTATGTAAGGAGTGCATGCAGAAATCCAGAGTGATGGTAGCAACCTGTGGATAGACCCAAAACCAATAATAGCAGACAGATAATGGCTTCAGCTAAAAAATACAGATAATGGCTTCTTTACTGTTTGTTTCCCACCCAACATGAAACTCATAGTAGACACCGGAGATACTATTGATTGCGGCCCCGATATGTACCCCACAACCATTTAAAAACTCAAGTTTGACCATTAGTTTGGAGCTGACTCAAAGTCTAATCGGTGAACAGGACAATAAAGTAGCATGTAATATTAGGCGATGCATAATGTAAGAACACACGAAAGAGCGCGACCTCTCTTGCGGACCCATATAGTCCTTGAAGTCATCTGCTCGGTTGATGATGGTAATGCAATTTTCATGGCTGCCGATGGCGGGGAAGAAGATCTGAGGCAGCGAAAGATAGTTTGGAGGCCGGATCCCTGCTGTGGTGGACCCTTCTATCGTTGGAGCAGCTGAGCTGGGGTGGACGACGGTGCAGCAGGAGCGGGACAAACCACGCAAGGTTTTCTTTGACAACTATCTGTAAGAGAAGTAATTCTGCAAGGGCTCGTTTGAATTGGAGGATTCCAACAATGCAGGGATAGGAAATAGACTGGAATAGGATAGGAATGCACGTGCAAAACAGAGAATTTAAAAACACAGGATTTCTGCCAATCTGGGTGTTCGATTCACAAGAATTGGAAGATCACAGGATGCAAAGAAGCATGGTGAGATTAAGTCAATTCAGAAGAAAATGTTCGGTTATAATGCAATTATGCTACTATCTGTTAGTCTTGTGCTTCATGAATAGGAATTTGAAAAGGAGGACAAGTGAAAATTAAAATTCCTATGTTTTTTCTTTCAAGGAGACAATAAGGAACAAATCCTACAGTTTTCCTTTGCTCCATTCCTTTGAACCAAATTCATGAACTTGACTCACTTGGTTCCTTTTTCGTACATCTTATTGACAATGACTATCTTCAGGATGACGCTGAGGCCAGCCATGCAGAACATGTTGAGGTAATTCTTCTTTCTTCCGACTCAGATCCTGTACCGGTTCAAAGAATTCGCCGTATAGTCCGGAAAGTAAAACAATCTCACCCCCTTGCTCATTTGGATCCAAATTTTCTTTGAAGACACAACAAGTCGAAGAACGTCGCACAACCCGGCATAGTGGTCAAAAAATCACTTCGTCCGGTTTAGCTGATACGCCCACCCGGAAACGCCGTCCAGAGGTGACTTGTTCTCCTGAAAAACGTTATCCTTTGAAAGGTTTCTTCCGATGCCCTCTCAATCCGTCTGACCCGAATTACCAGGCTTCTTCCAACTCATCTGGAGGTTCGTCAACCACTCAGCTACCTCCTCTCAAAGTTGTCGCCGGGTGAGTATTACTCAGTTTATTTCTTTATTTGTCAGTTTACCATATTCTAACCTTTGATGTTGTAGCGCCAAGGCTCGATTAAGTAAGAAGGCCAAGACCAGCGACCCTACTGTTGATGTTGATCCGGAGAAGACGCCAGAGCATCATGGCGAAAACCCTGAAGTTGCCATAGACAGCTCTGCTGGGCAGAACCAAGATGGTGATGCTAACCCGCCAAAAGTTGAACCGGATGTATAAGTTGACACTTCACATCCTCCTACTCCTCCAAGTCCAACAGCGGAACAACGGGGCTCAACTGCTGATCTGGCAAGTCCAACTAACAAACCGCTAAGCCCTGCCACGAAAGCACCAAGTCCAGTTCAGAATATTGATTCTGCCAGCCTGGCCAAGGATGATGACGTTGTTGTTATGGGCACTTCATATAACGCCCCTGGTAATCCGGTTGCTCTATCAAAGCACACTGCCAAGGATGAATTTGCTTCCATGAGCAAGGGGAAGGGGAAGACTGATTTGTCTGCTTGTACCGATCTCTCTGCTCAAGACCTTCACTCCGGCTTCCTGAACCGGTTGTACACAAGCCGTGATTATGAAGCCGGTTTAGTAAATCTGATGAAGGAGCACTATGAGGTAAACATTATTACTCCTTGTTCTGTACCTTCATTGCATTGTAGCCCCCAAGGGTCGGTTTGTCTTGAGAAAGTCAAACCGGGACTTTGTATACTCCATACTGTACCTTGTGAAATTTTCTTTATGTCTGATCAAACACACATTAGCCCCCAAGTGCCATGATTAAAACTTGTATTAATCCTTGGGACTTCAACTATCCACATAAAAATGATCCGCATTAGCCCCCAAGTGCCAAGTGTATAACTGGTTATATGCTTGGGACTTTAACAAAGATATTGACATGCTCTCTTACTGTTGCAGAGTGAAATAAATCAACAAATCTCGCAAATTGCTGATCTTCGAGAAAATCTGAAATCCCAACAAGCAGAAACCACCAAGGCCAAGGATGAGCTGAAAACCGCCTTGACCACCATGGAGCAGCTTAAAGAATGGTTTAAGTCTGAGCAGGCCAACTGGGACACCGAAAAGGCCGGACTGCTGAAGCAGGCGAAAACTGCTGAAGCAGTTCTTGAACCGGTGACGGAAGAACTGTCTGGATTAAAGCGCCAAATCAATGCTATGACCTCTGCAATATTTGGTAAGCAGTGGTTGTCAAGGTTTTATGACTCTCTTTGAAATTTCATCGCTTTGACATGAATTTCCTGAACCGGTATAGGTAGTCGCATTACTCATCTAGGTTCTGACATGCGGAAGAAGCTCAAAGCTACATATACGCTGATTGAACAGCTATATACCGGCGCTCAACGGGTTATATGCGCAACTTCTTATGACAATGCGGCGCCAACACTTATCAAGGACACGCTGGATCGCCTCTCAACGACGCCAGCGAAAATAGAAGAGCTGAAGCGATCCGCTGCTCGGGCTGGCACTTTACTAGCGCTGACTCGAGCCAAGGCATGGATAGCTGATCTTGATCCTGCCGATATAGCCAAAGGCTTCCCCAGTGCGCAAGAAAACGGCGAAGAATTTGACAATGACACCCTCAAACGGGTAACAAGGGAGATGCATCCTTTGGCGATTCAACTAGCAGAAGAGGCGAACCTGACGGTTCACCGATCTTTCCATGATGCAAACAACAGACGGGTTGAAGCTGTGATTCCTGAAGTGCAGAACCTTATTCCACCAATCCATAAGCACACTTACGCCCCTGACGTTGATCTGGCTGAGCTTATAAATGAAGAGGTTGTCTTTCAGGCCTTGACCCGGATTGATTGGACCACCAATGACTTCCAGCCATTGGATGAGGAGGAGGCTGAACCGACGCCAGATGACCCATCTTCCCCACATCAACCCGACGATGAAGCTTAATCCGTCAAGGCAGTTGATATGTCAGAAACTGTCCGTGTGAAAACAATTCCATATTTTGGGCCTTTGAGTGCCTTGTAATAGGGTAGCAAAAACTTATTGTGATCTGCTTCCATCGTGCAGGAGGAAATACTTTGTGTGATCCGCCATATCAATGTCCTATGTGTGCATAAAAAGACAAGGGTCCTGGCGGTTTACCACCGGACATGTCATAATGCCCAAAACAGGCCGGATTGATAATCAAATCATAAAAATACGAAGTTAGGCATACCTGTGATATAAGATCCCTGTTTAGTTGGCTGGCCAACTTTTATTGTAATAAGGGTGAAGAACCCAAATTTGGATTTCTTGTGTAACTCCATCATTTTCTGATGTCGCACAGTACGTCATACCGGGTGATGATTCATGCCAGATGATCCAAGCTGTTTGACAGGTAGTCAACATCAGGCTGGGTTAAGAAACTCCGGTTTAAGAATAAGGTCTATCAACGTGTAGTTGCAAACCAAGCCGGTGTAAAGAATACCGGGCTGAGAAAATGACTGACCAAGCCAAGAAAATCGGTTTAACATAAAATTCAGCAAAAATGCGAATAAAACCGTGTACTCGAGGCTTTTTGGGGGCTGCCAGGCCCAAAGTCGAGGCTTTTTGTGGGCTACTAGGCCGCTGAGTTGAACCATTTAACAAAGCCTTTTAAGATGGACCTCCAACTAACCAATCACCGTTATAACTTTGACAAGCACAGGGTCTCAATGAGAGTCACTGTCAAACGTTCGGAGGGCCGTGCCAGGATGACCTGTATAGGAGTGTGTTACTTGATGAAGGCAGGTTAACCCGGGGTTTTAGGTAAATATACCAGGCTTCCAAGCCGTGGGTCGATACCCAGCTACAAGGGTCCATTCAAACTCCTTGGTATTGGACCAAGGAGCCCCCAAGTAACGTGATGAGCTGTGCTCATTGGGTGCCTATGTTTGAGTTGTGCATAGCATCTAGACTCTCTTTGGCCCCTTGGGTGTGAAGCTCCCAAGCTTTGTGGCGTGATAGCCGGTTTAACAGGTAGTACTCTGCTTTGTCAGCTGAAGCCCCCATGTAGCTCAAAGAATATTTGAGAAAAAACAGCAGAGGCCCCGCTTTAGAGCAAGGATGCTGATTTATTTATTGATCATAATATATACATTGTCAAAATATGTACATAAAAAGAGCCTATGGCTCAAGTGTAGTATGGCCGGAGGAGAGCTATGTTCTATGGCCGCCGGGTCTCCTCCTCAGAATTGCGTGAGTCATCTCGAACGTCAATGAGGTAGTATGATCCATTGTGCAGATTCTTGCTGACCACAAAGGGTCCTTCCCAAGGCGGGGATAACTTGTGCATGTCGGTCTGATCCTGGATAAGCTGGAGCACCAAGTCACCTTCTTGAAAGGTTCTCGTCTTAACCCGGCGGCTGTGATAACGCCGTAGGTCTTGTTAACAAACCGCCGCTCGAGCCAAAGCCATATCCCGCTTCTCATCTAACAGGTCCAGTGCCTCTTGGCGGGCTTGCTCGTTGTCTGCTTCAACATAATTAGCAACCCGGGGCGAATCATGAGGTATATCACTTGGGAGAACTGCCTCTGCCCCGTATACCATAAAGAAAGGCGTGTAGCCTATTGATCGATTGGGGGTGGTGTTGATACTCCACAACACAGAAGGTAATTCTTCCACCCAACAACCCGGCGTCCGCTTCAAGGGAATCATGAGCCGGGGTTTAAGACCCTTTAAAATTTCTTGATTAGCTCGCTCTGCTTGACCGTTGGATTGAGGGTGCGCCACAGATGCTAGGTCAAGCCGGATGTGCTCTCTTTGACAGAAATCCTCCATCTCACCTTTGGAAAGGTTGGTACCATTATCCGTGATGATGCTGTGTGGAAAGCCAAAATGGAAAATAATCTTTTTGAGAAATTGAACCGCCGTAGCTGCATCACACTTGCTAACAGGCTCCGCTTCAACCTACTTGGTGAATTTATCAACTGCCACCAACAGGTGGGTCTTTTTGTCTGGGGAATGTTTAAAGGGTCCCACCATATCAAGCCCCCAAGTAGCAAAAGGCCAAGTGATTGGAATCATCCATAGTTCCTGAGCCGGAACATGAGCTCTGCGTGAATTTTTTTGACAAGCATCACATCGCTTTACCAGATCCTCCACATCAGCATGAGCTGTCAACCAATAAAACCCATGACGAAAAGCTTATGCAACCAGGGACTTTGAACCGGCGTGATGACCACAATCCCCTTCATGAATTTCCCGTAGGATCGCTTGGCCTTCTTCCGGAGAAACACAACGCTGAAATACGCCTGAAATGCTACAGCGGTGTAACTCGCCATTGTGAATAACCATGGACTTGGATCGCCGGACTATCTGTCGGGCCAGGACTTGATCATTTGGTAGCTCACCCCAGCTCATATACGCCAGATATGGAACCGTCCAATCCGGCACAACGTGTAAAGCGGCCACCAACTGAGCCTCCGGATCAGGAACAGCCAAATCCTCTTCTGTTGGCAACTTAACAGACGGGTTATGCAAGATATCTAAAAAGGTGTTAGGAGGTACCGGTTTACGCTGAGAGCCAAGCCGGCTCAAAGCGTCTGCTGCTTCGTTTTTGCGCCGATCAACATGCTCAACCTGATACCCTTTGAAATGATCCGCCACAATATCTACCACACGCCTATAAGCCGCCATGTGTGGATCCTTAGAATCCCAAGTACCAGAAACTTGCTGAGCCACCAGATCGGAATCTCTGAAACAACGCACTCAACTTAAGTTCATCTCTTTAGCCACACGGAGACCATGAAGTAGAGCTTCATACTCAGCTGCATTGTTAGTACAAGGAAACATCAAGCGGAGGACATAGCAAATTTTATCACCTCGAGGGGAAGTAAGGACAACTCCAGCCCCCGAGCCTTCCAACTGTCTTGATCCATCGAAATGAATAGTCCAGTACATATTATCCGGCTTCTCTTCTGGTGCTTGCAACTCGGTCCAGTCATTGATAAAGTCCACAAGAGCCTGAGACTTGATGGCTGTTCGAGGTACATATTTTAAACCGTGTGGACCAAGCTCAATTGCCCACTTTGCAACCCGGCCAGTTGCTTCTCTGTTTTGGATGATATCGCCCAAGGGAGCAGAACTAACCACTGTGATGGGGTGACCTTGAAAATATTGCTTGAGCTTTCGAATGGCCATAAAAACCACATACACCAACTTCTGCCAATGCGAATAGTGTTGTTTTGACTCGATCAGAACTTCACTGATGTAGTATACCGGTCGTTGAACCAGATATTCCTTACCAGCCTCTTTACGCTCCACCACAATTACCACACTGACCGCTCGAGCATTGGCAGCCACATATAATAGTAAAGGCTCATGATCAACTGGGGCTGCAAGAACTGGCGGTTCAACCAACTGCCGCTTTAACTCCTCAAAGGCCGCATTGGCCGCATCACTCCAGACGAAATCACCCGTCTTCTTCAACATCTGATACAAAGGAATGGTCTTCTCACCCAGACGACTGATAAACCGGCTAAGGGCTGCAATCCGGCCTGCTAGACGTTAAACATCATTGATACATGTCGGTCTAGCCAAGGATGTGATTGCCTTGATCTTTTCCGGATTAGCCTCAATGCCCCTGTTAGACACAAGAAAACCGAGCAGCTTGCCTGCCGGAACACCAAAGATACACTTATCCGGGTTAAGCATCATCTTGTAAACCCGAAGGTTGTCAAACGTCTCCTTGAGATCAGCTATCAATGTCTCCTTTTTCCTGGATCTTACCACAATGTCATCCACATAGGAATGAACATTACGCCCAATCTGCGTGTGAAGACAATTTTGCACACAACGCTGATAAGTTGCCTGAGCACTCTTGAGCCCAAAGGGCATAGAGACATAGCGGAAGGCTCCAAAGGGAGTGATGAAGGCTGTCTTCTCCTGGTCCTTAACTGCCATTTTAATCTGATGATATCCTGAATAAGCATCCAAAAAACTCAGGCACTCACAACCCGCCGTCGCATCAATGATCTGATCAATACGCGGGAGAGCAAAAGGATCGTCCGGGCAAGCCTTGTTTAAGTCCGTGTAGTCCACACACATACGCCAAGTCCCATTTTTCTTAAGAACCAGCACCGGATTAGCCAACCATTCAGGATGAAACACTTCAACGATAAACCCAGCAACCAACAGCCGGGCTACCTCCTCCCCAATTGCCTTGCGTCTCTCTTCATTAAAGCGACGAAGAAATTGCTTGACCGGATTAAACTTTGGATCAATATTAAGAGTGTTCTCAGCGAGTTCCCTCGGTACACCTGGCATGTTAGAAGGCTGCCATGCAAAAATGTCCCGGTTCTCACGGATGAACTCGATGAGCGCGCTTTCCTATTTTGGATCCAGATTGGTGCTGATGTTGAACTGCTTGGACGAATCGCCAGGTACGAAGTCAACAAGCTTAGTCTCATCAGCCGGTTTGAAATGTAGGGTTGGGTCATCCTCAGTGGTGGGCTTCTTCAGAGGGTCATATCTGCCGGATCAACATTCTCCTTGTAAAACTTTAACTCCTCTGTAGCACAAACCGACTCAGCGTAAGCCGCATCACTTTCTTCGCAATCCAAAGCGATTTTTCGACTTCCATGAACCGTGATGGTTCCTTTGTGACCCGGCATCTTGAGCTGCAAGTAAATATAACAAGGCCTCGCCATGAATTTTGCATAAGCTGGTCGCCCAAACAGTGCGTGATACGGGCTCTAGATTCTCACCACCTCAAAAGTCAATGTCTCAGACCGGGAATCATGTTCATCACCAAACACAACTTCCAAGGCAATCTTACCCACTGGATATGCCGACTTACCTGGTACCACACCATGAAAACAGTATTGGATGGTTTAAGATTCTTATCTGTCAGCCCCATGCGGCGGAATGTCTCATAATACAGAATATTAATACTGCTTCCTCCATCCATGAGTACTTTGGTGAACTTGTAACCTCCCACCTGAGCTGCCACCACCAGAGCTAGTTGACCCGGATTGTCAATCCGGGGCGGATGATCATCCCTACTCCACACAATAGGCTGTTCCGACCACCGCAGATAACGTGGAACTGCCGGTTCAACCGCATTGACTGCCCTCTTGTGCAGCTTCTGATCACGCTTGCACAGACTAGTGGTGAACACATGATATTGCCCACCATTCAACTGCTTCGGGTGACTCTGGTAACCCGACTGCTGCTGATTCCCTTGATCACTCTGTTGGTTATTACCACCTTGGTTGCTCTGGTTACCATGATTAATCTGAAACCCAGAGCCTGAACCGCCGCCACCATGAAAACCTGGACCTGAACCGCCCGACGGACCCTGATCATACCGGAAAAGATCAGAATTTTTGAACTCCTTCATAATGTTACAATCCTTCCAGAGATGTGTTGCAGGGGCCTCCTTGGTCCCATGTTTTGGACAGGGCTGATTCAACAAGAGCTCTAGATTCATCGCCCCACCGCGCTGGGGCGGTTTACCCTTACGACGCTGCACATTAGCATTAGCCACAAAATCTCAATCCGCTTTACGCTTACCATTATTCCCATGGCCTCCCTGGTTGTGCTGCTGTCCCTTCGCACCGCCATTCTTCTTTCCCTTCTCTGGTTTCTCATTATCAGAATCGGGATCCTTGGTATTATCAGAATCGACATACTTTACCAAGGCTGCCATGAGGGTTCCCAGGTCGTTGCAGTGGCGCTTGACCCGTCCCAACTTCATCTTTAGTGACTTAAACCGGCAATTACGCTCCAGTGTGATAATCGCTTGGCCAGCGTTAATCCGGTCGGACGAGTGCAAAACTTCTGAGACCCAGCGCACCCAATGAGTTGTGGACTCGTTCTCTCCCTGAACACAAGCATCCAGATCTACAATGGACATGGGCTGTTTGCACGTGTCTTTAAAATTGGCTATAAACCGGGCCTTCAGTTGATCCCATGACTCGATGGAATTAGCTGGCAGATTTTTCAACCAAGTGCGTGTTGTTCCTTCCAACATCATCGTGAAGTACTTTGCACAAGCTGCTTCATCTACATCCAGCATCTCCATTGCCATCTCATAAGTCTCGACCCACGCCTCAGGCGGCTGATCCGCCGTGTAATTAGGCACTTTGTGTGGACCCTTGAAATCCTTGGGTAGACGCACGTTACGGAGAGCCGGAATAAGGCACAGCACTCCCTAGGAACTGAAAGCAAGCCCGGTGCCTCTGTCAACTGACACTGCTAGCTGAACAGGGGCGGGTTGATAACGACCCAAAGCATCATCCCTTCGTGCCCTGCCATGATCAACCACATCCTGAGCATTGCGATGCCGCGCGCTGCTAGATACCTCCGGTTTGTCCATCTGCCTGCTATAACTTGGGCTCGGACGAGGGGTTGAATGAATTCTATCCCGGCTATATGAATAAGCTTGTTGCTGTACTACGGCGGTTTGAAGAAGATCTCTCGCCCGCCGTGTCTCAACTGCCTCTATTGAATCCCCTTCCATTGGAATGGCTGCCAAACGTGAGGCCGCGACAATCATGTTATCTAGGGGGCTCGAAAAGTGACCCAGTGGTGTAGGCACGTGCTGCGGCGGGTTAACTATCCATCAGGGTAGCTCCGTTGCTCGTGGCTGATCCGAAGCTATCCTAGGCGCTTCAGCTCGGTTTGCAGCTGCCGGATTGCTCGGCCCAGCGCCTGGCGTCTGAAAGAGATTTAACCCTCCGTAAACCGGCGGCAGGCGCGACCGGTACTTCCTTCATATCACATCCTCTGATGCGGTCCGATCTAGCATGAGCCGGTAATTCTGTGCTTGTATCTGCTGTGATTGTGCATTCAAAGCGGCCTGTTCCTCAGCCATCCTATTATCCTCAGCCACTAGGTCCTCCTTAGCCTGCGTAATTTGCTCCTTCAGTTTCGCCACTTTCGCATTGTGCTGATCCTGCATCTCTGGGGTGACTGTCGCAGTTAACAAGGTCTCCCAAGCGTCCATCAAACCGGAGAGGACTTGCGCCGGTCAGCGCGCCGAGGTTCCTGCCGCGGCCGCTGATCCGGTATTCATTGCTACGGTACATGAAGACTGCAACGCGGGCTGCGTGCCGGCCATGTAAATAGCAACCCGGCTCGGTGCTTCAAGGAGGTCCGGAATACTGTTGCCATCGGAATATCCCTCGAACATACCGCTATGAATCTGGTATAAGGACTCGGTTTTGCCAGTGGATGACTCGCCGTCGGAATATACGGCCGTCTCGCCCTCAAACACCGGTTCAGATCCGATCCCATGGACACATCCTACAAACGCACGCTTCACGGCGGGCTTAACCCGGGCTGGACTCGGACGCTGAGCCGTCTCGACGAGGTCGGTGCAGATGTCTGGCTCAGGGCCTGGTTCGCCGATCTTGCCGATGAAGACATGAATTCCGCCGAAGGGGACCCGGTACCCGTACTCGATTGAGCCGACCTCGGGGTCCCATCCTTTGTCGTTGATGTAGAGCTTGCCACGACGACTTTTGGTCATCCAGCCGATCACGTACCCCTTAAGTCCTTCAGAGCAGCCCTTCAAGAACTCGACACCATCGTGCGATAGCCCCATGGTGGGCGCCAACTGTCGTGGAATTATCACGTCAGATGTCCTCGTGAAAGGACTTAGTCGTGGAGCCATCGCAACGGGTTAGCTTGAAGGGGTTAAACCGGACAAGGGACACGGGAGTTTTATACTAGTTCGGCCCCTTCAATGAAGGTAAAATCCTACGTCTAGTTGTGATGGGATTGATTGGGTTTCGATGATCAAGGAGCGAAACACGCTGGCTTGAGTCTCGAGTTATTCTCTGTTGTCCCTGAACCGCCGCCGGGTCGTCCCTTTATATACACAGGTTGACACTCGGCCGGTTTACAGAGCCCCGAGGCTGACTCATACCAAGTGTCCGGCTCGGTCTCTCCTTTCCTAACTTTCAGTACAAGTTTACATAGTCATGGCGGTTTACCACTATGGGCCCTAATCCGCCTTTGGGCTTCTGGCTGCTAGGCTTCATTTAGTAAAGCGCCATCTTCTGAATCTTCATGGGCTTCAACATAGACGAAGGTAAACCGGGCCCTCCTAGCCGGTTTACACTCAGCAGCTATATCCTCAACAGTAGTACCATAGGAAACTTTCCAATTCCTATGTTTTTCAGTCACTTTTTCTTTCAAGTACTAGCGATTCTAGTAGGCAGGCTTGAGCAAGGAGAAGCCTACACTAAAAAAATGTTTTTGTGCTACTTCTATTAATTTGGACCCAGACCACTGCCCTAATAGCTCAACTCCCAGGGCCATCGACAAATGCACAGCTCAAACGTGCATAGATAAATAATGATGGCGTTTTAGAGAGTCCATCACGGATAGCTAAGTTTCTTGGTACCTCACTGCTTGTCATATAGTAGGATAAAATAATCGTATTTCCCCTTAATACATGTGCTCAGTGGACAATATATATAACATGTAGACTAAAAAAGAGATGCAACAAGTGTACAACCTCTTTGGCGAAGCCATGTCGATCTCAGCGTGATTGGGTTGGCCGGTGAGGATGCTCCGGTTGAGTTGGCTGTCGGAGGAGGGGAAGAGGATCTTAGGCATCTGGAGATGGAGCCCGGGGTACCGCTCCGCTGTGATGGAGGGTTTCGTTGTTGGAACAACTCCGGTGAGTTGTACGACGCCAAGGCTGAAGCAGGACAAGAGAGACAATGTTAACCTGAGTGGAATTCTAATAGCATCTCCAATAGATGACGTAAAATACATAACCACAAAGTGCTAGATGTAAAATACATTAGCCGCTCATCTCTGAACTTAACTGTCAAAACTGAATTTAAATGTCGGAACTGAACTTAACTATCGAAACTGAATTTTGCTGTCGAAACTGAATTTTACTGTCGAAACTGAACGCACTAAAGGTGAGGCTACATGTCAGTCGACTGAATTTTTCATCTCTGGTCAGTCGATTTTGTAGCCATTGGATACGAAATCAAGGGCCTGCAGTTCATCTTCAACCTCCACCCCCTGAGCCGCCAGCCCCCACCGGCCAAACAGCCACCCCCCGCCGGTTGTGGTCGGCGGTGCGCCGCCCCGCCCCCACCCCCAAAACACTCTCCACCACCGGTCCGCCGCCGCCCGGCCATCCCTCTAGGGCCCCTCATGCTGAGTTTTTCTCCGGCGATCCCCACGCCCCGCCCCACCACCGCCGGCGACCACCACCCCCACCCTGAACCCTAAGATAGATAGTAGGGTACCTCTCCGGCGAGTCCCCCTCCCCGCTATGGCTGGTTCTTCCTTAACTCCGGCGAGCCCCCCTACCCCCCAAAATCGACTGATCCAAAAGTCGATTCAGTCGACTAAAGTGTAGCTAAATCGGAGCAGCATCGCAAGCAAGAGCAAGAGCGAGAGCAGCAGCGTGAGCAAGAGTAGACCAGGCAGGGGACCGAGAGCAAGAGCAGACCAGGTAGGGGACCGAGAGCAAGAGCAGACCAGGCAGGGGACCGAGAGCAAGAGCAGAGCAGCAGCGTGAGCGAGAGCTAAAGCAATAGCAGCTCCTACTGATGTGGACATTGCCGCCGAGGGAGGGATGCCGTGGAGGAAGTGGCCGGCAACGCCGCCGTGGATGGAGTCGTGCCGTGTTGGATCGGGACTGAGCGCCGGCAGCATCGTGAGATCGAATCTAGAAGAAAATGTGGCGATTAGTGTACAACCTCTTTGGTGGCGCCGATTAGGCCGCAGCTTCATCCGAGGAAACAGTGATGATGATGCTCTTCCGGTGGTGCAGGTGAAGATGGCGGTGTGGGAATGGAGTTGGCGCGAAAGACGAGGGGAACGTCGGGGAAGCTCCTTGGAGGTGGAGGACAGGGTGGCTGAACCGGCGGGACGACCAGATCGACGACGGATCCTCATCTGGTACGATGGATGAGGGACGTCGAGATGTTGATGTGGAAGATTTCGTTGGGGAACCGGCTGGGTGGCAGACGGAGGAGGGCGTGGGGCTTTGCGGGTTTTCCCAGCCTCAGTGTACGAATGGGTGAGCGGATGGGATGGGAGTGGGAACCATGGCTTAGGGACGCGCTTGTCCAAAATGTGGGGTAAGTTACGAAAGTACCCCCACCGATTTGAGGCGGTTCTTTCGGTTCAGGGGTATCACGGGCATTTCGCGTGTCGGGATTTCATAGGAGGTGGGAGTTTTCGCTCGCGTTGTAATTTTGGAATATGGAGGCGCGGGTTGAGATGGAGGGTGTTATCGGAGCAGAACGAGACAAAGATATATCTTAAATATTTCGGGCTAACAAGGCGCGGGTTGAAATTTCCGGACAAGCCTACACTACAAAAAAATACACTTTCGTGATGATACGTGCTTGTCACAGTAGGTCGCGTTTTTTGTCATGCATGTACATCCATGACAAATTTATGATAGAATCAAGATAGTCATACCTGTGCTATCGTAGAAGTGTTCCATGACATTACCAAAATTATCATCACGGAAGTGTCCACTTCCATGACGATAAATCGCGCGTCACAGAAGTGCTGTTAAGCTATCGGGTCGGGTTTTGGATCCGATAACCCGTTAACAGCCCCGACGAATGGGGATTTTCCACGTGTAAAATCATCATTGGCTGGAGGAAACACGTGTCGGCTCACCGTTGGGACAGATGTCATCCGCTCATTGGACCGAAGGCACCTATTATACGGCGACACGTGGCACGGCTCAACAGAGGCCCATTCATGTGGAAAGGCCGGCCCATTTGACTTGGTCAAAAGGTGGAGGGCCGGCCCACGGAAAGCCTGTTAACGGCCTGTTCGCATATAGCCCATTTACAGCCCGCTAACCCAGGGCCCGTTACGCCGTATCCAAATTAGACCCAGTAGCGTCATCTGGGCCGTCCAATATGATTTAGCATGTTTTAACTTCCGGCCCATGTGTGGCCCATGACTTCTTTCGGCCCATATGAGGACCTTTGTAACTCTTGCCCATTAACGGCCTGTGGTGAAATTGGCCCGTAATGAATAGTGTATCACATTATACCCAATAACAGCCCGTTATTCCATTGGGCCGTTTCCAGCCCAAGTTATCTTTCGGCCTTCTCAGGGCCCATTGATTCTTGGGCTCATTTGTAGCATTCGGTTACATACGGCCCGTTACTGTCATTTTCTGCTTGTGGGCCAAATTCAGCCCGTCATTACAGTCGGCCCGTGAGGGAGTCCTGGACTAGGGGGTGTCCGGATAGCCGGACTATCATCATCGGACGGACTCCAAGACTATGAAGATACAAGATTGAAGACTTCGTCCCGTGTCCGGATGGGACTTTCCTTGGCGTGGAAGGCAAGCTTGGCGATACGGATATGTAGATCTCCTACCATTGTAACCGACTCTGTGTAACCCTAGCCCTCTCCAGTGTCTATATAAACTGGAGGGTTTTAGTCCATAGGACACACAACCATTACAACAATCATACCATAGGCTAGCTTCTAGGGTTTAGCCTCCTTGATCTCGTGGTAGATCCACTCTTGTACTACCCATATCATCAATATCAATCAAGCAGGAGTAGGGTTTTACCTCCATCAAGAGGGCCCGAACCTGGGTACAAACATCGTGTCCCTTGTCTCCTGTTACCATCCGCCTAGACGCACAGTTCGGGACCCCCTACCCGAGATCCGCCGGTTTTGACACCGACATTGGTGCTTTCATTGAGAGTTCCTCTATGCCGTCACGATCAGGAAGGATGCCTCTTCCCGTCTTTAAAGACGGAACCATCACCAAAGTAGCTTTGGCCGCCGACCACACTATCCGGCTAGGTGGTTTTCTCATGACAGCCTGTTCGGCCACCACATCGACGATGACCTCTCGGGTCATCGGAAGCAATCTTCACGTCAGCTCGGAATTCGCCGAGCAGCAGGATCCGATGGAGCTCTCTGCTGTAAACGAACTCCTGGACCGCATTGCCGCTCTGGGGGTCGCCATAGACTACAATCAGATTGGGCTGAAAACCGATCTGAGAGAGATTAACTCTCCCCAGGTTACCCACCATGTTGCGGTGGTAGAGGAACAAAGCAGCGATTCTTCTTCTGTACTAAAAACTAGTTATGTCCGGACTCCTGAACCCTCCATGCCGGATTCCCGCGGAGGGACGGATGTCGATCAAGCACTGAACCTAAAGTCAGGCATCGGACCAGACTTGTTGGACAATGTCCAGCAATCTAAGCTTCCAAATTCGGAAACTTTTCGGCCCTTGAGCCTCGAGACGGGTAGGGTTCCAGACTCGATTCCACCCACCCACCCAGACATATGCGATCTATCTCAAATCCGGCAAGAGCCCGCTGAAATAGTACATCATTACTGGGCCAGATTCCTCCTGGTCATGGATAGGATAAACGACTGCCGTGAGGAAAAAGCAATTTCAATTTTCTGCAATAATTGCACAGACGAGGGAATATTGAACGCCGTCAGTCGTCGTGAACTTACACGCTTCTTCGATCTGGCGTCCATAGTACAAAAGTACTGTGCGATGGAAACTTTCCGGAAAACCGAAACTAAGTTTTGGGACAATCCGGCCCTGAATACAACCCTAGTCCGAAACAAAAGGGTGCATCACAGTCGAGCACCAGGTACAAAAACCAAAAAGCAAAGACCCCATAAAGGGAACAGAACCGTACTGGAGGGATGGCTCAGCGGACCCTGTAAAATTCACAATACAGAAGGCGCCACTCCAACACGTAGCCTTCGAGCATGTTGGATACTGCGGCAGGTGGCCAAAAGCGGCGAAGAGCTTCTAGCCCCGGAGAACCACTCCAACAGTACCAGTACGGTGTCAACAATCTTCAAGACTTTCACATCAAATAATATGCGGAAACGAACAATCCGCAGCCTCGCCGAAGTCTACCAAGTAGCAACAACAAATCCATGGAGCAACACGGCTATCACCTTCAACGCCAGCGACGAACCTAAATCCCGAACAACCCGAGCACCAGCCGCATTGGTCCTCAGTCCGATAGTGGACGACTTTCGTCTTACCAAGGTACTCATGGATGGCGGCAGCGGATTAAACCTCATCTACGAGGAAACACTTCAAAAAATGGAAATAGACTGGAGCCGCATTGAGCGAAGCAGCACAACCTTCAGAGGAATAATCCCTAGCCAGGCAGCACGCTGCACAGGAAAAATCACACTTGATGTGGTGTTCGGCTCGCCGGACAATTACAGGTCCGAAGAGGTCACGTTCAAGTGGCCCCGTTCAGCAGCGGATATCACGCTATATTAGGACGAGAGGCATTCACAATTTTTCAAGCCATACCCCATTACGGGTATATGAAGCTTAAGATGCCCAGTCCCGGCGGAATAATCACTCTCGTTAGTGATCCGGACACAGCACTCCGCGCCAAAAACAAGACAGCCGCATTAGCCCTAGAGGCACTATCCGAAGCCCTAGCGGCGGAGGAACTCACCGCGCTGCGCTCTATGGTGAATAGGGACGATGTGATACTCGATAAGAGATCCAAGTCTACCTCCTTTAAACCAGCGGATGAAATAGTCAAATTCCAGGTCCATCCAACGGACCCAACAAAGACGGCCTCCATCGGGGCACAATTAAACCCTGATGTAGACGCCGCACTGCGAGAATTCCTTCGAGAGAGTTGGGACATCTTCGCCTGGCACCCTTCAGATATGCCAGGAATCCCACGCAGATTAGCAGAACACAGACTAAACATCCTAAAAGGATTCAAGCCAGTCAAACAGGCTCGTTGGCGATTTTCCGAACCCAAAAGACAGGCAATTGGAGAGGAGCTAGCCAAACTATTGGAAGTCGGATTCATCAGAGACATCAAACATCCGGACTGGCTAGCAAACCTGGTAATGGTACCAAAGAAGGACAAATACTGGCGCCTATGTGTCGATTTTAAAGACCTCAACAAGGCCTGCCCAAAGGATCCCTTCCCCCTTCCCCGCATCGACCAAATAATCGATGCTACTGCAGGGCACGATTCATTGTGCTTCCTCGAGCATACTCCGGCTACCATCAAATCAAGATGGCGGAGGCGGACCAAGCCGCAACGGCATTCATTACTCCATATGGACCATTCTGCTTCAACACGATGCCCTTCGGACTTAAAAACACCGGCGCAACATATCAGCGCATGATTCAGACATGTCTAGCTACCCAGATCGTCAAAACAGTAGAGGCATA
This sequence comes from Triticum timopheevii, assembly GCA_963921465.1. Lineage (NCBI taxonomy): Eukaryota > Viridiplantae > Streptophyta > Magnoliopsida > Poales > Poaceae > Triticum > Triticum timopheevii. The sequence goes on along the minus strand of OY997264.1, from coordinate 557,864,199 downwards.
CGTAGACGACGTAGTCGTCAAAACAAAACACGTCGAAACTCTAGTAGACGATTTGAGGCTCACATTCAACAACCTCCGAGCATATGACATTAAGCTGAATCTGGAAAAATGCGTTTTCGGTGTACCAGCTAGAAAGCTCCTGGGCTTCATTGTATCCGGTAGAGGAATTGAAGCAAACCCAGCAAAGATCTGAGCTCTGTCACAGCTGGATATTCCAAAAGACCTCAAACAAATACAAAAACTGACTAGATGCATGGCGGCTCTAAGCCGCTTCATCTCCCGTTTGGGAGAAAAGGCATTGCCCCTCTATCGCCTCCTCCGGCGCACCGAACACTTCGAGTGGACGGATGCTGCCACTGCCGGACTCGAAGAAATAAAAGCCATATTGGCAACAAATCCGGTCTTGGCCGCGCCTAACCTGGGCGAACCAATGTTGTTATACATCGCGGCAACACATCAAGTTGTAAGCGCGGTGCTCGTCGTCGAACGAGAAACAGAAGGGCATAAATTCCCTCTTCAAAAACCAATGTACTACGTATCCACTGTCTTAACTCCCTGCAAGTCCCGGTACCCGCATTATCAAAAGATAGCGTACGTGGTGTTCATGGCATCCCGGAAGCTTCGACACTACTTTCAAGAGTGTTCGATAACAGTGGCCTCCGAAGTGCCCCTCAACGACATTATAAACAACCACGACGCGACGGGCAGGATTGCAAAATGGGCCATTGAGCTCTTACGATTCGATATAACTTATAAACCTCGGCGAGCTATAAAGTCGCAAGTCTTGGCTGACTTCGTCGCTGAATGGACCGAAGCCGAACTCCCTAAAGAGTACGGCGCATACTCCAATTGGATTATGCATTTCAATGGCTCCAAAATGTTGGCCGGCTTGGGGGCTGGCGTCGTACTGACGTCCCCAACCGGAGACACAGTCCAATACGTACTTCAGATAATGTACACGGACTCCAACAATGCAGCCGAATACGAGGCCCTCCTACATGGTCTCCGGATGGCAATCTCCATGGGCATCCAACGCCTGGAGGTGCGCGGGGATTCAAACCTTGCAATATCCCAAGTAAATGGAGACTTTGACGCCAAGGATCCGAAAATGGCAGCCTATCGCAACGTTGTCCTAAAAATGTCAGTTCGGTTCGAAGGACTCGAATTCCACCACGTAGCCCGGGATAATAATCAAGCAGCCGACGTGTTGGCACGCATCGGCGCGAAACGCGACGCTGTCCCTCCAAACATCTTCCTGGAACGGCTCTTTAAGCCATCCGTACTATGGGAAGAGGAGTCCAGAAATAACAACCCGGAAACAACCGCGCCACCCAACACAGAACAATCTTACATAATCGGCGGTTCAGCCGATGAAATAACACCTTCAGCCCACGAAATAATGGCGGTAATTGCCCCGTGGACGGAACCATTCCTAGCCTACTTAATTAGGCAGGAACTCCCCAAAGACCAAAATGAGGCCCGCTGCATAGTTCGGCGATCTAAAGCCTACAAGGTCCATGAGGGAGAACTTTATAAGAAAAGCACAACCGGAGTCCTTCAAAGGTGCATCTCCGAAGAGGAAGGGCGTAATCTCCTGGCTGAAATTCACGCCGAACTAGGCGGACACCACGCTGCAGCCCGGGCACTTTTAGGTAAGGCCTTCCGTACAGGATTTGATTGGCCGACGGCCCGAGTAGATGCTCAGGACTTAGTCCAAAGATGCGTCGGTTGTCAGCTCTTTGCCAATCAGAGCCATATGCCACCCACCACCCTCAAAACTATACCCATTGCCTGGCCATTCGCGGTCTGGGGGCTTGACATGGTTGGACCCCTTAAAGGGGGAACCCACAAGCAAAAATACCTACTGGTCATGGTGGACAAGTTCACCAAATGGATAGAGGCCAAGCCAGTTAAAACAGCAGAGTCCGGACCAGTGATAGACTTCATATCCGGGGTAGTACACCGCTATGGCGTCCCCCACAGGATCATTACCAATAACGGCACGAACTTCACAGCCGACGAGGTCAAACTCTGGTGCAAAAATATGGGCATTAAACTCGACTATGCTTCAGTTTACCACCCTCAAACCAACGGTGAAGTTGAACGAGCAAATGGTCTAATAATGAGCGGCATCAAACCCAGACTAGTGCGGTCCCTTACGGAATCTAACACGCACTGGGTAGAGGAGCTTGACTCCGTACTCTGGGGGCTGCGGACCACGCCCAACCGTACTACCGGATTCACACCATTCTTTATGGTATATGGCGCAGAGGCAGTTTTGCCCTGCGACATAATTCATGACTCACCTCGAGTGCGCATGTACGAAGAAAGAGAAGCCGAGCTGGATCGGCAGGACAGCTTGGACGGATTGGAGGAAGAACGTGATGTGGCAAAGGCCCATTCCGCATTCTATCAGCAGCAGGCTCGAAGATATCAAAGCAGAGAAGTACGGGCTAAAGCCTACAACGTCGGAGAACTAGTTCTCCGCCTGCCGGATAAGAAAAAGGACAAACTCAAGCCCAAATGGGAAGGTCCCTTCATCATCGACCAAGTCCTGACCGGCGGAGCATACCGTCTGCGGAATGCATCGGACAACCGACTCGAGCCGAACCCATGGAACGCCGCCCGCCTCCGAAGATTCTACGTCTAGCGCCGGACTAAGAGTTCGTCCCCTTCCTCCGTCCGCTTTTTCACACTTCAGCTGTCTTTTATTTCTCTCTCTCTCTCTTCTCTCACCTTTTTCATAAAAGTCCTTGAGGGCCTATTCGCGCTTTGTTCGCACACACTTGATGTGCTACCCGCACTCATTACCTGGGGGCTTCTTTAACAGAAGCTTACTTATACGGGCTTCATGCCCAGCACATGTGTCAAACTTCCACATGTACCTTTTATTCACCATTATATACATCGATATGACTTATGTTTTGGCCAAGCTGGGTTGCCTGGCTCCTGTGCTTACCCCTACGTTCCTGATTGTTCGGCTAGGAGGTAAAGGGAGCACCTCGCGATTGTTACTGCCGGGTCAGCCGGATGTGTACCTCAGACTGGGTGAAGCCGAAAGCTAGCGTTCTTAAGGGAATATTCAGTCGGTGATTTGAAAGATGATTTTTTACCTATTTATTTACCTGCCCCAGATGTTTTCCTGCTCTTTTCGCACTCCGGACATGCACTTTAGGGCATGCCTCCCAGGGAAAGGAACCCTTAACGGAACTATTCTCCCTGGAAGATGTTTCTTACTAACCATGTAATATAACATAACTAGTTGGGCACTTGTCTAACGGCGCCGAGGCAGCACGTCCCGATCTGTGGTACACGCCGTTCTCTCTGACCAAGCTCCGGCGCGGCAGGGCCTGCGCCACCTGCTCGCAGATTCCGCCCGCCGCCGCTCACCTAGTTACATCCCAACGACCTTCAGGTATCCCCTCCAGCCTTGCTCCACTGTCAGTCTTCCCACATCGTTGCATGTGGATCTTCCATAGTTCTTGGCCAAAACGTAGCTCGTCCAGCGTACTTTCCATATTGCATTCTCGTCCTCACAACGTTTTAGACAAACACAACCGTGTTGTTATCTTCCCTTAGGGCAAGGAATATGCTTCTTTTTTGTCGTCGCATGTGTCATTAATTGTTATTGGCCAGTAATTGTTTCCTTTCTACCTCTTTTTTGCAAACAGGGCTATCCATTTCACCTCGTTGCTATTGCAACCTTTTGGTGAACTGCACAAATCACTTTTTTTCTTAAGAGTGTTTTGTGCAGTTGTACTAAAATTTAACATGGGCAACGTCTCTACATTTCATTGCAACTGCACAAAGGGAGATTGGTTTTGCTCTATCCTCCGCATCCAACTCCGAGCCTAATCTTCTCCAAGTAGTTAGTCTTAAGAGAGACCGCAAAGGTGACCGGCTTCTATTTATGTGTTTATTGTTTCATCTGCAGTCCTCTATTATCGAAATCACACTTAATATCTTTGGAACAGGGACGCTCAGCTCTATTTTAGTGGAACTGCACAAAATGATCGGAATGTTGCATGCTCCAGACAGCTACTTTTTTCCCAACATGCCTTATTGATTTAGACAGAGCTGGGGGGACGTTGCTGCCAATGAAAGCATGGATCAATTTTAATTTAACACCTTCTCACAACTCTGTCTTCAGTTGTGATGTAATTATTTGCTCTGATCTGCTAATGATTGATATGCATTAGCAAGGAAGTTAGTTTTTTATTGTTTCCGAAAGAGCATCGATGGCAAGACACGTGAAACAGAAGCTGAAAGCTCACACCATTGTACAATTTCATGTCTCGCTGGAAAATTATTTGTATAGTACATCAATTATGTAAACAAATGATGGAAGCTTGATAGCATTGCCAGTAGCCTCTTCATCATCCGGGTCCATGTGCCATGCACAAAACTATACTCCTTCGTTCCTAAATATTTATCTTTTTACAAATTTCAAACGGGCATATTTTAGAGTGTAGATTCACTCATTTTGCTTCGTATGTGTACTCCCTCCATTCCTAAATATTCTATTCGTCTTTCTAGATATTTCAACAAGTGACTACATATGGAGCAAAATGAGAGAATCTACACTCTAAAATATGTATATACATCCGTATGTGCCAGTCCATTTGAAATCTCTAAAAAGACAAATATTTGAGTAGTCACTCATTGAAATCTCTAGAAAGACAAATATACTCCAGAGTATATTTAAGAACCGAGGGGGTAGTGCACAACCGCATGGGAGACTCAGCCCGGTCGTTGCGCCGCATTAATAGTGAGTAATGAGCAGTCAAATCATAAGCCCTACCTTTCCCACTGTAAGTTGCTTTGAAGAAGCAACCATCAATACGCTCTTGTTTGAATCCGCTCATACTACTCCATCTGTCACTGTTTATACAACGCGCTTCAGAAAAAAGAAAAAAGATCTGTGGACCAAGGCGACTAGCGATCGGCCTGAAAAATAGCATTGATAGTTATAGCACGGCGTCTATTACTAGAGGGAATAATGCGTACACACATGCATGCAGTGCTTCCACCCCGGGTACACACATGCATGCACTTACTCCACTCCGTAGTACTAGTACAGAGTACATGGAGAGATAATTGTGGACTTGATTGCGGTTACCACACCCTAATTAATTGAGCATTAAAACAAACGCGTCTAAAGTCTCTCTGGTGGTGGAAATGCATTGAGGGAAATGCATCATAATGAAGCGTGCCCTGTAAACTGTGACGGAGGGAGGAGTAGTATGAAGGTTCAAAACCAAGTACGCGTATGGCCAGTCGGTCAACGCACCTCCTCTTGGCATATCATTGACATGTGGGACAGGAGTGTGAGCAAACCAATCTCAATTGATGGCAAAGAGCCAACCCGCCGTTCCTTGAGAGAGACGAGGAGCGAGAACACACAGACCGGTTCGCATGGAGGCCAAGATATATTCGAGCATGGTTGGTTGATCGATATCATTCATTACATGTTGGGCTGCCGTTTTCCGCCCTTCTCCGGAATAAACGTGTACTATATCAGAGATAAAAAAGAGTACAAATGCTCCACCATGCGGTTCTAGTAGTAGTACTACTCGTACTACTGCGCTTGGCTCTTCGCCTCTTCATGAAGTCGAACAATGATGGTACTCCGCATGTTGGGTACTACAGTGTATGCCTCTGACAGTCTGACACCGAATGGACTGATGCATGTCCACCGAGGGTAGCTTGCATTAGTCAAAAGGCGTAAGCGAGCTTCACCTTGTCCTGCAAGCTTCTCCTCCTTCTATGAGTTGACGGGACACAACAAAAGGCGTAAGCGAGCTTCACCTTGTCCTGCAAGCTTCTCCTCCCTCCTTTCTGGTTAATATTGCTTAATCTTTTTTGCGGGTAAATGAGAGAGCTTTATTCATATATAAGCATTCTTAGGACGATCAGCCAAGACACTGGTCACTAGGAAGCGAGGTACCCCACAAAAGAAGAAGTAGGAAGCGAGGTGTTTCATCAAGCCAGCTGTCGGTGTCAAAACCGGCGGATCTCGGGTAGGGGGTCCCGAACTGTGCGTCTAGGCGGATGGTAACAGGAGACAAGGGACACGATGTTTTACCCAGGTTCGGGCCCTCTTGATGGAGGTAAAACCCTACGTCCTGCTTGATTGATATTGATATTGTGGATGTTTACAAGAGTGGATCTACCACGAGATCAAGGAGGCTAAACCCTAAAAGCTAGCCTATGGTATGATTGTAAGGGTTGATGTTGTTGGTTGTCCTACGGACTAGAGCCATCCGGTTTATATATACACCGGAGAGGGCTAGGGTTACATAGAGTCGGTTACAATGGTAGGAGATCTACATATCCGTATCGCCAAGCTTGCCTTCCACGCCAAGGAAAGTCCCATTCGGACACGGGACGAAGTCTTCAATCTTGTATCTTCATAGTCTTGGAGTCCGGTCGACGATGATAGTCCGGCCGATGATAGTTCGGCCGATGGTCGTAATCCGGCTATCCGGACACCCCCTAGTCCAGGACTCCCTCAGTAGCCCCCGAACCAGTCTTCAATGAATATAAGTCCAGCATGTGTGTAGTCTTCGACGTTGCAAGGCGGGTTCTCATTCAAGTTCCATGTACCTGCCGAACAGTGTCCGGCTTCCTCATTAATGTTGTGTTTCTTGGCTCCCACGCCCAATAATGGCCTTCTTCCACGCGTCACACGAATGCGAAAAGCCAGGGTGTCTTTTATGTTTTACCCCCTAGTTGTGCGAGTAATCTGCCTATAAGAGAGGCACGAATCCAGATCCAAATCACCATCTTCCTCCCCCGAATACTCATCGGAGCGCTTTCGACCAAGAATCCATTCCATCATGGATCCTCAATGCAGCTCCTCTTCTCGCGCTCCCAGCCCTCTGCCTGGAGATTGGAGGAGATGTTCTGTTCCGCACAACGAGCTGGTGAAGCTCCAAATGGGGGGATATCTCCCTCCGGCCTTCATGGTTCCTGTCCAAGCCGGGCTGGCCACCTATAAAGGTGGGAAGCAAGCGGAGGCTACCCCAAATCACAACAGAGGGGAGCGGTATGCTTCATCCCCTATCTGATAAGGGGGCTCGGATTTCCTGTACATCCGTTCCTCCGCGGGCTCCTGGAGTTCTACGGACTCCAGCTTCATCACCTTACGCCTGCCTCGATCCTGCATATTGTGGGTTACGTGGCTCTTTGTGAGCTATTCCTGGGTGTCGAGCCCCATTTTGCGCTGTGGAAGAGGTTGTTTTGCCTTGTACCCCGCTCTCATGAGGGGTTCATATATCAAGTGGGCGGTGCCGAAATATGGCGCATTGCCGGGACCGGATATCCATCCGGAACCCCTAAGAAGGCGTTCGAAGACTAGCCTTCGTTATGGTTTTATATAGAAGACGCTCCGCTGCCGGACCCTGTCCGGATCGGCCTCCCGGAGTTCAACAATGCTCCTCTGAAGAAACGCCTTAGTTGGCGCCCACAGAGCCCCCAACTGTAGGAAGACAAGAGCGTCCATTATTTGATGGGCCGGATAAGGTTACTGGCCCATTCCGGGTTGACCATGATTGGAGTCATGGCAACATGCATTATGAGGGGAGTGCAGCCACTACAATACAGGGGCCACCCTATGTAGGATTTCAACGGGGAGGACGATGCCACCCGTCATGGCCGCAAAGGGCCGGATTCAGCCGAAGACCTGGTGAAGATCCTGTCCGGCCTGTATTAGGGGGAGAAGGAGGATTTCCTTCGGACGAACCCGTTAAATGGGTTCTCCATGAATAATCCCCGGCCTTGGGTAAGCGAACACTTCACGTGTCCAACCCATGCCTTTGAAACTTAAGTTTCTTATATTGTGTTCTTCTTTCGACGCAGGAGCTGCGTTGGACGGTGGAGGACATGCTAAGTCCAGCTCCGCAACCCGAGGATCCAGAGAGATCCCGGGACCCGGCCTCCGAAGAGGATCCGGACATAGGAGTGGAGCTAATCGACGGGGTGTTCCACCAGCTCAGCATGGATAATGCTTTAGTCGCCATTACGGCTGAGTATCCCGGGCTATATCCGGCTTCCCAGGTGCTTGTGACTGAAGTCCTGACACCGTTAGTCCTTCCTTGCTTATTTTTGACCACCGTATATGATGACGCTGTGCAGGAGGCGCCTCTAGGGCGGGAAGCCGAGCCTGCGGCGGCTGACCATCAAAGGCCAGTCCGGACAAGTAGACGGAAGAGGAGCGCGGCGCGGACTGAAACGTCTCCGCAAAGGTATAGCTCACAATTCATTATCTGGAGCAACGTTCCTAGGAAGCGTTCGAGTGCTCATGACTTTTGTAGGGGAAAAAGCGCCCGCCGGACTGCGGGTATAGAGGCTGCCAATCCGGCTTCTAACAGCCAAGCTCCAGCGCTTGGTCTGGAGGGGGAGGCGAGCGCAAGGCGCGAGCCGGATACTCCTGCAACGGAGGATGCCGACCGACTGTCCGCCACCAAATCTGAGGTGGAGAGTGCCATGAACCATAGGCATCAGCGGACTGTTTATCGTGACGCGTGCTTCTCCCCTGAGGCGTTGGATGCCTTTAACGCAGGGGACGCGCACCTCCGTGCCGCTCAAGATGGTTTGACCAGAGCCACGGAGCAGTATGTAAAGGACATACGGGTAAGAGAATTTAAGAGTTATATATGCCAGTAGCCCCCGAGACTTAAAGTAGTTATATTAACTGATTTAAGGATCATATGAAACGCAGGGTCTTACCGAGAAGAATACCCAACTGTCTCAGGAGCTGCAAGAGTGTAAGGCTCAACTTGAGTCCACACTCGCTGCCGCAGGAGGAAACGCAGGGACCTCTCCTGGTAACACATTATTTAAAAAGATAAGTAGTGTTTGGCCTATGCGCAAGTCTGATAATGACGTTGCAGGTGCTGCCGGACAAGATCCGGACAGGCAAGAACTTCTGCGCCAGCTGAAGGCCGGCGAGAGGGTGCTGCATAAGGTGCAGCACGAAAGGAACAAGCTCCAGGATGCCCATGCCCAGCTTGGAGAAGAGCTGAAAGGCGTTGGGGCCGAGCTGTCTGGCTCCGTTAAGGAGAATCAGCGGCTTCGTCGTGGCATCTATAGTAAGTGCTTGAGCAAACTCCTTTGAAAAGAAGAGTTCGGCGAGGAAGTCAATTGACAAAATATGTCTGTAGGTATACTCACAGGTCGCCCCGCGGAGGACATGCCCGTATCAACGGGTGATCAACTTCCCGAGTTGTTGCAACTAACCGAACGAGTTCGGCAGGCAATGAGCAGCGTCATCCAGGCTTTATGGCCAGCCTTCTCCCTACCCGAGGGACTTGGGGAGCTTGTGGAGAAGCTTCAGGGAGTGCGGCAGCGCTTCCATTTATGGAAGATTTCAGCCTGCCGCCAAGGTGCTAGGGAGGCCTGGGCCATGGTGAAGACGCGGTACAAGAAGGCGGATCCCAACCACATGGCCGAAGTCGGACCTGTGGGGCCCGATGGGAAGGAGATCCCTATAAGTTTAGTATACGGCCAAGTAGAGTTGGCCGCTAAGTTTTCCCAACAGGACTGTAAATTAGACAGCCTGTTAGACGGGATTGAGGAAGAATACAGTCAGTCAATTTGACAATGTATTATAAAATGACATGTAAAATGCCTTCTAGCCGGATTGTAGATCGTTTGTCTTTGCCGACCTTTTCGCTTCGACCTCGGGACCCTAGAGTCCGGAGTGTGTCCGAATACCTTCTCGGTTATGAAACAACTAGGGTATGCATGGAGACCAGGCGTAGGGGTCATTAGTGCTTTATCAGACAAGTGCCCAACTAGTTATGTTATATTACATGGTTAGTAAGAAACATCTTCCAGGGAGAATAGTTCCGTTAAGGGTTCCTTTCCTCTGGGGGTGGCATGCCCTAAAGTGCATGTCCGGACTGCGAAAAAAGCAGAAAAACATCTAGGGGCAGATAAATAAGTAGGTAAAATCATCTTTCAAGTCACTGACCGAATATTCCCTTAAGAACGCTAGCTTTCGGCTTCACCCAGTCTGAGGTACACATCCGGCTGACCCGGCAGTAACAATCGCAGAGGTTCTCCCTTTACCTCCTAGCCGAACAATCGGGAACATAGGGGTAAGCACAGGAGCCAGGCAACCCAGCTTGGCCAAAACTTAAGTCATATCGATGCATATAATGGTGAATAAAAGGTACATGTGGAAGCTTGACACATGTGCTGGGCATGAAGCCCTTATAATTTAAGCTTCTGGTAAAGAAGCCCCCAGGTATAGTGAGTGCGGATAGCACATCAATTACGTGCGGACTATGCGCAAATAAGCCTTTTAAGGCCGTTATGAATAGGGGTGAGAGAAAAAAGAGAAACAAAAAGGCAGCTCAAGTATAAAAAATTTGGATGGGAGAAAGGGACGAACTCTTAATCCGGCGCTAGGCATAGAATCTTCGGAGGCGGGCTGCGTTCCATGGGTTCGGCTCGAGTCGATTATCCGATGCATTTCGTAGACGGTACGCTCCGCCGGTCAGGACTTGATCGATGATGAAGGGGCCCTCCCATTTGGGCTTGAGCTTGTCCTTTTTCTTGTCCAGCAGGCGTAGAACTAGTTCGCCCACGTTGTAAGTCTTGGCCCGTACTTCTCTGCTTTGATATCTTCGAGCCTGCTACTGATAGAATGCGGAACGAGCCTTGGAGACGCCACGTTCTTCCTCCAATGTGTCCAAGCTGTCCTGCCGATCCAGCTCGGCCTCTCTTTCTTCATACATGCACACTCGAGGTGAGTCATGAATAATGTCGCAGGGCAGAACTGCCTCTGCGCCGTACACCATAAAAAATGGTGTGAATCCGGTAGTACGGTTGGGCGTTGTCCGCAGCCCCCAGAGTACGGAGTCGAGCTCCCCTACCCAGTGCGTGTCAGATTTCGTAAGTGACCGCACTAGTCTTGGTTTGATGCCGCTCATTATTAGACCATTTGCTCGTTCCACTTGACCGTTGGTTTGAGGATGATAGACTGAAGCGTAATCGAGCTTAATGCCCATATTTTTGCACCATGATTTAACCTTGTCGGCCGTAAAATTCGTGCCGTTATCGGTGATGATGCTGTGGGGGACACCGTAACGGTGTACTACCCCGGATATAAAGTCTATCACTGGTCCGGACTCTGCCGTTTTAACTGGCTTGGCCTCTATCCATTTGGTGAATTTATCCACCATGACCAATAGGTATCTTTTCTTGTGAGTTCCCCCTTTAAGTGGTCCAACCATGTCAAGCCCTCAGACCGCGAACGGCCAGGTAATGGGTATAGTTTTGAGGGCGGTGAGTGGCATGTGGCTCTGATTAGCAAAGAGCTGACAACCGACGCATCGTTGGACTAAGTCCTGAGCATCTGCCCGGGCCGTCGGCCAATAAAATCTTGTACGGAATGCCTTTCCTACGAGGGCCCGGGCTGCTGCGTGGTGTCCGCCTAGTCCGGCATGAATTTCATCCAGGAGGTCTCGCCCTTCCTCTTCGGAGATACACCTTTGAAGGACTCCGGTTGTGCTTTTCTTATAAAGTTCTCCCTCGTGGACCTTGTAGGCTTTAGATCGCCGAACAATGCAGCGGGCCTCATTTTGGTCTTCAGAAAGTTCCTGCCTAAGTAAGTAGGCTAGGAATGGTTCTGTCCACGGGGCGATTACGGCCATTATGTCGTGGGCTGAGGGTGTTATTTCGGCGGTGGAATTGCCGCTTATGTCGAATTGCTCTGTGTCGGTTGGTGTGGCTGCTTTCGGTTTGTTATTTCCGGACTCCTCTTCCCATCGTACGGATGGCTTGAACAGCCGTTCCAGGAAGATGTTTGGAGGGACAGCGTAACATTTTGCGCCGATGCGTGCCAATACGTCAGCCGCTTGGTTATTATCCCTGGCTACGTGATGGAATTCGAGTCCGTCGAACCGAGCTGACATTTTTAGGACAGCGTTGCGATATGCTGCCATTTTCGGATCCTTGGCATCAAAGTCTCCATTTTTATTTGGGATATTGCGAGGTTTGAATCCCTGCGCACCTCTAGGCGTTGAATGCCCATGGAGATTGCCATCCGGAGACCATGTAAAAGGGCCTCGTATTCGGCTGCGTTGTTGGAGTCCGTTTACATTATTTGAAGTACGTATTGGACTGTGTCACCGGTCAGGGACGTCAATACGACGCCAGCCCCCAGTCCGGCCAACATTTTAGAGTCGTCGAAGTGCATAATCCAATTGGAGTATGCGCCGTACTCTTTAGGGAGTTCGGCTTCGGTCCATTCAGCGACAAAGTCAGCCAAAACTTGTGACTTTATAGCTCGCCGAGGTCTGTAAGTTATATCGAATGGTAAGAGCTCAATGGCCCATTTTGCAATCCTGCCCGTTGCGTCGCGGTTGTTTATAATGTCATTGAGTGGTACTTCAGAGGCCACTGTTATCGAACACTCTTGAAAGTAGTGTCGGAGCTTCCGGGATGCCATGAACACTGCATACGCGATCTTCTGATAGTGCGGGTAACGGGACTTGCAGGGGGTTAACACAGTGGATACGTAGTATACTGGTTTTTGAAGAGGGAATTTGTGCCCTTCTGTCTCTCGTTCGACGACGAGTACCCTGCTTACAACTTGATGTGTTGCTGCGATGTATAACAACATTGGTTCGCACAGGTTGGGCGCAGCCAGGACCAGATTTGTTGCCAATATGGCCTTTATTTCTTCGAGTCCGGCGGTGGCAGCATCCGTTCACTCGAAGTGTTCGGTGTGCCTGAGGAGGCGATAGAGGGGCAATGCCTTTTCTCCTAAGCGGGAGATAAAGCGGCTGAGAGCCGCAACGCATCCAGTCAATTTCTGGATCTGTTTGAGGTTTTTTGGAATATCCAGCTGTGATAGAGCTCGGATCTTGGCCGGATTTGCTTCAATTCCTCTACCGGATACAATGAATCCCAAGAGCTTTCCGACTGGTACGCCGAAAACGCATTTTTCCGGATTCAGCTTGATATCATATGCTCGGAGGTTGTCAAATGTGACCCTCAAGTCGTCTACTAGAGTTTCGACGTGTTTAGTTTTGACGACTAAGTCGTCTACATATGCCTCTACTGTTTTGCCGATCTGGGTAGCCAGACATGTCTGAATCATGCGCTGATATGTTGCGCCGGCGTTTTTAAGTCCGAAGGGCATCGTGTTGAAGCAGAAAGGTCCATATGGAGTAATGAATGCCGTTGCGGCTTGATCCGCTTCCGCCATCTTGATTTGATGATAGCCGGAGTATGCGTCCAGGAAGCACAATGAATCGTGCCCTGCAGTGGCATCGATGATTTAGTTGATGCGGGGGAGGGGGAAGGGATCCTTTGGGCAGGCTTTATTTAGGTCTTTGAAATCGACACATAGGCGCCAGGATTTGTCCTTCTTTGGTACCATTACCAGGTTTGCTAGCCAATCCGGATGTTTGATGTCTCTGATGAATCCGGCTTCCAATAGTTTGGCTAGTTCCTCTCCCATTGCTTGTCTTTTGGGTTCGGAAAATCATCGAAGAGCCTGTTTGACAGGCTTGAATCCTTTTAGGATGTTTAGGCTGTGTTCTGCCAATCTGCGTGGGATTCCGGGCATATCCGAGGGGTGCCAGGCAAAAATGTCCCAATTTTCCCGAAGGAATTCTCGCAGTGCGGCGTCTACATCAGGGTTCAATTGTGCCCCAATGGAGGCCGTCTTTGTCGGGTCCGTTGGGTGGACCTGGAATTTTACTATTTCTTCGGCTGATTTAAAGGAGGTGGACTTGGATCTCTTATCGAGTATCACATCGTCCCTATTCACCGTAGAGCGCAGCACGGTGAGTTCCTCTGCCGCTAAGGCTTCGGATAGTGCCTCGAGGGCTAATGCGGCCGTCTTGTTTTCGGCGCGGAGTGCTATGTCCGGATCACTAACGAGAGTGATTATTCTGCCGGGCCCAGGCATTTTGAGCTTCATGTACCCGTAATGGGGTATGGCTTCGAAGATTGTGAATGCCTCTCGTCCTAATATAGCGTGGTATCCGCTGTTGAACGGGGCCACTTGGAACGTGATTTCTTCGGATCTGTAATTGTCCGGCAAACCGAATACCACATCGAGTGTGATTTTTCCTGTGCAGCGCGCTTCCTGGCTAGGGATTATTCCTCTGAAGGTTGTGCTGCTTCGCTCAATGCGGCTCCCATCTATTTCCATTTATTTAAGGGTTTCCTCGTAGATGAGGTTTAATCCGCTGCCGCCATCCATGAGAACCTTGGTAAGTCGAAAGCCGTCCACTATCGGACTGAGGACCAATGCGGCTGGTGCTCGGGCTGTTCGGAATTTAGGTTCGTCGCTGGCGTTGAAGGTGATGGCTGCGTCACTCCAAGGATTTGCTGTGGCTACTTGGTAGACTTCGGCGAGGCTGCGGATTGTTCGTTTCCGCATATTGTTTGATGCGAAAGTCTTGAAGACTATTGATACCGTACCGGTATTGTTGGTGTGGTTTTCCGGGGCTAGAAGCCCCTCGCCACTTTTGGCCACCTGCCGTAGTATCCAACATGCTCGAAGGCTATGTGTTGGGATGGCGCCCTCTGTACTGTGAATTGTGCAGGGTCTGCTGAGCCATCCCTCCAGTACGGTTCCGTTCCCTTTAAGGGGTTTCTGTTTTTTGGTTCTTGCACCTGGTGCCTGAGTGTGATGCACCCTTTTGTTGCGGACTGGGTCTGTATCCGGGGCCGGATTGTCCCAAAAATTATTTTTGGTTTTCCGGAAACTCTCTATCGCACAGTACTTCTGTACTATGGATGCCAGGTCGGCGAAGCGTGTGATTTCACGATGGCTGACGGCGTTTAAGATTCCCTCGTCCGTGCAATTATTGCAGAAAATTGAGATTGTGTTTTCCTCTCGGCAGTCCTTTATCCTGTCCATAACCAGGAGGAATCTGGCCCAGTAGTGATGTACTGTTTCAGCGGGCTCTTGCCGGATTAGAAATAGATCACAATATCTGGTCGGGTGGGTGGAACTAAATCCGGAACCCTACCCATATAAGGCTCGAAGGCCGAGAAGTTTCCAAACTCGGAAGCTTTGATTGTTGGACATTGTCCAACGAGTCCGGAACGAGGCCTGATTTTAAGTTCAGTGCTCGATCGAAGTCCGCCCCTCCGCGGGAATCCGGCATGGAGGGTTTGGGAGCCCGGACATGACTAGTTTTCAATACAGGAGAAGGGTCGCCGCATTGTTCTTCTACCACCGTAACGTGATGGGTGACCTGGGGAGAGTTAATCTCTCTCAGATCGGTTTTAAGCCCAATCTGATCATAGTCTATAGCGACTCCCAGGGCGGCGATCCGATCCAAGAGTTCGTTTACAGACGAGAGCTTTGCTGGATCTAGATGCTCGGCGAATTCTGAGTTGACGTGAAGATTGCTCTCGATGACTCGAGTGGCCGGACAGGCGATCATAAGAAAACCTCCTAGCCGGATAGTTTGGCCGGCGGCCCAGGCTCCATTGGCGAAGATACCGTCCTTGAAGACGGGAAGAGGCATCCTTCCTATCGGTGATGGCACAGAGGAACTCTCAATGAAAGCACCAATGACGGTGTCAGAACCGGTGGATCTTGGGTAGGGGGTCCCGAACTGTGCGTCTAGGCGGATGGTAACAGGAGACAAGGGACACGATGTTTTACCCAGGTTCGGGCCCTCTTGATGGAGGTAAGACCCTACGTCCTGCTTGATTGATATTGATATTGTGGATGTTTACAAGAGTGGATCTACCACGAGATCAAGGAGGCTAAACCCTAAAAGCTAGCCTATGGTATGATTGTAAGGGTTGATGTTGTTGGTTGTCCTACGGACTAGAGCCATCCGGTTTATATAGACACCGGAGAGGGCTAGGGTTACATAGAGTCGGTTACAATGGTAGGAGATCTACATATCCGTATCGCCAAGCTTGCCTTCCACGCCAAGGAAAGTCCCATCCGGACACGGGACGAAGTCTTCAATCTTGTATCTTCATAGTCTTGGAGTCCGGTCGACGATGATAGTCCGGCCGATGATAGTTCGGCCGATGGTGGTAATCCGGCTATCTGGACACCCCCTAGTCCAGGACTCCCTCACCAGCTCTCGGCCACATTCAAAGTGCAGCAAGCACGGTTCGCACGAAGATGCACCGCAAGGTTTGTTGACCTGTTTACATGCTGAATAACAAAAAAAGAGGAAATATTACCAAGCGCTACTATTTGTAACAGGATATGAGTCAGAATTAAGCGAGAATTGTGGCGAGTGTTCCATGCAATCAACTTCCATTATCACATGCGAGAACCCTCAAAGAGAACCAAATGTGTTGAAGATTGCTTTATCACATTTTAAAATTATAATAAGAGTGCAGACGCTCCTCCATCTGGTTCCTAGTACTAGTATAGTACGTACCTTTATAGACTATATTAGTAGTACTAGTACTAGTAAACTTTGCGCTTGGTTGTTCGCCTATTCGGGAAGTCGAACAATAGTAGCACTAGTAGTATAGTGTATGCTTCTGGCAATCTAACACCGAATTAACTATTGCACGTCCACCGCCTAAGCGAGGGAGAGCTTGCATTAGTCAAAAGTTTCTCATTGTCCTGCGAGCCACCGCGTGCAAGTAATGCTAGTCCATACTGCCTCCTCTCCGGTTTATATGGATTAATTTCAAACAAGATAAATACACTGTCTGTCACTATATATTTGTAAAATTATGGTCAGTGGACTTCATAATACGCTCATTGCGCTCAATATATATATATTCCGGTGTTTATACGGTCACTAACTCACCCTGACTAAGTATGTGTGTGCATGCATGTGTAGGTTGAGCACTTAGCGTGACCGTGTGTGTTCCATCGTGTGCTCGGACATGCATGCATTAGGGCATCGCGCGTGTTTTTGCATCCATGTGTACGTGTGACTGTCGCATACACATAGGGGGAGTACGTGTAGGGGCCACTAAGGAGCAGTCAAATCACACAGTAAGTTAGTCGGAAGAAGCAACCATCATTTCACTCTTGAATGACACGTACGCAATATAAAATGGTTGATATGGAGAGAAAAAGAAAACCACTATATATACACTAACATGAGCCTAAGCTACAAGCCTGCTTGCTAAGGTTTCTCTCTTCACAAGCATAGAACGACGGGCCTGATCCCGCAGCTGGGGGAAGGGAACAATGTTCTGCGTAGACGCGGTCGACATCGGCGAGGGAGAAAACCCATAGTCGGTGCGTCCCAATCGAGGGTCACGGCGATATGGGCCGATGTCGCGTCCCAACTGCCCTTCTAGCTACAGCCCGACATCCCAGGTAGTCCATCTTCCTTTTGGAGCCGGCTTGCTCCACTGCCGTAGCTCCATCTCCATGTCGATCTTTCTCTACTTCTACCGGCTTCTACTTGTGATGAGTTTATGTCTCATGAACTAGTGCCAGTACTATTATTCTAATCACAATTCTTCAATATCTTTGCCATCAGGGATGCTCAGGTCGATTTTAGTGGAACTACACAAAAGCATCGTATGATCCGAGGGTGCCAGCCGTCTTTCCTTCGACAGGTTCTACCTGGCCAGCGAATTAAATCATGTTTAGGGTTTAGGGTTTAAGTCATAGTGACCCCATCAGTAGTTTTTTCTTTTGTAAACGCTCTCACAACTTTTTCTTTAGTTGTGAAGTAAATATTGGCTATGATCTATGAATCATTGAGATGCATCAGCATGTGTGTTAGTTTTCCTTTGTATTTGATGGAATGTTGTAATGGGGCAACCTTGGAATAGGAATGAAAATGGAGTGGAAAGTTTCCTTTTTTCCAGAGAAAAAATGGAAACGGAGAGAAACCAACGTTTCGTTTCGTTGGATCGCACCGTCGAGCAAAACATACGTTTAAATCACGTCTGCCGTGTTCGTGTCTCACCCTCCTCCACAGCTCGACCCCACACGGTCGCTCGGCATGCCACTCACCGCAAACAAAGTATACAATAACTTTCCCACCTGCTTGTCGATGGATCGCGCCATGGAGTACTACTAGCACTACTGGAAGAGATTGACGAGTTGGGGGAGGACAGCTAGCTGTAGCACGGACTCCCCAAGAACTTTTTACATGCATGTTGTAGCAGGCTATTGCGACCTTTGAACGCGGAGCAGCCGCGTGCACCCGGAAGTGGCGCGGGCGACGCTCTCTCGGCTGGCGCGCCGCTTCAATGTCGGGGCCAGTGAGAGGTCGCATCCGCTCTGGCCGGGCATGAATGCGGCACTGACCATTTCGGGCGGGAAGCACGCGCAGGTGATGAAGAGGGTTCGGGTTGGTCAGGACCGGCTGTGGCAGCGGTCCGGACGTGCGCAAACAAGAGATGTTGTGTGTTAATATTGCTGCGTATATAATTAACAACGTAAATAATGTGCCAGTTGGACAAATATGATTGGAGATGGAGATGGAAATGGAATTTTACATAAACACGGATATGCATGTCTATGTCTATGTGTGTGCGCGCGACGACTCTAGCGACCTGGAAGCGGGGGCATGTTTTTGATTGAGTTTTCTTTCTTGGTATGTTAGAAAATCAGTTTGTCTAATTCACATCTAGATGTTATTTAAGGATATCACATCTAAGCTCCCACAAGTATATAATGTAGCAACAAGAAACAAAAAAACTAGGACAAATAAAATAGACCACAAACAGAGTGGACATCAACTTAGATGTGACATAACTATGTCACATCTAGATGTGTCCTAGACAGACCCTTAAAAAATTGTCCACCAGTTTTCGTTTATTTTTTCCGGGAACGCGCGTATTCTATTTAAAACCACAGCTATGCAGAGATTTTTTTTTACTCCATTATAGCCTCTTGTTTGATAGAGTTTCTCGCGTCTCGCTCTCTCACCCTCTCCATATCAAAACAAGATGACAATGTCCAGTCTATCTCTCTCCTCACCGTTGGTCACAGATCCGGCCGAATCTCGTCTGCTGCGGGAGGTGAGGAGGTGCAGCGTTGACGTTGTCGCCGTCGGCGACGGAGGGAGCCGATGCGCACCGTCCTCTCGGAGCCGGCGCTGGCGCAGACGAAGATCCTCCGCGCCCTTGTTCGCTGCCATCGTGTGGGCAGATCCCGCCTGCCCGCCTAAACGACATCTCGCCCACCTGAGGTATAACTTATTGTACTGGTCCAGCTCCCCAGGTCGCTGCGTGCGAGGTTTCTTCTATGCGACTACTCCCCAGCTCCCCATGCATAGTAGCTAGGGTTCGTCGGCTGGTCCAACATCGCCTACTATTACTATTATAGAGGAAATGCCACTCGAAAATTTGTCCTGACTTATACCTCGGTGGAGGTATACATGTTGTTTCGACAAAAAGTACATGGTGGTTGTGCGGTCCTTGTGCATATGGTGGTAGTACTATCACTGGTTAAATGAAGAAATGCTTTTTTCTCAGGTATCCTGGTTTAGTTCCCATCAAGATATAATTATGATGCTTCTGTTTGTTGGTGTAATTTTCATTTTTTTATATTTTTGGAAACAGTGATGCGTGTCTCCATACTCGGGCATGTCTTCCTCAATTTTAGTGGAACTGCACAAAATTGGATGGCCATTGTTGTTCCGCCTCACTGTCCTCTACCACGTGGTTCTTCCTTCCTCGAGCTTGATTATTGAGAAGAAACAGACCACAATGAGGATTTGTCGAACTTCATAGGTGCCTCACCCAAACTTGATGCCAAATGGATGATGCATCACCACGATGACCTATCGATGCTCATGGTTGCGCCTCATGGTTGCGTCGGCTGGTGAAGCTGATCGATTTTCAATGAAAACAAGTTGTCTTCCATCAGTGCTCTTTGCTTGTTACGCACAAAGATGACATCCTTCGTCAGTTCACCTTGGTTGCATTGGAGACGCAGTCGTCTTTCACGTTGGTGCAATTTTATCACACAATTGGCTATGAACCAAATGTTTCCTCGAAGAAGGATCGACGTTGGTACTAAGAGCATAAGTTTTGTATTGATTTCTAAGCCTTCTCACAACTTTGTCTCCAGCTCCCCTGTAATTTTATTTGTCCAGCTATTAACTTTGATTTAAAAATGGTGTGGACTAAAAACCCGGATGGACGTAGTAGCCCTCCATTTTTATTTACTCCGCATATTAGATTTGATTGAAGTCAAACTTTGTAATACTCTCAAACCTTTTCGATAATTGAAATTAAAATTCTTTATTTGTACACACTCTCACACGTTTCCGATAATTTGGCGCATGTGTGGTTGTTGACTTAAGGTAGGGTAGTGTACCACACGTGAAGGACAGGAAGTGCGACCAGGACGCGTCGGCGTGGATCGTTAGTTCATCGGAAGTAGTACTAGTTTTCTTCACTGTACATTGAATAAAGAGTTTCGTTTCGTACTTACAAAATTTAAAATGATTGTTATGGAGAGAATAAGAAAACCACTCCACTATATATTAGTCGTATACACATGAGAGTACTATATGGACGCAGCTTCATTGACTTAGTGCACCTGCCTTTGGGTTTATGACAGGTGGGCTCAAAATGTGGCTGGCTCACCTGTCATGCAACCAAAAGCAGATGGAGTGAAGGCAGCGAAGCTCAGTCCGTACTACATTAGTATATATATAAGCGGGATCCTCGGCGCTTGTTCGCTAGGGTTTGCACTCTCCACACGCTCGCCGCAATACATATATGTTACACGCTGGAGGCTCAGCGTTCATTTGCTAGGGTTTGCTATATTCACAGTCTCTCACCCTCTCTTCACCAGATCTAAACAAGACTATGTTGGCCTCTTGTCTCTCTCTCCCCCCTCACAGCTGGTGAAGGAGGCGTTCGTATCCCGTCGCACCGGGAAGGGGAGGAGGTGCAGCATTAACTCTATCGCCTTTGGCGAGGGAGGCAATCCACTGCCGACTGCGCTGTTCTCTTTCACCCTGCGCCTGTGCGGGAGGGCCACCGACCCCTTCTTCCTTGCTGCCGTACGTAGTGTGGGCAGAACCGTCCTCCCGCCGCACACCTTGCCACATCCCGACGACCCTAAGGTATAAGTTTCTTTGAAACCGTCGCTGCTCTAGCTGCATGTGGATCTTTTTGATCTGTAGTCGAATCTAGGTCTTGGTTCAAAGAGGAAAGAAAGGTGCGGTGGGGTGGAGCATGAATCTAGGACATGGTTCAATGAGGAAAGGAGGGAGGAAAAGTAGTATAGACTGGCTATCTAGCCGCTTTGTTGGTCAAAAAGGGAAAAAGGGGGTAACCCAGTACACACATCTGTAAGGAACCGATCTCTTTGTTGAAAAGGGAAAGAAACTGGGGGGGGTCGGGTAGTTTGTGTAGGACTAGATTTGATGCCCTCACATAGGAAAAAAGTTCAAAGAGAACAAATATGGGACCAGCACAGATATGCTGCTTGGCTACATATTCTGCATCACCCATTTATACGTGTGGACGCACATGGTGCTAGCATGTCCCATACAGCTACTTTGCTGTTGTTAATCTAAGAATGCCGCCGAAAAATTGAAGCAATGCCACTGTTAAAAGTAAATTACATTTTTTAACGAATGTTGTTTCAAGAGAGTGTCTCTGTTAATATGAATCAATGCAACCGTTTTAGAAATGCTACTGTCCTACTTTGTTTTCCATCCAAGATAAGTTAGATGCTTCTTTCTGTCACCGTTTGTTTCATCCTCCTTTATTGGCAAGTAATTGTTTCCTTTTTTGCCTCTGTTAAAACAGGGGTATCGATTCAACTTGTTGCTATTGCGACATTTTGCTGCGCTACTCGAAACACTTATGTTTTAAGAGTGTTTTCTGCAGTTCAACTTGAATGTCACACCGGTGACTTTGCTTAATTTTGGTGGAACTGCACAAAAGGAGATCGAGATTTGTTTCCAGTGTTCATGTCGAGTTGTTTCAAATCTTGGTCTCTACCACATGATATCTATTCAACTTGTTGCTATTGCGACATTTTGCTTCGCTACACGAAACACTTTGCTTGATTTCAGTGCAACTGCACAAAAGAAGATTGGATTTCCTATTCGTGTTAGCAGATTCGTATTTTATCCTGGTGTTCTCATGAAAGGTCAGTACAGGCCTTCATCCACATGATTGTGCAGTTTGCTTTGAGATGTTGTGCTTCTTGTATTGGTACTATTTTAAATAAATGTTGAATTGAAGCTATTGTATTGTTGTCTTTTCCCATTAAGTAGTGAACAAAAATGGGACCAACCCAGACATGATGCTTGTTGCTTTGTTACAACAAACTCTGCATCACCCCCTTTATAAGTAGATGGAAGCACATATTATTGTTGAGCCACTCTCCCCTGGAACTGTTTATGCTTTTCGTTAATCTAATGCTGCTGGTAAAATTAAGCAATGCCACTCTGAGAATTAATTAACTACTGAATCTTAGTTCAAAACTGCAACACTTGTTAGGAATGGTACTGTTAAGAAATGTCTCTTTCTACATGTTTAACCAAGGTATTGTTAAGATAATGTCTCTTTAAAAATGAATCAGTTGCATTGTTTTAGGAATGGTACTTTTCTGCTTTGTCGTTCTTTATACATGTTGAACCAAGGCATTGTTAAGATAATGTCTTAGTCAATATGAATGAATCACACTGATGGAGAATTGCTACTTTCCTGCTTTGTTTCCCATTAAGACAAGTCATCAACCGTTATTTCTCAGTAATTGTTTTCCTTATACCTATTGTTGCTTATAGGGATATCAAAATTAAAGCTTGGTTTTATTCCGACTTTGATTTTAGTTGAACTGCACAAAAGGAGCCAATGTGTCCAAGGCAAACTGCTGCGTTACTGGGTCCAGTTGGTCGTTCCACTTTGCAGAAAGAAGCAGTCACTGGTTGCGGTACATTATAGAAGGAATGACCGAGAAGCTTTACAGAGTATTATTAGACACCGGTGACATGACTAGTCTGCAGAGACCATTGGCAATTTAACAACACGTGCAGTGCCCTGGGCAAGAAGTGCCCAAACAAGTACAAGAAGCTAAGACAGGACACGATCATAGGCATTACATATTTTGAATGGGAAAAGCTTTTCAAAGTTTAATCATTGATGTTAGCAAGAAGACGTTAGTTTAATATATTGGAATTGGAAAACCTTGTCAAAATTTGCCCATTGATGTTAGCAAGAAGATGTTAGTTTAATATATTGGAATTGGAAAACCTTGTCAAAATTTGATCATTGATGTTAGCCAGAAGACATGCATTTGATGTTTTTGAGTGGGACGCCCTTGCTGTGAGCAGCGTCGAGTGTTTTTTCCTATTCCTGTGTTCAGCTTAGAAGTAAATAGTTACTCTGCTGAGATATTCATGTGTTAAGAGTTTGTTCTGAATATTGTTTATGTAATGCCAGGCCTTGTGTTTGATTGCAAAGTTGAGCTTGGAATGTTGTGACATGCGGCATCACGAGCTGTTCACCGTGCCTCCTGAGAATAATGCTTCTTATTGTTTTGCATGTCGATCTAATGCCAGTGATTTGCTTGTTAAGAAGATCATCCTCTTCTGTTGTTTCCGTGCGTAAGAAGTTCATCGTCTAATGTTTGATTCATAGCCTATACGACATGTCGGGTAGGTTAGACGTGAAACAATATGATCTTCCGACCAACTCATGATATTAGGCCGTGATTGGATCGTCGTTTTCTAACCAAAACCGCTTGTAAAACTGACGCTTGTAAATTAAAGCAGATGGTCTCGGGCGAAGGCGCTTGGTTGGTCGATTTCGACTAGTAAAATATCAGAAGTACTTCACACACGATAAAAATGTTGAACGACACTCGGACGATTGCTAATCCAGCCATTAGCTGCTGTTTTAGCATTGCCCATGGACGGCATGATACGCACGTCGTGCATGTATCGTCTGGTAATGTCGTCCATATAGCAATGCTCGTAAAATATACACGGGTCTCTCAAATTACACGCGTAACCCGCCGGTTTTACTTACAGACCTCGGGCCTTCCGATGACGAGTAAATTACACTTGTATGTTAATACAGGTTTGAAATAAACCAGAGCTCCCAAGCGCGGCCTTACCGTTTCATGTCGTCTCAGTTTCTCGAAGGTGCTCATAGGTGTCCGATGATCCTGGCTTCCTGAATGAGCAGCGGGCGCTGTATCAGACCTCCGTAGGGCCCGTGAGGCCCTCTCCGTTGTCCTTCGAGTTGTTGCGCTCGCCGTGGAGCCGAGCATTGTTAACATGGTCAACGAACATGAGGATTCAAGAGATGACTTTATTTTGACTGGATGACACTAGGGACCCACTAGGGCCATAGCCGTACGTACGCAAGTGCCTCCTTATTATGTACAACTATATTTTTTTTGCTTTCTCCTGGTTTCCTGACATCACGGTCCCACACCATTGTCAACCTATGTAGTCAATATAAACAAGAGAATTGCACAAGGTGCGGCCGACAGCTGGGACCAAGCAGCTCGAGCAGTATTTGTGTTTTTGAGGTGTCAGCACTGCAAAGTTTTTCTTGGCGATGATTTCGTTGTTGTTCAGAGGAGAGCAGGGTATTAACTGGGCGGGCTGTGGCCCATTTAGCCCAGGCCAGATATCCAGCCCAGATACTACTTTTTTCAAGACGAAAACGGCTAGCCTAGCTATACGTCTTTTTGAGGAATACCCAGGCAAGGTCAACTTGTTGTTCTCTGCCCCGCTGAGGTGCAAATCTTTCCTAGGAGGGATGCATTAGGCTTAGCAGGAAAATGGGCTTTAAAAATAATAAATGGGATGTAATTATAAAAACTGGGTAGTAACTATAAAAAATGCACCAAACACGAAATTAGTTTATAAAATATTATTTATGGATTTAGAAAATCTTAAATTTTCATTGTTGCGCGCGCAATGTTTCGTTGGATTTTTACGTAATACAAATTTATATTTAATTTGACTAGAAATTTCGGGATAAAAATATTTCGGATCCCATCAAAATGTGGGAAATTTTATTGAATTCTGTCTTCAACGGTTGGTTGAAATTATTAATCGTTTTCCTAGCTAGAAAATGGGATGTACTTTTAACAAACTGTAAATGGGCTGTTGTAAATTCCATTAGAATTCAAAAATGGGTTGTACATTCTTACAAAATGCAAATGGGCTATAAGTTCTCTGCCACACACTTGTGGGCCTACTAAGTGACGCGTCCCCTAAAAAAATAAGTTGACGCGTATGCAAGGCTTTGTCAACTTATTATAGTCAACACACGGTTCTAGCAGCAGTGGTCGTTGGATGTCTATCCAACAGGTGTCGTGCTTCTTCTTCAATCTCAGATATTCTTAGCTTCAGCCGCCCAAAAAATGATTCCTCCCCCTGACATCTGGGGCGCACCGTTTTGGAGGCTGACCTGTGGGCATACTAAGTTGGAGCGTACCAAGGGCTTTGTCAACTTAGTCAATATAAACGATTCTAGCTTCAGTGATCGTACGATGTCCATCCAATGGCCGTAGTGCTTCTTCAACCTCTGGTCTTCTTGGTCCAGCCGCCCAAAGCAGCATCGGTCGTGCCGCCTGCTCCTGCCTCCCGTGGCCGACTGTGCTGCCGTGGAGGCCTCACCGCCCCCATACTACTCCCACCGCTGGCCAGGCCATCCCTCCACTCACCCACACCCCCTGTTATTCTGCAGCGACGGCAGCCTCACACCGCAGCCGAACCAGTGAACCCTCGTACTCCTCTCTGCACGGGCTTCCACTGCTGCGTCTTCCCCGGCTCCGCGTTGTCCCCTTCCTAGGCGTCGCCGTCGTCCACCGCCCTGGTGCTCTCGGCGCGGCGTGGTTAACGTGGTCAATGACCGACTTCCATCGGATGAGTACTATACGTGGAGAGGCTGACAGCTGGGTCCACGGCGGCCGCAAGGAAGTGCCTCCTTATTACGCGCAAAATAATTATTCCTCCACCTGACAGCAGGGACCTACCGGATGGGCCACCTTATTTCGTGAAAAAAAAACGTTTCCCCCCCTGACTGCTGGTACCCACCGGACGGGCCACCATATTTTGTGAAAAAACGTTCCCCCCGCCGTCAGCTCGGACCCACTCGAAGTGCCTCTTTATTACGCACAAAAAAATGAATACTCCCCTGCTAGCTGGGACTCACCTTGGTGGGAAGCTGACTTGTGGGCCTACTAAGTTGACGGGGACGGAGGGCTTTGTCAACTTAGTCAATATGAACGATTCTAGCTCCAGTGACCGTACGATGTCCATCCAACGGCCCTAGTGCTTCTTCAACCTCTGGTCTTCTTGCTCCAGCCGCCCAAAGCAGCGCCGGTCGTGCCGCCTGCTCCTGCCTCCCGTGGCCGGCTGTGCTGCCGCGGAGGCCTCACCGCCTCCATACTACTCCCACTGCTGGCCAGGCCATCCCTCCACTCCACTCACCCACACCCCCTGTTATTTTGCGGCGACGGCAGCGCAGCCGAACCAGTGAACCCTCGTACTCCTCTCCGCGTGGGCATCCACTGCCGCGTCTTCCCTGGCTCCACGTCGTCCCCTTCCTAGGCCTCGCCGTCGTCCACTGCCGTGGTGCTCTCGGCGCGGCGTGGTCAATGTGGTCAACGACCAAATTCCATCGGAAGAATACTGTACGTGAAGAGGCTGACAGCTGGGTCCACGGCAGCCGCAAGGAAGTGCCTCCTTATTACGTGGATAATAATTATTCCTCCACCTGACAGCAGGGACCCACCGGACGGGCCACCAGTATTTCGCGAAAAAAAACGTTTGCCCCTGACTGCTGGGACCCACCCGGCGGGCCATCGTATTTCGCAAAAAAATGTCCCCCTTGCTGTCAGCTCGGACCCGCCAGAAGTGCCTCCTTATTACGCAGAAAAAAATGAATACGCCCCTACTAGCTGGGACCTACCTTGGTGGGAGGCTGACTTGTGGGCCTACTAAGTTGACGGGGACGGAGGGCTTTGTCAACTTAGTCAATATAAACGATTCTAGCTCCAGTGACCGTACGATGTCCATCCAACGGCCATAGTGCTTCTTCAACCTCTGGTCTTCTTGCTCCAGCCGCCCAAAGCAGCGCCGGTCGTGCCGCATGCTCCTGCTTCCCGTGGCCGGATGTGCTGCCGCAGAGACCTCACCGCCCCCTACTATTCCCACCGCTGGCCAGGCCCTGCGGCGACGGCAGTCTCACAACGCAGCCGAACCAGTGAACCCTCGTACTCCTCTCCGCGCGGGCTTCCACTGCCGCGTCTTCCCCGGCTCCCCGTCGTCCCCTTCCTAGGCCTCGCCGTCGTGCACTGCCCTGGTGCGCTCGGCGCGGCGTGGTCAACATGGTCAAGGAACGACTTCCATCGGACGTGGACTGTATGTGGAGAGGCTGACAGTTGGGTCCACGACCGCGGCAAGGAAGTGCCTCCTTATTACGCGGAAAATAATTATTCCTCCACCTGACAGCAGGGACCCACCGGACGGGCCACCGTATTTCGTGAAAAAAACATTTCCCCCCGACTGCTGGGACCCACCAGCTGCACCTTCGCACACAAGGAAGTGCGTCCAGGCAAAAAAATGATTCGCCCCCCTGACTGCTAGGACCCACCAGCTACACCTTCGCATGCAAGGAAGTGTGTCTGGGCAAAAAAATGATTCGCCCCCCTGACTGCTTGGACCCACCAGCTACATCTTCGCACGCAAGGTAGAGCGTCCGGGCAAAAAAAAACAATTCGCCCCCTGACTGCTCGGACCCACCAGCTACATCTTCGCAGGCAAGGAAGTGCCTGACAGTCAGGACCCACCTGGTCGAAGCGTACGTAGCGTTGTCATTCTGGTCGCGAACGTGTACGTACATATATACTGGTGGACGTAGAGGCGCGTACATGTCGTAGTAGAGGCGCGCACGTGTCGTAGTAGAGGCGCGCACGTAGCATGTACACGTACGTACAGCGGCGAGGGTGCAAGAAAGAATATACGGCCACATACGTACATACGGGCAGGGTCTCAAACGCCTATCGCACATATGTACATGGCTGGGTCGGAACAGAGAAACAGCGTCGTCGTCGTGTTCATGGGGAGCCAACCGGCTGGGTTGGAACGGAATGTGTGGTCGTGTTCATCGGGAGGGCTTGGACGGAACAGGCGATGGAAACGAGGCCTGGCGTACCGCACAACATAGGAAACGGACCTCCTACGTTCGGAACGGGGTCCTGTTGAGCGGGAGGGGTGTGGCATACCGCAAAACGGAGGAAACGGACCTCCTACGGTCGAAACGGGGGTCCTGTTGATCGAGAGGGGTGTGGCGTACCGCAAAACAGAGGAAACGGACCTCCTACGGTCGAAACGGGGGTCCTGTTGATCGGGAGGGGTGTGGCGTACCGCAAAATGGACGAAACGGACTTGTGTTGGAGCGCTACGGTCGAAACGGGGGGTCCTGTTCATCGGGAGGGGTGTGGCGTACCGCAAAACGGGACTCCACGGGATACTATTCATCTTCCCCGTCGACCTCCTCCAGCCTCCACGGGCTACCATCGACCTCCTCCAGCCTCCACGGGCTCCTGTTCATCCAGCCTCCACCGCGCGCTACTCCACCGGCTACTGTTCAACCACCCCTCAACTGTCTACTGTTCATCCAGCCCTCCACCGTCTACTGTTCATCCAGCCCTCCACACCACGGGGTCCTGTTCAACCACCCCTCCACGGCCACCCCTCCATCGTCTACTGTTCATCCAGCCCTCCACACCACGGGGTCCTGTTCATCTAGAGGCAACGCCACCGCTCACTGTTCATCCAACCCCCCCCCCTCCCGCAACGCTCACTGTTCATCCAAACGATCGGCTTCAGTTAGCAGCAGTAGCGAAGGAATCTCTCCATCGGGTTCAGTTAACAGCCATCGATCGATTGCTCGGGTTCAGTAACGCGTAGCCTGCAGTGCAATCGCTCGGGTTCAGTTAGAGCCCAACGCCTCGCTTGGGTTCAGTTAGAGCCAACGCCTCACACACACGCACGTACATGTATGAGAGAAACGCACATCGCTCGGCCCCCGACCTCCCACCGTAACCGGTAACTCCCCGAAATTTTCCTCCCCCTCGCTTCTACCATGGTTTTTTCCGTCATGGATGGCCCAAAGAATGTCATGCAGCTGCATCTCCGGCCCGCCCAGGACGAAAAGCCCATTTTCTGTCATGATTTTTTGTCATAGAAGTAGGAGCCCACCACATCTATGATGATACCGGGTTTTGTCAGAATTATCGTCATAGAAGTGTCATATGTATGACAGGAAAAAAAATCGTTCGGCCCAAAATGTCACGGATGTGTCTTTTTTTGTAGTGCTAACGTGTACTGTACCAAATCAATTCGCACTACAAAGTCATCAAAACTTTGAATTCATGTTATGTTCAGTTAAAATATTTTGCTACGTGTATAATGCATGCAACCTACTACTCAAATGAACGTTTTAGTGCATTCCAAACGTATATACTACCGCTTTAATATGAACTAAATTTGAGTTCGTTTCTCTATTTGAATAAGATCTACAATAATGATTGTTGTGAAGTCAAAGCATTTGAATTTGTTTCTCTATTTTAATAAGATCTACAATCATCATTATTGTTAAGTTAAACCATCGTTTGTGTATTATCTTCACAGCACACCACATGATTAGTCTCGAGTTACATATGAACTATTTGTACTATATGAACTCGAACTCGATTTTTTGAACCCACTTTATGTTGATTTCAAATCACATTACATTTCAAGCTCTAGCTAGATCTTCATAATCTAAACCATGTCTCATATGTATAATGTGTTTATCATATTATGTATGGTGCCCCGCCCCCTACGCCTACAAGTATTTAGATGTGAGTTGCAAACATCACACATTACCACAAATTCAAATAAAATGTGAGAATGTTTGATATTTAGTTGTAAGCTGCAAACGCCACACATTATCACAAATTCAAATCAAATGTGAGATTGTTCGATGTATAGTATGGTTTAGATTGTTCGACATTTAGCTGTGAGTTGCAAACGCCATGCATCATCACATTATGGTATAACATGTGCAAAACCACAGTACGCGTATCACCGCTATATTCATGCATGCATATGTTTAAAACACTATGATCTCCTATTCAAATATATGAATCCACTTTCATATCAAATTATGATCTTTGTTAGTCTCTTACACCCACACAATCCTCTAACCTTTGTAGCTACCACTAACTTTCTCTCGTGCATGCGCACGCCCTCCTCGGCCTCCCCCTCCCTCAGCATTCTATCCATCGCCCACATTCATTTTTTTTCTTTAGGTCGTTCTCCCAGAGTCTCCACAACTCCTTTCCGACACACACCGATCGATAAACCTCTCCAGCGATGTCTGCCTGCAACATACACACGCACCTTCAATCTCCTCCTTTATGTGTCCTTGCCTTGTGTCTCTCATACGGTCCCACACACGTGTAAACTCTCGCCACTCTTTTCATCGATCTCACAACCGCACACTCCTCCCCCTATCTAGCTAGTAGCTAGGCCTCTCACACCACCTCCTAGATCCATTCTCTCTGTCTATGTGTCTCGCTGGGCCTTATTTGCCTCTAACAAATAGACGTACACCGACCGATCTCCCGCTATACATATAGCTAGCTAGGTCCTTATAACTCGTTTTTTCCCACGCGTCGATCGATCTACCTCATTGGTTATGTCTCTCCCTTCCTTCGACAAACAACAATTGATCTACTGATCTAGTTAGGTTTGCTTACCAAACACATGGTTCCCCTTCATCATCCATGGATGCGTCCTGACAGATCTATCACGCACAGGCACACACAGAAACACATCCCCACTCTTATTGATAGTATTGCAGTTCCACCCTCAGTTTGTCTAGTAGGCCTCTCCCACCATCTTCGAGAAGCAACTCCATCATCCATCCAGCACTCTACCCCTCTCCCTCCCTCTCTCCTCTCTCTCTCTCTCTCTCTCTCTCTCTCTCCCATCCTATTTCCCGTCCTTCGATTATGTATGGATGTCGATCGATCTCCCTCAAGACATAGCTGGGTCTCTCCTTCTCAACACATATATGAATCGTTCTACCTCTATAGTTAGGCCTCTGCCTACCCCTCCCCCCAACCCCTCCCCCCCCCCCCCACACACACACCGATACATCGAGCGCTCTAGTCATGTCTCCCTTCCACACACAAACTTGACATGTGCCCTCTGACGTTCTGGTAGGTCAGTCGCCCTATATCTTTGACTTGCACACACACACAATTTCGATGGCTCTCTTCATCGATCTCGCACCCACCCACTTGATCCTCTCTTCGACTCTATCGATATCTATGACCCCTCCCTCTCTTCTCGTGGATCACCCGGCCCTCTATATATGATATGGATAGGCCTCCATTTCACACACATTGCATGCAAAATTTTGTTTGAGATGTCATCGACACATATTCCCACAAATACATTCACGAAATCAACCCCACCCCCCCCCCCCAAAACAAAAAACATTCACGAACGCGGTTTGTATCTCTCACACACACCCACGTAGGTGGGGGACATGCACGAAGAGAAGAGGTGCATGCACGGCGCACATACTCCCGTCTCTTTCCCAACCACACCCGCGCAGGTACACGGTGGAGCTCATTTCTGTATGAAAAGGCAGCCCATGTGGTAATTTGGCACGTGTACTGGTTGTCCACTTGATGGAGGGAGGATGGTCTACCACGGGTGAACAAACAAATTGCGACTTGACACGTTATGTTAAAAAAGAGGCAAACCATGTGGGGCCTATCTTAGAGGCAAGGCTCTATACACTGGAGTACTCTTGATGTGTCCCGCCAACTCGTAGAACGAGGAGAAGCTTGCTTAGTACACTATCTCCCCAGCCCACGGGCGCGGTGGCACGCGGGATGAGGTGAAGCTTGCTTACTAGTAGTAGTACTGTATGCCTTACGCCCGCTCCCTCGCCCACGTGCGCGGTGGCTCACGGGACGATGAGAAAATTTTACTACTCCCTCTGTTTACTCCTCATCCCTACTACCTTGGTTAGAGAGATTATCAAATTGTTTGGAATATATATGTCCTTTAGTAGATTTCAATATGAACTACTATTACATACTCCAAACATTGATGTATATAGACGTATTTTAGAGTGTAGATTCACTCATTTTGCTCCGTATGTAGTCCATATTGAGGCCCTGTTTGGTTCATAAGTCCTAGGACTTTTTCTAGTCCCAACTAAAAAGTCCCTACTCCTTAAAAAGTCCCTCCCTGTTTGTTTTCAGGGACTAAAAAGTCCCTAGTCCCTCCCTAGAGGTTATTGAGTGACCATGTTACCCCTAGTATACAGAAAAATAACAACCAAACAACACCATGGGGCGGCGGGGCAATGGGTGCAGGGAGGGGCATTGTTGGAAAAGTCCCAGAAAAGACTCTCCTTGAGAGTCTTCTTCATTAAGTCCCAAAAGCAAGTTTTAGTCCCTAGTAGTCCCTCCTGTTTGGTTAAAAAGTCTCTAAGAGGGACTTTTTCTAGTCCCTACACTAAAAAGGCCCTGGAAACAAACACCCCCTAAAACGGACGTAATAGTACACACTCTCCCTCGCCCCTCGACCCTCGCCCACGTGGTGGACGTGCAGCAATTCATTCGGTCTCATATAGCCAGAACAATATATACTACAGTACCATTATTGCTCGAGTTCCCGAGAGGCGAAGAGCCAATCGCAAGGTTAATATTTTGGAGATGCGAAGCGTAAGGTTATAGGAGAACGAGTAGTAGGTGCCGCGTCATTTATAACTAAAGTTTTTTTTCTTTAGTGGCATGTACACAATATGATAGGTTCATATGGAGAGAAAAGGAAACCGCTCCACTATATACATAGTTAGGACGGGCCAACCTACACAGTTGGTTGCTGGGGCTGCTCTCTTCACACTCTCTCGCACAAAATGACTGTGGCCACATCTCTAACATCCTGGCGGATCACGTCCGCTGGGGGAAGGGATGGATGCTTAGTGTAGACGCGGTCGCCGTTGCCGACGGCAAAAACCCACTGTAGGCACGTCCCGATCAGGGGTCCCCACCGTTCTCTCTCACAAAGCCAGTGAGGTTGCCTTCGTCCCTTGCTCACTACCGCGACGGGGCAGTTGCCGCCTCCCGCCGCCCTCCTCAAGGTTGAGCTACGTCCCGACATCCCTCATGTACAACTCCCTTTACAGCCTTCTTGCACCACTGCTCCAGCTTCCCAGATCACTCCATGTGGATATTTCTCTACTTCTTTGCCCCGCACATACCTCTACTGGCTTCTACTTACTGTATTTGTGATGAGTTTATGTCTCATCAACTAGTCCCAGTAATCTTATTCTAATCACGCTTCTTCAATTTCTTTGCCACAAGGATGCTCATCTCGATTTTGGTGAAACTGCACAAAATGATCCGATGGTGAAAAGGTTGCAAACTTCATTTCTTAGGAAGCTCGAACGTTGCCAGCAAATTGAAGCATGGTTAGGGTTTACGGTTCAAGGGCTAGGGACTGCATGGATCGTTTTTTTCTTTAGCTGCCTCTGTTCCAAAATAAGTGTCAACTTTAGTAGTAATACAACTTTGTACTAAAGTTTGCATAAAGTTGAGACACTTATTTTGGAACGGAGGGAGTACATATTTGCTATGATCTATCAATCATTGAGATGCAATAGCATGCATGTTAGTCTCCTTTGTATTTGAAGAAATGTTGCAACGGGCAACCTTGGACGCAAGATACATCTAATAGAAGCTGGAAGCTTCATAGCATTGTACAAATTTATCTCGCTGATAAATTACAGTACGTACTATGCTAGTACTTCCTCCGTGCCTAAATATAAGTATTTGTAGAGGTTTCACCATGAACCACATACGGATGTATATAGATGCATTTTAAGTGTAGATTCATTCATTTTGTTCTGTATGTAGCCCACCTAGTGGAATCTCTACAAAGACTTATATTTAGGAACGGAGGGAGTACTATGTAAAGACTTAGATGTCGCATGGTGTCCACATATGCCTGCGTGTTTTCACTGCTCTTGCACTCCTCTGCTGTAAGAATGGAGAAAATTGTAATCTAGTAGTACCTCCTTTCGCCAAAAGCGTGGGACATCCAGCAGTCCTACCACCTCAGTAATAATGACCGATGAGCCGTCAAATCACATAGACCCACCAGTAAGTTGGACGGATGAAGCAACCATCACTCTTGAATCTGTTTCTCCCTTCAACGCAGGCGCCAGTGAGAGGTTGTGTCCGCTCTGCCCGCGGCACCGATTCTTTGGAGCAGCGCTGAACGTTTCGGGTAGGAAGCGCACGCGAGCGATGGAGGGGCTTTGGGTGGGCCAGGCTGGTCAGGAGCGGGCATGGCAGCTGTCCGCATGTCCCTACCGGACGCCCGAAAATGAGAGGATGCACCGACTCTCGCGGCTAAAATCGTACACTACACACCATCTCTCTGTAGGAGTAAGTCGATCTGTCGCTCTCTCTCTAACACACACATGCTGTTAAACACACATACACACACACACGCGCGCGCGCACACAGGTTCATAAAATAGGAAAATCGTGCCAGTGCGAAGCCACAAGAAGTGAGATACAAATGGAGTACATACAAGAAGAGAAGAGGTGACGAATATTCCATCAAACTTGGACTGAGGAGTAGTACTCCCTCCGTCTAGGTGTTAAGTCATCTAATGGAAATCAGATATTCGCAAAATGTTTAGGCATCGTCCATTAACTTCGCATCTCAATCTCCTCCTAGCCTCGTTGCTAGCGAGCGTTGTTACTTAGGGAGCGTTTGGATCCTTAGCAACAACAGCTTATAGCATAGCCGAGCAAGGTTAGGCGTTTGGAACTGTTAAAATATGTTAGCTTTTGTGGGCCAGCTAGCCTGGATGGGCTAGAAAAACCTTGCTAGATCAGGAGAGCCAGATCGGCTCGCTTTTGACGGCAAACTTCGTGTAGTAGTAACATAGACTAGTAACATATGCATGTTACTAGTCCAAGTTACTCACCACTATGACCAGCCTAAGCAATGTAACCAAACGCTACTAACTCTGCCTTGTTATCTCCCCCGGAAACCCAATGCATGGAGCGCAACTATGTGTTGACCAGTCAAGAAATCAAAGTCGGCTTGCATGCGAGTTAATACGTGGCCCTGCATGGTAGCTAAAACGGCATCTCTTAGTTGTTTGGATTAATTGTTGCGTTTAGAGACAGAAATCAGGCCTTTGATTGGAGGAATGACCGGTCAAGTTTCTCCTTCTCCTCCAATCTGCTTGCACCTTGGTCCCGCTGCACCTTCTAACCTGACTTATTACACCTAGACGGAGGGAGTAGTTCGAGATATGGTGGCACACTCACTTAGGTCGAATACAAGTGCCTGCTACCTCTTGAGCACTGCGTTGGTTTTCCTTGAAGAGGAAAGGGTGATGCAGCAAAGTAGCATAAGTATTTCCCTTAGTTTTTGAGAACCAAGGTATCAATCAGTAGGATGCTCCTCAAAAGTCCCACGCACCTACACAAACAAGAACCTCGCAACCAACGCAATAAAGGGGTTGTCAATCCCTTCACGGTAAATTGCAAAAGTGAGATCTAATAGAGATAATAAGATAAGATAAATATTTTTGGTATTTTTATGATATAGATTGGAAAGTAAGAGATGCAAATAAAAGTAGATGGACAACTTATATGATAAAAGATAGACCCGAGGGCCATAGTTTCACTAGTGGCTTCTCTCAAGATAGCATAAGTATTATGGTGGGTGAACAAATTACTGTCGAGCAATTGATAGAAAAGCGCATAGTTATGAGATTATCTAGGCATGATCATGTATTTAGGCATCACGTCCGTGACAAGTAGATTGAAATGATTCTGCATCTACTACTATTATTCCACACATCGACCGACTCCTGCCTGCATCTAGAGTATTAAGTTCATGAAGAGCAGAGTAATGCATTAAGAAAGATGACATGATGTAGATGGATAAACTCATGCAATATGATATAAACCCCATCTTTTTATCCTCGATGGCAACAATACAATATGTGCCTTGCTGCCCCTGCTGTCAATGGGAAAGGACACAGCAAGATTGAACCCAAAGCTAAGCACTTCTCCCATTGCAAGAAAGATCAATCTAGTAGGCCAAACCAAACTGATAATTCGAAGAGACTTGCAAAGATAACTTAATCACACATAAAATAATTCAGAGGAGATTCAAATATTTCTCATAGATAAACTTGATCATAAACCCACAATTCATCGGATCTCGACAAACACACCGCAAATAGAGTTACATCGAATAGATCTCCAAGAAGATCAAGGAGAACTTTGTATTGAGATTCAAAGAGAGAGAAGAATCCATCAAGCTAATAACTATGGACACAAAGGTCTGTGGTAAAATACTCACAACTCATCGAAGAGGCCTTGGAGATGATGTAGAGGCCCTCCATGGTCGATTCCCCCTCCGGCGGAGCACCGGCGAAGGCTCCAAGATGGGATCTTGCGATACAGAAGGTTGCGGCGGTGGAATTAGGTTTTCATGGTGCTCCTCGATGGTTTCAGGGTACGGGAGTATATATAGGAGGAAGAAGTAGGTTGGTGGATGCTCGAGGGGCCCACAAGGATGGGAGCGCGCCCACCCCCAGGGGGCGCGCAGGGCACCCTCGTGGCCGCCTCGTTTGTTGCTTGACGTCCACTCCAAGTCTCCTGGTTGGCATTTGTTCCACAAAGATCACTCCCAAAGGTTTCATCCCGTTTGGACTCCGTTTAATATTCCTTTTCTTCGAAACTCTGAAATAGGCAAAAAAAACAGCAATTCGGGTTGGGCCTCCGGTTAGTAGGTTAGTCCCAAAAATGATAAAAAAGTGTAAAGTAAAGCCCATAAACATCCAAAACAGGTAATATAATAGCATGGAACAATAAAAAATCATAGATACATTGGAGACGTATCAAGCATCCCCAAGCTTAATTCCTACTCGTCCTCGAGTAGGTAAATGATAAAAACAGAATTTTTGATGTGCAATGCTACCTAGCATAGTCCTTAATGTAATTTTCTTTATTGTGGCATGAATGTTCAGATCCAAATGATTCAAAATAAAAGTTCATATTGACATGATAAACAATAATACTTCAAGCATACTAACAAAGCAATCATGTCTTCTCAAAATAGCATGGCTAAAGAAAGTTATCCCTACAAAATCATATAGTCTGGCTGGTTCTCTATCTTCATCACATAAAGTATTTAATCATGCACAACCCCGATGACAAGCCAATCAATTGTTTCATACTTTAGTAATCTCAAACTTTTTCAACTTTCACGCAGTACATTAGCGTGAGCCATGGACATAGCACTATATGTGGAACAAAATGTTGGTTGTGGAGAACACAAAAAAGGAGAAGATAGTTTCACATCAACTAGGCGTATCAATGGGCTATGGAGATGCCCATTAATAGATATCAATGTGAGTGAGTAGGGATTGCCATGCAACGGATGCACTAGAGCTATAAATGTATGAAAGCTCAACAAAAGAAACTAAGTGGGTGTGCATCCAACTTGCTTGCTCACGAAGACCTAGGGCATTTTGAGGAAGCCCATCATTGGAATATACAAGCCAAGTTCTATAATGAAAAATTCCCACTAGTATATGAAAGTGACAACATAGGAGACTCTCTATCATGAAGGTCATGGTGCTACTTTGAAGCACAAGTGTGGTAAAAAGGATAGTAGCATTGCCCCTTCTCTTTTTTTCTCTCATTTTTTTATTTGGCCTTTCTTTTTTTTTGGCCTTTCTCTCTTTTTTTTTGTAAAGTCTGAAGTCTCATCCCAACTTGTGGGGGAATCATAGACTCCATCATCCTTTCCTCACTTGGGACAATGCTCTAATAATGAAGATCATCACACTTTATTTACTTACAACTCATGATTACAACTCAATACTTAGAACAAAATATGACTCTATATGAATGCCTCCGGCGGTGTACCGGGATATGCAATGATCAAGAGCGACATGTTGGAATTATGAAAGTGGATTGTCCACAAATACGATGTCAACTACATGATCATGCAAAGAGCAATATGACAATGATGATGTGTGTCATAATAAACGGAACGGTGGAAAGTTGCATGGCAATATATCTCGGAATGGCTATGGAAATGCCATAATAGGTAGGTGTGGTGGTTGTTTTGAGGAAGGTATGTGGTGGGTGTATGGTCCCGGCGAAAGTTGCGCGGCACAAGAGAGGCTAGCAATGGTGGAAGGGTGAGAGTGCGTATAATTCATGGAATCAACATTAGTCATAAAGAACTCATATACTTATTGCAAAAATCTACAAGCCATTGAAAACAAAGTACTACGCGCATGCTCCTAGGGGGATAGATTGGTAGGAAAAGACCATCGCTCGTCCCCGACCGCCACTCACAAGGAAGACAATCAATAAATAAATTATGCTCCAACTTCATCACAAAGCAGTTCACCATACGTGCATGCTACAGGAATCACAAACTTCAACACAAGTATTCTTTAAATTCACAATTACCCAACTAGCATGACTCTAATATTACCATCCTCATATCTCAAAACAATTATCAAGCATCAAATTGATCATAGCATCCAATTCACTTTCTATGATAATTTTTATTATACCCAACTTGGATGCCCATCATTCTAGGACCAATTTTACAACCATAGCAAATAACATGTTGTTCTAAAAGACTCTCAAAATAATATAAGTGAAGCATGAGAGATCAAAAATTTATTCAAAAGAAAGTCAGTGCCGTGCTCTAGAAAATATAAGTGATGCACATATAGCAAAACTATCTAGCTCAAAAGATATATGTGAAACACATAGAGTATTCTAATAAATTCTAAATCATGTGGGTCTCTCCCAAAAGGTGTGTACATCAAGGATGATTGTGGAAATCTAAAAAGCAAAGACTTATATCATACAAGACGCTCCAAGCAAAACACATATCATGTGGTGAATAAAAATATAGCTCCAAGTAAAGTTACCGATAGACGAAGACGAAAGAGGGGATGCCTTTCGGGGTATCCCCAATCTTATGATTTTGGTTGTCCTTGAATATATTTGGGTGCCATGGGCATCCCCAAGCTTAGGCTCTTGCTACTCCTTATTCCATAGTCCATCAAATCTTTACCCAAAACTTGAAAACTTCACAACACAAAACTCAATAGGAAATCTCATAAGCTCCGCCAGTGCAAGAAAGAAAAACCACCACGTAAGGTACTGTAATTAACTCATTATTTATTTATATTGGTGTTAAACCTACTGTATTCCAACTTCTCTATGATTCATACTGTAACACCCCGGATCCGATGCGCCAGGTGTCTGCCAGTTATTCGTCGTTGTTGCCATGTCATGTACTTGCGTGTTGCATTTTATCATGTCGCCATGTGCATTTCATTTTGCATACGTGCTCGTCTCATGCATCCGAGCATTTTCCCCGTTGTCCGTTTTGCAATCCGGCACTCCTATGTCATCCGGCGTTCCCCTTTTGTCTTCTGTTGTGAGCGGGTGTTAAACTTTCTCGGAATGGCCCGAGGCTTGCCAAGTGGCCTTGGTATAGCACCGGTAGACCGCCTGTCAAGTTTCGTGCCATTTGGAGGTCGTTTGATACTCCAACGGTTAACCGGGTAACCGCAAAGCCCTCTTTTGCTGCAGCCCAACACCCCTTCCAAAGTGGCCCAAAACCCATCTAACTCCCCTCCATGCTCTCGGTCGTTCGATCACGATCGTGTGGGCGAAAACCGCTTCTCATTTGGACTCTCCTAGCCCCCTCTACCTATATAAACATCTCCCCCTCCGAAAATCCCGGTGCAAACCCTACCCTAACCTCCCTCGCCGCCACCGGACATGTCCGCCGCCCGTCGGACGTCTTCGCGCCGCCGCCCGCAGCCAATGGGCGCGTGACACGTGGCCCCCTCGCGCTCCGCCGCCGCCGAGGCCTGCGGAGCCCATCCTGGACCCGCGCGGGCCCGGATCCCGCCGCCGCCCGGCCCGCTCCGCGCCGGTTCCTCCCGTGCGCCGCCGGAACCGCGCCCGCCGCCGGCGTTCCCGTCGCCGACCTCGCCGGGTCCCTCCGTCGCCCCGCCGGCGCCGGACCCCGCCGCCCGCGCCCGCGAGCTCCCACGCTCGCCGGAGCCCGGCCCCGGCGTCGCGCTCGCCCCGAGCCGCCGCCCGCGCGAGGCCGCCCAGCCTTCCACGCCTCCCCGATCCGCCCCGCCGCCGGTGCGCCCGGTCACCGCCGCCGGCCACTCGGTCTCCAGCCGCCCCGCTCATCGCGCCTCCCTGCCGAGCTCCGCCTCCGGCTAGATCCGGTCGAGGAGCGACCGGATCCGTCCTCCCCGTGCCTCCTCCGGCCTCTCCCTCGACTCCGGCCGCTCTCCGGCGAGTCCCTCCGGCGAGATCCGCGCCACTTTGAAATCCGTGCAACTAGGTTGACCCCCGAAATTCCTCTAAGTCCTTAATTTTTTCAGCATTTTGTAGCATGTTCATCGCATCATAACTCTGTGCATGTAGCTCCGTTTCATGCCTGTAATATGTCAAATTGTTCGTCTCAACTAGTACATCATTTCATTCCATTGCATCATTTTCATTTGAGCTCATCTTGATGCCCGAAATGCTGTTGGAAGAGTGCTATGTGATGTTAATCTGCTGAAACTGTTATAACTTGCTCATTTGTCATTTTTGCCATGATTGATGTGTGCATCCTATGAGGTTGATGTCTACATGTGTTTTGATCTATGCGATGCCATCTTTCTAGAGGTGCTATCCATGTATTTTTGTGATTTGTGTGCTGAGTGCATCGAGCTTGCTAAGTAGGGTACTTGCTGTTGCTGATTTCAGTCCCTGTTCTGCTGTTATTTTTATGCCATGTAAACTTGATGCTACAGAGAGATTCATGCTTATTTTGAGATACTTCAGTAAGGTTGTTTTGAACATATGGTTATGTTATATCCATTCATGCCCCTGGTTGCATTTATAGCTTGCTGCAGATTATTCATATCTTGCTCCAAAGTTGCCAAATGATGTTGTTGTCAGCCTGTTAACATGAAGTGCTGTTTTTTCCATGTGTTTTCCTAGTGATCCATGCACCCTATGATCCTGCTCTTGACAATCTTAGCTTCCTAAACATGTCTTCTTACTGTTAGTTGCCTTGGCATGCCATGTATTGCTCTGTGGTGAGTAGGTCAAGCTCACCAACATGCCTACTTATTGTTGTTCCTGCCATGTTTGAATCTGTCATATAACTTGCCATGTTTACATGGGTACCATCATATTTTCTGTGCCCTTTTTGGCTCTTGGTCAGTAAGGGACTTTTGATCTATGCAATTAGTAGATTCATGCCATGCCTTTGTTTGCCATGATAAGTTCCTGTAACATGTTGTTTGATAGCTCTGAACATTGCAACCTGATGTTATTTCTCCTAAAGTATGTAACTGTTATTATTTGCAATCTTTCCATGTGTGTTTGAGCATGTTCTAGTGATTTATGGAGATAGCTCAGTGTTCATGTTTTGTTATGCTTTACCTGTACATCATGCCCATGCCTTTTGTTATTATGTTGAGGTCCTGTAGCATGTTATTTTGATGCTTGCCATATGCCTACTTACTGTTTTGGACAGATTGTTGTTATGCCTTGTATAGTGCGTATGTATTGCACCGTTGCCCCGTTTTGAGTGTGCTTTATATGAAACTTGCTTGTTTTTGCATGTAGCTTCATAGTATCATGTTGCATCCTTGTTTTGGTGTGTTTGCTTGATGTTTATATGCATTTTGCATCAATGCCATGTTTAACTTGTTTTGCTCATATCTTCTAGGCCGTAGCTCCGAATTAAATGAACTTTATATGTAACTTGACTAGAATTTCGTGTAGATCATCTTGGTGCATCTTAACTTGATGTTTAACAACTTGAACATAAGGTTTATTCAGATCTGGACCAATTTCGAAATATGCATATGAGGACTTACCGGAATTGTTATATGTTATTTTCGGCCTCATTTAAACTTGCTTCGGTGTGTTGTTCTTGTTTGCATCATCTCTTGCCATGAGTAGCTTCATGTAGCTTTGTCATGCATCATGCTTGTTTGTGCATCATGTCATGTTTATGTGTGGTGTGTTTACCATGTTGTGTGCTTCTTCTCGATAGTTCCCGTTTCGTTGCGATCGTGAGGATTCGTTCGTCTACGCTTGGTTCGTCTTCGTGGCTTCATCCGTTCGTCTTCTTCATGGACTCGTTCTTCTTCCTTGCGGGATTTCAGGCAAGATGACCGCTACCCTGAATCTCACTACTATCATTGCTATGCTAGTTGCTTCGTTCTATCGCTATGCTGCGTTACCTATCTTTTGCTCATCAAGTCTCCCAAATTGCCATGAACCTCTAACCTTTGAAACCATTCCTAGCAAACCATTGCTTGGCTATGTTACCGCTTTGCTCAGCCCCTCTTATAGCGTTGCTAGTTGCAGGTGAAGTTGAAGATTGCTCCATGGTGGACAGGATTTTGGTTGGGATATCACAATATCTCTTATATTATTAATGCATCTATACATTTGGTAAAGGGTGGAAGAGTCGGCATTTTTCCTGGTGTTTTGTTCCACTCTTGCCGCCCTAGTTTCCGTCATACCGGTGTTATGTTCCCGGATTTTGCGTTCCTTACGCGGTCGGGTGATTTATGGGACCCCCTTAACAGTTCGCTTTGAATAAAACTCCTCCAGCAAGGCCCAACCTTGGTTTTAACATTTGCCTCACCACCACCTACTTTTCCCTTGGGAGTCGCTCTCTCGAGGGTCATCTTTATTTTAGCCCCCCCGGGCCAATGCTTGTCTAAGTGTTGGTCCAAACTAGAGCCACTTGCAGCGCCACCTCGGGGAAACTTGAGGGCTGGTTCTAGTTGTACGTACTGCTCATCCGGTCGTGGCCTGAGACGAGATACGCGCGGCTACTATCAGGATGTCGGCACGCCGAGAGGTCTTGCTGGTCTTGTTTTACCATTGTCGAAATGTCTTGTAAACCTGGATTCCGAGTCTGATCGGGTCTTCCTGGGAGAAGTTTTATCCTTCGTTGATCGCGAGAGCTTATCATGGGCTAAGTTGGGACACCCCTGCAGGGTATAATATTTCGAAAGCCGTGCCTGCGGTTATTGGCAGATGGGAATTTGTTAATGTCCGGTTGTAGATAACTTGACACCAGATCTGAATTAAAACGCATCAACCGCGTGTGTAGCCGTGATGGTCTCTTCTCGGCAGAGTCCGGGAAGTGAACACGGTTTTTGGGTTATGTTTGACATAAGTAGGTGTTCAGGATCACCTCTTGATCATTGCTAGTTGACGACCGTTCCTTTGCTTCTCTTCTCGCTCTTATTTGCGTATGTTAGCCACCATATCTTGCTTAGTCGCTGCTGCAACCTCACCACTTTACCCCCTTCCTTTCCCTTTAAGCTTTGCTAGTCTTGATACCCATGGTAATGGGATTGCTGAGTCCTCGTGGCTCACAGATTACTACAACAACAGTTGCAGGTACAGGTTTACGATGATCATGATGCGAGAGCGATGTTTGCTTGTTTTGGAGTTCTTCTTCTTCTTCTTCTTCGATCAGGGGATAGGTTCCAGGTCGGCAGCCTGGGCTAGCAGGGTGGATGTTGTCTGAGTTTCTGTTTGTGTTTCATCCGTAGCCGGATGGTGCTCTGATGTATGATAATGTTGTATTCGTGTGGCATTGTATGCCTTATGTTTGTATCCATATCTATTATGTAATGTTGATGTAATGATATCCACCTTGCAAAAGTGTTTCAATATGCGGGTCTATCCTTGGTGGGACCTTCGAGTTCCTTTTGGATAGGGTCGCATATTGGGCGTGACACATACCCCCCGATACTAGCCATAGATGCATCAAAATAAGCAAACAACACATGAAAAACAGAATCTGTCAAAAACAGAACAGTCTGTAGCAATCTGTAACTTTCGAATACTTCTGGAACTCTAAAAAGCCTACCAAAATAGGAAGTCCTGGGAAATTTGTCTATTGATCTACGGAAAAAATAATCAATGCAAAATAACGTTTCTGTGAATGAGTAAAATTATTTGCGTGCGCACAGAAGTTTCTGTTTTTCAGCAGAATCAAATTAACTATCACCGTAGGTTATCCTATAGGTTCTACTTGGTACAAACACTAATTAAAACATCAAAACACATCTAAAAAGAATCTAGATTAATTATT
The DNA here is from genome assembly GCA_963921465.1 of Triticum timopheevii. NCBI lineage: Eukaryota > Viridiplantae > Streptophyta > Magnoliopsida > Poales > Poaceae > Triticum > Triticum timopheevii. The sequence continues at coordinate 557,820,038 of OY997264.1, read as the reverse complement.
TAATGAATAACAGCAAGGAAAAATATTGGGTTGTCTCCCAACAAGCGCTTTTCTTTAAAGCCTTTTTAGCTAGGCATTTAGATTTCAATGATGCTCACATGAAAGACAAGAATTGAAGCATAAAGAGAGCATCATAAAACATGTGACAAAGACACTTAAGTCTAACATACTTCCTAAGCATAGGTTTTTTATAAGCAAACAAATTATCAAGGCAAGCAAAAACTAGCATATGCAAGGGAGAAGACAACAGCAATCTCAACATGAAGAGAGGTAATTTTGTAACATGAAAATTTCTACAAACGTATTTTCCTCTCTCATAATAATTACATGTAGGATCATAAGCAAATTCAACAAAATAGCTATCACATAACATATTCTCAACACGACCAACATGCATGCAAAGTTGACACTCTTCCAAGATAGTGGGATTAACATTAACTAAAGTCATGACCTCTCCAAACCCACTTTTATACTCCAAATATGCGGGATCTAAAGTTGACACTCTTTCAAAACCACTTTCAATAATGTTGCAAACACTATTATCAATCTCATATTCATCATGGGGCTTTAATAAATTTTCAAGATTATAAGAAGAATCACCCCAATCATGATCATTGCAACAAGTAGTAGACATAGCAAAACTAGCATACCCAAGCTTAGGGTTTTGCATATTATTAGCACAACTGACATCAAGAGAATTTATAGTAAAATCATTGCAATCATGATTTTTATTCAAGGAGTTATCGTGAATCTCTTCATAAATTTCTTCATCATAATTTTCAGATTCACGAATTTCAAGCAAAGCTTCATAAAGATAATCTAGTGCACAAAACTCACTAGCAATTGGTTCATCACAATTGGATCTCTTAAAAAGATTAGCAAGCGGATGAGGATCCATAGATCTTAGGTTCTTTGTTTAGCAATAAATAAACAACTATTCCAACCAAATGAGCAAACGGGCCAAGTAAGACATCAAGGCAAACGAAAAGACAGACAGAAGAAGGCGAATAAAACGGGATGGGTGAAGTGGGGGGGAGGAAAACGAGAGGCAAATGGCAAAAAATGTAATGCGAGGGAGATGAGTTTGTGATGGGTACTTGGTATGTCTTGACTTGAGCGAAGACCTCCCCGGCAACAGCACCAGAAATCCTTCTTGCTACCTCTTGAGCACTGCATTGGTTTTCCTTGGAGAGGAAAGGGTGATGCAGCAAAGTAGCGTAAGTATTTCCCTCTGTTTTTGAGAACCAAGGTATCAATCCAGTAGGAGGCTCCTCAAAAGTCCCACGAACCTACACAGACAAACAAGAACCTCGCAACCAACGCAATAAAGGGGTTGTCAATCCCTTCACGATAAATTGCAAAAGTGAGATCTGATAGAGATAATAAGATAAGATAAATATTTTTGCTATTTTTATGATATAGATTGGGAAGTAAAAGATGCAAATAAAAGTAGATGGAAAGCTTATATGATAAAAGATAGACCCGGGGGCCATAGGTTTTACTGGTGGCTTCTCTCAAGATAGCATAAGCATTACGGTGGGTGAACAAATTACTGTCCAGCAATTGATAGAAAAGCGCATATTTATGAGATTATCTAGGCATGATCATGTATTTAGGCATCATGTCCGTGACAAGTAGATTGAAACGATTCTACATCTACTACTATTACTCCACACATTGACCGACTCCTGCCTGCATCTAGAGTATTAAGTTCATGAAGAATAGAGTAATGCATTAAGAAAGATGACATGATGTAGAGGGATAAACTCATGCAATATGATATAAACCCCATCTTTTTATCCTCGATGGCAACAATACAATACGTGCCTTGCTGCCCCTACTGTCACTGGGAAAGGACAATGCAAGATTGAACCCAAAGCTAAGCACTTCTCCCATTGCAAGAAAGATCAATCTAGTAGGCCACACCGAACTGATAATTCAAAGAGACTTGCAAAGATAACTTAATCACACATAAAAGAATTCAGAGGAGATTCAAATATTTCTCATAGATAAACTTGATCATAAACCCACAATTCATCGGATCTCGACAAACACACCGCAAAAAGAGTTACATTGAATAGATCTCCAAGAAGATCAAGGAGAACTTTGTATTGATATTCAAAGAGAGAGAATAAGCCATCAAGCTAATAACTATGGACCCAAAGTTCTGTGGTAAACTACTCGCAACTCATCGGAGAGGCCTTGGAGATGATGTAGAGGCCCTCCATGGTCGATTCCCCCTCCGGTGGAGCGCCGGCGAAGGCTCCAAGATGGGATCTCGCGGATACAAAAGGTTGCGGCGGTGGAATTAGGTTTTCGTGGTGCTCCTCGATGGTTTTATGGTACAGGAGTATATATAGGAGGAATAAGTAGGTCTGTGGCCGCTCGAGGGGCCCACGAGGGTGGGGGCGTGCCCACCCCCAAGGGGCACGCCGGGCACCCTCGTGGTCGCCTCCTTTGTTGCTTGATGTCCACTCCAAGTCTCCTGGTTGGCATTTGTTTGAAAAAGATCGCTCCCGAAGGTTTCATCCTGTTTGGACTCTGTTTGATATTCCTTTTCTTTGAAACACTGAAATAGGCAAAACAACAGCAATTTGGGTTGGGCCTCCGGTTAGTAGGTTAGTCCCAAAAATGATATAAAAGTGTAAAGTAAAGCCCATAAACATCCAAAACGGGTAATATAATATGATGGAACAATCAAAAATTATAGATACGTTGGAGACGTATCAGTGCCCAAAATTGTGTGCATGTTATAATAAGGATTCACTTAAAATAGTACGTGAGCGAACAGAGGGATCAATTGGACAGTGTTCTCGAGCAGTAGCAAGATGTGTGAGGTAAGATACACCGCTGGCGCTTTTAATTTTTCTTATTAATTTGTTTGTTTCACCCTCTGACTGGTGGGACCCAACGTACTACGTGGAGAGAGGTAAGGTGACTAAGGCTGCATTATTTCTGCACCACTGTGGATAGTCTTACCACCAAAGCCACATCACACAATTATGATTTAAATCCCAATGACTCCCACACAAAAAAAACATGGCATGCTTGTCACACGAATGCAGGAATGTATAAAAGGTTATTTTCCTCTCGTTGAAAATAACGGGAGGGTTGTGTAGCTGGTTAGCCTGTTCACTCATAAAACTTGAGGTCTCGGGTTCAATAAGTACACTTGAGCGTAATTCGTGCCAGGAGGATTCTTTAACTGGTCAAAATGGATGGATACAGAGCTATACGATCTCGTAGTGACCGTATAATCACCTCATCACGTATAAGCTGCAGCCTCAGCGCTTGTTTTCTAGGGCTTGCACTCTTCACACACTCTCTCTCTCTCCAGTATATATATACACGCTGGAGCCTCGGCCCTTGTAGTTGCTCTCTTTACACTCTCTCACCCTCTCCAGATCTAAACAAGACTTTGTTGGCCTCTCTCTCTCTCTCATCACTTGCAGTTTCTCTCTTCACAATCTCTCACCCTCTCCAGATCTAAACAAGACTTCATTGGCCTCTCTTTGCCTCACTGTTGGTCAAAGAGCCGTCAGGATCTGTCCGCCGGGAAGGGAAGGAGGCTTAACGCTGTCGTCAGCGGCGAGGGAGGGAATCCACTACCGGCACAGCTATTCACTTTCACCTAGTGGCGGCGCGGGAGGGCCTCCGATCCCTTCTTCTTCGCCGTTGTACATAGTGTGGGCCGAACGGCCTCCGGTCGCCCACCGAACCACACCCCAAGAACCTTAAGGTATAATTTACTTCTTCCACATGCATTGCTCTAGCTTCATGTGGGCTTTTTCCGCTTCTGCACTCGAATCTAGGTGTTGGATCAAACAGGAAAGTAGTGGGGAAAGTTGTATACCATGAATCTAGGACGTGATTCAAAGAGGAAAGGAATGGGGGAAATTAGTGGTAAAAGTTGTATAGCATGAATCTAGGACGTGGTTCAAAATGGAAAGGAAGGGGGAAAGTAGTGGGGTGTATCGCATGAATCTAAGACGTGGTTCAAAAAGGAAAGGAATGGGGGAAAGTAGTGGTGAAAGTTGTGTAGCATAAATCTAGGACATGGTTCAAAGAGGAAAGGAAGGGGGAAAGTACTAGTACAGACTGGCTATCCAGCACCTACGTTGGTCGAAAAGGGAAAACAATGACAAACGCAGTATGCACATCTGTAGCGAACTGATCTTTTGTTTTGGGGGACAAGGTTGTAGAGTTTTAGCAGGACTAGATTTGCTGCGCTCACATAGGGAAAGGTGTCTAAAGATAACAAAACTGGGACCAACACAAATATGCTCCTTGGTTGTTTGTTCTTTGTTGCAACAGACTGTGCATCACCCCAGTACATCGGTAGATGCACATGGTGTTGGTGCATCCACTGTCCCGTGCAACTCTTTAGTTGTTGTTAATCTAAGGCCATGTTTGATTAAAAACTCCCTAGTCTCTACCTGCTTGGTTCCAGGGACTAAACATGGACTAGAGGTTATTAAATGACATGCTAAAAGACCATGTTACCCCTAGTAATGAACTAATAGAGACAAGGTGCGATGCATGGCAGGGGCAACTGTTGGAAAAAGTCCCAAAAAGACTCTCCCTCGGGGTCTTCTTTCTGTAGTCCCAAATGCCCACTTTTAGTCCCTAAAAGTCCCTCATGTTTGGTTTAGATGGGATTGAAACGGAATTATTTTAGTCCCTACACCAAAATGTCCCTGTAAACAAACACCCTATAATAATGCCACTGGAAAATTGGTGCAATGCCACAGTTAAAATCAAACATGTTTAACGAATTTTATAGTTAATATAATCTCTATGTTAATATTAATCAATGCCACCGTTTGAGAAATGCTACTGTCTTGCTTTCCTTCCCATTTAGATAAGGTAGATGCTTCTTTTTGTTGGCTTCTGTGTCATCCACCGTTATTGACCACTAGTTGTTTCTTTTGCACCTATGTGTAAACAGGGTTATCTACTTCACCTCGTTGCCATTCTGACCTTTTGTTGCACTACACAAAACACTTTTGTTTTAAGAGTGTTTTGTGCAGTTCAACCAAAATGTCACACCGACAACATTACTTGATTGCTTGATCTTAGTGGAACTGCACAAGAGATCTTACTTCCTATTCGCGTTGGCAAATTTGGTTCAGATCTTCTTCTTGTGAGTTGTTTGAGTTCCGCATCATGAGAGGTCAGTACTAGCCTTCTTTCACATGACTCTGCAGTGTGCTTTCATATGTTGTGCTACTTGTACGGTAATGCTGCTTGATTTTAGTGAACTGCACAAATGGAGACAAGACTTCCAATATGTATGTGCACCGTAATATCCCATTGAGGTAAGATAAGGATATTTCACAATTGTTGGCCTGTATTTTGCCACTTTCATCAGAAAATTAATGTCATTGTTTAGTGCTATACTTGAGCTCCCTAATTGACATGCCAAATCTTACATTGAAGGCGAAGCTTGTCTGTTATTGAACCAAGTGATGAAGGGGAAGAACAAGCGGAAGAAAAACAAAAATCAACTCCCCGTGCTGTAATGAAGCACTGGAACTATGATGACACAAGTAATGATATAGTTTTGCATCTTAATTTATTGCTATGGCTGGAACGAGCAATTAGTTTGCCACTGATTTGATGCCACTCTTAATGTAATACATAATTACTCTACTTGTGCAAACAGGGATCTTCTTTGAAGATACCATATATTTTAGTGGAACTGCACAAGAAGATGTTGGAAACATTAAACTAATCGAGGAGTGAGGGAGTCCCGGATTAGGGGGTGTCCGGATAGCTGGACTACCATCATCGGCCGAACTATCATCGGCTGGACTATCATCATCGACTGGACTTTCGTCCCGTGTCCGGATGGGACTTTCCTTGGTGTGGAAGGCAAGCTTGGCGATACGGATATGTAGATCTCCTACCATTGTAACTGACTCTATGTAACCCTAGCCCTCTCCGGTGTCTATATAAGCCGGATGGCTTTAGTCCGTAGGACAACATACATTACAACAATCATACCATAGGCTAGCTTCTAGGGTTTAGCCTCCTTGATCTCGTGGTAGATCCACTCTTGTAACATCCACAATATCAATATCAATCAAGCAGGACGTAGGGTTTTACCTCCATCAAGAGGGCCCGAACCTGGGTAAAACATCGTGTCCCTTGTCTCCTGTTACCATCCGCCTAGACGCACAGTTCGGGACCCCCTACCCGAGATCCGCCGGTTTTGACACCAACATTGGTGCTTTCATTGAGAGTTCCTCTGTGTCGTCACCGATAGGCTTGATGGCCTCTTCAATCAACAACGACGCAGTCCTGGGTGAGACTTTTCTCCCCGGACAGATCTTCGTATTCGGCGGCTTCGCACTGCGGGCCAACTCACTTGGCCATCTGGAGCAGATCAAAAGCTATGCCCCTGGCCGTCAGGTCAGGTTTGGAAGCCTAAACTTCACGGCCGATATCCGCGGGGACTTGATCTTCGATGGATCCGAGCCATAGCCGAGCGCGCCGCACTATCACGATGGGCACGACCTAACTCTGCCGCCGGACAGTACCTTGGAGGCCGCACACGAATCCGCTCTGACCCATAGTCCGGAGCCGATCGCGCAGATCGAGGGCGGGTGGCTGGACACCGCCTCGGGAGCTGCAACTTCCACGGCGATGGAGCCGAACACTGACCTAGTCCCTCATAAAGCTCATGACTCCGAGGTGCCGGACTCCCTGCCGGACTCCAAACCACCTGCGCCCCTGCCAATCGAATCCGATTGGGCGCCGATCATGGAGTTCACCGCTGCGGACATCTTTCAGTACTCACCCTTCGGCGACATCTTAAATTCGCTGAAGCACCTCTCGCTATCCAGAGAGCCCTGGCCGGATTACGGCCAGGATGGTTGGGATGCGGATGACGAAGAAATTCAAAACCCACCCACCACCCACTTCGTAGCCACTGTCGACGATCTAACCGACGTGCTAAACTACGACTCCGAAGACATCGACGATATGGACGACGATGTCGGAGACGATCAAGAACCAGCGCCTACAGGGCACTAGAAGGCCACCTCGTCACATGACATATACATGGTGGACACCCCAAAGGGAAGCGATAATGAGGAACAACGGGACGCGACAGAGGATAATCCCGCCGATAAACAACCAAAACGGCGACGTAGACGCCGCCCTAAATCCCGCCTCGATCAAAGCAGCATTCCTAACGACCCAGCAATAGAGCAGGGCAAACCAGTGGACGATGAACATGCAACCAAGCAACCGTCCGAACAGGACGAACCGGATGATCAACCCCTTCCCGGAGCAACCAACAGTCCGGACACACCCCCGGAGCATAAGAACCATCACAAAAGACTCGTCGCCACTGCAAGAAGTCTGAAGAAGGAAAAACGGAAGCTCAAAACAGTGGAAGACATACTCAGAATGAAGTGGAGCAAAGTACTCAAGACCGCAGGCAGGTATGGCAATGGCCATCAAACAAAGAGCTACCCGAAGCGCAAGCTGCTGCCAGAATTTGACGAGGAAGCCATAGAGCCCTCAAAATCAAAAAATAAAGAGGGCGCCCGGCCGGATAGACGGCCAGATGACAGGCCAAAAGCGACAAGCGGCGCCGCACTCAAGCTGACTCATGATCCTGGGAAAGCAGATGGCCCAGCCAGGTCAATTTACGGGCCAAAAAAGAGGGCCCCAGGAAGGAGCACAACACGTCAAGTGTTCGAAGACAACGGCACACCCAAATACAGGGGCGCCGCACACCCACTATGTTTCACCGATGAGGTGCTGGATCATGAATTTCCAGCAGGGTTCAAACCCATAAACATAGAGGCATATGACGGAACAACAGACCCTGGAGTCTGGATAGAAGACTACATACTACACATACACATGGCTAGAGGAGATGATCTCCACACCATAAAATATCTACCCCTCAAACTCAAAGGGCCAGCTCGGCATTGGCTCAAAAGCCTCCCAGAAAACACTGTTGGAAGTTGGGAAGAGCTTGAGGATGCGTTTAGAGCTAATTTTCAAGGGATTTATGTCCGCCCTCCGGATGCAGACGATCTAAGTCATATAACTCAACAACCCGGAGAGTCAGCGCGCAAATTCTGGAACAGGTTCCTTACCAAAAAGAACCAAATAGTCGATTGTCCGGACGCGGAAGCCTTAGCAGCTTTCAAACACAACGTCCGAGACGAATGGCTCGCCATACACCTCGGCCAAGAGAAGCCAAGAACAATGGCCGCGCTAACAAGCCTCATGACGCGCTTTTGCGCAGGAGAAGACAGCTCGCTAGCAAGATGCAGCACCAGCGACCCGAGTACATCCGAGATCAGAGATGGAAACGGAAAATCACGGCGCAGGAAAGATAAGCGCCGGAATAAGGAAAACAGCCCAAAGAGCACGGCGGTCAACGCCGAATTCAAAAGCTCGCGGCCAAACAATAAAACACTGCCTCTTAAGGACAACAGTGACGAGCTATCCAACTTAAACAAAATTTTGGATCGGATATGTCAAATCCACAGTACCTCCGGAAGGCCTGCAAACCATACCAACCGAAATTGTTGGGTTTTTAAACAGTCCGGCAGACTCAACGCCGAACACAAGGGGCTCGATACGCCAAGCGAAGATGATGACGAACCCCACCAGCAGAGCACCGGAAGTTAGAAGACCTTCCCACAAGAAGTCAAAACAGTAAACTCACTTCATGTGATAGTACGGAAATACAACACGGCACCCGCTAAGACAAGTGTCGCACGGTCCACCCCAGCGGAACACCGAGATTGGATGTAAAAACCAATCACTTTCGACCATCTGGATTATTCCAGAAGTATCCGGAACGCAGGATGGACTGCTCTGATATTGGATCCCATAATAGACGGACTGCGATTTACGCAAGTTCTGATGGACGGCAGCAGTGACTTAAACCTGCTATATCCGGACGCAATCCGCAAGTTGGGGATAGACCCTACTACAATTTGACATAGCCGCACTTCCTTCAAAGGAGTGGCGCCAGGCCCTTACGCCAGGTGCACAGGTTCATTATTACTAGAAGTTGTGTTCGGGTCACCTGACAACTTCCGACGAGAAAAGCTAACCTTTCATGTCGCCCCATTCAAAAGTAGCTATCAAGCACTACTGGGACGTGAAGCTTTCGTCCGCTTTAACGCAATACCACACTACGCGTCTCTTACGCTTAAAATGCCCGGTCCACGTGGCATCATTTCATTAAAAGGTCGGCTAAGCCCCCAGACACGGCTGGACAGGTCCGGAATAAATAAGCTAGGGGCTACCTAGCCGCACACCCCTTCACAAGGGTTTGTGTATATAAGCTATAATGAGCTAGCATAGGCTCAGCTTTCTAAATTTATATTTCAATTTTTTATGTACTTTTCTGCACGATTTCTTTTCAAACTAAGTTCCTCTCTTTTTACAGATGAACAACGTGCACACCCGTCCAGGATACGGCACAACGGAGACACAGGCGCGGACGTGCAGTAGGGACCCGTTGCAAGGACTCTTTTCAGACTAAGACCCTACGTAAACCTTTCTTACTGTCTCTTGTTGCTATAATCCCCTGGTTTCTCATTATAACCAGAGTGGAGACTGGCGTTTTGGCATCGGCCGCGTCAGAAGAACTTGCCCGTACCTGGACACAAGGGGCTTAGGGCATTGTTCTGCCCGCTATTGTAAAGACCGAACACCTTCGGGAGTGTTCGGCGTCTCGAGTTAGGCCTTATATGCATCAGCTCCGAATCATGTCTTTGGTCAAATGTTGGGTTTGCCCGGCTCCTGTGTTTTGCTGCCTTACGTTCCGTATCATCGGCTAACGCGGCACCAGGAGAACTACTGCGATTGTGCCCCAGTTCGGCTGGGCGAGCACCTCAGTAGAGAAAGCCGAAAACTGACTGTCATGATACAGCGAGAGACTGGTCAACCACTCGATCGACCAAGGGAATGTTTAGAATTCCTCCGCTTTGACAAAGGGCCGCTTCCCGGCCAGGCACATACGCGCCCCAAATTTGGACAGCGCGGTGCCCCCAGGGGCTATATCATAGCCCCACCCTCGAACTGCCACGGCTAAGTGAAAGTGATCAAGCATTATAGTCCGGTTGCCTCGTTTGCTACGCTACCACCTCCTTTACAGGACCGAGACGTTGGATTAAGTGTGAAAAAGCGCCATCTTTGCAAACACCCCCGCACCTTGTGCGTGGGGGCTGAAGCCGACGACTGCCATCTTTCAGGTTATACACACGTATACATAAACGGCCGCACAGGAGATATTTTACTACTTGAACGCACAAGTATAAAAGGCGCTTACATCATAAATATTGTTTTACAACATAAAACGTTCATTTGAACGTAACATTTTTTGAGCACTGCGACTCTATTACACGAGCACCACGCAACACTTCGCCAAAATAGTGCTCGGCGGGTAACCGGCTATCGTCCGAACCCGGGGTCGCAACAGCGGTGGCATCCATCTCTGTCCAATGTGTCTTCACACGGGCGAGTGCCATCCGCGCACCCTCTATGCAGGCCGACCGCTTCATCGCCTTGATATGCGGCACCGCCCCAAGAAATTGCTGCAATAAGCCAAAGTAACTCTTCGGCTTGGGCCTATCCGGCCAGACATGGGTCACGATATCCGTCATGGCAAGCCCGGACAACCTATTCAGCTCAGCCCACTCAGCCAAACGGTCGGTCAGTGGAAGTGAACGCTCCGGACTATGGAATTGAGACCAAAACAGCTCTTCCGTCTTGTGATCCTTCTGGCTTCGAAAATGCACAACGGCATCTACCGCACTCGCTGCTAAGTCCATATAAGGGTCCTCTGGACCCCACAGTTGGCCCAGCTGAGCATACTTTGGATCCGTAAATCTTCGGTGCAGCAGAAAAGGCTTGCTAGCTACAATATCTCCGGCATGGCGCAGCTCTTCCTTTATAGCCCGCATTGCAGAGCGGGCATCCTTGGCTTCGGCGGTGGCCTTCCCCAGGTCTTCTTGACCCGCTAGGCGCTCCTTCCCAAGAGCCTCATTGCGGTCGGTAGCATCTTTTAACTTCATGGCCATTTCGGCCATCTCTTCCCTGCTTCAGCAGTGTGCGGCTCTTTCGGCTGCTAACTCCTCGGCCGCCCTCGAGGCCGCCGCATTACTCCTTCTGGCTTGCTCCTTGGCTTGAGCAAGTTCGGCCCGAAGGCTCTCCACAGCAGCAGCACCATCTGCGTCAAGCACAAATATTCTAAGATATGGGCTTCGGCTCCTCTACTAGGTGACTGCGGGGAAAAAAATTACCTTGCGACTCGTCAAGTCGCCTGTTGATTAGCACGATGTCCGCATCCGCAACATCGAGTTGTTGCTTCAGTCCGGCAACTCCGTCAGTCCGGCTGGCCCCCGGACGACCCGCCACCTACATAGGCACGGCGAAAATTTAAACCTGCGATTTTGATCCTCGGTACGCTGTCGCTTTTGACAACCTACCGAGTCTCAGGGGCTACTATCTATACAGGGCGCATTCTATATGCAAAACTGTAAAAGGTGTGTCATTTTTACGTACCTCAAACCCCGCCAGCAAACTCCTGACGGCATTGTGCAATCCGCCTTCGGCGGACGAAATCCTTTCAATCACCATGCTCATCAATGCGTGGTGATCTTCTCAGATAGACGCCTTCTCAAGCAGATCCCTCAGCCGTACACCAGTTGGCGCCACTATCCGGCTTTGCCAAACCCGGGGGCTCCCTCCGTGACGACACTTCAGGCTCGTCCGCCCTATCCGACGGCGCCCCGGATGGAGGCATCTCGCTCTCCACCATATCCGGACGAAGGTCCCCCGAAGACGAGCTCATTTGCGAAGGACGGAGATCCGAACTACAAGGTAAAAACTTTAGTTATCCTCAGAAGCACAAATAGGGATGCCCCTTATTATAAAAATCCTTTTATTTCTACTTACGGCTCGTTGGAGGGCTGATCCTTTAAGGGAGACTATGCGGTCGGGGCCTCCCCGTACGCAGGACCCTCTGGCGAAGATTTCTTTCGCTTAGGGGCTTTAGCCCCGGGGTCCTCGGAGGCAATCCTCTTCTCCCCTTGGATGGAGGGATTCTCGATCCCCCCTCTTTCAAGAGCCTCCTTAGGCGAGGCAGTAGCTTTTCCACTTTCCCCTTCGCCTTCCTCTGGAGGCGCAACCTCCAGCATCCGGACCAGCACGGAATTCGGCGCGGTCTCGGGGAGGTGGGCGGACACCATATCAATTTTTCTTCCGCTATCCACTCCTGTTTAGAAGGAAATTGGTCATAAAGCGAATCATCGAAAGGCAAACAAACGGTATGTCCGGACCTGGAACTACTTACTTGAGTATCCGAGCGATTGCAGCTTAGGCCGGCATCCTCGGTCAATTCCGAACACGCCACTTGAGGTCCGAAGAATAATTTGTACATCTCCACGGGTGTCTTGCCCATGAAGTGTTGGAGAATCCGTGGTCCCTCCGGATTAAATTCCCATAGTCGGAGAGGACGGCGTTTGCAGGGCAAGTGATGCCTGATCAGCATAACCTGCACCACCACGACCAGATCGATCTCCCTCGCCTAGAGGTCTCGAATCCGGCCCTGCAATAGGGGCACGTCTGTTCACGGCCCCCAGTTGAGCCCTTGGTTAACCCACGACATCAACCGTCGTGGACGTCCCTGGCGGAATAAGGGCGGCGGCTTTTGTCTGCTGCCCCTCGGAACGGTAATATAGAACCACTCTTGCTGCCACAGGCCGAGCTCCTCTTGGAAGGAGCCCGCGAGCCACAGGGCGTCGGCCCTCCTACTTACGGCCGCCCCGCCGCACTCTGCTTGACACCCCCCAATCATCTTCGGCGCCACATTGAAGGTCTTCAGCCACAGGCCGAAGTGAGGGGTGATGCGGAGGAAGGCTTCGCAGACGACAATAAACGCGGAGATATGGAGGATGGACTCCGGAGCCAAGTCGTGGAATTCCAACCCATAGTAAAACATGAGCCCTCTCACAGAAGGATCCATCAGGAAGCCTAAATCCCGACGGAGGTGGGGTACAAAAATGACATACTCGCCGGGCTCAGGGGTGGGGATGGCCTGCCCTTCGACGGGCAACCTGTGCGAAATCTCGTAAGCCAGGTACTTGGCCTCCCGCAGCTTTAGCACGTCCTCCTCCGTGATGGAGGAGGGCATCCACCGGCCCTGGAGGTCGAAACCGGACATCGTTGAAGGTCCGAAGCGCTCGAATCTGGAGCTCTAAGTGTTGGAACTTGGAGCAAGGAGAGAATTCGATGGAGGATTGAAGAAAAGAAACGAGCCTTGGTCCCGTTATAAAGAGGGAGAATACCAAGAGCCGTCTCCGTGACCGTTCGGGACCCGCCTTCGATAGAGGGGGCGTGGCGACGGGCGCGGTTGGGTTACCCACGTCCGTATTGATGAGAATCCCGGAATAAGGGGGAACACGATCTCTGCTTCGACAAGACGTGCCAAGAAAACCGCTTCGCTAAATGCGCTGAGGTGGTAAAATAAAAAATGATTCAAGTAATAGCTTGGTAGTGGTGTGACGTCATGCCGCAAAAAACATCAGCAGATTGAACTTGTGTATATATTATTCTCTCTATGGTGGAATGTGGAATTTATTTTGCAGAGCCGGACACTATCCTGGTGTTCACAATCTTCTACGAATTATTCGGAGGAGGAACCCGCCTTGCAATGCCAAAAATATGCGCGCCGGACTCATCGTCATTGAAGCCTGGTTCAGGGGCTACTGAGGGAGTCCCGGATTAGGGGGTGTCCGGATAGCAGGACTACCATCATCGGCCGAACTATCATCGGCCAGACTATCATCATCGACCGGACTCCAAGACTATGAAGATAGAAGATTGAAGACTTCGTCCCGTGTCCGGATGGGACTTTCCTTGGCGTGGAAGGCAAGCTTGGCGATACGGATATGTAGATCTCCTACCATTGTAACCGACTCTATGTAACCCTAGCCCTCTCCGGTGTCTATATAAGCCGGATGGCTTTAGTCCGTAGGACAACATACATTACAACAATCATACCATAGGCTAGCTTCTAGGGTTTAGCCTCCTTGATTTCGTGGTAGATCCACTCTTGTAACATCCACAATATCAATATCAATCAAGCAGGACGTAGGGTTTTACCTCCATCAAGAGGGCCCGAACCTGGGTAAAACATCGTGTCCCTTGTCTCCTGTTACCATCCGCCTAGACGCACAGTTCGGGACCCCCTACCCGAGATCCGCCGGTTTTGACACCGACAAGGAGTATATAGTAAGCATGGCCACCACAGTAGATAGCAACAGATGGTTCCGGAGAAGTGCTTCATCTGTATGCTCTACACAATAAGCCTCCTGACAAAGGTTGGTACTCGCCCACTGATTTCATCCATATGATTGAGCTTTGTCATCTGTATTGGTGTTGTGCTACTGTTTAGATACTGTCATGAAAAAGTGGTATTGTCCTTGAGAAGTGCTTCATCTGTGTTGTTTTAAATATTTCCTTTCCTTTTTTGAGTAAACAAGGGATGCTAGCATTTAGTTGTCCTCTTGTCCTTGCACAACAAGATCATCCTCCTCTGAAGAAGAATATGGAGTATGTGAAGTGACTAGTTCTGATTATGCCAGGATGAAGAAGCACTGTCTATCTTCTCATCAGAAGGAGCAGTTGAAGGATGGTCACATTACTCCCCACAAGACCAAACTAACTTCAGCTCAGAAGGACTGACAAATCTCCATTTTTTTGTTGTGATGCGCGAGTACAATGTTGTTCTAGGATTCTTTCCGGTGAGTTCCATTTTTCTAAAAGTGTGCGCTACATGGACCATGTAGGTGCCTGTTTGAACTGTCAATTCATAGTACAGCTTGCTTTATACTAATCACTTTTTTTGTATTTGTGCAAACAGGGGTGCTCAGCTTGATTTCAATGGGAACTGCACAAAATTTTCATGAATACATCGAATCATTCATTTCCAACATAATAAAGTAGGTGCCGATAAGTTCAAGGCGTTGCAACATATAAGGCGAAATCATACAAGCTACACGTGAATTTGGTTGATTTTGGTGGAACTACACAAAAAGAACAACTGGTTTATTTAGCACGAGGTGCCATGTCAATGTCCGAACTTATGGCAAACCCTGCCCATTCCACAATCATAGGGCATTTGATATTTTGGAATGGGACAACCTTGTCAAATTTTGCTCATTGATTTTAGCAAGAAGACATGTGTTTGCTATTTTTGAATGGGACGCCCTTTGCTATCAGCAGCATCGATCAATTTTTTCTTCATTCTTTAGTTGTGAAGTAAATATTGGCTCTGACATGTGAATCACTGAGATGCATAATCATCGATTATTTTGACTATTCTCTATGAATTGTCAGGCCTGTGTGTTTGATTGCAATGTATAGGAACGCTAAAAAGCTGCTCAAACTCTTTGTACTCCTTCTGTTCCTTTTTACTTCGCACATTGTGAAAGTGCATACTTTTTTCTATAAGATTGGTCAAAGTAGAGATACTTTGACTGCAGACAAAACTTGTATGCAGACTAGAAAGGACCGGAGGGAGTACATGAGAAACTGCTGCAAACAAGGTGATCACCCTGGGAATAATGCTAGTACGTATTGTTTTGCATGTTCATCCAATGCCAGTGATACAAGAATTCGAACTAATCGAAATAAATTCATTCATACATGGTCGGATTTCATATAAACATGCCAGATTTCATTACATTTCATACATTCTTCAACTAAAAAGGGGTGCGTTGGAGGTATAATTAATTAACCGAAGCTACCCACCTGTGTCCGGCTGAGCCGAACAGAAGCTTCAGTGACTTAATTGCAGGTGCAGTTGTGTCAGTCAGCCAACTGCACCAGCAGTTAAGTAGAAGCAGCGTCCTTCTCGAACATAGCTCTCCGACTCCACGTCGCCGCCAAAAAGCTAACTGGCCATCAATGGTAAACCCGCCTAGCTTGGCTTCAATCGGAGGGTAGCAGCGGTGGCCTTACTTGGACCCAAGCGGTGGTGACCTACCGTGTTCTACTCTTTCTTGTTTTCTGTGTGGCGCGGCCTCGTTGGCAGCGGGGCGGGGCCTCGGCGGAGCCGGCGATGTCCTCTATCTCGTTGCCGGCAGGCGGCGCCTCGGCGGAGCGGGGGAAATCCTCCCCCTCATTGCCGGCATGGTGGGTCCTTGGCTGAGCCAGCGATGTCCTCTGCCTCGTTGTTGGCGGGGCGGGGCCTCGGCGGAGCCGGCGGTGTCCTCTGCCTCGTTGTTGGCGCCACGGGGCCTCGGCGGAGCAGGGCCTCATCGACGCCAGCGGAGCGGGGACTCATCGGAGCCGGCACTGTCCTCTGCCTCGTCCTCAGTCTCGCCAAACAACGCCTCGTCTGCTTCATCGCCCTCTTTGTAGGCGGCCGCAGCCTCCGCCACCCGCATGCGGTACCGCCAGCGCTCGAGGCGGCCCTCGCGGGTGGAGCGGTACGAGTCGAGCAGCGCCTCCTGCTTCGCCCACTCCACGGCGATCTGCTCCTCCGCCTGCAGGTGCTCCTGGAGGAGATGGTGGTTGTAGGCGGCGTCGGCCTGCGCCTCCCGAAACTGCTCCTCACGCTTCTGCCTCACCATGTCCATATATTGGGCACTGACCTCGCCGGTGGTCATGGTGCAATGCACCAGCGAGGATGGCGCGGAGGAGGGGGTTGGCGCCGGATCGTCGACTACCATGTTCTCCATTGGGACGTCGTCATCCTCCGGCTGCCTGCCGGCCAGCCAATCGGTAGCAATGGCTGCCATCTGCTTGTGGTCCATCTTCCGCCCATCCCGAAGAGCACTGGAGAGTGAGGAAGCCATGGTGGGCAGTAGTGGTGTGGACAGGAGAAAAGAAATGGATGCGGATGACTGCGGCTATGGCCGGCGCAGCAGTTTATATTGCAATGGTGGGCGGCGGAGGGATGAACGTGTGGCGCCGGAGTAGCCGCATCGGCAACCACGTATCATTAATGTGGGAGGTAGACAGACGGATGGATGGCACTTGTGTCGTTTGACGGCAGAGCAATCGCCTACACCGGGAAGTGGAGCAGGCGGTGCTGACCGTTTCGGGCGGAAAGCACGCGCGGGCGAGGAGATGACTTTACTTGGAGAGGATGACAGTGGGGACCCACCAGGGCCATAGCCTCACGTACGCAAGTACCTCCTTATTATATAAAATTATAATTTTTTTTGCTTCCTCTTGGTTTCCTGATATCACGGTCCCACACCATTGTCAACGTATGTAGTCAATAAACGAGAGAACTGCACAAGAAGCGGCCGACAGCTGGGACCAAGCAGCTCGAGCAGTATTTGTGTTTTTGAGGTGTGAGCACTTTAGAGTTTTTCTTGAGCGATGTTTAGCCTAGATATTAATTTTTCTCCTCTGAGCAAAATGAAAACATCGCTGCAGGTATTAACTGGGCGGGCTGTGGCCCGTCTAGCCCAGGCCAGATATCCAGCCCAGATATTATTTTTTTTCAAGCTAAAAATGGCTAGCCCAGCTATACTTTTTTTAGGTATACCCAGGCCAGGTCAAGTTGTTATTCTCCGCCCCGCTGGGCTGCAAATCTTTCCTAGGAGGGATGCACTAATTCTTTTCAAGCTGAAAATGGCTAGCCCAGCTATACTTTTTTTAGGTATACCCAGTCAAGGTCAAGTTGTTATTCTCCGCCCCGCTGGGCTGCAAATCTTTCCTAGAAGGGATGCATTAGGCTTAACAAGAAAATAGGCTTTAAGAAATAATAAATAGGATGTAATTATAAAAACTGGGCAGTAACTATAAAAAAAATGCACCAAACACGTAATTACTTTATAAAATATTATTTTTGGATTTTGAAAATTTTAATTTCATTAATTGTTGCAAGCGCAATGTTTTGTTGGATTTTTATGTAATATAAATTTATATTGAAATTGTATTTAATCTAACTAGAAATTTCGGGATAAAAATATTTCGGATCCCATCAAAATGTGAGAAATTTTATTGAATTCTGTTTTGAACGGTTGGTTGAAATGGGCTGTACTTTTAACAAACCATAAATGGGGTGTAGTAAATTCCATTAGAATTCAAAAACGGGATGCACATTCTTACAAATCTCAAATGGGCTATAAGTTCTCTATCATACACTTGTGGCCTTACTAAGTTTACGCGTCCCCTAAAAAAAGAGTTGACGTGTATGCAAGGCTTTGTCAACTTATAGTCAACACACGGTTCTAGCAGCAGTGGTCATTGGATGTCCATCCAACGGATTCCGTGCTTCTTCTTCAATCTCGGATATTCTAGCTTCACCCGCCCAAAAAATGATTCCTCCCCCTGACATCTGGGGCGCACCGTTTCGGAAGCTGACCTGTGGGCCTACTAAGTTGACGCATACCAAGGGCTTTGTCAACTTAGTCAATATAAACGATTCTAGCTTCAGTGACCGTATGATATCCATCCAACGGCCGTCCTGCTTCTTCAACCTCTGGCCTTCTTGCTCCAGCCCCCCAAAGCAGCGCCAGTCATGCCGCCTGCTCCTGCCTCCCGTGGCCGGTTGTGCTGTCGCTGAGGCCTCACCGCCCCCTACTACTCCCACTGCTGGCCAGGCCATCCCTCCACTCACCCACACCCCCTATTATTCTGCGGTGACAACAGCCTCACACCGCAGCCGAACCAATGAACCCTCGTACTCCTCTCCGCGTGGGCATTCACTGTCACGTCTTCCCCGGCTCTGCGTCGTCCCCTTCCTAGGCCTCGCTGTCGTCCACCGCCGTGGTTCTCTCGGCGTGGCGTGGTCAATGTGGTCAACGACCGACTTCCAGCGGAAGAGTACTATACATGGAGAGGCTGACAGCTGGGTCCACGGCAGCCGCAAGAAAGTGCCTCCTTATTACGCACCTACCAGCTGTTCCTCCACCTGACAGCGGGGACCCACCGAACAGGCCATCGTATTTTGTGCAAAAAAAATTCCCTCTAACTGCTGGGACCCACTAGCTGCATCTTCGCACACAAGGAAGTGCGTCCGAGCAAAAAAAACGATTCGCCCCCCTGGCTGCTGGGACCTACCAGCTACATCTTCACACGCAAGGAAGTGCCTGACAGTCGGGACCCACCTGGTCGAAGCGTACGTAGAGTTGTCATTCTGGTCACGAACGTGTACGTACATACTGGTCGATGTATAGGCGCACACGTGTTGTAGTAGAGGCGCACACGTAGCATGTACACGTAAGTACAGCGGCCAGTGTGCAAGAAAGAAAATACGGCCACGTACGTACATATAGGCGGGGTCTCAAACGCCTACTCGCGCATACGTACGGCCAGGGCTCGTGTACATGGCTGGGTCGGAACGGAGAAACAACATCGTCGTCGTGTTCATGGGGAGCCAACCGGCTGGGTCGGGACGGAATGCGCCGTCGTGTTCATCGGGAGGGCTTGGACGGAACATCTGATGGAAACGAGGCCTGGCATACCGCACAATAGAGGAAACGGCCTTGTGTTCGATCGGCCACGTTCGAAACGGGATCCTGTTTATCGGGAGGGGTCTGGCGTACCGCAAAACGAAGGAAACGAGCTTGTGTTGGACCTCCTACGGTCGAAACGGGGTCCTGTTGATCGGGAGAGGTGTGGCGTACCGCAAAACGAAGGAAACGGACTCGTGTTGGAGCGCTACGGTCGAAACGGGGGTCCTGTTCATCGGGACGGGTGTGGTGTACCGCAAAACAGGCTCCACGAGATACTGTTCATCTCCACCGTCGACCTCCTCTAGCCTCCACGGGCTACTATTCATGCATCGTCGACCTCCTCCAGCCTCCACCTGTGACTATTCATCCATGGGCTCTTGTTCATCCAGCCTCCACCTCGCGCTACTCCACCGGCTACTGTTCAACCAGCCCTCTCCACGGGCTCCTGTTCAACCACCCTCCACGGGCTACTGTTCATCTATCCCTCCACCAGCTACTGTTCAACTAGCCCTCCACAGGGTCGTCCTGTTCATCCAGCCCTCCACGGGGTCCTGTTCATCCAGCCCCAACCGGCTCGATCGATCGGTGTCCTGTTCATCCAGAGGCAACCACGGGGTCCTGTTCATCCACCCCAACTGGGAACTGTTCATCCAAACCCCCCAGCAACGCTCACTGTTCATCCAAACCCCCCAGCAACGCTCACTGTTCATCCAAACCCCCCAGCTGCAATGCTCACTGTTCATCCAAACCCCCCATCAACGCTCACTGTTCATCTAGAGGCGGCATCGATCGGCTCCAGTTAGCAACAGTAGCGAAGGAATCGCTCGATCGCTCGAGTTCAGTAACACGTAGCCTGCAGTGCAATCGCTTGGGTTAAGCAATGCATAGCCTGCAGTGCAATCACTCGGGTTCAGTTAGGTGACGCCTCGCTCGAGTTCAGTTAGAGCCCAACGCCTCCCACCCACGCGTGTACGGTATGAGAGAAACGCGCATCGCTCGGCCCCCGACCACCCACCGTAAACCGGGAACTCCCCGATATTTTCCTCGCCCTCGCTTCTACCACGTTTTTTCCGTCATGGACGGCCCAAAGAATGTCATGCAGCTGTGTCTCCGACCCGCCCAGGATGGAAAGCCCATTTTCTGTCATGATTTTTTGTCATAGAAGTAGGAGCCCACCACATCTATGATGATACCGGGTTTTGTCACAATTATCGTCATAGAAGTGTCATAAGTATGACAGAAAAAAAAAATCATGGATGTGTCTTTTTTTTGTAGTCCGATTGTAGTACCCAGACATTCTGAGCACATGCTCACTAGCTGAGCTATTCTTCTCCATCTTATAGGCAAAGTACATGTCAGAGGTCTTATACCTCTCAACGCGGGCATGAGTCTGAAATACCAATTTCAGCTCTTGGAACATCTCATATGCTTTGTGGAGTTCAAAATGTTTTTGAAGTCCCGGTTCTAAGCCGTAAAGCATGGTGCACTAAACTATCAAGTAGTCATCATACCGAGCTTGTCAAATGTTCATAACGTCTGCATCATCTCCTGCAACAGGTCTGTTACCTAGCGGTGCATCAAGGACATAATTCTTCTGTGCAGTAATAAGGATAATCCTCATATCACGGACCTAGTACGCATCATTGCTACTATCATCTTTCAACTTGTTTTCTCTAGGAACAATATCAAAAACATAGGGGACGGTAGCACGGGCCATTGATCTACAACATAGATATACAAAAACTATCAGGACTAAGTTTATGATAAATTAATTAAATTACTTAAGAACTCCCACTTAGATAGACATCCCTCAAGTCATCTAAATGATACGTGATCCAAATCAACTAAACAATGTCTGATCATCACGTGAGATGGAGTAGTCATCAATGGTGAACATATGTATGTTCATCATATCCACTATATGATTCACGTTCGAATTTTCGGTCTCTAGTGTTTCGAGGCCATGTCTGTACATGATAGGCTCGTCAAGTTTAACCCGAGTATTCCGCATGTGCAAATCTGGCTTGCACCCGTTGTATTTGAACGTAGAGCCTATCACACCCAATCATCACGTGGTGTCTCATCACGAAGAACTTTCACGACGGTGCATACTCGGGGAGAACACTTATACCTTGAATATTAGATAAGGGATCATCTTATAATGCTACCGCCGTACTAAGCAAAATAAGATGCAAAAAGATAAACATCACATGCAATCAAAATATGTGACATGATATCGCCATCATCGTCTTGTGCTTTTGATCTCCATCACCAAAGCAACGTCATGATCTCCATCGTCACTGGCTTGACACCTTGATATCCATAGTAGCGTCGTGGTCGTCTCGCCAACTATTGCTTCTATGACTATCGCTACCGCTTAGTGATAAAGTAAGGCAATTACATGACGTTTGCATTTCATACAATAAAGCGACAACCATAAGGCTCCTACCAGTTGCTGGTAACTTTTACAAAACATGATCATCTCATACAACAACATATATCACATCATGTATTGACCATATCGCATCACAACATGCCCTGCAAAAATAAGTTAGAAGTCCTCTACTTTGTTGTTGCAAGTTTTACGTGGCTGTTACGGGCTTCTAGCAAGAACCGTTCTTACCTATGGCACAAAAACCACAACGGTGATTTATCAAGTTTGCTGTTTTAACCTTCACAAGGACCGGCCGTAGTCAAATTTGATTCAACTAAAGTTGGAGAAACAGACACCCGCCATCCACGTTTATGCAAAACTAGTTGCATGTCTGCCGGTGGAACTAGTCTCATGAACGTGGTCATGTAAGGTTGGTCCGGGCCGCTTCATCCAACAATACCACCAAATCAAAATAAGACATTGGTGGTAAGAAGTATGAAGATCACCGTCCACAACTCTTTGTGTTCTACTCGTGCATATCATCTATGCATAGACCTGGCTCAGATGCCACTGTTGGGAAACGTAGCATGCAATTTCAAAAAATATTCCTATGATCATGCATACACCCGAGGACCCCCTAATCTAGGACTCCCTCAGCCACCGGGTGAGCACAAGACACTAGGGCGCGCCAGGGGCCCAGGCGCGCCCTGGTGGGTTGTGCTCAGCCCGGCCCACCTCCGGTGCCCCTCTTCTGGTATTTAAGTCATTTTTACCTAGAAACAATAGGGGGGTACTGTCGGTACGAAGCGCCGCCGCCTCGAGGCGGAACTTGGGCAGGAGCACTTTTGCCCTCCGGTGGAGCAATTCCGCCGGGGGAACTTCCCTCCTGGAGGGGTAAATCATCATCATCATCATCACCAACAACTCTCCCATCTTGGGGAGGGCAATCTCCATCAATATCTTCAACAACACCATCTCCTCTCAAACCCTAGTTCATCTCTGGTGTTCAACATTTGTACCGGAACTATAGATTGGTGCTTGTTGGTGACTAGTAGTGTTGATTACATCTTGTAGTTGATTACTATATGATTTATTTGGTGGAAGATTATATGTTCAGATCCATTATGCTATTTAATACCCCTCTAATCATGAGCATGCTTATCATTTGTGAGTAGTTACTTTTGTTCTTGAGGTCACGGGAGAAATCTTGTTGCAAGTAATCATGTGAATTTTATATGTGTTCGATATTTTGATGATATGTATGTTGTGATTCCCTTAGTGGTGTCATGTGAACGTCGACTACAT
Source organism: Triticum timopheevii (assembly GCA_963921465.1). Lineage (NCBI taxonomy): Eukaryota > Viridiplantae > Streptophyta > Magnoliopsida > Poales > Poaceae > Triticum > Triticum timopheevii. The sequence goes on along the minus strand of OY997264.1, from coordinate 557,796,896 downwards.
GACACTTCACCATACTTGGGCCTAAGGGAATGCATTGTGGAGTAGTTATTAGATGATGGGTTGCGAGAGTGAGAGAAGCCTAAACCCTAGTTTATCCGTTATTCTGTAAGGGACTGATTTGGATCCAAAACGTTTAATGCTATGGTTAGAATTTATTCTTAATACTTTTCTCATAGTTGCGGATGCTTGCGAGGGGGTTAATCATAAGTAGGAGGTTTGTTCAAGTAAGAACAACACCTAAGCACCGGTCCACCCACATATCAAATTATCAAAGTAGCGAACACAAATCAAACCAACATGGTGAAAGTGACTAGATGAAATTCCCGTGTGCCCTCAAGAACACTTTGCTTATCATAAGATACCATTTTGGCTCCTTTGCCTCAAAAGGATTGGGCTACCTTGCTGCACTTTTGTTATCGTTACCATTACTTGCTCGTTACAAATTACCTTGCTATCGAACTACTCGATACTTATAATTTCAGTGCTTGCAGATATTACCTTGCTGAAAACCGCTTGTCATTTCCTTCTGCTCCTCATTAGGTTCGACACTCTTATTATCGAAAGTACTATGATTGATCCCCTATACTTGTGGGTCATCAGACCACAACTTATGATCTCGTGGTAGATCAACTCTGTACTTCGATACATCCATAATACTACCCCCCCCCCTCCTGGTTTATTGGTCTCCTACTCCCCTTTGTAATATGTGCCAAATTTTGACCAAAGATTTAACCAATAAAATGTTAGTGCATGTCAACAAAAAGTATATCATTGAATTCGTTTTTGAACATAGTTTGCAATGATATATTTTTTTGTGACATGCATGAACGTTTTGTTAGTTAAATTTATGGTCAAAATTTGACACAGAATATAATGGGGACAAATAAACCAGGACAGAGGTAGTATAAGCAAGAGCGGGATGTAGGGTTTTACCTCCATAGAGAGGGCTTGGACCTGGGTAAACTTCGTGTGTGTTCCTCTCTTGTTACCCATCGATCCGATCCAATAGCTCCCCCCCTACCCGATATCCGCCGGTTTGACATGGAAGGCTGGGTTGTTCCTAAAAATTGATAAATCAAGAGCTTTCGACTCCCTTTCTTGGTCGTTTCTATTCGAGGTCATGCGGACAAAAGGATTTGGCCCCAAATGGATTAGTTGAGCTCAGCCAGGACGAAAGTAATTGTAAATGAGTCCCAAGCAAGTTTTTTGCGCAAGCGGGTGGGATGAGACAGGGGGATCCGGTATCTCCACTCCTTTTTGTCATAGCCATGGGCGTGCTCACCTTGATTCTTATAAAGGCGATTGAGGAGAATGTGGTCTCATCATTTAAGGGAATCAAAACCATGCAAAGGTTATCGATTTATGCGGACAAAGTTGCCCTGTTCATCAGACCATCAAAGATGGACCTCAAGTTTGTTAGGTGTGATTTGTAATCTTTTGGAGAAGCTTCGGGGTTGAGGGTGAACTATGGCAAATCCTCGGCCATTCTCAGGCGGGGAAGCGACGAGGACAAGAGCCGAGTGGCTGCAATGTTACAATGTGGAATTGGCGAATTTCCTTGCAAGTACCTCGGGCTTCAGTTGGCACTTCATCAACTTACGAGAAATGAGTGGCAACCGATGGTTGATAGGGCTAAGAAAGTTGCCCCAGCATGGCAACGAGGTCTGATCACAAGGCCGGGGCAGATTAATCATGGTTAAGTCTGTCATGTAGGCCTATTCACCACTTCATGGTGATGGATGCACCTCAATGGGTTTATGATGATCTAAACAAGTGGATGAGATCTTTTTTCTGGACAGCAAAAGAAAAGGCGAACGGTGGTCAATACTTGGTTGCTTGGAACACCATATGCAGGCCAGTCTGTTTTGGGGGTCTGGATGTGAAAAACTTAGCACTCCAAGCATTAGCTTTGAGAGTCAGATGGGAGTGGCTGAGGAGAGCAGACCCGGAGAGGCCATGGCAAGGTATTCCACTGATCATGGATAAAGAGGCGAGGCAGGTGTTCAACAGCTTAGTCAGGATCACCTTTGGAGAGGGCACTTGGGTTCTCTTTTGGAGAAACTGATGGATACACGGCTTTGCTGCCTCCAACATCGCCCCGCTGGTAATCAGAAGTGTAGACAAACGTACCAGGAACAGGCGCACCATCCAACAATCCCTAATTGGCACCACTTGGGCACTGGATGTGAAAGACAAGCTCTCATTCACAGCTCACATTCAGCTTTTGCATCTACAGCCGGCGATTGCCACTTTCAACTGAGACCCGACCACTGCGGACATCTTCTCGTGGTCATGCGATGCGTCAGGTGCTTATACCACCAAATCGGTCTACGACATGCTATGCCAAGGTATTCAACGGGCGCCTTTTGCTGCTTGTATCTGGCGAAGTTGGGCACCGCTAAAGTGCAAAATACACACGTGGTTGTTGGTATAACGTCGGATTTGGACCTCTCACCCCTGTGCTCGGCATGGGCTGCAGGATAGTTCCTCCGCTTGCTATACATGCCTACAAGAGAAGGACAACACAGAGCACATCCACATCCAATGTGAATACGCTAGGGACATTTGGCATGTATGCTTGTCGGAGCTCAATCTCAATGTTAGAAGGCCGAAGGCAGATGATATGCTCCTTGATTGGTGGCTCCAAGCTAGGGCTACCTTCCAGGGAGCGCTCAGAAGAGGATTCGATAATTTCGCCACTGCGGCTGCTTGGTCATTTTGGAAACAGAGAAATGCTAGAGTCTTCAATCGCCCGGAGCAAATCAAGTCGGCAATTCACTTGCACAAGCACATCATGAAGGAGATCAAGGAGTGAAAAGAGGCAGGGCTAGGTGCGGGTGTTCTCAACCGTTTTATGAGAGAGTAGGTTTATGTTAGAGGTGTTGGTATTGAGTTGTAAGCTTACGGTGATGTTCACATCTCCGGCAAGCTTTTGTAATTGTGTTCTATCTTCTATAAAAGTATGGTACCCCTTAGCGTACTCTCGAAGAAAAAAAATGCCGGGCAGTGCGTGCCGGGAAGTAGAACGACACGGAGTCGTCCACCCTGGCTGAGAGCGGGTCCACGCGACCTTGTGGGTCCGGTTGTTGGAGCTGGTAGTCTTCGACGGGCCCCCACAGGCCCAGCTCCTTTTCCAAATCCTCCAACCACCACTCCTTTCCGTCGTCGTCGTCGGCCGTTGCGGCGCTCGCCTCTGTTCCGTTGCCCTGGCACAGCGCCGCATTGCTCCACGGCGTCTGCGCCGTTTCTGCGCACGCGCCGACGCCTCCTTCGCCGTCCATGATGCTCCACAGCTCGGGCACGATGTCGATCTCCGGCAGATCGAGCAGCACGTGGTCGTCCACCACGCAGGGCGGGGACGCGGACGAGCACGGCGAGGTCGGCGCCGACGAGATGGCCGGGCAGTGCGTGTCGGGGACGGCGTCCAGCAGCATGTCGAGGTCGAAGCCGAGGTCCAGCATGGGGATCTCGATCTTCTCCGGCTCAAATTCTAGTTCCTTGCTGGTGTTGCCCTGCTCGCGCGACTCGCCGCTGGAGCAGTTGGTCGTCGTTGTCGTTGCCGTGGTGGTGGAAGAGGATTGAGACGGAGACGGCGCCGGCACGTCGACGCAGGTGGTTTTCTTCGTGCTCTTGGCCCCGGCCTTCTTCTGCTCCCCGGCGCTCGCGGCCACCCGCTTTTTGAGGTGCGTGTTCCAGACATTCTTGATCTCGTTGTCGGTCCTCCCCGGCAGGCACGCCGCGATCTTGGACCACCTGCACACAATTGCGATTGCAATCGTTAGGCCGCTGCAATTGACGGCAGCCGATGGAGCTTTCTTGAGGGTGTCGCAAGAGGCAAGTGATGAACGTACTTGTTGCCGAGCATGTTGTGCAGCTTGATGAGGGTCTCCTCCTCCTCGACGGTGAAGTTGCCGCGCTTGAGGTCCGGCCGGAGGTAGTTGATCCACCGGAGCCGGCAGCTCTTGCCGCACCGGAGCAAACCTGTCGACCCAAAACACAACACATCAGTTGAATTTTCTTAAACAAAATTGGCATGAACATATGTTACTGTTTGATCGATCGCCGGGGTGCCGGGCATTACCTGCTTGCTTGGGCAGGGCGCGCCAGTTGGCGTGGCCGTACTTCTGAATGTAGGCGATGAGGCGCATGTCCTCCTCCGGCGTCCAGGAGCCCCTGTTGAGCCCCACCTTGGCGCAGCACGGTGCCCGGCCTTTCCCCATCGACCCCTTCCTCCCAGGCTCCGACCGCTTCAAACAGCTAGCTTGAATGGCGCTAGCTGTTGCTCTCTCTTGTACCGGAGGTGTGCAAGATGCAACCGGGACACCGGCAGGTATATATACACGCGGGCGTGGGCGGGGTGAAACTTTCGCTGCTGCGACAGGTGACACCCAGCCAGCCACGGCTTGGTCCGTGTGTTCATATGTCTGCCGCTGCCCCTGTCCCCACCGCGCGGACTCCGCTCACCAAACCCGGCCCCACTCGTCACCACTACACTTCGCTATGCTACACTATACACCTGAGTCCGTCCGTCCCGATCGATCCATCGATCCCCGACGAGAAGGTGGCGGATCGCCTTGCGCGTGTCTGCGAGCCTGTCGGGTCAATTCATTTCCCGGTCACCTCATCTCCTCGGCCGCGAGCGAGCGTGCCGACGTTGCGCCGGCGTTGTCCTCGGCGCCATCTAGGTGGGGTTCCCTTCTCTTCTTTCGTGCCTAGTTGGGTGTCCGGCTGGGACCGGCGGGATCGCGTGGTTACCCCACGACCGGACGTGTGTCGCCGTTCCGCCCCGGCGACACTGCGGCATCCGGCAGACCGCGGAATAAGATCTGGCCATGGCGAAAAACACACACAAAAAAAGTAGGTTAACCGGGACTGGGATGGGCCGTGGAACAGAACGGATCTCTCCTCCTTTGCATGATTCGTCCAAATCAGTTTTAAATGGCGGGGAACAGTTAGCTAATAAAGCGGCTTCGCTTCGAACCAAATTTATCGCCGAAATTGGGGAACAGTACGCCCAGCACTGTTGGGAGGCTCCGATAGGTGAATCAGCAGAGCTTTAGCCTACACCCTACGATTTCTTAGACTTGCTGCCTAATTCAGCTCGTTTTATTTTCTTCTCCAATTATAACCTGCAGGGGAACTGCAGCTGCAGGACGGTGGTGGATCGCAACCTCGCAACAAACAGTTGAGCTCGCAGTCGCAAGCGACGATCATAATTGGAGCGCGTGTTTTTGCTGCTTGTTTTTAATTCATTCAAAGGGGAAAACGTCCCCGGTTGAGTACGGATATGATATGATTTTCTTATAAATGGCCTGAACGCCGAAGTTTTCAATATCCACAGTCAAGTACGGATATGGGAGAATATATATGTGGTGGTAACTAGCCGTTCAATTGTGCTGCAGTAAATTTGATTGACTCCTGGTGTTATGTGTTCTCAAAGCATACATATATGGAACTAAAAAATTGCTGCGCTGCTTGAGCTGATACATGTAATTAAGCACACGTGATATCTATTGGCTGTTCTAAGTTTCTAACAGGTCCAGGATTGGGATGTTTACTGGAGCCGCCGGCCGGATTGCATTTCAACTTCACTTTCGTGCATGCATTATCCATCCAGCCAAATTTGACCGGAGACGTAGCCGTGTGTCCGGCAAATAATGCTTGTTGCATTGCATCCAGGAAGAAATTGTCACCTCAAAGCTGGGAGTCGCTACCTCAAATCGCAGACAGTTTCGTGATGACAAACAATTTAGCTGTAGACTAATTGGGGTGCCCAATTTAGCAAGAGAATGCTTTGACCATCCATCTGCCTTCCATGCACATAGACTGGAGTGCGCGCACATGATCGGTGCCGCGTCGCCTTTCTTGTTTGGTTCATGAGGGGATCAGGACAGCAAGAACGCGATCTCTCACTCATCATTTCGATGCAATATACTACGAGTGCTCCTATAATATATCCATATAATACTAGCTGGCAAGACTCACATTCAGAATTGGAAAGGATCTGCATGCTTCCTTTGTTTAAATAACAAACAAATCGTGCACGCTGCGCATCTAAAATAGTGTTTGCGAGATCATCGATTGGTTGGAAGCTTTTGGTCTTTGCAGCGAGTCCGACAATGGCGGCATTAGACAATTCAGTTTTGTAGGACTGACATCAGTTCAGCAGGATCTCTACAATAACCCATTAAAAAGTATCTTGGCAGTTGAGAGCTGCGACGTCAAACATAATTATTTCGAGCTCTGCAAGCTGCATACTGCTAGCAGGCCTTGCGCATGAAGGGTTTTGATGAAGCCTGGCGACGCCAGGTAGAATCCTTTACGCAAAAAGGGAGTGTTGGAATTAAAGTAAATGATGATATTGGGCACTATTTCCAGACACACAAGGGTTTGCGACAAGGTGATCCCATGTCTCCTGTTCTGTTCAACATAGTGGTTGATATGTTGGCAGTCCTAATAGGTCGGGCAAAGGAGGCTGGTCAGGTGGGAGGCTTGGTGCCCAACCTAGTCGATGGGGGGGTGTCCATCTTACAGTACGCGGATGATACTATCATCTTTATGGAGCATGACCTGGCAAAAGCGAGAAATATGAAGCTGGTGCTTTGCTTATTTGAACAATTGTCTGGGTTAAAGATTAACTTTCATAAAAGTGAATTGTTCTGTTTTGGTCGAGCCAAGGAGGAACAGGAGGCATATAGGGAATTGTTCGGATGTGAATTAGGAGCTTTAGCTTTCACTTATCTAGGTATACCTATTCACCATCGTAAGCTTACAAACCGAGAGTCGAAGTGCGTTGAGGATCGGTTTGAAAAGAAACTGAGTTGCTGGAAGGGCAAACTTATGTCGTATGGAGGCCGGTTAATTCTGATTAATTCGGTACTCACAAGTATGCCGATGTTCCTATTATCTTTTTTTGAGGTTCCAGTTGGGGTTAGGAAACGACTGGACTTCTACCGATCAAGATTTTTCTGGCAGAGTGATGAACTTAAGCGGAAGTATAGACTCGCTAAGTGGGATGTCATCTGTAGACCTAAGGACCAAGGGGGGTTGGGTATCGAAAATCTTGAGGTTAAGAACAGATGCATGCTTAGTAAATGGCTGTTTAAGTTTTCGGGTCCGACTGATGCAACTTGGGCGCAGATTCTTCGTAACAAGTATCTGCAGTCCAAAACTTTGTCATAGGTGACAGTGAGACCAACTGATTCACCATTTTGGAAGGGGCTTATGAGAGTTAAGGTAACCTTCTTTAGTAGAACAAAGTTTATTATCGGTGATGGACATGACACACGTTTCTGGGAGGACACCTGGCTGGGTGATACACCTCTAGCGTTACAATATCCAACATTGTATCGAGTTGTACAGCGACGTGATGCGCTAGTTGCAACGATAATGCAGTCTATTCCACTTAACATTCAGTTTCGGCGGGTGCTTGTTGGTGAGAGATGGAAAGCTTGGCTCCATTTGGTGCGTAGACTGATGGAAGTCCAGCTAACGCAACAGCCCGATCAGTTAAGTTGGAAGCTTACTAGGAATGGACAATTTACTATCAAGTCGATGTACACCGATGTCATCAATTCCACGGTCATTCCTAGTACCAGACATGTTTGGAAAGTAAAAGTGCCTTTGAAAATTAAAGTGTTTATGTGGTTTGTCCATAAACAGGTAATTTTAACAAAGGACAACTTGGTCAAGCGCAATTGGACTGGATCTACTAGGTGTAGCTTCTGTGATCAGGACGAGACCATTCAACATCTCTTCCTCGATTGTCCGTTGGCGACAATTTTGTGGCGCATTGTGCAAAATGCTTTTAACATTACTCCTCCGAGTACGGTCGGGTCGTTATTTGGAACGTGGCTGGATGGGATAGAGTCTGAAACAGCTAGACATATTCGTGTAGGAGTATATGCGTTGTTATGGGCAATTTGGAACTGCAGAAATGATTTGGTCTTTAACAGAATAACTACTATTCATTTTTTGCAGGTTTTATTCCGTGCTACAGCGCTGATCCGTATGTGGTCCTTACTCACTCCGATGAAGGCCAGGGAGCGTTTGGTTACTGGATCTGTCCGGTGGGAGATGGTAGCGCGGGATATCTTCAACCGATTTGGTTGGCGGTCATGTAATAGGATAGGCTTTTAGTGCTCCTATTTTATTCACCAGCCGGTTGTGGCCATTATGGTTTATCTTGGTTTAGCTTTAATGCTCTTGGTGAGCTAGCTTTTCTGTTGTTCACGACTATACGACTTTGTTGGACCATTTTATTTATTAAGATGGCCGTATGCATCTTTCTGATGCAGAGGCCGGGAAGTTACCCCTTTTCAAAAAAAAAATACTGCTAGCACTACGAGTATTCTACTCTACCACCACCTAGTAGCTGTTCAATCCTGCTCCCATGCATGTACCAGCTAGCTACCCTAGTCTGCTGATGATTGCAGAAAATTGTATACAGAAAATTAGGGCATGGTGTGTTCTTGGTGATGACTAAACCGGTGCCCTTGAACAACCAGTCGCTTTCCATCCGGAGACCGCAGCAGATTCTTTGCTGTGTGTGTGCCCCAGCAGCCCAGGTCTTCGGGTTAGGGTAACCAATATCAACATGCGCTGCCGTTTTACCTTCCCCTGCACCTAACCCTTGACAACGTGCCCCTCTTCTCTCCGGTGTTGAAAAAACGCATCACGCGACGCATTGTGGACTCGTATTGTGTCGCGGCCACCGTGTGATCCCCTACCTAGATCTGAATGACATTTTAGCTAACCTCATCGGTGACATGTTGCACGGACAGACAGGATGGATGAGCCAATCACATGAGGAAGACGAGCAATGATGTTAATCATACAAAGAGATACACGCAATTAAACGCTGATTAGGATTCCTTCTTTCTAACTAACCTCCCCTTGATTTTCATGGGGGACGGCCCCCTCCTCCCTCTTAATCTTCAATTAAAACTCATAAGTCTGTAAATCCCCCGTAACTCTAGTGTCTCTAGCATTGCTTGGAATACGAGGGAGCGAGACATCACCTCCGAGCATGAGTGGTGTGAGGGCAAGCTAGGGTGATTGCTACTTTCTTGCTTCGCCTTTTGAGCTCCAATTTTCTCAAAGTGGAGAAACTAATTGTCATAAATAGTGCAATTTATGTCTGTGGTAGCCGCGCTTTTGGTCTTTTTTCGGAAATTGTGCTTTTGGTCCCTAAACTTGTAAACCAGCCAAACTCAACTTTCAGTTAGTCCTTGGCTCACTCAAATCTTTTTTTAATCTGATTGACCAATAATCTCTAAAAAATCATAATAAATAATATGCAAATTTTATAAATATGTCGATAAGTGAAATGATTGTTTAATTTTAAAACATTCTTTTGTCAAGAAATATTGAAATCTAATTTAAAATCATCTAAAACCGAAGAATCATGCAAAAACTAATTTTTTTTCGTTCTTTTGATCCCTAGACTCGAAAACCAGCCAAACTTGACTTTTAGTTTGTCTCTTAGGCTGGTCCCAATGTGAGTATTATATGTAGTATTTCCCCCGTCCGGAAATACTTGTCATCAAAATGAATAGAAAGGGATGTATTTAGATGTATATTAGTTTTAGATACATTCTTTTTATCTATTTTGATGACAAGTATTTTCGGACGGAGGAAGTATCATGCATGCTAACTAGACATTTTTATCGGGATGACACAAAATTAAATTAGGAAACAAATGATTGAGTGTCATGATATGATACCATATCATATTAAATGATGTACTACTATGTGTCGTGCAGTGCATGGCAATAAATAATGCCATTATGATACCAAGTTATGATATGATGCACCGTGAGGTAGTATCATACACTAGTATCATGCACGATTATGTACACTGAGAAAACCAACAAACCCAATATAACATGAAAACTCGCAATAAATCAAAGGGAGGATATACATATTTACAAAATTAACGATAACTTAATAAGTGAAATAATTTTTTATTTATAAAATTCTATTTTTCCAAAAAAACTAATTAAAATCATGTAAAACAAGAACATAAATAATTGAACAATTATTCCACATGTTTTTAAAATATGGAGATGTTACAGCTGGAAAAAATTTAGAAAAGTAGAAAAAAATACGGGGAGTAGGTATTCTGGGAAAACCCAAAGTGTTTGAGAAAGTTCACAAATAATTCAGGAACATTCAATAAAGTCTTAAATGAGCCCCTTTAAAGTTTGAAGCAAATGGACCATCTCCTTTAGAAAAGTAGTGGAATCCTGCAAGTTATAAGTTATTACCGGGTTTATGAGCAATCATGGAAGATTATTTTATACCCATTTTGCACGGATATATTGAACTCCTTTTGTTACCCTGCCCCATTGCCCAAATCAAGATTTTTCTATCAATGATTATTCATTTCTTATCTGTTTTCAAATATTTGCATTTTAAAGTACATTTTATCATTCCCCTGAATGTTCCTATTTTTTGATTCATTCCTTTTGTGCCGAATTGACTGTCAGGTCATTTGTCGAACATCAAATCGGTTCGGGTGAGGAGCCAAATCAGTCATGATTGCCTAATTTTAGATATATATTTTTTAGGAACCAAGGTTAGATCAACTTGATTATTTGGGGGACCAACTATTGTTTTAGTCATGTTGCAGGTACGCACGTGAGAAAGACTTGGAGAGAGAAGGCTAAGCGCGCTAGCACACGAGCTTTGCTTTTGCAAACACAAAAGATCATAATAAACAAAACCCGATAAACCCAGTACAACCCGAAAACTCATAATAAACAAAGAATATGAGGATTTATAAAAAATAATTATCACTTAACAAGTGAAATAAATTGTTTATTTTCAAAACATAATTTCAGTGAAAATACATTAAGATCAAATTAATAAAATGAAAATTTATTCCTGGTACATTTTTAAAATATGGAGATGTTATCGAAGGAAATATTCAGGAAAAAAAATTAATACGCTGAATAGGTATTCTGGGAACCAGAGCATTAGAGAATGTTTTCAAAAAATTGTGTACGGATTATGAGCTTTCATGGAAGATCATTGTATAGCCCTTTTGCATAAATGTATTGAACTTGTTCTGTTACCCTATGTTCCCCGTCACCAAATTAAGGGTTTTTTCTAGCAATGTTTCTGCATATTTTGTCCCGCAAAAAAAAAAGTTTCTGCATATTTTGATATATTTTCAAATATTCCCATATCTTAAAGTAATATTTCCCCCCATTTCCACTGAATGTTCCTATTTTATTTTTGTCCATTCCTTTTATGCCGAATAGACTGCCGGGTCATCTGCTGAACATCAAATCGGTTCGGGTGAGGAGCCATATCAGTCATGTGTCACGTGTGCATAGTTTTAGGCTTTTAGGTATACCAGTATCAGATTCAACTATCTATTGTTAGAGCAACTATTTTCCTGTCATGAACAGGGGATTGGTTTTGCACGTACGCCCGGAGAAAGGCTCGGAAAGCAAAGACTAGACACACTAGCACACGCGCTCCGCTTTTGCATATACGCACACCCAAAATGCCAAAACGTGACTCCCCTCATTTTCTAAAAAGCAACACATTTTGCTTTATTAGTGGTGTGCTGTACTTGATGAACTGTTTGATATGATGTACTCTGTAGACCGGAGACGGACAAACAAGGGCTAAAATTAGTAGTACTAGCACGTTCGGTTTCCTGTTCCATAACAAATGACCGGGCGGCAACTTGCGAATGCGGCCGTACAGCAGGACGCTGCTCCGTGCGCCTTTTTTGAACGGAAAAATTGGAACGGGACGGAAAGGAAACGGGATAGAATCTACAGAGATCGTCGGCGCCGAGTGCCGGTAGGTGACGACTGCTCCGGACAAGAGTTGGACGCGCGATCACACTGCTAAAGTATATGTAATAGTACTACGCGGCAAGTGATCACACCGTTTAAAGTGCTGCAACGAACCCGAGGACTCGATCGGCAATAAACAAAACGACGTGCGCCGGGCCTTTGGCTTGCAGCCGTGTGCATGCACTGCACCACGACGTTTTTCGCCCCGCCCGCATGGCACCAAAAGAGGCTTCAACGACGCTCGCTCTCTTTTCCGCGAGACCTTTTGCGCGGCAACAATGATGGTAATGATATTACTGCCCATTTTCAACATGTGAGGACTTGGATCGGCTGCGTGATCTGACGCCGGTCGACCGAATTGATGAAGCACGCACCGTCGCACGCGAGCGATCGAACGGGAAACGGCGCCGGCCCTTGGCCCGGGACCCCGCCACGCGCGCAAGAACGCTGCATGGGTGGGTCCTCGGCCCCCGGCGCGGGGTGTATGAACCACGGGTGCGCGCGCTGCAGTTCTTGCCCGGGGCCGCGCTCGGGTCTCCGCGTCATTCGTTTCCTTTGACCGGCGTGGGTGGCAGCAGGGTCGCCTGGGACGGGAATGTGGTGCGTGCAGGCCGGAGCGGAGCGGATCAGGTGTGCCGCGCGCGGCCCCAAACACGTGTGCCGGACCGTGCTGACGGTCGAGACCTGTAGCTTGGAAGCGAGCGCGCTCTGGGCCGTGGGAGTTTAATGCTCCGGCAGGCTCTCCCTAGGCCATGTGTCCTGGAGGGCACGGCAACGAGATAGCCGATGGATGCTTCCGATTACGGCAAGGTCTCGCAGGCGGCACCGTCGCCCGTCGGCTCCCGGATCGCGTCGCGTCCCGTCTGCCTGCCTACGGCCTGGGTGCATTCATAACCGGAATAGGATGGGGTGCATGCTAGTCTAGTCCAGGAGCCCTTTTTTTTGGAGGGTCATCTAGGAGCCTTGTTGCACCATACACATCGGATCATCGGTGTGCCGGGATGCCAAAGTTGACGCACGGCCGGCCGGACGAATGTCACCGTCGGCACCACACATTCCCTCGCTCTGTCCGTCTGTCTGACAGGTTTACCGGCCGACCCCACAAGAACACGAGTGGCAACGGCGCCTTTCTTTTTGCGCCCCTATATTTGTAGCCGTAAAACGAAAAGGGAGATCAATCAAAGAAAATGGCCCTTCTTTTGGTTCTTTTGGCGTTGCACCGCCATGTTGGACTGATTTTCGAATCTCTTCGATTTCATTGTACAAAGGCTTTTGTACTCTGTCTTGTGCGGTCGGTCCACGTCGACGTCATAATGCCAGGCCACGAGGTTGATATATATGCCGTCCTTTTCTTATAAAAAAGTTTTGCTGTATGTCTGTCGTAAAGAACAGTGTTCTCTACTCAGTCGATGTCATAGGTAGGCAACTGGTTGCTAAAAGATTAATTGACGCGGATGGCTTGGGAGATTATTGAACAACTGGTTGGCTGGGCTCGCAGGATAAGGAGATTGCATGTTGCTTGGCGTTCATTTCTTAAGAAGTGGTCTATGGCGATGTACCATGCCTTTCTTCAGCTGTCGTTAGTGGTTGTTAATTTTGGCACTCTCGATAACGATCTCTTGACCCAAGACCTAGGCCTAGGACCTAAGTTTCATAATTGAGTAGTATGCGGTCATTGTATCTTATGATCTACCCCACGTGTTGTTCTGGAGCAGGTTGAAGTATGGATGGTATCTGTTTATTAGAAATGTAGTGCAACACGTGGGGTATCTCTATGAACGTGCATACATGCCACATCCTACCCATATGAGCTCTCACGAGAGACTGAGTCAGCAATTTTAAGATTGATGAAGTCACCACATGAAACTTGGGTGGACTAGTTTCATCGCATGAAACTTAACCATCCGAGCTACGCTCAATTTGCTGCATTTTATCTATTGTGAAACTCCAATTACGATAATAAAATTGGAGGCACTGGAGGACCCAAACCAACAAAAGCTCAAACATCTATCCATGGTCAATAAGTCAAAGAGAAGAAGAGATTAAAAAAATGAACATAAAATCCCAAATGAAAAGATCCCACGATAGATGAGAGGTAGATGCGGTAGTCCACCATGGAGTATGCACCATGCTCTCATCCTTAGTTCATTATGGACTAGTGGAACAAAGATTACCAAACTTGCCCCTCCTAATACCACCTAAAGGTGGCACTGATGATATGTAAAAGAAAATACCAATGTTGTAATCACTAAAGTTGAGATATGTCATGATATAATGATGTGCCTTACAACATTGAAATCAAAACCGAGATGTATATCAAAGGCAATGAGATGACACAAAATTCCAGCAAAAAAACATTTTTCGGATTTCCTTTTAGTAGTTTATTCTATTTTATTTGTAGTGTGACATGTATAAATATTATTATTTATAAACTTTGTTAAAGTTTGACTTTCAAAATCTATATGCACTACATTATAGAACGGAGGGAGTAGTTTATTTTATTTGTCAATGTAGATAAAATTATTGTTTGAAGTATATGACATGGTAATTTGATAATATATTGTAGAAAACGCCCGACTTTCATGATAATTTATCTATACCACTTTTTTTTTTACGTCGGTATCACTTATCACATGCCAGTACATGTGCCCTCAAGTAGTGTTATATTCTGTATCTAGCCAGAGAAATCATATATAGTGCTTCCAGCTTTTATCAGTTTGTGGTGTATGTGAGCATATTAAAATTTTCTGGTATATATGTTAGATGTGTATTTAATATATAAAAATTAGATGCATATGGTGTCGATGATATCAATCTTTTACAGATTCCATAGTGACTTTCTGGTAGTACTTCAATCTGGCATTATTTATGGAAATGACAGGTGCACAAAGAAATATCATTTGCCTACAAAGGAGAGGGATAGGTGCACAAGAGGCTAAATAATACAGGTGGGTGGGTCCTGAGTAGTTGCGGAAATGATTATATGTGCCAAAGCAAAGCTAGGACATAGCTTATGAATCATTTAGCACGTCGGGGGTTAAATAACTTGTCCGAAGCATTGGAGATCAAATGTTCACGACAAAACTGCATCTACAAGTCTCTTGCCAAGTCCACAAAATTCATGACAGCCAAGTCTGCTTTGAAATTCTTAGGTTTTGGGGCTAAACCATTTCCATGGGAACGCGACGTCCGAATGTCTACGGACGGAAGCGACGATATAGCTCGTAGGTCACTCCGCCGGCCGTAAGCAAAGCATGGCGTCGCTACAATTTTCTCGCCAACTAGAGCTTCGGTTTTTCTAATCATCCTCGGCAAGTTGGAGTTGGAACCGCTGAACCAATGATAAGTAAGTCGCACCCCAGTTTACTTTCCGAAATCTTAGTCTCTGGCCAAGTCCACAAATTTCATGACAGCCAAGTCTGTACTTTGAAATTCCAAGATGTCGGAGCAACCATTTCCATGTGAACGAGACGTTTGAATGTCACTTATGGAAGCTTGTAGGTCACCCAATATAGGGAAGCATGGCGTTGCTGAATGAATTTTCTGCACAACTTGGCAACTTTCTTCAGTTTCCTAATCACGTGATGTGCGCCATCTCCAACGAGAAGTAGCGATCCAGTTTACTTTGGCGATTAAATCTAGTATTCTAGCAGTCAAGATGCACGCAGCGGACTTTTCTTTGTACGAACTTTATATTTCAGGGAATTCAGCAATTACGTACAATTAAACATTGTCGGTGTTACTAAAGAGGGGGGAAATGTCACTGTAGAGTAAGAAAAGAAAAGGACGACGTTTCTTCAAAAGCCAACTTTCATATCCCTTTTCTGTACCAGGAATCTTTAAAAATGCTATGCGCGATTTGAATAACTAAAAACCGTACAAATATAAAATGTCGTAATTGACTAAATCGAGCAATTTCTTTTGAGATTGATAATCTGTCATTAGTATGCCGATTGGTATGATATTTCCTCCATGTCAACCGCTTGCTATCGTAATTCACGGCTCAACGCCACGTCAGGCACAGACAAAGTGGTTTACTTGTACGGCTAAATATCAGGTGATACTAGCCTTCATATGCTCCAAAATTTGAAAAGTCATATTTAGATATTTCCAAAAAAAATCTACAAAAAATTATGGATGTTCACAAGACATATATCTACAGCCTCTAAAAAATTAGGATCAAAATTTGAAATATACATTGAGAAACCGAAAAGACAAATCATGTATGAATAGTGTTGTTTCTACACTATTCATCCCAGATTTGTCTTTTTTTCTCTTGTTTCTCAATGTGTGTTTTGAGTTTGGATTTGTTTTTTTAGGTTTTGTGGACATATGTCTTGTGAACATCCAGAAAAAAGATCAGAATTTTTTGAAACCTTTAAATGTGACTTTTGAAAAGTTGAAAGATGGCAGCATGTGTTGCCACTTGAGACCCCCCCCCCCCCCCCCCCCACTTGTACTCACATCATCCTAAAATAAGTGTCTCAACCTTATTATAACTTTACACTAAAGTTAGTATAAAGTTACACTTATTTTGAGATGGAGAGACTACTATCTACATGTCTCCACAAGCATGATCTAAAAAACATTTCTCCGCATCCCTCAAAATAAAAACCATTTCTCCACGGGCATGTATTTCCAAGGATTCATCCACTCACGGACCACGAGTTCCTTGAAAAATGCGCGCGCAAAGGTTGCAACTGATGTATCAGGGCGTCCAGGATTCAAGGGAATATTGCACGATACGATCATTAAACGAGTCGAAGCGAGCGAGCGACAGAGTGAATTTTCAATCAAGGAATGTGAAAGCATGGCGAGGGCTTCCCGGCGCTGACGCTGACGAGGCGCCGGAAAGATTCCCGGTGGCCATCCGCATCGGTGAACGCACGTTGACGCGCGCCGCGGGGTGTCCATCCTCCATCGTCGCCCCCAACCCTCCGACGTCACGCCGATCCCCAACTTTGCGACTTCGCGGCGTCCCTCTAGCAAGCTACTCCAGCTAGCAAGCAGGCTGAAATTCTCCTCGTGTAGTATCACGCGCGTATCTCCTTTCTTCGGGTTTGTTGCGCCGTATTCGCACCGTCGTGGTTCGTCGTCTACCGCGGCGACGTCAGCCGGCGTGATCGGTTTCGTCCGTCCATGCATGGCAGCATTGCGGTGCAAGATACTACGCTCGCCGACTACCACAAGTTTGAACGGTGGTGGTTTCGTTGTACTGGTTTTCAGATGGTCCGGTCGTTCAGTCAGGTGACTGGTGCAGCAAGATCTTGTCCAAGTGACGGACAGACAGGTGAAAACCCACCTCGTCAGTTCACATTTCTTTCAGTTCGGATGATAAAAAAAAGGCGGTAGTGGCATATTCCAGTTCGGTATGTAACTCGAGCACGCAACGCCTAGCTATCCAGCTATAGCCTAGCCGGTTCGTGCCGACGCCCCGGCCGACAGTTCCAGCCAACGAACATCCGGTAGAAAGTTTCAGAATCCAGTCCACTCCCAATCAAGGCAGCCAATCGGCGATCTCTTCATTCAGAAGAGCGTCACGGTCGCCAACAGCCCCGATGTTTCACCGCGCGCGGGCAAAAGCAAAACAACGCGATCGACACGGCGGTAATATATTCAACCTGGGACACTGTAAGTAGTACTCCCTCTGTAAACTAATATAAGAGCGTTTAGATCATAAGTGACGGCGCTCAGCAAATGATTACGGTTGAACTGCGGAGCCAGCGTTTTGACAAATACGGCCATGTCTCCCTATCCAAGTTTCAGTTTCAACTAGGTGGTAGTAGAGGTGTTACCAGTGCCACAGTGTTTTCAGTTGGGATTGGGTGGTGGGAGGCTTGGACTCGGCACACTGATTAAACTAGTCCAAGTGTGGCTTTCGGATTGAGGGAATTTGGTGGGATTTTCCGTCCTTCCCCCTCGACGATCGATTGATCGACTGATTGACCGGTCGAGGTTGCGTGAAATGACCGGATGACACACTGCTGCTGTAAGCCCCGCGTAACTTGGTGTGTCATCGTGTGAGGCCGGGGACAGCGCGCCCGTCACCAGGCCACTGGGCGCTGATGGGCACCTTAATATGTTTCTTGCGACGACATTATGTATGAGACTACAAAACTTGTTTATTCCGGGAAGACTTTTGAGGCGAAAGGGAGAGTTAATATTTTCACTAAAGAAGATGAGTGCTTTTTGTTGCTGTTGCTGTTGCTGTTGAGGGAAATTGATGGCTGGAAATGGAAGACTCAATTGCTTCTCTGTTTGAGGCAAGGAAAGCCTGAACAATATTTACTTTATTTTTTGAGAAATACCAAGTTTTATTATTCAAATTTTACCACAAACGGGATAAAAATACAGGATCAAGGGGTTCGCCTAATCAAACATGACGCCTCTGATTTAAAGACTGGGTAAACTATGCAAGCAAATATTTTGATGCCTGACCCTCAAAACGAAAACTACAATTAGAATTCATAGCTCGAAGTTTAATTTCAGATACTATCTGGCCCCGTAAGCTCCATTGCTTCCCTTCCGTTAAGCACTTCGCTTTGGTTTTACGGGCCACGGTGTGGGCCTCTTAATATTGGCAGTTAATGGCGGCCGATTCGGCCGCCGCCTGTAGAGCCCATGCATGGTGCACACAGATATGGTAAAATAACCATAACTAGGACAATTTGGTTGGAAAAATATTAGGTGCTCTCACACATTAAAATGCCTCTGTTTCGGAAAGAAAAACTTAGACATACCCATGCTACCAGCTTAAAAATACAAATTTAAATACTTTAAAATCTTCAAAAAAAACTATTGTGTGTGTTCATAAGACATGTGTCAAAAATATCTGAAAATTGCAAGTTCAATTTTGAAACACAGGTGGAAAAACAAAACAGGTAAATCCGCAGCCTGGAATTTTGGGCCTCAAACAGAGTGCCCATCACAAGGCTACTAGGCACTGATGGCATCTACAAAGCTTAATTGTTTTAGGAGGAAGTGAAATGATTGCTTTTTGTTGCTGTTGAGGGAAATGGATGGGTGAAAATGGCAGGCTGGGTTGTTTATCTTTTTGAGTTGAAGCAAGGAAAGCCTTTGTTGCTGTTGAGGGAAATAGACGAGTGCTTTTTGTTGCTGGTGTTGAAGGAAACATTTTTTTTGTTGTTAAAGAAGCTTGCGCCACATAGATGAGTGCTTTTTGTTTCTGTTGACAGCCTGTTTGGTAAACATTTGGGCATGAGAATGGAAGTTTGCATCAGGGTGTTTATGGAGGGATTAGTCATGGGAAGTTGATTTTTACTCCCATTCTCTTGTTTGGTATATGGTGGGAATTAGCACGGGATAAAATTCTGCTCACGAATTAACAGGGTACCCCCTGGGAAGAAATAGGTGGGAATTGACTTCCTCAACTCCCATTCCCCTTCCCACTTAAACTTCCATTCCCTCTAATCAAACAGTAGACTTTTAATCTCCTCACCCCTCAACTCCCATTCCCCATCTCTAATTCCCCTGAACCAAACACGTTGTGAGGGAAATTGATGGGTGGAAATGGAAGCCCGAACTGCTGTTTTTCATTTCATTTTGAGGCAGGGGGAAAAGCCTGAACTTGCGAAGAAGCATGTTTTTGTTTCATGGGCCAGAATGCGGGCCGGGCCTCTTAAGATGGGCAGGTATGCGAATCTCGTAAGACAAAGTCCGCATGTAGTAGTATGGCCCTGATTGGTACACGCAATATAAACAATTTTGGTTTGGCATTCCACATTTCCACTGTACGTGCGGGTGCAATGTCCATGAGTGAAGAGAAGTCAAAAAGAAAACTGAAAACAAGAGAGAAGTCAATATTCAGCGTGAGTGGTGGGCTGTATCAAAAAAGAAAAAGAAATGATCAGCAAACATGTAATATTTCGCATCCATTGCTCTACGCAACGGCCCAAACATGTAGTATTTTGTTAGAGGAAGCGAGCAACGGCCCAAACTAAGAGCATCTCCAATAGCATGTGTATATTTGAATGTCTATATATTCATATAGACAATGGTCTAAAAAGATTCCCTTATATACACGTCTAGTTTTGCATCAGAACGTCTATATACAGGGACCATGACAGGTGGGCCGTCGCTGAGGAGAGGAAGAAATCATGACTGCATATGAGTTTAGACAACGCCTTCACAATGTCCAGACATTGACATCGTGAAGGTCGATTTAGACGATGTGTATATTTGGACGACCATATAGACAAGCTGTTGGACGCCTGTTTGGGGCTCATGTTGTGAAAAACGAGTATAGACATCCATATAGACAAGCTATTGGAGATGCTCTAACATCATCAATCTGCTCTACGCAAGTGACACGAGAATGAACTTAGCCTAGAGCGCTCGGTTGATCGGCCGACCTGCAGATAGCAGAACGGTAGCAGTTGAGGTAAAGAATGAACAGATACGCAGCGGAGCGGTGCAGAGATTCAGCACCCGCGCGGGACCCAGGTTCAAAGCAGCACGTGACGAGAATCCCCAGTCGCCGGCGGCCAGGAAAGGACATGTTGGCGCCTTCAATGTAGCCGCGACTTGTGAACTCGACGCGGCGACAAAGCGGCCAGCAGGATTGCGGAGGAAGACAGGGCCACACACACGACGACGACGACGACACCACCAGGACGGTCCCTTTCACCATCGTCGTGTTCCTGCGTCGCAGCTCGTCCGAAGCCCTGCCTGCCCGTCTCAGGTTCAGGTTCAGGTGCAGGTGCAGGTTCAGCACGCACTGCTTGCGCGTCGTCGTGACCGGCGGCCACACTTGGCCACTGGGTCTGGGTGCGCAACAGCTTTGAACAGTTGCACGCTGAACGAACAAGCCTGTGGTGCTGTACCTGCTGCAGCCCAACATGTGTCATGAACAAGAAGTTACCTGGAGCTCACAGCAAGCTTGCCTGCAGATCCATCCATCCCATTCCAACTGACTGAAGCCCTGCCCAGCCAGCCCGTCTCAGGTTCAACTCACACCGCCTCGACGTCGTTGTGACCGGCGGCCACACGGCCACACTTGGCCAGCACAGCTCTGCACGCCCAACGACCCTGTAGCCCCGTCCTCGCTGCAGCGCACATGTGTTCTGGACAAGTTACCCGGAGGAACTGAATCCCCCTTTGGGCCTTTGCTTCAGAAAATGGAAAGGCCCCCCTTACTTTCTTTCCATCGGAGGCGCCTCGCGTACTCAAAGCACCAAACTGTTGTTAGTGCTAAGCAAATCGAAGCATACTCAAAGCCAACGCGTGACGGCGTGACTACGTAGTGCTGTCTCGGGATTCGGTGGCCATAAGAAGTACGGAGACTCGGCGAGTGTCAGCCAGCGTGCACGTCCCAATCCGAGCGTATACCTTTCCCTCCCGGGCGGCGTGTAGGTATAGTCGAGAGTCGAGAGAATGCAGAGGCCGGTGAGCACCCCGTCGTTCCCCGTCTTCGCGGACGAGGAGGGGGCGGAGGACCTGGAGGCCAAGCCGGAGAAGGCGCCCGCCGTCCGGCCGTCGGCGGCCACGGAGCGGTCCGTCCACCTCGTGCCGCTCGTCGTCGTGCTCTGCTTCGTCGTCCTCTTCCTCTGCTCCCACGTCCCCTCCCCCTCTGGTACGCGCGTCGCGTGTGTAGGCATGCAGTGCATGCAGCAGACGT
Source organism: Triticum timopheevii (assembly GCA_963921465.1). Lineage (NCBI taxonomy): Eukaryota > Viridiplantae > Streptophyta > Magnoliopsida > Poales > Poaceae > Triticum > Triticum timopheevii. Next base: position 557,775,443 of record OY997264.1, on the reverse strand, counting down.
CTTTATACAGCTGTGCTGCTGATTTTGAGAGCATCTCCAACAGCCGCGCTATAGCGCCGCGCGCAAAAATCCTTTTAGCGTGTGCGCTGCGGCTGGTTTTGCGCGCCCGCCTGCGCTGGCTCCAGCAGCCGCGCCATAATGTAGCGCGTGCGCGCCGCTCCAGCGGAGCGCAAAAATACAGCGCGCGCGACTCGCCGGGCATTTTGCATATTGATATTTTGGACAAAAATGAAATGTAAAATTTGACACAAACAAGTTGATGAATAAAAGTTCATGCCCATAAGTTCATCAAAATCATGCCCAAGTTCATCCAACCAAGTTCAAATGCAAACTAAAATTTCAAGACATGAAAGACACATCAAGCTTCATCTTCATCTTCCTCTTCGTCTTCGTCCTCATCTTCCGAAGACGACTCTTCCGCCTCCGAAGATGAACCTTCCTCCCTATCCTCATCACGCACCGCATCACGCACCGCATCATGTGAAGCTCCGACGGTGTTGGCAAGATCTTCAAGAGCATCTTCATGGGAATGTGTGTGAGAAGTCATGGCGGCCGGAGGTGCACCCATGGCGGCCGGAGGTGCACCCATGCCTCCCATGAGAGAAGCAAAACTCATGCCTCTCATGGCGGCCATAGCGTCGGAGGGTTCTCCAAAGCCGCCCATGCCTCCCATGGCGGCCGGAGGTGCACCCATGCCTCCCATGACGGCCATAGCGTCGAAGGGTGCTCCAAAGCCACCCATGCCTCCCATGCCTCCAAAGCCACCAATGCCTCCCATGGCGCCGAGGCCACCGCCTCCCATGGCGCCGAGGCCACCCATGCCTCCCATGGCGCCGAGGCCACCGCCTCCCATGGCGCCGAAGCCACCCATGCCTCCCATGGCGCCGAGGCCATCGCCACCCATTGCACGAACCAAGGCTCTTTTTCGGATCAAGACTTCTTGTTGGGCAAGATTGACATACTCCTTTTGCGCCGCATTGAGGTTAGATGTGTCCATGAAGAACAAGTGCTTCTCCCATTCCAACAACTTAGCTCGCTCCTCGTTGCTCACTTTCCTCTCCTCCAAAGTCACCTTTCTCTCCTCGGCCGCCACCCTTCTCTCCTCGGCCGCCAACCTCCTCTCCTCGGCCACGGCATCTTGGTTCCTTGCCATTTTCCTCACCTCATTCGCTTCGACCCTTGCCTTCACAATAGCTTCCATAGCATTTTTGAGCTCATCATCTCCTTTCTTCTTCTTCTTTTTGGTGGTGTCTTTCTTGCACCCATCCGGTCGTTTTGGCTTCGAGTATGAAACCGAGTTGGGTGTGGGGCTTCTCTTGCCGTCATCACTTGATGCATCATCCTCCTCCTCATCATCATTCATCTCAATTGCTCGCTTCCGTTTGTTGCTCAAATACAAATCCTCCAAACCATCACGCTTCTTCCATTTCTCATCATCCTTTAACACTTCATAGCAATGAGGCAAGGTAAAGACCCTGCCTTTCTTGATCTTCCCCTTCTTGGTTGTCCTTGTCTCTTCTTTGAACAAGTTTTGTGCAATGTTGTACTACAAGAAAAACAAAACAAGTTAGCACTTCGGTCACCAAAAACAAGTATGATGAACATATATGAGATGCCACTTACTCGATCATCCTCATTTGTGCCACTTGGGTTAATCTTGTCCACCGACTTTTGCGCGGCCGCCCACTTTTGACAATCCGAGTTGATTGTCGACCATCGGGACCGAAGTGATCTCTCGGAGCGGTAAATTCCACTCTTGTTGTGAGCATTATAGTGTTCTGTCATTCGCCCCCAATACGTGTCTCTACTTTGATCACCTCCAATGGATGGATCCTTCGACACATGCAAATAAGTGTAGCATAGTAACTTGTCATCGGTGGTGGAGTAATTGCCCGCTCTTCCTCTCGGCGCCTCGACAATTCCCTCACCCTCCTCGTCCACCTCAAACTCATGGTCTTCGAAATGGATGTCATTGGTTTGAGACCAATGCGAATTGTTGGACCCAACACCCATAGTGGACATGTATGCATCATCGTTGAGACTACAATTTTTTTTGAACAATGCAAATAAGCTATCTATATGTAAAATGATGATGCATTGAACAAATAAGAAGAAAAAAATACTTGGAAATTTTTTCACCTTGGGGGCATTTCGTCGAACACGTGGTGCGCGTCGGCGGCCGGCTCAACGAGTGAGCTCGCCGGCGCTTCGGTAGCCGCCGCGGCCGTCGAACGCCCTGCAAGCTTTTTCCCCCTCGCCATGCCGGAGCCGTCCGCCGCCTTGTTCTTCTTCGCGGATGTTTTGCCCTTCTTCGCCCGCGCCGCATTGGGTACCTTCTTCGACGGTGCGGCGGTGGCACGGGATGGCGCCGGCGCGACGCCACCCGGCGCCGGCGCCGTAGTCATCCGCGGCGGCAAGAAGAGGCTGCGCGCGAGGCCGACGCTCGGCGGAGCTCCGGCGGTGGCGACGCCAGCGCTCGCCGCGCTAGGGTTTCCGGCGGCGGCGGCGGCGGGGGGGTCGCGGCTGTACAGCGGGGTGAGCGGGGCGCCGGTGTGCGCGTCCATGGCGGGGGGCAGGGCGCCGGAGCCGGCGCGCACGGGGCGTAGGACGAGGAGAGGGAGAGAGTGCGGGCGCGAGCGCTCGAGTGTGCCGCGCGCTGTAGCTCGCGCTCGAAATACACCGCGCGGATAAGTGTTTTTCACCGCGCGCCCAACCCGTTTTAGCGCACGCGCCGTTTTTGCGCGTCCGCTGGAGCGCCCTGCCGCGTTGCGCGCGTGCTAAAACCACCTATTTTGCGGCGCGGCGCTAGTTTAGCGCGGCTGTTGGAGATGCTCTGAGCTCTGCATTATGCTACGTTTTTTGGTCTGCAGATATGTCGAGCTTCGGAGGAGGGAAGGCCGGCGGCCGGAAGCCCAAGCTGCTCTGACGCGGACCAAGGAAGGAGACGACCGTGAGAAGAGCTCAAGAACTGAGCAAGTGATATGTCAAGGAAGAACTGAGGAAGAACCTGAACTTGTGAAGGAATATTTTTTGTTTCCATTGGCCATAATGCGGGCCTCTTGAGATGGGCAGGTATGACCGTATGGACGAATCTCGTAAAACAATGACCGTATGTAGTATGGCTCTGATTGGTACACGCAATATAGAATACTCATAAAACTAAGACAATTTTGGTTTGGCATTCAGCATTTCCACTGTATGGGTATGAGCGAAGAGAAGTAAAAGAGAAAACTGAAAATAAGATATAAGTCAACATGATGTCATCGAGGCTGTGTTACTCACCTGGTGAAAGAAAATTGTACTCCCTCCGTCCCAAAATTTTTGTCTTAGATTTGTCTAAATACAGATGTATCAAATCACGTTTTAGTATTAGATACATCCGTATCTAGACAAATGTAAGACAAGAATTTTGGGACGGAGGGAGTAATATGCAAACATGTTTTCTATCCATTGGAGGCTTTAGAGGAAGCGAGCAAAGGCCCGAACATCATCAATCTGCTTTTTTTTTTGAGGGAAACATCATCAATCTGCTTACACAAGGAAGTGTGAATGGGCTCCTAGCCCAATGGACAGAGAGCGATGGGCTCGGACTTAGAAGCTTGTAGTTTACCTCCAAAAGAAAGGTCGTAGTTTTTGCTAAAAAAAGCTCATAGTTAGCCAATCATTCCTTCTTTTTTCGACAGGAAGACCTTATGGCTAGCTTTATTAAAATCAAACCAAAGTTACATCCTCTATGAGAGGACTCAGAATAAAATCAGGCAGAGCTTCTAACCACAAAGCAGGGTTATTAGCACTACCCCATCACAGCCTTTCCAAAATCTCTCAACATCTCTCGATAGTCCTCAAGGATCGGAGCCGCCACCATGGATTGACCTTCATTGTATTGCAGGGCTTCCGCCAACATGGATTGACCTTAAACATCTCTCGACAGTCTTAAAGGATCAGAGCTGCCACCATGGATTGACCTTCATTGTATTACAGGGCTTCCACCACCATGCATTGACTTTCATTGTATTGCATGTACAGCCAAGCATTTTCTTACTCTTGGTCCAGGACGTCACGTTTGGTTTGGTCAATCCCATGACCAACAATGTATCCCACACTGTGGTTTTTGCTGAATAAAGCTTGCCTTTTCCTAAAAAAAAGTTATCTCACAGTAGATTCTCAAAACAAATGTCTCGCAGTATTGCCTAAAAAATAGTTTTCTCAAAGTATCTTCTAAAAAAATAAAAAATTGTCTCACAGTCTTGTCTTGATTAAAAAATCGTAGGGGCTTCTCCCTTACTCGAGTAATTGACAAAAAGCTACCACTTTAGGGGTTTGCGTCCCACAGAACTACCACTTTAAAAAAAGTGACCGAAAACTACCAAAATTTTCTAATTTCGTGACTAAAAACTACCACTTTAGGGGTTTGCGTCCCACAGAACTACCACTTTGAAAAAAGTGACCGAAAACTATCAAAATTTTCTAATTTCGTGACTATAAAACTACAACTTTCAGATAATGTCCAGATTAGACAATTTAAACGTGTTTATGACAGGCGGGGCCCATCTGTTAGTGTTGATGTGGCGTCAAAGTCAACTTCATAGGGCGTGCGGCAGGGGCGGCTCGTCGGCCTCGCCCGAACCCGGGCGGCTATTACGCTCGACGGAGCGCTGGAGGCCCGGGGCGCCGGCGTCGGGCGGTGGCTAGCAGCGGCAACCCGGAGCGGCAACAACAGGCAGCATCGTGGGCGGAGCGGCGCGGGACGGCTGCGGCGCAGCTCGGCAGGTGTCAGTGTCAAAGCCGGCGGATCTCGGGTAGGGGGTCCCGAACTGTACGTCTAAGGCTAATGGTAACTGGAGGCGGCGGACACAATGTTTATCCAGGTTCGGGCCCTCTCTATGGAGGTAATACCCTACTTCCTGCTTGATTGGTCTTGATGAATATGAGTATTACAAGAGTTGATCTACCACGAGATCGTAATGGCTAAACCCTAGAAGTCTAGCCTATGAGGTTATAATTGTTGTGGCTAAACCCTAGAAGTCTAAACCCTCCGGTTTATATAAACACCAGGGGGGACTAGGGTTGTACAAAGTCGGTTACAGAGAAAGGAATATACATATTCGAATCGCCAAGCTTGCCTTCCACGCAAAGGAGAGTCCCATCCGGACACGGGACGAAGTCTTCTATCTTGTATCTTCATAGTCCAACAGTCCGGCCAAAGTATATAGTCCTGCTGTCCGAGGACCCCTTAGTCCAGGACTCCCTCAGTAGCCCCTGAACCAGGCTTCAATGACAATGAGTCCGGCGTGCAGATTGTCTTCAGCAATGCAAGGCGGGTTCCTTCTCCGAATACTCCAACATAGCCTTCCAAACATAGAAAACGTGTCTGGCTCTGCAAAACAAGTACCACACACAACCGTAGAGAGTATAATATTCCACGAGTCCAATCCGCTGACAACTTTTTTATAGCGTGACATCATGACACTGTTCGGTCATTATTCAAAACATTCTTTAGCCCGCCGCTCCGTATTTCGAGGTGCGGTTTCACTTGCATGTCTTGTCGGAGCAGAGATCATGTCCACTTATCACGGGATTCTCATCAATACGGGTATGGGTAACCCAACCGTGCCATCTGCACAGCGGTTGGGGAATAGGCAGATTTTAAGGCGAGCATGGAGGCGCATGACTTTTACTGCCTTTATAAAGGGATAAGGATTCATCCTCGTTCACCCACGCCTTCTCCTTCCTCTGCCCATCCATTCTCGAGCTCTAGCGCCCAAGCTCTCATCTTCTCCACCAAAAAAGTACTCCAATCATGTCCGGATCCGGAGCTGGAGGCAAGTGGATGGCCTCCTCCATCAAGAAGAAGGACATCAAAGAGCTCCAGGAGGCCGGGTGCCTGGCCAAGGACATCGCTTATCGACTTACAGCCAAGGGACAGATCGTCCCCGCCCCAGAGCCCCAGGAAAGGGTAGTGTTTCTCACACACTTTGTCCGTGGGCTGCGATTCCCCCTTCACTCGTTTGTTCGCGGACTGATGCACTATTACGGGCTGGATTTCCATGATTTGGCCCTCAACTCTATCCTCAACATCTCGGCATTTATTGTCGTGTGCGAGGCCTTTCTCCGCATCCCACCTCACTTCAGCCTATGGCTGAAGACCTTCAATGTGAAGCCAAAGGTGGTAAGCGGTCAACAAGCAGAGTGCGGAGGTGCCATGGTGGGAAAGATGCCCGATGTCACCTGGCCCGATGGCTCTTTTGTGGAAACTGTCAAAGGGTGGTAGTCCGGGTGGTTCTACATCACCGAGCCGAGTGACACCAATTGGGCAGCGGCCCCCGCATTTTGATCCGAAGTCCCGATGCGGCTCACCTCCTGGCAAGAGAAGGGCCTGGCCTGGGGCTCTTCGGACGAGCTGACAGGGCTCTAGATGTGCGTCCAGAACATGATAAACAAGAGAATCAAGCTCGTCAACGTGATACAGGTTATGCTCGTTCACCGGATCCTTCCGTGCCAACGTCGGATTTGCAATCTGTGGGAGTTCGATCCGGCCACGCACCAGACGCTACTAGAGCTCTTCGGCACGACGCACGAAGACATCTGGAAGGTGCTCTTCAAGGCCGGCGAGACGCCACCGCCCACGACCAAGGATCATGGGCTTAGCTCAAAATGCCAGGCTAATCCGATAACTTCTTTCATGCTTTCAAGGTATATCCTTTACTTGCGTATGTGAAGAAGGAATCTAAACTTCCCTACCAAATTTTTCAGGCCTGGATAGAGATAGCGGAGCGGATTAACTGTCCGGCTCCGCTGCCCGAAGACCAAGAAACCCCACTTCTGACGAAGATGTTGTTTCCGGCGCCTTATGAGGTGTCGGAGAAGAAGGCCAAGAAGACAGCCAAGGGGACCAAAGATGGTCTCCGTCGCAAGGGCCCTTCGGACGCAATGTCTGAAGACGTCAAGGATCGCTCCTCCGCCGCCGGAGACGACGAGGAGGAGGGAGAATAAGAAGAAATTGTTGGGGATCGAAGCAGAAATTTAAAATTTTCTACGCATCACCAAGATCAATCTATGGAGTTATCTAGCAATGAGAGAGAGAGAGGATTGCATCTACATACCCTTGTAGATCGCGAGCGGAAGCGTTTAAGAGAACAGGGTTGATGGAGTCGTACTCGTCGTGATCCAAATCATCGATGATCCTAGCGCCGAACGTACGGCACCTCCCCGATCAACACACGTACGGAGCGGAGACGTCTCCTGCACCTTGATCCAGCAAGGAGGAGGGAGAGGTTGAGGAAAAGGGCTCCAACAGCAGCACGATGATGTGGTGGTGGTGGAGAGGCGGTACTCCGGCAGGGCTTCGCCAAGCTTCTGCGGAGGAGGAGAGGTGTTGGGGAGGGGAGGGGCTGCGCCTTTGGTGTGGGGTGCATCCCTCCCCTCGCCCCTCTATTTATAGGGGAAGGGGGAAGGGGGCCGCCCCCCTCTAGATAAGATCTAGAGGGGGGCGACCAAGGGGAGGGGGCTTGGCCCCCAAGCAAGGGGGCGCCCCCTCTAGGGTTCCCCCCCAACCCTAGGCGCATGGGCCTAAGGGGGGATGCGCCCAGCCCTCCAGGGGCTGGTTCCCTGCCCACTACGGCCCATGAGGCCCTCCGAGAGAGGTGGCCCCTCCCGGTGGACCCCCGGAACCCCTCCGGTGGCCCCGGTACAATACCGATATGCCCCCAACTTTTTCGGTGACCGTATGACAACTTCCCATATATAAATCTGCACCTCCGGACCATTCCGGAACTCTTCGTGATGTCCGAGATCTCATCCGAGACTCCGAAAAACATTCGGTAATCACTTACAAGTCTTCCTAATAACCCTAGCGTCACCGAACATTAAGTGTGTAGACCCTACGGGTTCAAGAATCATGCAGACATGACCAAGACAGCTCTCCGGCCAATAACCAACAGCGGGATCTGGATACCCATGTTGGCTCCCACATGTTCCACGATGATCTCATCGGATGAACCACGATGTCGAGGATTCAAGTAATCCCGTATAAAATTCGCTTTGTCAATCGGTACGTTACTTGCCCGAGATTCGATCGTCGGTATCCCAATACCTCGTTCAATCTCGTTACTGGCAAGTCACTTTACTCGTTACATAATGCATGATCCCGTGACCAACTACTTGGTCACATTGAGCTCATTATGATGATGCATTACTTAGTGGGCCCAGAGATACCTCTCCGTCATACGGAGTGACAAATCCCAGTCTCGATTCGTGCCAACCCAACAGACACTTTCGGAGATACCTGTAGTGCACCTTTATAGTCACCCAGTTACGTTGTGACGTTTGGTACACCCAAAGCACTCCTACGGTATCCGGGAGTTACACAATCTCATGGTATAAGAAACTGATACTTGACATTAGAAAAGCTTTAGCAAAGGAACTACACGATCTTGTGCTATGCTTAGGATTGGGTCTTGTCCATCACATCATTCTCCTAATGATGTGATCCCGTTATCAACGACATCCAATGTCCATAGTCAGGAAACCATGACTATCTGTTGATCAACGAGCTAGTCAACTAGAGGCTCACTAGGGACATGTTGTGGTCTATGTATTCACACATGTATCACTGTTTGTGGTTAATACAATTATAGCATGAACAATAGACAATTATCATGAACAAGGAAATATAATAATAATCATTTTATTATTGCCTCTAGGTCATATTTCCAATAGTCTCCCACTTGCACTAGAGTCAATAATCTAGTTACATTGTGATGAATCTAACACCCATAGAGTTCTGGTGTTGATCATGTTTTGCTCGCGGAAGAGGTTTAGTCAACGGATCTGCAACATTCAGATCCGTATGCACTTTGCAAATATCTATGTCTCCATCTTGAACATTTTCACGAATGGAGTTGAAGCGACGCTTGATGTGCCTGTTCTTCTTCTGAAACCTAGGCTCCTTGGCAAGGGCAATAGCTCCAGTGTTGTCACAGAAGAGAGTGATCGGCCCCAATGCATTGGGAATAACTCCTAGGTCGGTGATGAACTCCTTCATCCAGATTGCTTCATGCACTGCCTCCGGGGCTGCCATGTACTCCGCTTCACATGTAGATCCCGCCATGACACTCTGCTTGCTATTGCACCAGCTTACTGCTCCACCATTCAAAATATACACGTATCTGATTTGTGACTTGGAGTCATCCAGATCTGTGTTGAAGCTAGCATCGACGTAACCCTTTACGACAAGCTCTTTGTCACCTCCATAAACGAGAAACATATCCTTAGTCCTTTTCAGGTACTTCAAGATATTCTTGACCGCTGTCCAGTGTTCCATGCTGGGATTACTTAGGTGTCTTGCAACCAAACTTACGACAAGGTTTACATCAGGTCTGGCACACAACATGGCATACATAATAGACCCTATGGCCGAGGCATAGGGGATGACACTCATCTTTTCTTTATCTTCTGCCGTGGTCGGGGGTTGAGCCGAGCTCAATTTCACACCTTGCAACACAGGCAAGAAACCCTTCTTGGACTGATCCATATTGAACTTCTTCAACATCTTATCAAGGTATGTGCTTTGTGAAAGACCTATGAGGCGTCTCGATCTATCTATATAGATCTTGATGCCTAATATATAAGCAGCTTCTCCAAGGTCCTTCATTGAAAAACACTTATTCAAGTAGGCCTTTATGTTGTCCAAAAGTTCTATATCATTTCCCGTCAAAAGTATGTCATCCACATATAATATGAGAAATGCTACAGAGCTCCCACTCACTTTCTTGTAAACACATGCTTCTCCATAAGTCTGCATAAACCCAAATGCTTTGATCATCTCATCAAAGCGAATGTTCCAACTCCGAGATGCTTGCACCAACCCATAAATGGATCGCTGGAGCTTGCATACCTTGTTAGCATTCTTAGGATCGACAGAACCTTCCGGCTGCATCATATACAGTTCTTCCTTAAGATAGCCGTTAAGGAATGCCGTTTTGACGTCCATTTGCCATATCTCATAATCATAGTATGCGGCAATTGCTAACATGATTCGGACAGATTTCAGCTTCGCTACGGGAGAGAAAGTCTCATCGTAGTCTACCCCTTGAACTTGTCGATAACCCTTAGCGACAAGTCGAGCTTTATAGATGGTAACATTACCATCCGCGTCCGTCTTCTTCTTAAAGATCCATTTATTTTCTATCGCTCGCCGATCATCGGGCAAGTCTGTCAAAGTCCATACTTTGTTTTCATACATGGATCCTATCTCGGATTGCATGGCTTCAAGCCATTTGTTGGAACCTGGGGCCGCCATCGCTTCTTCATAGTTCGAAGGTTCACCGTTGTCTAACAACATGATTTCCAGGACGGGGTTGCCATACCACTCTAGTGTGGAACGTGTCCTTGTGGACCTACGAAGTTCAGTAGTCACTTGATCCGAAGTACCTTGATCACCATCATTAATTTCCTCTCTAGTCGGTGCAGGCACCACAAGAACATCTTCCTGAGCTGCGGTACTTACCGGTTCAAGAGGTAGTACTTCATCAAGTTCCACTTTCCTCCCACTTACTTCTTTCAAGAGAAACTCTTTCTCCAGAAAGGACCCGTTCTTGGCAACAAAAATCTTGCCTTTGGATCTGAGGTAGAAGGTATACCCAATGGTTTCCTTAGGGTATCCTATGAAGACACATTTTTCCGATTTGGGTCCGAGCTTTTCAGGTTGAAGTTTCTTGACATAAGCATCGCATCCCCAAAATTTTAGAAATGACAGTTTAGGTTTCTTTCCAAACCATAATTCATACGGTGTCGTCTCAACGGATTTAGACGGTGCCCTATTTGAAGTGAATGTAGCTGTCTCTAGAGTGTATCCCCAAAATGATAGTGGTAAATCCGTGAGTGACATCATAGATCACACCATATCCAATAGAGTGCGATTACGACATTCGGACACACCGTTACGCTGAGGTGTTCCAGGCGGCGTGAGTTGTGAAATGATTCCACATTTCCTTAAGTGCGTACCAAATTCGTGACTTAAATATTCTCCCCCATGATCTGATCATAAGAACTTTATTTTTCGGTCACGTTGATTCTCTACCTCATTCTGAAATTCCTTAAACTTTTCAAAGGTCTCAGACTTGTGTTTCATCAAGTAGACATACCCATATCTACTTAAGTCATCAGTGAGAGTGAGAACATAACGATAGCCTCCGCGAGCCTCAACGCTCATTGGACCGCACACATCAGTATGTATGATGTCCAATAAGTTGGTTGCTCGCTCCATTGTTTCGGAGAACAGAGTCTTGGTCATTTTGCCCATGAGGCATGGTTCGCATGTGTCAAATGATTCATAATCAAGAGACTCCAAAAGTCCATCAGCATGGAGCTTCTTCATGTGTTTGACACCAATGTGACCAAGGCGGCACTGCCACAAGTATGTGGGACCATCGTTATCAACCTTACATCTTTTGGCATTCACACTATGAATGTGTGTAACATCACATTCGAGATTCATTAAGAATAAACCATTGACCAGCGGGGCATGACCATAAAACATATCTCTCATATAAATAGAACAACCATTATTCTCGGATTTAAATGAGTAGCCATCTCGTATTAAACGAGATCCAGATACAATGTTCATGCTCAAAGCTGGCACTAAATAACAATTATTGAGGTTTAAAACTAATCCCGTAGGTAAATGTAGAGGTAGCGTGCCGATGGCAATCAATCGACCTTGGAACCATTCCCGACGCGCATCGTCACCTCGTCCTTTGCCAGTCTCCGCTTATTCCGTAGCTCCTATTTTGAGTTACAAATATGAGCAACCGCACCGGTATCAAATACCCAGGAGCTACTATGAGTACTGGTAAGGTACACATCAATTACATGTATATCACATATACCTTTGGTGTTGTCGGCCTTCTTGTCCGCTAAGTACTTGGGGCAGTTTCGCTTCCAGTGTCCGCTTCCCTTACAATAAAAGCACTCAGCCTCAGGTTTGGGTCCATGCTTTGGCTTCTTCCCGGCAACTGTCTTACCGGGCGCGGCAACTCCCTTGCCGTCCTTCTTGAAGTTCTTCTTACCCTTGCCTTTCTTGAAACTAGTGGTTTTATTGACCATCAACACTTGATGGTCCTTTTTGATCTCCACCTCCACTGATTTCAGCATTGAAAATACCTCAGGAATGGTTTTCACCATCCCCTGCATATTGTAGTTCATCACAAAGCTCTTGTAGCTAGGTGGGAGCGACTGGAGGATTCTTTCAATGACCGCGTCATCCGGGAGATTAACTCCTAGCTGAGACAAGCGGTTGTGCAACCCAGACATTTTGAGTATGTGCTCGCTGGCAGAACCATTCTCCTCCATCTTACAGCTGTAGAACTTGTCGGAGACTTCATATCTCTCGACCCGGGCATGAGCTTGGAAAACCATTTTCATCTCTTGGAACATCTCATATGCTCCGTGCTGCTCAAAATGCTTTTGGAGCCCCGGTTCTAAGCTGTAAAGCATGCCGCACTGAACCAGGGAGTAATCATCACTACGCGACTATCAGGCGTTCATAACGTCTTGAGTTGCTGGGAAAACGGGTGCTTCACCTAGCGGTGCATCTAGGACATATGCTTTCTTGGCAGCTATGAGGATCATCCTCAAGTTCCGGATCCGGTCCGTATAGTTGCTGCCATCGTCTTTCAGCTTGGTTTTCTCTAGGAACGCGTTGAAGTTGAGGGCAACATTAGCGTGGGCCATTTGATCTACAAGACATATTGCAAAAGTTTTAGACTAAGTTCATGATAATTAAGTTCATCTAATCAAATTATTTAATGAACTCCCACTCAGATAGACATCCCTCTAGTCATCTAAGTGATCCATGGTCTGAGTCAACTAGGCCGTGTCCGATCATCACGTGAGACGGACTAGTCATCATCGGTGAACATCTTCATGTTGATCGTATCTTCTATACGACTCATGGTCGACCTTTCGGTCTCTTGTGTTCCAAGGCCATGTCTGTACATGCTAGGCTCGTCAAGTCAACCTAAGTGTTTTTGCATGTGTAATTCTGTCTTACACCCGTTGTATGTGAACGTTAGAATCTATCACACCCGATCATCACGTGGTGCTTCAAAACAACGAACTTTTGCAACGGCACACAGTTAGGGGGAACACTTTCTTGAAATTTTTATGAGGGATCATCTTATTTACTACCGTCGTTCTAAGCAAATAAGATGCAAAAACATGATAAACATCACATGCAATCAAATAGTGACATGATATGGCCAATATCATTTTGCTCCTTTGATCTCCATCTTTGGGGCGCCATGATCATCATCGTCACCGGCATGACACCATGATCTCCATCATCATGATCTCCATCATCATAATCTCCATCATCGTGTCTCCATGAAGTTGTCTCGCCAACTATTACTTCTACTACTATGGCTAACGGTTTAGCAAAGAAGTAAAGTAATTACATGGCGTTATTCAGTGACACGCAGGTCATACAATAAATAAAGACAACTCCTATGGCTCCTGCCGGTTGTCATACTCGTCGACATGCAAGCCGTGATTCCTATTATAAGAACATGATCAATCTCATACATCACATATATTTCATTCATCACATCCTTTTGACCATATCACATCAAAAGGCATATGCTGCAAAAACAAGTTAGACGTCCTCTAATTGTTGTTGCATGTTTTACGTGGCTGCTATAGGGTTCTAGCAAGAACATTTCTTACTTACGCCAAAACCACAACGTGATATGCCAATTTCTATTTACCCTTCATAAGGACCCTTTTCATCGAATCCGATCCGACTAAAGTGGGAGAGACAGACACCCGCTAGCCACCTTATGCAACTAGTGCATGTCAGTCGGTGGAACCTGTCTCTCGTAAGCGTACGTGTAAGGTCGGTCCGGGCCGCTTCATCCCACGATGCCGCTGAAACAAGATAAGACTAGTAGTGGCAAGTAAATTGACAAAATCTACAACCACAACAAAATTGTGTTCTACTCATGCATAGAAACTACGCATAGACCTAGCTCATGATGCCACTGTTGGGGATCGAAGCCGAAATTTAAAATTTTCTACGCATCACCAAGATCAATCTATGGAGTTATCTAGCAATGAGAGAGAGAGAGAGGAGTGCATCTACATACCCTTGTAGATCGCGAGCGGAAGCGTTCAAGAGAACGGGGTTGATGGGGTCGTACTCGTCGTGATCCAAATCACCGATGATCCTAGCGCCGAACGGACGGCACCTCCACGTTCAACACACGTACGGAGCAGAGACATCTCCCGCACCTTTATCTGGCAAGGAGGGGGGGAGGTTGAGGAAGAGGGCTCCAATAGCAGCACGACGGCGTGGTGGTGGTAGAGAGGCAGTACTCCGGCAGGGCTTCGCCAAGCTTCTGCGGAGGAGGAGAGGTGTTGGGGGGGGGGGGGGGGGGAGGGGCTGCGCCTTTGGTGTGGGGTGCAGCCCTCCCCTCGCCCCTCTATTTATATGGGAAGGGGGAAGGGGGCCGCCCCCCTCTAGATGAGATCTTGAGGGGGGCGGCGGCCAAGGGGAGGGGGCTTGCCCCCCAAGCAAGGGGGGCGCCCCCTCTAGGGTTTCCCCCCCCAACCCTAGGCGCATGGGCCCAAGGGGGGATGCGCCCAGCCCTCCAGGGGCTGGTTCCCTGCCCCTACGGACCATGAGGCCCTCCGAGAGAGGTGGCCCCTCCCGGTGGAACCCCGGAACCCCTCCGGTGGCCCCGATACAATACCGATATGCCCCCGAACTTTTCCGGTGACCGTATGACAACTTCCCATATATAAATCTTCACCTCCGGACCATTCCAGAACTCCTCGTGACGTCCAGGATCTCATCCGGGACACCGAACAACATTCGGTAATCACTTACAAGTCTTCCTAATAACCCTAGCATCACCGAACCTTAAGTGTGTAGACCCTACGGGTTCGGGAATCATGCAGACATGACCGAGGCAGCTCTCCGGCCAATAACCAACATCGGGATCTGGATACCCATGTTGGCTTCCACATGTTCCACGATGATCTCATCAGATGAACCACAATGTCGAGGATTCAAGTAATCCCGTATACAATTCCCTTTGTCAATCGGTACGTTACTTGCCCGAGAATCGATCGTCGGTATCCCAATACCTCATTCAATCTCGTTACCGGCAAGTCACTTTAATCGTTACATAATGCATGATCTCGTGACCAACCACTTGGTCACATTGAGCTCATTATGATGATGCATTACCAAGTGGGCCCAGAGATACCTCTCCGTCATACGGAGTGACAAATCCCAGTCTCGATTCATGCCAACCCAACAGACACTTTTGCAGATACCTGTAGTGCACCTTTATAGTCACCCAGTTACGTTGTGACGTTTGGTACACCCAAAGCACTCCTACGGTATCTGGGAGTTACACAATCTTATGGTCTAAGAAACTGATACTTGACATTAGAAAAGCTTTAGCAAACGAACTACACGATCTTGTGCTATGCTTAGGATTGGGTCTTGTTCATCACATCATTCTCCTAATGATGTGATCACGTTATCAACGACATCCAATGTCCATAGTCAAGAAACCATGACTATCTGTTGATCAACGAGCTAGTCAACTAGAGGCTCACTAGGGACATGTTGTGGTCTATGTATTCACACATGTATCACTGTTTCCGGTTAATACAA
Source organism: Triticum timopheevii (assembly GCA_963921465.1). Classification (NCBI taxonomy): domain Eukaryota; kingdom Viridiplantae; phylum Streptophyta; class Magnoliopsida; order Poales; family Poaceae; genus Triticum; species Triticum timopheevii. The sequence continues at coordinate 557,759,761 of OY997264.1, read as the reverse complement.
TTATAGCATGAACAATAGACAATTATCATGAACAAGGAAATATAATAATAATCATTTTATTATTGCCTCTAGGGCATATTTCCAATAGAAATCCATTCCCCCCGGTTGGGGGAAGAAAGAAGAGGACGACATCCACACATGGGGAGGCCGAGGCATCCAAGAAGGGGAAAGTTTCCCTTCCAGACAACTCCGCGGCGGCCACTAACAGCGGCGGGGGGTGGGAGCCGTGGGTCAAGCCCCTGACCAAATCATAAGTGCCCGGACACATTAACGTATCCGGCCTTTCTACTTTATTGTCTTTAATGTGTTGGATCATGCAGTTGCAGTCCGGCTCATTCCCACGTCGAGCTATCCTCCTCTTCGGAGGGATCGCTGGATCTGTCGGCGATGAACAGGAGGTCCCCTCCGACGGCCTCCTCCCCCAAGGCTGGGAACAACACCAAGGTGTTGTCTCGAAGGATCCCAGGCCAAGGGGAGGCCATCCCGGTGATGCCGGAGGGTAAAACTCCGGTTGCCGAACACATGAGGGGACAGACCCCTACGGACACCAATGATGGGGGCCGCATCCAATTTGGCCCCCAGCCGAATACAGCTCCGGAGACCCTAGTGGCTCCGGATTCGGGCAGGCCGCCTCTTTTGAACAAGGGGGGCGAGCCAACTCCACTGATGACCTCTGTCCACCCAGAGGCACCGGATATATTACTGGAAGCGATGCAAGGCGCTTCCATTGTGGAAGAACACCGTACCCTTATGGGTATGGTGATTGAGAGGGTCCAGTCTGCAAAAAGAGGACTGACCGAAGCCTGCACTAGCCTTCTAACAGGCTTTGAGGTAAGTAATATAATTGTAAAGATATTGTCACAGTATAGACAGTAGCCCCTAATGCTTTGTACGGTGTTCGGAAAGAAAAGCCGAACAGGGTCAAAAATAATTTTTGCAGGAGTCTAACATAATATGTCTATGAGAATAAGCAGGCGTCGCTGCTGGCTGCTGCCGCTCATACTGCGGAGGTCTCCGGACTGAAGCAGAACCTAGAGCGGGTCGAGGAGGAGCTCGTCCACGTGAAGAAGTAGCTGGAAGAGAGCAAAGGTATGCAGTAACCTATGCGTATATTTAGGAAGGATGAATGGTTCGTGCTGACTAAAGTGTCATGAACTTTATTAGGGGTCTTGACCGAAGTAGCGGCCCTCAAGAAGGCGTTGGCCGAGGCCGAGGACAAAGCGACAAAGGAACACACCGCGCGCGAGAAGCAGGAGGCCCAGGTAAGCGAGCTCCAGCAAGAGCTCCAGGACGCCGTCAAGAAGTACGAGTCCTTGGAGCGTGATTCTAAGACTCAGGAGTTCGAGCTTGCCAAGGCCTGCCAGAGCGCGCAAGATGCCCAAGCCAAAGCCCAGAGCGCCCTCCAGCAAATCCAGGCGGCCAAGAGGATCGCAGCAGGTAAGGCTTTTGTTATGCAAAGCAAGTATGTGAAGTAAACATTCCTTTTACTTACCCGAATTTGGAGCTCTCCAGGAGCGTTTGCGGATCTGCCGCGCAGCATATCAGATGCTGCAGAGTTCTATTGAGCCGAAGAAGGGATCTCTACGGAGAAGCTGTTCTGGTCTCAATACCTTGGACCAGAACATCCGGTGCCCTTTAGCGACCAGCTGCGACAGCTGGTTGAGCTGCACAAGGCGGCCGGACTAGCCATGAAGGACCTAATAGTCCGGCTATGGCCTGCCGAGCCCATGCCCAACAGCTACTTCGGACTCGTGAAGTGGCTTGTGAGTGCCTGCCCATGGCTTGGAAGTTATAAAAGCGGTCGGTATGCATTGAAGGTGCGCGGATGGCCATTGCCCGCGCCAAGATGCACTGGGCGAAGAGGAATGCCAAGAAGCTGATGACCGAGGAGCCGCCTAAGGGCAAGGAGCACCGCCGATCCGAGCTATATTTTGAAAGTGTCCTGGAGGGATCCCGCCTTGTGGCAGAGCAATGTACGAAGGATGTTATATTCCCATGAAAACATTCATGTTGTCCTATCCTGTGATATGAAACAAGGTCGTTATGTAATATAATGCTTGTTACTTCAAAATTTTACCTCCTCGGCGGCCGTTTATGAAATCTGAGAGTTGGCCAGTCGTCGGCTTCTGCCCCCACGTAGATAGTACAGGGGTGTTTAGGATAAATCTAAACACTCTTTACTCCACATTCTGGTCCTTAAAGGAGATGTTTAGCGCAACGAACAAGGCAATCAGACTATACGACTTTATCACCCTCACTTAGCCATAGGAGTTTGACAATGAAAATTTTGGCGAAGCCCCTAGTATTCGGAAGGTAGAAGTTGGGGCGCTATACACGCCTAATCAGATAAAAACTGATTCCTCTCATAAAGCGGAAAAAATCTCTAAGGGTTTGAAAACCCCTCGAATAGCTGACCAGCTCTCGCTGCATCATGACAGTCAGTTTTCGGCTTTCTCTACAGAGGTGCTCGTCCGAAAGAACCGGGACACAATCGCAGTAGTTCTGTCTTTACTACCCCAGACGATATAGCGGAACATAATGTAGTAAGCACAGGAGCTGGGCAACCCAACTATTTACCAAAGACATGATTCGAAGCCGATGCATATAATGCTATAAGTTTGGGGTGCCGAACTGTACTGTAGAAGTGTTCGAACTTTATTGCTATATTGCGGGGCATTGATATGTCTCCAACGTATCTATAATTTATGAAGTATTCATGCTATTATATTATCCATCATAGATGTTTTATATGCATTTATATGCTATTTTATATGATTTTTGGGACTAACCTATTAACCTAGAGCCCAATGCCAGTTTCTATTTTTTCCTTGTTTTTGAGTTTTACAGAAAAGGAATACCAAACGGAGTCCAATTGACGTGCCAATTTTTGATGATTTTTTATGGACCAAAAGAAGCCCCTAGAGTAAAAGAGTTGGGCCAAAAGAGTCCCAGGCTGTCCACGAGGGTGGGGGGAGCGCCCACCCCCTTAGGCGTGGTCCCCTATCTCGTGGACAATTCGGAGACCCCCCTGATGTGAGACCGATGCCAAAAATTCCTATAAATACAGAAACCTCTAGAAAATAACCTAGATCGGAAGTTCCGCCGCCGCAAGCCTCTATAGCCACGAGAAATCAATCTAGGCCCTCTCTGGCACCCTGCCGGTGGGGGCCATCATCACCGGAGGCCATGGAGGAGGATCCCGGAGGGGCCATCATCGTCATGAAGGCCAAGGACCAGAGGGAGAACCTCTCCCCATCCAGGGGGGAGGCCATGGAGGAGGAAGCACAAGGGGGAGGACCTCTCCTCCTCTCTCAGTGGCGCCGGAGTGCCATCGGGAGGGGAATCATCGTCGCGGTGATCGTCTTCATCAACATCACCATCATCATCACCATCCTCATCTCTTTTACGCGGTCCACTCTCCCGCACCCCGCTGTAATCCCTACTTGAACATTGTGCTTTATGCCACATATTATGATCCAATGATGTGTTGCTATCCTATGATGTTTTGAGTAGATATGTTTTATCTTTGGGTTGATTGATGATTTAGATTGGTACGAGTTGTATGTTTTATTTTGGTGCTGTCCTATTGTGCCCTCCGTGTCGCGCAAGCGTGAGGGATTTCCGCTGTAGGGTGTTGCAATACGTTCATGATTCGCTTATAGTGGGTTGCTTGAGTGACAGTAGCATAAACCCGAGTAAGGGGGTTGTGGCATATGGGATAAAGGGGACTTGATGCTTTAATGCTATGGTTGGGTTTTACCTTGATGATCTTTAGTAGTTGTGGATGCTTGCTAGAGTTCCAATCATAAGTTCATATGATCCAAGAAGAGAAAGTAAGTTAGCTTATGCCTCTCCCTCATATGAAATTGCAATGACGACTACCGGTCCTGTTAACAATTGCCTAGGATAATTCCGCACACCGATCCATCATTATTCCACCCTCGCTATTTATAACATTTAGTAGTATATTCTAAATTTATGATAACAATGCCTAGTTTTATATTTTAGCTCTCCGATATCATGCAAAGTTATTCTCTTCATACCCACAACGTAGTTTTATTTCTCATATCTAGTTGAAAGCAAACGTTCGGTGTACGTAGAGTCCTATCCCTGGTAGATAGGACTTGAGAGAATATTGATCTTACCTTTAGCTCCTTATGTGTCGCAACCCGACCTAAGACGGTCAAGCCTTTGTGTTTCTGTGCCATCCCCGGATCAGTATGCTGGCACACACACAATACATCAATGTATATATCAAAGTGCAATCACATGTATAAATAACGTAAAACTGATATATACCTCATAAGTCACAGCGGAAACAATCAATCAGGTCTGGAGTCCCATCAACACCATCGCCAGGTTGAGTGTAGACTATAACCCTGTATCGTAACTCTTACTCGTTGAAGAAAGTATCTGCACCACGATACGTTGCAGCCGTTTAGGTCAGTACATTGAATGTACCGGCCAGATCACAATAAGAGAAATCAGATGATAAAACTATTCTATATGCAATATGGCTTTGTGGATCTGTGTCTGAGTTTTGTTTTGCATAAAAGCTGGTTTTATTTTCCCTACATCAAAGAAATATCAAGAGTCTATACTATGGAGTTTACTATCATGGCATGGTTCCGCCAACCGATGTCTCATAGCCCAAATCATCATAAGTTGCCCACAATTAACTTATCAGTCCGGTGTTGAGAGTTCCAAGATAGATCAAGTCCAGAGGCTCAAGTTATCCGTAACCGGGGACACGGCTAATCGATTAGGTTTTAACCCTCTGCAGAGGTTTGTACACTTTACCCGCAAGATTTGATCCCTCTTTTACGTTCTCACACTTCGGGGTGTTTGAGAACAAGACGATCGAAACATGGTCTTCCGAAGAGTTCCCCTGACCACTGTCCAGTGCTCATCCAATCCTACCGTAGTTCTACATCTGCTAGCACCGTCCCAGCCAGAGTCACAACCAAGGTCAACCAAGCCAGAGCCCACAGTGACTTGCGGTTGCACAGGTACTCTTCCGGGCATGAAGTATTCTTCCATCTCTTTGAGTCTGGGTGAAGCTTTCCGCAAGATGTCACGGCGCTTCTCCATGCATCCCGGCCATCCACTGGTTTCTCTAGGGTGCCCGTCAACCGTCCTTCACCCAGTAGTGTGTATTGAATTCTTGTCTTGAGTCTTGAAGTCTTGAGGCCTTGAAGATGCAGTCCTTGCAGATGCCATCATGGAGTTGTCGTCATTGACGCAGAGTCCTCCTTCTTCACACCACTCTCGTGCACTCATACCAAACCCCGTCTACTATAGTGTAGCATTAAAATAAATAACGTCCCGGGCTTGGTAACAGGGTGATGGGTTCCTACCTCATGCATACTACTCAACTACAAGAATTCAATATCACTACTGGAGGGTTGCTTCAAAGATGCCACTAAATGCAATAAAAACATATGGTCAAAGTGAACTTGCCTGGTAAGTTGATGAAGATAACAACGCTCTCGAAAATAACTTGATAGGACTATACACAACGCTCCGATGAAATCTATAATAACAAACATGACATTCACATAAGCAAGCATACTAGCAAGCAAATCTAACAACAACAAAAACTCAATAAGAAAACCCAATACAAAACAAATAACACATCGAAAGAACTAATATGGGAAAACTATAAAGAACCTACTAGGAAAACCTTTTGCCTTAACTACAAAAATAGCTTTATCCTAAGTAAAACTTAACAAAGGAAATACTAAACTAATAATTTTAACAGAAAATAAAATTTAAACCAACTAAGTTAACAGAAAGTATTTTTCATAAAGTTTTACTAGCAAAAGAAAACACATAAAAAGCTAAATTAAAACTCTAATTATGCTTAAAAAACTAGTAAGAAAAAGAAATAAAACATTTTATTTTTCTCTAAATAAAAGTTCACCCTCTATAAATATAGAAACAAATCTGAAATAAAATATAACAGAGGTGAAAAGAAATTATAAAATAATTAAAACCACAGAAAACAGCAGCAAGTTAAAAATAACTAGTGCAGTGTTGTTTTCATGAAAAACTAATTTTAATAAAATCTAAAAATACCCAAATTAATCATACTGCTAGGCAAGGTCAAAACAAAGCAGTAGCGAAAAGAAACACCTAAAAATATTAATTCTAGCTCAAATTATAGCAGAAATACTAATCTGACTAAAACCCATATAAAACCATTTTTAATAACTAAACCATGGCCGAAACTATTTTATACAGAAACTTTAGGAAATTTTCAGACTAGAGCAAAAATAATCAATCAAAAACTCTAAATAACCTAAGAAATATATAATTTACGAAACTGAAACTTTTATGTTTTAAAAACAGAAACGAAAATACAGAAGAAAAAAAACAAACGGGCGCTATTGGGCCTACAGGGGTGCGATCTGCAGCTACCAAATGCTCGGGCGAAACTTAACAATATGTACACGTGCGTTTATTTAACAGAAGACCGGGGAGCCGGTTCGATCTAAACCGAGGAACCGATCTATAAGGAAAACCGATCTACTAAACCGTTTTGTTTTGACTGAACTAACAGAGAGCTCGTATAAACTTACAGAGAAGAACGAGCGTTGGGTGGAGATCGGGGCGGTGGTGGTGGCGACTTCGGCGGTTGTGCGCGACGGCGGGAGTGTCTAGAGGATGCACCGATGAGTGGTTCATCCGGTGGTGGAGTCGGAGATGGTCGGCGACGACAAATGGTGACGGAACGAAGCACTGAAGCTCGGTGCTCCGGGTGCTACGGCGAAGACAACAAGGTTGGTACGAGGCTGTAGATGAAAGGAGGATGCAATAACTTGTCAAAATGGTTGTACAGATCGAGAGAAGTCTACATACAAAAGGAGAAGGCTTGGGATGGCTCACCGGTGTGGGAAAACGACGATGAACTGCAGCTTCTTCGGTCAGATTGGAACGACGAGTACAAGCTATGGGGGTGGACTTGGCGAGGGGTTTCGAAGGGAATCGGTCGAGATGGGTCGTGGCTATTTATAGGACAACTTGCTTGGACGAGGGGAAGACTCGGGATAGGGTTTCCAAGAGGATCGAACGCGGCGGCTGCGTGTAGATTTCTGTTCTGGTACGTGTATTGGGGAAGAAGAAGAAAAGGAGCGGGGCCCAGCGGTCAGGGAAAAAAATAGGAGAGAGGGAGAGGGGTTACGTGAGATGCTGGCGGCGGCTCCTGGGAATGACCGAAATCACTAGTTAAGGAGTACTCCTTGCGGAGATCACTCCAACTTCCCCAGGTTGCGACAAGTGCCGCGCTGCATGTGCGCCACTTGTCGCAACCTGGGAGTTTTCCCTTTTTTGGTAGATCCGTTTATTCAAAACATTTTATCTCTTAAACCGTGCATCCAAATCTCTAACCGCTTTCGCCGTTGGATTCCTTGCATCGAGATCTTCAAAACTAGATCCCATGTTGATAGGTTTTGACAGGCTTTTTTTTCACGAAAAAACTGGACGAAAAAACCATACCAGGAACACGGGTTTTTTCCCTTTTCCGAAAGAGGCACGCCCGTGCCTCTGACGAAATCACAACCGTGCCTCTCGCGGGAGCAAAACCGTGCCTCTTGCGAAATAAAAAAAACAGAAAACGCGTTTTTCCCTTTCCGAAAGAGGCACACACGTGCCTCTCGCGAAAGCAAAACCGTGCCTCCCGCGGAAGCAAAACCGTGCCTCTAATTGAAGAAAAAAACAGAAAATGTTTTTTTCCTTTCCTAAAGAGGCACGCCCGTGCCTCTCGCGAAAGCATAACCGTGCCTCTCGCGGAAGCAAAACCGTGCCTCTAATGAAAGAAAAAAACAGAAAACATGTTTTTTCCCTTTCCGAAAGAGGCACGCCCGTGCCTCTCGCGAAAGCACAACCGTGCCTCTCGCGGAAGCAAAACCGTCACGAAAAAAACAACAAAAAACACGTTTTTTTCCGTTACCAAGAGCCACGGCCGTGCCTCTCGCGAAAACAAAACCGTGACTCTCGGGAAAAAAATGTGTTTTTTTGCGCAAAAAAATTATTTTTTTCGAATTTTTTTTTGTCGAAAAGCTAGGGAAGACTAGTAGAAAACCAAAACGGAAAAAAACAAAAAAACCGTTTAAGAAGCCAAAAACGCATGCGGAAAAATTAAAAACAAAAACAAAATCCGGAGGGAGCTCCCAGAGCGTGACACGTGGCAAATGGCTGAGAGCGCGCCAAGTGGCGCTAATCGTTGCGAGGCTCCCGAAGGAGCGCTCGTTAATTAGTTGCTCCCGGAACGAGCGTGCGTGCGTGCGCTAGCCCTAGTGCTAGCGCTGGGCTGGGCTAGCTAGTGCGCCTGGCCTGGCCTGGCCTGGCGGCGAGGTTTTTAAAAAAAAAGGAAAACAAATATACAAAAAAACAAAAAAAAACATTTTATATAGGCATATTATATACCAAAATTTTCAGAATAAAAAATTCCTATAACATGAACATATTTTCATGACCAGAAATAATACTTAAGAAAAACCATTTTTGCAATAACTCCAAAATGAAATAGAATTTGAGTCTCAATTAAATTGTCAAACAGTGTCTCTGATATTTCTGGGGTGTCATATTCCTCCTCTCATATTATTATTTTATCAGAGAATTTTGACAAGATTCAAACAAAAAAATTAAAATGGGATTCAAAAGAATTTTTTGGGAAAGTCCTATTATTCCCTCTCATTTTTTTCACAAAGTTTCAAATTTCACTCAATTTCACACAATCAATCACTCAACAATCAAACAAACAATATAAGTTATTTATTTAATATAATATTCCAAAATTTAGAATTTTGGGATGTTACATTATGGGTTCGACACTCCATACTTATCACTTCTACCTTTGGAAATTGCTACGATGATTCCCTGCACTTGGGGATTATCAAGCTCTTTTCTGGCGCTGTTGCCGGGGAGCAATAGTGTGGGGTTGATATTCTCGTGTGTGGTTGTTTGCTTTCTTCACTAAGTAGATTTTGTTCCTTTTTGTTTCTGTTTAGTTGTGGGTGAAACATACAAAAAGAATTTAAAGAATGAAAATACAAAAAAAAATTTACTTGCCTCTCATGCCTAAAATAGTTTTTCAAAAAGAGAAGTGATTGGAAAGTTATGCATTGAAGAAGTGAGGGTCGACCTTGAGCACTTGTGTTCATGCTCATAGAAACAATGTAGAATTTTTCATGGAAGTTTCTCTTTAAATAATTATCCCCTTGTATATATCCATTTTATTATAAAAATAATGTGCCAAGCTTTGGTTTTAGGATGATTAGATTGCTTGTTTACTATGTGCAGAACAAAAACAGAAATTTTGGCTGTAGCGCGTGATTTTAAATTTTTTACTAGAAGGTCAAATGGGTCTGAAACTTTTTGCACAGTACTTCTGTACAAAATTTTCAAATTGTCATATTTATTTCATAATTTTTGGAGTTACAGAAGTTTACTAAATTTCCATATTACTACATACTGTCCTGTTTTTGACAGATTCTGTTTTTCGCGTGTTGTTTGCTTATTTTGATGAATCTATGGCTAGTATCGGGGGGTATGAACCATAGAGAAGTTGTAATACAGTAGGTTTAACACCAATATAAATAAAGAATGAGTTCATTACAGTACCTTAAAGTGGTAGTTTGCTTTATTACACTAACGGATCTCACAAAGTTTTTGTTAAAGTTTTGTGTGGATGAAGTGTTCGAAGATCGGGGAGCTATCAATATGAGAAGAATAAAGAGAGGCAAGATTTCAAGCTTGGGGATTCCCAAGGCACCCCAAGTAAATATTTTAAAATATACTCAAGCATCTAAGCTTGGGGATGCCCCGGTTGGCATCCCATCTTTCTTCTTCAACAAATATTAGTATACCTCGGTTTTTGTTTTGTTCACATGATTTGTGTTTTTGTTTTTTTCCTTTAAGAACCATGCTAGTATGATTTAGCCCTTCATTTATTTATATAATACTTCATGTGCTTCACTTATATATTTTAAGTGTGATCTTATAGAATTGCTCTTTGTGCTTCACTTAAATCTTTTGAGTATGGTTTTATAGAATGCTTCGTGTGCTTCACTTACATATTTTGAGCTTGGACTATATTAATTGTAGAATGCTCGATGAACTTCATTTATATCTTTTGGAGTATGAATAATACTATCATCTAAAGTGGGTTTGGAAGAGTGTCAACTTTAGGAATTAGTGATCCCACTATTCTGAATGAGAAGAATTTTGCTTATGTGGAGAGTGGAAAAATTTCTATGCTTGTAGATCTTGAAAAGAATGATTTATGTGATGGTTATATTGTTGAATTCATTCATGATGCTACTGAAAATTACTATGAGGGAGTAATTTATGCTTGTAGGAGTTGCAATAATACCAAGTTTCCTCTCTATGTGCTTAAAGTTTTGAAGTTATACTTGTTTTGCCTTCCTATGCTAGTTGATTCTTGTTCCTATAAATTTTTTAATCTGAAGTGGGTTAGATTTAAATGTGCTAGTCATATTCTTCATGATGCTCTCTCTATGTTTCAATTCTTTTCTTTTAAGTGAGCATCATTGAAATCATCATACCTAGCTAAAAGGCATTAAAGAAAAGCGCTTGTTGGGAGACAACCCAATATCTACCCTTGCTGTCTTCGTGTGTTTACATGATTAAGATACTGTAGTAATCATGTTTTATAGCTTTTATTTCAATAAATTGCCAAGTAAGTCCTTTGGGAAGACTTGGGTGAAAGTTAATGTGATCTTGCTGTAAAAAACAGAAACTTTGCGCTCACGGGATTAGCTGCCAATTTTTACAGAAGAGTAATTTTGAGTTGATTCTTTTTGCAGAAGATTAATAGACAAATTCCTCCCGTCCACCAATTTATTTCATAATTTTTGGAGTAGCAGAAGTATGGTTGTTGTTCAGATCATTACAAACTGTTCTGTTTCTGACAGATTCTGTTTTCATTGCATAGTTTGCTTGTTTTCTAGTTTCTATGGCTTATATTTCTCAATATAAAATTCTAGAAATGATATGGTACAGTCGGAATTGTGTGAGAACAATTATGAACCTTGTCTTTGATAGTACCAAAGTGAATGGTTTACTCTTTATCATACTAACCTATCTCACGAAGTTCCGTTAAGTTTTGTGTGATTGAAGTTTTTAACCTTTGGGTGAGATATTAATATGAGGAGAATAAGGAACCGAAAGACCCTAAGCGTGGGGATGACCAAGGCACCCCAAGGTAATATTCAAGGAAGACTCAAGCACCTAAGCTTGGGGATGCCCCGCAAGGCATCCCCTCTTTCGTCTTCAAAACTATCGGTATACTTTACTCGGAGCTATATTTTTATTCGTCACATGATATGTGTTTTGCTTGGAGCATATTTTCAATTTTACTTGTTGTTTGAATAAAATCATTGGATCTGAAATCTTGAATGAAAAAAAGAATCTCCCCATGGCTAGTTAATTATTTGACTACTCAGTGTTCTTCACTTATATCTTTTTGGAGTAGTTTCTCATTTACTCACGCGCTTCACGTATATCCTATGAGTATATGGTTGAATGAATTGAACATCATAAATCTGAATTTATATATGTTTCATATGCTTATACCATGGGGAGTAATGACTTCACACAGAATAAGTATAGGTAGTAAACTTATTGAAAGTTAACAAATGCATAATTGGTCACTTGAACAATTCATGAAGGAATACTGAAGGAAGAGAGATTTCACATATAAATATACTATCTTGGACATCTTTTGTAATTGTGATCACTCATTAAAATATGACATGCTAAAAGGTTGATGTTGGACAAGGAAGACAACTTAATGGGATATGTTTTCCTATATCCAAAACGTTATATTCTCTTGGATCATCCAACATGTTGAGCTTGCCTTTCCCTCTCATGCTAGCCAAATTCTTTGCACCAAGTAGAAATACTACTTGTGCTTCCAAACATCCCTTAAACTAGTTTTGCCATGAGAGTCCACCATACCTACCTATGGATTCAGTAAGATCCTTCAAGTAAGTTGTCATCGATGCATGCAATAAAAATTGCTCTCTAAATATGTATGATCTATTAGTGCAGAGAAAATAAGATTTATACGAACTTGTGATAGGGAAGAAATAAAAGCGACGGACTGCATAATAAAGGTCTCTGAGGGAGTCCTGGATTAGGGGGTGTCCGGATGGCCGGACTATGACCTTTGGCCGGACTCCCGGACTATGAAGATACGAGATTGAAGACTTCGTCCCATGTCCGGATAGGGACTTTCCTTAGCGTGGAAGGCAAGCTTGGCGATACGATAAGAAGATCTCCTCCCATTGTAACCGACTCTGTGTAACCCTAGCCCTCTCCGGTGTCTATATAAACCGGGGGGTTTTAGTCTGTAGGACAGATAACAATCATAGCATAGGCTAGCTTCTAGGGTTTAGCCTCTCTGATCTCGTGGTAGATCAACACTTGTAATACCCATATCATCAATATCAATCAAGCAGGAGTAGGGTTTTACCTCCACCGAGAGGGCCTGAACCTGGGTAAAAACATCGTGTCCCTTGTCTCCTGTTACCATCCGCCTAGACGCACAGTTCGGGACCCCCTACCCGAGATCCGCCGGTTTTGACACCGACATTGGTGCTTTCATTGAGAGTTCCTTTGTGTCATCACCATTAGACCTGATGGCTTCTTCGATCGTCAACCACGACGCAGTCCAGGGTGAGACTTTTCTCCCCGGACAGATCTTCGTATTCGGCGGCTTCGCGCTGCGGGCCAACTCGCTTGGCCATCTGGAGCAGATCGGAAGCTACGCCCCTGGCCATCAGGTCAGGTTTGGAAGCTTAAACTACACGGCCGACATCCGCGGGGACATGATCTTCGATGGATTCGAGCCACGGCCGAGCGTGTCGCACTGTCTCGATGGGCATGATCTAGCTCTGCCGCCCAACAGTGCCCAGAGCGCCGCTCAGGTGTCTGCTCCGACCATTAACTCGGAGCCGACTGCGCTAGTCAGGGATGGATGGTTGGACGCCGCCCAGGAGCCGCAATCTCTACGGTGATAGAGCCGAATACCAGCCTAGTCCTTTGCAAGGCCTGTGACTCCAAGGTGCCGGACTCCGTTCCGGACTCCAAATATTCTGCACCTCTCCCGATCGAACCCGATTGGGCTCCGATCATGGAGTTCACCGACGCGGACGTCTTTCAGCACTCGCCCTTTGGCGATATCCTGGATTCACTAAAGTCTCTCTCTTTGTCAGGAGAGCCCTGGCCGGACTATGGTCAGCAGGGTTGGGATGCGGACGACGAGGAAATTCAATGCCCACCCACCACCCACTTTGTAGCCACTATCGACGATCTAACAGACATGCTCGACTTTGACTCCGAAGACATCGACGGTATGGACGCCGATGCTAGAGACGACTAAGAACCAGCACCTATAGGGCACTGGAAGGCCACCTCGTCATATGACATATACATGGTGGACAACCCCAAAGCAGGGGATGGCGATGAAAAAGCGGAGGATGACCCCTCTAAGAAGCAACCCAAGCGCCGACGTCAGCGGCGCCGCTCCAAATCCCGCCAAAGCAAGAACGGCGAAATCGGCACCGGAGACGTCAACACCCCGGACAGTGCCGAAGATAACCCCCTCCAGCAGGATTCAGCGCGGGAGGACGAAGGAGCCAGCCCTCACGAGAGAGCGGCAGGCACAGAGGTCGAGGACGACAATTATATGCCTCCCTCCGAAGATGAGTCAAGCCTGACGACGACGAATTCATCGTCCCAGAGGATCCCGTCGAATAAGAGTGTTTCAAACGCAGGCTTATGGCCACGGCAAGCAGCCTCAAGAAAAAACAGCAGCAACTTAGAGCTGACCAAGACCTTCTAGCCGACAGATGGACCGAAGTCCTGGCGGCCGAAGAGTATAAACTCGAACGCCCCTCCAAGAGTTACCCAAAGCGCAGGCTGCTACCCCAACTAGAGGAGGAAGCAACTAAACCTACATCACCAGCGTACGATGCGCCCGATCGGCCACCCCGTGGCCGCGACAGAGAGGCCTTTCGGCCCTCAATCCAAGCCGCACCCCGGCGCCGCTCCAAAAATATCAGAGCACGGGGAAACGCAATAGACCTGCGAGACATATTGGAGGATAAGGCAAGGCAAACAAGATCGATCTACGGGTCGCGTGGGCGCCCCACATCACGGGACGATAACCGTCACGCCGGATATGATAAATACGGCCAGGCCGAATACAACAGACAAAGCTCATCCGAGCTACGTCGCGATATAGCCCAGTACAGGGGTGCCGCACACCCACTATGCTTCACAGACGAAGTAATGGATCATCAAATCCCAGAGGGTTTTAAACCCGTAAACATCGAATCATATGATGGCACAACAGATCCCGCGGTATGGATCGAGGATTATCTCCTTCATATCCACATGGCCCGTGGTGATGATCTGCACGCCATCAAATACCTCCTGCTCAAGCTTAAAGGACCAGCTCAGCATTGGCTTAATAGCCTGCCAGCAGAGTCAATAAGTTGCTGGGAGGACCTGGAATCCGCATTCCTCGATAACTTCCAGGGCACTTATGTGCGACCACCAAACACCGATGACCTAAGACACATAATCCAGCAGCCAGAGGAATCGGCCAGACAATTCTGGACACGGTTCCTAACCAAGAAAAATCAAATAGTCGACTGTACGGACGCCGAGGCCCTTGCAGCCTTCAGGCACAACATCCGAGACGAATGGCTTGCCCGACAGCTAGGACAGGAAAAGCCGAAATCTATGGCAGCCCTCACGACACTCATGACCCGCTTTTGCGCCGGCGAAGACAGCTGGCTAGCTCGTAGCAATAACATAACCAAGAGCCCTGGCAATTCGGATACCAAGGACAACAATGGCAGGTCATGTCGCAACAAGCACAAGCGCCGCATTAATGGCGACAATACTGAGGATACGGCAGTCAATGCCGGATTCCGAGGCTCTAAACCCGGTCAGCGGAAGAAGCCATTCAAAACAAACCCTCTGGGCCCATCCAGCTTAGACCGGATACTCGATCGCTTGTGCCAGATACACGGCACCCCCGAACAACCAGCCAACCACACCAACAAGGATTGTTGGGTGTTCAAGCAGGCAGGCAAGTTAAGCGCCGAAACCAGAGACAAGGGGCTGCGTAGCGATGACAAGGAGGATCCCCGGCCGCCGAACAACAAAGGACAGAAGGGATTCCCCCCGCAAGTGCGGATGGTGAACATGATATATGAAACCCACATCCCCAAAAGGGAGCGGAAGCGTGCTCTCAAGGACGTCTATGCGTTGGAGCCAGTCACCCCAAAGTTTAACCCATGGTCCTCTTGCCCGATCACGTTTGATCGACGGGACCACCCCACTAGCATCCGTCACGGCGGATTCGTCGCATTGGTCCTAGAACCAATCATTGACGGATTTCACCTCACTAGAGTCCTCATGGACGGAGGCAGCAGCCTGAACCTGCTTTATCCGGATACAGTGCGAAAAATGGGTATATAGATCCCTCAAGGATTAAACCCACAAAGACAACCTTTAAAGGCGTCATACCAGGTGTAGAAGCCAGCTGTACAGGCTCGGTTACACTCGAAGTGGTCTTCGGATCCCCGGATAATTTCCGAAGCAAAGAGTTAATCTTCGATATAGTCCCATTCCGCAGTGGCTACCACGCCCTGCTCGGACGAACCGCATTTGCAAAATTCAATGCGGTGCCGCACTACGCATATCTCAAACTCAAGATGCCAGGTCCTTGCGGAGTCATTACGGTAAATGGAAACACCGAACGCTCTCTCCGAACGGAGGAGCACACAGCGGCCCTGGCGGCGGAAGTACAGAGCAGCCTCTCAAGGCAGCTCCCCAATCCGGGTGTTAAACGTTCGGACAACGTCAAGCGCGCCCGAAGCAACCTCCAACAAAGCCGGCTGGCACGTTACGAGCAAGCATAGCAGTGCGGACCCAACCCCAGCCCTCGCCAGACGATGATATCGTACCACGCGTACATAACTACTCTTTGAAAATACCATGGGCATAAGGGGAGGGGCACAACTACGGCACACCCAGAATGCAGCTCAACCGCACTTAGGGGCTCCCTATTTCGCTGTTTTCTTTTTTTTATATATACTTTCAGGACCCAACTATCCGGAAGGCCTGTCCGTCAGTACACTTGCCGAACACACGATGCAACGGCCAGGGTGAGAACAAGCTGCGTCGAAAGTCCAGGTGGTCTCTATAACGAGTTAAATACCTGTTTTTACTTAAAGACCCGCAGCTTGCCCCTGGAGGGGGACATGTCAAATAATGCCATCCCTTGCTTATCGCACTATTTGTATCGTTCTGCTTTCATAGCAGCTCTTTTTAATAAACAATACACAACTCTTATCTATTATTGTATTCATTTATTTTTATACAAATATGTTCAGTCATGACATTATGCAACCGTACAGTTTGGTACGGCCAATACACCAGGGTCTTAAGCACCCCATAATATGGTGTGAGAAGACCGAACACTCTCATGAGTGCGGCACCCCGAACTTATAGCACTATATGCATCGGCTCCGAATCATGTCTTAGGTCAACAGTTGGGTTTGCCCGGCTCCCATGTTTTGGTACCTTACGTTCCGCATTGTTGGCTAAGGTAGCGCTGGGAGAACTACTGCGATTGTGTCCTAGTTGAGCTGGGTTAACACCTCAGTAGAGAAAGCTAAAACTGACCGTCATGATAGTGCGAGAGACCGGTCGCTGTTCGCGAGGTTTTTCGAGTCCTTAAAGACTTATGCCGCTTAGAGCGAGGAGCCGGATTTATCTGGCCTAGGCGTGGATAACACCCCGAACTCGGTCTTCCGAATACTAGGGGCTTCACCGAAATTTAAAATTATAGAATTCTATGGCTAAGTGAGAGCGATAAAGCATCATAAGTCCGATGGCCTGGTTCGTTGTGCTGAGCGCCTCCCTAGATGGACCCAAGAATGGGAACAAGAGCGCTCAGGTTTATCCCGAACACCCCAGCACTCGTGGCATGGGGGTAGAAGCCGATGACTTGCATCTCTTAGATTTAATAAATGGCCGCACAGAAGGTAATATTTTAAATTAAACAAACGTTGCTTAACGCATATGAACAAAGTTTTTAGCGTATAGGATAACAAATGCGAGTCTACTAAAAAATTACATCTTTGGAGCACTCATCCGCTATAATGCGGGCACCCTTCAGGACGCCCTTATAATACATCTCGGGCGTGCGATACTCCTTGCCCGGCGGTGGCGGGTCCGTCACAAGATTCTCAGCGTCCATCTTGCCCCACTGCACTTTAGCACGGGCAAGGGCCCGACGGGCACCCTCAATGCAGGCGGAGTGCTTGATGACATCAATCCATGGACAGGCGTCCACCAGCCGCCGCACCAGACCGAAGTAGCTCCCAGGCTTCGCCTCCTTAGGCCACAGCCGAACTATGAGGCCCTTCATGGCCTGTTCGGCCACCTTGTGGAGCTCGACCAGCTGCTTCAGCTGGTCGCTCAGGGGCACCGGATGTTCGGCATCAGCATACTGAGACCAGAACACCTTTTCCGTTGAGCTCCCCTCCTCGGCTCGGTAGAACGCGGCAGCATTAGACACACTACGGGGCAGATCGGCGAATGCTCCTGGAGAGCTCCGGATCCCGGTAAGTGACAGATAATTTACTTTTATATTCTTGCTTTGCATAAAGAATGCCTTACTCGCCGCTATCTTCTTCATCGCCTCGATCTCCTGGAGGGCCTTCTGGGCTTCGGCCTTAGCGGTTTTGGCACTCTCAAGAGCCAAGGCGAGCTCGGACTCTCGAGTCTTCGAGTCACGCTCCAAACTCTCAAGTTTTTCCATGAGAGCCTGGAGCTCTTGCTGAACCTCCGCCACCCGCGCCTCCTGCTTCTCTCGCTCGGTGCGCTCCAAGGCCGCACTATCTTCGGCCTTGGAGACCGCCTCCTTCAGGATCGCCACCTCGGTCGTGGCCCCTCTAATACCCATGTTATTCCTGTCATTTTTTGCAACCAAATCCTTTTCTATAAGGTACTACTTTAATAAGGTATTAATTACCTTCCTTGTCCTCGAGCTGCTTCTTGGCAAGGCTGAGCTCGTTCTCGGACCGCTCGAGGCTCTGCTTCAATGCATTGACCTCCACAGTCAGTGCGGCAGAGGTCAGCAGCGACGCCTGCATTCCCATATTGACATATCTATGTTAGACTCCTGCGTATATCTTTTTAGATCCTCAGCTAGGCTTTTCTTTCCGAACGCCAAACTGAGCATCAGGGGCTACTGTCTATGCGGTAACATTTTTATATGTTTTGAATACAGCCTCAAAGCCTGTTAACAGGCTTGTACAGGCTTCTGTCAGCCGCTCTTGGCGGACTGAACTTTCTGGATCACCGCACTCATGACAGTGCGGTGCTCCTCGTTGATGGAGGCGCCGTTAAGAGCCTCCAGCAAATTATCTGGCGCCTCCGGTTGGACGGAGGCCACCGGCATCGCAGTCTCGCCCTTCTCACGAAGGGGCCGCCCGCCGGACTTTGGAACCACTGCAGGTTCCGGTACGGAGTCCGGCATAGGGCCGGACTTGGAACCCTCGGGGGTTCCGCCCTCTTTTTTCCCAAAGTCCGGAAGGTCGCCTTGCGGCGCCTCCAGGACCACCTCCTCCTGGCTGGGCCCCTTCTGGGACCCCACCTAGGCGTCGTCTGTGTCACGAGGGGAGGAGGCCGTCGGAAGTGAAGTACTATTCACATCCGACGAACCCAGGGACCCGCTCGATGCAGCGGGGAGATCGTCCTTGGGCGGGCTACAGGGTTGTATTCGGCGTAATAAGACACTATGCGACAAAAGAAAAATCATGAGTTATTATGGAATCCGGACACTTACGATCTTGCCAGGGGCTTGGCCCTCGAGGGCCACTCCTCTTCGCCGTCGTCGGCGTTGGTGGAGTAGTCCGGAGGAAGGGTCCTTCCCTTTTTCGACCCTCCGTGGGGAGGCCTTCCTTTTCTTCTCTTCCCCAGTTGGGAGAGAAGCCTCTTTTTTCTCCTCCTCGTCTTCAAGGGAGGAGTCCGCGTCGGAGTCATCGGACGATAAGTCTGATAACACCTGACGACGAGAACTCTTTCGGGTTCCCGTGGCCGTTTTCTTGGCCTTCTTCTCCGGCACCACGTGAGGTGCCGAAACCAGCAGCCCCGTTAATTGGGCACCCGCTGGGTCTTCTGGTAAGGGAGCCGGACAGTTAACCTGCCCGGACTTCTTCAGCCAGTCCTGTCAAAGGTGAGGGAATTTAGATCCCGCATAGTGTCAAACTATGAAAAAGCGTCCTATGAAGGGTAAAATAGCTTACCTCGTCGGCTTTACGCCGCGAGCTGAATCTGCGATCTTCGGTAGCAGATGCGGGAGCCTTGGTGCCCTTGAAAAGCACCCTCCAGGCGTCTTCGTACATAGTGTCGAAGAGCCTGCTCAAGTCCTGGTGCTGTGCCGGATCAAACTCCCACAAGTTGAAAGCCCGCTGTTGGCACGGGAGGATCCGGCGTATGAGCATGACCTGGACTACATTGACAAGCTTGAGTTTCTTGTTCACTAGCTTTTGGACACAGGCTTGGAGTCCGGTCAGCTCCTCCGAATCGCCCCATGTCAGGCCCTTCTCTTTCCAGGAGGTGAGCCATGTGGGGATGCCAGATCTGAATTCGGGGGCCGCTGCCCATTTAGGGTCACGCAGCTCGGTGATGTAGAACCACCCCGATTGCCACCCTTTAATTGTCTCCACAAAGGAGCCCTCGAGCCATAAGACGTTGGCCATCCGGCCCACCATGGCACCTCCGCACTCCGCTTGGCGGCCGCCCACTACTTTCAGCTTGACATTAAAAGTCTTCAGCCATAAGCCGAAGTGGGTCTGGATGCAGAGGAAGGCCTCGCACACGATGATAAACGCCGAGATGTTGAGGACGAAGTTCGGGGCCAAATCGTGGAAGTCCAGGCCGTAGTAAAACATGAGCCCCTGGACGAACGGATGAAGAGGAAAGCCCAGTCCGCGGAGGAAATGGGGGAGAAAAACAACCCTCTCATGGGGCCTGGGGGTGGGGATGAGTTGCCCCTCATCTGGAAGCCGGTGCGCGATGTCGTCAGACAAGTATCCGGCCTTCCTCAACTTTTTGATTTGCCCCTCCGTAACGGAGGAGGCCATCCATCTACCTCCCGCTCCAGACATGATTGGAGAAGGTTGAGGTGGGAAGTGCGGGCTTGGGCGTTGGAGCTTGAGTACGCAGGGACGGATAAGCACCGGAGGAAGAAGGCGTAAATGGAAAGGGTAGATCCTTATCCCCTTATATGGGTGGCCGAAACTACGAGCCCCCACCGGCCTAATAAAACTCGCTTATCCCCCAAGCGTCATGGTTAATGGCGCTGTTGGGTTACCCACGCCCGTATTGATGAGAAACCCGGAATAACGGGGCACGATCTCTGCTTCGACAAGACGTGCCAAGGAAACCGCCTCACTAGAGGCGCTAAGGTGGAACAGTAAAACGATTCGAATAAAGGCTTGACTGTGGCGTGATGTCACATTGCAGAATACGTCAGCAGATTAGATTTGTGCGGAAATTATTCTCTCTACGGATGTGGAACTTATTTTTGCAGAGCCGGACACTATCCTTGTGTTCAAACATCTTCTATGAAGTATCCGGAGGAGGAACCCGCCTTGCAATGCCGAAGACAATTTGCGCGCCGGACTCGTCGTCATTGAAGCCTGGTTCAGGGGCTATTGAGGGAGTCCTGGATTAGGGGGTGTCCGGATGGCCGGACTATGACCTTTGGCCGTACTCCCGGACTATGAAGATATGAGATTGAAGACTTCGTCCCGTGTCCGGATAGGGACTTTCCTTGGCATGGAAGGCAAGCTTTGCAATACGATAAGAAGATCTCCCCCCATTGTAACCGACTCTGTGTAACCCTAGCCCTCTCCGGTGTCTATATAAACCGGGGGGTTTTAGTCCGTAGGACAGATAACAATCATACCCTAGGCTAGCTTCTAGGGTTTAGCCTCTCTGATCTCGTGGTAGATCAACTCTTGTAATACCCATATCATCAATATCAATCAAGCAGGAGTAGGGTTCTACCTCCACCGAGAGGGCCCAAACCTGGGTAAAAACATCGTGTCCCTTGTCTCCTGTTACCATCCGCCTAGACGCACAGTTCGGGACCCCCTACCTGAGATTCGCCGGTTTTGACACCGACAGTCTCTATCACAAGAGGCAATATCAAGTGACGTTCTTTTGCATTAAGATTTTGTGTATCCAACCTTAAAATCGCATGACAACCTCTGCTTCCCTCTGCGAAGGGACTATCTTTTACTTTTATCTTCTACCCTTATACAAGATTCATGGTGATCATCACCTTTCCTTTTTACACTTTTTCCTTTGGCAAGCACTTTGTGTTGGAGCGATCCGGATATATATATATATATCCACTAGGATGTAGGTTTCCATAAAGTATTATTGTTGACATTATCCTTGAGGTAAAAGGCTGGGAGGCAAACTATAAGCTCCTATCTTTCTCCGTGTCCGATTAAAACTTTGAACCCATAAATATCACATGAGTGTTAGCAATTGTGAAAGACTATATGTTAGTTGAGTATGTGGGATTTGCTAAATCAAAGCTCTTACATAGACCCTTCCTGAAAATAAGATGAATTGCAATTGTTTGATGACTAAGAGCACTACTGTTAGTTTTCAAGAAAGTTTATGATCTATACTTTAACATGTGAATGGCTTGTTACTTGATCATGAAAAGTTTTATGAGATGAGCTACTGTTATGACATATAATGATGCTAGAAAAGGTGATTGAAATTATCATTGATGAAACTTGTGCACCTGCTAGCATTCACACTTCATAAATTATTTCTTTTATCATTTACCTACTCGAGGACGAGCAGGAATTAAGCTTGGGGATGCTGATACATCTCCAACGTATCTATAATTTATGAAGTATCCATGCTATTATATTATCCATCGTAGATGTTTTATATGCATTTATATGCTATTTTATATGATTTTTGGGACTAACCTATTAACCTAGAGCCCAGTGCCAGTTTCTGTTTTTTCCTTGTTTTTGAGTTTTATAGAAAAGGAATATCAAACGGAGTCCAATTGACGTGCCAATTGTTGATGATTTTTTATGGACCAAAAGAAGCCCCTGAGTAAAAGAGTTGGGCCAGAAGAGTCCTCGGCTGTCCACGAGGGTGGGGGGCGCCCACCCCCTTGGGCGTGGGCCCCTATCTCGTGGATGATTCGGAGACCCCCCTGACGTGAGGCCGACACCAAAAATTCCTATAAATACAGAAACCTCCAGAAAATAACCTAGATTGGAAGTTCCACCGCCGCAAGCCTCTGTAGCCACGAGAAATCAATCTAGGCCCTCTCTGGCACCCTGCCGGAGGGGGCCATCATCATCGGAGGCCATGGAGGAGGATCCCGGAGGGGCCATCATCTCCGTGAAGGCCAAGGACCAGAGGGAGAACCTCTCCCCATCCAAGGGGGAGGCCATGGAGGAGGAAGAACAAGGGGGAGGACCTCTCCTCTCTCTCGGTGGCGCCGGAGTGCCTTCGGGAGGGGAATCATCACCGCGGTGATCGTCTTCATCAACATCACCACAATCATCACCATCATCATCTCTTTTACGCGGTCCACTCTCCCGCACCCCGTTGTAATCCCTACTTGAACATGGTGCTTTATGCCACATATTATGATCCAATGATGTGTTGCCATCCTATGATGTTTTGAGTAGATATCTTTTGTCTTTGGGTTGATTGATGATCTAGATTGGTACGAGTTGTATGTTTTATTTTGGTGCTGTCCTATTGTGCCCTCCGTGTCGCGCAAGCGTGAGGGATTCCCACTGTAGGGTGTTGCAATACGTTCATGGGGGTTGCTTGAGTGACAGAAGCATAAACCCGAGTAAGGGGGTTGTGGCATATGGGATAAAGGGGACTTGATGCTTTAATGCTATGGTTGGGTTTTACCTTAATGATCTTTAGTAGTTGCGGATGCTTGCTAGAGTTCCAATCATAAGTGCATATGATCCAAGAAGAGAAACTATGTTAGCTTATGCCTCTCCCTCATATGAAATTGCAATGACGACTACCGGTCTTGTTAACAATTGCCTAGGATAATTCCGCACACCTATCCATCATTATTCCACACTCGCTATTTATAATATTTAGTAATATATTCTAACTTTATGATAACAACACATATTTTTATATTTTAGCTCTTCGATATCATGCAAAGTTATCCTCTTCATACCCACAACGTAGTTTTATTTCTCGTATCTAGTTGGAAGCAAACGTTCGGTGTACGTAGAGTCGTATCAGTGGCAGATAGGACTTGAGAGAATATTGATCTTACCTTTAGCTCCTTGTGGGTTCGACACTCCATACTTATCACTTCCACCTTTGGAAATTGCTACGATGATTCCCTACACTTGGGGATTATCAGGCGTGATGAAGCCCCTGCCGAAGTAATGCGTACCAGAGTGTATGGTTGTAATTGATAAAAGTACAAAGACAAGAAAAAAATCAAGTAATAAGCTGACATCACAAATATTGAGCCGCAAATTATTTTCCATTGTAATTTAATTAATACGTCAAGGCGTATGTGTACAAGTAGTGCGATAAGCAAATAAGGCTATTTAACATGCCATGACCAAGAGCGAGCTGCGTGCGGGTATTTAAAACAGGTATAACGATCATTAGCAGAGACCACCTGGGTATTCCCTTGTACGTCAAAGCCCCTTTCCTTCTTGGTGTATCTGTCCCGTAATAGGTCCGATGATCAGGTTATCAGCAAAGCCTCGAGAGGAGAAAAAACCTAAAATGAAAAAGAAAAAGTGAAGGTATGCGGATCCAGGGGCGGTTGAGCCTAAGGATGGCAATTTTACCCATGGGTATCGGTACCCGCGGATACCGTATCTGCATGGGCAGGGTATGGGCACAATTTTGTACCCATGGGTAGTACCCATACCCTACCCATGAAGTCATGGGTAGGGCACGGGTATTGCCTCGTACCCATGGGTATACCCATACCCTACCCATTTATATTGACATGTTACATCTCGGATGTTATTTCGTGAGTTTGTGAACCTATTTTAAAGTTGTCACCAATTGTCAATTTGAATCGAGATTGTCTTGTACTCAGCAATTTGTTATCGAGTTTAGGTAAATGTTATTTTTTAAAATGTTCTATGGATGAATATAAAATTGTGAATAACTTGTGTACTATTTGATCTACCCATCGGGTACCCAATGGGTATGGGTACCCATCGGGTATGGATACGGGTAAATTTTCATACCCATGGGTACGGGTATGGATACAATTTTGTACCCATTAACTACATGGGTATGTGTATGGCATTGCTCTACCCGCCCCATACCCTACCCATTGCCATCCTTAGTTGAGCCGCATTATGGATCCGGTCTAGCTTTGCCTCCATCCATGCCCATGGTACTTTGAGTGTGTATTTATGTACACGCGGCACAATGTCACCGCTTGATTGGGACTGGGACGGAGGCCAAATTGCTAGTCGAGCTCTGGACGGGCTGGACTGTCCTGTTGCAGAGTAGTTCGGACTCGCTTGACGGTGTCCGGGGGCTTTACTGCCGAATTGAGGTTCTGCCTAAAAAGGTGACTATGTACTTCTATTGCAAGGGTCGCGGTGTGCTCCTCGGTACGGAGGGAGCGTTCTATATTTCCATTGACTGTTATAACACCGCGTGGTCCGGGCATCTTGAGCTTGAGGTAGGCGTAGTGCAGCACCGCATTGAAGCGAGCGAATGCGGTTCGTTCGAGTAGTGCATGACAGCCACTGCGGAAGGGGACGATATCGAAGATCAACTCTTCACTTCAGAAATTATCCGGGGATCCGAAGACCACTTCCAGTGTGATTGAGCCCGTACAGCAAGCCTCTACACCTGGTATGACACCTTTAAAGGTGGTTTTTGTGGATTTGATCCTTGAGGGATCGATACCCATTTTGCGCACTGTATCATGTATCCTGATAGAGCAGGTTCAGGCTGCTACCACCATCCATGAGGACTCGCATGAGGTGGAATCCGTCGATAATTGGGTCAAGGGCTAGTGCGGCTGAACCGCCATGACGGATACTGGTCGGATGGTCCCTGCGATCGAAGGTGATCGGACAGGATGACCATGGGTTGAACTTTGGGGCGACTGGCTCCATCGCGTAGACGTCCCTGAGTGCATGCTTGCGCTCCCTCTTGGGGATATGGGTGGCATATATCATGTTCACCGTTTTGACTTGGGGGGAAACTTCTTCTGTCCACCTGTGTTCGGTGGTCGGGGTTCCTCGTCATCGTCATCGCTTTGCAACCCTTTCTCCTTATTGTCGGCATTTAACTTGCCGGCCTATTTGAAGACCCAACATTCCCTATTGGTATGATTGGCAGGTTTATCAGGAGTGCCATGGATTTGGCATGGTCGGTCTAGTATGCGGTCAGACTGGACGGGCCCGGATTATTTCCTTTAAATGGCTTCTTCCGCTGACCGGACTTGGAGGCACTGAATCCGGCATTGACCGTCGTGTCTTCGGTGTTGCCACCATTGTTTCGACGCTTGTGTCTATTGCGTCGGGGCTTGCCGTTGCTGTTTCTGGCTTTAGAGGTGCCAGGTTCGCTTGCGCTGTTGTTGCTACAGGCTAGCCAGCTGTCTTCGCCCACACAGAAGCGGGTCATGAGTGCCGTAAGGGCTGACATGGACTTTGGTTTTCCCTGGCCGAGGTGTCTAGCCAGCCATTCGTCATGGATGTTGTGTTTAAAGGCCGCTAGGGCTTCAGCGTCCAGACAGTCGACGATCTTGTTCTTTTTAGTTAAGAACCGAGTCCAGGATTTCCTGGCTGACTCTCCGGGATGTTGGATTATGTGACTTAAGTCATCGGCATCCGGAGATCGGACATATGTGCCTTGGAAGTTGTCGAGGAAGGCGTTCTCCAAGTTCTCCCAGCTGCCAATGGAGTTTTCGGGTAGACTGTTTAACCAGTATCTAGCTAGTCCCTTGAGTTTGAGCGGGAGGTATTTGATGGCATGAAGATCGTCACTGCGGGCCATATGAATGTGGAGAAGAAAGTCCTCAATCCACACCGCGGGGTCTGTTGTGCCATCATATGATTTGATGTTCATGGGTTTAAACCCTTCTGGGAAATCGTGTCCCATTACTTCGTCAGTGAAGCAAAGGGGGTGTGCGGCGCCTCTATATCGGGCCAGGTCGTGACGTAGCTCGGATGGAGTTCGTCTGCGGTTTTTGGCCCGGATGTGATTATGTTTGTCACGTTCAGCCAGATGGCCATTGTCGCGCGTTGGTGCACGCCCCCGTGATCCATAGATCGATCTTGTCTGACCTGCTCCATTTTCCAAATCGCGTCGCAGGTCATGTGTATATCCCCGAGTTGTTGTATTTCTGTTTGTTCATTGCGGTAGTGTGGGTTGGTGTTCGGCTCGAGGTGCCGCTTTTTCCTGGCCACGTGGTGGTCGGTTAGCCGCATTGTACCTTTGTAGGACGGGCTCCGGCGCCTCGTCATCGAACTGTGGTAACAGTTTGCGCTTCGGGTAGCTTTTGGTTGGGTGCTCGATGTCGTATTCCTCAGCTGCTAGGACATCGGTCCATTTTTCATTGAGCAGATCTTGATCAGCTTGAAGCTGCTGCTTCTTCTGTTTCAGGCTCCTTGTAGTGGCTATTAGCCGGCGCTTAAAGCGCTCCTTCTCGGCGGGCTCCTCAGTCATGATAAAGTCTTTGTCGCCAAGGCTCACCTCGTCGTCGAAGAGCGGAAGGTAATTACTGTCCTCCGCATCTTCATTCATGGCATGTTCATCGGGGCTAGCTTGCCCATCTTCCCGTTCGTCCTGCTTGGAGGTTGGCTCAGTGGGGTCTTCATTGTCTTCGGCATCGTCCGGAGTATTATTTTCTCCTGTGACGGTGTTGCTGTTTTTACTACGGCGTGGCTTAGAGCGGCGCCGCTGACGCCGGTGCTTTGGTTGTATCTCAGGAGGTTTATCCTCGACTGGATTTTCATTGTCGCCGTTGTTTTCTTTGGGTGTATCCACCACGTATATGCCGCACAAGGAGGTGGCTGTCCAATGCCCTGTATGCGGTGGTTCTTGCTCCTCTCCGGCATCGTCGTCCATACCGTCGATGTCTTCGGAGTCATAATCAAGCATGCCGGTTAAGTCGTCGATAGTGGCTATAAAGTGGGTGGTGGGTGGGGAACAAATTTCTTCGTCATCCACTTCCCACTCGAGCCGGACATAGTTCGGTCGAGAGTCCCCCGATAAGGTGAGGGATTTTAATGAGCTTAACACGTCGCCAAAAGGCTAGTGCCGGAAGATGTCCGCGGAGCTGAACTCCAAGACTGGCACCCAATCAGGTTTGCTGGACGCGGATGCACGCAGTGCGGAACCCATGGCCGGAGATGAGTCCGGGGTTTCGGGGATACAAGCCCAGCTCGATGTTGGCTCTATGTGCGGCTCAAGCGCCGCTGAGTCTGCGACTTCCGTGGCGGGGTTAAGCTTCCCGTCTTCGGACGACGTAGTCCGCTCCGGCTCTAGGGCCAGGGCCGTCACAGGTGCTATCTCCTGCGTGTGGCCCGATGACAGATCTTCATCGTGATGGCGAGGGACAGCCGTCGTGGGATCGAACCCGTTGAAGATCAAGTCTCCGCGGATATCGGCCACGAAATTCAAGCTTCTGAGTCTGACCGGATGGCCAGGGGCGAAGCTATCGATCTGCTCCAGATGGCCAAGCGAGTTGGCCCACAGTGCGAAGCCGCCGAATACGAAGATCTATCCGGGAGGAAGATCTCTCCCTGGACTGCGTTGTTGTAGATGATTGATGGAACCATCAAGCCTTCTGGTGACGACGCAGCAAAACTCTCAATGAAAGCACCAATGTCGGTGTCAAAACCGGCGGACCTCGGGTAGGGGGTACCGAACTATGCGTCTAAGGCTAATGGTAATAGGAGGCGGGGGACACAATGTTTACCCAGGTTCGGACCCTCTCTATGGAGGTAATACCCTACTTCCTGCTTGATTGATCTTGATGAATATGAGTATTACAAGAGTTGATCTACCACGAGATCGTAATGGCTAAACCCTAGAAGTCTAGCCTATGAGGTTATAATTGTTGTGGCTAAACCCTAGAAGTCTAAACCCTCCGGTTTATATAGACACCGGAGGGGACTAGGGTTGTACAAAGTCGATTATAGAGAAAGGAATCTACATATCCAAATCGCCAAGCTTGCCTTCCACGCAAAGGAGAGTCCCATCCGGACACGGGACGGAGTCTTCTATCTTGTATCTTCATAGTCCAACAGTCCGGCTATCCAAGGACCCCTTAGTCTAGGACTCCCTCAGCAGGTGCGACCAGTAGCCGGCGGGGCACGCGCGGGTGGCGCGGCGGCGGGCTGTGATGCAGCAGCAGTAGCACACATCGGCAAGGGGAGCAGGGGAGCGCGGCGGCCAACGGCGGGGCGCGGGTGAGCGAGGGAGCTGCGGGAGGTTGGCGGGGGCGCGGCGCCAGCGCAGGCATGTGAGGCGAGCGCAGCAACAGGCCGAGAAGGGGGGATGCCGGGCCCTCCCTGCTGAGCCCGGTGGACGGTGGCAGAGGTTGCACGCAGGTGCACACGAGGTGTTTGGGAAAATGCCACAGACAGAGGAGGAAGAAGAAGGAGGTTGACGCTGATAGATGGGCCCCGCCTGTCATAAACACGTTTAAATTGTCTAACCTGGACAGTATCTGAAAGTGGTAGTTTTTAGTCACGAAATTAGAAAATTTTGATAGTTTTCGGTCACTTTTTTTAAAGTGGTAGTTCTGTGGGACGCAAACCCCTAAAGTGGTAGTTTTTTGTCAATTACTCCCCTTGCTCGTCAAGCTTTTTTACACAAGGAAGCAACAACGACAACTTAGGTTCGGCACCGGCCCGGTCGGCCGACGACGCAGTGCAGGTGACGTTGTTGCGCGTAGCTCCGGCCACTCCGCGCCCATGCAGATACGGCGCCCGTTTTGCTCCTGCTCTACCAACGTCGAAGGGCATCCCCGACCAACGCTGGGTGCTCATTCCCTCGCCAATGCCGCGACGGAAAAGGATGTCTGAATTCGAGACGCGGGTAATACACAGCGAGCGGCAATGGACGAGGGAAATGTCGGGCGCGGGGGAGGCGTTGGACGCGCGCCGTTGGATTCGGAGGACGCGCTACTTGCGTCGTCCTCCGACTCTTCCTCGTGTCGACGAAGACCGACACACGGCGGCCCCATCATAAAAACAACAAAGCGCTTCGGCTAGATATCGAGTTGCCGAAGCGCGAGGCAACGGCGGAGGCGAAGGTGTGCCCATGAGCAGGAGCGCTTGGTCTAGAGGCTGGCTGGCCAAATGTCCTTGGACAACGCATCGAACACAAAGACGGATCCAACTTCGACGACGACGCCCCTTCGTTTGCCGACGTCTACACGGAAGGTCACAGCCGCATCAACCACCGCAAGTGGAAGTGGCCGGTGAGGGAATGGTGATTTCCTACGCCCTTCTCCGTTTTATCTATGTTTTTAGTATGAATTTGCAATGTCCGGAGATGAACTTTGACCCTTTCTTGTCAGATAACTGATACGAATGCTAAGTACTATGTGGATTTAGTCGTTTGCTACTATTAAACATTTTCATATTCGTAGGGTTGCATGTGTTGCATGAATTTAGGAGTTATGATATTTTAGGGGTTATGATATAAGAGATATGGTTGTGAAAGCAGTCAAATGAGGAGTGGCAGGTTATTGCCTGTGGACGCATCCAAGCACGTCTGTCGGGTGTGTGTGGGGCCGGATAAGATATATCTGACTGTACATGCTCTTAGCCTATAGCACTCAGCTGATCACCCAACCTACAGGCGGAAATATCAGGTGCTACCGGCTCTTAGGTTGTACCCGTTTGAATCTCAGGCTTCTGAGAGCTCTTGAAGAGTTTGCAAAAAGGTCATCTGAGAGTTCAAATTTACGCGTTGGTGCATCAATTTCTTAGATGCCGTCGGACCTAGGATCGAACGATCCTTAGAAGCGAGTATCACGGTATCACCTAAGGGTCGGTAGCACCTGATATTTCCCCCAACCTGTACAAATAGAAAAACAGCAACAGTTGTGGTAAAGAATGAAGACACGCAACGGTACTGTGCATAGATTCGCATAGATTCAGCACTGCCCGGAACTCGGATTCAAAGCAGCACGTGACGAGAATCCTCAGTCGCCGGCGGCCAGGACATCTGGTCTGGGCACGCGATCTGATGCAACCGCGACCTGTGAACCCGACGCGAGGGCAAAGTGGCCAGCAGGATTACAAAGAAAGCCAAGCCAAGCATGCTAGGTCCACACCACGCACAGTACGACACTACGATCCCTTTCACCATCGTCGTCGTGTTCCTGCATCGCAGCGGTGGCAGGGTTCCTTCCATCCCACTGAAGCCCTCCCGTTTCAGGCTCAGGTTCAGGTTCAGCACGCACTGCTTGCGCGTCGTTGTGACCGACTGACCGTCGCCCACACTTGGGCCACTGCCGCAGCACAGCTCTGCACGCTGAATCGAACCTGCAGTCGTGTACCTGCCGCAGCCAACATGTGTCCTGAACAAGTTGCCTGCAGCTCACAGTAAGCTTGCCTGCAGATCCAGCCGTCCCACTAACTGAAGCCTGCCTCAGGTTCAGCACGAACCGCTTCGACGTCGTTGTGACCGGCGGCCACACCCACACAGTCACGCTTGGGCCTTCGCCACTGGTGCAGCACAGCTTTGCACGACGAACGAAACGAACCTGCAGCGGACATGTGTTCTGAACAAGTCAGGCTGCAAGTGGGACCGTACGCGGGAGTCCCGCACCCGCCCCACTTCTGCCGCATAATATATGTGGGACGCCCGCTTGTGTCCACTTATTTTTACACGGGATATGTGGGTTTGGTGGACAACCCATATAATCTCCTTGCACGTAAGAGTAAATGTTAGGCTTAGCCAAATTGTTGTATACACGCGTAAAGGTAAAGCGTGTGCGAGCTAGAAGAGAGTACATCACCGGCTGCTGCGTCCTGGATGAACTGAACTGAACTAGCTGCACACAGAATCGGAGGATAGGAAGGGGACGAGCTGGAGCGCGTTGGCGAGCCGCTAATGGCGTTGCACTTGGGGCAGAGCGCGGAGGCGTCGGCGCGGCAGGTGACCGCAAACCTCATGGTGCCCAACGCACGTACGCATCGCGCCCGTGCAGAGAAAGGGCCTGAGCGGGGACGCGTGCCGCAAGTTACCTCGAGGGAGTTTTGGACCTTTGCTTCGGAAAATGGAAACGGCGGGCTCCTCCCTCTCCCTTGGAGGCGCCTCGCGTACAGTACTACTCAAAGCGCCAAAACTGTCGTTAGTGCTAAGCAAATCGAAGCATACTCAAAGCCAACGCGTGAGGTTCAGAGAAGCATAAGAAAAGTCAGTAGAAATTGTAGCGTTGCCATCTCAGAACTCGGTGGCCATAAGAAGTACGGAGACTCGGCAAGTATCAGCCAGCGTACACATACCAAACCTGCCGTGTAGTCGAGAGTCGACAGAATGCAGAGGCCAGTGAGCACCCCGTCGCTGCCCGTCTTTGCGGACGAGGAGGAGGGGGAGAACCTGGAGGCCAAGCCGGAGAAGGCGCCCGCCGTCCGGCCGTTGGCGGCGACGGAGCGGTCCGTCCACCTCGTGCCGCTCATCGTCGTGCTCTGCTTCGTCGTCCTCTTCCTCTGCTCCCACGTCCCCTCCCCCTCTGGTACGCGCGTCGCGTGTGTAGGCATGCAGTGCATGCAGCAGACGTCTTGATACAGCTGTGCTGTTGATTCTGAGCTCTGCATTATGCTTCGTTCTTTTGGTCTGCAGATATGTCGAGCTTCGGAGGGAAGGCTGGGGGCCGGAAGCCCAAGCTGCTCTGACGCGGGAAGGAGACGATCGTGACAAGGGCTCAAGGACTGAGCAAGTGATATGGCAAAAAGATGTGAACTTTTTCTGTTTTCTTTCTTGATCTCAGCTGTGTTAACACACTAAGCTGTACCGATCTCGCTTCAGCAATAATAAAGCGCACACAGAACGCAATAGTAATGCTCTGATGGTTCTCATCATGTTGGTTTGGTTTCATGGTCTGGTACCATTTGGTCACTCGTAATTGTGCGGTGAACAAGCCTCTGACCATTTCTTCGTTGAAGAGGGTATAAAATGCGGCCTACTTCTACAACCGTGCTCGACAAATGTCCGGTGCCTGATGTTGCCACGCGATCGCACTTCCATTCGGCCACCGCTCACAGCACAGCCCAACAAATTAACACAAAGCATAAAAGAAGTTGTTTTCAGCAAAAGAATGAAGCACTCTTATTTTGCATGGTAATACGTGTCTCATTTATATTATAAAGATCAAAATACAAATCACGTAAGGACCGAAATGAGAAAACTGAAAAGATAGCAGAACATCTCTGAGCTTGACACCAACACCCGTCACTTGCCTCCGGCACTATCGAAGAAAATAATGACGAATCACCTTTTCACCCGAGCTCGACGTGGCTCTATCGCTGATATGCAACTTTGAGGAACTTCAAGGTGGCTCATCAAAAGTGAAGCCTGCCTCCGGCACCACCGAAGAAAATAATGACGGATCACCTCCTCACCCGAACTCGACGTGGCTCTATCGCTGATATGCAGCTTTGCGGACCTCCAAGGTAGCTCACCAAAAGTGAAGTCCTTGCCGTTGAGCGAATCAGACCGGGGCAACACCCCGGACACGCTGTCGAACTCCAGATCCGGCACCCCACCGCAACTAAGACGCTGAAGGAGAAAACCATACCTGCCATCCACGAACCACGAACCCAACACACGTTTCGTCTTCCAGATGTCGTTGATGTAGACCATAATCTGCATCCGCTCCTGGACTACCTTCCAAGCTCCGCGCCGACGCTGGAGCAAACGCCATCGCAACTGCGAAGCTCGAGGACACATGTCCACCACGAGAATGCCACCGCCGCCACGCCATCCTTACTTGAATAGACTGATTTCCAAATTCATCCCCAACCATAGAATCGATGGCCTCGTCAGGAAAGGACCCGAAGAATCTTTATTCAGCACCGTCATCGTCGTCGCCGAAGACAAGACGATGAACAGCCTAAAACCTAGACTACGAGAAAGTAAAAACGATCCACGTGTGTGGATCCGGCGACCCCTCACTACCGACGACCGAGGTCGCCAACGGAGGGGAGCCGCCGAAGGACAGCGGTAGAAGATTGGCCTCCTGGAGGCGGCTAGGGTTCCAGCCGCCAGCCGCCAGGACGAGGGAAAAACGATGTGTATAGTGGGCACAATGAGCACTACCAAGGTAACTCTTGCACGCCCACACTTCTGGCTACAAAAAGAAGTTGATTAGGCAATACAAGTCTTCCTATCAGTGGTGAAATTATCCATTCAGTCCATTTGGGCCGCAAAAAAGTAACTGGGCTTATGACACATTCACTGATCTATCAGTCTTGTAAAAACTCAGGAGAAGAACAAAAGATATCAGAGAAGTGAATATCATACGCGAACATTTTGACACTGCAAGTGCATAATAACATTGTTTGATTAATTAAAATGGCGGCTACAAATCCCAAACTCTTTCGGTCCTGATAAATTTCAACCTTCAAACAGGTGAATCACAATACAGCAGCCACAACGCTACAGCCTGAATTAAACAACCCATCTCATGTCTATTTACATTCATGTATCAGCCAGATCATCATAGTGTCAATCCCTGCGCAGGTTCCAGTTTCTTAGGAAGAGCAGCAGCGGGCGGTGGTGGAGACGCATCGCTGGAATCCTCTACTGTAATGGGGAAAACTGCAGCGGTAGATATGGGGATACCTTCAGGGTTTTCGGAGACATGTATCTTTGTGACTTCACCATCCAAATCCCTGGGCTTTTCATGAGCGTCCGACATGTCAGCTTGTGCATACCCGGCCGCTACGGTCTTGCCCTCCTGCTCAGCCGCTATTTTCTCCTTTGCCTTTGCCCCGACATCGTTCGCGGTATTTGCAACCTTACTGAAGGCACCAGTTACCCATGCTGCTCCAGTAAGGACATACCTGTTCTTCATGATGGCAGATCCAGCAGTAGAGACGCCCTGTTCAGCAGCTGCAAGTGCTGACCTAGTCTTCTCGGAAACTAGATATTTCTGATCCATTTCCTTTACTTTATCATTTACAACTGAAGTACCAACGCTGATCTTCTCACTCAGACCGATTCTCTTGTCAAAGGAAGATACTCGAGCAGTCGCAGTTGATGTGAGCTGATGCTTCTCGTCTAAAGCTTTTGCTTTGTCGAGCGCATCCCTACCAAGAATGAACCCCTTGGCCAGCATGGTCCCAACGATGTCCTCTGCCTTCTCAAGAGCAGAGGACTTTGCATCTTTGGGCTGTGGATGAAAAGCAATGTAAGGAAATCCATTACCACCAGACAAAGACCATACTACAGACATGGATATTACACATCTCTAACCATACCTCTAGAGCAGCTAAAACATCAGCTGGTAGCTCATAATCAGTGGCTGGTGTTACGATGACAGCCATATCGACTATCGTGGCACCCTGCAACAGCAATCAAACCAAGCGCATCAGATATTCATCATATGAGTAGTTCCAGGCTTCGGGCAAGTATAAAGCAATTAAGCAGCAGAAATAGACACAATTCAGTGACATGCTATGTATTTGCAAACAGAAATCTATCTATCCAAAAGATATTGAGTTAGTGTTGAAATTTCCGTTGGGCAATGATTAGGTAAAGTTAAACATTCAAATAAGCAAGCATGTACACATTATTTACTTGAAAGAGTCAATGGAACCAAGGAAGATCTTTTTACATCATACTGTTTAAGCTGAGATCATGGTCACAACTTAAATAACATGGTTTCATATGAAAAATAACTATGTTTAGTACTCCCAATTGAACTGTAAAAAACGTCTTATACTTTGGTACAGAGGTAGTAACAAATACACAATCCATTCAGAAATATAGGGAAAGTTTTGTCTTGCGCTAGACCAGGTAAACAATATAAGTAGTTAAGTACCATATTAAGCACATGCCGTAGAGCAGGTAAGCAACCTCACTAGTTATCTCTAAAGTACTATATTCAACACATGCACGTGGGGAATACAACGTAAAGTTGGGCATTTATTAGGGACATAGAAGGAAC
The DNA here is from genome assembly GCA_963921465.1 of Triticum timopheevii. Lineage (NCBI taxonomy): Eukaryota > Viridiplantae > Streptophyta > Magnoliopsida > Poales > Poaceae > Triticum > Triticum timopheevii. The sequence continues at coordinate 557,724,495 of OY997264.1, read as the reverse complement.
AACACACTTATGTTGCATTGGAATATGAATTACGCCTTCTATATATATTCCAACGAATGGAGAATATTGGTGCATGCCATCAATGATGTGTAATTGCATGACAACACATTTCACAAGCTCAAGCAACCATATATCCTTTGGGGGGGGGGGAGTTTTTTTCAGAGATGGGAGGTAAAAAAGGTACCGTCAGAAGCATGGCTGTCTCAGCTCCTTGCTTATCTTTAAAAGTAATGTAGGCAACTTGAGACAGCTCGTCACCACTGCAAACCATTTAAAAGGTTAATGAGATTCATAGCACGCAGTGGACCACAAGCATAATGAAGATCGTATTACTAACCTTTGCATTTCAACATGCACAAGGTCACCAGAAAAGGAAAAGAATTCCTTTACATCTCTTAGTGCTGCTTTCAACGACAAATTGCTCACCATGACTGTGCTAAGCGTGCTTGTCTTCATCAAAGAAATAAAAGTATAAAAAGGAACAATTAATACTTCATCTCATAGATAGTATGTTGTTCTAAGCTATATGAGAAGAAGCTCTGCAACACACACTTGTACAGTATCTGAAAAACTAATAAGTGATGCAGACTTCTATGTACTATCATACAAACAACCCCGATAGCCTAAATTGGTAACCTGTGCCTTATCTTGTTTCTAGTAAGGCATTACACAATATCTAACGGGTGCAGTTCCTGCATGGAATTCCCTAATCAAAATTACATAACCTCGGTTAAAAAAGAAAGGCCTTACCACCTCCACAGCTCCAACCTATGATAGAAGACGATGAAATTGTTCCCAATCTCTTAGGATTATTTCAAATCCAGTACCCCAAACAAATATTTTTGGACAACATTGACAACTAACTATTCATATCAAATGGCTGGGAACATATGCAGACACTATGCACCAAGCTTAATATTTTAACTTACATGTTCATAAAGTGATTATGAATGCTAAAAAATCATCTCCTTAGAAGGTTTGCATGTTTAAACTGTGCCATCATATTAGCTTTGATGCATAACAACAGCTATTCAATTTATACGCAGATCAGTATGTGCCATTCATAATGAAGATGTATTTAGTACACAACACCAAGACCTTTTTGCGTGACACCAACTGTATGTACCCAACTACATTTTACGAGTCAGTGCAGCTAGCATATCGAATAAAATAAAACAGCTAAACTGTAAAATGACATAATCGGCACTCTTTTGCTATTGCTGACACCACTATAACCATTAATGAAATGTAGTGGAGAAAAAAGGCTCACATTCACCATGTACTGATTGTTATATAACATTCTTGGTGTTCACAATGCAATGAATAAGATCCATTTGCACCTAATACTTAGCACAAGCAAGTAGGCATAAACAGATAACAGGGACAGGATATAACCAAGTATACATGGCTGGTTGAAGCAGTCACTGCCGACACTAATATCAACAAAAGTTTGCCAAAGAAAAAGGGTCAAGGAAGGCCGTTCATGGCTCACAAGTCACAACACCTAGCCACAGGAGCAAACAACTAGATGAATCGATTGGAATGCCACAGTAACAAACAACTAGATGAATCGATTGGAATGCCACTTGTTCATTTCAGAACATACTAAGTGATTTGAGTACCCTGACAGCATTATACATGGCTGGGCAGCGTATTCAGATCCGCGGGCCATCGCACATTCAGCCAGGTAGAATGCCGACCGAAATAGGACGAGATTTCACTGGAATCAATTGGTAAAAAACGGCTGCCCGGCTGCCCCCGATGCACTGTTTCACATTACATCGCCCTGGAGCCAAAAATCTTAGTTCTCCAACCTTTGGCAGGATAAATTGACAAAAGGAAAATCTATCCAGGACAGCATATGCCCAAATCTAGAACTCCCCAAAACCCAAACCCCTGTTTCTAAAGCCTAACACGCAATCCAGATCAAGAGCCAAGAAGCACTCGGGCCGGAAATGGCGCCGCCGACGGCCGATAGAGAGAGGGGGGAACCGGGAGCTCACCGCCATGGCCGCGATGCGACGCCGAGATCTCCGAACCCTAACCGCTGACTTGAATCGGGAAACGGGAAGAAAAATATGCGAGAAATGGATCCGCCCCGTGTCCAGCGGGTGCGATTTATAGGTGGGGGGAGAAGGCGGAGACGCGGAGTGGAGTGGAGCAGGCGGCGGTTCCTGCCGTCCAACTCCAGCAGTAGACGTGGAGTCGGTGACGTGGCGACGTGTGGGGCGCGCCGGCTGCTGGGACCCCACCACGCTTCGGCCCTTTTACTTTGGGCCCTGCCTGCTGGGGTACAGTCCAGGGGCTCAGCCGGCCTCGCCAACGAGAAAGCACAAATATTTCCTCATAAAAAAGGGGGGGAAAACCGACAAAGCACAGCACAGTAGGGAGGGGAAGCGAAGCAAGGAACCCAATAAAGCGAAGTTCGTAAAGGAAATACTGAGTTCAATAAAGGACTAGTTGTCACGGCCCTAAAATAATTGCCTGCAAATAGTTGCATCTGCATCCATGCATCATGTTTAAATTTTTGTTAAATTTGAAATGGGGATTGATCAAACCCTAGCACCCCTCTGAATTACTAGGATCAACTAAAATATTTTCAGTGAAACCAAAATGCCTTCAGAAAAGTTCATCAATTTTTAATTGGTTTAAAATCTCTGTAAAAATGGTGCACATTTTTCTAGGTCATCCTGGATTTTTGAATTAAATCATATTGTATTTGAATTAGGGCATTTAAATGCTATAGATAATTTAAATGCTCCAATAATTCGGAAAACAGTTGAGGCTGTTGGAAATATTTCAAAAGTGCCCACAAATATTTTTAGGAGTTTTAAAATGATTTATTATTTTTGCTAAATCAAAAGCAGAAAAACAAATTAGAAAACGGGAAATAGAAGAGAGAGAGAGAGAGAATAACTGGCAACTTACCTGCAGCATGGGTAATCAATTCACTAGGAGACAACGCACAAATCACCGAATACCTGCACAAACAATCAAACAACTTGCACCCAACGTTGCAAAAGTGAGATCTGATAGAGATAGATAAACGATAAAATATATATCTTTGGTATTTTTGATTTATAGATCGGAAAGTAAAAGATTGCAACATTGTAGATCGGAAACTAATATGATAAAAAATAGAAGATAGGAAACTAATATGATGGAAAATAGACCCGGGGGCCGTAGGTTTCACTAGAGGCTTCTCTCAAGATAGCAAATAATACGGTAGGTGAACAAATTACTGCCGAGCAATTGATAGAAAAGTGCAAAGTTATGACGATATCTAAGGCAATGATCATGAATATAGGCATCACGTCTGTATCAAGTAGACTGAAACGATTCTGCATCTATGCCAACTCAACAAACACCTACGGAGATACCTATAGAGCATCTTGAAGGAAATATGCCCTAGAGGCAATAATAAAGTTATTATTTATTTCCTTATTTCATGATAAATGTTTATTATTCATGCTAGAAGTCTATTAACCGGAAACTTAGTATATGTGTGAATACATAGACAAAACATAGTGTCCCTAGTATGCCTCTACTTGACTAGCTCGTTAATCAAAGATGGTTATGTTTCCTAACCATAGACATGTGTTGTCATTTGATGAACCGGATCATATCATTAGGAGAATGATGTGATGGACATGACCCATCCGTTAGCTTAGCATTATGATTGTTACAGTTTCATTGCTACTGCTCTCTTCATGACTTATACATGTTCCTCAGACTATGAGATTATGCAACTCCCGAATACCAGAGGAACACTTTGTGTGCTACCAAACGTCACAACGTAAATGGGTGATTATAAAGGTGCTCTACAGGTGTCTCCAAAGGTGTTTGTTGGGTTGGCATAGATCGAGATTAGGATTTGTCACTCTGTGTTTTGGACAGGTATCTCTGGGCCCTCTCGATAATACTCATCACTATAAGCCTTGCAAGCATTGTGACTAATGAGTTAGTTGCGGGATGTTGTATTACGGAATGAGTAAAGTGACTTGCCGGTAACGAGATTGAACTAGGTATGATGATACCGACGATCGAATCTCGGGCAAGTAACATGCTGATGAAAAAGGGAACAATGTATGTTATTATGCGATTTGACCGATAAAGATCTTCGTAGAATATGTAGGAGCCAATATGAGCATCCAGGTTCCGCTATTCGTTATTGACCGGTGATGTGTCTCGGTCATGTCTACATAGTTCTCGAACCCGTAGGGTCCGCACACTTAACGTTCAATGACGATTTGTATTATGAGTTATGTGATTTGATGATCGAAGTTTGTTCGGAGTCCCAGATGAGATCATGGACGTGACAAAGAGTCTCGAAATGGTCAAGACGTAAAGATCGATATATTGGAAGACTATATTCGGACATCGGAAAGGTTCCGAGTGATTTGGATATTTTTCGGAGTACCGGAGAGTTGCGGGAATTCGCCGGGGGGAGTAACGGGCCTTAATGGGCCATACGGGAAAGGAGAGAAGGGCCTCAAGGGGTGGCCGCACGCCTCCCCATGCGCTGGTCCGAATTGGACTAGGAGGGGGTGGCGCCCTCCTCCTTCCTTCTCCCCTCTTCCTCCTTTCCTCCTTCTCCTACTAGGAATAGGAAAGAGGAGGGGAATCCTACTTGGACAGGGGAGTCCTAGTAGGATTCCGCACACCTGGCGTGCCCCCCTTGGGCCGGCCACCTCTTCCCTCCCCTCCTTTATATACGTGGCCAGTGGGCACCCCATAGATATACAAGTTGATCTTTAGCTGTGTGCGGTGCCCCCCTCCATTGTTTTCCACCTCGGTCATATCGATGCAGTGCTTAGGCGAAGCCCTGCGCCGGTAACTTCATCATCACCGTCACCACGCCGTCATGCTGACGGAACTCTCCCTCGGCCTCAGCTGGATCTAGAGTTCGAGGGACGTCACCGAGCTGAACGTGTGCAGATCGAGGAGGTGCCATGCGTTTGGTATTTGATCGGTTGGATCACGAAGATGTTCGACTACATCAACCGTGTTACTTAACGCTTCCGCTCTGGGTCTACGAGGGTACGTGGACACACTCTCTCTCTCGTTGTTGTGCATCACCTAGATAGATATTGCGTGATCGTAGGATTTTTTTTTGAAATTACTACGTTCCCCAACAGTGGCATCCGAGCCAGGTCTATGCGTAAATGTTATATGCACGAGTAGAACACAAAGAGTGAAGGAAATATGCCCTGGAGGCAATAATAAAGTTATTATTTATTTCCTTATTTCATGATAAATGTTTATTATTCATGCTAGAATTGTATTAACCGGAAACTTAGTACATGTGTGAATACATAGACAAACAAAGTGTCACTAGTATGCCTCTACTTGACTAGCTCGTTGATCAAAGATGGTTATGTTTCCTAGCCATAGACAAAGAATTGTCATTTGATTAATGGGATCACATCATTAGGAGAATGATGTGATTGACTTGACCCATTCTGTTAGCTTAGCACTTGATCGTTTAGTATGTTGCTATTGCTTTCTTCATGACTTTGTTGGAAATATGCCCTAGAGGCAATAATAAAAGGATTATTATTATATTTCCTTGTTCATGATAATTGTCTTTATTCATGCTATAATTGTATTATCCGGAAATCGTAATACACGTGTGAATACATAGACCATAATATGTCCATAGTAAGCCTCTAGTTGACTAGCTCGTTGATCAACAGATAGTCATGGTTTCCTGACTATGGACATTAGATGTCGTTGATAAAGGGATCACATCATTAGGAGAATGATGTGATGGACAAGACCCAATCCTAAGCATAGCACAAGATCGTGTAGTTCATTTTGCTAGAGCTTTTCCAATGTCAAGTATCTTTTCCTTAGACCATGAGATCGTGTAACTCTCGGATACCGTAGGAGTGCTTTGGGTGTACCAAACGTCACAACATAACTGGGTGAATATAAAGGTGCACTACAAGTATCTCCGAAAGTGTCTGTTGGGTTGACACGGATCGAGACTGGGATTTGTCACTCCGTATGACGGAGAGGTATCTCTGGGCCCACTCGGTAATGCATCATCATAATGAGATCAAAGTGATCAAGTGTTTGGTCACGGGATCATGCATTACGGTACGAGTAAAGTGACTTGCCGGTAACGAGACTGAACGAGGTATTGGGATACCAATGATCGAGTCTCGGGCAAGTAACGTACCGTTTGACAAAGTGGAATTGTATACGGGGTTGATTGAATCCTCGACATCATGGTTCATCCGATGAGATCATCGAGGAGCATGTGGGAGCCAACATGGGTGTCCAGATCCCGATGTTGGTTATTGACCGGAGAGCCATCTCGGTCATGTCTGCGTGTCTCTCGAACCCGTAGGGTCTACACACTTAAGGTTCGGTGACGCTAGGGTTATTAGGAAGACTTGTATGTGATTACCGAATGTTGTTCGGAGTCCCGGATGAGATCCCAGACGTCATGAGGAGTTCCGGAATGGTCTGGAGGTGAAGATTTATATATGGTAAGTTGTCATACGGTCACCGGAAAGTTTCGGGGGCATATCGGTATTGTACCGGGGCCACCGGAGGGGTTCCGGGGGTCCACCTGGAGGGGCCACCTCTCTCGGAGGGCCTCATGGGCCGTAAGGGGCAGGGAACCAGCCCCTGGAGGGTTGGGCGCCCCCCCTTGGGCCCATGCGCCTAGGGTTGGGGGGGGAACCCTAAGGGGGGCGCTCCCCTTGCTTGGGGGGCAAGCCCCCTCCCTTGGCCGCCGCCCCCCCCCCCCCTCTAGATCTCATCTAGAGGGGGCCGGCCCCCTTCCCCCTTCCCCTATAAATAGAGGGGCGAGGGAAGGGCTGCACACCACATCCAAGGCGCAGCCCCTCCCCTCCCCAACACCTCTCCTCCTCCGTTAAGTGCTTGGCGAAGCCCTGTCGGAGTACTGCCTCTCCACCACCACCACGCCGTTGTGCTGCTGCCGGATCCTTCTTCCTCAACCTCTCCTTCCCCCTTGCTGGATCAAGAAGGAGGAGACGTCATCCGCTCCGTACGTGTGTTGAACGCGGAGGTGTTGTCCGTTCGGCACTTGGTCATCGGTGATTTGGATCACGGCGAGTACGACTCCATCATCCCCGTTCTCTTGAACGCTTCCGCTCGCGATCTACAAAGTGGTATGTAGATGCATCTCCTATTTCACTCGTTGCTTAGATGAACTCATAGATGGATCTTGGTGAAACCGTAGGAAATTTTTTATTTTCTGCAATGTTCCCCAACAATGGCATCAGAGCTAGGTTTATGCGTAGTTCTCTATTGCACGAGTAGAACACAAATTTGTTGTGGGCGTAGATCTTGTCAACTTGCTTGTCGCTACTAGTATTTTCTTGCTTCAGCGGTATTGTGGGATGAAGCGGCCCGGACCGACCTTACACGTACGCTTACGTGAGACAGGTTCCACCGACTGACATGCACTAGTTGCATAAGGTGACTAGCGGGTGTCTGTCTCTCCTACTTTAGTTGGAGCGGATTCGATGAAAAGGGTCCTTATGAAGGGTAAATAGAAGTTGACAAAATCACGTTGTGGTTATTCATAGGTAAGAAAACGTTCTTGCTAGAACCCAATTGCAACCACGTAAAAGATGCAACAACAATTAGAGGACGTCTAACTTGTTTTTGCAGCAATTGTCTTGTGATATGATATGGCCAGAAGTTGTGATGAATGATGAATGATATATTGTGATGTATGAGATCATGTTCTTGTAATAGGAATCACGACTTGCATGTCGATGAGTATGACAACCGGCAGGAGCCATAGGAGTTGTCTTTATTTTTTGTATGACCTGCGTGTCATTAAAGAACGCCATGTAAATTACTTTACTTTATTGCTAAACGCGTTAGCCATAGAAGTAGAAGTACTCGTTGGTGTGACAACTTCATGAAGACACAATGATGGAGATCATGATGATGGAGATCATGGTGTCATGAAAGGCGACGAAGATGATCATGGAGCCCCGAAGATGGAGATCAAAGGAGCTATATGATATTGGCCATATCATGTCACTACTATATAATTGCATGTGATGTTTATTATGTTTATGCATCTTGTTTACTTAGAACAGCGGTAGTAAATAAGATGACCCCTTATAATAATTTTAAGAAAGTGTTCCCCCTAACTGTGCACCGTTGCTAAAGTTCGTCGTTTTGAAGCACCACGTGATGATCGGGTGTGATAGATCCTTACGTTCACATACAACGGGTGTAAGACAGTTTTACACATGCAAAACACTTAGGGTTAACTTGACGAGCCTAGCATGTACATACATGGCCTCGGAACACAAGAGACCGAAAGGTCGAACATGAGTCGTATGGAAGATACGATCAACATGGAGATGTTCACCGATGATGACTAGTTCGTCTCACGTGATGATCAGACACGGCCTAGTCGACTCGGATCGTGTAACACTTAGATGACTAGAGGGATGTCTAATCTAAATGGGAGTTCATTAAATAATTTGATTAGATGAACTTAATTATCATGAACTTAGTCTAAAAACTTTTGCAAAATATGTCTTGTAAGATCAAATGTCCAACGCTCATGTCAACATGAACTTCAACGCGTTCCTAGAGAAAACCAAGCTGAAAGATGATGGCAGCAACTATACGGACTGGGTCCGGAACCTGAGGATCATCCTCATAGCTGTCAAGAAAGCATATGTCCTAGAAGGACCGCTAGGTGAAGCACCCATCCCAAAGAACCAAGACATTATGAATGCTTGGCAGACACGTGCTGATGATTACTCCCTCGTTCAGTGCGGCATGCTTTATAGCTTAGAACCGGGGCTCCAAAAGCGTTTTGAGCAACACGGAGCATATGAGATGTTCGAGGAGCTGAAAATGGTTTTCCAAGCTCATGCCCGGGTCGAGAGATATGAAGTCTCTAACAAGTTCTATAGTTGTAAGATGGAGGAAAACAGTTCTGTCAGTGAGCATATACTCAAAATGTCTGGGTTGCACAACCGCCTGTCCCAGCTGGACATTAACCTCCCAGATGAGGCGGTCATTAACAGAATCCTTCAGTCGCTCCCACCAAGATACAAGAGCTTTGTGTTGAACTACAATATGCAGGGGATGGTGAAGACCATTCCTGAAGTATTTTCAATGCTGAAGTCAGCAGAGGTTGAAATCAAGAAAGAACATCAAGTGTTGATGGTCAATAAGACCACTAAGTTCAAGAAGGGCAAGGGCAAGAAGAACTTCAAGAAGGACGGCAAAAATGTTGCCGCGCCCGGTAAGCCAGTTGCCGGGAAGAAGTCAAAGAATGGACCCAAGCCTGAGACTGAGTGCTTTTATTGCAAAGGGAAGGGTCACTGGAAGCGGAACTGCCCCAAATACTTAGCGGACAAGAAGGCCGGCAACACTAAAGGTATATGTGATATACATGTAATTGATGTGTACCTTACCAGTACTCGTAGTAACTCCTGGGTATTTGATACCGGTGCCGTTGCTCATATTTGTAACTCACAGCAGGAGCTACGGAATAAGCGGAGACTGGCGAAGGACGAGGTGACGATGCGCGTCGGGAATGGTTCCAAGGTCGATGTGATCGCCGTCGGCACGCTGCCTCTACATTTACCTACGGGATTAGTTTTAAACCTTAATAATTGTTATTTAGTGCCAAGTTTGAGCATGAACATTGTATCTGGATCTCGTTTAATGCGAGATGGCTACTCATTTAAATCCGAGAATAATGGTTGTTCTATTTATATGAGAGATATGTTTTATGGTCATGCCCCGATGGTCAATGGTTTATTCTTAATGAATCTCGAACGTAATGTTACACATATTCATAGTGTGAATACCAAAAGATGTAAAGTTGATAATGATAGTCCCACATACTTGTGGCACTGCCGCCTTGGTCACATTGGTGTCAAGCGCATGAAGAAGCTCCATGCTGATGGACTTTTAGAGTCTCTCAATTATGAATCATTTGACACATGCGAACCATGCCTCATGGGCAAAATGACCAAGACTCCGTTCTCCGGAACAATGGAGCGAGCAACCAACTTATTGGAAATCATACATACCGATGTGTGCGGTCCAATGAGCATCGAGGCTCGCGGAGGATATCGTTATGTTCTCACTCTCACTGATGACTTGAGTAGATATGGGTATGTCTACTTGATGAAACACAAGTCTGAGACCTTTGAAAAGTTCAAGGAATTTCAGAATGAGGTAGAGAATCAACGTGACCGAAAGATAAAGTTCCTATGATCAGATCGTGGAGGAGAATACTTAAGTCACGAATTTGGTACACACTTAAGAAAATATGGAATCGTTTCACAACTCACGCTGCCTAGAACACCTCAGCGTAACGGTGTGTCCGAACGTCGTAATCGCACTCTATTGGATATGGTGCGATCTATGATGTCTCTTACCGATTTACCGCTATCATTTTGGGGATATGCTCTAGAGACAGCTACATTCACTTTAAATAGGGCACCGTCTAAATCCGTTGAGACGACACCGTATGAATTATGGTTTGGGAAGAAACCTAAGTTGTCGTTTCTAAAAGTTTGGGGATGCGATGCTTATGTCAAGAAACTTCAACCTGAAAAGCTCGAACCCAAGTCGGAAAAATGCGTCTTCATAGGATACCCCAAGGAAACCATTGGGTATACCTTCTACTTAAGATCTGAGGGCAAGATCTTTGTTGCCAAGAACGGATCCTTTCTGGAAAAAGAGTTTCTCTCGAAAGAAGTAAGTGGGAGGAAAGTAGAACTCGATGAAGTACTACCTCTTGAACCGGAAAGTAGTGCAGCTCAGGAAAATGTTCCTGTGGTGCCTACACCGACTGGAGAGGAAATTAATGATGATGATCAAGGTACTTCGGATCAAGTTGCTACTGAACTTCGTAGGTCCACAGGGACACGTTCCACACCAAAGTGGTCTGGCAACCCCGTCCTGGAAATCATGTTGTTAGACAACGGTGAACCTTCCAACTATGAAGAAGCGATGGCGGGCCCAGATTCCAACAAATGGCTTGAAGCCATGCAATCCGAGATAGAATCCATGTATGAAAACAAAGTATGGACTTTGACAGACTTGCCCGATGATCGACGAGCGATAGAAAACAAATGGATCTTCAAGAAGAAGACGGACGCGGATGGTAATATTACCATCTATAAAGCTCGACTTGTCGCTAAGGGTTATCGGCAAGGTCAAGGGGTTGACTACGATGAGACTTTCTCTCCCGTAGCGAAGCTGAAGTCCGTCCGAATCATGTTAGCAATTGCTGCATACTATGATTATGAGATATGGCAGATGGACGTCAAAACGGCATTCCTTAACGGGCATCTTAAGGAAGAACTGTATATGATGCAGCCGGAGGGTTTTGTCGATCCTAAGAATGCTAACAAGGTATGCAAGCTCCAGCGATCCATTTATGGGCTGGTGCAAGCATCTCGGAGTTGGAACATTCGCTTTGATGAGATGATCAAAGCGTTTGGGTTTATGCAGACTTATGGAGAAGCCTGCGTTTACAAGAAAGTGAGTGGGAGCTCTGTAGCATTTCTCATATTATATGTAGATGACATACTTTTGATGGGAAATGATATAGAACTTTTGGACAGCATTAAGGCCTACTTGAATAAGTGTTTTTCAATGAAGGACCTTGGAGAAGCTGCTTACATATTAGGCATCAAGATCTGTAGGGATAGATCGAGACGCCTCATAGGTCTTTCACAAAGCACATACCTTGATAAGATTTTGAAGAAGTACAAAATGGATCAGTCCAAGAAAGGGTTCTTGCCTGTATTGCGAGGTGTGAGATTGAGCTCGGCTCAATGCCCGACCACGGCAAAAGATAAAGAAGAGATGAGGGTCATCCCCTATGCTTCAGCCATATGATCTATTATGTATGCCATGCTGTGTACTAGACCTGATGTAAACCTTGCCGTAAGTTTGGTAGGAAGGTACCAAAGTAATCCCGGCAAGGAACACTGGACAACGGTCAAGAATATCCTGAAGTACCTGAAAAGGACAAAGGACATGTTTCTCGTTTATGGACGTGACGAAGAGCTCGTCGTAAAGGGTTACGTCGACGCTAGCTTCAACACAGATCTGGATGACTCTAAGTCACAAACCGGATACGTGTATATGTTGAATGGTGGAGCAGTAAGCTGGTGCTGCTGCAAGCAGAGCGTCATGGCGGGATCTACATGTGAAGCAGAGTACATGGCAGCCTCGGAGGCAGCACATGAAGCAATTTGGGTGAAGGAGTTCATCACCGACCTAGGAGTCATACCCAATGCGTCGGGGCCGATCAAACTCTTCCGTGACAACACTGGAGCTATTGCCCTTGCCAAGGTGCCCAGGTTTCACAAGAAGACCAGGCACATCAAGCGTCGTTTCAACTCCATCCATGAAAATGTTCAAGATGGAGACATAGATATTTGCAAAGTACATACGGATCTGAATGTCGCAGATCCGTTGACTAAACCTCTTTCGCGAGCAAAACATGATCAACACCAGAACTCTATGGGTGTTCGATTCATCACAATGTAACTAGATTATTGACTCTAGTGCAAGTGGGAGACTGTTGGAAATATGCCCTAGAGGCAATAATAAAAGGATTATTATTATATTTCCTTGTTCATGATAATTGTCTTTATTCATGCTATAATTGTATTATTCGGAAATCGTAATACACGTGTGAATACATAGACCATAATATGTCCCTAGTAAGCCTCTAGTTGACTAGCTCGTTGATCAACAGATAGTCATGGTTTCCTGACTATGGACATTAGATGTCGTTGATAACGGAATCACATCATTAGGAGAATGATGTAATGGACAAGACCCAATCCTAAGCATAGCACAAGATCATGTAGTTCGTTTTGCTAGAGCTTTTCCAATGTCAAGTATCTTTTCCTTAGACCATGAGATCGTGTAACTCCCAGATACCGTAGGAGTGCTTTGGGTGTACCAAACGTCACAACGTAACTGGGTGACTATAAAGGTGCACTACAGGTATCTCCAAAAGTGTCTGTTGGGTTGACACGGATCAAGACTGGGATTTGTCACTCCGTATGACGTAGAGGTATCTCTGGGCCCACTCGGTAATGCATCATCATAATGAGCTCAAAGTGACCAAGTGTTTGGTCACGGGATCATGCATTATGGTACGAGTAAAGTGACTTGCCGGTAACGAGACTGAACGAGGTATTGGGATACCGACGATCGAGTCTCGGGCAAGTAATGTACCATTTGACAAAGCGGAATTGTATACGGGGTTGATTGAATCCTCAACATCGTGGTTCATCCGATGAGATCATCGAGGAGCATGTGGGAGCCAACATGGGTGTCCAGATCCCGCTGTTGGTTATTGATCGGAGAGCCGTCTCGGTCATGTCTGCGTGTCTCCCGAACCCGTAGGGTCTACACACTTAAGGTTCGGTGACGCTAGGGTTATTAGGAAGACTTGTATGTGATTACCGAATGTTGTTCGGAGTCCTGGATGAGATCCCGGACGTCACGAGGAGTTCCGGAATGGTCTGGAGGTGAAGATTTATATAAGGGAAGTTGTCATACGGTCACTGGAAAGTTTCAGGGGCATATCGATATTGTACCGGGGCCACCGGAGGGGTTCCGGGGTCCACCAGGAGGGGCCACCTCTCTCGGAGGGCCTCATGGGCCGTAAGGGGCAGGGAACCAGCCCCTGGAGGGCTGGGCGCCCCCCCTTTGGGCCCATGCGCCTAGGGTTGGGGGGGAAACCCTAAGGGGGGCGCCCCCCTTGCTTGGGGGGGCAAGCCCCCTCCCTTGGCTGTCGCCCCCCCTCTAGATCTCATCTAGAGGGGGCCGGACCCCTTCCCCCTTCCCCTATAAATAGAGGGGCGAGGGGAGGGCTGCACACCACATCCAAGGCGCAGCCCCTCTCCTCCCCAACACCTCTCCTCCTCCGTTAAGTGCTTGGCGAAGCCCTGTCGGAGTACTGCCTCTCCACCACCACCACGCCGTCGTGCTGCTGCTGGAGCCTTCTTCCTCAACCTCTCCTTCCCCCTTGCTGGATCAAGAAGGAGGAGACGTCATCCACTCCATACGTGTGTTGAACGCGGAGGTGCTGTCCGTTCGGCACTTGGTCATCGGTGATTTGGATCACGGCGAGTACGACTCCATCATCCCCGTTCTCTTGAACGCTTCCGCTCGCGATCTACAAAGTGGTATGTAGATGCATCTCTTATTTCACTCGTTGCTTAGATGAACTCATAGATGGATCTTGGTGAAACCGTAGGAATTTTTTTATTTTCTGCAATGTTCCCCAATAGACTTATACATGTTCCTATGACTATGAGATTATGCAACTCCCGTTTACCGGAGGAACACTTTGTGTGCTACCAAACGTCACAACGTAACTGGGTGATTATAAAGGAGCTCTACAGGTGTCTCCGAAGGTACATGTTGAGTTGGCGTATTTTGAGATTAGGATTTGTCACTCCGATTGTCGGAGAGGTATCTCTGGGCCCACTCGGTAATGCACATCACTATAAGCCTTGCAAGCATTGCAACTAATAAGTTAGTTGTGGGACGATGTATTACGGAACGAGTAAAGAGAATTGCCGGTAACGAGATTGAACTAGGTATTGAGATACCGACGATCGAATCTCGGGCAAGTAACATACCGATGACAAAGGGAACAACGTATGTTGTTATGCGGTTTGACCGATAAAGATCTTCGTAGAATATGTAGGAGCCAATATGGGCATCCAGGTTCCGCTATTGGTTATTGACCAGAGAGATGTCTCGGTCATGTCTACATAGTTCTCGAACCCGTAGGGTCCGCACGCTTAACGTTCGTTGACGATATAGTATTATTGAGTTATGTATGTTGGTGACCGAATGTTGTTTGGAGTCCCGGATGAGATCACGGACATGACGAGGAGCTCCGGAATGGTTCGGAGGTAAAGATTCATATATTGGATGATATGGTTAGGCCAAGGGGTCAAGCCCATGAGGCTTTAGGTCGGTGCAAAAGGAGTTTTGCGGAGGCCAGGGGGCCAAACGCCGGAGACCCTGGCGTCTGGCCCTGTGCCAGACGCCGAAGCCCATGGCGTCTGGGCCAGACTCCAAGGATTGTGGCGTTTGGTCCCGGAGTCCGAGTGGGACTCTTGCCTTTCGGGCAAAACCGACTTTGAGGAGGCTTTTGCTCCAAGTTTCGACCCCAGGGCTCAACATATAAATAGAGGGGTGGGGCTAGCACCAAAGACACATCAAGAAACACCAAGCCGTGTGCCGGCAACCCCGTCCCCTCTAGTTTATCCCCCGTCATAGTTACCGTAGTGCTTAGGCGAAGCCCTGTGGAGATTGTTCTTCACCAACACCGTCACCACACCGTCGTGCTGCCGGAACTCATCTACTACTTCGCCCGTCTTGCTGGATCGAGAAGGCGAGGACGTCATCGAGCTGAACGTGTGCTGAACGCGGAGGTGCCGTACGTTCGGTACTTGATCAGGGTGGACCGTGAAGGTGTACAACTACATCAACCGTGTTGATAAACGCTTCCGCTTAGCGATCTTCAAGGATATGAAGATACACTCTCCCCTCTCGTTGCTATGCATCACCATGATCTTGCGTGTGCGTACAAATTTTTTTGAAATTACTACGTTCCCCAACAGTGGCATCCGAGCCTTGTTTTATGTGTAGATGTTATATGCACGAGTAGAACACAAGTGAGTTGTGGGCGATACAATTCCTACTGCTTACCAGCATGTCATATTTTGGTTCGGCAGTATTGTTGGATGAAGCGGCCCGGACCGACATTACGCGTACGCTTACGCGAGACTGGTTTTACCGCCGTGCTTTGCACACAGGTGACTAGCGGGTGTCAGTTTCTCCAACTTTAGTTGAACCGAGTGTGGCTACGCCCGGTCCTTGAGAAGGTTAAAACAGCACTAACTTGATGAACTATCATTGTGATTTTAATGCGTAGGTAAGAACGGTTCTTGCTAAGCCCGTAGCAGCCACGTAAAACTTGCAACAACAAAGTAGAGGACGTCTAACTTGTTTTTGCAGGGCATGTTGTGATGTGATATGGTCAAGACGTGATGCTATATTTTATTGTATGATATGATCATGTTTTGTAACCAAGTTATCGGCAACTGGCAGGAGCCATATGGTTGTCGCTTTATTGTATGCAATGAAATCGCCCTATAATTGCTTTACTTTATCACTAAGCGGTAGCGATAGTCATAGAAGCAATAGGTGGCGAAACGACAATGATGCTACAATGGAGATCAAGGTGTCGCGCCAGTGACGATGGTGATCATGACAGTGCTTCGGAGATGGAGATCACAAGCACAAGATGATCATGGCCATATCATATCACTTATATTGATTGCATGTGATGTTTATCCTTTATGCATCTTATTTTGCTTTGATTGACGGTAGCATTATAAGATGATGTCTCGGTAAATTTCAAGGTATAAGTGTTCTCCCTGAGTATGCACCATTGTGAAAGTTCTTCGTGCTGAGACACCACGTGATGATCGGGTGTGATAGGCTCTACATTCAAATACAATGGGTGCAAAACAGTTGCACACGCGGAATACTTAGGTTAAACTTGACGCCTAGCATATACAGATATGGCCTCGGAACACGGAGACCGAAAGGTCGAGCGTGAATCATATAGTAGATATGATCAACATAGTGATGTTCACCATTAAAAACTACTCCATCTCACGTGATGATCGGACATGGTTTAGTTGATTTGGATAACGTGATCACTTAGATGACTAGAGAGATGTCTGTCTAAGTGGGAGTTCTTAAGTAATATGATTAATTGAACTGAAATTTGTCATGAACTTAGTCCTGGTAGTATTTTGCAAATTATGTTGTAGATCAATAGCTCGCGTTGTTGCTTTCATATGTTTATTTTGATATGTTCCTAGAGAAAAATTGTGTTGAAAGATGTTAGTAGCAATGATGCGGATTGGATCTGTGATCTGAGGTTTATCCTCATTGCTGCACAGAAGAATTATGTCCTTAATGCACCGCTAGGTGACAAAACTATTGCAGGAGCAGATGCAGATGTTATGAACGTTTGGCTAGCTCAATATGATGACTACTTGATAGTTTAGTGCACCATGCTTAACGGCTTAGAATCGGGACTTCAAAGACATTTTGAACGTCATGGACCATATGAGATGTTCTAGGAATTGAAGTTAATATTTCAAGCAAATACCCGAGTTAAGAGATATGAAGTCTCCAAGAAGTTCTATAGCTAAAAGATGGAGGAGAATTGCTCAACTAGTGAGCATGTGATCAGATTGTCTGGGTACTACAATCGCTTGAATCAAGTGGGAGTTAATCTTCCAGATAAGATAGTGATTGACAAAGTTCTCTAGTCACCATCACCAAGTTACTAGAACTTCGTGATGAACTATAGTATGCAAGGGATGACGAAAATGATTCCCGAGCTCTTCGTGATGCTGAAATCAACGAAGGTAGAAATCAAGAAAGAGCATCAAGTGTTGATGATTGACAAGATCACTAGTTTCAAGAAAAAGGGCAAAGGGAAAGAAAGGGAACTTCAAGTAGAATGACAAGCAAGTTGTCACTCCCGTGAAGAAGCCCAAATCTGGACCAAAGCCTGAAACTGAGTGCTTACACTGCAAAGGAAATGGTAACTGGAAGCGGAAATGCCCTGAATATTTGGTGGATAAGAAGGATGGCAAAGTGAACAAGGGTATATTTAATATACATGTGTACCTTACTAATGTTTATAGTAGCCCCTGGGTATTTGATACTTGTTCGGTTGCTAAATATTAGAAACTCGAAACAGGAGTTATAGAAATAAACAGAGACTAGTTGAGGGTGAAGTGACGATGTGTGTTGGAAGTGGTTCCAAGATTGATATGATCATCATCGCACACTCCCTATACTATCGGGATTAGTGTTAAACCTAAATAAATGTTATTTGGCATTTGCGTTGAGCATGAATATGGTTTGATCATGTTTATTGCAATATGGTTATTCATTTAAAGTCAGAGAATAATTGTTGTTCTGTTTACATGAATAAAACCTTCAATGGTCATACACCCAATGAAAATAGTTTATTGGATCTCGATTGTAGTGATACACATATTCATAATATTGATGCCAAAAGAAGCAAAGTTAATAATGATAGTGCAACTTATTTGTGGCACTACCGTTTGGGTCATATCGGTGTAAAGCGCATGAAGAAACTCCATTAAGATGGACTTTTGGAATCACTTGGTTATGAATCATTTGATGCTTGCAAACCGTGCCTTATGGGCAAGATGACTAAAACTCCGTTCTCCAGAACAATGGAACGATCTAGTGACTTATTGGAAATAATACATACTGATGTATGCGGTCCAATGAGTATCTATGCTCGTGGCGGGTATCGTTATTTTCTGACCTTCACAAGATGATTTGAGCAGATATGGGTATATCTACTTAATGAAACACAAGTCTAAAACATTTGAAAATTTCAAAGAAATTCAGAGTGAAGTGGAGAATCATCATAACAAGAAAATAAAGTTTCTACGATCTGATTGTGGAGGAGAATATTTGAGTTACGAGTTTGGCCTTCATATAAAACAATGAGGAATAGTTTCACAGCTCACGCCACCTGGAACACCACAGCATTATGGTGTGTCCGAATGTCGTAACCGCAGTTTATTGGATATGGTGCGATATATGATGTCCCTTATTGATTTACCACTATTGTTTTGGGGTTATGCATTAGAGACAGTTGCATTCACTTTAAATAGGACACCATCAAAATTCGTTGAGACAATGCCTTATGAACTGTGGTTTGGCAAGAAACCAAAGTTGTCGTTTCTTAAAGATTGGGGTTGCGATGCATATGTGAAAAAGTTTCAACCTGATAAGCTCGAACCTAAATCAGAGAAGTGCGTCTTCATAGAATACCCAAAGGAAATTGTTGGGTACACCTTCTATCACAGATCCGAAGGCAAGATATTCGTTGCTAAGATGGATCCTTTCTAGAGAAGGAGTTTCTCTCGAAAGAAGTGAGTGGGAGGAAAGTAGAACTTGATGAGGTAATTGTACCTTATCCCTTATTGGAAAGTAGTTCATCACAGAAATCAGTTCCAGTGATTCCTACACCAATTTGTGAGGAAGCTAATGATGATGATCATGAAGCATTAGATCAAGTTACTACCGAACCTCGTAGGTCTTCCAGAGTGAGATCCGCACCAGAGTGGTACGGTAATCCTGTTCTGGGAGTCATGTTTCTAGACCATGATGAACCTACAAACTATGAGGAAGCGATGATGAGCCCAGATTCCGCGAAATGGCTTGAAGGCCATGAAATCTGAGATGGGATCCATGTATGAGAACAAAGTGTGGACTTTGGTTGTCTTGCCCGATGATCGGCAAACCATAGAAAATAAATGGATCTTCAAGATGAAGACGGACGCTGATAGTAGTGTTACTATCTACAAAGCTCGACTTGTCGCAAATTTTTTTTGACAAGTTCAAGGTGTTGAATACGATGAGATTTTCTCACTCATATCGATGCTTAAGTCTATCCGAATCATGTTAGCAATTACCACATTTTATGAAATCTGGCAAATGGATGTCAAAACTGCATTCCTTAATGGATTTATTAAAGAAGAGTTGTATATGATGCAACCAGAAGGTTTTGTCAATCCTAAAGATGCTAACAAAGTGTGCAAGCTCCAACAATCCATCAATAGACTGGTGCAAGCATCTCGGAGTTGGAATATATGCTTTGATGAGTTGATCAAAGCATATGGTTTTATTTAGACTTTTGGAAAGGCCTGTATTTACAAGAAAGTGAGTGGGAGCACTACAACCTTTCTGATAAGTATATGTGAATGACATATTGTTGATCAGAAATGATGTAGAATTTTCTGGAAAGCATAAAGGAGTGTTTGAAAGGAGTTTTTTTTTCAAAGAAAGACCTCGGTGAAGCTGCTTACACATTGAGCATCAAGATCTATTAAGATAGATCAAGACGCTTGATAAGATTTTCAATTAGTATATACCTTGACAAAATTTTGAAGTAGTTCAAAATGGAACAGTCAAAGAAAGAGTTCTTTCCTGTGATGCAAAGGTGTGAAGTTGAGTAAGACTCAAAACCCGACCATGGCAAATAATAGAAAGAGAATGAAAAGTCATTCCCTATGCCTCAGTCATAGGTTCTATAAAGTATGATATGATGTGTACCAGACCTATTGTATACCTTGCTCTGAGTTTGGCAAAGGAATACAATTTTTATCTAAGAGTAGATCACTGGACAACGGTCAAGAATATCCTTAGTGAGGACTAAGGAGATGTTTCTCGATTATGGAGGTGATAAAAGAGTTCATCGTAAAGAGTTACATCGATGCAAGCTTTTACACCGATCCAGATGACTCTAAGTCTCAATCTGGATACATATTGAAAGTGGGAGAAATTAGCTAGAGTAGCTCCGTGCAGAGCATTGAAGACATAGAATATGTGCAAAATACATACGGCTCTGAATGTGACAGACCCGTTGACTAAACTTCTCTCACGAGCAAAACATGATCATACCTTAGTACTCTTTGGGTGTTAGTCACATAGCGATGTGAACTAGATTATTGACTCTAGCAAACCCTTTGGGTGTTGATCACATGACGATGTGAACTAAGGGTATTAGTCACATACAGATGTGAATATTGGTGTTAAATCACATGATGATGTGAACTAGATTATTGACTCTAGTGCAAGTGGGAGACTGAAGAAAATATGCCCTAGAGGCAATAATAAAGTTATTATTTATTTCCTTATTTCATGATAAATGTTTATTATTCATGCTAGAATTGTATTAACCGGAAACTTAGTACATGTGTGAATACATAGACAAACAAAGTGTCACTAGTATGCCTCTACTTGACTAGCTCATTGATCAAAGATGGTTATGTTTCCTAGCCATAGACAAAGAGTTGTCATTTGATTAACGGCATCACATCATTAGGAGAATGATGTGATTGACTTGACCCATTCCGTTAGCTTAGCACTTGATCGTTTAGTATGTTGCTATTGCTTTCTTCATGACTTATAAATGTTCCTATGACTATGAGATTATGCAACTCCCATTTACCGGAGGAACACTTTGTGTGCTATCAAACGTCACAATGTAACTGGGTGATTATAAAGGATTTGTACAAGTGTCTCCGAAGGTACGTGTTGAGTTGGCGTATTTTGAGATTAGGATTTGTCACTCCAATTGTCGGAGAGGTATCTTTGGGCCCACTCGGTAATGCACATCACTATAAGCCTTGCAAGCATTGCAACTAATAAGTTAGTTGCGGGATGATGTATTATTACGGAACGAGTAAAGAGACTTGCCGGTAACGAGATTGAACTAGGTATTGAGATACTAATGATCGAATCTCGGGCAAGTAACATACCGATGACAAAGGGAACAATGTATGTTGTTATGCGATTTGACTGATAAAGATCTTCGTAGAATATGTAGGAGCCAATATGGGCATCCAGGTTCCGCTATTGGTTATTGACTAGAGAGATGTCTCGGTCATGTCTACATAGTTCTCGAACCCGTAGGGTCCGCACGCTTAACGTTCGTTGACGATATAGTATTATATGAGTTATGTATGTTGGTGACCGAACATTGTTCGGAGTCCCGGATGAGATCACGGACATGACGAGGAGCTCCGAAATGGTCCGGAGGTAAAGATTCATATATTGGATGATATGGTTAGGCCAAGGGGTCAAGCCCATGAGGCTTTAGGTCGGTGCAAAAGGAGTTTTGCGGAGGCCAGGGGGCCAAATGCTAGAGACCCTGGCGTCTGGCCTTGGGCCAGGCGTCGAGGCCCATGGCGTCTGGGCCAGACGCCAAGGATTGTGGCGTTTGGTCCTGGAGTCCGAGTGGGACTCTTGCCTTTCGGGCAAATCCGACTTTGAGGAGGCTTTTGCTCCAAGTTTCGACCCCAGGGCTCAACATATAAATAGAGGGGCGGGGCTAGCACCAAAGACACATCAAGAAACACCAAGTCGTGTGCCGGCAACCCCGTCCCCTCTAGTTTATCCTCTGTCATAGTTTCCGTAGTGCTTAGGCGAAGCCCTGTGGAGATTGTTCTTCACCAACACCGTCACCACGCCGGCGTGCTGCCGGAACTCATCTACTACTTCGCCCGTCTTGCTGGATCAAGAAGGCGAGAATGTCATCGAGCAGAATGTGTGCTGAACGCGGAGGTGTTGTACGTTCGGTACTTGATCGGGGCGGATCATGAAGGTGTACGACTACATCAACCGCGTTGATAAACGCTTCCGCTTAGCGATCTTCAAGGGTATGAAGATACACTCTCCCCTCTCGTTGCTATGCATCACCATGATCTTGCGTGTGCGTAGGAATTTTTTTGAAATTACTACGTTCCCCAACAAAGAGTTGGGGGCGATAATAGTCATACTGCTTACCAGCATGTCATACTTTGATTCGGCGGTATTGTTGGATGAAGCGGCCCAGATCGACATTACATGACCGCGTTCATGAGACTGGTTCTACCGACGTGCTTCGCACACATGTGGCTAGTGGGTGTCTGTTTCTCCAACTTTAGTTGAATCGAGTTTGACTACGCCCGGTCCTTGTTGAAGGTTAAAACAGGACACTTGACGAAAAATCGTTGTGGTTTTGATGCGTAGGTAAGAACGGTTCTTGCTAGAAGCCCGTAACAGCCACGTAAAACTTGCAACAATAAAGTAGAGGACGTCTAACTTCTTTTTGCAGGGCTTGATGTGATGTGATATGGTCAATACGTGATGATATATAAATTGTTGTATGAGATGATCATGTTTTGTAAAAGTTATCGGCAACTGGCAGGAGCCATATGGTTGTCGCTTTATTGTATGAAGTGCAATTGCCATGTAATTACTTTACTTTATCACTAAGAAGTAGCAATAGTCGTAGAAGCAATAGTTGGTGATACGACAACAATGCTACGATGGAGATCAAGGTGTCGCGCCGGTGACGATGGAGATCATGATGATGCTTTGGTGGTGGAGATCATGAGCACAAGATGATGATGGCCATATCATGTCACATATTTTGATTGCATGTGATGTTTATCTTTTATGCATCTTATTTTGCTTAGTACAGTGGTAGCATTATAAGACGATCCCTTACTAAATTTCAAGGTATAAGTGTTCTCCCTGAGTATGCACCGTCGCTACAGTTCTTCGTGCTGAGACACCCCGTGATGATCGGGTGTGATAAGCTCTACGTTCACATACAACGGGTGCAAGCCAGTTTTGCACATGCAGAATACTCAGGTTAAACTTGACGAGCCTAGCATATGCAAATATGGCCTCGAAACACTGGAGATTGAAAGGTTGAGTGTGAATCATATAGTAGATATGATCAACATAGAGATGTTCACCATTGAAAACTACTCCATCTCACGTGATGATCGGACATGATTTTAGTTGATTTGGATCACATGATCATTTAGAGGCTAGAGGGATGTCTATCTAAGTGGGAGTTCTTAAGTAATATGATTAATTGAACTTTAATTTATCATGAACTTAGTCCTAGTATTTTGCAAATTATGTTGTAGATCAATAGCTCGCGTTATAGCTTCCCTATGTTTTTATATGTTCCTAGAGAAAACTAAGTTGAAAGATGATAGTAGCAATGATGCAGAGTGGGTCCGTGATCCGAGGAGTATCCTCATTGCTGCACAGAAGAATTATGTCCTTAATGCACCGCTAGGTGACAGACCTACTGCAGGAGCAGATGCAAATGTTATGAACGTTTGGCTAGCTCAATATGATGACTACTTGATAGTTTAGTGCATCATGCTTTACGGCTTAGAACCGGGACTTCAAAAACGTTTTTTGAAATGTCACGGAGCATATGAGATGTTCCAACAGATGAAATTGGTATTTCAGGCTCATGCCCGTGTCAAGAGGTATAAGACATCTGACAAGTACTTTGCCTAAAAGATGGAGGAGAATTGCTCAACTAGTGAGCATGTGCTCAGAATGTCTGGGTACTACAATCACTTGAATCAAGTGTGAGTTAATCTTCCAGATAAGATAGTGATTGACAGAGTTCTCTAGTCACCATCACCAAGTTACTGGAACTTTGTGATGAACTATAGTATGCAAGGGATGACGAAAATGATTCCCGAGATCTTCGTGATGCTGAAATTGACGAAGGTAGAAATCAAGAAAGAGCATCAAGTGTTGATGATTAAACAAGTCCACTAGTTTCAAGAAAAGGGAAAGGGAAAGAAAGGGAACTTCAAGAAGAATGACAAGCAAGTTGTCACTCCCGTGAAGAATCCCAAAGCTGGACCTAAGCCTGAAACTAAGTGCTTCTACTGCAAAGGAAATGGTCACTGGAAGTGGAACTGCCCCAAATATTTGGCGGATAAGAATGATGGCAAAGTGAACAAAGGTATAGATGATATACATATTATTGATGTGTACCTTACTAGTGCTCGTAGTAATCCCTGGGTATTTGATACTTGTTCAATTGCTAATATTAGTAACTCGAAACAGGAGTTGCAGAATAAATAGAGACTAGTTGAGGATGAAGTGACGATGTGTGTTGGAAGTGGTTCCAAGATTGATATGATCATCATCGAGCACTCCCTATACTTTTGGGATTTGTGTTGAACCTAAGTAAATATTATTTGGTGTTTGTGTTGAGCATGAATATGATTAGATCATGTTAATTACAATACCATTATTCATTTAAGACAAAGAATAATTGTTATTCTGTTTACATGAATAAAACCTTCTATGCTCATACGCCCAATGTTGATGGTTTATTGAATCTCAATCACGGTAATACACATATTCATAGTATTGATGCCAGAAGATGCAAAGTTGATAATAATAGTGCAACTTATTTGTGTCACTGCCGTTTGGGTCATATCGGTGTAAAGCGCATAAAGAAACTCCATAAAGATGGACTTTTGGAATCACTTGATTATGAATCATTTGATGCTTGTGAACCGTGCCTTATGGGCAAGATGACTAAAACTCCGTTCTCCGGAACAATGGAATGAGCTAGTGTCTTACTGGAAATAATACATACCGATGTATGCGGTCCAATGAGTGTTGATGCTCGTGGCGGGTATCATTATTTCCTGACCTTCACAGATGATTTGAGCAGATATGGGTATATCTACTTAACGAAACACAAGTCTGAAACATTTGAAAAGTTTAAAGAATTTCATAATGAAGTGGAGAATCATCATAACAAGAAAATAAAGTTTCTACAATCTTATCATGGAGGAGAATATTTGAGTTACGAGTTTGGCCTTCATTTAAAACAATGTGGAATAGTTTCATAGCTCACGCCACCTGGAACACCACAACATAATGGTGTGTCCGAACGTCGTAACCGCACTTTATTGGATATGGTGCGATCTATGATGTCTCTTACCGATTTACCACTGTCGTTTTGGGATTATGCATTAGAGACAGTTGCATTCATGTTAAACAGGGCACCATCAAAATCCATTGAGATGACACCTTATGAACTGTGGTTTGGCAAGAATCCAAAGTTGTCGTTTCTTAAAGTTTGGGGCTGCGATGCTGATACGTCTCCAACGTATCCATAATTTTTGATTGTTCCATGCTATTATATTACCCCTTTTGGATGTTTATGGGCTTTATTTTACACATTTATATCATTTTTGGGACTAACCTATTAACCGGAGGCCCAGCCCATTGAAAGTGCTAGTATCGACTAGAGGGGGGGGGGGTGAATAGGCGATTTTTATGAAAGTCTTCAAAACTTGGAAGTTTCAAAGACAAACAACAGAAATAACCTAGTTGATATGCAGCGGAAGATAAACTACCATAAGCAAGCCATAGTCAAGTATGCAATGATGTGAAAGTACAGGACTAATAGCAGCTAAGTAGTAAGGATCAGGATGGAAGATAGTATGAAACCAATCAACAGAGTAGTCAAGCAATGAAGTCAAACAGATACACAGATAGGCAATGACTTCATGAAGACAAACTAAAGTAAGGTTGGAAAGGGATAGAACCAGTTGCTTGTTGAAGACACAGGATTTGTTGGACCAGTTCCAGTTGCTGTGACAACTGTACATCTGGTTAGGGAGGCTGAGATTTAACTCAGAAGACCGTGTCTTCACCTTATTCCCCTTGAGCTAAGGACACCCAGTCCTCACCCAATCACTCTGGTAAGTCTTCAAGGGAGACTTCCAAACCTTCACAGACTTCGTTCACTCGGCAATCCACAATGACTCTTGGATGCTCAGAACGCGACGCCTAACCGGCTGGAGGATTCACAGTCCTCAAGTGTAATAAGTCTTCAGGTCACACAGACAGAAAGACTTTAGTGATGCCTAACACTCTTTGGCTCTGGGTGTTTGGGCTTTGTCCTCGCAAGGATTTTTCTCTCTCAAATGCTTCGAGGTGGGTTGCTCTCAAACGACAAAAGCCGTATACAAACTCTGAGCAGCCACCAATTTATGGTGTAGGGGGAGGGCTATTTATAGCCACTAGGCAACCCGACCTGATTTGTCCAAAATGACACTGGGTCACTAAGGAACTGACACATGTTCCAACGGTCAGATTTCAAACACACGCGGCAACTTTACTTGGGCTACAAGCAAAGCTGACTCATCCAGCTCTGGATAAGGTTTGCTCTCATCGTCTTCGCTCGAAGACATAGGATTTGAGTTGAGCATCACTTCAGTCACTCTGACTTAGTTCACTTGGACCCCACTTAACAGTACGGTGGTTCCTTTGACTCAACAAAGAAGAAAAGGAAGCAACGAATCCACACAGTCTTTGCGCTCCATAGTCTTCACGCAATGTCTTCTCATGTCATAGACTTCAATATGAATATCTTCTCATACCACCATTGTCTTCAATGTCTTCATACATTTTTAGGGGTCATCTCCGGTAGGTAAACCGAATCAATGAGGGACACTACCTGCGTTATCCTGCAATTCTCACAAACGCATTAGTCCCTCAACCAACTTTGTCGTCAATACTCCAAAACCAACTAGGGGTGGCACTAGATGCACTTACAATCTCCCCCTTTTTGGTGATTGATGACAAACTGGTTGAAGTTTTCAACGGGGATAAATATGTGAAATTGTAAGGATAGGAAATAGTCTTCATAAGTTGCAAGGGCTCCCCCTGAAGATGTGCATATAAGTAATTTGCTTTTGGAATGCAAATGCACATGGCAGGTTGTATTTGTGGAGATCCACTTCAACTTATGAAGATAATTCATCATGCATGAACTGATATAGCAAGTAGAATGACATGCATAATGAAAAATGGACGTCTGCAGAATGATCTAAGTGCGGAAGTTATCATAGCACATGCGGAATTTATCATCGCATCACAGTAAAGCAAATAAGTAGCAGACGACCATCAAGTTTAGGTGTTACAACTCAGAAAACCAAATGTTTCAAAAAAAACAAGAGTTGTAAGCACGCAGCAAAATATAATGCAACCGCCCATATGAACCCGCTTGAAGACTATCAACTCATACGCTTCTCCCCCTTTTGTCAGTAAGGACCAAAAAGGTTTGAAGACATAGAGCATCTACTCGTCAACATGAGTAGGTGAAGCAGCAGGGTTGTCGTTGTTGGGTGGCGGTGCAGATGAACTTGGTGCAGTGTCGATGCGCGTAGTAGTAGGAGGTGGTGAAGTAGCATCATCGTCATCATCGATCACTCTGGCATTTACCGTTGCCGCGGAGGAAGAATATTCAGAGTCTTCAAGAGATGGAGTACTATGTAGGACAGCATTCCGTGGAGGACTGGTGTCAAACTGGAATCTTTCATTGAAGCCATCGTCTTGAAGATCAACTTCAGCACTGAGCAGGGTTAAACTCTTCCATGATCACCGACAAGTTTCATGAGCAACAAAGGCATTCTTGGTGGCAAGGTTGCGAATGCGATTGACATCCACCAAGAGGCTTTGCATCTGTCTCTTGAGCCAGAAATGATGCTTATCCTGTTTCTAATGAAGGGCCACAAGAAGTTCTCGGTCATTAAGAACGCGAGAACGCTTCCGAGGCCTTTGTGCAATGGTGCTTTCAGTGGGTTCAGTGGGTGCTCGATGAGGCAGACGAGTGTTTCCAGCCAATGTATAGATTCGTGTTGCTACTTGAACACCTTCAATAGGCTGAGTGAAGCTTTGGTGCTCGATATTCTGAAGACAAAGAGGCCTCTTGGTAGGGTCAGAGTATATAGCTTCAACTGACATATCAACCTCTGGCAGAAAGATCATATGATTGCGGGTAGAGGGCTGATAGTTGACAGATGAGTGTCTCTTGATGAGGCGCATGACCCATGGAGCATAAAACTTCAGACCAAATAGGTCAGAGCCGGAAGCAGCAAGTTGCCTGATGAAGAACTCTTGAGTGTTGAAGCTGATGCCATTGAGAATGTAGAAGACCAATGTCTTCATAGCTCCTTCAAGCTTGGCCGCTGATGAATGTCCTTTGACAGGCCATAGAGTTCGCCTGATGATATGATATATGGTGCGAGGCAGATACTCAAGGTCTTCAACAAAGAAATATGTTGGATATTCAGCGTCAGATGGCAAGGGCTTCATCATGCTCAACATCTGGCTCATATTGGGTTCTGGCTTATGGAAGATACTCTCTACTGCATTGCGGTGTAGCTGACAATCAGGTTCATATAGCTCTCCAGGAGTGGCTAGCCCTGTAAGCTCGATGATATCTATAGCTTTGGCTTCATGATGAACATTTCCAGTCATCCACTTGAGAACCCATGTCTTGATATCTCTGTTGTAGCCGCGAATGTGTAGAGTAGCATAGAATTGAAGCAATAGCTCTTCATTCCAATGTTCTTTGTCTGTCACAAAGTGGAGCAGACCAGCATCACGAAAGCAATCAAGTGCTTCTTCTAAGCACGGCAGTCCAGCAATGGCTTCAGTGTCGAGGTGCATATGAGGGAAAATGCGGCCTTGATCATATAGAACGCAGGAGTAATAGCTTCGCTGTTGATAGCTCCAGAACCGATCTGATGATATCCTTGGCTTGGAGTAGGGGTTCTTGGCGCTGTCAAAGAAGGTATTGTGGCTTTTGAAACCATTAGCATTGAAGGACCCTGGTGAGTTTGCAGTACCTGGAAACCGTGGCAACCTAGGCTTTGGCTTCTGGACCTGAGGCCTATGCTCAACATGATAGTCAAATTGAGGTCCTGAGGCAGTAGGCGGAGGCACCAGAATGGGCCATCGGATAGTGGTAAGCTGACTATGACTGTATGCTTGCTCAATTGTGTGAGGCCTTGGTGGCAGAACAGGAGCAGGGGCAACAGTTGAGGCGTCAGGCTGCACAACAAGTGCTTCGGGAGTGATTGTCTCATTGGCTTCAGGTGCAGCAGCCTCAGTGGTTTCAGGTTCAGTGGCCACACTTGCTTCAGGCACACTAGTTGGTGAAGGCTCCACATTAGCGTCAGCCATGACTACGTCATTGGCTTCATTGGCGTTGGCGGTGGCAGCCTCAACATTGTCAACCTCCTCTTGATGAATAGGAGGGTCGGGCACTGGCACGTTCGCTTCAGGAACAACTTCTTCTATAACTGGGGGAGTAGGGACACACACATCTTCTTGATTCTCTTCGGCTGATGCAGCCGGAATGTCTTCAGCAGCTTGGGCTTCAGACATGGAGACATTCACAGTTGGAGTGGGTTCAGAAAATACTTGACGTGCAACAGGTTGGCGTTGCATTTCTCCTTCTGGAACGCTCGACAGAGGGACTTGAGGCCTTTGTCCTTTGTGAAGCCTGCAAAGTGATGGCAATGCCTTTGGAGATGGAGTTGGCTGGGCCTCAAAGTCTTCATCTTCTTCTTGCACGGGGGGTGTAGCTTGTTGTTGTTGTTGGGGAGTACTTGGGGAGTCTTGTTGCTGTGGGTGATCAGCCCACGATGCATCCTGAGCAGTTGGCGTCAGAGGACGACCAATGCTGATGAGTTCGCTGTTCGTAAGAACAGGCGATGATACCACGTTGTGTTCGATCTGAGGAAGAACTTCATCATCTTCAACATTGTCATGATGACCAATGTCTTCAGCAGCGGTGGGTTCAGCTGCTGGAATATCTTCAGCTTCATGAGCCTCTGAGGGAGCAGGCTCATGAACTATCATCTGTCTTTCTTGATGTTCAGACGCAGGTCGAACCACTGAGATAGGTTCAACAACCAGAGGCTCTGTGGGAGCAACCCGATTTTTCTTGGTCTTGCGCTTCTTCTTGGAGGGAGCAGCATCAGAGGCTTCAGTGTTCTTTCTCTTTCTGGCTTCAGCCTCGGTAGCCCTCGTTTTCTTCTGTTCTGAAGCGGTTGTGGTGACCTTTGGCTCCTTTGGCTTCGAGCCAGTCATGCTACTTGGGAAGATAATGCGAGGGGCTTCTTGGCTTGAGGGTGCAGGCTGGTCGCAGGAAGCTTCTTCTTTTTCTTTGCAGCCATCCTGGGATGAATGCCAGGACGACCAAGTGACTTTCGCTTCTCAGCCTCTTTGTAGGCAAGCACACACTTATCAGCCAAATTCTTCATACGCTCGCGAGAGCCTTGAGCTTCTTGGTGCTTCTTGAGAAAGGCTTCTTTGAGCTCATGCAACATGACCTTGAAGTTTTTGACATCTTACACACTGAGCTTCGCAACATGCTTCTTGAACTGAGCCTTTTCATAATCAATTTTGTTCTTCAGCTCAACAATTCGCTGAGCAAGAGCTAGCTCAGAAGCAATGGCGCCATTAAAGGCGACGTTGAGGCCAATGGGAAGCTGCAGATCGTCAAAGCTGAGGTTGGGGGTGTCGAACCACTCATCAATGAAGTTGTGAATGATTGCCACATCAAAGAGAGGCAGATTGTTGAAGATTTCTGATTCTTCCTTGCTTTTGATCAATTGCTCAAGGGCATCATCTGCAAGATCTTCATCATTGGACAGATCAATGGGATCTTCACGCAGTATGGCGGCAGGAGTCAAGGATTGATCAGTATGCCTGACAAGTTGCTTTTTCTTCTCTGTCTTCTTGGAGATACGGGATTGATCTTCAGACTGCACACTGGCTTCAGGAGGTGCAGTGGCCAGAGGCTTCGCGCGTAAAGCTTTTAGAGGTACAGATTTAGAAGCCTTTAGCTTCTTTTGCTTCTGTGGCTTTGAAGGAGGAGCTGGGGCTTCATCAGTGTCAGCATCCTTATCTGAATGATCTACCTTGGCACCTTGGACCAAGATGTAAGTGATGAGGCCATCAAGGTTGGAGAAGGGGCCAATAACATTTGGTTCAGCATCACGGGAGCCATCAGCACGGGGAGCAGATGGGCCAGGATTGAAGTCTAATCCCCATGACTTCTTGTTTTACTTTGCCGAAGCCTTAGCAAACTGGAGGTTGCGCTTGAAGAGATTGTCGTCACGACACCAGAGCAATGATGTTGGGTCGGCTTCTTCAGGCTGTGGTCCACGGACCATGCAAGGATAGAATTCTTGCGCAATGGCTTCAGTTTTGTTCTTGGGGGGAAGGCCTCGATAGAGAATATCACCCCAAGGGCTCTTGATAGCATTTTTCTTGGCGTACTCCTGGGTGACGAACTTGTACTTGTACCACTGTTCAGCCCAATAGCGTCGAATCCATTGGATTCGAGTCTTGCGCTGATTGTAATCTTCTTCAGGATCTGTTCTATACATTTCTGCCAGATCATCAGGAAGATCCTTTGAAGTTCCCCACGACGCTGTCTGCCACCCTTCCTTGCTGATTTTTCTGCAGCCATGAACTTCAAACTGAATGGCTTCAATACGTTCAAAGGCTTCAGAGACTTTCGCTTGCTGGTCAGACAGGAACTGGCTTCAGGAGAATTGATATGATGCTGTAAGTATTCTGCAAACGAATGCAGACTATGAGAACCAAGGGATTCTCCCACGGACATGTACCTATGACAGCATTAGAGATGCGAGGGAAGGGGAAGAGGTCATATGCATTCTCAGAAGATTTTGAAGATAAATCAGTTTGAAGACATTGACCTCATGATGTGAAGACATTCACTTATATAGGTAGGTTGGTTCCAGATTTATACCAATCCGTGAATAAGTACAAGTGAGGAATCAAACTAGACAGGAAATCTAAGTGAATAGACTTGGAATTATGAGATGCAGACAGAATAGATCTAACATTGAGTAGGTAGAAACCACTTTTGGTAAGTAGGATGAATCTATGAAGATAAAAAAGGTGGTAAAAATAGAGTTATAATTACCGCACGACAAACTGCTAGATGGGAAGAATAGGAGACCGAGCAGTTCAGCCCACCGTGCCCTAACTTGGCGACGGAGGACACCTACGGCGACGGCAGAGAGGACGATGTCCGCAGCCGGCGTGAGGACGGCGTCGGAGAAGTCGTGGCAGCTAAGCGCTTCGTCGCCGGCGTCGTCGAGAGCTAGCGGTGGCGCTAGGGTTTTGACGAGGTGGAGAGGTGGAAGAAGGTTTTCTTGACCGCAGGGGACATGTATTTATAAGTAGGTGTGCGGCACAGCGCAATTACGCAGGTTCCCCTGTCGGTTCACATCTGAGGGGTACGTGGCAAGCATGCAACATACTTAGAATTGTCCCACGTTCCCACGCCCGCCAGGCATGTCGGAGAGTTGTTCCGGCTTCTCCGGATTTCAACAATAAAGATAAGTCATTTAAAACAGATTTAATGTTTGTCTCTTTGCCTTCTGCTGACTAGGACGCAGAGAAGACATTCGACAGTTTCAATAGAATGCATATGATTTGGACAAATAGTGTTTGAGATAGAGAGATTAGGGTCCGATCACATTCACTTAGTTCAAAAGATTCAACTTTAAGACATAGCTATAAGTGAATGCTGTAGAGGACAGAACACTAGTATATATATATAAGCAATCAAATCATCATAGCGCAGAAAATCATGAAGATAAATTGAAACTGAAGACAAACCAGATGTGAAGTCTTTGCAAAAGTAACGCCATGAGAGAAACACTTCAAACGGAGAAATTTGGTGGTGGCGTTACCCACCGTATAGGAAGTATTAGACCCAGACACGGCGCACAAATATCGTGGCGCTCCGAAGTCAAATTCCATGTTAATGTATTCACACTCAGAGTGTAAATCTTCATTGATTGAAGATATACATTACTTTGTGTGTTGCACATCTAAGTCATCAACATGCATAAGTGTTAGGATGTGTGCCTGATCACAGGACATTAGAGGATTCCAAGATATTTAGCTCACACCGTAACTTGCAAAACCTTTTCTCGTCCAAGGGCTTTGTGAAGATATCTGCCAGTTGCTCTTCAGTGTTGACGTGCATGATATCTATATCTTTCTTTATAACATGATCTCTGAGAAAGTGGTGACGTATTTCAATGTGCTTTGTCTTCGAGTGCTGGACTGGATTGTTGGCTATCTTGATGGCACTTTCGTTGTCGCAGAAGAGAGGTACTTGTTTCAGGTTGATGCCATAATCCTTGAGAGTTTGCTTCAAACATAGAAGCTGAGCACAACAGGATCTAGCAGCAATGTATTCAGATTCAGCAGTTGAGAGTGATACATAGTTCTGCTTCTTTGAAGACCAACAGACAAGTGATCGATCAAGAAAATGACATGTTCCTGATGTAGACTTGCGATCCACCTTGTCACCAGCATAATCAGCATCCGAGAATCCAACCAAATCAAATTTTGAGCCCTTGGGATACCATAATCCGAGTGTTGGGGTGTAAGCCAAATATCGAAGAATTCGCTTCACAGCTAAGTGATGAGATTCCTTTGGTGCAGCTTGGAATCGAGCACACATGCAAACACTAAGCATAATATCTGGCCTAGATGCACATAAATAAAGCAAAGAACCAATCATGGAGCGGTATACCTTTTGATCAAACTCTTTACCATTGTCGTCGGGACCAAGATGGTGTTTGGCTGGCATTGGCGTCGTGTAGCCTTTGCAGTCTTCCATTCCAAACTTCTTCAGACAATCTTTGAGGTATTTTTCTTGAGATATGAAGATGCCATTTCGTTGCTGACGAATTTGAAGACCAAGGAAGAACTTCAGCTCACCCATCATGGACATTTGATATTGCTCTTGCATTATGTACCCAAACTCATCACTGTACTTCTGGTTGGTGCAGCCGAAGATTATGTCATCCACATATATTTGGCACACAAATAGTTCACCATCATATGTCTTCGTGAAGAGAGTGGGATCGAGAGATCCATGTTTGAAGCCTTTGCTCTTCAGGAAGTCTTTGATTGTATCATACCAGGCACGAGGAGCTTGTTTGAGGCCATACAGTGCTTTATTTAGCTTGTACACCATATCAGGATGTTTTGGATCTTCAAAGCCAGGTGGTTATGCGACATATACTTCTTCTTCAATCTTGCCATTGAGAAATGCACTCTTTACATCCATTTGATATAGCAAGATGTTGTGATGATTAGTGTAGGCTAGCAATATGCGAATAGCTTCAAGTCTAGCAACAGGAGCAAATGTTTCATCAAAGTCAATTCCTTCTACTTGAGTATATCCTTGAGCCACAAGACGTGCTTTGTTTCTGACGACTTGACCATGCTCATCTTGATTGTTTCGATATATCCACTTTGTTCCAATAATGTTATGCTTTCAAGGGTCAGGTTGCTTGACAAGTTCCCAAACATTATTCAGCTTGAACTGTTGAAGTTCTTCTTGCATGGCTTGAATCCATTCAGGTTCCATAAAAGCTTCAGCAACTTTCTTGGGTTCTGATATTGACACAAATGAAAAGTGCCCACAGAAGTTTGCTAGCTGAGTTGCCCTTGATCGAGTGAGCGGACCAGGTGCATTGATGCTGTTAATTATCTTCTCTATTTGAACTTCATTTGCAACACGAGGATGAACAGGACGAAGATTTTGCTCTTGCTGATCATTGTCATCATTGGGAGGATTGTCTTCAGTCTGAGCAGTATCTTCAGGTTGATTTGGTGTAGAGATGATAAGTTCCTCTTCAGGCTGTGCTTCAGAGGGCATGATTTCACCAGTTCCCATCAGCTTGATAGATTCGCTTGGAGGAGCTTCATCTAGTGTACTTGGCAGAATTTCTCTTTGTGAACCATTGGTTTCATCAAATTTCACATCCACAGTTTCAACGATCTTATAGAGAAAGAGGTTGAAGACTCTGTAGGAGTGTGAGTCCTTTCCATAGCCAAGCATGAAGCCTTCGTGAGCCTTAGGTGCAAATTTTGACTTGTGATGGGGATCCTCGATCCAGCATCTAGCTCCAAATACTCTGAAGTAACTGACATTTGGCTTCTTGGCAGTAAGGAGCTCATAGGATGTTTTGTTCAGAAGCTTATGGATGTAGACACGGTTGATGATGTGACAGGCTGTATCAATAGCTTCAGGCCAGAACTTTCTTGGAGTCTTGTACTCATCTAGCATAGTTCGAGCCATCTCAATGAGGGTTCTGTTTTTGCGCTCAACGATGCCATTTTGCTGAGGTGTGTATGGAGCAGAGAATTCATGAGTGATTCCCATTGTATCCAGATACAGATCAAGTCCTGTGTTCTTGAATTCAGTGCCATTGTCACTTCTGATGTGCATGATCTTCACTCCATAATTGTTCATTGCTCGATTTGCGAAGCGCCTGAAGACATCTTGCACTTCAGTCTTGTAAAGAATTATATGAACCCATGTGTATCTTGAGTAGTCATCAACAATGACGAAGCCATAGAGACAGGCAGTCGTTGTGAGGGTGGAGTAGTGAGTAGGTCCAAATAAGTCCATATGTAACAGCTCAAAGGGTTGAGATGTTGTCATGATTGTCTTCGAGGGGTGCTTTGCCCTTGTCATCTTTCCAGCTTCACAGGCACCACACAGATGATCCTTCTTGAACTTGACATCTTCAATGCCAATGACATGCTTCTTCTTGACAAGTGAGTGTAAGTTCCTCATGCCAGCATGCCCTAGCCTTTGATGCCAGAGCCAACATTCTGAAGCTTTTGTGAGAAGACATACGGCAAGCTATGGACCTGCTAAGAAATCTACCATGTATAGATCATCTTTTTGATACCCTTCAAAGACTAGAGATTCGTCAGATTCCATTAGTACAAGGCAGCGATATTTGCCAAATATCACAATCATGTTCAAGTCACAAAGCATTGAGACAGACATTAAGTTGAAACCCAGGGGTTCAACAAGCATCACTTTATCCATGTGTTGATCCCTAGAGATTGCAACTCTACCTAGACCCAATACTTTGCTTTTACCAGTGTCAGCAAATGTGATTTGATTCTTGTCGGATGGACGTAGGGTTGAGTCCAGAGAAGACTCCGATCACCAGTCATATGATTAGTGCATCCACTGTCAATAATCCATTCTGAAGCTTTTGGTGACATGCCCTACAGTGCAGTTAGGAGGATAGGCTTCACAAGGTATGTTGTGAAGCATAAGCATTTTAGACACACTAGGATTATCACAGCTTAGATCAAGATTAGAGCACACAGTATGACAGACAAGAGATTCATATGTGGACTACATAGTAAGTCATTTTATCATGCGTCCCTTTATGTTTAGGTCCCCAGCAATAATATAGGACGCCATTGATTGCTGGTTGGAGACCACATTCTGCAAAAGAGAGTTAATTCTTCTTCATCACCCACATTTTCAGGGGTGGCTTAGAAGCAATGAGTCTAAGTGCAGCATCTGAGAATTTGGGCTTTGAAGCCCTAGCAAATAGCCTTGTAGGAGATGAATAATACTCATGTGAATAAGCAGAAAAGTTCTTAGTTCTATGAACATAGCGGTTTGAAGACACATGCTCATATTCATGAGTCTGAGTATGATTTCCCTGCAAAACATTGGCGTTAGGGTGACTCAAGTGAGTCCTGTGTTCGTAAGTAGCCGTTGGACCATATGATGCCTTTGGTCTGGGGTTTGTCTTCTTCACTGGTGGTGTCATGATGACATTCACTAGAAGATTCTCAAGGCAGCTTTTGGGTACCCAGATCTTCTTCATAGGAGGTTCATTCCTGCAGTTAGTACCAATATACCTGGCAAACACTTCACCATTCTGATTTTTGAATAGTTTATAGTTTGCATCAAAGGATTCATCAATGATAATAGGATTAGCATAGGTAAATCCAGATAAAGTGGATGGATCCACTGAAGGTTCCTTTGCAGCAACCCATGTGGTTTTGGGATACTGCTCAGGCTTCCAATAGGAACCATCAACATTCATTTTCCTCTCGAACCCAACACCCTCTTTCCTAGGGTTTCGGTTCAGAATCTGCTTTTTGAGGACATCGCAGAGTGTCTGATGTCCCTTCAAACTTTTTGTACATCCCTGTTTCAAGCAAAGTCTTCAACCTAGCATTTTCATCAGCAATACTAGTGGTATCCTCCGTAGAGGGGTTAGTAACCACATCAGTAGTTGAAGACAATGAAACAGCAGGAGCAGTGGAACATTCAGCAACAGATGTAGCGTTATCACGCTCAATGCATTTTAGACATGGTGGTTCAAATCCATCCTGTGTAACACTGATTTGTTGAGCAAGGAATGAATCTCGCTCCTTCTGAAGATCTTCATAATCCACTCTTATCTTTTCAAGGTCTAGCTTTCTTTGAAGACATTCAGAAGAAAGCTTCTCATGATCAGACAAGAGAGCATTATGTTGATCTTGAAGGGCGTCAAACTTAGCATGAAGTCTCTGAAGACTATCAGCCAAAGCTTTTGACTGATCCATTTCTTCACCCAACATATCATCGGTCTTACTAAGCATGTCTTGAACCTTTTCCAAGATTCTTTGTTGTTTAGTGGCAAGGGAAGCAAGCTTGTCATAACTGGGGCCAAATTCATCACCTGATTCATCATCTCTAGATTCAGAGAGATAGCATTCAGTTACCTTATCATCCCTTGCCATGTGGCACGATGAGGATGATGATGATTCAGGTGCAAAGGTCATCTCCTTAAGAGACTCCTTGTAGTCCTCAAACCACGGATTATGACGAGTGCGATGACCTTCATATACCTCAGAAAGCCGGTCCCAGATTAG
Source organism: Triticum timopheevii (assembly GCA_963921465.1). NCBI lineage: Eukaryota > Viridiplantae > Streptophyta > Magnoliopsida > Poales > Poaceae > Triticum > Triticum timopheevii. The sequence goes on along the minus strand of OY997264.1, from coordinate 557,686,476 downwards.
CTTCGCGTGATTGAGGTGCATAACATTCCTGAACTGATTTCGGGACAAATGAGAGCAAATGACATCCTTCGCTGTAAGATTCAGTAGAGTGTACTTGCGAATGTCATCAGCCTCTGCCATCTTGCATAGATCAGTGAGTCCAATCTCAGTGACGGTCCACAGTTCGCTATCCATGGACATGAGTCGCTTCTTCATCATCGCCTTCCATTGGGGATACTCATGACCGTCAAAGGTGGGACAAGATATGTTCCTCAATCCTGCAGTCGACATAGCTGAAACTCCAGGTGGTTAAACCGAATCACACAGAACAAGGGAGTACCTTGCTCTGATACCAATTGAAAGTGCTAGTATCGACTAGAGGGGGGGTGAATAGGCGATTTTTATGAAAGTATTCAAAACTTGGAAGTTTCGAAGACAAACAATAGAAATAACCTAGTTGATATGCAGCGGAAGATAAACTACCATAAGCAAGCCATAGTCAAGTATGCAATGATGTGAAAGTACAAGACTAATAGCAGCTAAGTAGTAAGGATCAGGATGGAAGATAGTATGAAACCAATCAACAGAGTAGTCAAGCAATGAAGTCAAACAGATACACAGATAGGCAATGAATTCATGAAGACAAACTAAAGTAAGGTTGGTAAGGGATAGAACCAGTTGCTTGTTGAAGACACAGGATTTGTTGGACCAGTTCCAGTTGCTGTGACAACTGTACATCTGGTTAGGGAGGCTGAGATTTAACCTAGAAGACCATGTCTTCACCTTATTCCCCTTGTGCTAAGGACACCCAGTCCTCGCCCAATCACTCTGGTAAGTCTTCAAGGGAGACTTCCAAACCTTCACAGACTTCATTCACTCGGCAATCCACAATGACTCTTGGATGCTCAGAACGCGACGCCTAACCGGTTGGAGGATTCACAGTCCTCAAGTGTAATAAGTCTTCAGGTCACACAGACAGAAAGACTTCAAAGATTCCTAACACTCTTTGGCTCTGGGTGTTTGGGCTTTGTCCTCGCAAGGATTTTTCTCTCTCAAATGCTTCGAGGTGGGTTGCTCTCAAACGACAAAAGCCGTATACAAACCCTGAGCAGCCACCAATTTATGGTGTAGGGGGAGGGCTATTTATAGCCACTAGGCAACTCGACCTGATTTGTCCAAAATGACCCTAGGTCACTAAGGAACTGACACGTGTTCCAACGGTCAGATTTCAAACACACACGGCAACTTTACTTGGGCTACAAGCAAAGCTGACTCATCCAGCTCTAGATAAGGTTTGCTCTCATTGTCTTCGCTCGAAGACATAGGATTTGAGTTGAGCATCACTTCAGTCACTCTGACTTAGTTCACTTGGACCCCACTTAACAGTACGGTGGTTCCTATGACTCAACAAAGAAGAAAAGGAAGCAACGAATCCACACATTCTTCGCGCTCCATAGTCTTCACGCAATGTCTTCTCATGTCATAGACTTCAATATGAATATCTTCTCATACCACCATTGTCTTCAATGTCTTCATACATTTTTAGGGGTCATCTTCGGTAGGTAAACCGAATCAATGAGGGACACTACATGCGTTATCCTGCAATTCTCACAAACGCATTAGTCCCTCAACCAACTTTGTCGTCAATACTCCAAAACCAACTAGGGGTGGCACTAGATGCACTTACACCCATATTGTTGTTTTTTTGCCTATTTCAGTATTTTGAAGAAAAGGAATATCAAACGGAGTCCAACGGAATGAAACCTTCGGGAGCGTTATTTTTGGAACAAATCTGATCCGGAGAGCTTGGAGTGCAAGTCAAGAAGCTTCCGAGGGCCCCACGAGATAGGAGGGCACGCCCCCTGCCTCGTGGGCCCCTCGGGCGGCCACCGGCGTACTTCTTCCTCCTATATATACTTACGGACCCCGAAAACATCCAGGACCAACACGAAACACAATTTCCACCGCCGTAACCTTCTGTATCCGCGAGATCCCATCTTGGAGCCTTCGCCGGCACTCTGCCGGAGGGGGAATTGACCATGGAGGGCTTCTACATCAACACCATAGCCTCTCCGATGAGTTGTGAGTAGTTTACCACAGACCTACGGGTCCATATATATTAGCTAGATGGCTTCTTCTCTCTTTTTGGATCTCAATACAATGTTCTCCCCCTCTCTTGTGGAGATCTATTCGATGTAATCTCTTTTTGCGGTGTGTTTGTCGAGATCCGACGAATTGTGGGTTTATGATCAAGTTTATCTATGAATAATATTTGAATCTTCTCTGAATTCTTTTATGTATGATTGATTTATCTTTGCAAGTCTCTTCGAATTATCAGTTTGGTTTGGCCTACTAGATTGATCTTTCTTGCCATGGGAGAAGTGCTTAGCTTTGGGTTCAATCTTGCGGTGTTCTTACCTAGTGACAGAAAGGGTTGCAAGACACGTATTGTATCATTGCCATCGAGGATAACAAGATGGGGTTTATATCATATTGCATGTGTTTATCCCTCTACATTATGTCATCTTGCTTAAAGCGTTACTCTTTCTTATGAACTTAATACTCTAGATGCAGGCAGGAGTCGGTCGATGTGTGGAGTATTAGTAGTAGATGCAGGTAGGAGTTGGTCTACTTGTTATGGACGTGATGCCTATATACATGATCATGCCTAGATAATCTCATAACTATGCATTTTTCTATCAATTGCTCGACAGTAATTTGTTCACCCACCGTAATACTTATGCTATCTCGAGAGAAGCCTCTAGTGAAACCTATGGCCCCCGGGTCTATCTCTTATCATATTTGCTTTCAATCTATCTTTATTTGCATCTATCTTATAAAATACCAAAAATATATTATTATCTCTCTATCAGATCTCACTTTCGTAAGTGGCCGTGAAGGGATTGACAACCCCTTTATTGCGCTGGTTGCAAGTTCTCAGTTTGTTTGTGTAGGTGCGTGGGACTTTTGAGGAGCCTCCTACTGGATTGATACCTTGGTTCTCAAAACTGAGGGAAATACTTATGCTACACTTGCTGCATCACCCTCTCCTCTTTGGGGAAAACCAACGCTAGCTCAAGACGTAGCAAGAAGGATTTCTGGCGCCGTTGCTGGGGAGGTCTTCGCTCAAGTCAAGACATACCAAGTACCCATCACAAACCCATCTCCCTCGCATTTACATTATTTGCCTCTCGTTTTCCTCCCCGCCACTTCACCCTTATCGTTTTATTCGCCCTCTCTTTCCCGATCTCCTCCTCTCTTTTCGCTTGCCGTTTTTTTGTTTGCTTGTGTGTTGGATTACTTGTTGCCATGGCACAAGATAATACCAAGTTGTGTGACTTCTCGAATACCAATAATAATGATTTCCTTAGTGCTCCGATTGCTCCTCTTAATGATGTTGAGTCTTGTGAAATCAATGCTGCTTTGCTGAATCTTGTGATGAAAGATCAATTCGCCGGCCTTCCAAGTGAAGATGCCGCTACTCATCTAAACAATTTTGTTGATTTGTGTGATATGCAAAAGAAAAAAGATACGGATAACAATATTGTCAAATTGAAGTTATTTCCGTTTTCACTTAGAGATCGTGCTAAAATTTGGTTTTCGTCTTTGCCCAAAAATAGTATTGATTCTTGGAACAAGTGCAAAGATGCTTTTATCTCTAAGTATTTTCCTCCCCCTAAGATCATCACTCTTAGGAACGATATTATGAATTTTAAACAACTTGAGCATGAGCATGTTGCCCAATCTTGGGAAATAATGAAATTGATGCTTCGCAATTGCCCTACTCATGGTTTGAATTTATGGATGACCATACAAAAAAATTTATGCCGGTTTGAACTTTGCTTCTAGAAATCTCTTAGATTCGGCCGCGGGAGGTAGAAATTACGTTAGGAGATGCTACAAAATTGCTTGATAATGCTACAAAATTGCTTGATACTATTATGGCTAATTATTCTCAATGGCACACCGAAAGATCTTCTAGTAAAAAAGTGCATGCTATAGAAGAAATCAATGTTTTGAGTGGAAAGATGGATGAACTTATGAAGATGTTTGCTACTAAAATACTCCTCTTGATCCCAATGAAATGCCTTTTTCTTCCTTGATTGAGAATAATAATGAATCTATGGATGTGAATTTTGTTGGTAGGAATAGTTTTGGAAACAATGCTTATAGAGGAAATTTTAATACTAGACCGTTCCCTGGTAATTCTTCTAATAATTATGGAAATTCCTACAATAATTCTTATGGTAATTTTAATAATATGTCCTCTGATTTTGAGAATAGTGTGAAAGAATTTATGATTTCTCAAAAGAATTTTAATGCTTTGCTTGAAGAAAAATTGCTCAAAGTTGATGATTTGGCTAGAAAAGTTGATAGACTTTCGCTTGATGTTAATTCTCTTAAACTTGGATCTTCTTCTCCTAAGCATGATATCAATGAGTCTCTCAAAGTAATGAGAATTTCCATTGACGAGTGCAAGGAAAGAACCGCTAGATTGCGTGCTAAAAAAGAAAGCTTTATAAAAGCGTGTTCTTCTAGTCTCCGTGAAAATAATGATGAGGATCTTAAAGTTATTGATGCGTATCCGATTAGATCTATGTTTTGCAAGATGAATTTTGATGATTATGGGAGTGATGATGAATCCACTTTGCCTAGGAGGCATCCCAAAAATTCGGAATCTTTAGATCTTGATGTTAAATTTGGTAAAAGACAGATTGGAGAATCCTCAACTTCTAATAATGTTGAACCTACTATCTCGGATTTCAAGGAATAATTTGATTATGACAATTGCTCTTTAAAAGGTTGTATTTCCTTGTTGCAATCCGTTGTTAATTCTCCTCATGCTTATAGTCAAAATAAAGCTTTTACCAAACATATCGTTGATGCCTTGTTGCAATCTTATGATGAAAAACTGAATTTGGAAGTTTCTATACCTAGAAAACTTAATGATGAGTGGGAACCTACTATAAAGATTAGAATTAAAGATTGTGAGTGTTTTGCTTTATGTGATTTGGGTGCTAGTGTTTCCACGATTCCAAAAACTTTATGTGATATTCTAGGTTTCCATGATCTTGATGATTGCTCTTTAAATTTGCACCTTGCGGATTCCACCATTAAAAAGCCTATGGGAAGGATCAATGATGTTCTTATTGTTGCAAATAGAAATTTTGTGCCCATAGATTTTATCGTTCTTGATATAGATTGCAATCTTTCTTGCCCTATTATTCTTGGTAGACCTTTCCTTAGAATGATTGGTGCGATTATTGATATGAAGGAAGGGAACATTAGATTCCAATTTCCTTTAAAGAAAGGCATGGAGCACTTTCCAAGAAAGAAAGTCAAATTACCTTATGAATCTATCATGCGTGCTACTTATGATTCAAGTGCCAAAGATGGCACTCGTTATATCTATCTTTGCTTTTATGCCTAGCTAGGGGCGTTAAACGATAGCGCTAGTTCGGAGGCAACCCAATTTTTCTTTATGTTTTTTGTTTTTGCTCCTGTTTAGGAATAAATCTTGCATCTACTCTCTGTTTAGATGTGTTTTTATATTTTAATTAGTGTTTGTGCCAAGTAGAACCTATAGGATAACCTACGATGATAGTTGATTTGATTTTGCTGAAAAACGGAAACTTTGCACGCACAAATATAATTTTGTTAAATCACAGGAACGTGCTTTTGCATTGATTCTTTTTTTGCTGTTCAATAGACAAATTTTCCAGGACTTCCTATTTTTGTAGGATTTTTAGAGTTCGAGAAGTTTGCGTTAGTTACAGATTTCTACAGACTGTTCTGTTTTTTGACAGATTCTGTTTTTCGTGTGTTGTTTGCTTATTTCAATGCATCTATGGCTAGTAAATTAGTTTATAAACCATAAAGAAGTTGGAATACAGTAGGTTTAACACCAAAATAAATAAAGAATGAGTTCATTGCAGTACCTTATGTGGTGGTTTTGTTTTCTTTCACTAACGGAGCTTATAAGATTTCCTGTTGAGTTTTGTGTTGTGAAGTTTTCAAGTTTTGGGTAAAGCTTTTATGGACTATGGAATAAAGGGTGGCAAGAGCCTAAGCTTGGGGATGCCCATGGCACCCCAATATATTCAAGAATAGCCAAAAGCCTAAGCTTGGGGATGCCCTGGGAAGGCATCCCCTCTTTCGTCTTCGTTCATTGGTAACTTTACTTGGAGCTATAATTTTATTCACCACATGATATGTGTTTTGCTTGGAGCGCCGTGTATTATATTAGTCTTTGCTTTTTAGTTTACCACAATAATCCTTGCTGTACACACCTTTTGGGAGAAGCCTATTTGATTAGAATTTGCTAGAATACTCTATGTGCTTCACTTATATCTTTTAAGCTTGATAGTTTTTGCTCTAGTACTTCACTTATATCTTTTAGAGCACGGTGGTGTCTTAATTTTGAAGAAATTGCTAGTCTCTCATGATTCACTTATATTATTTTGAGAGTCTTTTAGAACATCATGGTATTTGCTATTGTCACAAAGTTGGTCCTAGAATGATGAGCATCCAAGTTGGGTATAATAAAAACTATCATAGGAAGTGAATTGGATGCTATGATCAACTTGATACTTGATAATTGTTTTGAGATATGGAGGTAGTGATATTAAAGTTATGCTAGTTGGGTGATTATGAATTTAAAGAATGCTTGTGTTGAAGTTTGTGATTCCCGTAGCATGCACGTATGGTGAACCGCTTTGTGATGAAGTTGGAGCACAATTTTATTTATTGATTGTCTTCCTTATGTGTGGTGGTCGGGGACGAGCGATGGTCTTTTCCTACCAATCTATCCCCATAGGAGCATGCGTGTAGTGCTTTGGTTTTTGATGACTTCTAAATTTTTGCAATAAGTATATGAGTTCTTTTGACTAATGTTGGGTCCATGGATTATACGCACCCCTTCACCCTTCCACCGTTGCTAGCCTCTCTTGTGCCGTGCAATTTTCGCCGGTACCATACACCCACCATACTCCTTCCTCAAAACAGCCACCATACCTACCTATTATGGCATTTCCATAGCCATTCCGAGATATATTGCCATGCAACTTTCCACTGTTCCGTTCATATGACACATATTACTTTTGTCATATTGCTCTTTGCATGATCATGTAGTTGACATCGTATTTGTGGCAAGGCCACCTTCATAATTTTCATACATGTCGCTCTTGATCCATTGCATATCCTTGTACACCGCCGGAGGCATTCATATAGAGTCATATCTTGTTCTAGCTTTGAGTTGTAAACCCATAAAAGTGTGATGATCTTCATTATTAGAGCATTGTCCTCGTGAGGAAAGGATGATGAAGGCTATGATTCCCCCACAAGTCGGGATGAGACTTCAGACTTTACAAAAAGAAAAAAAAATAGAAAGGCCAAAAAAAAGAGAAGAAGGTCAAAGAAAAAAAAGAAAAAAGAAAAAATGAGAGAAAAAGAGAGAAAGGACAATGCTACTATCTCTTTTTCCACACTTGTGCTTCAAAATAGCACCATGATCTTCATGATAGAGAGTCTCATATGTTGTCACTTTCATATACTAGTGGGAATTTTTCATTATATAACTTGGCTTGTATATTCCAATGATGGGCTTCCTCAAAAGTGCCCTAGGTCTTCGTGAGCAAGCGAGTTGGATGCACACCCACTTAGTTTCTTTTGTTGAGCTTTCATATATTTATAGCTCTAGTGCATCCGTTGCATGGCAATCCCTACTCACTCACATTGATATCTATTAATGGGCATCTCCATAGCCCGTTGATACGCCTAGTTGATGTGAGACTATCTTCTCCTTTTTGTCTTCTCCACAACCACCATTCTGTTCCACATATAGTGCTATGTCCATGGCTCACACTCATGTATTGCGTGAAAGTTGAAAGAGTTTGAGATTATTAAAGTATGAAACAATTGCTTGGCTTGTCATCGAGGTTGTGCATGATTAAATACTTTGTGTGATGAAGATAGAGCAACAGCTAGACTATATGATTTTGTAGGGATAACTTTCTTTAGCCATGTTATTTTGAGAAGACATGATTACTTTGATTAGTATGCTTGAAGTATTACTATTTCTTATGTCAATATGAACTTTTATTTTGTATTCATTTGGATCTGAACATTCATGCCACAATGAAGAAAATTACATTATGAATTATGCTAGGTAGCATTCCACATCAAAAATTCTCTTTTATCATTTACCTACTCGAGGATGAGCAGGAATTAAGCTTGGGGATGCTTGATACGTCTCCAACGTATCTATAATTTTTGATTGTTCCATGCAATTATATTACCCCTTTTGGATGTTTATGGGCTTTATTTTACACATTTATATCATTTTTGGGACTAACCTATTAACCGGAGGCCCAACCCATATTGGTGTTTTTTTTGCCTATTTCAGTATTTCGAAGAAAAGGAATATCAAACGGAGTCCAAATGGAACGAAACCTTCGGGAGCGTTATTTTTGGAACAAATCTGATCCGGAGAGCTTGGAGTGCAAGTCAAGAAGCTTCCGAGGGCCCCACGAGATAGGAGGGCGCGCCCCCCTGTAGGGCGCGCCCCCTGTCTCGTGGGCCCCTCGGGCGGCCACCGACGTACTTCTTCCTCCTATATATACCTACGGACCCCGAAAACATCCAGGAGCACCACGAAACACAATTTCCACTGCAGTAACCTTCTGTATCCGCGAGATCCCATCTTGGAGCCTTCGCCGGCACTCTGCCGGAGGGGGAATCGACCACGGAGGGCTTCTACATCAACACCATAGCCTCTCTGATGAGTTGTGAGTAGTTTACCACAGACCTACGGGTCCATAGTTATTAGCTAGATGGCTTCTTCTCTCTTTTTGGATCTCAATACAATGTTCTCCCCCTCTCTTGTGGAGATATATTCGATGTAATCTCTTTTTGCGGTGTGTTTGTCGAGATCCAATGAATTGTGGGTTTATGATCAAGTTTATCCATGAATAATATTTGAATCTTCTCTGAATTCTTTTATGTATGATTGAGTTATCTTTGCAAGTCTCTTCGAATTATTAGTTTGGTTTGGCCTACTAGATTGATCTTTCTTGCCATGGGAGAAGTGCTTAGCTTTGGGTTCAATCTTGCGGTGTTCTTACCTAGTGACAGAAAGGGTTGCAAGACACGTACTGTATTGTTGCCATCGAGGATAACAAGATGGGGTTTATATCACATTGCATGTGTTTATCCCTCTACATCATGTCATCTTGCTTAAAGCATTACTCTGTTCTTTTGAACTTAATACTCTAGATGCGGGCAGGAGTCGGTCGATGTGTGGAGTAATAGTAGTAGATGCAGGCAGGAGTCGGTCTACTTGTTATGGACGTGATGCCTATATACATGATCATGCCTAGATAATCTCATAACTATGCGCTTTTCTATCAATTGCTCGACAGTAATTTGTTCACCCACCGTAATACTTATGCTATCTCGAGAGAAGCCTCTAGTGAAACCTATGGCCCCCGGGTCTATCTCTTATCATATTTTCTTTCAATCTATCTTTATTTGCATCTTTACTTTTTGCATCTATCTTATAAAATACCAAAAATATATTATTATCTCTCTATCAGATCTCACTTTCATAAGTGGCCGTGAAGGGATTGACAACCCCTTTATTGCGCTGGTTGCGAATTCTCAGTTTTTTTGTGTAGGTGCGTGGGACTTTTGAGGAGCCTCCTACTGGATTGATACCTTGGTTCTCAAAACCGAGGGAAATTCTTATGCTACACTTGCTGCATTACCCTCTCCTCTTCGGTGAAAACCAACGCTAGCTCAAGACGTAGCAGATGCTTATGTGAAAAAGCTTCAACCTGATAAGCTCAAACCCAAAATCGGAGAAGTGCGTCTTCATAGGATAACCAAAGGAAATTGTTGGGTACACCTTCTATCACAGATCCGAAGGCAAAATCTTTGTTGCTAAAAATGGATCCTTTCTAGAGAAGGAGTTTCTCTCGAAAGAAGTGAGTGGGAGGAAAGCAGAACTTGATGAGGTAATTGTACCTTCTTCCGAATTGGAAGGTAGTTCATCACAGAAATCAATTCCAGTGATTCCTACACCAGTTAGTGAGGAAGCTAATGATGATGATCATGAAACTTCAGATCAAGTTACTACCGAACCTCGTAAGTCAACTAGAGTAGGATCCGCACCAGAATGGTACGATAATCCTATTCTGGAAGTCATGTTACTAGACCATGATAAACCTACGAATTATGAGGAAGCGATGATGAGCCCAAATTCCGCGAAATGGCTTGAGGCCATGAAATCTGAGATGGGATCCATGTATGAGGACAAAGTGTGGACTTTGGTGGACTTGACCGATGATCGGCAAGCCATAGAAAATAAATGGATTTTTAAGAAGAAGACCGACGCAGACGGTAATGTTACTGTTTACAAAGCTTGACTTGTTGCGAAAGGTTTTCGACAAGTTCAAGGAGTTGAGTACGATGAGACTTTCTCACCTGTAGCGATGCTTAAGTATGTTCGAATCATGTTAGCAATTGCTGCATTTTATGATTATGAAATTTGGCAGATGGATGTCAAAATTGCATTCTTGAATGGATTTCTGGAAGAAGAGTTGTATATGATGCAACTAGAAGGTTTTGTCGATCCAAAGGGTGCTAACATAGTGTGCAAGCTCCAGTGATCCATTTATGGACTGGTGCAAGCCTCTCGGAGTTGGAATAAACGCTTTGATAGTGTGATCAAAGCATATGGATTTATACAAACTTTTGGAGAAGCCTGTTGTCGGTGTCAAAACCGGCGGATCTCGGGTAGGGGGTCCCGAACTGTGCGTCTAGGCGGATGGTAACAGGAGACAAGGGACACGATGTTTTACCCAGGTTTGGGCCCTCTTGATGGAGGTAAAACCCTACGTCCTGCTTGATTAATATTGATGATATGGGTAGTACAAGAGTGGATCTACCACGAGATTAAGGAGGCTAAACCCTAGAAGCTAGCCTATGGTATGATTGTTGTAATGGTTGTTGTCCTATGGACTACAACTCTCCAGTTTATATAGACACTGGAGAGGGCTAGGGTTACACAGAGTCGGTTACAATGGTAGGAGATCTAAATATCCGTATCGCCAAGCTTGCCTTCCATGCCAAGGAAAGTCCCATCCGGACACGGGACGAAGTCTTCAATCTTGTATCTTCATAGTCTTGGAGTCCGGCCGATGATGATAGTCTGGCTATCTGGACACCCCCTAGTCCAGGACTCCCTCAGTAGCCCCTGAACCAGGCTTCAATGACGATGAGTCCGGCGCGCATATTGTTCGGCATTGCAAGGCGGGTTCCTTCTCCGAATAATCCATAGAAGATTGTGAATACCTGGATAGTGTCCGGCTCTGCAAAATAAATTCCACATTCCACCGTAGAGAGAATAATACACACATAGGTTCAATCTGCTGACGTCTTTTGTGGCATGATGTCACACCACCACCAAGCCTTTACTTGAATTGTTATTATTATACCGCCTCAGCGCGTTTAGCGAAGCGGTTTCCTTGGCACGTCTTGTCGAAGCAGAGATCGTGTTCCCCTTATTCCGGGATTCCCATCAATACGGACGTGGGTAACCCAACCATGCTCGTTGCCACGCCTCCTCTATCGAAGGTGAGTCCCAAACGGTCACGGGGACGGCTCTTGGTATTTTACTCCTTTATAATGAAACCAAGGCCTGTTTCTTTTCTTCAATCCTCAATTGAATCTACCCCTCGCCCCGAGTTCCAACACCCAGAGCCCCAGATTCGAGCGCTTTGGACCTTCAACAATGTCCGGCTCCGACCTTCAGGGCCGGTGGATGCCCTCCTCCGTCACGGAGGAGGACGTGCGAAAGCTGAGAGAAGCCAAGTACCTGACTTACGAGATCTCGCATAGATTGCCCGTCGAAGGGCAAGTCATTCCCACCCCAGAGCCCGGCGAAAGTGTCGTGTTTATGTCCCACCTCCGTCAGGGTTTAGGCTTCCCGATAGATCCATTTGTGAGAGGGCTCATGTTTTACTACGGGCTGGAATTCCATGACCTGGCTCCGGAGTCCATCCTCCACATCTCATCATTCATCGTTGTCTGCGAAGCCTTCCTCCGCACTACCCCCCCACTTCGGTTTGTGGCTCAAGACCTTCAACATGGAGCCGAAGATGATCGAGGGGCGTCAAGCAGAGTGCGGCGGGGCGGTTATAAGCAGAAGGGCCGATGCTCCATGGCCCGAGGGCTCTTTCCAAGAGGAGCTCGGCTGGTGGCAACAGGAGTGGTTCTATATCACCGCTCCTAGGGGCAGCAGGCAGAAGCCGCCGCCCATCTTTCGCTCAGGCCCACCACAGCGGCTGATGTCATGGGTCAACCAGGGGCTCAACTGGGGGCCGTCAAAGGACGTACCCCTACTGCAGGGCCGGATTCGAGACCTCCGAGAGAGGGAGATCAATCTGGTTATAGTGATGCAGGTTATGCTGATTCGGTGTCTCCTGCCCTGCAAGCGCCGCCCCCTCCGCCTGTGGGAATTCAATCCAGAGGGGCCACGAGCTCTCCAGCACTTCATGGGTGCGACACCCGTGGAGATGTATAAATTGTTCTTCGGATCACAAGAGATGTGTCCGGAATTGACTGAGGATTCCGGCCTAAGCTGCAATCGCCCATATGCTCAAGTAAGCGGCCTTGCGTCCGGACACACCGTTTGTTTGCGCCTTCTTGAATTTGCCTTTTAACCCATCGTCTCTTGAATAGGAGTGGATAGCGCAAGCGAAACTGATACGGTGTCCGGCCCCCTCCCTGAGACCGCGCCGAATTCCGTGCTGGTCAGGATGCTGAAGGTCGCGCCTTCCAAAGAAGGCGAAGGGGAGAACAGGGACACTGCCGCCTCTACCAAGGAGGCTTTTGAGAAAGGGGGGGGATCGAGAATCCGCCCTTCCAAGGGGAGAAGAGGACTGCTTCCGAAAACCCGGAGGCCAAGGCCTCGAAGCGGGGGAAGAGATCTTCACCAGAGGGTCCTGCGTCCGGGGAGGCCCTGGCCGCACCATCTCCCTTAAGGAATCAGCCCCCCAACGAGCCGTAAGTAGAGAAAAAAGGGGGGTTCTGTAACAAGAAACATCCCTATTTTCGCTCCTGAGGATAACCGAAGTTTTTATCTTGTAGTTCGGATCTCCGTCCTTCTCAGATGAGCTCGTCATCAGGGGACCTTCGTCCGGAGATGATGGAGAGCGAGACGCCTCCATCTGCCGCACCGTCGGATAGGGCTGACGAACTTGAGGTGTCATCACGGAGGGTATCCCCGAGTTCGGCCGGGCCGGAGAGTTCGGCACCAACTGGTGTGCGGCCGGGGGAGCTGATGGATCTGCTTGAGAGGGCGTCTATCTCAGAAGGTCACCGTATATTGATGAGTATGGTGGTTGGAAGGATTTCGTCCGCCGAAGGCGGGTTGTATGATGCCGTCAGGAGTTTGCTGGCGGGGATTGAGGTACGTAAAAATGACATACCTTTTGACAGTTTTACACATAAAGTGCGCCCTGTATAGATAGTAGCCCCTGAGACTCGGTAGGTTGTCAAGAACGACAGCATGCCAAGGATCAAAATCGCAGGTATTGATTTTTGCCCTTCCTATGCAGGTGGCGGATGTTCCGGTGGCCAGCCGGACTGATGGAGTTGCTGAACTAAAGCGGCAACTTGACATTGCGGGTGCGGATATCGCACTGGTCAAAGAGCGACTTGACGAGTCACAATGTAAGGTTGTTCTCCGCGGTCACCTAGTAAGGGAGCCGAAGCTCATTTCTTACAACATTTGTGCTTAATGCAGATGGTGCCGCTGCTGTGGAGAGCCTTCGAGCAGAACTTGCTCGAGCTAAGGAGCAGGCCAGAAGGAGTGATGCGGCTGCCTCGAGGGTGGCTGAAGAGCTAGAAGCCGAGAGGGCTGGTCACTGCCGAAGCAGGGAGGAGATGGCCGAGATGGCCGTGAGGGTGAAAGATGTTACCGACCGCTATGAGGTTCTTGAAAAAGAACGCCGAGCGGAGCAAGAAGACCTGGCGAAGGCCACCGCCGAAGCCAAGGATGCCCGTTCTGCAATGAGGGCTATAAAGGAGGAGCTACGCCAGGCCGGAGATATTGTGGCTGGCAAGCCCTTTCTGCTGCGCAGGAGGTTTACAGATCCGAAGTATGCTCAGCTTGGCCAGCTTTGGGGTCCGGAGGATCCTTATATGGATTTAGCGGCGAGTGTGGCAGATGTTGTTGTGCACTTCCGAAGCCAAAAGGATCACAAGACGGAAGAGCTATTTTGGTCTCAATTCCACAGTCCGGAGCGTTCACTTCCGCTGACCGATCAGCTGGCCGAGTGGGCCGAGCTTAATAGATTGTCCGGACTGGCCATGACAGATGTTGTGGCTCATGTCTGGCCGGATAGGCCCAAGCCGAAGAGTTATTTCGGCTTATTGCAGCAATTCCTTGAGGCGGTGCCGCATATAAAGGCGATGAAGCGGTCGGCCTGCATAGAGGGTGCGCGGATGGCCCTCGCCCGTGTGAAGACACACTGGACGGAAATGGATGCCACCGCTGTTGCGACCCGGGGTTCGGACGAGAGCCGGTTACCCGCTGAGCACTACTTTGGGAAAGTTCTGCGTGGTGCTCGTGTAATAGAGTCGCAGTGCTCAAAAAATGTCATGTTCAAATGATCTTTATGGTTTTGTAAAAATAAGGTTTACAATATAAGCGCTTTTTGTACTTGTGCGTTCAAGTATTGAAACGTCTCCTATGCGGCCGTTAATGTATACTTGTGTATAACCTGAAAGATGGCAGCCTTCGGCTTCAGCCCCCACGCACATGGTGCGGGGGTGTTTGCGAAATAGCGCGTTTTCACACTTAATCCAACGTCTTGGTCCTGTTAGGGAGGTGATAGCGTAGCAAACGAGGCAACCGGACTATAATGCTTTATCACTTTCACTTAGCCATAGGATTTCGAAGGTGGGGCTACGATATAGCCCCTAGGGGCACCGCGCTCTCCGAATTTGGGGCGCGTGTGTGCTTGACCGGGAAGCGGTCCTTCGCCAAAGCGGAGGAATTCTAAACATTCCTGAGGTCGATCGAGTGGTTGACCAGTCTCTCGCTACATCATGACAGTCAGTTTTTGGCTTTCTCTACTGAGGCGCTCACCCGGCCTAACCGGGACACAATCGCAGTAGTTCTCCTGGTGCCGCGTTAGCCGACGATGCGGAACGTAAGGCAGCAAAACATAGGAGCCGGGCAAACCCAACATTTGACCAAAGACATGATTCGGAGCTGATGCATATAAGGCCTAACTCGAGACGCCGAACACTCCCTGAGGTGTTCGGTCTTTATGATGACGGGCAGATCAATGCCCTAAGCCCCTAGTGTCCAGGTACACGCAAGATCCTCTGACGCGGCCGATGCGAAAACGCCAGCCTCCTCTCTGGCTATGATGAGAAACCAGGGGATGTATAGCAACAAGAGACAGTAAAAATGGTTTACGCAGGGTCTTAATCTGAAGAGAATCCTTGCAACGGGTCCCTACTGCACGTCTGCGCCTGTGTCTCCGTTGTGCTGTATCCTGGACGGGTGTAACATGCTGTTCATCTGTAAAAGAGAGGAACTTGGTTGGAAAAGAAATCATGTCAAAAATGTATTTAAAACAGAGCATGAGTAAGAGAAAATTGAGCTTTTATTGGCTCCTTGTTGCTCATACGCACAACCCCTTATAAAGGGGTGTGTAGCTAGGGAGCCCCTAGTTTATTTATGCCGGACTCGTTCTAGCCGTGTCCGGGGTCTTGAACGACCTTTTAATGAGATGATGCCGCGTGGACCGGGCATTTTAAGTGTGAGAGACGCGTAGTGTGGTATTTGCATTGAAGCGGACAAAAGCTTCACGTCCCAATAGTGCTTGATGGCTACTTTTGAATGGGGCGACATGAAAAATTAGTTTTTCGCGTCGGGAGTTGTCGGGTGACCCGAACACAACTTCTAGTGGTAAGGAGCCCGTGCGCTTGGCGTAAGGGCCTGGCGTCACTCCTTTAAAGGAAGTGCGGCTATGTCGAATTTTAGTAGGGTCTACCCCCAACGTACGGATTGTGTCCGGATGTAGCAGGTTTAAGTCGCTGCGGCCATCCATTAGGACTTGGGTAAATTGTAGTCCGTCGATTATAGGATCCAATATCAGAGCAGTCCATCCTGCGTTTCAGACGCTTCTGGAGTAGTCCAGTTTGTCGAAAGTAATTGGCTTTGACATCCGATCTCGGGGTTCCGCTGGGGTGGACCGTGCGGCATGTACCTCAGTGAGTGCCGCATGGTATCACATGAAGTGAGTTTACTATTTTGACTTCTTGTGGGAAAGTCTTTTGTTTTCCCGCGCTCTGCTGGTGGGGTTCGTCGTCATCCTCGCTTGGCGCGTTGAGCCCCTTGTGTTCGGCGTTGAGTCGGCCAGACTGTTTGAAGACCCAACAATCTCGGTGGGTGTGGTTTGCAGGCCTCCCGGGTGTACTGTGGATTTGACATATCCGATCCAAGATTTTGTTTAGGTTGGATAGCTCATCACTGTTGTCCTTAAGGGGCAGTGTTTTGATGTTCGGCCGCGAGCTTCTGAATCCGGCGTTGACCGCCGTGCTCTGTGGGCTCTTTTCTTTATTTCGGCGCTGGTCCTTTCTGCGCCGTGATTTTCCGTTTCCATCTCTGATCTCGGATGTACTTGGGTCGCTGGTGCTGCATCTTGCTAGCCAGCTGTCTTCCCCCGCACAGAAGCAGGTCATGAGGCTTGTCAGCGCGGCCATTGTTCTCGGCTTCTCTTGGCCGAGGTGTCTGGCGAGCCATTCGTCTCGGACATTATATTTAAAAGCTGCTAAGGCATTGGCGTCCGGACAGTCGACTATTTGGTTCTTTTTAATGAGGAACCTGTTCCAGAATTTGCGCGCTGATTCTCCGGGCTGTTGGGTTATGTGACTTAAATCGTCTACATCCGGAGGGCGGACGTAAGTCCCCTGAAAATTTTCTCTAAACGCGTCCTCGAGCTCTTCCCAGCTTTCAATGGTATTTTCTGGGAGGCTTTTGAGCCAATGCCTGGCTGGCCCTTTGAGCTTGAGGGGTAGATATTTTACAGCGTGGAGATCATCTCCTCTAGCCATATGTATATGCAGGATGTAGTCCTCAATCCAGACTCCGGGGTCTGTTGTTCCGTCGTATGCCTCTATGTTTACGGGCTTGAACCCCGCTGGAAATTCGTGATCCAGCACCTCATTGGTGAAACATAGTGGGTGTGCGGCGCCCCTGTACTTGGGTGTGCCGTTATCTTCGAACACTCGGCGTGTTATGTTACTTCCTGGGGCCCTCTTCTTCGGCCCGTAAATTGACCTGACCGGGCCATCCGTTTTGCGAAGATATTTATGTGTGTCATGTGCTGGCTTGTGTGCGGCGCCGCTTGCCACTCCTGGCCTGCCTTCTGGTCGTCTATCCGGCCGGGCGGCCTCTTTGCTTTTTAATTGTGGGGGCTCTACGGCCTCCTCGTTGAATTCGGGCAACAGCTTGCGCTTTGGGTAGCTCTTTGTTTGTTGGCTATTGCCATATTTGTCCGCAGTCTTGAGTACTTTGCTCCATCTCATTCTGAGTATGTCTTCCGCTGTTTTGAGCTTCCGCTTCTCCTTCTTCAGACTTCTTGCAGTGGCGACAAGTATTTTTCGGAGGTTCTTATGCTCCGGTGGTGTGTCTGGTGTGAGATCGTTCGGACTGTTGTCCCTGCCGAGGATGAGTTGGTTATCCGATTCATCCTGTTCGGATGGCTGCTTGGTTGCATGTTCGTCGCCCACTGGTTTGCCCTGCTCTATGGCTGGGTCATTGTGAGTGCTGTTGTTATCGAGGCGGGACTTGGGGCGGCACTTGCGCCGCCGTTTTGGTTGTTTTTCGGGGGGATTATCCTTTGACGCGTCCCGTTGTTCCTCGTTATCGCTCCCTTTTGGGGTGTCCATCATGTATATATCATAAATGAGGTGGCTTTCCAGTGCCCGATAGGCGCTGGTTCTTGGTCGTCTCCGGCATCATCGTCCATATCGTCGATGTCTTCGGAGTCGTAGTCTAGCATGTCGGTTAGGTCATCGACAGTGGCTACAAAGTGGGTGGTGGGAGGGCTTTGAATTTCTTCGTCGTCCGCATCCCAACCGTCCTGACCGTGGTCCGGTCAAGGCTCTCCTGATAAAGAGAGAGACTTTAGCGAATTCAGGATGTCGCCAAAGGGCGAGTGCTGAAAGATGTCTGCAGCGGTGAACTCCATGATCGGCGCCCAATCGGATTTGATAGGCAGGGGCGCAGGAGGTTCGGAGTCCGGCAAGGAGTCCGGCGCCTCGGAGTCACGAGCTTTGCAAGGGACAAGGTCAGTGTTCAGCTCCATCACCGTAGAGATCGCAGCCCCCGAGGCGGTGTCCAGCCACCTGTCCTCGATCTGCACGGTCGGCTCCGAACTATGGGTCAGAGCGGACTCGTGTGCGGCCTCCAGGGCACTATCCGGTAGCAGAGCTAAATCATGTCCACTGTGACAGTGCGGCGCGCTTGGTTGCGGCTCGAATCCATCGAAGATCAAGTCTCCGCGGATGTCAGTCGTGAAGTTTAGGCTTCCAAACCTGACCTGACGGCCAGGGGCGTAGCTTTCGATCTGCTCCAGATGGCCACGCGAACTGGCCCACAGTGCAAAGCCGCCGAACACGAAGATTTGTCCGGGGAGAAAAGTCTCACCCTGGACTGTGTTGTTATTGATTGAAGAAGCCATCAAGCCTATCGGTGACGACACAGAGGAACTCTCAATGAAAGCACCAATGTTGGTGTCAAAACTGGCGGATCTCGGGTAGGGGGTCCCGAACTGTGCGTCTAGGCGGATGGTAACAGGAGACAAGGGACACGATGTTTTACCCAGGTTCGGGCCCTCTTGATGGAGGTAAAACCCTACGTCCTGCTTGATTAATATTGATGATATGGGTAGTACAAGAGTGGATCTACCACGAGATCAAGGAGGCTAAACCCTAGAAGCTAGCCTATGGTATGATTGTTGTAATGGTTGTTGTCCTACGGACTAAAACTCTCCGGTTTATATAGACACCGGAGAGGGCTAGGGTTACACAGAGTCGGTTACAATGGTAGGGGATCTACATATCCGTATCGCTAAGCTTGCCTTCCACGCCAAGGAAAGTCCCATCCGGACACGGGACGAAGTCTTCAATCTTGTATCTTCATAGTCTTGGAGTCCGGCCGATGATGATAGTCCGGCTATCCGGACACCCCCTAGTCCAGGACTCCCTCACCTGTATTTACAAGAAAGTGAATGGGAGCTCTGTAGCATTTCTAATATTATATGTGGATGGCATATTGTTGATTGGAAATGATATAGAATTTCTGGATAGCGTAGAAGGATACTTGAATAAGAGTTTTTCAATGAAAGACCTCGGTGAAGCTGCTTATATATTGGGCATCAAGATCTATAGAGATAGATCAAGACGCTTAATAAGATTTTTCAATGAGTAAATACCTTGACAAGTTTTTGAAAGAGTTCAAAATGGATCAGTCAAAGAAGGAGTTCTTGTCTGTATTACAAGGTGTAAAGTTGAGTAAGACTCAAAGCCCGACAACGGCAGAAAATAGAAAGAGAATGAAAGTCATTCCCTTTCCCACAGTCATAGGTTCTATAAAGTATGATGTGCTGTGTACCAGACCTATTATGTACCTTGCCATGAGTTTGGCAAGGGGTACAATAGTGACCTAAGATTAGATCACTGGACATCGGTCAAAATTATCCTTAGTGAGGACTAAGGGAATGTTTCTTAGTGATGGGGGTGATAAAGAGTTCGTCGTAAAGAGTTACGTTGATGCAAGCTTTTACACCGATCCAGATGACTCTAAGTCTCAATCTGGATACATATTGAAAGTGCGAGCAATTAGCTAGAGTAGCTCCATACAGAGCATTGTAGACATAGAATATTTGCAAAATACATACGGCTCTGAATGTGACAGACCCGTTGACTAAACTTCTCTCATAAGCAAAACATGATCACACCTTAGTAATCTTTGGGTGTTAATCACATAGCAATGTGAACTATATTATTGACTCTAGTAAACCCTTTGGTTGTTGGTCACATGGCGATGTGAACTGTAGGTGTTAATCACATACATATGTGAACTATTGATGTTAAATCACATGGCGATGTGAACTAGGTTATTGACTCTAGTACAAGTGGGAGACTGAAGGAAATATGCCCTAGAGGCAATAATAAAGTTATTATTTATTTCCTTATGTCATGATAAATGTTTATTATTCATGCTAGAATTGTATTAACCGGAAACTTAGTACATGTGTGAATACATAGGCAAAACATAGTGTCCCTAGTATGCCTCTACTTGACTAGCTCGTTAATCAAAGATGGTTATGTTTACTAACCATAGACATGTTGAAAGATCGTGGATGTCGCCTAGAGGGGGGGGGGGGTGAATAGGCGTTTTAAAATAATTACGGTTTAGGCTTGAACAAATGTGGAATAAACCTAGCGGTTAATTTTTCAAGCACAAAACCTCAAACAACTAGGCTCACCTAAGTGCACCAACAACTTATGCTAAGCAATATAAGCAACTATGTGATAGCAAGATATATGACAAAGAACAATATGGCTATCACAAAGTAAAGTGCATAAGTAAAGGGCTCGGGTAAGAGATAACCGAGGCACGCGAAGACGATGATGTATCCCGAAGTTCACACCCTTGCGGATGCTAATCTCCGTTTGGAGCGGTGTGGAGGCACAATGCTCCCCAAGAAGCCACTAGGGCCACCGTAATCTCCTCACGCCCTCGCACAATGCAAGATGACATGATTCCACTAAGGGACCCTTGAGGGCGGTCACCGAACCCGTACAAATGGCGACCCTCACCGAACCCGTACACTTTGGCAACCCTTGAGGGCGGTCACCGGTACCCGTCAAAATGCTCGGGGCGATCTCCACAACCTAATTGGAGACCCCGACGCTTGCCCGGAGCTTTACACCACAATGATTGAGCTCCGAACACCACCAACCGACTAGGGCGCCCAAGCACCCAAGATGAACAAGCTCAAGGGCACCAAGCACCCAAGAGTAATAAGCTTCTCAACTTGTAACTTCCACGAATCACGTGGAGAACTCAAACCGATGCACCAAATGCAATGGCAAGGGCACACGGAGTGCCCAAGTCCTTCTCCCCCAAATCCCACCAAAGCAACTAATGCTGGGGAGGAAAATGAGAGGAAGAACGAAGGAAGAACACGAAGAACTCCAAGATCTAGATCCAAGGGGTTCCCCTCACTTAGAGGAGAAAGTGATTGGTGGAAATGTGGATCTAGATCTCCTCTCTCTTTTCCCCCCAAAACTAGCAAGAATCCATGGAGGGATTGAGAGATAGCAAGCTCAGAGAAGATCAACAATGGGGGAAGAACACGAGCTCAAAGGATAAGGTTCATTGGGGAAGAAGACCCCCTTTTATAGGAGGGGAAAAATCCAACCTTTACCCCACTGTACATCCCCGCACAGAGCGGTACTACCTCTAGGGGAGGGCGGTACTACCGCTGAGAGTGGTACTACCGCTCCCACCCAGCGGTACTACCGCGCTGACGAGGAAGACAGGGCCCTGGCCCTAGAGCGGTACTACCGCGGGAGTAAGAGCGGTACTACCGCTTGGAGCGGTACTACCGCCACTACTACCGCTCCTAGTACCGCAAAACCCGACACGAAAAACGACAGTCTCGAATCGAGGCGGTAGTAGCTCGGAACCGCTGCGGTACTACGGCCGAAGACCACAAGCGGTACTACCGCTTGGGGAGCGGTACTACCGCTCTAGGAGCGGTACTACCGCTCTAGGAGCGGTACTACCGCTTGAGTGCTTCGGCGGTACTACCGCTGTGGACCGCGGTACTACCGCTGGCGCCATCCTTAAGCCACTACCGCGAAAACAAAGAATACTCCAAGGAAACCAGAACTGCCATAACTTCTGCAAATGAGCTCCGAATTGAGCAAACTCAAGCTTGTTTGAAACAAGACAACGAGTAGCATCAAAACAGCGACAGGGGAGGTATGCCTAACAAACAAAGGAGTGAAACCTCCAACAGAGAAGAACCGGCATACCCTCCAACATCGAAAACAACATAGGAAGCGGTAAGTGAACTCCATTTTCGATGAACTCGAGCTTGTCATTAAAAATACCAAGAGCTCCAAATCTCACAAGGAGAAGAACCAAATAAGAACCAGTAAAGATGATGCAAGGATGCAATGGTTTGAGCTCTCTACGACGAAACGATCGAGCAACTCATCGAGAGCCCCCCTTGATAGTACGGCAATCGATCCTATAACCCGGTCTCCCACAACTACCATGAGACCGGTAAAATAGAAAACCTATCAAGGGCAAAACTTTGCCTTGCACATGATCCACTTGAGCTAGATGATGACGATCTTCTCCTCCTCAAGATGGACCACCTTTCTTGATTGCGTTGGCTCGATGAAGACTAGTAGATTGCTCCCCCATACTCCACTATGGGTGAGCCACTCTTCCGCACATCTTCACAAGTCCATTGTCGCCACAATGGACGGCAAGCTTCAAGCATATGATCTCTTCATGATGATTCTACTTGAGCTTGCACACCGCAACCTAACCCCACAAAGAACTCTCACGAAGACCATGGGTTAGTACACAAAGCGTAATTGACCACGCTTACCATACCATGGGATCGCTTGATCCCTCTCGGTACATCTTCTATGCTTTGTGAGTTGATCAACTTGATTCATTCTTTGACTTAGTCTTGATCAACCTTGAATCTTTACAACTCTCTTCATTTGGATGATGTCTTGAAGGTAAACATGAATGATCACACAATCTTCTTCTTCAAGACATGCTTGCAATAAGCTCAACACTCACATGACCAATCTTTGGATAATTCCTTAATAGCACCTTGGTCAACTCATAAACTCCTTTAAACCAACACATGGACTTCAAGAAAAACCTATGGACAAAACCTTCAAATATAACTCAAGGCAACCATTAGTCCATAGAGATTGTCATCAATTACCAAAACCAAACATGGGGGCACCGCATGTTCTTTCACATGTGTTGTCATTTGATGAACGAGATCACATCGTTAGGAGAATGATGTGATGGACATGACCCCTCCGTTAGCTTAGCATTATGATCGTTACAGTTTCATTGCTACTGCTCTCTTCATGACTTATACATGTTCCCCCACACCTGGCGCGCCCCCTTGGGCCGGCCACCTCTTCCCTCTCCTCCTTTATATATGTGGCCAGGGGGCACCCCATAGATACACAAGTTGATCTTTAGCCGTGTGCGGTGCCCCCCTCCACAATTTTCCACCTCGGTCATATCGACATAGTGCTTAGGCGAAGCCCTGCGCCGGTAACTTCATCATCACCGTCACCACGTCGTCGTGCTGATAGAACTCTCCCTAGGCCTCAGCTGGATCTAGAGCTCGAGGGACATCACCGAGCTGAACGTGTGCAGATCGCGGAGGTGCCATGCGTTTGGTACTTGATCGGTTGGATCGTGAAGACGTTCGACTACATCAACCACGTAACTTGAAGCTTCCGCTTTCGGTCTACGAGGGTACGTGGACACACTCTCCCTCTCGTTGCTATGCATCACCTAGATACATCTTGCATGATCGTAGGAAGTTTATTGAAATTACTACGTTCCCCAACACATCTTTATGATCACCCAGTTATGTTGTGATGTTTAATAGCGCACAAGGTATCCCTCCGGTATCCGGGAGTTGCATAATCTCATAGTCGAGGGAATAAGTATTTGACATGAAGAAAGCAATATCAATAAACTGAACGATCATTATGCTAAGCTAACAGATGGGTCTTGTCCATCACATCATTCTCCTAATGATGTGATCCCGTTATCAAATGACAACACATGTCTATGTTTAGGAAACCTTAACAATCTTTGGTCAATGAGCTAGTCTAATAGAGGCATACTAGGGACACATTATTTGTTTATGTGTCCACTCATGTATTTAAGTTCTGATCAATACAATTCTAGCATGAATAATAAACCTTTATCATGATTTAGGAAATATATAGAATAACCATTTTATTATTGCCTCTAGGGCATATTTCCATCACCATATATTGTTGCAAACGGTGGATGAGTTGATAGATCACCAAGCAGGTGCATGGGATGAAGATCTGATTAGAAATTTATTCTTATCCATTGGTGTCGAAAGAAACTTTTGAATCCCTCTCGGCCCACTTATGAAGGATGATTTTGTTGCCTGGAACAAAACAAAATAGTTTCCCTTCACAGTCTGGTCGGCATAATATGTTGAATGGGGCCATCGGTACAGTGTTAGAGGATGGACAAGGTGCAATGGCAACGAACACCGTATGGGAGATTCTATGGGATCTCAAGTTACCAAGTAAAATTAATATTTTTCCTTTGAAACGATTTGTGTGGAATTATTCTAGGATTGGATGTGTTAGCAAGTAAGCACACTAAAACATCATTTTTGCTAAAGCACATCTAGATATGTTCTAAGTATTGTAGATCAAAATCCTATGTCATTGATTTTATACTAAGATTCGTGCAAGCATTATCTTTTGTATATTTTCTTTTTTCTTTCTAGTTTGATTGAGTCACTTAGATGCGCAGTAACTAGTGTTGGAAACATGCCCTAGAGGCAATAATAAAATGGTTCTATTATAATTCCTTGTTCATGATAATTGTTTGTTGTTCATGCTATAATTGTATTAACCGGAAACCGTAATACATGTGTGAATACATAGACCACAACATGTCCCTAGCGAGCCTCTAGTTGACTAGCTCGTTGATCAATACATGGTTATGATTTCCTGACCATGGACATTAGATGTCATTGATAACGGGATCACATCATTAGGAGAATGATGTGATGGACAAGACCCAATCCTAAGCATAGCACAAGATCATGTAGTTCATTTGCTAAAAGCTTTTCTAAATGTCAAGTATAATTTCCTTAGACCATGAGATTGTGAAACTCCCGGATACCGTAGGAATGCTTTGAGTGCACCAAACATCACAACGTAACTGGGTGGCTATAAAGGTGCACTACAGGTATCTCCGAAAGTGTCTGGTGGGTTGGGACGAATTGAGTATGGGATTTGTCACTCCGTATGACGGAGAGGTATATCTGGGCCCACTCGGTAATGCATCATCATAGTGAGCTCAATGTGACTAAGGAATTAGTCACGGGATCATGCATTACGGAACGAGTAAAGAGACTTGCCGGTAACGAGATTGAACGAGGTATTGGGATACCGACAATCGAATCTCGGGCAAGTAACATACCGGTTGACAAAGGGAATTGTATACGGGATTGATTGAATCCCCGACATCGTGGTTCATCCGATGAGATCATCGTGGAACATGTGGGAGTCAACATGGGTATCCAGATCCCACTGTTGGTTATTGGCTAGAGAGATATCTCGGTCATGTCTGCATGATTCCCGAACCCGTAGGGTCTACACACTTAAGGTTCGGTGACGCTAGAGTTGTTATGGGGAATAGTATGTGGTTACCGAATGTTATTTGGAGTCCTGGATGAGATCTCGGACGTCACGAGGAGTTCCAGAATGGTCCGGAGATGAAGATTTATATATGGGAAGTCCTTATACGGGTGCAACAAAGGACGTCACGAGGAGTTCCAGATCCCACTGTTGATTATTGGCTATAGACAACAAGGACTACCCAACAAAGGCGTCGAGTGCAATCCACTCGACCAATGAATCACTCGGGTACCCCTCCTTCTTGATGTCACACGACCAGTCAGCCACTCGACCTACTGAAGACCAGGAGTCGACCAGAACCTCAAACAGTCAGGCATTCACTCCGTAGTCTTTAAGATCATTAAAAGCACTTTATGGCCGGTGTTATCAGTAATGCCCCCTCTTTATGTACATTGAACTCTTGGTAACGGGGGATGGCTAGGGTCCTGGCGCACTCTATATAAGCCACCCCCTCCTCTGGCACAAGGGTTCGCACCCCCTGTAACACACACTCATATAATCCAGTCGACTGCCTCCGGGCACCGAGACGTAGGGCTTTTACCTCCTCCGAGAGGGGCCTGAACTTGTAAACACTTGCGTACAATCTCACCGTAGCTAAGACCTTGCCTCCTCATTCGTACCCCCTATACTTACTGTCAGACGTAGAACCACGACAGCCGGCCCCCCTCTCCCTTGCCCGTATAAAAAGTGGGGAGGTGGGAGGGCTGCCGCACCCTTCCCCTGGCGTACCCTCCCCCTCTCCAACACCTCCTCCTCCTCCATAGTGCTTGGCGAAGCCCTGCCGGAGAACTGCAAGCTCCACCACCACGCCGTCGTGTTGCTAGAGCTCTCCCTCAACTTCTCCTCTCCCCTTGCTGGATCAAGAAGGAGGAGACGTCCCTAGGCTGTACGTGTGTTGAACGCGGAGGCGCCGTCCGTTCGGCGCTAGATCGGATCTTCCGCGATTTGAATCGCCGCGAGTACGGCTCCATCATCCGCGTTCTAGTAACGCTTCCGCTTAGCGATCTTCAAAGGTATGAAGATGCACATCCTCTCTCTCTCTCTCTTGTTGCTAGAATCTCCTAGATGAATCTTGGTGATGCGTAGAATTTTTTTGAATTATTGCTACGTTCCCCAACAACTAGGGCACATCAGATGTGCCCTAGACAGACCCTTAAATATCTCCACAATGTGGATGGGAAGATGAGGATATTCTCCTTCTAATATTTACTTGTGGTCGTGCAAGAGAAGTATGGAGGGCCTTAGGCCTGCTGGATGAAGTGAACATCCTGCCGATTGTTGATTGATCTAGTTATGTGGTCCTTAAAGAAGCGCTAAGGAAAAATTGGCAATTGCCACCGGTGTTGGCCAATCTTAGAGTTCGTGAAACGTTTGCCATGGCGGCATGGTATATATGGTGGCGATGACGACAATGGTGAAGGGTGAAAGTGTTGCTTCTACCAAGTAGCACGACCTTTTCTATTCAAACAATCGCTGCAAATTTTGAGAGAGCGCCTTCAACAGCTATACCACATGGAATAATATTGACAAAGCCACCTCTTGGTAGGTGTAAACTCAATGTAGATGCAGGGTTCTTCGAGAATGGCTCAGGTGGAGCAAGTACTATTCTGAGAAACTACCGAGGAGAAGCGGAGCTTGATAACCAAATGGATGCAGCCACGATGAAGGCTACGGGGATGCAGCTTAGTGAAAATCTAGAATGTTCTCCATCAATTATCGACACCGACTCTTCGGAAATTAACAAAGCTTGTGGCGGTGAAATTGAGGTTATGGGACCAAATGCAACAATCATGATGGAAAGCTTTCATACTATTCATACCCTTGGCATGATTCGTGGCGTACAACCTAGCTAGGTTTACTGTTGATTCTAGTTTCTCTTTTGCTTGGGATGCTGATCCTTCCAGTTTTATTTTGCTTGAACGATGGAACTGTTTTTCTTATGCAATAAAATGCGCCATGAAGGCTTCCTATCAAAAGAAAAAGTAAAAACACGGTGTAAATTTATGGATTTCCTGTGCAATTGACACCTTTTATGCCAATGGTTCTGGTATTTCGAATTGGACCAATGGAGTATATCGAAACGGCGTCCCTCCGTCACCGCTGAGTCGGACACGTCACCTTCCTAATTAACGAGCATTCAAAATTCAAAATTTGTGACCGTTAACCCCGTAATCCCTTATAAAACCACGCGGATCAGATCACCAGCCAATCCATCCCCATCACCGCACGCATCCACATCTCTCTCCTCGGATCGATCCCATGGCGACCGTGGCGGCAGGGAGCAGGAGGAGCGGCCGGAGCCGCAAGCCCCTCGCGCCGGTGCTCGACAACGACGCCAACATCTCCGCCGGAAGGGCCGACCTCGCCGCTGCCCTAACCCCGCAGCCGCGCAAGGCCAAGAGGACGTCGCCGAAGATCCGCAAGGCTGAGACGGGGCAGGCGTCCCCGGTAGCCGACGAGCCGATGGGGACGCCTCCCGCCCAGGTCGACGCCGCCGACGCCCCCCTTGGGAAGGCAGCAGATGTCGCCACGGCACCCGCCTCGACACAGAAGGCGAAGAGGGCGTCGTCCAAGGGCGGCAAGGCCAGGGGTGCGGCGCCGTCGATGGCCGACGAGCTGACGGAGCTGCAGGGGATGCTAGAGAGGCTGCGGCTGGAGAAGGAGAAGGCGGAGGAGATGGTGCGGGAGCGGGACGAGGTCATCCGGCAGAAGGAGGAGGAGATCGAGACCAAGGGCAAGCAGCAGGAGCGCCTCCAGGCCGAGCTCAAGAAGATGCAGCGGGTCAAGGTGTTCGAGCCCACCATGGTATGAACCTGCAACGATCTGCTTCACTTTGCTCTTGTTCCTCGTATCTGTATATGCGTCCAATTACCTGGTAGATTGCATTCTCTGTGATCGATCGAATTTTCTGATCCGAATTGAACTGCAGAACTTTCCTCTCGTCCAGTCTCTTCTCGGCAAGGAACAGGAAGGAGATGACAAGGGCAAGAAGAAGAAGAAGAAGGGAAAAGGCAAGGCCGGCAATGAGAGGAAGAAGCCAGCACCGGCGTACATTCTGTGGTGCAAAGACCAGTGGGCGGAGGTGCGAACCTTGAAAATTGAAACCAAACATCAAATGTTCTCTCTGTCTCCTTGCCTCTCAGGTGTTTGATGAAATGTCTACTGTCTTTCCAGATCAAGAAGAGCCCCGATGCAGACTTCAAGGAGGTCTCGAATGCTCTGGGCGCCAAATGGAAGACCCTGAGCAACGAGGAGAAGCAGCCCTACGAGGAGAGGTACCGGCAGGAGAAGGAGGCGTACCTGCAGGTGGTTGACCAGGAGAAGCGCGAGGCCGAGGCGATGAAGCTGCTCGACGAAGAGCAGATGCGCTGGACGGCGAAGGAGCTGCTTGAGCAGTACCTCAAATTCAGGCAGGAGGCTGAGGAGGGAGACGGCAACAGCAAGAAGGCAAAGAACAAGAGGAAGAAGGAGAAGGATCCCTCCAAGCCGAAGCAGCCCATGTCGGCCTACTTCCTCTACTCGCAGGAGAGGCGCGCCGCGCTGGTCGCCGAGAAGAAGAGTGTGCCCGAGGTAATGGACTGGCTGCTTCTTGTTTTAGTTCCTGTGAAATTAGCTTGTTCATTGATCTGACAAAAGAATTTTGGTTGTCTCGCAGATTGGCAAGATCACAGGAGAAGAGTGGAAGGGCATGACGGAGGCTCAGAAGGCTCCTTACGAGGAGGCTGCGAGGAAGCAGAAGGAGGGATACCAGAAGCAGATGGAGGTGTACAAGCAGAAGAAGCTTGAGGTTTGTAAATTGTTTTGTTGCAGAGCATTATTATATAAACGAAATGAAGGTATCTAATGTGGTGTAGTACTTTATCAGGAAAATGCGAGCTTAGAGAAGGAAGAAGAGGAGCAGAAGAAAATCCTCAAGCAGGAGGCTCTGCAGCTTCTCAGGAAGAAGGAGAAGGCAGACAGCATCATCAAGGTATCTATCCTATTCCAAGTTCCAGATGGAATATCCATCAGCGTGCCCGTCATGTAAATCGCTTCATGTGTTGATTTTGTTCTTGATCAGAAAACCAAAGAGAAGCGTCAGAAGAAGAAGCAGCAGCAGAATGCCGACCCGAACAGGCCCAAGAGGCCCGCGTCTTCCTTCCTGCTCTTCAGGTTTGGAACATTTTCATCCTCCTGTCAACATACAACTTGTAGTGCCCAATTCAACATTGTGGCATGGATAAACAAACTGTTGCATATTTTGCATCGCAGCAAGGAGGCGAGGAAGCAGCTGGCCGAGGAGCGCCCCGGGGTGAACAACGCGACGCTGAGCGCGCTCATCTCGGTGAAGTGGAAGGATCTGAGCGGCGCGGAGAAGAAGGTGTGGAGCGAGAAAGCGGCCCAAGGGATGGCCGCGTACAAGAGGGAGATGGAGGAGTACACCAAAGCTCACACCTCCGCCTCCTCCTCGCCTACTGCTACTGCTTAGGGTGGCGCTGTGTTGTCGTGGTTCCTCCTAGGTTCAACTGTTACTTTGAGTTGAACTATGAACTCAAGGATTCTGGTCTCTGAATCCTGAACGGGAGTAGTAGTAGCCATATAACCTTCTGATAGTGAAGTTGTTTTCCATATCATGCATGGTTGTTTCAGCAAACTGCATAATTCAAATGCTTGAGAAATCTCAGACAATTTTATGGGAGCCGGGTTAGATCGTCCGACTTTACATCAGTTGTGTACATGAACAAAAAGAAGCTTGAACTCGTGAGCAGTGAGCTTTTGCTCCCACCCTACTTTGGTACCGGCCTTCCAGGCAGGATGACGCAACAAATACCTTGAACATACCCGAACTGAACTATACCCGAACTGAACTGAACTATACCCGAACTGAACATACCCGGCATTATTTTTTCCATTTGAAGGTAAATCTGGCAATGGTTGGGGAACTCAACTATACCCGAACTGAACCCATGTGACAAATTTAGGAAAACCAAACCAAACTAACCCAGTGAAAGGCGTATTGCGACCCAAACCAAACTAAACCATAAGTTATCTCCACCTAAACCGAACTAAACTATTGATACGAACTGTGGTTTTACCTAATGGGTCGAGATTGGTTACTTTCAGCTAGGAGCGGACCATAGCTAGGTGGAGCATAGCTGAACTTAGTGCTGGGATGGGCACGTTGCGGAGTATGCCGGCGTTGACCTCCCGATTCTGGTCCTCCGTCGGGTGGCTCGACCACGCGGGCTAGAAGACGTGTGTGACGTCGGCGAGAAACCCGAGCGCCCAGCCACGCTCAGGCGAGGTCGAGCTGCAGGTGCATGACAGTGGGGGACGACGGTGTGTGGCGAACGCGAGCTCGTTCCTCATCCTCGCAACTGTCGCCATGGTGTCGATGTGGGGCCGTAGATGGAGAAAGCCCCGGAGGTTGTCGAGCTTGAGCCTGCCCTTTGGCAGCGGGAAGGCGGCCGGGTCGTCGACCTCACCGGCCTCGATGACGCCCTTGACGCTCAGCTCGATGCGCTGCTTGCTCTTCCAGGGCGGGATCTGGAGCACACCAGAGACGACCACGGAGGTCCCCGTGGCCGAGAGGCGAGCGAGTGGCGGGTGCGCCACCCGGGCCGCTTCGATGACGAGCTGCAGGCTGGCTTGGCAGGAGCCGTCGCTGACGGCGTGGAAGACCATGGTGCCGCTGCATTGGACGCGGCTGGCCCGGACCCAGCCGCCCACGACCACGCGCTCGCCGGCGAGGGCGTCCGTGGCGGCCAGGATCGCGCGGATGGGCGTGCGGGATGCTCATGGGAGTATCCAGGTGGTCGGCGGTCAGGAGCTCAGCCGTGGGTGCTGCCATCATGGAGGCCGCCACCGGGAGTTAGGAACAGCAGCTTCCGCTTGGCGCGGCCGGCGCCCGCGGCTTTCTCGGCGCGGTCAGCTACCACTGATGCGGATCCTGCGGCGGCATCTCCATGCCGGGGAAGCGGCGAGCGGCACAGCAGTCGAGGCAGCCGGCGAGGAGGAGATGGGATGGTGCGGCCGCCGGGCGGGTGGGGGTTGGCCGGTTGGGGAGTCGGGGGGAAGATGGATATCTTTTTTTTCTCGGTCCCTTGCCCGTTGCTCGCTCGGTGTTGCGGGGGCGAGGAACCAACCTAGAAACCCGGGTTGGACCCGTGGTTTGTAGCCCTAAGGGCATTTTTAATGGAGAGGCGCCTATTCAGGCGCTTAGAACATTAAAATAATTAAATAAGGAAAATAAATTGAAGGAAGAGTCCGCTGCCCCATCGCACGGGCGCCTATTCAGGCGCTTAGAACATTAAAATAATTAAATAAGGAAAATAAATTGAAGGAAGAGTCCGCTGCCCCAATGCACGGGCGCCTATTCAGGCGCTTAGAACATTAAAATAATTAAATAAGAAAAATAAATTGAAGGAAGAGTCCGCTGTCCCAATGCACGGGCGCCTATTCAGGCGCTTAGAACATTAAAATAATTAAATAAGAAAAATAAATTGCAGGAAGAGTCCGCTGCCCCAACGCACGGGCGCCTATTCAGGCGCTAACCGGATCAATTTTTTGGCTCGAGGATAGGGATTATGCTCGCTAGAAAGGTGCATGCAAAGAAAAAAAAAGACCAAGCGCCGGACGACAGGCTTGGCATCGATGCCAGCCAAAATCCCAGGGTCGAATGGGATTGCTTCAAAACGGTCAGGAATCAAAGCCTAGCGCCTCCTCTAAGCGCCTGCATTGTGGATGCCCTAATACCCAAACTGTTTAAGCCCATAACCAGTTATACCCGAACTTCCCTCAAAAAAAATTATACCCGAACTGGTTTTTCACATAACCAAACTAAAGCCAAACTGAAAATGGTATCAGCCCAATATAAATTGAACCGATTAAGCCCAGCATAAAAACTAAACCATCTCACCCGGTTTTCTAGAAACCGTTCTCAGAATTATTTGAAGGAAGTGCCACACTGTATTCTCAATTCGCCACGAGATTACGTTACAACAGAGTACCGGCAGTTAGTGGCAGTGGCATTGCAAAGTGATTCAGGTTTCATCTTAGATCAGTGACTCTGGTAGCTATTGATAGTTCATAGCAAGTTAACGTTCGATTTGTGATGATTTAGGCAAGCCAGCCGCATTATTAACCCGCAAAAGTGTTCCCCGCTGCCCGCCTCCACTAGTCACTACTGGGGCGGTGGTGGTGGAGACCGGAGTGTAAAAACTGATTTGGCTCCACTGCCTGCCCGCTCAACTATCTTCGCTTGCCTTGCCTTGCCTTGCTGATCACTTGGTAGTCGAGGCAAGCACGGCTCCACCTGCCACGTCGCTACGCGTCTAGTCTTCTTCTTGCGAATCACTACCCGTCTGCCTAGATGTACCACGATCGATAGGATTGGGCAAATACATCTCGTCTGCGGTAGTTTTATCGGCATGCACGCGGAAAGTTGCTCTATCCTGTTCCAGCTCTAGCCTGAACCACGCATCGCCACTTCCTTCCAGTCGAGATAAGGTGACCAGTGAGGATATCACACCCAGCGAGCACTACCAGGGGAGTGCACACACTACCTTCCACTCCGGTTAACGCAGGCAGGCGCGTGGGAAATCAGAAATGCATGCGCCCTATCTGTACTATACTACTGCTAGGTAATGCACGCGCCGTCACGGCCCACCATCGATCCATCTCCACCGCGCCGCGCCCTCAGTTGGCACCGCATCGACCGAGCAACTCATGGCCACCATCGAGCTCCCGTGTCCTATAAATGGTGCAACTCATGGCTGCAAGGACATAAGTATCTTACACAGCGCTGAACCGACAGAACGAACGGGCAGCAGGTACATCATAGCTGGCTAGCTAGGAACGACAGGTATACGACACGGCCATGTGGTTCCCGCTCTGCTTCGTCGTCGTCGTCGCTCTTCTGCTCTCCCGGGGAGGGTGCCGCGGCGAGAGCGGGAGCCAGGTGTACGTGGTGTACATGGGCGCCGTGCCGCCACGGACCTCGCCTGACTTCCTCCGCCAGAGCCACCTCCGCCTCGTCGGCACCATCCTCAAGAGGTGCGCATGCATGCAGCTCCGCCACTACGCGTGTGTTTTTATCCGTGCATGCCCGCGCGTGCTTACAGATTCAGTTAAAAAATGTCTGTCAATATTCAAAAAGTAAATCGCACGGCGTTTGATTTGATATGCATCTGCAGGGGGAAGCTGGCGCAGAGCGTAGTGGTGCAGCAGTACAGGCATGCTTTCTCCGGGTTCGCGGCGCGGCTGTCCAAGGACGAGGCTGCCGCGCTCAGGCACAAGCCCGGCGTGGTCTCCGTGTTCGCCGACCCCGTGTACCAGCTCCACACCACCAGGTCCTGGGACTTCCTGCAGCAGACGGACGTGAAGATCGACTCGGCTAAGCGGCGCTCGCCCAGACCCACGGCGGCGTCGGCGTCGGCGCCGACCACGGAGACCATCATCGGCCTCCTGGACTCCGGCATCTGGCCCGAGTCCCCCAGCTTCGACGACGCCGGCTTCGGACCCGTCCCGAGCAAGTGGAAGGGCGTCTGCATGGCCGGGGACGACTTTAACACCTCCAACTGCAACAAGTGAGTCACACACTGTCGTAAGTCGCGTACGTGACATGTGTCGTCGCACTTGATTAATTTTGCGGTGAACTGCAGGAAGCTGATCGGAGCAAGATACTACGATCTCGGCGAGGTGGACGGCGGCCGGACCCGGGGCAACGGCGGCTCGCCGCGGGACGCGGCGGGGCACGGGACGCACACGTCGTCCACGGCGGCCGGGAACGCGGTGACCGGCGCCTCGTACTACGGCCTGGCCCAGGGGACCGCGAAGGGGGGATCCGCCGCGTCGAGGGTGGCCATGTACCGCGTCTGCTCCGACGAAGGCTGCGCCGGGTCGGCCATCCTCGCCGGCTTCGACGACGCCATCGGCGACGGCGTCGACGTCATCTCGGTCTCCCTCGGCGCGTCGCCCTACTTCAGCCCAGACTTCTCCGAGGACCCGATCGCCATCGGCTCGTTCCACGCCGTGGCGAAGGGGGTCATGGTGGTGTGCTCGGCGGGCAACGCCGGGCCGGACGCCTCCACGGTGGTGAACTCGGCGCCGTGGATCATGACGGTCGCGGCCACGACCATCGACCGCGACTTCGAGTCAGACGTCGTGTTGGGTGGGAATAGCAGCGCCGTAAAGGTACTACTATACATGCCTTGATTTTGTTTTTGCAGTAGCATTTCTAGGTTCCTCGAAATGATTTTTTTTTTTGCGGGTGCCTCAAAATGAAATTTAACTCTATTTTTATGGGCCGTGTCAATGCAGGGTGGGGCTATAAACTTTTCCAACCTGGACAAATCCCCGAAGTACCCGTTGATCGCAGGTGCATCAGCAAAGTCTAGTTCGGCTTCTAGTACTTCTGACTCGGCAAGGTAATACATATATGAACCAATTTAATAAGCTACCAAAGGACCATATGCAATACCCGTGATGTGATTTCGTCATGTTGCTCATGGATGCCCTGCTCGAATGTTTTGGTGCAGTCACTGTGAGCCCGGCACCCTGGATGCCAGCAAGATCAAGGGCAAGATCGTGCTGTGCAACCACTCGCAGAGCGACACGTCCAAGATGGTGAAGGTCGACGAGCTCCAGAGCGCCGGGGCGGTGGGGTGCATCCTGGTGAACGACTTCGGGAGGGCGGTCACCACCGCCTACCTCGACTTCCCCGTCACGGAGATCACCTCCGGCGCCGCGGCCGACCTTCACAAGTACATTGCCTCCACAAGGTACGTACGAATTTGTATGCACTAACCATCTTCCAATTAAGCTCACTCTCAATGCACGTCAAGCTCACTCAGAATGTATGGAATTAGCGAACCCGTGGCGACGATCGCGCCGACGATCACCGTGACGGAGTACAAGCCGGCGCCCGTCGTGGCCTACTTCTCCTCCAGGGGGCCGTCGGCGCAAACCGGCAACATCCTCAAGGTTGAGTTCAGCCTAAACCGGCCATCACCAAGGTGATCCATATAATTGTGTTTTGTGTATGCAAAACTAACGCATCCATATGGTATATGCAGCCGGACGTGGCTGCGCCGGGGGTGAACATCCTTGCCTCGTGGATCCCAACGACGTCACTTCCGGCCGGCCAGAAGCAGCCGTCGCAGTTCAACCTCGTCTCCGGGACGTCCATGGCCTGCCCCCACGTCGCCGGGGCCGCGGCCACCGTCAAGGCCTGGAACCCGACGTGGAGCCCGGCAGCCATCCGGTCAGCCATCATGACAACAGGTACGTACATAACGAAACAAACTGACAGATTAATCGTGTCCAGGCCAGGCCAGGGCTCAAAGTCTGAATTTCGATCGTGTGCGTGTCTACCGTGTGGCATGCAGCAACTCAGCTGAACAACGACAAGGCTCCGATGACGACGGACGCGGGGACGGCGGCGACGCCGTTCGACTACGGCGCGGGGCAGGTGAACCCGACCGGCGCGCTGGACCCCGGGCTGGTGTACGACCTCGCGGCGGACGACTACCTGAGCTTTCTCTGCAACTACGGTTACGGTGCGTCCCAGATCAAGCTCATCACCTCCCCTCCGGCCGCCTTCAGCTGCGCCGGCAACGCGAGCAAGGACCTCATCTCCGACCTCAACTACCCGTCCATCGCCGTCACGGGGCTCAGCGCCGGCGCCAGCAGGACAGTGACCCGTGAGGTCACCAACGTCGGAGCGCAGGAAGACGCCACCTATACTGTCGCCGTCAGCGCCCCGGCCGTTCTGGATGTGAAGGTCGTGCCCAGCAAGCTCCAGTTCACCGGCAGCGTGAAGAAGCTGGCATTCCAGGTCACCTTCTCTGGCAAGAACACAGCGGCCAAGGCCGCCCTGACAGGATCCATAACATGGTCAGATGGAAAACATACAGTCCATAGCCCATTCGCGGTCAGCAGCTGATGAAATGTGAAATCTATGTATGTACAAGATGGGACTTGTATGTCTCTCGTCTAGCTATATACGTACAATGTAGTAGCACCAAGTTGCTGGCATTTTGGTCATGTAGTTTCATGATCAAATCAAATTATAATGGATAAAGCACACTCGGAAATCGGAACAACAAGTCACAATTGTGTAGCATAATCCATAAATGTTTAACACTTTTATACTATTGTGTAACATCTTTATGAAAACATACAATTGTGAACATAAACCCTTTTTTGTTAAAAACAATTAAATTTCACCAAATACATGTTCTCTTTAATGTGATGTTAATAAATGCATCCAAACTTATAAAGTTTAATAAAAACAAGAAAATTTGAAATATACATTACATATTAGTAATTACTAGCAAAAGAGCCCGTGCGTTGCAACGGGAGAGTAAATAATACATGTTCTTAACTCAATAACCATGACTCAGGACCCTAATGTGTTCACGTTCTTTATTTTCACATGGCATCACATTTGTGTTGTTGATGGTGGTCTCAGTGCTCACACAACGAAAGCGTGTTTGAATGCGGTCAGTTCTAAGGCGTCTCTCTCGTGCACACTCGCTCGAAATAAAATGAGAAATATGTTCTTTTTTCCTGCGAGGTTTTTCATAGGTGTGCATGCGTGGTTATCGATATTTTCTTTCCTCTCTATTAGTAAGAAAGAAAAACGGATCGTACATTATAGATTAAATTGACACCAAAATAATATTTTAGAAATATTTAATAGCTAAAAATAGCATCATGTTTAGATTCTACACATTTTTCTAATCAAGTTTCATATATAACATGTTAAAATCAGAGTTACCGTTTAAAAGATATTGATACTTTTGTTTTAGATAAACTGCGGATTGATTAACCGAAAAGTTAGGGGGTTTTATGTTAAAATAAAGAAACGATTTGGTTGACTTAAATATGGACGGCGGGTTGGTTACCTAAAACATCAGGGGGTTTTCCGAGAAAATACAAAAAAAAAACGGTTTGGGAGTGACTTAAACGTGTACCGCAGGTTTATTTACGGAAAACAGAGGGGCTTTTTTCAAAATGTATGATGGACGACCAGAAATTCAATTTGCTTTATTATTAGGTAAAGGTTGACCCTTTACAATCCCATAGTACCATTGTAGAATTGTTACATATTGTTCACAAAAAAAATGATACTACATGTACTTTGTATGCGGATAATAAAGGCCTTGCTACCAAGCACTTGCGGAGCCCCTCCTTCCTTCAAACCTGGCAGCAGCACGATCCCGTGGAGCACCAGTGATCTCATCGGTGCTGGGCATGTGGATGTGCGGACAACAAGACTCTCATGGCAGCTCTCAGCCACCTGCTTGACAACAAGGCCCAGGGTGTTGGGTTCGTTGCCATGACAGACGCTCACAGGGTGTTGTGGCTCGGGAGCTGGCTGGGGAAGCACTACTACTAGTGTAGTGCTTCCTGTGAGCGTGCATGATCCCTGACGGCGATGGCGGTGGCGACTACGACGATGATGACGATGACGGCGTACATTTTGTGTAGCTAGGGCTGAAAAACAATTTGATGGTCTATATATTTTGGTGGGGTGGTATATACTAACCCCTCACGCTGATGGTGAACTTGCGGTGGTAGGACGACACCCTCTTTTGGATGTGGTGGTAGGTTAACATCAAGGTAGTGCTAGGTTGAACTTGCTAGGCCGTGTGAGTATGCATGCTTTACTTCTTCTCTTATGTTCCATTGTTGTTTGTGTGCTACTTTGCTTGCTACTTGTGTGCTCCATTGATTTGCTGCTTCAACTCTTGCTCTTGTGCATTTCTAGGGCAAGTGGCATGCCGTGTTCATCGATAAGGCTCCAGGGGTTTATAGTTCACGGGAAGAAGCCAATGCACAAGTGGCATCGTATAGCAACAGCAGCCATAGAGGGTTCAAGACTAGGCAGGCAGTAGAACAAGCTTACTCCGACTGGATGCGAAAGCATGGAGGCAGCCGTGTTAAAGTGGCAAGGTTGGAGGTGTCAAGGTGGATCGTCAGTTTGGGCTGAAGCTGAAGAACTTCACCATCTTCGTCCAGTTCACCGTCATTGCTGTGTTGTGGCGTTGGTGTGCTAGGTGTGATCATTGTGGGTAAGCTCACCAACTAGGGTACAAGGTAAGCATAACATGTACGCCGTATGCAACCAAACGTCGTGTTCATGTGCCGCTTGGGCCAATGCAGACAACCAAACAAAGTGCACTTGCGTATTACCTAATGCAAGGACACTAGATGCAGGCAACCAAACAACTTGCAGGTGACGTATTAGGGCCTGTTTTTGCTCAACCAGGCTGGGTTGAGAAGTGTATGCGATGCAGGAACTGTTCAAAACGGCAACCAAATACGCCCCTGGTTTTGCATGCATGAAGTGTCGTACTACACGTATGAATTTTTCTGCATGGGCTAGGCGGGATGCTTTTCCACTCTCGTAGCTTGGCCGGTATCTAGCCAGTTGTGGAGAAAAAGTGACTAGCACGAATTTTAAGTTCAGTCAACTAATCCCTAGCCGCTCCCTTGTTTGAACTTTGAACGCACCTAAAGCTGTTTTCCAACTTGAAGGCGTTTAGCTACATGTAACTTTGATATGTCGCCTGGAGCTATTCAGATTTATGTTTTCTCCAGAACTCTGAAGGCCATATATTATGATAAAATCAAACCTTACAAAACCTTCTTTACGAGAATAAAAAGTTATAGACAAATCCTAAGAGAAACCCGTGTTGTCTCCCTTATGCATCCATCTGTGGCGCTTTGAGCAAAGCTCGTTGCTGACTCTAGGCCACCATCTCAGTGAAGCGATCTTGTTGAAACCCACCAGGAAGTCCTCGATATAGACCAGAAGACATCTACGATCATGACCTGGACAAGTCACCATCTTGAAGAACTTGGCAACGAACTGGGTTACAAATTAAGCCCAACTTTAGCCAGACAAAGGAGGAAAACACAAACCTCATCAGTTTCCCAAAGGAGCTCAACCTGGCTAAACTCCATTGGACGGGGAAGGAAGTAGAGAACAAAAACATTCCAGAACATCATCACCTACGTAGGACACCACCGATCACTAGACAAAAAAAAAAAAAAAACGATGCCCCTGACTGAAGTTGCACACATGATGGAGATGACTTACTTATCATTGCCGATGGAACCATCGCTTCATCACCGCCAACTAGACACTTAAGACTTAACTCTAACTAAAGCTCGGGTGACTGTAGACTATAGAGACAACCCAGACCAAGGTTCTCCCACCTCGTCGGTGCTAGAAGGCACCGAAAGGCGAGGGGAACCGACATATGCGGAGCCCTTAGAAGGAAACCTAGCACTCTTTTTTTCTTGAAAGGAGCCCATTCAACTTTAGAAAAGACCTGATCATTGTCACACAATATGAAACAGAAGGAAAGTTCGACATGAACTTGCCATATTCTTGCATGTCAATTGCGATGCCCCTATGAATTTAAAAAAATGCTCAAAATATCATTATAAGTGAAGGTCCAATGTAGTACATGTTGCCGTCACAATGAGTTGATCAAACATCTGTTTTCAATGCAAGTTTACTCAAGTTGTTGGTCCATAGTCAACATGGCCTCTAATCTTTGTTCACCCATAACGAGGGTCGTCTCCAGAAATTTGAGGCCTCAGGGCAACAATAAAAAATTGGGTACAATTTTTTAAATCATATAACTAAAGAAAATATGTACCTAAAGCATACTATCACTTTATTATATAATTGCAAGTTCATTTTATTTTTTGTGCAATATTTGGACATGTATCTAAATTAATTCTAGAAAATTAGTAGAAGGGCATTAAAACAATTAACTAACCCCATGCTCTAACAAAAAGCAAAATCTGTCTAGTATCTCCTGAAATGGAATCTCCAGTCATATTTTCATACTTAATCATTTCTAGGACATCCTTTTCAAGTACTATTGTCGCCAATCTATTGAGTCTTTCTTGTGTCATGGTAGACCGCAAGTAGGACTTCAACAACTCGAGTTTTGAAAAGCATATTTCCGCAGATGCAATTGTCACATGAATGGTCAACAAAATTTTGTATGCAACTACAACATTAGGATAGATTAAGGAGTGTTTCCTTAAATAATTCAGAATATCAAGAGGACCCATAGATTTTTGAAATAAACCGTGGAGAAAAATTATCTTGTAAAATAATTCAACCCCATCAATATCTCCATGTTTTCCACTCTCAAGTGCATCTTCAAGATTAAGACAAGCAAACATCGTTTGTGTCATCCAATGATCGCAACCTAACTGAAGTACTACCCTTGTCTGGGTTTATTAGTCCCATCGTATTTCATGCCAAATTTTGATTGTAGATTTGATTAACAAAATATAAGTTGTATGTCGCAAAACATTTATTGTTGGGTTCATATTCGAAAGAGGTTTCTAATGATACTATTTTGTGGTAGATTACTTATTTTTTGTTAGTTAAATCAAAGGTCAAAGTTTGACCCATAATACAAAGGGGACTAACAAACCCGTATGGAGGTAGTAAACAAGAAACCAAATGTCTTTCATATCCCAGATATTGTTCAAATCTTAATAGTAAAAAAATTATTCAAATCTCATGCTAAGTGAAGTTACAGTTTGATCAACAAGATGTGTAAAATAATTGAACCTAAATGACTCATCTACGGATTCTGAATCAATAGATGCAGCGCCTCATCAAAATGTCTTTTCCTTTTGATTTTACGCTTGCTGTGGAATTTCAGATGAATATCCATCTCCGTTGCTATTTTTATCAAGCATAAAATTGACTAATTATTGTATGATAAAATAAGGGTCGAGTATAACCGATAGGGAACAAACTTAGTTTTTGTCATATTCGTAACCTAGCCCTGGGGACAATCAAATTCATCACCAGTTCCAATATGATAATACACATAAGTTTCCCTACTACTCTTAATCTAGTGACAGGAATGTCAAAATTAATCAATTACTAGGCTACCAGTTACCATTAATCAATAAATCAATAAATCAATAAATAGGTTACCAGTACCTAGGATTGGAGAACTAAAGACAAGATGTCCATCACTGATGGGTGAATCCTGGAAAGGATGAAGCTACTAGCCGGTGTCCTGGACGATGTTGGCGGAGACGAATAGATTAGCGGAAGGGCTAAATGATCGGTCGATGGAATAGCATATCAGGAATGAGATGCCCTTTTAAGACAAACTCGCAAAGCTTTATTACCACACAGTATTATAGGGACAAAAAGAAGATTTTCGGGTTGGCCTAACCAAGCATGGCAGCCAACCCCCAAAGTCAGAGGATGCTTTGAAAGATTGCGAGCCTCAACATTCAAAGTCCTAAACTCATGGCTAAAAACCCAAAAAATAAAAGCCGAAGAATCGTTCCCTTATTTCATGAACTACTGCACAACAGCTTGCAGTGTTGCCACTTCTAATCGCTTCAATGATCACCTTGTAGACCGATGCAACAAAAATCCTATGAACATAAAAATCCTCAACTAGAGCCAACACCTCTCTGGTAGCTAGGGTTTGTAGGGTAGCAGGGTCTTCAATGTTTCAGAATACCACCGCCGAAGCTTCCAAAAAAGTACCCCTTTGGTCACCACAAATTGCGCATACCGTTCCAAAGCCACCATGGCTCAACACAGCGGCGCCCACATTTATCTTCACGTGGTCCGCCGGTGGGGAAATCCACTACCAAGGTCTAGGAGCTGATGTTGTTTTCCTGGCGGTGACACATCATTCGCCCTGATGTACAACCCTTGACCCCTGAGCTCTTTTTTTTGCGGGTAGAAATTTGTATTACTCATCCACCAAAGTCCTTACAATCAATCGCAACTAGTTCCAAAGCCTCAGGAGGACCAGAACCTAACCAAGTCATGGTTCTACCTTCACTACGAGCAAATTTAGCTAAGCTATCACTAACTATATTTTGGCTACGACTTACATGAGTAATACAATTTTCACGTAGAGACATAAGATATCTAATCTCCTTGATGATAGACGAATATATCGATCTGTCAACCTCTGAAGCCTGGATCAATTTCACTGCAATTATAGAATCCATGTCGATCTGCACTGGTAACTCATTTCTCTGGATGGAGAAAGATAAACCTTCCATGCATGCACATAATTCAGCTTCAAGTGCATCCCGGCAAAAAAATAACTGCCTACAGGAAGAGAAGATGATAGCCCCCTTGTCGTCTCTTAACACCATTCCGGCACCGGCCGATCCATCAACAGCAAAAGAACCATCAGTACACAACTTAACCCCCACCATCTAACTCCCCTCTCTCACTAATCAATTTAGGGGTCCCTCTCTCACTAAATGCACTAGTGGCTAGATTTTCACGTCTATGCCCTCACTTCTCTTTAAAACGGCCTGTAAAACACAAAAAACGCAGTGGATAGATTGAATGGGGGAATGGGAGAAAAGAACTGATGGGGCGTACATCGGTACAGATAACCCAGCCCATAGAGATGTACATGCGAAAAAAATCACCGTTGGGTCCAGGGAAGACAACGCACCGAAGACAACAACGAAGAAACGCCCCTCAAGATTATCTAAAAGAACGCCCCTCAATACCGCTAAAAAAGGCCCATGATAAGT
Organism: Triticum timopheevii; assembly: GCA_963921465.1. NCBI lineage: Eukaryota > Viridiplantae > Streptophyta > Magnoliopsida > Poales > Poaceae > Triticum > Triticum timopheevii. The sequence goes on along the minus strand of OY997264.1, from coordinate 557,643,378 downwards.
GTCACACGTGACACGAACACATAGCAACTCCTACCGTTTCTTTAGTTGTAAGCATGACAACTTTGTTTGGATGACATTTTTTTAGATGACAACTTTCGTTGTAAAAAGGTCAGATCTAAAGTGCTTCGTGCCACACATGTGACAATTATTATTTGGGAGAGAAAACACCCCTAAAAAAACAGCAAAGAAACAACGGCACAGGACGTACGAGCGCAAGCACAATTGCGTCAATCTTATAACAAGTTTGATCCTGTGGTGGTTGACTTATATGTGATATAACTAAATCTCATCTGGATAAAATTTAACAAATCGACCCCGCAAAAAAATATATTAACAAAGCCGTAGGATTATTGCTTTGGAATGGCCTCACGACCATTACGAGTTCGGACGAACGGCGGTTCGCACGCTGGCCATGCATGCCCCTCGCCCGCACCGTGTATACAACGTGTTCGTCATGAGATCCGGAATCACATCGCCGGCAAATCTCCCAGGCACCGATCTGGCTCGGCGTTATCTTGTGGGCGCCGTCAAGGTTTGGCATCCGATTTATTTTTTATTTTTTATTTTTGCTTTGTAAACACCGATCCCGAAATATTCTGTTCTGTGTACCTATTTTGTTTCCGTTACTTCTGTGCTCTTGGAGAAATTTGAGTATATGCCACTCTATCGTTAATTCCTCGTTTGGAATATGGTCGAAACTTCACAATTCTCCTCAAATTACCACTCCTTCCCCTTCGCGCCACTCACCCACGTCCCCATCTGTCGCCTGTATTTTACCAACGAGAAGGTTTGTAAGTGTTCAGGATCTGCTGGCCAACCTATAGAAGTACGCACTCTCAGGGTACGGTTAAGAAAAGATGAACAGAAATTTAAGCAACTCAAAGGGGCGGGGGTAAACGAGATCCTGCGTAAACTGCAGGTAAGTGGTTCAAACATCAGATAATCCGAAACATGGTACTACTAATAGGGCACATCGGATAAGAAACAATCGCATGGTCATGGACCGAACAACAAGAGTAATAATATGGCAATATATGCTAATATCTTCTTCACATCTTCTGGCTCCAGATCAGAGTACTCAAAAAATCCTGCCACGGTTCAACTGATGCTGCTACTTAGGCAAGAGCACGCTGCTGAGTGCGCCACGAGTCAGCATTGCAGTTCTCAATAGCTTCAAAACCTGTTAATCAGCAGACGCACATCAGTGAGCAACAACACAGAAACTGAAATAGTATAATGGGCTAGTTTTCACGAGTCAGAATGTTCAACTTCATGTTGGAAATCATTTGATCAAATGTCGTAGGGATTTACCTGTGTTTTGTCAAGAGTGAGCTCTTTCTCCACAAGCTTCTCCTTTGGAATCTTGGCTGCGCGTATGGCTTTGAGACTATTGGCCAAGGAGAAATTGGAGATATGAAGATCATCGGTCACCATAAAGTTTGTGGAACCTTTCTTGATATATGCCCTACAGGTACCTCCTCTAACCGGTTCTTTTGGATTCACCTCGTGATTATAGTATGCCACACTTCTAGGTGGCAGCTCTTCCACTTGGAGTACATTGCTGCTGCAGCCAAAGAAAGGGGGAAGCTTTGGTGATAGAAGCAAGCTTTGGCATTCTTGTTTTACACATGCTTCCTTATTCACACTCTTGTAAAGATTATCAATGCTGCCATTTGGTGACCATTCACCAAAAGCTTTGATTATGGATCCAATTGGAATGCAAAGCAGGCTGAAGAATATATCAACGAAGTCATGCCCAACTTCAGCATACAACACCGAGGTACCATCTTTTGACTGAATAATCCTCATCTTTATTGGTTTGAACATGGGCTCGGCCTCATCTGCTTGTTCTGCTAACAAATTCTCAGGAAGCTGGAAAACATTCGTGGTGGCATCGGGCATGATAGGAACGTCAAAATAGAGGCCAGTTAAAGGTTGCTTCTGTTAGATAATAACGAGATAAAACGAGACACGAGAGACACAGAGATTTAACGTGGAAACCCTTGCGGGAGAAAACCACGGACGCACGAAGGCGCAATCACTATGATGGAGGAGTATTACAAGCACGAGACGACAGGCCGTCTGAGGTGCGACTACATGGGGTATATAAGAGGGCAATACATGAGAGTCCTTGGAGGACAAGTAAACGAGTTGTACTTGTACGCGTCGACGTCAACGCAAAGGCCCACACCGGTTGTACTACGTCTAGTCCAACACAGTATAATTTGGATCACAATTTAACAATCTCCACCTTGATCCAAATTTCCTCAAGTAGTCGAAGAAAGTAGATAACTCCATCCAAATCAGCAAAAACACCTTGTGCGTCAAAGCCCATAGGACTAGTGAGAAATACCAACTAAGCCTGAGCAAAGCTCAAACTTATTGGTCGGAACTGGCTTTGTCATCATATCAGCAGGATTATCATGAGTACTTATCTTGCATACCTTCAAATCACCTTCAGCAACAACATCTCGAATATAGTGATATCTGACATCAATGTGCTTTGTTCTCTCATGATACATTGAATTCTTTGTAAGATATATAGCACTTTGACTGTCACTAAATACGGTAGGGCAAGATGAGTCTCCACAAAGCTCAGTGTACAAACCTCTCAACCAGATAGCTTCTTTGCATGCCTCAGAAATAGCCATATACTCGGCATCAGTAGTGGAACAAGCCACAATAGACTGCAAAGTTGCTCTCCAACTCACAGCACAACCACCAATGGTGAAAACATAACCTGTGAGTGATCTTCTTTTATCCAAATCACCAGCAAAATCAGAATCAACAAAACCAACAAGTCCATCTCTAGTTTTCCCAAACTGTAAATAAGCATTAGAAGTACCACGCAGGTATCTGAAAATCCACTGAACTGCTCTCCAATGCTCTTTTCCAGGATTAGCCATGTATCTACTGACAACACTCAATGCATATGATAAGTCAGGACGAGAACAAACCATGGCATACATAAGTGAACCAACTGCACTCGAATAGGGAACTCTAGACATGTACTCAATATCTGCATCTGACTTAGGACATAAAGCTGATGACAATTTAAAGTGTGCAGCTAACGGTGTACTCACTGGCTTGACATTATGCATATTAAAACGACGAAGAACTTTATCAATATATCCCTTCTGACTTAGATATACTTTTCCATACAGTCTATCTCTGGATATTTCCATGCCAAGAATTTTCTTTGCTGCACCCAAATCCTTCATCTCAAATTCATTACTCAATTGCTTCTTTAGTTCATTAATCTCTGACATACTCTTTGCAGCAATAAGCATATCATCAACATAAAGGAGCAAATAAATAGTTGAACCATTGACAGTTTTCAAATAAACACAACTATCATAATTAGACCTTTTGAAACCTTGAGAGAGCATAAAGGTGTCAAATCTCTTGTACCACTGTCTCGGGGATTGCTTCAATCCATAAAGAGATTTCTTTAACTTACAGACAAGCTTTTCTTTTCCAGGAATAACAAAACCTTCAGGTTGTTCCATATAAATATCCTCTTCTAATTCTCCATGTAAGAATGCAGTTTTAACATCCAATTGTTCAAGCTCAAGATCATGCATGGCAACAATACTGAGTAAAGTGCGAATAGAGCTATGCTTCACAACAGGAGAAAAGACTTCATTATAGTCAATACCTGGAATCTGGCTATAACCTTTAGCAACTAACGTTGCTTTATATCTTGTCTCATCATTAGGAGAAACACCTTCTTTCCTCTTGAAAACCCACTTGCAACGAATAGGTTTCTTCTCTCTAGGCAATTTTACTAAATCCCAAGTGCCATTCTTTTCAAGTGATTCCATCTCATCATGCATAGCGGTCATCCACTTATTACTATCACCAGAAATAATAGCCTCGGAATATGAAGAAGGCTCAACATTACCTTCAATTTCTTCTGCAACAGATAAAGCAAAAGAAACAATATTGCACTCTTCAATTAACCTGTCAGGTTTATTAATACCCCGTCTAACTCTGTCACGTGCAAGATTCCAACTGGGCGGAACAATAGGCTGATTTGGAGTGGGAGTGACATTATCATCATTAACGACGGGTTCATCATGTGCATCAACAATTTCATTACCAGATGTATCACCTGAATCAATAACATGCTCCACCTGAACAGTAGGCTCCTGAACAATAGGCTGTTGTTCACTCTCAACGGGAACATTAGTAAATGAAACATCATGTAACATAGCAGATTCATTAAAGATAACATTTCTGCTAATAACAACCTTCTGGGTTTCAGGATTCCACAATTTAAAACCTTTAACACCAGACTTATAACCAAGAAAGATGCACTTAACAGCCCTAGGCTCCAACTTTTCATTATCAACATGAGCATAAGCAGTGCAACCAAAAACTCTCAACTGTGAATAATCAGCAGGTGAACCAGACCATACCTCAATTGGAGTTTTCTTATTAAGAGCAATAGATGGTGAACGGTTAATGAGATAACAAGCAGTGGAAGCGGCCTCAGCCCAAAAACGCCTATGCAAACCTGCATTGGACAACATGCAACGGGCTCTGGAAATAATGGTCCTGTTCATACGCTCAGCAACACCGTTTTGTTGAGGAGTATAAGGAACGGTGTAGTGTCTGACAATGCCTTCAGACTTGCAATAATTCTTAAATTGCTTAGAACAGAATTCCATACCATTATCAGTGCGAAGTATCTTTACCTTCCTTTCAGTTTGTCTTTCAATCATAATCTTCCACTCCTTAAAAGCTGAGAATGCTTCATATTTATGCTTCAAGAAATAAGGCCAGACTTTTCTCGAATAATCATCAATAATAGTCAGCATGTAACTAGCACCACCTAGTGACTTCTTGCGAGATGGTCCCCACAAATCAGAATGCACATAATCAAGAATACCTTCAGTTGTATGGGTCGAAGTATTGAACTTCACCCTCTTGTGCTTGCCGAAGATACAATGCTCACAAAATTTCAATTTACCAGGTTCATATCCATCAAGAAGACCTCTCTTATTTAACTCTGCTAAACCAAGTTCACTCATATGTCCAAGACGCATATGCCAAAGGTTAGCAGCATCACAATCAGAATTCTTTGAAACAACTGGAGTAGCGTTACCTGAAACGGTAGAACCTCGAAGGTAATAAAGACCATTGGTCGAACTTAAGTCACCTTTCATCACAACAAGGGAACCTTTGGTGACTTTCAAAACACTATCTCCACCTGAATACTTGTACCCCTTTGCATCAAGGGCACTCATAGAAATAAGATTTCTCTTCATCTTCGGAATATACCGAACATCTGTCAAAGTTCTGATTATGCCATCAAACATCTTGATTCGAATAGAACCTATGCCTTCAATCTTGCATGGTGAATTATCAAAACCCAAAACGGAACCAGCAGAAGTAGTGGAATCAAAAGTAGTAAACCAATCTCTATGTGGACACATATGAAAAGTGCATGCAGTGTCAAGTACCCACTCATCATTGGTCTCAGCACATCCAGCAATAACGACAAGAGCATCATCGGAACTATCATCACGAGCAACGTTAGCAGAATTTTCACCTTGTTTGTTACCTTTCCTCTTTTCTTTATTCTGCAACTTGAAACACTCTGAGATGTCATGCCCGTCTCTCTTGCAATACCTGCAATACTTCTTGTCTCTGGATTGCGACCGGCCCCTGTAGCCGTTTTTACTTTTGCCTCTATTTCCATTATGTGAGTTCTTCTCCTTTGTCCTGCCACGAACAGATAATCCCTCGGCTTGGGATGAACTCGAACTATCATGAGGCACCATCAATTTCATCTTCTCCTTGGAGTTCAAAGCTTCATAAACTTCATTAAGCGTGAGAGTATCACGACTGTATAATATGGTGTCTCTAAAATTGGTATAAGAACTTGGCAGTGAACAAAGTAACATTAAAGCAGTATCTTCCTCTTCATACTTGACCTCCATTGCAGCTAGATCAGATATGATCTCTTTAAATTCTGAAATATGATTCAAAACATTACCTCCCTCGGGTAACCTGTGCAGAAATAATTTTTGCTTCAGATGCATCTTGCTGGTGAGATCTTTAGTCATGCAAATCCCTTCCAGCTTTAACCATAGAGCGGCGGCAGTTTTCTCGCTCAAAACTTCCTGCAAAATATTATTATGCAAATGGAGTTGAATTTGTGACAAAGCCTTACAATCAATTCTTTTCTCCTCGTCAGTCCAGTCCTGAATTCTATTCTTCCCAAAACTATCCAGTGCTTCATCATAGTCAGACTGTGCCAACAACGCCCGCATCTTGACTTGCCATAGGGTAAACCTTGTGTCACGATCCAGCAGCGGAAGATCATACTTCATGGATGCCATGAGTCGATAAAATCTGTGTACACAAAGTAGTACAAGCCGGTAGAAAAATTCTTGACAGAATTTAATATGCGGAGCAAATAGAACGGAGTAAATAGCACCTGGTAGTATTAGGAAGTGGATGTAGCAGACGAACAGAGAACAAAAAACTAGCAGTACTAGTAATCAGACGCCACACTGTAGCTTCTCGTGAGGAAGTAGTACTAGTAATCTTGATCGCTTCGATGGAATTTTGTCTTGGCACCAAAAAGTAGCAGCAGCAGATCACTGTTTGCTTGGGGACTTGAAGCGGAGATTTGACGTGTAGTAGCAGCGCCCGTACAGCAGCGGCAACCCGGCGACTTGGCGATTTGATGGCTCGGTGGATAGCGCACAGCAGCCGCAGAAGGAAAAAAAAAGACGCCGTAGATAGAATTCCTGTCGGACTCGGCTTCTACGTAGGGCGGCGCAGCAAAATCGATCCGATGGATCGCCTGGTCGTGTGCGACGGCGCCCACGACGGAACCCTAATCTCTCGTCTCAAAAATCTCGTATACGAACCTCAGCTCTGTATACCACTTGTTAGATAATAACGAGATAAAACGAGACACGAGAGACACAGAGATTTAACGTGGAAACCCTTGCGGGAGAAAACCACGGACGCACGAAGGCGCAATCACTATGATGGAGGAGTATTACAAGCACGAGACGACAGGCCGTCTGAGGTGCGACTACATGGGGTATATAAGAGGGCAATACATGAGAGTCCTTGGAGGACAAGTAAACGAGTTGTACTTGTACGCGTCGACGTCAACGCAAAGGCCCACACCGGTTGTACTACGTCTAGTCCAACACAGTATAATTTGGATCACAATTTAACAGCTTCGATAGCAGTGCTCTGGCAAGCAAGCTAGTCATCTGGAGGAAATGCAATATGAAAATTTATTAATAAAAAAAATCTGATTTTTACTCAAAATTTCTGAAGTAGAGACACATACCTTATTGGAATTGAGTTGTAGCACCACTTCCTCGATATTCGCTTGCTCCTGGAGCCCAAGCTTGTCCATCAGGGAAAACATGAGAGCTGTGGAAGAAAGAGCAACTTGGAGATCATCCGTGATGATGAACTTCGTGCGACTCTGGACAAAAATCTCATCCAGAGTGTCTTTCTCTGAAAATTCCCTAATCGTGAAATCCATGGTGCCGCAAAACGGGCAACCAACGTCAGGGACTGAGCTGAAGTATCCCATGTGACGCTTGCAAGCATAAAACTGTGTTTGATCTATGTCGTCAACTTGGACTTTAAGCCGACGTAAGTGACCTGCTGCAGCATTGCGGGGACTAAGAAGCATGGTCTTGCATGGCTTTGTCTGTAAGTGATCTTCCCCGAGATCCTCCACGCTCTTGTACAGCTGGTCGAGGCACCCGACCTGAGACTGCTTACCGAGGCGACGAACGATGGTGCCCAGGGGCAGCGTGAGGAAGCTGAAGAGGACGTCGACGAAGTCCTGGTCAGATTCCGCAAACAACACCCTCTTCTTCTCCTTGTCGATGAACAGCTTGACAGCAACAGTTGATTCGCCATCGCTCGACATGGTGGCTGAGGTAGTGTGTTCGACTGCTGGTGAGAAAGATGATTTGAGGGGTTGCAGAGGCGATCCTTTGAATATATGTATCCTCCGTGAATGGCAATGGTAACAGAAGAATTAGATGGTTGGATGGAATCTGAAAGGTGCAGAAGGCTTCACACGAAGAGTTTCCCATTAAAAGGCTAATCAATATGCAGATATTCACATTTCCCAGCGGGAAGACGTGGAGCTCTGTTTAAATTATTTCTCCTCGGAAGTTGTTATCCACGATGGAAGGCGTACGGCCATGCTAATGTACTCAGATATAGATTTTCTTTTGGGATTCTATGAACTTGACGTGCTAGAATGATATTTTCTTTATGAACCACCTTGGAGAACAGAGGGTCGCTGGTCTCATTTTTTTTATGAACCACCTTTAAAATCATAATGATTTTGTTTGGAAATGAAATGATATATGCGACACTTCCTTGTTGATGGCATTGACTTGAGAAAGCTCGAACTTGCTCTTCGGACGAAAACATATAATCCGGTTCCGTGGTTGGATCTATGGACAGTGGCGCAGGCGTCATTTAAGAGAACATTTCTCGTAGCACGGGTATTGCCGGGAGAATATCTGGTATTCCCACCCCTAGGGTGCTTCCGGTGCTCCAAACTTGGTAGCATATTTTTAAATGGTCGAAAAATTCTGAAAAAAAACCATCACATAGACAGAACACCAATGTATGTTGTCAAAAAAAAAAATCAAAACATTGCTCGAGATACAAAAATGACAAAATCAACATCAATGTGATAATGGGCCAAATCTAAAGCCCAACTTATGTTATATACTAGTTACTGTTGAATTTGTTATTTATGTTTCTCAAGCTATGTTTCAAATTTTGATTTCAAATTTCGTGACAACATACATTGATGTTGTGTCTGTGTGATGAATTTTTTTTCAGAATTTTTCGAACATTTAAAGATGTGCTACCAAGTTTGGGCACCAGGAGCACCCTAGGGGTGGGAGTACCAGATATTCTCCCGGGTATTGCCAGTGATGGTGCTTAAATGTTGGTATAGTTGCATGTTATTCATTGCTTCGACATCATTCTTTTATCTTACTTTATTCAAATATTTTTGGTTTGTACGCATAATTGATGTCTCATCTAACTTATGACATCGAGTTGTTGCATAGGTCAATTATCCTTAGGCTACTCATAGTGGGGAGTATTATATACTAGTGTCATGCATATGATACTAGTGTATGATACTACCTTCATAATGCATAGCATTATAGGGTAATATCATAGATGACCTTATTTATGGCCATGCATGACACAAAGTAGTATAACATTTATTATATTACGGTATCTACCTATGTTACTCTAACTCTTTCTCTTCTTTAATTCTCTGCCACATCATCATGTTTGTTATTCCCGAGTGCATGATACCGGCTATGATACTCCCACTATGGCCAGCCTTAGTATCAATTTTATGTTTGTATACTATCATTTATCAAAAAGACTGTATTTCAAGTCAAAATTATCTCTAACCATAACTCTATTTTTCCTAGGCTCTCGACATCTTGTGGCATGGGCCTACATCCACAAAGACAACACATAATTCCTTTTTCTTCCATTTTATTTTGTTATTCATGACTTTTATATAAATTTATCTTTACATGTATATTTCTTTTATTTAGTCGTTTTTTTTTCTTTTTTTGACAATTGCCTTTGATTTGTTTGCCATTTTAAACCTGTTGTATTTTTAAAAAAATGAGTTGGAACATGTCGTATTATCATGGAAAGTAGTAGGGTGCACCAGGTAATGCATTGTCCTTGTTGAGTTTTCTTGGTTGTAAGGTTAAGGAAAACTGAATATTTTTTTTATATAAAGTATATGATCACTTGTGAACTTGCAAGATTTCATCCAATGATATTTGCATCTGCATGCTCTATGAAAAAACAATTGAGTTCCATAGTTTGTTTTTGTTCTTACATTTTTTTTACTTCCTTCTTTCTTTATAAAACACAAACCCAAGTTCAAATTAAAATTCGTCCCTCCGCTCACGCATCGCCTCCTCTGAGGCGATTCGGGGCCTAACCCTACCCGCTTCCATCTTTCCACCCCCAAAGGTGCAATCATGCCCTTAATCTTATTATGATATTGATGACAACATAGCTATAGGAACTAACATCTTTGCGAAAAATATCCCCCTCCCCAAACATTATTTGATGAAAACTCAAGACATGCACCATAATGAAGAGGATATGTTTTTTGTTTGTTCTTGAGTTTAGGGATCTCACATTATTAAGAGAAGCGTATGTTTTATGTTTGTTCTTGAGTTTAGGGATCCAGCACTATTAAGAGGGATCATTGTGGATTGGCAAAGGATTTGCTCAGGCCATAACTCTTCATAGCCTACCAAAAACCCAAAGTCAAAAGGCCTAACCAAGACTCATGTACAACTCTAGCATAAAAATGCATGCTCTCATGTGCCTGGATTATGAGGGTAGATTATGCCCCAATTGTTTGGGTAGAACTAATTTGGGGCCCGAGAGGAGAATGTTGTGGTTGGACACTGGCCGGACTATCTAGGCACTGTCCGAGTGCCGCTGAACTGTCCAAGCATTGTCCAAGCGTCTTTTCAGGTAGGAGGGTGGAGGCACACAAGAGCTAGAAATCCTAGTCGGGCTGCATGGGGACTATCTGGGCGGTTGGACTATCCGGGGCAATTTTGGCCAGTCAATCCGTCCCTGTTCCAGTGTGGTTGTTATCTAGTCTGATGGTTTGTCAAAGACTAGCGGATGAACTATCTAGACAATTCTAGCCCATACTGACCGATCATTTGAGTTCTGCCCAAAAATTACTAGTTTCCCAAGGGGTATAAATACCCCTCCACCCCTTCATGGAGGGGTTGACCAACACAAGATAAGAACCCTAGAAATTTTTCAAAAAGCTCTCTCTCACTTCTCCTACACCAAGTCGTAGATCGCGGAGAGATTTATGGGAGTTCTTGAGAGACATTTCACCCATTGATAGATCCATTCCACCCACCTCTTTTGATTGAAGCAAATCATGATTTGAGCTAGTCTTGATCTTTTCCCCTTTAATATTGTTACTCTTGTAGGTTGGAGACTCCTAGGCAGTATGAGTGCTTCAATGAGAAACGAACCTTTTATTTACCTCATAAAGTTTGTGAACATTTGGAGGCCGCCTCAAGGTCTAGTACTAGTAGTTGAGAACTGCATTAGTTTTGATATCTCGGGAGAATAGGACAAGCCTTCATGGTGTTTGTGTGCCTTCGTGGTAACACCCATCCCTCAAACAGCGATTAGCTTCCCTCCATGGAAGTGATCACCGGGATACATGTTCATCTTCATGTTATCCCTAACCCTAGCTCTCAACTTGTAGTTTAATTTGGTCACTTGACCTTGGTGCTATATCAAATTGTGTTGCTTAATCTAATATCACTGTGACCACTTCATTAACTTCTTATCTCACCTAGCAATTGTTTAGGCTCACATTTATATTCTACATTTTCCTAAACTTGCTAACAATTAATTAAAACTTATAATTGTACCTACTCACCCCCTCTAGGTCCATCTCGATCCTTTCAATTGCTATCAGAGCATCATGCTCTATCTTGTGGCTTAACTGCTTTAGAGAAAGATGTCCAAATATGGGGAGCCTAACTCCACGGAGCTAAGTGATCCAGTGGTGGATACTCCATCTAAAGATGATAAGAATTATAGCTTCTTCAATATAACTAGAATCTTAGTCGAAAAATCAATCAACATCCAAGCTCTAGTTGATAAGGTGGTGGTGGATAGAATGGCATTAGGAAACCTCGTTCATGCTTCTACAACTAATACAACGGTGTTTCACCATCGGCGACCATGCCTCATGCCTCTCCATCCACCACCCTACCTTTGGGAAGCAATCGCGTTGAGTTTGGTTGGAATTGCCCAAAACCACAACCTAGAGAAACCCAAATTTAACTTTTAAGGCGCACCCCTTTGAATGATACAAAAGGGAAGTTCTCAAATTGGAAAATTGATATGCAGGATCATATGAAGAGCACCTCCAATGATTTGTGGGGGATTATGGATCATGGAAAGTGGTTTGTCCATAATTGAAAGGCAATTGTATCTCTATGTCAACTACGCCAAGCAACTATGGGATACTTTTGTGTTGACAAAACTTGGTACCTCCACTCTTCAACTATCAACATATGAAATGCGAAGCATGTTTTGCACTACTTCATGATGGAAAAGGATGAGAGACCTCAGGAGCTTCATGAATGCCTTAAGGCTCTTGCTGCAAAAATCGAGAGCTTTGAATGTGACAAGGCCTATGATGGATTCACCATGACCAACCACTTCCTTGTTGATAAGATGTTGACTGCTCTTACACCTTACTACAGAAACATGATTTGATCCATAAGGCGTGATCATGGTTTCACAAAGATGACTCCTGATGATGTGGTTGCTACCTTCTTGCAACATGAAGAATTCATGAAGAAATGGAAGAACCGACTTGCCATCCAAGGGTTGGACACAAAACATACCTTTCATTGAAGGCCAAGCATGTCCAAGTTGTTAATGAAGTGATTAAGAAGGAGAAGAAGATGGAGAATAAGTTGACTCCAATGACTGTCCCTCATATGATCAAATGACACTCTTTGTGAAGATATTTAATTATCCCAAGTGCCTACATGGACAAGGGAAAGTTCTCATTGAAGAAGAAAGCGAGGTATTGCTAGAATTGTGGGTCTCCACATCACTTTTTTGATGAGTGTCTATGCAAGAAGAGGTAAGACAAACCAAGATTTCCAAGGAAGAACTTCATCAAGAAGTTGTTTCCCAATCCCATGAATGCCAAGCTAACAAATAAGGAAGGGAAGGCCATAGTTGCTCAAGAAGACTCCGACCCCGATGATATTACTGGAGTTGCCGGTGTATCCCAAGTGAAGCCTTTGAAGCTTCTCAACAAAAAATAAAATGTGATCAAGTACGACTACATAGATGACTACAAGGGAAACTCTGACAAGTACTTAATGCCCAAGGTGGTCGATGACGATAATCAAATGGTCTAAGGTATCTTCCACTCCTAATCCCTCCTCTCTTCACTACCAAGACTCCTACCGATGTTTATCATTATGCAAAGGGTGAGTGTGTGTTCTTTGATAAGATGCATAAGGTCATGGACTCCTTAAAATGAAGGAAGCTCACTATGTTTCATTATCTCATGGATATGGTGGGTAAGAACACCAAGACCAGGTCTCGCAAACATTGTTGCCAAGGAAAATGGGAATAGTTATCTCCTCAAGCGGGAAGTCCAATTTGAGAAAGGACACAACAACGACTTATGTTTGAATATTCAAAGAACTAACAAAACAAGTGTTATGAACTTGGTGTTGGGGAACGCGGTAATTTCAAAAAAATTCTTATGATCACGCAAGATCTATCTATGTGATGCATAGCAACGAGAGGGGAGAGTGTGTCCACGTACCCTCGTAGATCGAAAGCGGAAGCATTTAGTTAACGCGGTTGATGTAGTCGAACGTCTTCGCGATCCAACCAATCCAAGCACCGAACGTACGACACCTCCGCGTTCAGCACATGTTCAGCTCAGAGATGTCCCTCGTACTCTTGATCCAGTTGAAGCCGAGGGAGAGTTTCGTCAGCACGACGGCGTGGTGACTGTGATGATGAAGTTACTGGCGTAGGGCTTCGCCTAAGCACTATGACGATATGACCGAGGTGTGTAACTGTGTAGGGGGGCACCACACACGGCTAAACAATTGTCAACTTGTGTGTTCTAGCGTGCCCCCTGCCCCCATATATAAATGAGCAAGGGGGAGGCCGGCCGGCCCCTATAGGGCGCGCCCCAAGTAGGATTCCGACTAGGAATCCTATTCCTAGTATGTTTCCAACTTGGGGAAGGAAGGGGGAAGGAAGGAAAGGGAGAGAGGAAAGGCAAAGGGGGCGTCCCCCCTTCCTTGTCCCATTCGGACTCAGGGGAGGGGGCGCGCGGCCTGCCCTGGCCGGCCCCTCTCTCTCTCCCCACTAGGGCCCATCGAGGCCCATTAGTTCCCCGAGGGGTTTCGGTAACCCTCTGGCACTCCGGCTTTATCCGAAACTTCTCTGGAACACTTCGAATATATCAATATTTATGTCTCGACCATTTCGAGACTCCTCGTCATGTCTGTGATCACATCCGGGACTCCAAACAATCTTCGGTACAACATATCACATAAACTCATAATACCAATCGTCATCGGACGTTAAGCGTGCAGACCGTACGGGTTCGAGAACTATGTAGACATGACCGAGACACGTCTTCGGTGAATAACCAATAGCGAAACCTGGATGCTCATATTGGTTCCTTTATTGGTCAAATCGCATAACAACATACGTTGTTCCCTTTGTCATCGGTATGTTACTTACCCGAGATTCGATCATCGGTATCTCAATACCTAGTTCAATCTCGTTACCGGCAAGTCGCTTTACTTGTTCTATAATACTTCATATCACAATTAACTCATTAGTCTTAATGCTTGCCAACCCAACAAACACCTTCGGAGACACCTGTAGAGCACCTTTATAATCACCCATTTACGTTGTGACGTTTGGTAGCACACAAAGTGTTCTTTCGGTATTCGGGAGTTGCGTAATCTTATAGTCTGAGGAACTTGTATAAGTCATGGAGAAAGCAGTAGCAATTAAACTAACACGATCATAATGCTAAGCTAACGGATGGGTCATGTCCATCACATCATTCTCCTAATGATGTGATCCCGTTCATCAAATGACAACACATGTCTATGGTTAGGAAACATAACCATCTTTGATAAACGAGCTAGTCAAGTAGAGGCATACTAGGGACTATATGTTTTGTCTATGTATTCACACATGTACTAAGTTTCCGGTTAATACAATTATAGCATGAATAATAAACATTTATCATGAATTAAGGAAATAAATAATAACTTTATTATTGCCTCTAGTGTCGGGGGCATGAAACCGGGAAGGCAACGGAACCCGGATCTTTTTCAAAAACAACGGGGCCGGCGTCGCCCCTCAAGCCGGCACGCGCTTGGCCGGGTCGCTCGACCCGGCCAGGCCCGGTGACCCGGCTGAACTCTCTGACCCGACTAGGCACCTCAACTCGGCCTCGACAACCAGTACAAGACAGCCGAACCCGGCACAACCAAGACTTCCCCAACAAGACATCTCTACCCGTGGTGTGTTCCTCAACCCATCCACGGGTCAGCTCCCGTCCCATCCCGGCCGTATGATGGGATGAGTCTTCATTCACTTATGACCGAGGCAATAGTGCCCTGCCCATGCATCTGGTCAGCCGGAGCGTGGCAACAATGCCCCCCACCTATCCGCTGACCAGGGCCGGCGTGGCAACAATGCCCCCGTTGTCACTGCCGATGACAGCAAGCGGTGACCTGACGGAGTGCCACTGTACCCGACTCGACTCGGCCACTCCTTGATGATCGACAAGACGATGCACAGTCCCCCTAGGCATGCGAGCCCCGCACTAGGGGAACCCGGCGAACCACAGGCCCCTGGCGGGTCCCAGCCCGGGTCGTCGGACGCTGACGACCCGGCCCCATAGTCTTGTAACATTACCATTGTACCCCTTGGGGGTTGGCCTATAAAACCCCCAGGAGCCCTCGCATACACGGGCAAGTAAGCAAGGATAGAGAAGCAGTAAGCACGCAAGAACTAGCCACCAAACAGTAGAACACACCCAGGGAGAAGGAGCAACCTAAGCCCTGGCCAGTCTTCCTTCTTCCTCCATACAACTCTAGGAGCAACCCTATACTGTTGCATATCAACCACACTCGGCAAGACTAGGGGCGTTATCTCTCTGGAGAGCCCGGAACCTGGGTATGTCTTGCGTCCCGCGCTCGCTCATGCCAACCCTGCCTCTGGATCCCACCAATGCCCACAAGCCTCCTCCTCTATTTAGCCATCCCATGGCATTTGCCGTGCGCCACCATGACATCTAGGGCATAGTTCCTTCAGTCTCCCACTTGCACTAGAGTCAATAATCTACATTACATAGTAATGATTCTAACACCCATGGAGCTTTGGTGCTGGTCATGTTTTGCTCATGGAAGAGGCTTAGTCAATGGGTCTGCAACATTCAGATCCGTGTGTATCTTGCAAATCTCTATGTCCCCTTCCGACACTTGATGGCGGATGGAATTGAAGCGTCTCTTGATGTGCTTGGTTCTCTTGTGAAATCTGGATTCCTTTGTCAAGAAAATTGCACCAGTATTGTTACAAAAGATTTTCATTGGACCCGATGCACTAGGTATGCCACCTAGATCGGATATGAACTCCTTCATCCAAACTCCTTCATTCGCTGCTTCCAAAGCAGCAATGTACTCCGCTTCACACGTAGATCCCACCACAACACTCTGCTTGGAACTGCACCAACTGACAGCTCCTCCATTGAATAAAAATATGTATCCGGTTTGTGACTTATAGTCATCCGGATCAGTGTCAAAGCTTGCATCGACGTAACCGATTACGACGAGCTCTTTTTCACCTCCATAAACGGGAAACATATCCTTAGTCCTTTTCAGGTATTTTAGGATGTTCTTGACCATTGTCCAGTGCTCCACTCCGGGATTACTTTGGTACCTCCCTGCTATGCTTATAGCAAGACATAAATCAGGTCTAGTACACAACATTGCATACATGATAGAACCTATGGCTGAAGCATAGGGAATGACTTTCATTTTCTCTCTATCTTCTGTGGCGGTCGGGCTTTGAGTTTGAGTCAACTTCACACCTTGTAACATAGGCAAGAACCCTTTCTTTGACTGATCCATTTTGAACTTCTTCAAAACTTTATCAAGGTATGTGCTTTGTGAAAGTCCAATTAAGCGTATTGATCTATCTCTATAGATCTTGATGCCCAATATGTAAGCAGCTTCACCGAGGTCTTTCATAGAAAAACTCTTATTCAAGTATCCCTTTATGCTATCCAGAAATTATATATCATTTCCAATCAACAATATGTCATCTACATATAGGATTAGAAATACTACAGAGCTCCCACTCACTTTCTTGTAAATACATGCTTCTCCAAAAGTCTGTATAAAACCATATGCTTTGATCACACTATCAAAGCATTTATTCCAACTCTGAGAGGCTTGCACCAGTCCATAAATGGATCGCTGGAGCTTGCACACTTTGCTAGCACCCTTTGGATTGACAAAAACCTTCCGGTTGCATCATATACAACTCTTCTTCCAGAAATCCATTCAGGAATGCAGTTTTGACATCCATTTGCCAAATTTCATAATCATAAAATGCAGCAATCGCTAACATGATTCAGACAGACTGAAGCATCGCTACGGGTGAGAAAGTTTCATCGTAGTCAACTCCTTGAACTTGTCGAAAACCTTTCACAACAAGTCGAGCTTTGTAAATAGTAACATTACCGTCTATGTCGGTCTTCTTCTCACTACAAAAAAAAGACATATCCATGACATTTTGGGCCGAATGAAAATCTTTCTGTCATACTTATGACACTTCTATGACGATAATTGTGACAAAACACGGTATCATCATAGATGTGGTGGGGTCCTACTTCTATGACAAAAAATCATGACAGAAAATGGGCTTTTCGTCTTGGTCGGGCCGAAGACGCAACTGCATGACATTCTTTGGGCCGTCCATGATGGAAAAAATCGTGGTAGAAGCGAGGGCGCGGAAAATATCGGGGAGTCCCCGGTTACGGTGGGTGGTCGGGGGCCGAGTGATGACCCACAAGTATAGGGGATCTATCATAGTCCTTTTGATAAGTAAGAGTGTCGAACCCAATGAGGAGCAGAAGGAAATGACAAGCGGTTTTCAGTAAGGTTTTCTCTGCAAGCACTGAAATTGTAGGTAACAGATAGTTTTGTGATAAGATAAATTGTAACGGGTAACAAGCAATGAAAGTAAATAAAGTGCAACAAGGTGGCCCAATCCTTTTTGTAGCAAAGGACAAGCCTGGACAATTTCTTATAATGAGAAAAGAGCTCCCGAGGACACATGGGAATTATCGTCAAGCTAGTTTTCATCACGCTCATATGATTCGCGTTCGGTACTTTGA
Organism: Triticum timopheevii; assembly: GCA_963921465.1. Lineage (NCBI taxonomy): Eukaryota > Viridiplantae > Streptophyta > Magnoliopsida > Poales > Poaceae > Triticum > Triticum timopheevii. Next base: position 557,625,353 of record OY997264.1, on the reverse strand, counting down.
TAGTTTGATATGTGGGTGGACCGGTGCTTGGGTACTGCCCTTACTTGGACAAGCATCCCACTTATGATTAACCCCTATTGCAAGCATCCGCAACTACAAAAGAAGTATTAAGGTAAACCTAACCAAAACATTAGACATATGGATCCAAATCAGCCCCTTACGAAGCAACGCATAAACTAGGGTTTAAGCTTCTGTCACTCTAGGAACCCATCATCTACTTATTACTTCCCAATGCCTTCCTCTAGGACCAAATAATGGTGAAGTGTCATGTAGTCTACGTTCACATAACACCACTAGAGGAAAGACAACATACATCTCATCAAAATATCGAACGAATACCAAATTCACATGACTACTAATAGCAAGACTTCACCCATGTCCTCAGGAACAAACATAACTACTCATAAAGCATATTCATGTTCATAATCAGAGGAGTAATAATATGCATTAAGGATCTGAACATATGATCTTCCACCAAGTAAACCAATTAGCATCAACTACAAGGAGTAATCAACACTACTAGCAACCCACAGGTACCAATTTGTGGTTTTGATACAAGATTGGATACAAGAGATGAACTAGGGTTTTGAGAGGAGATGGTGCTGGTGAATATGTTGATGGAGATTGACCCCCTCCTGATGAGAGGATCGTTGGTGATGACGATGGTGATGATTTCCCCCTCCCGGAGGAAAGTTTCCCCGGCAGAATAGCTCTGCCAGAGCCCTAGATTGATTCCACCAAGGTTCCGCCTCGTGGCAGTTTCGTCCCGTAAGCTTGGCATGGGTGTGGGCCCCCTCCGGTAGTTACTTCGCTCAATAATTCATATTAATTCCAAAACTGACTTCCATGGAGTTTCAGGATTTTTGGAGCTATGCAGAATAGGTTTCCAATATTTGCTCCTTTTCCAGCTAGAATTCCAGCTGCCGACATTCCCCCTTGATACGTCTCCAATGTATCTATAATTTTTGATTGCTCCATGCTACTTTATCTACTGTTTTGGACTATATTGGGCTTTATTTTCCACTTTTATATTATTTTTGGGACTAACCTATTAACCAGAGGCCCAGCCCAGAATTGCTGTTTTTTTGCCTATTTCAGTGTTTCAAAGAAACGGAATATCAAACGGAGTCCAAACAGAATGAAACCTTCGGGAACGTGATTTTCTCACCGAATGTGATCCAGGAGACTTGGACCCTACTCTAAGAAGTGCCAGAGGCGGTCACGAGGGTGGAGGGCGCGCCCCCTGGCCGCGCCCCCTACCTCATGGGCCCCCTGTTGCTCCACCGACGTACTCCTTCCTCCTATATATACCTACGTACCCCCGACAGATCAGAAACGGAGCCAAAAACCTAATTCCACCATCGCAACTTTCTGTATCCACGAGATCCCATCTTGGGGCCTGTTCCGGAGCTCCGCCGGAGGGGGCATCTGAAGGAAATATGCCCTAGAGGTAATAATAAAGTTATTATTTATTTCCTTATTTCATGATAAATGTTTATTATTCATGCTAGAATTGTATTAACCGGAAACATAATACATGTGTGAATACATAGACAAACATAGTGTCACTAGTATGCCTCTACTTGACTAGCTCGTGAATCAAAGATGGTTAAGTTTCCTAGCCATAGACATGAGTTGTCATTTGATTAACGGGATCACATCATTAGGAGAATGGTGTGATTGACATGGCCCATTCCGTTTAGTATGTTGCTATTGCTTTCTTCATGATTAACTTGATCGTTTAGTATGTTGCTATTGCTTTCTTCATGATTAACTTGATCATTAGGAGAATGGTGTGATTAACTTGATCATTTAGTATGTTGCTATTGCTTTCTTCATGACTTATACATGTTCGTGTAACTATGATATTATGCAACTCCCGTTTGCCGGAGGTACACTTTGGGTGCTACCAAACGTCACAACGTAACTGGGTGATTATAAAGGAGTACTGCAGGTGTCTCCAAAGGTACATGTTGGGTTGGCGTATTTCGAGATTAGGTTTTGTCACTCCGATTGTCGGAGAGGTATCTCTGGCCCTCTCGGTAATGCACATCACTATAAGCCTTGCAAGCAGTGTAGCTAATGAGTTAGTTACGGAATGATGCATTACGTAACAAGTAAAGAGACTTGCCGGTAACGAGATTGAACTAGGTATTGGATACCGACAATCGAATCTCGGGCAAGTAACATACCGATGACAAAGGGAACAAAGTATGTTGTTATGCGGTTTGACCGGTAAAGATCTTTGTAGAATATGTAGGAGCCAATATGAGCATCCAGGTTCCGCTATTGGTTATTGACCGAGAATTGTTCTCGGTCATGTCTACATTATTCTCGAACCCGTAGGATCCGCACGCTTAAGGTTTCGATGACAGTTATATTATGAGTTTATGAGTTTTGATGTACCGAAGGAGTTCGGAGTCCTGGATGAGATCGGGGACATGACGAGGAGTCTCGAAATGGTCGAGACGTAAAGATCGATATATTGTACGACTATATTTGGAGTTCGAACAGGTTCCGAGTGATTCGGGTATTTTTCGGAGTACCGGAGAGTTACGGGAATTCGCCGGGGAGTATATGGGCCTTATTGGGCCATACGGGAATAGAGGAGAGAGGCCGAAAGGAAGGAGGCGTGCAGCCCCCCTCTGGTCTGAATTGGACAAGGGGTGCGGCCCCCCTTTCCTTCCTCCTCTCCCCCTCTTTCCCCCCTTCTCCTACTCCAACTTGGCGCGCCCCTCCTAGGCCGGCCGCCCCCTCCCCCCTTGCTCCTTTATATACGGGGGCAGGGGGGCACCTCTAGGCACAACAACACAAGTTGATCTACGGATCGTTCCTTAGCCGTGTGCGGTGCCCCCCTCCACCATATTCCACCTCGGTCATATCGTCACGGAGTTTAGGCGAAGCCCTGCGCCGGTAGAGCATCATCATCGTCACCACACCGTCGTGCTGACAGAACTCATCCCCGACGCTTTGCTGGATCGGAGCCCGGGGATCGTCATCGAGCTGAACATGTGCTGAACTCGAAGGTGCCGTACGTTCGGTACTTGGATCGGTCGGATCATGAAGACGTACGACTACATCAACCGCGTTGTCATAACGCTTCCGCTTACGGTCTACGAGGGTACGTGGACAATACTCTCCCCTCTCGTTGCTATGCCATCACCATGATCTTGCGTGTGCGTAGGATTTTTTTTTGAAATTACTACGTTCCCAACAGTGGCATCCAAGCCAGGTTTTATGCGTAGATGTCATATGCACGAGTAGAACACAAGTGAGTTGTGGGCGATACAAGTCATACTGCTTACCAGCATGTCATACTTTGGTTCGGCGGTATTGTGAGATGAAGCGGCTCGGACCGACATTACGCGTACGCTTACGCGAGACTGGTTTCACCGTTACGAGCACTCGTGCTTAAAGGTGGCTGGCGGGTGTCTGTCTCTCTCACTTTAGCTGAATCGAGTGTGGCTACGCCCGGTCCTTGCGAAGGTTAAAACATCACTAACTTTACGAACTATCGTTGTGGTTTTTATGCGTAGGTAAGAACGGTTCTTGCTAAGCCCGTAGCAGCCACGTAAAACTTGCAACAACAAAGTAGAGGACGTCTAACTTGTTTTTGCAGGGCATGTTGTGATGTGATATGGTCAAGACATGATGCTATATTTTATTGTATGAGATGATCATGTTTTGTAACCAAAGTTATCGGCAACTGGCAGGAGCCATATGGTTGTCGCTTTATTGTATGAAATGCAAACGCCCTGTAATTGCTTTACTTTATCACTAAGTGGTGGCGATAGTTGTAGAAGCAATAGATGGCGTAAACGACAACGATGCTACGATGGAGATCAAGGTGTCACGCCGGTGACGATGGTGCTCACGACGGTGCTTCGGAGATGGAGATCACAAGCACAAGATGATGATGGCCATATCATATCACTTATATTGATTGCATGTGATGTTTATCCTTTATGCATCTTATCTTGCTTTGATTGACGGTAGCATTTTAAGATGATCTCTCGCTAAAAATTATCAAGAAGTGTTCTCCCTGAGTATGCACCGTTGCCGAAGTTCGTCGTGCCCAGACACCACGTGATGATCGGGTGTGGTAAGCTCTACGTCCATCTACAACGGGTGCAAGCCAGTTTTGCACATGCAGAATACTTAGGTTAAACTTGACGAGCCTAGCATATGCAGATATGGCCTCGGAACACGGAGACCGAAAGGTCGAACGTGAATCATATAGTAGATATGATCAACATAGTGATGTTCACCATTGAAACTACTCCATCTCACGTGATGATCGGACATGGTTTAGTTGATTTGGATCACGTAATCACTTAGATGACTCGAGAGATGTCTGTCTAAGTGGGAGTTCCAAAGTAATATGATTAATTGAACTTAAATTTATCATGAACTTAGTCCTGGTAGTATTTTGCAAATTATGTTGTAGATCAATAGCTTGCGTTGTTGCTTTCATATGTTTATTTTAATATGTTCCTAGAGAAAATTGTGTTGAAAGATGTTAGTATCAATGATGCAGATTGGATCCATGGTCTGAGGTTTATCCTCATTGCTGCACAGAATAATTATGTCCTTGATGCACCGCTAGGTGACAAACCTATTGCAGGAGCAAATGCAGACGTTATGAACATTTGGCTAGCTCAATATGATGACTACTTGATAGTTTTGTGCACCATGCTTAACGGCTTAGAATCAGGACTTCAAAGATTTTTTGAACGTCATGGACCATATGAGATGTTCCAGGAATTGATGTTAATATTTCAAGCACATACCCAAGTTGAGAGATATGAAATCTCCAACAAGTTCTATAGCTAAAAGATGGAGGAGAATCGCTCAACTAGTGAGCATGTGCTCAGATTGTCTGGGTACTTTAATCGCTTGAATCAAGTGGGAGTTAATCTTCCAGATAAGATAGTGATTGGCAGAGTTCTCTAGTCACCAACACTAAGTTATTAGAACTTCGTGATGAACTATAGTATGCAAGGGATGACGAAAACGATTCCCGAGCTCTTCGTGATGTTGAAATCGACGAAGGTAGAAATCAAGAAAGAGCATCAAGTGTTGATGATTGACAAGACCACTAGTTTCAAGAAAAGGGCGAAGGGAAAGAAAGGGAACTTCAAGTAGAATGGCAAGCAAGTTGTCACTCCCGCGAAGAAGCCCAAAGCTGGACCAAAGCCTGAAACTGAGTGATTATACTACAAAGGAAATGGTCACTGGAAGCGGAAATGCCCTAAATATTTGGTGGATAAGAAGGATGGCAAAGTGAACAAAGGTATATTTGATATACAGGTGTTTGATGTGTGCCTTACTAGTGTTTATAGTAGCCCTTGAGTTTTTTGATACTTGTTCAGTTGCTAAGATTAGTAACTCGAAACAGAAGTTACATAATAAACAGAGACTAGTTGAGGAGAAGTGACGATGAGTGTTGGAAATAGTTCCAAGATTGATATGATCATCGTCACACACTCCCTATATTTTCGAGATTAGTGTTAAACCTAAATAAATGTTATTTAGCGTTTGCGTTGAGCATGAATATGATTTGATCATGTTTATTGCGATACAATTATTCATTTGAAGTTAAAGAATAATTGTTATTCTGTTTACATGAATAAGACCTTCGATGGTTATACACCCAATTAAAATAGTTTGTTGGATCTCAATCGTAGTGATACACATATTCATAATATTGATGCCAAAAGATGCAAAGTTAATAATGATAGTGCAACTTATTTGTGGCACTGCCGTTTGGGTCATATCGGTGTAAAGCGCATGAAGAAACTCCATAAAGATGGATTTTCGGAATCACTTGGTTATGAATCATTTGATGCTTGCGAACCGTGCCTTTTGGGCAAGATGACTAAAACTTCGTTCTCCGAAACAATGGAACAAGCTACTGACTTATTGGAAATAATACATACCGATGTATGCAATCCAATGAGTGTTGATGCTCGTGGCAAGTATCATTATTTTCTGACCTTCACAAGATGATTTGAGCAGATATGGGTATATCTACTTGATGAAACATAAGTCTGAAATAGTTGAAAGGTTCAAAGAATTTCAGAGTGAAGTGGAAAAATCATCGTAACAAGAAAATAAAGTTTCTGCGATCTGATCGCGGAGACAAATATTTGAGTTACGAGTTTGGTCTTCAATTAAAACAATGTGGAATAGTTTCACAGCTCACACCACCTGGAACACCACAACGTTCTGGTGTGTCCGAACGTCGTAACCGCACTTTATTGGATATGGTGCGATCTATGATGTCTCTTACTGATTTACCACTATTGTTTTGGGCTTATGCATTAGAGACAGCTGCATTCACGTTAAAAGGGCACCATCTAAATCCGTTGAGACGACAGCATATGAACTATGGTTTGGCAAGAAACCAAAGTTGTCGTTTCTTAAAGTTTGGGGCTGCGATGCTTATGTGAAGAAACTTCAACCAGATAAGCTCGAACCCAAATCGGAGAAATGTGTCTTCATAGGATACCCAAAAGAGACTGTTAGGTACACCTTCTATCACAGATCTAAGGGCAAGATTTTCGTTGCTAAATTCGGATCCTTTCTAGAGAAGGAGTTTCTCTCGAAAGAAGTGAGTGGGAGGAAAGTAGAACTTGATGATGTAATTGTACCTTCTCCCTTATTGGAAAGTAGTTCATCACAGAAATCAGTTCCAGTGATTCCTACACCAATTAGTGAGGAAGTTAATGATGATGATCATGAAACTTCAGATCAAGTTGCTACCAAACCTCGTAGGTCTTCCAGAGTACGGTCCGCACCAGTGTGGTACGGTAATCCTGTTCTGAAAGTCATGTTACTAGACCATGATAAACCTACAAACTATGAGGAAGCGATGATGAGCCCAGATTCCGCAAAATGGCTGGAGGCCATGAAATCAGAGATAGGATCCATGTATGAGAACAAAGTGTAGACTTTGGTGGACTTGCCCGATGATCGGCAAACCATACGAAATAAATGGATCTTCAAGAGGAAGACGGACGCTGATAGTGTTACTATCTACAAAGCTAGAATTGTCGCAAAATGTTTTCGACAAGTTCAAGGTGTTGACTATGATGAGAGTTTTTCACTCGTATCTATGCTTAAGTCTGTCTGAATCATGTTAGCAATTGCCGCATTTTATGAAATCTGGCAAATGGATAAACAAAACTGCATTCCTTAATGGTTTTCTTAAAGAAGAGTTGTATATGATGCAACCAGAAGGTTATGTCAATCCTAAAAGTGCTAACAAAATTTGCAAGCTCCAGCGATCCATCTATGGACTGGTGCAAGCATCTCAGAGTTGGAATATACGCTTTAATAAGTTGATCAAATCATATAGTATTATACAGACTTGCGGTGAAGCCTGTAGTTACAAGAAAGTGAGTGGGAGATCTGTAGTATTTCTGATACTATATGTAGATGACATATTGTTGATCGGAAATGATATAAAATTTCTGGATAGCATAAAGGGATACTTGAATAAAAAAATTTCAATGAAAGACCTCGGTGAAGCTGCTTACACATTGAGCGTCAAGATCTATATAGATAGATCAAGACGCTTGATAAGATTTTTCAATGAGTACATACCTTGATAAAATTTTGAAATAGTTCAAAATAGAACAGTCAAAGAAGGAGTTCTTGCCTGTGATGCAAAGGTGTGAAGTTGAGTAAGACTCAAGACCCGACCATGGCAGAAAATAGAAAGAGAATGAAAAGTCATTCCCTATGCCTCAGTCGTAGGTTCTACAAAGTTTGCTATGCTATGTACCAGACCTATTGTATACCTTGCTCTTTATTTGGCAAGGGAGTACAATAGCGATCTAGGAGTAGATCACTGGACATTGGTCAAGAATATCCTTAGTGAGGACTAAGGAAATATTTCTCGATTATGGAGGTGATAAAAGAGCCCGTCGTAAAGAGTTACATTGGTGCAAGCTTTCACACCGATCTAGATGACTCTAAGTCTCAATCTGGATACATACTGAAAGTGGGAGCAATTAGATAGAGTAGCTCCGTGCAGAGCATTGTAGACATAGAATATTTGTAAAATACATGCGGCTCTGAATGTGACAGAACCGTTGACTAAGCTTCTCTCACGAGCAAAACATGATCATACCTTTGTACTCTTTGGGTGTTAATCACATAGCAATGTGAACTAGATTATTGACTCTAGTAAACCCTTTGGGTGTTGGTCACATGAAGATGTAAACTATGGGTGTTAATCATATACAGATATGAATATTGGTATTAAATCACATGGCGATGTGAACTAGATTATTGACTCTAGTGCAAGTGGGAGACTGAAGGAAATATGCCCTAGAGGTAATAATAAAGTTATTATTTATTTCCTTATTTCATGATAAATGTTTATTATTCATGCTAGAGTTGTATTAACCGGAAACATAATACATGTGTGAATACATAGACAAACATAGTGTCACCAGTATGCCTCTACTTGACTAGCTCGTGAATCAAAGATGGTTAAGTTTCCTAGCCATAGACATGAGTTGTCATTTGATTAACGGGATCACATCATTAGGAGAATGATGTGATTGACATGACCCATTCCGTTAGCCTAGCACTTGATTGTTTAGTATGTTGCTATTGCTTTCTTCATGACTTATACATGTTCCTGTAACTATGAGATTATGCAACTCCCGTTTGCCGAAGGAACACTTTGGGTGCTACCAAACATCACAACGTAACTGGGTGATTAAAAAGGAGTACTACAGGTGTCTCCAAAGGTACATGTTGGGTTGGCGTATTTCGAGATTAGGTTTTGTCACTCCGATTGTCGGAGAGGTATCTCTGGGCCCTCTCGGTAATGCACATCACTATAAGCCTTGCAAGCAATGTAGCTAATGAGTTAGTTACGGAATGATGCATTACGTAACGAGTAAAGAGACTTGCCGGTAACGAGATTGAACTAGGTATTGGATACCGACGATCGAATCTCGGGCAAGTAACATACCGATGACAAAGGGAACAAAGTATGTTGTCATGCGGTTTGACCGATAAAGATCCTCGTAGAATATGTAGGAGCCAATATGAGCATACAGGTTCCGCTATTGGTTATTGATCGAGAATAGTTCTCGGTCATGTCTACATTGTTCTCGAACCCGTAGGGTCCGCACGCTTAAAGTTTCGATGACAGTTATATTATGAGTTTATGATTTTTGATGTACCGAAGGAGTTCGGAGTCCCGGATGAGATCAGGGACATGACGAGGAGTCTCGAAATGGTCGAGGCGTAAAGATCGATATATTGGACAACTATATTCGGAGTTCAGAAAGGTTCCGAGTGATTCGGGTATTTTTCGGAGTACCGGAGAGTTACGGGAATTCGCCGGGGAGTATATGGGCCTTATTGGGCCATACGGGAATAGAGGAGAGAGGCCGAAAGGAAGGAGGCGTGCAGCCCCCCTCTGGTCCAAATTGGACAAGGGGTGCGCCCCCCCTTTCCTTCCTCCTCTCCCCCTGTTTCCCCCCTTCTCCTACTCCAACACGGAAGGAGGGAGTCCTACTCCCGGTGGGAGTAGGACTCCCCTTGGCGCGCCCCTCCTAGGCCGGCCGCCCCCTCCCCCCTTGCTCCTTTATATAAGGGGGCAGGGGGGCACCTCTAGGCACAACAACACAAGTTGATCTACGGATCGTTCCTTAGCCGTGTGTGGTGCCCCCCTCCACCATATTCCACCCCGGTCATATCGTCGTGGAGTTTAGGCGAAGCCCTGCGCCGGTAGAGCATCATCATCGTCACCACGCCGTCGTGCTGATAGAACTCATCCCCGACGCTTTGCTGGATCGGAGCCCGGGGATCGTCATCGAGCTGAACGTGTGCTGAACTCGGAGGTGCCGTATGTTCGGTACTTGGATCGGTCGAATCGTGAAGACGTATGACTACATCAACCGCTTTGTCATAACGCTTCCTCTTACGGTCTACGAGGGTACGTGGACAATACTCTCCCCTCTCGTTGCTATGCCATCACCATGATCTTGCGTGTGCATAGGATTTTTTTTTAAATTACTACGTTCCCAACAGCATCTACCACAGAGGGCTTCTACATCAACACCATAGCCTCTCCGATGAAGTGTGAGTAGTTTACTTCAGACCTTCGGGTCCATAGCTTGTAGCTAGATGGCTTCTTCTCTCTTTTTGGATCTCAATACAATGTTCTCCCCCTCTCTTGTGGAGAACTATTCGATGTAATCTTCTTTTTGCGGTGTGTTTGTTGAGACCGATGAATTGTGGGTTTATGATCCAGAATATCTATGAATAATATTTGAATCTTCTCTGAGTTCTTTTATGTATGATTGAGTTATCTTTGCAAGTCTCTTCGAATTATCCATTTGGTTTGGCCAACTAGATTGGTAGTTCTTGCAACGGGAGAAGTGTTTAGCTTTGGGTTCAATCTTGCGGTGTCCTTACCCAGTGACAGAAAGGGTTGCAAGGCACGTATGTATTGTTGCCATCGAGGATAACAAGATGGGTTTTTTTATCATATTGCATGAATTTATCCCTCTACATCATGTCATCTTGCTTAAGGCGTTACTCTATTTTTAACTTAATACTATAGATGCATGCTGGATAGCGGTCGATGAGTGGAGTAATAGTAGTAGATGCAGAATCGTTTCGATCTACTTGTCTTGGACGTGATGCCTATATACATGATCATTATCTAGATATGCTCATAACTATGCTCAATTCTGTCAATTGCTCAACAGTAATTTGTTCACCCACCGTAGAATACTTATGCTCTTGAGAGAAGCCACTAGTGAAACCTATGGCCCCCGGGTCTATTCTCATCATATCAATCTCTATCACTTTATTATTTTCTTTGTTTTTACTTTGCCTTTTACTTTTCACTTTGCATCTATATATCAAAAATACCAAAAATATTATTTATCATCTCTATCAGATCTCACCCTCGTAAGTGACCGTGAAAGGATTGACAACCCCTAATCGCGTTGGTTGCGAGTAGCTATCGTTTTGTATATGTATGAGGGACTTGTGCATGGTCTCCTACTGGATTGATACCTTGGTTCTCAAAAACTAAGGGAAATACTTACGCTACTTTACTGCATCATCCTCTCCTCTTCGGGGAAATCCAACGCAGTGCTCAAGAGGTTGCAAGAAGAATTTCTAGCGCCGTTGCCGGGGAGGCTCATGCAAGCAAGTCAACCATACGAAGTACCCATCACAATCCCTATCTCTCGCATTACATTATTTGCCTCTCGTTTTCCTATCCCCCACTTCACCCTTGCCGTTTTATTCGCCCTCTCTTTCCCAATCTCCGCCTCTCTTTCCCGTTTGCCTTTCTCCCTTTGCCTTTTTGCTTGCTTGTGTGTTGGATTACTTGTTGCCATGGCGCAAGATAATACCAAATTGTGTGACTTCTCGAATACCAATAATAATGATTTCCTTAGCACTCCAATTGCTCCTCTTAATAATGACGAGTCTTGTGAAATCAATACCGCTTTGTTGAATCTTGTTATGAAAGATCAATTCGCCGGCCTTCCTAGTGAAGATGCCGCTACTCATCTAAACAATTTTGTTGATTTGTGTGATATGCAAAAGAAGAAAGATACGGATAACAATATTGTTAAATTGAAGTTATTTCCATTTTCACTTAGAGATCATGCTAAAATTTGGTTTTCATCTTTGTCTAAAAATAGTATTGATTCTTGGAACAAGTGCAAAGATGCTTTTATCTCTAAGTATTTTCCTCCCGCTAAGATTATCACTCTTAGGAACGATATCATGAATTTTAAACAACTTGATCATGAGCATGTTGCCCAATATTGGGAAAGAATAAAATTAATGCTTCACAATTGCCCTACTCATGGTTTGAATTTATGGATGATCATACAAAATTTTTATGCCGGATTGAATTTTGCTTCTAGAAATCTTTTAGATTCGGCCGTGGGAGGCATGTTTATGGAAATTACGTTAGGAGATGCTACAAAATTGCTTGATAATATTATGGCCAATTATTCTCAATGGCACACCGAAAGATCTTCTACTCCCTCCGTTCACTTCTGTAAGGCGCGGAAGGAGATTTCCGACAGCCCCCAAAAATCGCTAATGGACAACAATACCATTCGATCAATTTGAAATTCAAAAACCATCGGGATCGCTTCGCCAAGTGCATCGCCTCCCAGCGCGTCGCCGGCTCGCTGCACACCTCGCCGCCCAGCTTCTCCCTGCCCACCTCGCCCAGATTCTCCTCGCCAGGATCTCCTCCCTTCCCACCTCGCCCAGATTCTCCTCCGCCCAGGATCTCCTCCTCCCTGCCCAGCTTCCTGCTCATCCAGGAACCTCGCTGCCGGCCCCAGGAGGGCACCTCGCCGGCCGCCGGCCCCAACAACACTTCGCCGGCAAGCTTAAGCTCGCCCAGAACCACCTCCCTTCTTCCCCATGTCGCCAGAAGGTCCAGCTCACCGGGGGCCAGGGGAGAAGATCAGGAGCTCCTCTCATGTGTGACCACCTCCAGGCTTGGTGCTCCTTGCCGGCTTGTCCCCTGGCAATAGTAGCAGATCCTCAACTGTAGCTCCTTCCCTTCGATAGCAGATCCTCAACAGAAGAAACAACAACAGATCATTGGCCCTCAATAGAAGCAACAACAGCAGATCCTCAACATCGACAATAGCAAATCACTGGCCCTCAACAGAAGCAACGGCAGCATATCCTCAACAGCAACAACAGCAAATCATTGGCCCAATTGCAAGCATGGTAGTCCCAGACCTCAATTTCACTCCACCCGAAGAAGGCAACAATGCTGGTCAAAATTCAGGTACAATTTCTTCCAATCTTGCATCAAATTATGCCTCAGAGAAGTAACAGAGAAAGGATTGCTAAGATTGAATAGTGCATATGAGGAAGCTTCATTTTGTTCACATGTTATTCAACACTACTACGCTATGGAGTAGTAAAGTGGCTAAATCAAATGAAATGGATATCACAATCTTTTCTATGGAAGGCTGAAAAAGATTACTCCACTAGAATGGAGTAATTAACATTTTAGTGGAGTAAGCAAATTTGTTGTTGCCTTTCTTTCTTTCTGTATGGAGTAATTAAAATGACAACAAAGAAATGTCATGGTACACAAGGCATACTAGAAAGAAGGAGATAACGCAAGCAACATTAGTTTCAGCAAGCAACATTTACATTTATATTTTCAGCAAGCAAGCAACATTTATATTTTCTACAAGCAACAAAGGTCTCTTGGACAACTACGGGGGTATTTCAGTTTTTGCTTCATTTGCTTATAGGCAAACTGAACAAACTCCGCAAGAACCGTTGTGTACCTCAAACAGCATATACTCTGACATCATGTATGTGTGTAAATAAACATATACTCTGACAGCTAGGAATGGAAAAGAAACTGCTGCAAGAACAGCGGTGTACCTCAAAATATTTTCATACTACTCCAAATTAAAAAGAAAAAGCAATGCAAAAACAAATTATGGAGTAATTTGCTTGCTTGCCTGCAATAGAGGTCAATCATGGAGTATAAAGTTTAGTTTATATTTACAAATTTAGTTTACATTTATATTTTCAGCAACCAGCATTTATGTTTATATTTACAGCAAGCAAAGCAAGCAATACTCCTACCCCATGGAATTTAATGCTATTGTTGACCTCTTGTTTACATTTCCAGCAACCAATTTGTAATATTCTTGCAATAATTAATTTTATTATTCTATTGCTATTGTAGGAGTACAAAGGCAAAGGAATTGGCTCACTGATGCACATAGATATGCCGCTTACATGTCCTTGGAAACCCTCCATAAGAGTAGAGGAGGCAAGTTCAAGAGAACTGATAAGAAGGATGTGGCTGCAATATTTGGAGCACATGTTCGAGTTATTCAAAGAATATGGGAGACGACAATGAAACAGAAAGGCCTTGGTCAGGAGGTGGATGTTTCAAACAAAAGAAAGGAAAATTGTGGAAGAAAATCTTATGATGATAACATATCTCTCATTACGACAGTTCCCTTAAACAAGAGGTCAACTATTCGATCTCTAGCCAAGGCACTGGGTGTAAGCCCTACTACAGTATACAAGAAGTTCAAGTTGAACAAGATAAGGAGACACTCCAACAGGGTTAAGCCAGTACTGACAGAGAAAAATAAGAGAGATAGGGTGGATTTTTGCCTCTCTATGCTAGATGAGGCAACATTAGGAGATGTAAGCCCAAGTTTCAGGAGTATGCATAATATTGTTCACATCGACGAGAAATGGTTCTCCATGACCAAGAAAAAAAGGAACTACTATCTGCTGCCTGACGAAGAGGACCCGGAAAGACCTGTCAAAAACTCTATTGGAAAAGTGATGTTTCTCACAGCGGTAGCAAGACCACAGTTTGATGAAGATGGGAACATGACATTCTCCGGAAAAATTGGGGTATCGTGAGAGTGTCTGCAGCAGCAAAAAGAAGCAAGAATAGGGAAAAAGGGACATTGGAAACAAAGCCTGTCATAGTGATGAGGGATGTGATGAGAGAGTACATTATACAGAAGGTTGTGCCAGCGATTCAAGCATTGTGGCCTGCAGATGATGATGGACGACCCATTTTTATCCAGCAAGATAACGCGAGAACACATATCCTACCTAATGATCAAGCATTCGCAGAAGCTGTGGACGAAAGTGGCCTGGACATTAGAATAATGTATCAGCCTCCAAATTCTCCGGACATGAACGCCCTGCACCTTGGGTCCTTCAGCTCTATTCAGTCGCTAACAGACTGCAAAAGTCCAAAAACTATTCCAGAGCTGATTAAAGGTGTTCAAGAGGAGTTCGATGGATATGAAGTTTCAAAACTTAACAGAGTATTCATAACTCTGCAGACTTGCATGGTTGAAGTAATGAAGAATGGTGGAGCCAATAAATACAAAATCCCGCACATGAACAAGGATAGGCTAGAAAGGCTACAACTGCTACCGCCCAGGATCTCAGTTCCTCCTAAAGTGTATGCAATGGCACTAGAGATGCTTGGACGCTAATCCTACTCCAGTTTGTTGTATATTCTACTCCAGTTTGTTGGGAGTACTTGTGTATTCCGTGTTTACAAGAAAAGGAGTATGTGTTTATGTGTGAACTTGGAGTTTATATTTATTGTTGCCACATACTATATTGTGCTATATATTGCTATATACTCCAGCTTATACTTGGCGTACTTGCTATATATTGGAATATATACTCCGGTATTTATGGTTGGAAAATAAGAGAACGAAATCACTTGCTATAGATAGATTGATACTCCAGTACTCCTAGCAAGTTGCAAAACATATTCTTTACTTGTTTTCTAGGAGTATATATTCTCTTCAGCAAAGAATATCCAGATGTACTCCTAGATGCAAACAGAGATGCCAAGCTCTTTTAATGAATATTAAACTGGATTTTTACTCCAAAAATAGGAGTAGCATGCTTGCTTAACTGGATTTTTAAGATTCAATGTACTGTCGACGAACTACTCCAGAAAAATTCATGTCGATCAACTCTTTCTGTTGGGTTAAATTATGGAGTATTTCTAACAAGGTCGCATATTTGGCACATGATATTTAAATTATGGAGTATTTCTTTCAGTTGAGTAAATAGAAGGGCAACTACTCCAACTGCAGTAAGTATATTACCTGAACTTTGGCCGGTTCATGCCCATTCCAGAAGATATACTCCACCACATCTGCACCACATTTGTTAATCTGCAAGGCAAACTAGGTGGATAGGATTAGGTGGTGAACACTAAAGTGGCCTGGACATTATTTGCCTCTTCTTGATTTCCATCCACACACACAATCTTTCTCCTTCACTTTTTTTTTCCAAAACAGAGGCAGAGTTGTTTTCTATTTTTTGCAGAAGCAGAGCTTGTTGTGGCTTACAAGTTTGTACTACTCCATAATTGTTACTCCCCTGAATCATCATCATTGTTTGTTGCTTTCAGAAGGCACTTAATTTGATAACTGTCTCATCTTAGTACACACACATTTGACACATACATGCAAAGCTAGCTACTCCCTGAATCTTTTGCACATACTCCAAACTTAATTTAGATGGAGTATCATGATTGGCATGCGTTTCCTCTAAATTTTTTGCACATATCATGCATGCTTATCTACTCGTGGTACTGTATATATCATGTATGCATGTACAGTTGTACAGTTGGTCACAACTCGATCGTAGGTGTCGATCAGTGCATGCTATGCGCGTGTGGGAGGTCGGCATGTCACTGCCGTTGTAGTACTAGGAGCCACACCATTTGAGAGATCCCTCCATCCATCATGCTTGTGAATCTGATGCTCTGAATCATATCACTGACCAGATGCATTTAACTGAAGGTGAGATGAGAAGAGCAGAATACAGACTACAGAGGATGAACCAGATGCATTTAACTGAAGCGGCTACAGTAAATCCTCACCTCGGAGACGAGCTTCCTGCTCTGCTCTGTGATGGTTGTAGGCCTTGAAGAAGGGCCCATCCACCCCTCCCCCTCTCAGCCCCCCGCCGTTGATGCTGAGGTGGTGAAGTAACCGACGAGGAGGAGGAAGAGGAGCGGGAGGGAGACGGCGATGTGGGCATCGCCTGAAGCAGCAGATCCAGGCAGACGACCGACAACAACAGCTCCAGGCAGGCAACCGACAGCAGAAGCTCTGGGCAGGCGACAGGCAGTAGCAGCTCCGTCGTGCCGTCTTGATAGTCGCCGCAGCAGATCGAGGACCGCCGCTGCAGATCGGAGGTCCGGAGGGGGAAAATTGCATTTTTAACAATGGAGCTGGTGTTGGAGAGCGCCGGCGACGCACGCGAGGGAGAGAGTGCCGACGACGCGGGCGAGCAAGGAGCTCGAGGAGAGGCGGCGCGGGCGAGAGAGGTGCGAGGGAGAGGACGCTGGCGCCGACGATGCGGGCGAGCATGAGAGATGGAGGGATGCGGGCGAGCGTGTGAGGGAAGGGATGCGGATGTTTCGCTACCGTGTCCCCGGCTGACACGGGGGTAAAAATGGAAAACATCCTTTTCGTGCGCGAGCGAGCAAGTGTGCACACGATAATTTGCTAATGTACTGGTAATTTGCTCTAAAAACTACAATAGTAACTAGTAGTACTGTTACATGCTCGTAATTAATTAAACAAATGTACGGGCGACACAGACACACACTAACTACTAGTACTACTACTTCTCACATGTTGGCCAGACGCCGTCGTTCTCCTTCCCGACTTTGTCGGTGACACCCTACCGTGCTTGAATCTCCGCCGACCTCTCTGCAGCAGCGCGTGCGTCCTCTTCTTTCTTGCGGCGGCGGGCCTCTCTTTTCTTGAGTGCTTTCTGACTTTTCCACTCCCTCTGTGTGGCTTTGGCCGCCTCTTGCTCTACCGCCCATTCGGCCTTGGTAGCTTCAAATTCCGCCCACATAGGTGTGAGGTCGCGAGCGGCGATGAACTCGGCACAGCGGGATGCCACCGCTTGCCTACCATTCTGTGTGCGGTCGTGGGCGGTGAGGAACTCGGCGCAGTGGGATGCCATCGCTTCCCTACCGGTTAGTGTGCGGCGCGGTGGCATGGACGACGCTTGGTGACAGCTCTGGGGTGGAGTGGCCGGACAACCGTAAAGTGCATTGGTTTGTCAAGAGCTCAAGGACAGAAGACGAAGGAAATTTGGATTCCCCTTCAATCCTGGTCATTCACTATCGAGTAAAATGCATTGGCGGTCATTGAACTTGTCTTGATAGCTCACTTTGATCATTGTATACGAGATATGGTGATTATACCTTCACTGGCTCAGCGTATAGCTCCGTATTTGTCTAGTTGACCAGTCAAACAGTCCGCATGTGCCTCATCAGCTCGTGTTCTTTATCTATCTATCTATGCGGGCCTACCTGTCAGTGGAGAAAGAAATAAAAACCAAAATTATGTGTATGTGGCATTACTGTTTAGACATTTGCTGGAGGCCTCCGCGAACACCGAGCATGTATTCACCTGGATCAACACCAACGGTCATACTCGTGACTCGGCGCCTTGCTCATGTATATCGTCCATCACAATGACAATCTATAAAACAACCTAGCTAGAGAGGGTACTATAGTGCGGAGTATGTACTATTGTGAGCAACCGATCATAGTGCCACTGCACACGACTGTGTGTCTGATCGATTCATACATTATTCGTAAGTTATGTATGGTTGTGTGGTGTCTAATGGTGGTCGTTGAATGCTAGCTGGCGACAAGAGCGGTTGCATGGACGCCTGGTTGTCAATACATGCCGTATACGCTTCAAAGGCTCGTCATCCATGAGTTCACATTTTACCACCACGCCAGCGTCTAACCGCCCTGGCCTACCGAAACCCCTTCCATCGCTAGCACGCGCTTCCCGCCTGAAACGATCACCTTCTCTCCAGAACGTCAATGCTGCATTCATCGGCCTTAACTGTAGGTGCAGTTGGTGTGTCGCTGACATGCGGGCCTGATGCCCGTTGGGCCCACATGTCAGTGAGACAAAGCACCTGCGGTTAAGTCACTAAAGTAGCGTCCGCATTCATGCCCGACGTGACCTTCCCCTGGCGCCGGCATTGCAGCAGCGCGACGGCTGAGAGAGCGCCACCCGCGCGGCATCCCGGTGCAAGCGACTGCTCCGCGTTAATGAAACCACGGCTATCGATGACCTACTCTGATGCCAGCCGTCCATCCGTCTGCCGCGGCTCATTGCCATTCGCCCGATATATTAACTTGAGCCCCAGCTCCCAGCCATAGCCAAAGACCCACACTCATTGTCCTCAGGTCCCTTCCTTCTGTTGGCACCACTCCAACCATGGCCTCCGGACACTCCAAAGCTCTCTTGGACGTACTGTAGCAGGAGCAGATGAAGGACATCGGTGACTCCACTGCGGGCGTGCTCCAAAGCTCTCTTGGACGTATTCTCGCAGGAGCAGATGAAGGAGATCGCCGGCTCCCCCCGGCCGCCCTCTGCCGCCACGACCACGAAGCCAGCGCGCGTGCGCGGGTGCAGCCGGCAGTGAGGAAGAGTAGTACACGATAGGTCGCCACCGCTCTGATCCCAGGAAGGCCACCGCTCCTCCACTCAGTCGACACCAAGCTTGGTGGGATAAAAATCGGTGGCCGATTAGCCGCTTGACGGCGACGTGGAGGCGGAAATCTACATAACCTTGTGCTCGAGGCGGATAAGGAGGAGGCAAAGGCAATGGCCGGCTTTCTCGGGTTCAGGGCCGGACATGGTGGTTGGGGCCCGACAATCGTTTAGATTAGGTTTACAGTAGGTTTTGGTACGGTTTGTGCAAAATATGTAATGAATTTCGTCCAGTTTATAGGAGAAGTTCTCGAAATGTAATGAATTTCATCCGGTCAATTTGAAATTTGCTTTGTTTGCACGAATTTCGCCCGATTAGTTCATATAGTTGTCGAAAGGTATGCGGGCAGCATTGGATGGCATCCACCAGTGTCCTCGGACAGATGCCGGTGTAAATTTGAGGGCCAGCGCTGGAGATGCCCTAACTATCATGCTATAATTGCTAACAGTGCTCCATTATTTCACAGGGAACAGTTATCCCTCGATCACAATCAGATCCGCCGTGTTTCGCACTCCCCCCACGTAAGAGTGTAGACTCTTGCTTACATAAAAATAGAGCAAGTGGACGGCACTGTAGCACATCATATCACTCAAACTAGCCCGCCTAACGCGCGGGAAAGCACCGCCCTCGTCATTTTGTTCTGGATTTCTATCAATCAATCGCACGAAAATGTTCATGTTTAAGGCGGCACACTTACAACTCGTACGCGTCGCGTTCACGTCACACCCTCGACAATCCGGCTCGCACGCCGCTCACCAAAGGGGACACGCGTTGTCTTGCATTTTCACTGACATGTGGGACTACAAATCGAATAAACCATCGATAGGCGAAATCTAATCGCTCGGCGAGCGTCGGCTGAGAGGAGAGAGACGGGAGAGGGAGAAGAGATCGCCCGCCCGCCGTGCACGGACTCCAAGAAATATGTGGTGATAATGTGAGGTGGGCCATGCGGGAGTCCGCACCGCTTCCAAGCCCGCTTCTTACCGCCCTGGCCCACCATCGCCCCTCCCCCACCCCACCACCTCCCAACGCGCGCTCCCCCATCAGAGGCCAGTTGCCCGCATTCATAGAAAGTACTACCAGTAAAATTCTGGGCTATAAAGGGCATGTACAATGGTTGATAAGATAGTCTTATCGTAAGTCTTGCATGTAATTTAGAGATGAAAAAAAAACATGTGTACAATGGATCATCACTTAGCCTTATATTCAATAACTAGTTATTCCTCAAAACATGGTGAAACATATTGTACTAAGAGATCATCTCTTGTCTTCTCGACAAGCCCGCTTATGTGGAGGAGAGAGAGGCATTGACAAAGTCAAGGAGTGGGATCTGCAAGAGCTCGTTGGGGGAATCCTGGATTAGGGGGTATCTGGATGGCCGGACTATATACTTCATCCGGACTATTGGAGCGTGAAGATACAAGACTCAAGACTCCGCCCCGTGTCCGAATGGGACCCTCCTTGGCGTGGAAGACAAGCTTGGCAATCTGGATATTGTATATCCTTCCTTGTAACCGACTCCGTGTAAACCCTAGCCCTCTCCGGTGTCTATATAAACCGGAGAGGTTGGTCCTTAGAAGGCCGATCACAATTACAATCATAATCATCATAGGCTAGCTTCTAGGGTTTAGCCTCTACGATCTCGTGGTAGATCTACTCTTGTACTACTCATATCATCAATATTAATCAAGCAGGAAGTAGGGTTTTACCTCCATCGAGAGGGCCCGAACCTGGTTAAACATTGTGTCCCTTGCTTCCTGTTACCATCAGCCCAAGATGCACAGATCGGGACCCCCTACCCGAGATCCGCCGGTTTTGACACCGACATTGGTGCTTTCATTGAGAGTTCCTCTGTGCCTCCGCTGCGAGGCTTGATGGCGCCTTCAATCCTCAACAACACGGTCCAAGGCGAGACTTTTCTCCCCGGACAGATCTTCGTGTTCGGCGGCTTCGCACTGCGGGCCAATTCGCTTGGCCATCTGAAGTAGATCGACAGCTACGCCCCTGGCCACTAGGTCAGGTTCGGAAACCTGAACTACACGACCGATATCCGTGGAGAATTGATCTTCGACAGAATCAGGCCTGTGCCAGGAGCGGCGAACAGTCACGATGAGCACGACTTAGACCTGCTATCGGACAGTGCTCGAGATATCATCCCTACAGTAGCCCCGGATCTAAATCCGGAGCAGACTGCGTGGCCCAAGGACGGGTGGATGGACCCCGCCCCGCAGGCCGCACACTCATTGGCGGTAGAGCCGAACCCAGGCCTCACCTCTAACGAAGCCTGCGATTCCGGACCCTCGGACTCATATCCGGTTGTAGATTCCAGTCCACGCGCTCTCGAGCCCGCTGAGCCTGGTTGGGCTCCGGTAATGGAGTTTACCGCTGCGGATATCTTCCAGCACTCGCCCTTTGGCGACATGCTGAACTCATTAAAGTCTCTCTCTTTGTCAGGAGACTCTTGGTCGAACTATGTCCGGCTTGAGTGGGAAGCAGGCGACGAAGGAATTCGCTGCCCACCCACCACCCACTTCATTGCCACGGTCGATGATCTAACCGACGTGCTTGACTTTGACTCCAAAGACATCGGCGGTATGGACGATGATGCAAGAGAAGAACAGGAACCACTGCTCACAGGGCGGTGTACAGCCACCCCGTCGTACAATATATACATGGTGGACACGCCTAAGGAGGACGACGGCGACAATCTGGAAGATAAAACCCCCGGGCAAAAACCAAAGCGACGGCGCAGACGCTGCTCCAAGTCCAGCAATAGTAAAAATAGCGGCAAGAGCGCCAGAAAGATCGACACCCTAGTCAACTCCAAAGGCAACAAAAACCATACGGACCCAACGATGGAGCAGGACGAGCCAGGTCACGCCGAACACAGTTCGGAGAAGACACCCGATCACAATGATCCCGAGGGACGAGTTCATCAAACCGCCCCAGGACAAGAACATAGTCCGGATGACGATGCATTCATCATCCCGGAAAAACGCGTGGAACGAGATAACCTCCACAGAAAGCTTATGGCCACCATGAGAAGTCTAAAGAAGCAGAAGCAACGGCTAAAAGCCGCACAGGAAACACTCAATCGTAGATGGAATAAAGTGCTAGACACTGAAGAAAGATACGATGATGATCGCCATACAAAGAGCTATCCAAAACGCAAGCTACTGCCATAATTCGGCGCCGAGGCCGTTCCACCAAAGAGTAACACGACCAGGAGGTCGGACATACCACTTCATAACCGCAATAGAGCAGCTACCTATGCCTCGCACGATTTGCGTGAGCACCTGGATAAGAAAGCCTGCGCGGCTAGGTCCATCTACGAATCTAAAGGACACACCCCAGCACGCGATTATGGTCACCAAAATGATTATACCAATCGAATACAAGTTCGGAATAAACACCGGACACAACAACGGCCGACGGCATGCCACAGCATGTCCAGATACAGAGGGGCTGCTCACCCCCTGTGCTTCACCAAAGAAGTACTAGACCATGAATTTCCACAGGGTTTTAAACCTGTGAACATAGAGGCATACGACAGAACGATAGACCCAGGAGTCTGGATCGAGGATTTTATCCTACATATTCACATGGCTCGTGGGGATGACCTCCATGCCATCAAATACCTTCCCCTCAAGTTGAAGGGACCAGCTGGGCACTGGTTGGAAAGCCTCCCCGAAAATTCAATTGGGAGTTGGGAGGAACTCGAGGACGCTTTCAGGGCCAATTTTCAAGGGACTTATGTCCAGCCTCCGGACGCGGACGATTTAAGTCACATAATCCAACAGCCCGGAGAGTCTGCCCGCAAGCTTTGGAATAGATTCCTCACTAAGAAGAATCAAATTGTTGATTGTCCGGATGCCGAAGCCTTAGCGGCATTCAAACACAGCATCCGCGACGAGTGGCTCGCCAGGCACCTTGGCCAAGAAAAGCCAAGGACAATGGCAGCCTTAACAAGCCTTATGACCCTCTTTTTCGCGGGTGAAGATAGCTGGTTGGCCCGTAAAGGCACGAGCGACCCAAGCACATCCGAAATAAGGGATGGCAACAGGATGCCATGGCGTCATAAAAACAAACGTCAAAACAAGGAAGAGATCCCGGACAACACAATGGCCAATGCCGAATTCAGGGGCTCTCGACCCAATCAGCAAAGGAAGCCATTTAAAGGCAGTAAAGAGGGACCATACGGTCTGAACAGAGTCCTGGACAGATTGTGCCAAATTCATGGCACCCCCAACAAACCTGCGAACCACACGAACAAAGAGTGCTGGGTCTTCAGGCAGGCCGGCAAATTAAATGCCGAACACAAGGGAAGGGAAACACCAAGTGAAGACGAGGATGAACCTCGCCAGCCGAACACTGGGGGACAGAAAAAATTCCCTCCAGAGGTTAAAGCAGTAAACATGATCCACGCGACTCACACATCCACGAGAAGGCACGAACGCGCGCTCAAAGACGTGTACGCTATAGAGCCCATCCTACCCACACCTAACTACTGGTTGGCTTGTCCGATCACCTTTGATCACATGGACTGCCTGACTAGTATTCGGCACGGAGGATCAGAGGCCTTGGTGCTTGACCCAATAGTCGACGGATACCATCTCACCTACGTCCTCATGGACGGCGGCAGCAGTCTCAATTTAATATACTAGGACACTGTCCGCAGGATGGGGATAGACCCATCCAGAATTAGCCAAAGCAACACCACCTTTGAAGGGGTGATACCACGCGTTGAAGCCTACGGTAGGGGCTCCGTCGTACTGGAGGTAACATTCGGCTCCCCAGGCAACTCCAGAAGCGAAGAACTACTCTTCGCCATCGCACCCTTCCAAAGCGGCTATCACGCACTGCTTGGAAGAGCGGCCTTCGCCCTCTTCAACGCAGTACCACACTATGCCCTACCTTACACTCAAGATGCCCAGTCCACGTGGCGTCATCACTGTTAACAGAAACACAAAGCGCTCTTCACGCGCGGAGGAATACGTGATGGCTCTAGCGGCCGGACTCTAAGCAGCCTCTGATACCAAAAAACATGACTGGTTGTTAAGACCACGGACACGGTTAGACGAGTCCGGCAGCCCGGATAAAAGTGAGCTAGGGCGCCGTATATGTAATCCCATGGAGGACACCGGGGGCTATAAATATTTAATAAAACCCCACCGCCGGCCTGACCTTATTTACAGGCCAATGCCTTACACTTTTATCCTCCATCGCACGCTTACGTCGTACTCTTTTTACACGAGTTTTTGTTTTTTGCAGACACAATGCGTGCGATACCATTCCAGGAAATGGCACAACGGAGACAAAGGTGCAGACGTGTAGCAGGGCCCCGCTCAAAGGTTTCTCTTTAGATTAAGCCCCTGTATAAACCTTTTATATTGCCTCTTGTTGTTTACACATCCCATGGGTACTATACCCACAGAGGATACTGCCGTTATTGGCATTTCGCCATGACAGACCGATGCATGTACCTGGAAATACAGGGTTTATAATGAAAGGGCGCTCTTCAGCCCATTTTCTGTTACAAAGTTCGAATACCTTCGGGAGTGTTCGGCGTCACAAGTTTGGCCTTATATGCATTAGCTCCGAATCATGTCTTTGGTCAAATGTTGGGTTTGCCCGACTCCTGCGTTTGCCGCCTTACGTTCCGTTCTTATCGGCTAAGGCAGCCAAAGGAGAACTACTGCGATTGTGCCCTGGTTATTCCGGATGAGCACCTCAGTAGAGAAAGCCGAAAACTGACTGTCGTGATACAGTGAGAAACTGTTCAACCACTCAAAGACTTATCGGAATCTTTAGGATTCCTCCGCATTAACGAAGGACCGTTTCCCGGTCATGTACACACGCGCCCGTATTCGGATGCATGCGAAGGTACCAGGGGCTACATAGTAGCCCCACCGTTAAATTCCCATGGCTAAGTGAAAGTGTAACAGCTATATAGTCCAGTTGCCTAGTTCGACATGCTATCACCTCCTTAATGGACCAAGACGTTGGATCAAGTGTGATTACGCATATTTTTCGCGAACACCCCCACATTGTATGCGTGGGGGCTGAATTCAACGACTGCTAACTTTTGGATTACACATATACATAAAAACGGCCGCGCAGGAGACACAATAATACTTTCTGGCAAAAAGTATAAATATAGCCTTGTAATCAAAATAACATTGTTTTTACAATGATTCGATTTGTCACTCGAACAAGACATTCTTCGAGCATGGCGCCTCTATTAAGTGGGCACCTTCTGTTACTTGCTCCAAGTAGTGCTCGGCCGGATCCTGGCCTCCCGCCAAATTCTGGGTCGCCACAATGGTGGCCTCCATATCTGTCCAATATGCTTTAACACGGGCAAGAGCCATTCGTGCACCCTCTATGCACGCCGACCTTCTCATGGCGTCGATCTAAGATACGACCCCGAGGAATTGTTGCACCAAACCAAAGTAACTGTCCGGCTTCGGCTCCTTTAGCCAAAGATGGTATATTACAGACCGCATGGCAAGCCCGGACAGCCTATGAATTTCCGCCACGGCAGCCATCTTCTCACTCAACGGCAGCGGGCGCGCGGGAGCATTGAATTGCGACCAGAAAAGCTTCTCCACTTCTTTATCACCTTGATCCTCAAAAAACTTGGCTGCATCAGCTGTACTCTTCGCCAAGTCCGCATACGCGTCTGCAGGACTCCAACATCCATCCAGGGGAGCATACTTCGGATCCAAAAACTTCGTCCGCAGTAGGTAGGAGTCCCGCACACCCCTGACTTCGGCCCGCATCTCCTTGGTGGCGTTAAGTGCCTTGTTCAGGTCAGCCGGATTAACCTGATTCTCCTTTTCAAGGAGCTCATACCGTTCGGCGGCATTTTTCAACTCCACAGCCATTTCGGCTATCTTTTCCTCGCTTCGGCGATGAGCAGCCTGTTCGGCTCTCAACTCTTCGGCCGCCTTTAGGGCAACCGTATTGCTAGCCCGAGCTTGTTCCTTGGCTTGGGCAAGTTCCGCCCTCAGGGATTCCACGGCAGCAGCTCCGTCGGCAGTCCAAACATGTCGCATTAATATTATGCCCCTCTCATATTTTCCTATACAACATAATAAGGAAAAGCAGAGCACATACCTTGTGACTCGTTCAGCCGCTCATTCACCAGCGCGATATCGGCATCAATAGATCCGATCTGCCTCCTTGGTTCTGCAACTTTAACAGACTGATCGGCTGCCGGACCCTTAGATACCTGCGCATATGTACAATGCAATCATTACTTACACAATATGATCCCCCGTTTGAAGCCTAGGGCGGGCAACCAGAGTCTCAGGGGCTACTATCCATATGGAGCACACCTAGCGCGTGCCTCACAGCCAAAAATAGTGTATTTTTTACTACATACCTCAAAGCCTCTGAGCAGGCTCGTAAATGCTTCATTCAAACCGCTTGTGGCGGATGAAATCTTCTTGAGCACCGTACTCATTAATGAGCGGTGCTCCTCCGAGAGCGCAGCTCGCTCCACAAGGCCCGTCAATATGTCCGGCCGGACACTGAACTATGCCAGACCCTTCTCATCGCCCCCTGTGGGAGCCGAACGCTCCGGGCTCAGGGCGGCTAGCGTATTAGCTTCCGACTTCGGTAGATCCGGACTCCTTCGTGACGACACCTCGGTGTTGCCCGCCTCATGAGGCGGAGAGGTGGGTGGGGTCTCGCTCTCCATCATCTCCGGAGGAAGATCCCCCAAAGACGAACTCTGTTGAGAAGAGCTGCTAGCTGGACTGTAAAAATGAATCCTGGATTATTGATCTTGGAGAAATGCAGCACTTTTGAATTAAGGATTAACTCACAGCTCGGTTGAGGGCTGGCCCGTTGGCGGGCATGATGTGGTGAGGATGCCCGTCGGGGCAGAGCCCCCCGGCGACGCTTTCTTCCCCTATTTAGGAATCTCCGTCTCCAAGTCTTCGGAGGCGGCCCTTTTCTTCCCGCGCGGGGAGGAGACCTTGGATTCTCCTCCCCGACTATCCTCCTTTGGGGAGGAAGCAATTCCCCCGGTTCAGATGCGCAGTGTGTGAAGTTCGGCTTCACTATCCTTTCCTTTGTCTTTCCCTGAGGGCATTTTGCTAAGCACCCGACCAAGCATCTTAGCTATGGTAGGACTAGGCGAGCCTTCGGGAAGTGGCGCCGGACACCTGATTCTCTCCGCCTTGCTGAGCCATTCCTAGCCACGGAGGGTTTTTAGAATAATGACTATGAAAAATAGAAACGAAGTGTCCGGCTTTAAGGTTACATACTTGGGCATCTAGGCGATTGCAGCTTAGGCCCGCATCCTCGGTGGTGTCCGGACACTTTACTTGTGGTCTAAAGAATAATTTACACATCCCTTCGAGCTTCAGGCCGAAGAAGTGCTTAATAGTCCGCGGGCCCTCTGGATTGAACTCCCACATCCGGAGAGGCCGACGTTTGCACGGCAACATCCGTCGGGTTAGCATTACTTGAATGATGCTGACAAGGTTAATGTCCTTCTCAAGAAGCTCCCGGATACGGATCTGCGGTATTGGCACATCACTAGCGGGCCCCCAATTCTATCCTACGTTGGTCCATGACGCCAATTGTGATGGAGGGCCCGAGCGGAACTCGGGGGAGGCCACCCACTTTGTGCCTCTGGGAGCCGTGACATAAAACCACCTCTGCTGCCATACATCAGATACTTCTGGGAAAGAACCCTCTGGCCATGGGGCATCGGCGTTTCTGCTTATTATAGCACCTCCGCACTCCGCATGTCGCCCCTCGATCATCTTCGGCTTTACATTGAAGGTCTTGAGCCATAAGCCAAAGTGTGGAGTGACATGGAGAAAAGCCTCGCACACGATGATGAACAACAAGATATGGAGGATAGCGTCCGGAGCTAGATCATGAAAATCTAACCCGTAATAGAACATGAGCCCCCTCACAAAGGGATCAAGGGTGAGGCCCAAGCCACGGAGGAAGTGAGGAACAAATACGACGCTCTCATTGGGCTCGGGTGTAGGGATGACCTGCCCTGGAGCAGGAAGCATGTGCTGGATGTCGGCAGTCAGATATCCAAGCTCCCTAAGCCTCGCAATGTCCTCCTCTTGGATCGAGGAGGCCACCCACCGGCCTTGAGGGTTGGATCCGGACATATTGGAGGATCTGGGGGGTTTGAACTTGGGTCTCGGGTGTTAGAACTCGAGGTGCGGAAAGGCGCAAGGGTGGTGGAAAAGAGGCATAGGCCTCGACCCCTTTATAAAGGGGGTGAATATCAAGAGTCCTCAGCGTGACTGCTTGAGTCTTATCTAAAAGCACAAGGAGTCATACCAACGGTCGTCGTGGGGTTGCGCATGCCCATATTGATGGAAGTTCCCGTAATAAGAGGAACATGATCTCTGCTTTGGCAGGGCGTGCCAATAAAACCGCCTCGCAACGCGAGTCAAGGTGGGCCAAGAAATACCGGTTTGTGTTAGGCCGGGCCACTATGCAAGGGCACGACGTACGAAGATTGCCAGCAGATCAGATTTATGCTGTGTTCCCTATGATAGTATGTGAGGATCATTTTGTAGATCCAGACACGGTCTACGTGTTCGATAATTACTTTGGAGTATTCAGAGAAGGAACCCGCCTTGCAATGCCGAAGACAAGACTGCGCGCCGGACTCATCGTCATTGAAGCCTGGTTCAGGGGCTACTGAGGGAAGATTAGGGGGTATCCGGACGGCCAGACTATATACTTCATCCGGACTATTGAAGCGTGAAGATACAAGACTCAAGACTCCGTCCTGTGTCCGGATGTGACTCTCCTTGGCGTGGAAGACAAGCTTGCCGATCCGGATATTGTATTTCCTTCCTTGTAACTGACTCCGTGTAAACCCTAGCCCTCTCGGGTGTCTATATAAACCGGAGAGGTTGGTCCTTAGAAGGCCGATCACAATTACAATCATAATCATCATAGGCTAGCTTCTAGGGTTTAGCCTCTACGATCTCGTGGTAGATCTAATCTTGTACTACTCATATCATCAATATTAATCAAGCAGGAAGTAGGGTTTTACCTCCATCGAGAGGGCCCGAACCTAGGTAAACATTGTGTCCCTTGCTTCCTGTTACCATCAGCCCAAGACGCACAGATCAGGACCCCCTACCCGAGATCCGCCGGTTTTGACATCGACACTTGTCTCTACACGTGCTCCTAGGTATAAAAAATTAATTCTAAGAAAAGAGGCATACAAAACAATTGTGCCTAAAAAAAGAAAGGTGAAAAACATTTGAGAGGAAATAGATAGAGAGAAAGTGAGAAAAAGTTGTAACCTTATAGTCAACACTATGGTAGTATTACATGAGGAAGGAGGGAGTGGTGCACATGCCAAGTTCACTGGGCTGCCGTGTTTCACACTCCTCCGTCGTAACAGTGGAGACAATAGGTTTCATCAAAAATAAACAATGAATACTCGTTGCTCGTCCACTATATCAGAAAGAATACTTTCATTCACCGACATGTGGGACGTCGACCATCCTGGTCCACCTGCCATGCTCAAAATTATCCTGGTCCAGCCCGATCGTAGCGCAGGCTCAACCTTTCCCACTGTAAGTTAGTCGGACGAAGGAACCATCATGACTTCGTTGAATTCCGCTTCTTCAAGAAAACTTACTCTACCTGCAGTACTGCTACCACATGCGAAGACTGGACGGCACTATGCCACGTCATATCACTAAAACCCACTAGGCCAAACTAGCCCGCCTAGGATCTGTACTCCCTCCGTTTCAAAGTTAGTAGTACAAAGTTGACTAATCTATTTTGAAATGGAGGGATGTCTCTGTACTGCTATGATTTTGTGTTGTACGTCTCTGTACTTTTGCTACGATTTTCCTAACCTATGAACCAAATGACCCCTGAATGTATCTATGTCGACTATTGTCTGATCGGTCGCTAAGCCTACAATTTTAGGAGCTTGGGCTATTGGATGATCGACGACGGATCAGTATAAGCATACCACGAGCTCATCAACCCCAACATTTCTCTTCAGTGAGTGTTTTGCAAGTACTATAGCTCACACAGTAGCTAGCCTACTAACACCAAGAATCATCAAATAAGCCCTACCGATATGATAAACAGTTCAAACTTACATCTAAGCATGCCATATATTACATCAAAAGCCGGTGAGGATACATCTATTTCCATAACTCGGAGAGGGTTCGCATGATTCACTATCAAACAAAAGTAGCAAGTTCCGCCCACACAAGATAGTGCACTAGCCCTAAGATCGTTTGATAACACACATCGTTCTGGTAATTAAACACAGGGCAATGCAAACTACCCTGAATGATTAGCGCGACCAACTATTTCTTGTCATCGATCTCTTGGGCAATGACCACAGCATGTACAGCGGCATGGGAATCGATCTCTGGGGCGATGTCCACAGGACTAACCGCGACATCAGAATCAATCTCTGGGGCGATGTCCACAGGATGGACAGCGGCATCAGAATTGATCTCTGGGGCGATGCCAACAGGATGGGCCGCGACATCGGAATCATCAAGGACGTCCACCGGCACCTACACAACCCTAACATATTAGCAAGCACATTGCAAATAATCAAAAACCACAACTTTCATTTTTTTACCTTGTGCAACTCACCAGGGGATCCCATCCCTCCGGGGGCCATCTCCTTGTCCTCGATGGGGGCCATCACCTTGCCAGGGGAATACTGCTTCTCAATGGCGACTATCTCCTCAAACTCGGCCTTGAGCCACGCGAAGGTGGCCATCAGAGTTTCTGGGGTAGGCACAGTGGGGCCCTTGCTATTCTTCCAACTTTCATTGAGGAGTTCGTCCGCCAATGTCGTCGACTCTTTGGCTAGTGCTTGTTTCTTGGAGTTCTACGTCTCCATGGGTTGGCCCGCCAACATGGTCAACTCGTTGGTCAGTGCTCGCTTCCTGGAGATCGCTGTCTCCAGTGGGTTGTCCGCCGGCAACTCTTTGCCTAGTGCTCCAGGATCCATCAATGAACTGACAAACAAAAAGCAATCGAAAGGAAACCACAATTGCAATGAAAATGGGAAAAGAATAGGCTGTGAGAATCGGTTGGTGCTTCGCAAAAAGAAGATTCTTGGAATGAAAATATAGCAGCATCACTGATTCGCCCACCTTTCCTTCGTCGGCACAGAAGAAAAATGGCAGAAGTGAGTAGCCTGGAGTGAAGTTTTCTTCAAGAAAGGGGAGAAAGGGATTCAACGAGTGTTGCTGTGAAATGATGGTTGCTTCGTCCAGTCCAACTTCGAGGCCACTTCACCACTACTGGTAAAGGTGTGGGTTTTGTGATATGATGGGTCATGACGGCCACACCGGGGTGACCGGTGAGTTTCGACTGTAGCACCTCGCTGTGATTTGGTGGATGGCACGCGAGACCGGATGCTTTGATGTCCCGCATGTAGATAGAGCGGCTAGTCATATAGGAGTGGTCAATATTGTGCATCGCGACCAAGGCGGAGAGGAAAACGAGAAAACTGCATAATTAATGCATGAGTTTAATTAGGGTAGTTTTGTAAAGTACGAGATACATTCCTCCAATCGCAAAATGCCTTGGTTGATGAGATTTGAGATTTTGAGCCCTATAAACCGGAAGGAAGATTTGAAATTTGAGATACTGCACGCGGTGTAGTCTAGTTACTTGTTGGAATCTCTAGAAAGACTTATACCGCATGATTCTTTGCTTCTTCTTACTACTACATACTACTTCGCCGACATGTGGGACAGCCAGCAGCATCCGGGTCGATGTAATACGTGTCATGCACCAGATTAGAGTGCGGAACGGAAGGGCGGCATCACCCCAGTTGATGGCCAGCCTCGATCCGGAGCAGTCGGTGCACCGGGAAGCGGCACTCTCTCGGACGTCGTGCCGCTTCAAAGCTGGCGCCAGTGAGAGATCACCTCCTCTCTGGCCGGGCATTAATGCGGCACTGACGCTCCAGGGCGACGCTGACCGTTTCACGCGGGAAGCGCATGCTAGCAAGGGAGTATAGGTTTTGAACCGTTTCATGTGTAGTACTGGTAGTTTGTAAAACTACTCAATTATTGCACTCAGTTTCCTAAGAAATTGTGGCAAAAAATGTTACTCCATAGCCCTCTTCCCTTCTCCTTCCTCTTCCACCGCCCGCGCACGCCTGCGGGAAGCAACCGTTCAACCCTTATATAGGAGTGCTAGCACAAAAAGATGCATGCATGACCACTAAAATTTCTAGATTAAACAGCCGCTCCGGTGGGAGTATGGCATATGTTGTTACCTTCGGCCGGGCCATGGCTACCGGGCGACGGCGACCAGAGAAGAGGCGGAAGGAGGGGAATGAATGCAACTACTATTTGGGTTCGCCATCCGGCTTAATGCGCAGCATCACGTGTACCCGCGGGTGCACAAATTGTAACATACGTCTATGCTTAAGTGGTTGTCACGTAACTGGTGTGTGTGTGTGTGTGTGTGTGAGATTCTGAGAGACAGAGTGCGTGTGTGCGACTCTACTCTTCGGACATGTACTCAACCTTTTGCATCGGGATATAAGTATAATGGTATTTACTTTAGCTAGTGATTTATGTGGCCATGTTAACGTGGTTGTGTAAAAAAATGTCACTTCCTGCTCGTGATTTGCGTTATATAATTACAAGCAAGATGCTCATGCATTGCACAGAACATCAATATGCATTTTTTTACAAAACACATGTTGTGATTTATCCATGTAGGAGTAATATCCCATGTGTAAAAACTAATGATATTTCGAGAATTTTATCGAAAAACAGGTATCTTGAGTATGTCATCAAAAAAATGAAAGACGAGAGATAAGGTGAGGAGGAGTGGAGCGTGGTGGTGACTGGTGGTCGGAATGGGCGGAGGCATGGGGATGGACGGTGCCGGTAGGCGGCAGCAGCCACCATGCTTGATTGTTCCAGAGACTTTCTTTTTTAATTGCTCGGCAATGAGGTGTGGGAGATAAGGATGTGGAGAAAGGTGCGGCTATCTTTTGTAAAATTATCATAGTTTGCTTTCTATCCGTCAGATATAGATCAGACGGTCTGTACAAGATGGCAGGCACACCATCATCGCCAACTCGGTTTTTTATAAGGGTACAGATGATAAGTTTGCTAACTACTAACGTAAAGTGGAATTTGTCCATGTTATACAAGTAAATTAAGGTGATTGTTTATCATACGGATAAGGGTGGATGAAGGGTGGTAGGAAAAAATGCTCCGCCTAGAGCATGTGTGTGTGAGATGGAGTCTCAGCGTGTGTGTGTGTGGGGGGGGGGGGGAGGGGGAGAGATGGAGTCTTAGTGTGTGTGTGTGATGGAGTCTTACTGTGTGTGTGCGTGTGTGTGTGTGTGTGGGGGGGGGGGGGTGCGTGTGTGTGTGTGTGTGTGTCGCGGGGTCTTCGGTGGCGGATGTAATTTAAGTGTGCATGGCTTCATCATAGAGAGGTGATGTGTATGGCAGAGGACACCAACGATGGGGTGCGAGAGACAAAATGGCAGTAGAGAGGGAAGAGAAGGTCTATGCGCATGAGAGTAGTCGACATCGAGAGAACGTGTTTATTCGAGAGACACCAAGGAAGACTACTATATATCGATGGTGCATGTAGGCAGGAATTAAACGAAGGGATGGTCTTATTGGTTTCGGGGATATAGCGGAAGAGTGAGAGGGGGGGGTAGCTACAAGGAGATTGTTAAGTGTGAGTGTGTGTTTTACCCATCCGGGCGGAAGTTATGTGCACACAAGAAGAGAACGATTCGATGTGGCGTTAGTGTAGGACCTTGAAGTATGTCTAGAGGGGGGGGTGGTGATTAGACTACTTGACCAATTAAAAACTTAACCTTTTCCCAATTTTAGAGTTTGGCAGATTTTAGCAATCTTTGGACAAGTCAAGCAATCATCACACAAATCAAGCAAGCATGCAAAGAGTATATAGGCAGCGGAAATTAAAGCATGCAACTTGCAAGAAAGTAAAGGGAAGGGTTTGGACGATTCAAACGCAATTGGAGACACGGATGTTTTTGTCGTGGTTCCGATAGGTGGTGCTATCGTACATCCACGTTGATGGAGACTTCCACCCACGAAGGGTAACGGTTGCGCGAGTCCATGGAGGGCTCCACCCATGAAGGGTCCATGAAGAAGCAACCTTGTCTATCCCACCATGTCCGTCGCCCATGAAGGACTTGCCTCACTAGCGGTAGATCTTCACGAAGTAGGCGATCTCCTTGCCCTTACAAACTCCTTGGTTCAACTCCACAATCTTGTCGGAGGCTCCCAAGTGACACCTAGCCAATCTAGGAGACACCACTCTCCAAGAAGTAACAAATGGTGCGTTGATGATGAACTCCTTGCTCTTGTGCTTCAAATGATAGTCTCCCCAACACTCAACTCTCTCTCATAGGATTTGGATCTGGTGGAAAGAATATTTGAGTGGAAAGCAACTTGGGGAAGTCTAGAGATCAAGATTCATATGGTAGGAATGGAATATCTTGGCCTCAACACATGAGTAGGTGGTTCTCTCTCAGAAATGGTAAGTTGGAAGTGGAGGTTTGTTCTGATGGCTCTCTCCACGAATGAAGAGGAGTTGGAGGGGTATATATAGCCTCCACACATAATCTAACCGTTACACACAATTTCCCAAACTCGGTGGGACCGAATCAACAAACTCGGTCGGACCGATTCAGTAAACCTAGTGACCGTTCGGATTTTCGATGGGACCGACATGCAACTCGGTAGGACCGATATGGTTAGGGTTAGGGCATAATGTAATCTCGGTGAGACCAATTACACAAACTCGGTAAGACCGATTTTGGTAATTAGCTAACCAGAGAGTTGGTCAGGTAAACTCGGTGGGACCGATTTGCTCTTTTCGGTGAGACCGAAATGTTACAAAAGGGAAACAGAGAGTTTACATTGCAATCTCGGATCGAGATCCCTATCGGTAAGACCGATTTGTCTAGGGTATGTGGCAGTGGCTATGACATTTGAACTCGGTGGTACCGGATAGAAAGAATCGGTGTGACCGATTTTGGCTTTGGGTTTAGGTCAAATGAGGATGTGAGGAAGTAGTTGAGGATATTTGGAGCATATCACTAAGCACTTGAAGCAAGAGGCTCATTAAGCAACACCTCATCCCTCCTTGATAGTATTGGCTTTTCCTATAGACTCAATGTGATCTTGGATCACTAAAATGTAAAATTAAGAGTCTTGAGCTTTTGATCTTGAGCCAATCCTTTGTCCTTGATATTTTGAGGGATCCACTTTCATCATCCATGCCATGCCATTCATTGAGCTTTCCTAAAATAATAGTCTTGGAATAGCATTAGCTCAATGAGCTATATGTTGTTATGAATTACCAAAACCACCTAGGGATAGTTGCACTTTCAATCTCCCCCTTTTTGGTAATTGATGACAACATATAGATCAAAGCTTAGACAAATGATAATAAGATTGAAAAACATCGTCGCTTTGAGAAGTATGTGATAAGCAAGAGCTCCCCCTAAATTTGTGCATAGTTTAAGATTTGCTTTGGACTGCAAATGCACAAGGAATTAGGCTCATGGGTTACTCTTCCATGTCACATACATCTTGGTGGAGCGCTCAAAATAATAAAGATTGAATACGTGCACTCATCACCAAGCAAAGTGAATGATCATATAAGGATAGGTAGGATAATATCATCAAACAGGCATAAGTGTAGCTTATGATCAAACACATGATCATCAATGTCTCACAGGTAATAGCATAGTATCTCAAGCAATCAAAAGCAAACAAAGTTTAACCACCAAAGCAAGAGAGAACAAAAGCAACTCTCTCTCTCTCTCTCTCTCTCATCCTATGATCTATATATTTTTCTCCCCCTTTGGCAACAAGTTACCAAAAAGTTCATAGAAAATGCATAGTGTTAGATCGACTCTCAGGCTTGGTCTTTAGTTGGTGGTGTAGAGATGGCTCCTCGGACGAAGGCTTCAGTCGATGTAGAAGGAGCTGGAGGTGTTGGTGTTGGAGCTGGTTGCACTGGAGCTGTTGCTGGTGCAGATGACGTGGCTCTAGTGTCTGTCACAGGCACTGCAGCTGACCTCTGAGCTCTAGGAACTCTGGCAAATGCATCAGTGGTTGTCTTGCCCTTCCTCTCCTGCATGTCTTCCTGAAGCTGCTCCACAACTGACTGAATCTCAGTTACTTTGACATCTAGATCATAGAATTTTTGTTCCATGATTCTTTCTAGGCTCTCCTGGTTTTGAGTTAGGGTGGCCAACCCCTTCTCAATCCTCAGTGATGATGCTATCAAAAAACCAAGCTGCTCCTGCTTGTTCTTCAAAAATTACTCAGATGCCTCCTCTTGAGTTGGCATCTTGGCAGCCTTCTCTTTCCTTGCCTTCTCCTTCTTCTCTTGAGCTTGCACTGATGATGGTTCATTCTCATTCATGACAACCTGATTGTCCTCAAAGTCTGGATAAAGAGAAAAATGTTCCTTATCCAACAAATATTTTCTTGTGCCCATCTTTGAGTTAATCAACTCCTGAATCTGTGGGGCATATCCACAACTTCTCTTCTGGTCTACTGCTGTCCTCTTAATGGTCTCAACCATAAGGCTCATGACCTTGAATTTCTATGGCACGTCAAATATATGCAGCAAGTTGATTGCATGCCCTCTGATCATGTTGTGGTCACCTGACTTGGGAAAAAGAGTGTGCCTTAGGATCCAGTTGATCGTAGGCAGCCCTGACAGAAGAAAGTGGACTGACCCAATCGAGAAAGTCTCAAGAGCTTTGTTTGGGATCTCCTTGTACATATGTGACATAGTATTGTGTCCCATTTTCTTCTTGGCATAGACATCCAAGTCATATTCACTCTCCTTGGAGGCATTGATCAGACTAGCCCATTCCTCTATGGTTGACTGGTACCTCGTACCTTCTGACATCCAAACTATCCTGCCATCTGGATAGAAGTGTGCTGTGGAGTAGAATTGCATAATGAGTTCATCATTCCAGTTGGTGAGCTTCTGCCCAACAAAATCTGCAACTCCACAAGCTTCAAAACTGTCATACACTCCAGGATAGTGTTCTTCATTCTCCTTCATGTAGGTCCAGTCGACCCACCTCATATCACACACTATGGGCTTCTTGTCCAACAAGATTGTCTCATAGAAGTCCTTCTGTTCCTTTGTATGGAACCTGTAATCAACATCAGTCCTTCTCCTGGTGGCATATGTATCTGTCATTCTCCATAGCCTCAACACTAAGTCTCTCCTGATATTCATGTCCTCGGCCACAGGATGAGCATCACTGTGGTCTGGAATCTTGGGCTTTAGCTTCCTCAGGACTTGTCCTTCATCCTCTTCCTCATCAGCAACTTCAGGCACTGGGGCCTTGTTCTTCTCAGCAGCTGGAATACTCCTGGTATTCCTCTTTGGTGTAGTCTTGGGCTTGGGGGCAGCTTTGGGTGCTTCTTTGGGCTTTGATGT
Organism: Triticum timopheevii; assembly: GCA_963921465.1. Taxonomy (NCBI): domain Eukaryota; kingdom Viridiplantae; phylum Streptophyta; class Magnoliopsida; order Poales; family Poaceae; genus Triticum; species Triticum timopheevii. Next base: position 557,587,784 of record OY997264.1, on the reverse strand, counting down.
TGCAGCCCCTGATCTTGTAGCATCACCCATCAGCTTTTGTGTCTTGGGTGCTGGTGTAGCAACCTCTTCTTCCTCTTCCACCATGGAAGGTTGCCCAACAACTCTGGCTATGGTCTTTTTGACCCTTTCCTTCCTTTTCTTTCCTTCAGCAGCAGGCTCTTTGGGATCAGGCTTTTCAGGTATTTGGGTTGATCCTTTGACCTTCAGCATAGGTGTCCTTTTGGCAGGGACCTTCCTATTATGTCCAGGCTTAGTGGTCTTTGCTGAGCCATACCCCTTTTTGAGCACTACCTTCTTGGAAGTAGCCTCATCTTCTTCTGCCATGTAGTCCTCATCCTCAGATTCTGAGGTTCTCTTCTTCCTTGTCCTGGTGGCAGCTTTAGGCAGATTGCTTTGGGTGCTCCTGCTCCCTTCATCTGAGCTGCTAGAGGGACTAGTGCCCTCACTCATGTGAATCTGCTCTTCTGACTTGTTCTGACTATCACTTTGGTCTGACATGCTACAAATCACTGACTGCTGACCCCGTGAATAGTTTAGATGAGATAGAATGGATGAGCATCACAAAATGCAGAGATTTTTGCAAAAGAATGATTCAAAAACTCAGTTTTAGTTTTCCACAAAAAACATTTCGGATCAACCGATTTTCAAACTCGGTGATACCGAAGCAGTTTTGGAACCTAAACTGGTGAACTCGGTGGGACTGAGCCACAGTTTGGTGGCACCAAGATTGCTAGGGTTTCACAAAGTTCTAAAATCGGTCACACTGATTTGTAATTCTTGGTCAGACCGAGAGTTACTAGTGCAATGGCGTTAGCTAAATCGGTGGGACCGAGTTTTTCAACTCGGTGGGCCCGAGATGGTTTCGGCGGAAACCTAACCCTAAATTCTCAAATCGCATCTATTCTAAGGATCATATTGACTGGATAGGAGTGTTTCAATCGTGGCAAGATACATGATGAACACAATGTGCTAGGAATCAGACGAGGATAGCACTGTGATCGAGTCCATACCCTAGCTCGGCGATGAACTCGCTACGGCGGCAACGGCGGGGGTGAAATCCGTTGACGGTGGCGGAGACCAGCGACAGGAGGCGGCTGGCGACGAGGAGACGATCCGGAGACCCTGGAGGCAGAGCGAGCAATGCGCGGGCGAAGGGGTTTGGAGAAATTTCCAAATTTTTGCCCGTGACTATATATAGCCCGACCCTGTCGGTGTGACCAAGTGGAACAACTCGGTGGCACCGAGATGCATAATTGTATACAGTTACAGCAACTCGGTGGGACCAAAAAGTTCAAATCGGTTGCACCGAGATTGAAAACCTAGATCGACTTAGTGATCTCGGTGGGACCGAAATGGAGGAATCGGTCAGACCGAGAATCACAAAGAAGTTTTGGAAGTTTAAGTCTCTGACGAATCGGGGACTCCAAGTGCTCCTCACACAGAGTGGTTCGAATCTGACTTGATCAAATTTTTGATGTAGCATGAATAGAGTTTGAGATGAGAAAAGCATAGATAGCTAGAGAAGGTTCTTAGGCATTCTTGTCCATCCACTTGGCAAAAAGAAAAGAACCCAAACAATCAAAGCAACAAGTGGATGTCCTCGAATGAGTAAAGTATGCAACCAACATGCTCACACAATAGAATGGCAAATGAAATATGTGGCAAAGCATGCACAACCAATTCTAGCATCTAACAAACAATTGGCGATGACTAGGTCATCTATATATGAGTATATTGACTTAGGAGTCAAATGAGAACATTTGATCATAGGTCATACTCATCGTTTAAGCTCAAGTGGGGTTACCACTTTTACATAATGCATTTATGTGTTCACACCATTAGAGTTGCTTTGACTCAATTCTTAGAGTTAAGCTCCCCCTAGATGTGAGATCCCCTTTTAGAGGGATGAACTAACCTTGGGTTTTGTCGATGATGACTTCATGTAGGTGTTGAAGATGTGGATGCTCAATGTTGATGTAGATCATTTGGAGCAATCCTTTGGAGTGAGTTGCACTTTCAACATACCTACATGGGTTAGTCCCACAAGGAACAAACAAGAATATCCATAGACATAGAGTGATGCACACACAGGATGATGTCCATGAAATCATTAGGTTACCATGTCCCTTGCCTTACCAACATGAGGGTTTGTGACTCCTTGAACTAGTGCAAGATGTGGAAGTTGATTGCACTTGTCCTTGCCATAATGATATGAGTGAAGAATGTTGGCGGAGTCACCCTCAAGAACTCTCTAGTTCTTCTTCTTCAGGATCCACATCATCTTGATGGGAATCCTTGGAGTTGTAGTTGTACTTGATGAAGTAGAACTTGATGTAGTCTTGGGAACCCACTTGACCAAGGCCTTAGGTGCTTCCTCAAATGCATCAATCTCCTCTTGAAGCTTGTCCTTGACTTTGTTCGTGTGGTCTTGTGGTGGAAGATCATCTTGTGCTTGTGTTCCCTTGAAGGAAGTAGGATCATACTTCTCTTGTTGAGGAACAAACTTCATCTTGGGGTATTGATCTTCTTCCCACTCAACTCCATTGGCATTGAACTTTCGTTCAAAACCAACACCTTGATTCTTCCGGTGCCTTCCTTGCTTGCATACAATTTCTTCGAATTGCTTACTCCCGGCAAGGCTCTTGTATACACCTTTCTCTATAATTCCCTTCAATAAGCTATTTTCTTGCTCAAGTGTAACTTTGCTAAGAGAATCATTAGTGGAATCAAGAGAACTACTAGAAGCAACAATATTGGATTTGGCATTATCATTATTGTTACTACTAGAGGAAGGATCTTTCTTGTTCTTGTTACTAGACTTGACTTGAGGCATGTAAGTGGATAAGAGTAAACGCTTGGCAATGTAAGAAGAACTTTTCTTATGAACATCATCATTGATTGCTTTTAAGAACCCATGCTCTTGCTCAAGATTGAGCTTTTCAAAGCGTAACTTCTCATGAGCCCTTAAAAGTTCTCGATGATCTTCGAAGATAGTTTCATGAGCTAACTTAAGAGTGTTTAGTTCTTTAGTTAGAAGCTCAATCTTCTCCTTATCATTGTCATTCGTTTTATCTTGATTAGCATGATTAATTGATGTTTCATCATAGTATTCATCACTAGAGTTGTCAACAAGTAAATCATCATCACCTAGCAAGTCATCTTCATCACTATTGAAATCAACATACCCGGGATATGTTACCTTTGGACCTTTGGCCATGAGGCATCTTCCAATTCCTTCATTTGGTGAGTCAAATATGTCGTAGGAGTTGGTTGACACAAGTGCTAGACCGGAAACACCTTCATCTTGAGTATATTCGGAGTCGGAGTGATAGCTTTTCTCGGAGTGATGGTCGGAGTCGGAGCTGGATACCCATTCACCAACTTGAGCTTGATGTCTTCGTTTTGTGTAGCTCCTTGATGACTTGTCCTTCCTTTCCAAATCCTTGCTTCTCCGTGAGGGTCTTCGTTCATAACGATCATCTCTACTCCTCCTCTTTCTTGGTGGTGATTCTTCTCTTTTGCTTCTTCTTTTTGGAGAATCTTCTCTTCTTTTGTAGGGTGTTGTACACTCATTGGAATAGTGTCTGGGTCTCCCACAATTGTAGCAATTGCGCTCTCGACTAGAAGATCTTTTGTCATTGTAGTACCTTGACTTGGAGCTTCTTTCTTTGCTTCTACTCTTGTAGAATTTGTTGAAGTTCTTCACCATTAAGCTCAATTCTTCATTGAAGGTTTGTTTCTCACGTGATGATGTGGGGGCTTCACATGAGGCTTTGTAAGCACCACTTGACTTGTTGTGAAGTTCCTCCTTATCCTTGAGTGACATCTCATGAGCAACAATTCTTCCAATGACTTCCGTTGGCTTGAGATCTTTGTAGTTTGGCATCATTTGGATCAATGTGCACACGATATCATACTTTCCATCCAATGCTCTTAGGATCTTCTTGATGATGAATCTATTGGTCATCTCTTCACTCCCTAAGCCGGCAATCTCATTTGTGATAAGAGCAAGCCTAGAGTACATTTCAGCGACACCTTCACCATCCTTCATCTTGAACTTGTAAAGCTGACTTTGGAGCACATCCAGCTTGGATTCCTTGACGGAGTCAGTAACTTCATGCATATCAATCAAAGTATCCCAAATTTCCTTTGCATTCTCAAGACGGCTGATTTTGTTGAAATTCTTCGGGGCACAATCCATTGAAGATGATATCACAAGCTTGAGCGTTGTATTGCAGTATCTTCAATTCTTCCGCATTAGCTTCACGGTTCGACTCTCTCCCATCAAAGAATTCACCTTGCAAGCCAATACAAATAATAGCCCAAACGGTGGGGTTATGTTCGAGAATATGCATTTTCATCTTATGTTTCCAACTAGCAAAATTAGTACCATCAAAGTAAGGACCTCTACGGTGATAATTTCCCTCGCTAGGCGCCATACTCTCCTAGGTTGTGAAACCAAGGCTATGACCACCAAAAGCTATGGAAATCAAAGCAAATGGAGACCAAAGCTCTGATATCACTTGTAGGACCTTGAAGTATGTCTAGAGGGGGGGTGATTAGACTACTTGACCAATTAAAAACTTAACCTTTTCCCAATTTTAGAGTTTGGCAGATTTTAGCAATCTTTGAACAAGTCAAGCAATCATCACACAAATCAAGCAAGCATGCAAAGAGTATATAGGCAGCGGAAATTAAAGCATGCAACTTGCAAGAAAGTAAAGGGAAGGGTTTGGAGGATTCAAACGCAATTGGAGACACGGATGTTTTTGTCGTGGTTCCGATAGGTGGTGCTATCGTACATCCACGTTGATGGAGACTTCAACCCATGAAGGGTAACGGTTGCGCGAGTCCACGGAGGGCTCCACACACGAAGGGTCCACGAAGAAGCAACCTTGTCTATCCCACCATGGCCGTCGCCCACGAAGGACTTGCCTCACTAGCGGTAGATCTTCACGAAGTAGGCGATCTCCTTGCCCTTACAAACTCCTTAGTTCAACTCCACAATCTTGTCGGAGGCTCCCAAGTGACACCTAGCCAATCTAGGAGACACCACTCTCCAAGAAGTAACAAATGGTGCATTAATGATGATCTCCTTGCTCTTGTGCTTCAAATGATAGTCTCCCCAACACTCAACTCTCTCTCATAGGATTTGGATCTAGTGGAAAGAAGATTTGAGTGGAAAGCAACTTGGGTAAGGCTAGAGATCAAGATTCATATGGTAGGAATGGAATATCTTGGCCTCAACACATGAGTAGGTGGTTCTCTCTCAGAAATGGTAAGTTGGAAGTGTAGGTTTGTTCTGATGGCTCTCTCCACGAATGAAGAGGAGGTGGAGGGGTATATATAGCCTCCACACAAAATCTAACCGTTACACACAATTTACCAAACTCGGTGGGACCGAATCAACAAACTCGGTCAGACCGATTCAGTAAACCTAGTGACCGCTAGGATTTTCGGTGGGACCGACATGCAACTCGGTAGGACCGATATGGTTAGGGTTAGGGCATAACATAATCTCGGTGAGACCGATTACACAAACTCGGTGAGACCGATTTTGGTAATTAGCTAACCAGAGAGTTGGTCACGTAAACTCGGTGGGACCAATTTGCTCTTTTCGGTGAGACCGAAATGTTACAAAAGGGAAACAGAGAGTTTACATTGCAATCTCGGTGGGACCGATCGCTCACTTCGGTTAGACCGAAACGTTACGAAGGGAAATAGAGAGATTACAATCCCATCTTGGTGAGACCGAGATCCCTATCGGTAAGACCGATTTGCCTAGGGTTTGTGGCAGTGGCTATGACATTTGAACTCGGTGGCGCCGGATAGAAAGAATCGGTGTGACCGATTTTGGCTTTGGGATTAGGTCAAATGAGGATGTGAGAAAGTAGTTGAGGATATTTGGAGCATATCACTAAGCACTTGAAGCAAGAGGCTCATTAAGCAACACCTCATCCCTCCTTGATAGTATTGGCTTTTCCTATAGACTCAATGTGATCTTGGATCACTAAAATGTAAAATTAAGAGTCTTGAGCTTTTGAGCTTGAGCCAATCGTTTGTCCTTGATATTTTGAGGGACCCACTTTCATCATCCATGCCATGCCATTCATTGAGCTTTCCTGAAATAATAGTCTTGGAATAGCATTAGCTCAATGAGCTATATGTTGTTATGAATTACCAAAACCACCTAGGGATAGTTGCACTTTCAGTTAGGGTTGAAGGTAATTAACTACGTATGGAGACATAGAGACCTTCAACGTGCATGTGTGAGAGGTATAGATGTATACGTGGGATGTGTGTGTGTGTGTGCGCGCATGATCGAGATAAACGAAAGAAGACATAAGTCATAAGCTAAGATCAATGACATGGGAGAGACGGATCGGCATGAGAATATGCATGCATGCGAGAATGCAGGGAAGAAGGCCCGACAATTGAGCATGTGTTTTTGTCTTTAAGAGATAGTGGCGTGGGCTGGAGCATGCATCTATGGCGAGCAGAGGGAGTGAGGCACAACGATTGTGCAAAAGAGATCAACCTATAAATGAAAGAAGGTTGATGGAGAAACAGATAAATAGAAAGATAAAGATGCTAGCTAGTGTGCGTTAGAGATAGGAGTCGAGTGGATCAGAAGGCTGATTTATGGGTGTGGGTGTGAGAGAGATGAAGAAAGGGTGCATGTGACTCACATACAAACAAACATCGGAGAGAAATGAGATCCCAAGAGACGGAGTTTTGTGTCTGCGAGAGAGAAAGATATTTCAAAATGAGAGTGATAGCTAGAGAAACATATGAGGGAATGCAAGATATCCCTAGGGAGAGACAGTGTGTGTGAGCGACATGCAAGAGAATAGTGGAGAAATATGAGACCCTGGGAGACAGAGTTTGTGTTTGTGTGTGAGAAAGAGATATTTAAGAGGAAGAGTCATAGGTTCTCATACCTAAGGAGCGAAAGACATCTCTGTATTAGGGGTGTGCGAGTTGCACACAGGGGAATAGTAGAGAGAAATGAGACCCCGGAAGACAAAGTTTTGTGTTTGTGTGAGAGAAAGAGATTCCACATGGAGAATCATAGTTAGAGACACATAGCAGGGAGCGAGATATAATTAGAGAGAGATAGAGTGATGAAGGTCGAGGGAGTGAGTACCGTCAGTGTGTTACGAAGATAAAAGATCATTGTCGACATACATGTAGCACGAGAGATACCCGAGAGACGATGAACGCGTATAGGTCTAGAGAGATAGTCCTATATAAGCATGAGTGATAGTTATATGAGACGAATATCTGGATTAAATGGGATTCAAATATTTAAACTGGATATCACGACATCGATAATATCATAACACAAATTGGCGTATCAAACATGCATATTCATTTGAATTTCGGGACATGTGTAATGTTATATAGTTTATTAATATTGGTGATCCATAGATTTTTTAATTAGAAACGATGCATGGTTTATATGCAATTAATGTCTAAATGGGATACACTATATGTTGCGTGTGTGAAACACATTATACATGTTTGAGAAGTAAAAAAAAACCCGCATGAAACACACATTAATTGGAGACAGTTAGCGAGGAATGCATACATTGGATTTCAACATAAAGTGGTTTCAAATATTTGAAAATCCAAATTGATGGATACAACCTTATGAATCTGAGATCATGCCATTTGTAAACCATATTTATGTATAAAGGGTGTTGTGCTTTTGAAAGTATATTGATACGTCTCCAACGTATCTATAATTTTTGATTGTTCCATGCTATTATATTACAGCTTTTGGATGTTTATGGGCTTTATTTTACACATTTATATCATTTTTGGGACTAACCTACTAACCAGAGGCCCAGCCTGTATTGCTGTCTTTTTTTGCCTATTTCAGTATTTCGAAGAAAGGGAATATCCAAACGGAATGAAACCTTCGGGAGCGTAATTTTTGGAACAAACGTGATCCGCATGACTTGGAGTGCAAGTCAAGAAGCAGCCGAGGCTCCCACGAGATAGGAAGGCGCGCCCCCGTGTAGGGCGCGCCACCTGTCTCGTGGGCCCCTCGGGCGTCCACCGACGTACTTCTTCCTCCTATATATACCTACGTACCCCGAAAACATCCGGGGAGCAGATGAAACACAATTTCCACCACTGTAACCTTCTGTATCCGCGAGATCTCATCTTGGAGCCTTTGTCGGCACTCTGCCGAAGGGGGAATCGACCAGGGAGGGACCCTACATCAACATCCTTGCCCCTCCGATGAGTTGTGAGTAGTTTACCACAGACCTACGGGTCCATAGTTACTAGCTAGATGGCTTCTTCTCTCTTTTTGGATCTCAATACAATGTTCTCCCCCTCTCTTGTGGAGATCTATTCGATGTAAACTCTTTTTGCGGTGAGTTTGTCGAGATCCGATGAATTGTGGGTTTATGATCAAGTCTATCTATGAATAATATTTGAATCTTCTCTGAATTCTTTTATGCATGATTGAGTTATCTTGCAAGTCTCTTCGAATTATCAGTTTGGTTTGGCCTACTAGATTGATCTTTATTGCCATGGGAGAAGTGCTTTGCTTTGGGTTCAATCTTGCGGTGTCCTTACCCAATGACAGAAAGGGTTGCAAGGCACGTATTGTATTGTTGCCATCGAGGATAAAAAGATGGGCTTTATATCATATTGCATGAGTTTATCCCTCTACATCATGTCATCTTGCTTAAAGCGTTACTCTGTTCTTATGAACTTAATACTCTAGATGCAGGCAGGAGTCGGTCGATGTGTGGAGTAATAGTAGTAGATGCTGGCAGGAGTCGGTCTACTTGTTGTGGACGTGATGCCTATATACATGATCATGCCTAGATAATCTCATAATTATTCGCTTTTCTATCAATTGCTCGACAGTAATTTGTTCACCCACCGTAATACTTATGCTATCTTGAGAGAAGCCTCTAGTGAAACCTATGGCCCCCGGGTCTATCTCTTATCATATTTGCTTCCGATCTACTTTTATTTGCATCTTTACCTTTTGCTTCTATATTATAAAATACCAAAAATATATTTATCTTATCATACTATCTCTATCAGATCTCACTTTCGCGAGTGGCCGTGAAGGGATTGACAACCCCTTTATCGCGTTGGTTGCGAGTTCTTAGTTTGTTTGTGTATGTGCGTGGGACTTTTGAGGATCCTCCTACTGGATCGATACCTTGGTTCTCAAAAACTGAGGGAAATACTAACACTACTATTGCTGCATCACCCTCTCCTCTTCGAGGAAAACCAACGCAAGCTCAAGACGTAGCAAGAAGGATTTCTGGCGCCGTTGCCGGGGACATCTTCGCTCAAGTCAAGACATACCAAGTACCCATCACAAACCCATCTCCCTCGCATTTACATTATTTGCCATTTGCCTCTTGTTTTCCTCTCCCCCACTTCACCCTTGCCATTTTATTCGCCGTCTCTTTCCCAATCTCTGTTGGAAATATGCCCTAGAGGCAATAATAAATTATTTATTATTATATTTCCTTGTTCATGATAATCGTTTATTATCCATGCTATAATTGTATTGACAGGAAACTCAGATACATGTGTGGGTACATAGACAACACCATGTCCCTAGTAAGCCTCTAGTTGACTAGCTCATTGATCAATAGATGGTTACGGTTTCCTGACCATGGACGTTGGATGTCGTTGATAACGGGATCACATCATTAGGAGAATGATGTGATGGACAAGACCCAATCCTAAGCCTAGCACAGAGATCGTGTAGTTCGTATGCTAAAGCTTTTGTAATGTCAAGTATCTTTTCCTTAGACCATGAGATTGTGAAACTCCCGGATACCGTAGGAATGCTTTGGGTGTACCAAACGTCACAACGTAACTGGGTGGCTATAAAGGTGCACTACAGGTATCTCCGAAAGTGTCTGTTGTGTTGGCACGAATCGAGACTGGGATTTGTCACTCCGTGTGACGGAGAGGTATCTCTGGGCCCACTCGGTAGGACATCATCATAATATGCACAATGTGATCAAAGAGTTGATCACGGGATGATGTGTTACGGAATGAATAAAGAGACTTGCCGGTAACGAGATTGAACAAGGTATCGGTATACCGACGATCGAATCTCGGGCAAGAACAATACCGTTAGACAAAGGGAATTGTATACGGGATCAATTGAGTACTTGACATCGTGGTTCATCTGGTGAGATCATCGTGGAACATGTGGGAGCCAACATGGGTATCCAGATCCCGCTGTTGGTTATTGACCGTAGAATGTCTCGGTCATGTCTGCATGGTTCCCGAACCCGTAGGGTCTACACACTTAAGGTTCGATGACGCTAGGGTTATAAAGGAAGTTTGTATGTGGTTACCGAATGTTGTTCGGAGTCCCGGATGAGATCCCAGACGTCACGAGGAGTTCCGAAATGGTCCGGAGGTAAAGATTTATATATGGGAAGTCCTATTTTGGCCACCGGAAAATGTTCGGGATTTTTCGGTATTGTACCAGAAAGGTTCTAGAAGGTTCCGGAGTGGGGCTCACCTGCATGGGGGGACTCACATGAACGTGGGTAGTGGGGGCAAGGCCCCACACCCTTGGTCAAGGCACACCAAGATGCCCCCTTAGAAGGAATAAGATCATATCCCGAAGGGATAAGATCAAGATCCCTAAAAAGGGAGGATAACAATCGGTGGGGAAGGAAATGATGGGATTTCCTTCCTCCCACCTTTGCCAACGCCCCAATGGACTTGGAGGGCAAGAAACCAGCCCATCCACCCTTATATATAGTGGGGAGGCGCATGGGAGCTGTACACGAAGTTCTGGCGCAGCCCTCCCCTCTCCCAAGTCTTCCTCCTCTCCCGCGGTGCTTGGCGAAGCCCTGCAGGATTGCCACGCTCCTTCACCACCACCATGCCGTCGTGCTGCTGCTGGATGGAGTCTTCCTCAACCTCTCCCTCTCTCCTTGCTGGATCAAGGCATGGGAGACGTCACCGGGCTGTACGTGTGTTGAACGCGGAGGTGCTGTCCGTTCGGCACTAGGATCTCCGGTGATTTGGATCACGACGAGTACGACTCCTTCAACCCCGTTCTCTTGAACGCTTCCACTTAGCGATCTACAAGGTTATGTAGATGCACTCTCCTTACCCTCGTTGCTAGTCTCTCCATAGATAGATCTTGGTGACTCGTAGGAAAATTTTGAATTTCTGCTACGTTCCCCAACAGTGGCATCATGAGCTAGGTCTATTGCGTAGATTCTTTGCAGGAGTAGAACACAAAGTAGTTGTGGGCGTTGATTTTGTTCAATATGCTTACCGTTACTAGTCCAATCTTGTTTCAACGGTATTGTGGGATGAAGCGGCCCAGACCGACCTTACACGTACTCTTACGTGAGACAGGTTCCACCGACTGACATGCACTTGGTGCATAAGGTGGCTAGCGGGTGCCAGTCTCTCCCACTTTAGTCGGAACGGATTCGATGAAAAGGGTCCTTATGAAGGGTAAATAGCAATTGGCATATCACGTTGTGGTTTTGCGTAGATATGAAACATTCTTGCTAGAAACCCATAGCAGCCACGTAAAACATGCAAACAACAATTAGAGACGTCTAACTTGTTTTTGCAGGGTATGCTATGTGATGTGATATGGCCAAGAAGAATGTGATGAATGATATGTGATGTATGAGATTGATCATGTTCTTGTAATAGGAATCACGACTTGCATGTCGATGAGTATGACAACCGTCAGGAGCCATAGGAGTTGTCTTAATTTATTGTATGACTGCGTGTCATTGAACAATGCCATGTAATTACTTTACTTTATTGCTAACCGGTAGCCATAGTAGTAGAAGTAATAAGTTGGTGAGACAACTCCATGAATACACGATGGAGATCATGATGTTGGAGATCATGGTGTCATGCCGGTGACGATGATGATCATGGAGCCCCGAAGATGGAGATCAAAAGGAGCAAAATGATATTGGACATATCATGTCACTATTTGATTGCATATGATGTTTATCATGTATATGCATCTTATTTGCTTAGAACGACGGTAGTAAATAAGATGATCCCTCATTAAAATTTCAAGAAAGTGTTCCCCCTAACTGTGCACCGTTGAGAAAGTTTGTCGTTTCGAAGCACCACGCGATGATCGGGTGTGATAGATTCTTACGTTCACATACAACGGGTGTAAGCCAGATTTACACATGCGAAACACTTAGGTTGACTTGACGAGCCTAGCATGTACAGACATGGCCTCGGAACACAAGAGACCGAAAGGTCGAGCATGAGTCGTATGGTAGATACGATCAACATGAAGATGTTCACCGATGATGACTAGTCCGTCTCACGTGATGATCGGACACGGGCTAGTTGACTCGGATCATGTAATCACTTAGATGACTAGAGGGATGTCTATCTGAGTGGGAGTTCATAAGATGAACTTAATTATCCTGAACATAGTCAAAAGACCCTTTGCAAATTATGTCATAGCTCGCACTTTAGTTCTACTGTTTTAGATATGTTCCTAGAGAAAATATAGTTGAAAGTTGATAGTAGCGATTATGCGATCAGTAGAAAGCTTATGTCCTTAATGCACCGCTCAGTGTGCTGAACCCCAAACGTCGTCTATGGATGTTGCGAACATCGGACATACACGTTTTGATAACTACGTGATAGTTCAGTTAAACAGTTTAGAGTTGAGGCACCAAAGACATTTTCGAAACGTCGCGGAACATATGAGATGTTTTGGGGGCTGAAATTGGGATTTCAGGCTCGTGCCCACGTCAAGAGGTATGAGACTTTCGACGATTTTCTTAGCCTGCAAACTAAGGGAGAAAAGCTCAATCGTTAAGCTTGTGCTCAGATTGTCTAAGTGCAACAATCACTTGAATTGAGTGGGAGTTGATCTTCCAGATGAGATAGTGATGTTTCCCCAAAGTCATTTCCACCAAGCTGCTAGAGCTTCGTGATGAACTATAACATATTAGGGATATATATGATGATCCTTGAGGTATTCGCGATGTTTGACACCGCGAAAGTAGAAATCAAGAAGGAGCATCAATTGTTGATGGTTGGTGAAACCACTAGTTTCAAGAAGGGCAAGGGCAAGAAGGGATACTTCATGAAATGGCAAATCAACTGCTGCTCTAGTGAAGAAACCCAAGGTTGAACCCAAACCCGAGACTAAGTGCTTCTGTAATAAGGGGAACAGCCACTGGAGCAGCATTACCCTAGATACTTGGTAGATGAGAAGGCTGGCAAGGTCGATAGAAGTATATTGGATATACATTATGTTAATGTGTACTTTACTAGTACTCCTAGTAGCACCAGGGTATTAGATACCGGTTCAGTTGCTAAGTGTTAGTAACTCAAAATAAAAGAGCTACGGAATAAACAGAGACTAGCTAAAGGTGAGCTGACGATATGTGTTGGAAGTGTTTCCAAGTTTGATGTGATCAAACATCGCACGCTCCCTCTACCATCAAGATTAGTATTAAACCTGAATAATTGTCATTTGGTGTTTGCGTTGAGCATAGACATGGTTGGATTATGTCTATCGCAATACGGTTATTCATTTAAGGAGAATAATGGTTACTCTATTTATTTGAATAATACCTTCAATGGTCTTGCACCTAAAGGAATGGTTTATTGAATCTCGATCGTAGTGATACACATTTTCATGCCAAAAGATATAAGATAGTAATGATAGTACCACTTACTTGTGGCACTGCCATGTAAGTCATACTGGTATAAAACGCATGAAGAAGCTCCATGTTGATGGATCTTTGGACTCACTCGTTTTTGAAAAGTTTGAGATATGCGAACCATGTCTATTGGTGTATACGCATGAAGAAACTCCATGCAGATGGATCGTTTAGACTCACTTGATTTTGAATCACTTGAGATATGCAAATCATACCACATGGGCAAGATGACTGAAAAGCCTCGTTTTCAGATGGAACAACATAGCAACTTGTTGGAAGTAACACATTTTGATGTGTGCAGTCCAATGAGTGCTGAGGCATGCAGTGAATATCGTTATGTTCTTACTTCACAGATGATTCGAGTAGATGTTGAGTATATTTACTTGATGAAACACAAGTCTGAATTATTGAATAGTTCAAGTAATTTCAGAGTGAAGTTGAAGATCATCGTGACAAGAGGATAAAATGTCTATGATATGATCATAGAGATGAGTATCTGAGTTACGAGCTTTGGCACGCAATTAAGACATTGTGGAAATTGTTTCACGATTAATACCGCCTGGAACACCATAGTGTGATGGTGTGTCCGAACATCATAGTTGCACCCTATTGGATATGGTGCGTACCATGGTGTCTCTTATCGAATTGCCACTATCGTTCATGGGTTAGGCATTAGAGACAACCGCACTCACTTTAATAGGGCACCATGTAATTCCGTTGAGACGACACCGTTTGAACTATGGTTTGGAGAAACCTAAGTTGTCGTTTCCTAAAAGTTTGGGGCTGCGACGCTTATGTGAAAAAGTTTCAGGTTGATAAGCTCGAACCCAAAGCGGATAAAAATGCATCTTCATAGGACACCCAAAACAGTTGGGTATACCTCCTAATTCAGATCCGAAAGCAATAAGGATTGTTTCTTGAATCGGGTCCTTTCTTGAGCAAAAGTTTGTCTCGGAAAGTTGAGTGGGAGGATGGTGGAGACTTGATGAGGTTATTGAACCGTCACTTCAACTAGTGTGTAGCAGGGCACAGGAAGTTGTTCCTGTGGCACCTACACCAATTGAAGTGGAAGCTTATGATACTGATCATGAAGCTTCATATCAAGTCACTACCGAACCTCGTAGGACGACAAGGACGCATACTGCTTCGGAGTGGTATGGTGATCCTGTCTTGAAGGTCATGTTGCTAGACAACAATGAACCTACGATCTATGGAGAAGCGATGGTGGGCCCATATTCCAACAAATGGTTAGAAGCCATGAAATCCGAGATAGGATCCATGTATCAGAACAAAGCATGGACTTTGGTGGACTTGCCCGGTGATCGGCAAGCCATTGAGATAAATGGATCTTTAAGAAGAAGACGAACATGGACGGTAATGTCACCATCTATGAAGCTCGACTTGTGGCAAAGAGTTTTTCACAAGTTCAAGGAGTTGACTACGATGAGATTTTCTCATCCGTAGCGATGCTTAAGTCCGTCGGAATCATGTTAGCATTAGCTGCATTTATGAAATCTGGCAGATGGATGTCAAACGAGTTTCCTTACCAGTTTTCGTAAGGAAAGGTTGTATGCGATACAATCAAAAAGGCTTTGTCGATCCTAAGGATGCTAAAAGGTATGCTAGCTCCATCGATCCTTCCGTGGACTGGAGTAAGCATCTCGGAGTTGGAATATGCACTTTGATAAGATGATCAAAGATTTTGGGTTTATACAAAGTTTATGAGAAACTTGTATTTCCAAAGAAGTGAGTGGGAGCACTATAGAATTGCTGATGAGTATATGTTGTTGACATATTGTTGATCAGAAATGATGTAGAATTTCTGGAAAGCATATAGGGTTATCTGAAAAGTGTTTTTCAATGGAAAACCTAGATTAAGCTATTTGAACATTGAGCATCAAGATCTATAAGGATAGATCAAAATGCTTAATAATACTTTCAGATGAGCATATCCCTTGGCATGATCTTGAAGGTGATCAAGATGGATCAGTCCAAGAAGGAGTTCTTGCCTGAGATGTAAGGTATGAAGTTGAGACTTAAAGCTCGACCACGGCAGAAAAGAGAGAAAGGACGAAGGTCGTCCCCTATGCTTTAGATGTAGGCTCTACAGTATGCTATGCTGAGTACCGCACCTGATGTGTGCCTTGCCACATGTCTGGCAAGAGGGTACAAAGGTGATCAAGGAGTGGATCACCAGATAGCGGTCAAAATTATACTTAGAGGAATAAGGATATGTTTCTCGGTTATGGAGGTGATAAAGAGTTTGACGTAAAGGGTTACGTCGATGCAAGCTTTAAACACCTATCCGAATGACTCTGAGTAGCAAACCCGATACGTATAGTGGAGCAACCATTTGGAATAGCTCCAAGTGGAGCGTGGAAGCAGCATTTACAATATGACCTAGAGATTTGCGAAGTACATACGAATCTGAATGTTGCAGACCCGTTAACTAAAAACTCTCTCACAAGCAAAACATGATCAAACCCCAGAACTCATTGAGTATTAATCACATGGTGATGTGAACTAGTTTAGTGACACTAGTAAACTCTTTGGATGTTGGTCACATGGCGATGTGACCTGTGAGTGTTAATCACATGGCGATGTGAACTAGATTATTGACACTAGTGCAAGTGGGAGACTGTTGGAAATATGCCCTAGAGGCAATAATAAATTAGTTATTATTATATTTCCTTGTTCATGATAATCGTTTATTATCCATGCTATAATTGTATTAACAGGAAACTCAGATACATGTGTGTGTACATAGACAACACCATGTCCCTAGTAAGCCTCTAGTTGACTAGCTCGTTGATCAATAGATGGTTACGGTTTCCTGACCATGGACATTGGATGTCGTTGATAACGGGATCACATCATTAGGAGAATGATGTGACGGACAAGACCCAATCCTAAGCCTAGCACAGAGATCGTGTAGTTCGTATGCTAAAGCTTTTGTAATGTCAAGTTTCTTTTCCTTAGACCATGAGATTGTGCAACTCCCGGATACCGTAGGAATGCTTTGGGTGTACCAAACGTCACAACGTAACTGGGTGGCTATAAAGGTGCACTACAGGTATCTCCGAAAGTGTCTGTTGGGTTGGCATGAATCGAGACTGGGATTTGTCACTCCGTGTGACGGAGAGGTATCTCTGGGCCCACTCGGTAGGACATCATCATAATGTGCACAATGTGATCAAAGAGTTGATCGCGGGATGATGTGTTACGGAACGAGTAAAGAGATTTGCCGGTAACGAGATTGAACAAGGTATCGGTATACCGACGATCGAATCCCGGGCAAGTACAATACCGTTAGACAAAGGGAATTGTATACGGGATCGATTGAGTCCTTGACATCGTGGTTCATCTAATGAGATCATCGTGGAACATGTGGGAGCCAACATGGGTATCCAGATCCCGCTGTTGGTTATTGACCGTAGAACGCCTCGGTCATGTCTGCATGGTTCCCGAACCCGTAGGGTCTACACATTTAAGGTTCGATGACGCTAGGGTTATAAAGGAAGTTTGTATGTGGTTAACGAATGTTGTTCGGAGTCCTGGATGAGATCCCGGACGTCAGAGGAGTTCCGGAATGGTCCGGAGGTAAAGATTTATATATGGGAAGTCCTATTTTGGCCACCGGAAAATGTTCGGGATTTTTCGGTATTGTACCAGAAAGGTTCTAGAAGGTTCCGGAGTGGGGCCCACCTGCATGTGGGGACCCACATGAACGTGGGTAGTGGGGGCAAGGCCACACACCCCTGGTCAAGGCGCACCAAGATGCCCCCTTAGAAGGAATAAGATCATATCCCGAAGGGATAAGATCAAGATCCCTAAAAAGGGGGGATAACAATCGGTGGGGAAGGAAATGATGGGATTTCCTTCCTCCCACCTTTGCCAACGCCCCAATGGACTCGGAGGGCAAGAAACCAGCCCCTCCACCCCTATATATAGTGGGGAGGCACATGGGATCTGTACACGAAGTTCTGGCGCAGTCCTCCCCTCTCCCAAGTCCTCCTCCTCTCCCACGGTGGTTGGCGAAGCCCTGCAGGATTGCCATGCTCCTTCACCACCACCACGCCGTCGTGCTGCTACTGGATGGAGTCTTCCTCAACCTCTCCCTCTCTCCTTGCTGGATCAAGGCATGGGAGACATCACCGGGCTGTACGTGTGTTGAACGCGGAGGTGCCGTCCATTCGACACTAGGATCTCTGGTGATTTGGATCACGACGAGTACGACTCCTTCAACCCCGTTCTCTTGAACGCTTCCGGTTAGCGGTCTACAAGGGTATGTAGATGCACTCTCCTTCCCCTCGTTGCTAGTCTCTCCATAGATAGATCTTGGTGACTCATAGGAAAATTTTGAATTTCTGCTACGTTCCCCAACAATCTCCTCCTCTCTTTCGCTTGCCTTTTTCTGTTTGCTTGTGTGTTGGATTACTTGTTGCCATGGCGCAAGATAATACCAAATTGTGTGATTTCTCGAATACCAATAATAATGATTTCCTTGGTACTCCGATTGCTCCTCTTAATGATGTTGAGTCTTGTGAAATCAATACTGCTTTGCTGAATCTCGTGATGAAAGATCAATTCGCCGGCCTTCCTAGTGAAGATGTCGCTACTCATCTAAACAACTTTGTTGATTTGTGTTATATGCAAAAGAAGAAAGATATGGATAACAATATTGTCAAATTGAAGTTATTTCTATTTTCTCTTAGAGATCGTGTTAAAGTTTGGTTTTCCTCTTTGCCTAAAAATAGTATTGATTCTTGGAACAAGTGCAAAGATGCTTTTATCTCTAAGTATTTTCCTCCCGCTAAGATTATCACTCTTAGGAACGATATTATGAATTTTAAACAACTTTATCATGAGCATGTTACCCAATCTTGGGAAAGAATGAAATTGATGCTTCGTAATTGCCCTACTCATGGTTTGAATTTATGGATGATTATACAAAAAAATTATGCCGGTTTGAACTTTGCTTCTAGAAATCTCTTAGATTCGGCCGCGGGAGGCACGTTTATGGAAATCACGTTAGGAGATGCTACAAAACTTCTTGATAATATTATGGCTAATTATTCTCAATGGCACACCGAAAGATCTTCTAGTAAAAAAGTGCATGCTATAGAAGAAATCAATGTTTTGAGTGGAAAGATGGATGAACTTATGAAATTGTTTGGTACCAAAAATACTACTCTTGATCCCAATGATATGCCTTTGTCTTCTTTGATTGAGAATAATAATGAATCTATGGATGTTAATTTTGTTGGTAGGAATAGTTTTGGAAACAATGCTCATAGAGGAAACTTTAATGCTAGACCGTTCCCTAGTAATTCCTCTAATAATTATGGAAATTCCTACAATAATTCTTATGGTAATTTTAATAAGATGCCCTCTTATTTTGAGAATAGTGTGAAAGAATTTATGATTTCTCAAAAGAATTTTAATGCCTTGCTTGAAGAAAAATTGCTCAAAGTTGATGATTTGGCTAGGAACGTTGATAGACTTTCGCTTGATGTTGATTCTCTTAAACTTAGATCTTCTTCTCCTAAGCATGATATCAATGAGTCTCTCAAAGTAATGAGAATTTCCATTGATGAGTGCAAAGAAAGAACCGCTAGATTGCGCGATAAGAAAGATAGCTTTATAAAAGCGTGTTCTTCTAGTTTCCATGAAAATAATAATGAAGATCTTAAAGTTATTGATGTGTATCCTATTAGATCTATGTTTTGCAATATGAATTTTGATGATTATGGGACTGATGATGAATCAATTTTGCCTAGAAGGCGTCCCAAGAATTCGGAGTCTTTAGATCTTGATGCTAAATGTCGGAGTAAATGACCACGGGTAGCCTAGCCGGCTCCCCATGGTTCTTCAAAAAATGATAGGCCGATCGAGCCTTCAAGCACCCAAGGCATGGGGCCGCCTTCCCCTGGACGGCTGTCTCACATGCCGACTACCGGAAGGCGGCCCGACCCTAAACTCTCATGAAGAAAGCCACGAGAGGGCCGACTCCAAGAAGCCAGCCACGAGAAGACCGACTCCAAGAAGCCGGCCCCCGGCAAGCGGCCAAGATCGTACCCTCAAAGTCTGCACCCACATAATGGTGATGAGACGGGGCATGGCTACAGTGAAGCATGCCACCCCCGAATCCCGGAGCATGCATGGCCACAGTGCGCCGTACGGGCCAGCCATCACCTGTCCGGTGCAGCACTATCGCCATGTTGACCATGACGCCACCCACGACAGGTTGTCAGTACGGCCCGCAGGTGGCGGGCCCCTTCAGTTAGAGAGACACCCGAAGGTGGCCAAGCCTCCCCCAGTCGGCCTAGGATGCGGCCGGCTCCCAACAGCCGGTTTGCTCCCTCCCTCGAAGTACGCGCACCATTAAGGAGACAAGACGAGGTAAGGCTACAGGGAGAGCCCGCCAGGTGGCGGCACTATAGCCATGCTTACCTCGACAAAGCCCTTGTCATCAGGAGTGAGGCAACAGTAACAAGGCCCCTGACAAGACCCCCAAGCGATGGGACCTGCCTGTCGACCCAGAGGCTGGCAGCCAACGGGACCCACCAGTCGGTGGGCCCCAGCGGCCGGCAGAGAAGCCGGCGAACATAGACACTGACGTCTAGGGCCCACACCCAGCCGGATTACCATTGTACCCCTGGGAGGTAGGCCTATATAAACCCCCTAGGGCACCCATGCAAAGGGTTGATCTCTTAGAGTTTTAGACACTACATTGAGGGGAGAAGAGAGCTAGCCTTGCCCTTCTTCTTCCTCTCGCAGAATAGCTCAAGGAGCCTCTTGTAGCCACTTGTTGATCTAGTGATCATGCGGAGACCCCGTGGAGCAGGACTAGGGGTGTTTGTTGGAAATATGCCCTAGAGGCAATAATAAATTAGTTATTATTATTATATTTCCTTGTTCATGATAATCGTTTATTATCCATGCTATAATTGTATTGATAGGAAACTCAGATACATGTGTGGGTACATAGACAACACCATGTCCCTAGTAAGCCTCTAGTTGACTAGCTCGTTGATCAATAGATGGTTACGGTTTCCTGACCATGGACATTGGATGTCATTGATAATGGGATCACATCATTAGGAGAATGATGTGATGGACAAGATCCAATCCTAAGCCTAGCACAGAGATCGTGTAGTTCGTATGCTAAAGCTTTTCTAATGTCAAGTATCTTTTCCTTAGACCATGAGATTGTGCAACTCTCGGATACCGTAGGAATGCTTTGGGTGTACCAAACGTCACAACGTAACTGGGTGACTATAAAGGTGCACTACAGGCATCTCCGAAAGTGTCTGTTGGGTTGGCACGAATCGAGACTGGGATTTGTCACTCCGTGTGATGGAGAGGTATCTCTGGGCCCACTCGGTAGGACATCATCATAATGTGCACAATGTGATCAAAGAGTTGATCGTGGGATGATGTGTTACAGAACAAGTAAAGAGACTTGCCGGTAACGAGATTGAACAAGGTATCGGCATACCGACGATCGAATCTCGAGCAAGTACAATACCGCTAGACAAAGGGAATTGTATACGGGATCGATTGAGTCCTTGACATCGTGGTTCATCCGATGAGATCATCGTGGAACATGTGGGAGCCAACATGGGTATCCAGATCCCGCTGTTGGTTATTGACCGGAGAACGTCTCGGTCATGTCTGCATGGTTCCCAAACCCGTAGGGTCTACACACTTAAGGTTCGATGACGCTAGGGTTATAAAGGAAGTTTGTATGTGGTTACCGAATGTTGTTCGGAGTCCCGGATGAGATCCCGGACGTCACGAGGAGTTCCGGAATGGTCCGGAGGTAAAGATTTATATATGGAAAGTTGTTGTCCGGGTTCCGGGAAAAGTTTGGGTTTTTCCGGTATTGTACCGGGAAGCTTCCAGAAGGTTCTGGAGGATTCCGGAGGGGTTCAGAGGTCCGGAAATTGTTCCACCACGTCCAATACAGCGGCATGGGCTGTAAGGGGGCGCCCTGGCCTTAATGGGCCAGGGGCACCAGCCCCCCAAGGCCCATGCGCATGGGAGGGGGAAAACCCTAAGGGGGAGGGCCTCCACTTGACTTGGGAGGCACTCCTCCCCCCCTTGGCCGCCGCCCCCTCCTCAGATTGGATCTGAGGGGGCTGGCCCCCCTCTCCCTTGCCCCTATATATATGTGGGGGGTGGGAGGGCAGCCGCACCACAAGTTCTGGCGCAGCCCTTCCTCTCTCCCAAGTCTTCCTCCTCTCCCGCGGTGCTTGGCGAAGCCCTGTAGGATTGCCACGCTCCTCCATCACCACCACGCCGATGTGCTGCTGCTGGATGGAGTCTTCCTCAACCTCTCCCTCTCTCCTTGCTGGATCAAGGCATGGGAGAGATCACCGGGCTGTACGTGTGTTGAACGCGGAGGTGCCGTCCGTTCGGCACTAGGATCTCCGGTGATTTGGATCACGACGAGTACGACTCCTTCAACCTCGTTCTCTTCAATGCTTCCGCTTAGCGATCTACAAGGGTATGTAGATGCACTTTCCTTTCCCTCGTTGCTGGTTTCTCCATAGATAGATCTTGGTGACTCATAGGAAAATTTTGAATTTCTGCTACGTTCCCCAACAGTGGTATCAGAGCCAGGTTTATTGCGTAGATTCTTTGCACAAGTAGAACATAAAGTAGTTGTGGGCGTTGATTTTGTTCAATATGCTTACCGTTACTAGTTCAATCTTGTTTCGACGGTATTGTGGGATGAAGCTGCCCGGACCGACCTTACACGTACACTTACGTGAGACAGGTTCCACCGACTGACATGCACTTGGTGCATAAGGTGGCTAGCGGGTGCCAGTCTCTCCCACTTTAGTCGGAACATATTCGACGAAAAGGGTCCTTATGAAGGGTAAATAGCAATTGACATATCACGTTGTCGTTTTTGCGTAGGTAAGAAACGTTCTTGCTAGAAACCCATAGCAGCCACGTAAAACATGCAAACAACAATTAGAGGACGTCTAACTTGTTTTTGCAGGGTATGCTATGTGATGTGATATGGCCAAGAAGAATGTGATGAATGATATGTGATGTATGAGATTGATCATGTTCTTGTAATAGGAATCACGACTTGCATGTCGATGAGTATGACAACCGTCAGGAGCCATAGGAGTTGTCTTAATTTATTGTATGACCTGCATGTCATTAAACAATGCCATGTAGTTACTTTACTTTATTGCTAATCGGTAGCCATAGTAGTAGAAGTAATAGTTGGCGAGACAACTTCATGGAGACACGATGATGGAGATCATGATGATGGAGATCATGGTGTCATGCCGGTGACAATGATGATCATGGAGCCCCGAAGATGGAGATCAAAAGGAGCAAAATGATATTGGCCGTATCATGTCACTATTTGATTGCATGTGATATTTATCATGTTTATGCATCTTATTTGCTTAGAACGACAGTAGTAAATAAGATGATCCCTCATTAAAATTTCAAGAAAGTGTTCCCCCTAACTGTGCACCGTTGTGAAAGTTCGTTGTTTCGAAGCACCACGTGATGATCGGGTGTGATAGATTCTTACGTTCGCATACAATGGGTGTAAGCCAGATTTACACACGTGAAACACTTAGGTTAACTTTACGAGCCTAGCATGTACAGACATGGCCTCGGAACACAAGAGACCGAAAGGTCGAGCATGAGTCGTATAGTAGATACGATCAACATGAAGATGTTCACCGATGATGACTAGTCCGTCTCACATGATGATCGGACACGGCCTAGTTGACTCGGATCATGTAATCACTTAGATGACTAGAGGGATGTCTATCTGAGTGGGAGTTCATAAGATGCCCTTAATTATCCTGAACATAGTCAAAAGATCTTTGCAAATTATGTCGTAAGCTCGCGCTTTAGTTCCACTATTTAAATATGTTCCTAGAGAAAATATAGTTGAAAGTTGACAGTAGCGATTATGCGGACAAAAGAAATCTTATGTCCTTAATGCACCGCTCAGTGTGCTGAACCCCAAACGTCGTCTGTGGATGTTGCGAACATCGGACATACACGTTTTGATAACTACGTGATAGTTCAGTTAAACGGTTTAGAGTTGAGGCACCAAAGACGTTTTTCGAAACGTCGCGGAACATATGAGATGTTTCGAGGGCTGAAATTGGGATTTCAGGCTCGTGCCCACGTCAAGAGGTATGAGACCTCCGACGTTTTTCTTAGCCTGAAACTAAGGGAGAAAAGCTCAATCATTGAGCTTGTGCTCAGATTGTCTGAGTGCAACAATCACTTGAAATGAGTGGGAGTTGATCTTCCAGATGAGATAGTGATGTTTCTCCAAAGTCATTGCCACCAAGCTGCTAGAGCTTCGTGATGAACTATAACATATCAGGGATAGATATGATGATCCTTGAGGTATTCGCGATGTTTGACACCGTGAAAGTAGAAATCAAGAAGGAGCATCAATTGTTGATGGTTGGTGAAACCACTAGTTTCAAGAAGAGCAAGGTTAAGAAGGCATACTTCATGAAACGGCAAATCAGCTGCTTCTCTAGTGAAGAAACCCAAGGTTGAACCCAAACCCGAAACTAAGTGCTTCTGTGATAAGGGGAACAGTCACTAGAGCGGAATTACCCTAGATACTTGGTAGATGAGAAGGTTGGCAAGGTCGATAGAAGTATATTGGATATACATTATGTTAATGTGTACTTTACTAGTACTCCTAGTAGCACCAGGGTATTAAGATACCGGTTCGGTTGCTAAGTGTTAGTAACTCGAAATAAAAGAGCTACGGAATAAACGGAGACTAGCTGAAGGTGAGTTGACGATATGTGTTGGAAGTGTTTCCAAGTTTGATGTGATCAAACATCGCACGCTCCCTCTACCATCAAGATTAGTATTAAACCTAAATAATTATCATTTGGTGTTTGCGTTGAGCATAGACATGATTGGATTATGTCTGTCGCAATACGGTTATTCATTTAAGGAGAATAATGGTTACTCTATTTATTTGAATAATACCTTCAATGGTCTTGCACCTAAAGGAATGGTTTATTGAATCTCGATCATAGTGATACAAATTTTCATGCCAAAAGATATAAGATAGTAATGATAGTACCACTTACTTGTGGCACTGCCATGTAAGTCATATTGGTATAAAATGCATGAAGAAGCTCCATGTTGATGGATCTTTGGACTCACTCGTTTTTGAAAAGTTTGAGACATGCGAACCATGTCTATTGGTGTATACGCATGAAGAAACTCCATGCAGATGGATCAGTTGGACTCACTTTATTTTGAATCACTTGAGATATGCAAACCATACCACATGGGCAAGATGACTGAAAAGCCTCGTTTTCAGTAAGATGGAACAAGATAGCAACTTGTTGGAAGTAACACATTTTGATGTGTGCTGTCCAATGAGTGCTGAGGCATGCAGTAAATATTGTTATGTTCTCACTTCACAGATGATTCGAGTAGATGTTCAGAATATTTCAGAGTGAGGTTGAAGATCATTGTGACAAGAGGATAAAATGTCTATGATATGATCATAGAGATGAGTATCTGAGTTATGAGCTTTGGCACGCAATTAAGACATTGTGGTAATTGTTTCACAATTAATACCGCCTGGAACACCATAGTGTGATGGTGTGTCCGAACATCATAGTTGCACCCTATTGGATATGGCGCGTACCATAATGTCTCTTATCAAATTACCACTATCGTTCATGGGTTAGCCATTAGAGACAACCGCACTCACTTTAATAGGGCACCACGTAATTCCATTGAGACGGCAACGTTTGAACTATGGTTTGGAGAAACCTAAGTTGTCGTTTCTTAAAAGTTTGGGGCTGCGACGCTTATGTGGAAAAGTTTCAGGTTGATAAGCTCGAACCCAAAGCGGATAAAATGCATCTTCATAGGACACCCAAAAAAGTTGGGTATACCTCCTAATTCAGATCTAGAAGCAAAAGTGATTGTTTCTAGAAATGGGTCCTTTCTCGAGGAAAAGTTTCTCTCGAAAGAATTGAGTGGGAGGATGGTGGAGACTTGATAAGGTTATTAAACCATCACTTCAACCAGTGTGTAGCAGGGCATAGGAAGTTGTTCCTGTGGCACCTACACCAATTGAAGTGGAAGCTTATGATAGTGATCATTAAGCTTTGGATCAAGTCACTACCGAACCTCGTAGGACGACAAGGACGTGTACTGCTTCGGAGTGGTACGGTGATCCTGTCTTGAAGGTCATGTTGCTAGACAACAATGAACTTACGAGCTATGGAGAAGCGATGGTGGGCCCATATTCCGACAAATGGTTAGAAGCCATGAAATCCGAGATAGGATCCATGTATCATAACAAATCATGGACTTTGGTGGACTTGCCCGATGATCAGCAGGCCATTGAGATAAATGGATCTTTAAGAAGAAGACGGACATGGACGGTAATGTCACCATCTATGAAGCTCGACTTGTGGCGAAGAGTTTTTCAAAAATTCAAGGAGTTGACTACGATGAGATTTTCTCATCCGTAGCAATGCTTAAGTCCGTCGGAATCATGTTAGCATTAGCTGCATTTATGAAATCTGGCAGATGGATGTTAAAACGAGTTTCCTTACCAGTCTTCGTAAGGAAAGGTTGTATGTGATACAATTAGAAAGTTTTGTCGATCCTAAGGATGCTAAAAGGTATGCTGGCTCCAGCGATCCTTCTAAGGACTGGAGTAAGCATCTCAGAGTTGGAATGTGCGCTTTGATGAGATGATCAAAGATTTTGGGTTTATACAAAGTTCATGAGAAACTTGTATTTCCAAAGAAGTGAGTGGGAGCACTATAGAATTTCTGATGAGTATATGTTGTTGACATATTGTTGATCAGAAATGATGTAGAATTTCTGGAAAGCATATAGGGATATTTGAAAAGTGTTTTTCAATAGAAAACCTGGATTAAGCTACTTGAACATTGAGCATCGAGATCTATAAGGATAGATCAAAATGCTTAATAATACTTTCAAATGAGCATGTACCTTGACATGATCTTGAAAGTGTTCAAGATGGATCAGTCAAAGAAGGAGTTCTTGCCTGAGTTGTAAGGTATGAAGTTAAGACTTAAAGCTCGACCACGGCAGAAAAGAGAGAAAGGACGAAGGTCGTCCCCTATGCTTTAGACGTAGGCTCTGCAGTATGCTATGCTGAGTACCGCACATGATGTGTGCCTTGCCACATGTCTGGCAAGAGGGTACAAAGGTGATCAAGGAATGGATCGCCAGATAGCAGTCAAAATTATCCTTAGTGGAATAAGGATATGTTTCTCGATTATGGAGGTGATAAAGAGTTCGACGTAAAGGGTTACGTCGATGCAAGCTTTAACACCTATTCGAATGACTCTGAGTAGCAAAACGGATACGCATAGTGGAGCAACCATTTGGAATAGCTCCAAGTAGAGCGTGGAAGCAGCATTTACAATATGACCTAGAGATTTGCGAAGTACACACGGATCTGAATGTTGCAGACCCGTTGACTAAAACCTCTCTCACAAGCAAAACATGATCAAACCCAAGAACTCATTGAGTCTTAATCACATGATGATGTGAACTAGTTTAGACACTAGTAAACTCTTTGGATGTTGGTCACATGGCGATGTGACCTGTCAGTGTTAATCACATAGCGATGTGAACTAGATTATTGACTCTAGTGCAAGTGGGATACTGTTGGAAATATGCCCTAGAGGCAATAATAAATTAGTTATTATTATTATATTTCCTTGTTCATGATAATCGTTTATTATCCATGCTATAATTGTATTGATAGGAAACTCAGATACATGTGTGGGTACATAGACAACACCATGTCCCTAGTAAGCCTCTAGTTGACTAGCTCGTTGATCAATAGATGGTTACGGTTTCCTGACCATGGACATTGGATGTCATTGATAACGGGATCACATCATTAGGAGAATGATGTGATGGACAAGACCCAATCCTAAGCCTAGCACAGAGATCGTGTAGTTCGTATGCTAAAGCTTTTCTAATGTCAAGTATCTTTTCCTTAGACCATGAGATTGTGCAACTCCCGGATACCGTAGGAATGCTCTGGGTGTACCAAACATCACAACGTAACTAGGTGACTATAAAGGTGCACTACAGGTATCTCCGAAAGTGTCTGTTGGGTTGCCACGAATCGAGACTAGGATTTGTCACTCCGTGTGATGGAGAGGTATCTCTGGGCCCACTCGGTAGGACATCATCATAATGTGCACAATGTGATCAAAGAGTTGATCGCGGGATGATGTGTTACGGAACGAGTAAAGAGACTTGCCGGTAACGAGATTGAACAAGGTATCGGCATACCGACGATCGAATCTCGGGCAAGTACAATACCGCTAGACAAAGGGAATTGTATGCGGGATCGATTGAGTCCTTGACATCGTGGTTCATCCGATGAGATCATCGTGGAACATGTGGGAGCCAACATGGGTATCCAGATCCCACTGTTGGTTATTGACCGGAGAACGTCTCGGTCATGTCTGCATGGTTCCCGAACCCATAGGGTCTACACACTTAAGGTTCGATGACGCTAGGGTTATAAAGGAAGTTTGTATGTGGTTACCGAATGTTGTTCGGAGTCCCGGATGAGATCCTGGACGTCGCGAAGAGTTCCAGAATGGTCCGGAGGTAAAGATTTATATATGGAAAGTTGTTGTTCGGGTCCCGGGAAAAGTTCGGGTTTTTCCGGTATTGTACCGGGAAACTTCCAGAAGGTTCCGGAGGATTTAGGAGGGGTCTGGAGGTCCGGAAATTGTTCCACCACATTCAATACAGCAGCATGGGCTGTAAGGGGGCGCCCTGGCCTTAATGGGCCAGGGGCACCAGCCCCCCAAGGCCCATGCGCATGGGTGGGGGAAAACCCTAAGGGGGAGGGCCTCCACTTGACTTGGGAGGCACTCCTCCCCCCCTTGGCCGCCGCCCCCTCCTCAGATTGGATCTGAGGGGGCCGGCCCCCTCTCCCTTGCCCCTATATATATGTGGGGGGTGGGAGGGCATCCGCACCACAAGTTCTGGCGCAGCCCTTCCTCTCTCCCAAGTCCTCCTCCTCTCCCGCGGTGCTTGGCGAAGCCCAACAGGATTGCCACGCTCCTCCATCACCACCACGCCGTTGTGCTGCTGCTGGATGGAGTCTTCCTCAACCTCCCCCTCTCTCCTTGCTGGATCAAGGCATGGGAGACGTCACCAGGCTGTACGTGTGTTGAACGCGGAGGTGACATCCGTTCGGCACTAGGATCTCCGGTGATTTGGATCACGACGAGTATGACTCCTTCAACCCCGTTCTCTTGAACGCTTCCGCTTAGCAATCTATAAGGGTATGTAGATGCACTCTCCTTTCCCTCGTTGCTGGTTTCTCCATAGATAGATCTTGGTGACTCATAGGAAAATTTTGAATTTCTGCTACGTTCCCCAACAGTGTTATCTCCACGGAGAGCCCCGAACCTGGGTAAGATCCGCTGGCATGCATGTCTTCGCCTCATCCCGTTTCCAGACACCGGCGATGTCTTACTGGCTCCCACAATGATAAGCCACCCGTTGGCATATGTCGCACCCACCACCCGACACTAAATTTGGTAAAAGTGAGATTGGAGAGGTCACAACTTTAAATAACATTGAACCCACTATCTCGGATTTCAAGGAATTTGATTATGATAGTTGTTCTTTAAAAGGTTGTTTTTCCTTGTTGCAATCCGTTGTTAATTCTCCTCATGCTTATAGTCAAAATAAAGCTTTTACCAAACATATCGTTGATGCTTTGTTGCAATCTTATGATGAAACACTTAATTTGGAAGTTTCTATACCTAGAAAACTTAATGATGAGTGGGAACCTACTATAAAGATTAGAATTAAAGATTATGAGTGTTTTGGTTTGTGTGATTTGGGTGCTAGTGTTTCCACAATTCCGAAAACTTTATGTGATGTTCTAGGTTTCCATGATCTTGATGATTGCTCGTTATATTTGCACCTTGCGGATTCCACCATTAAAAAGCATATGGGAAGGATCAATGATGTTCTTATTATTGCAAATAGAAATTTGGTGCCCGTAGATTTTATCGTTCTTGACATAGATTGCAATCTTTCTTGCCCTATTATTCTTGGTAGACCTTTCCTTAGAACGATTGGTGCGATTATTGATATGAAGCAAGGGAATATTAGATTCCAATTTACATTAAAGAAAGGCATGGAGCACCTTCCAAGAAAGAAAGTCAAATTACCTTATGAATCTATCATGCGGGCTAATTATGAATTTACTACCAAAGAAGACACTCCTTAGATCTATCTTTGCTTTTATGCCTAGCTAGGGGCGTTAAACGATAGCGCTAGTTGGGAGGCAACCCAATTTTTCTTTATGTTTTTTGTTTTTGCTTATGTTTAGTGATAAATATTGCATCTACCTTCTGTTTAGAGGTGTTTTCATCTTTTAATTAGTGTTTGTGCCAAGTAGAACCTATAGGATAACCTATGATGATAGTTGATTTGATTCTGCTGAAAAACAGAAACTTTGCACGCACGAATATAATTTTATTAAATCACAGGAACGTGCTTTTGCGTTGATTCCTTTGCTTCTGTTCAATATACAAATTGTCCAGGACTTCCTATTTTGGTAGGATTTTTAGAGTTCCAGAAGTTTGTGTTAGTTACATATTGCTACAGACTGTTCTGTTCTTGACAGATTCTGTTTTTCGTGTGTTGGTTGCTTATTTTGATGCATCTATGGCTAGTAAAATAGTTTATAAACCATAGAGAAGTTGGAATACAGTAGGTTTAACACCAAAATAAATAAAGAATGAGTTCATTGCAGTACCTTATGTGCTGGTTTTGTTTTCTTTCACTAACGGAGATTATAAGATTTCCTGTTGAGTTTTGTGTTGTGAAGTTTTCAAGTTTTGGGTAAAGCTTTTATGGACTATGGAATAAGAAGTGGCAAGAGCCTAAGATTGGGGATGCCCAAGGCACCCCAAGATATTCAAGAATAGCCAAAAGCCTAAGCTTGGGGATGCCCCGGGAAGGCATCCCCTCTTTCGTCTTTGTTCATTGGTAACTTTACTTGGAGCTAAATTTTTATTCGCCACATGATATGTGTTTTGCTTGGAGCGTAGTGTATTATATTAGTCTTTGCTTTTTAGTTTGCCACAATCATCCTTGTTGTACACACCTTTTGGGAGAATCCTACTTGATTAGAATTTACTAGAATACTCTATGTGCTTCACTTATATCTTTTGAGCTTGATAGTTTTTGCTCTAGTGCTTCACTTATATCTTTTAGAGCACGATGGTGTCTTAATTTTGAAGAAATTTCTAGTCTCTCATGCTTAACTTATATATTTTTGAGAGTCTTTTAGAACAGCATGGTATTTGCTATGGTTACAAAGTTGGTCCTAGAATGATGAACATCCAAGTTGGGTATAATAAAAACTATCATAGAAAAAGAATTGGATGCTATGATCAATATGATGCTTGATAATTGTTTTGAGATATGGAGGTAGTGATATTAGAGTCATGCTAGTTGAGGTGATTATGAAAAATACTTGTGTTAAGGGTTGTGATTCCCGTAGCATGCACGTATGGTGAACCGCTTTGTGATGAAGTTGAAGCACAATTTTATGTATTGATTGTCTTCCTTATGAGTGGCGGTCGGGGACGAGCGATGGTCTTTTCCTACCAATCTGTCCCCCTAGGAGCATGCGCGTAGTGCTTTCGTTTTTGATGATTTCTAAATTTTTGCAACAAGTACATGAGTTATTTTGACTAATGTTGAGTCCATGGATTATACGCACCTCACCCTTCCATTATTGCTAGCCTCTCTTGTGCCGCACAACTTTTGCCGGTACCATACATCCACCATATACCTTCCTCAAAACAGCCACCATACCTACCTATTATGGCATTTCCATAGCCATTCCGAGATATATTGCCATGCAACTTTCCACCGTTCTGTTCATATGACACGCATTACTTTTGTCATATTGCTCTTTGCATGATCATGTAGTTGACATCGTATTTGTGGCAAGGCCACTTTCATAATTTTCATACATGTCGCTCTTGATTCATTTCATATCCCGGTACACCGCCAGAGGCATTCATATAGAGTCATATCTTGTTCTAGCTTTGAGTTGTAATTCTTGAGTTGTAAATCCATAAAAGTGTGATGATCTTCATTATTAGAGCATTGTCCTAGTGAGGAAAGGATGATAAAGACTATGATTCCCCCACAAGTCGGGATGAGACTTCGGACTTTACAAAAAAAAAGAAAAAAAGAAAAAAGAGAGAGAAAGGCCAAAAAGAAAAAAAAGAAGGCCAAAAAAAGAAAAAAAAGAAAAAAAGAAGAAAAAAAAGGGGGGGAAAGAGGAAAGAAAAAAATAAAATGAGAGAAAAAGAGAGAAGGGACAATGCTACTATCTCTTTTTCCACACTTGTGCTTCAAAATAGCACCATGATATTCATGATAGAGTCTCCTATGTTGTCACTTTAATATACTAGTGGGAATTTTTCATTATAGAACTTGGCTTGTATATTCCAATGATGGGCTTCCTCAAAAGTGCCCTAGGTCTTTGTGAGTAAGCAAGTTGGATGGACACCCACTTAGTTTCTTTTCTTGAGCTTTCATATATTTATAGCTCTAGTGCATCCGTTGCATGGCAATCCCTACTCACTCACATTGATATCTATTAATGGGCATCTCCATAGCCCGTTGATACGCCTAGTTGATGTGAGACTATCTTCTCCTTTTTGTCTTCTCCACAATCACCATTCTATTCCACATATAGTGCTATGTCCATGGCTCACGCTCATGTATTATGTGAAAGTTGAAAGAGTTTGAGATTACTAAAGTATGAAACAATTGCTTGGCTTGTCATCGGGGTTGTGCATGATTAAATACTTTGTGTGATCAAGATGGAGCAACGGCCAGACTATATGATTTTGTAGGGATAACTTTCTTTGGCCGTGTTATTTTGAGAATACATGATTACTTTGATTAGTATGCTTGAAGTATCACCATTTTCATGTTAATATGAACTTTTATTTTGTATCATTTGGATCTGAACATTCATTCCACAATAAAGAAAATTACATTGAGAATTATGCTAGGTAGCATTCCACATCAAAATTTTCTCTTTTATCATTTACCTACTCGAGGACGAGCAGGAATTAAGCTTGGGGATGCTTGATACGTCTCCAACGTATCTATAATTTTTGATTGTTCCATGTTATTATATTACCCCTTTTGGATGTTTATGGGCTTTATTTTACACATTTATATGATTTTTGGGACTGACCTACTAACCGGAGGCCCAGCCCGTATTGCTGTTTTTTTGCTGATTTCAGTATTTCGAAGAAAAGGAATATCAAACGGAGTCCAAACGGAATGAAACCTTCAGGAGCATAATTTTTGGAACGAACGTGATCCGGAGGACTTGGAGTGCAAGTCAATAAGCAGCCGAGGCTCCCACGAGATAGGAGGGTGCCCCCCCGTAGGGCGTGCCTCCTGTCTCGTGGGCCCCTCGGGTGTCCACCGACGTACTTCTTCCTCCTATATATACCTACGTACCCCGAAAACATCCGGGGAGCAGTCGAAACACAATTTCCACTATCGTAACCTTCTGTATCCGCGAGATCTCATCTTGGAGCCTTCGCTGGCACTCTACCGGAGGGGAAATCGACCACAGAGGGCCTCTACATCAACATCCTTGCCCCTCCAATGAGTTGTGAGTAGTGTACCACAGACCTACGGGTCCATAGTTACTAGCTAGATGGCTTCTTCTCTCTTTTTGGATCTCAATACAATGTTCTCCCCCTCTCTTGTGGAGATCTATTCGATGTAAACTCTTTTTGCGGTGAGTTTGTCGAGATCCGATGAATTGTGGGTTTATGATCAAGTTTATCTATGAATAATATTTGAATCTTCTCTAAATTCTTTTATGTATGATTGAGTTATCTTTGCAAGTCTCTTCGAATTATCAGTTTGTTTTGGCCTACTAGATTGATCTTTCTTGCCATGGGAGAAGTGCTTAGCTTTGGGTTCAATCTTGCGGTGTCCTTACCCAGTGACAGAAAGGGTTGCAAGGCACGTATTGTATTGTTGCCATCGAGGATAAAAAGATGGGGTTTATATCATATTGCATGAGTTTATCCCTCTACATCATGTCATCTTGCTTAAAGTGTTACTCTGTTCTTATGAACTTAATACTCTAGATGCAGGCAGGAGTCGGTCGATGTGTGGAGTAACAGTAGTGGATGCAGGCAGGAGTCGGTCGATGTGTGGAGTAACAGTAGTGGATGCAGGCAGGAGTCGGTCTACTTGTTGTGGACGTGATGCCTATATACATGATCATGCCTAGATAATCTCATAATTATTCGCTTTTCTATCAATTGCTCGATAGTAATTTGTTCACCCACCGTAATACTTATGCTATCTCGAGAGAAGCCTCTAGTGAAACCTATGGCCCCCAGGTCTATCTCTTATCATATTTGCTTCCGATCTACTTTTATTTGCATCTTTACTTTTTGCTTCTATATTATAAAATACCAAAAATATATTTATCTTATCATACTATCTCTATCAGATCTCACTTTCGCAAGTGGCCGTGAAGGGATTGACAACCCCTTTATCGCGTTGGTTGCGAGTTCTCAGTTTGTTTGTGTAGGTGCGTGGGACTTTTGAGGAGCCACCTACTGGATTGATACCTTGGTTCTCAAAAACTAAGGGAAATACTAACGCTACTATTGCTGCATCACCCTCTCCTCCTCGAGGAAAACCAATGCAAGCTCAAGACGTAGCATATATATAAAAAATGATGTGTATAGAATTTTATTCCAATCGAAAATGGATCCCGCCCGAAAAAAATAGAATACAAACGGGATTCGAATTGAGTTGGCATGGTAAACGTGCACTCTACAAAATTTGAACGAAGCGGGGAAAGTCGCAGTAACCGCCCGAAACCAAAATCTACAAGATGGAAATTACTACTGCCTATCCCTGCCACGCAAAGTCTATTTGCTCGATTTCTATAGGTTTCGGTAGGGGTAGGTTTGTAATTTCATTCGAACGTGACATAACCGCCACTCACCCGGATTCACATACGGTGGGCGCCAAAACACAATGTGTCCTCAGCCAAAATCGACTCCCTCCCCGATTCATACACGGTGGGCGCAAAAAACAAACTCTCATCGGCAAATATTCGGTGTATGCGAGATTACCGTCCTATCCCCAACCGACTAATATTGCTGTGATGTAGGAAATTTGAAACGGGGGCTAAGTTTGTAAATTTCCTTGCATTTGAGACAAGCGCGCCCTGAAGACATGGTTCCCCCTTCCTCTCCACCTCCATTTCCCCATTCGTACTCAGTGGGCGCCAAAACACCCTCTCCACCCCAGCCTCCTCCGTCCGCCATCCCATCCACCGCCGTCCTGCTCCACCATGCCGGAGCTGATATCCCGATGTCGTCGTCCATTACAGGAGATCGACCTCTCTCATCCACGGCTTCGGACCGGGATCCTTGCATCCCGTCCTCTCGCTTCATCCCCTCCGTCGTCCACCTAGCCGGTGCCGCTCCTACGACCGTCTCGTCCACCACGCCCCGCCGCCACCGTCTACCCTCCTAGATCTACTTCCACGCCGCCGACAGCCATCGCTACCGTAGCACCATCAAATTCTCAGTAGATGCATACACGACGCCGCACCAGAGGCAGTACTCTTATGTATCTACTCAACTTATTTATCACAGCAAGAAAATAGATCGCCACTGCTTTACTCTGATTTCTTGTCCATCACTTACTTGCTAGTTGAGAGCAAATATTGGTTGAGAAGTTGCCTTTGTCCGGTTTGCACCTTCAGATCCGCCATGGCACACTCAAACTATACTCCCAATGCTTATGGTTTTCCCCTTTTATATTCCACACTAGTTAAATCACAGTAGACTAAATTTCAAAAATGGGTCAATCAATTTTTCAGAGCTCGCCGGAGTTCGCCGGTGCGAACGAAGGGGCTCGGGTGGGGACATTGG
This sequence comes from Triticum timopheevii, assembly GCA_963921465.1. NCBI lineage: Eukaryota > Viridiplantae > Streptophyta > Magnoliopsida > Poales > Poaceae > Triticum > Triticum timopheevii. The sequence continues at coordinate 557,552,062 of OY997264.1, read as the reverse complement.
TTGTTGGGGGGTGGGGGCAGTGGTGGGGCCTCGCCGAACGAAGAAAACTCGACACGGGTGGGGGCGGGGGTGGGGGTGGCGGAGGAACACAGGCGGTGGGGGCCGACGGTCTGGCCGGCGGCCCGTGCGGTGTTCTGTATGGGAAGAATCAGAGACGAGGAAGAAGAAGGGTTAGGAGACATAGGGTCTTCATCCAACCGCCTGAAATGGTCGACTGACCCAAATGCAGACATGCCTTTATATTCAGTACCATCATCGTACCTGCTTAGCACTGCTCTTGAATCCATCAAGCTAAACAACGTGCCACTCATAATTCCAAACTTGTTGCTCAAGTACGAATCTGATATGATGCTGATATTATTAAAATAGATAACATTTAATTGGTCAGCTAATGTTCCTACTTTACTTTTGAAAAAGCACGTGCACCACTGTCGGTGTACTAGAGTAGGGGTACCCTAGTATCCCAAACTTGTGCACGGGCAGTCGCAGCACCCCGCAGCAAGGCTTGCCAGGTGACCGCCAAGATCCTCCGTGGCTCCTTAGGAGACAAGACCCCGGCAAGAGGAGCTTGCCGGGAAGCCATTCAAGAACAAAGTATTCGAGCCAAAGAGACAAGGCCCCGGCAAGAGGAGCTTGCCAGGAAGGCCAATCAAGGCATCTCAAGGAACTTGCCGCGACGCGCCATGCGTCCCGGCAAGGCCCGGTGAGCGATAAGCTTCCGGGCGCGACAAGACAACGGCTGCGGCAAGGTGCTTGCCGCGGCAGGCTACCACTCTGTACCCATGCTCCAGCACATCCACCAACATGTCGCCATGGGACCTTCCCAGGCACGTGTGGCAGAAGGCTGTGCAACCAGAGGAGCATGGTGGCAAGCGGGGCTGACAAGATAGCCATCGTGGCAAGCGGTGGCGCCCCTGACGGTCCCTGTCTTGCACTGTTTGGGCGACATAGACGGGCATTCAATGCCTTTGTCCCCTGCCGTCAGGGTTAGGTATGATACACTGTACATGGTAGTTGTACCTACCTCATTCCTTTTTCCGTTTTTACCCTTGCCTACGTTGCCACCTGTCGGTGACCCCTTGAGCGTATAAAAGGAGGCCCATGCGCAACGTAGAGGGGGGTTTCGACCAGTTCGAAGGCCAGAAACACTCTCACGCTCGGTCTCGTAGCTCTCATCGCTCCCGAGCAAGAACTGAATATACACATACATGCAGCAGTAGGAGTATTATCTCTCCGGAGAGCTCCGAAGCTGGGTAAACTGCTCATGTGCTTCGCCTCGATCTGCTCTTCGTGCGACCTCCGCCCCCCGCCAAACCGAAAGGGGCTCGGTCCGCCGGTCCCATAGGTGTTCGTGGATCAGTTTCCCCGACATCTTTGGCGCGCCAGGTAGGGGGCGTCGAGATTGCGTGAACCTGATCCGGTGGGCACACGAGCTAGATCTTCATCATCTTCATCGACATGCCACCGAAGAAGAAGGCTTCGGAGGCAGCTGTTCCGTCTGCATCGATCCCACCGCCACCGGAGCAAGCGGGCGGTGGGGTAGACACCGGCGGAAGAACGGGCGCCGACGAGGGTGCTCACAGTGCTGCCAGGTCCAAGGACAAGGCTGCGCAGACCTCGGCGTCCGTACGCGCACCGCGCCCATCTCAAGAGGCGCGAGACCAACAGCGTCATGGTATTCGCAGTACCATGCGTTCGTTGGAACAAGATCGAGCTGGTGGATCTCGCGGTGCTCAAGACCAGCATGCACGCCAACATGCTGGCCCGAGCGAGGCACGGTCGCCTGGACGGGATACTGCTCCTTCTAACATAGTTAGAAGTCCGAGCATATCCCATTCCTCGCACCGTTCGCCACTACCGCCCACCACTCCAGCAGAAGCCTTGGCATGAGCTCAACTGCTCCTGGATTACCCTCCAATAGCAGACAAGACCGACGAATGGAGGGCCACTATTCGGATTCTCATCGGCTTCGCCAACGGCGACACTGCGCGGCAACCGAGTGCATCGCTGCCGCGGCAAGAATGCCAGGCGCGAGCCGATGGCGACAAGACCGGTGGAGGTGCAACCACCATGCACTCTCCACCCCGAAGGCCAAGATCGCCGACTCACTGGGTCCACCTCGACAGCGACTCCACCGCGTCGTTAGATCCACGAGCTCGTCGCGATCAGCGCCAAGTTCTTCATGAACGACAGCAAGAGGACGCTCGTACTCGCATCGAGCGTCAAAGAGAAGCGCGGCGTCAATCGGACCAGCGCGCTGGGCCCTCTGTCGACATGCATGCGCCAGGGGAACCAGGCAACTTGCCGTATGCGGTAGGTTGCCCTGCGTTCACTCATGAGCTGCGGCAAGTCCAGTGGCCCAGCAAGAAGAATTTCAAGCCAGACGTACTAGAGAAGTACGACGGCAAGTCGCATCCATCGGAGTTCCTCAGCATCTACACCATCACGGTGCAAGCTGCCGGGGGGCGAGACGACAAGATCCTTGCCAACTACTTCCCGCTGGTGCTCAAGCCCAACGTCAGATGCTGGCTCATGCACTTGCCGGACAACTCCATATCTTCTTGGGCAGATCTATGCCATCAGTTTGTCGGCGCCTTTACAGGTGGCCACAAGCCTCATGGCCAAGAAAGCGACCTTCATCTGCTCGCCCAGAAAGAAGGAGAGCCCCTGCGCAAGTATATTCAGAGATTCAGCCGTGTACAACACAACATCCCAGACGTCCACCCTGCCGCGGTCACCAGCGCGTTTCATCAGAACGTGCGAAACCGCAGGATGCGGGAGGAGATGGCGATGTGCAAGATCAGAGACGTCAGTGAGCTATATGCCCTGGCCGACAAGTGTGCACGTGCTGAGGAAGGGAGGAGACTCCCCGGAGAGAATACAGAAGCAGCGGGATCTGATAGTGAAGACGCTGGGCAAAGAAAGGCCGGCGGCGGAACAACAGGAAGAAGAAAGGCAAATCCGTACTAGTCATGGAGCAGTCCGGCAACGGAGGTGGCGCCAAGAAAGCTAAAGCTGGTAGCTTCAGCAAGGAGATCCAGGCTGTGGCGGCCGCCGACAAGCAGGATGGCACCAACAAGCAGTACTGCAAGATCCACCGCACCAAGGGCCATGATCTCCAGAGCTGCAAGAAGGTCGAGCAGCTTGTCGAGCAGCAGAAGGCTGAGTACGAGCGGCGCGACAAGGAGAAGGCCCAGGAAGGTGCTGGAGAAGCCAGCAAGAAACGCCCCGGCCGAGGAGGACGCCGCGGCAAGGCCAAGCAGCGGCAAGGAGAAAGACCTCCCCGTGGCCGCGACAAGGATGAAGATGACGACGACGATGAAGATATGGATGATGATGAGGCCGATGAGCAGGAGTTCCAAAAAGCCACAGAGGTCCTGTGCGTTGACGGTGGTGCTACTCTGCATACTTCACACCGCCAGCTCAAACAATGGGTGCGGGAAGTCAATGCAGCAGAACCACCCGTCGAGTCACGCAAGCCTCTGAAATGGTCCAGCACGCCTATCATCTTAGATATTGAGGACCACCCTGATCGCATAACCGCGGTCGGGTGCTTGCCGATGTTGGTTTCACCAACTATCCGCAACCTCAAGGTCACTAAGATGCTAGTTGATGGCGGGGCCGGCTTGAACCTGATCTCCTCCGCGGTACTCCAGAAACTCCAGATCCCTGACAGCGAGCTCGAAGAGACCGGCACATTCCAAGGAATCAATCCGGGAAGGAGCAAGCCAAAGGGAAAGATCACGTTGCCGGTCACATTTGGCAGCGAGTTGAACTTCAGAACTGAGAGGGTTACTTTTGACGTTGCTGACTTCCCATTGCCCTACAATGGGATACTCGGCCGTCCAGCGCTCGCCAAGTTCATGGCAGCCTCTCACTATGCATACAACATGCTAAGATGCCAGGCCCGATAAGTGTCATCTCTGTCCCTGGCGACAAGAAGGATGCTCTTATCTGCGCCGACAAGATCTACCGGGAGGCAGCAGCCGCAGCAGATCGCAGGTCACTTGCCGCTGAAGCTCCCAGGGGGAAGAAGAAGACCAAGTCCGGCAAGAGCTCTGATGCCCACTCCGGCAAGCGCACCTCCCCGGAGTGCTGCGCTACCGTCGAGAACGCACCATCGAGCTCCACCGGCAAGTGTAAGAAGACAATGGCAGCTCCACCAGAGACCACGAAGGTGTCCGCCAAGGAGGACGGCACTGGTGGTACCTTCACCATCAGTGCCACTCTCGACCCTAAATAGGAAAGCGCGCTCGTTGCTTTCCTGCGGGCGAACGTCGACGTGTTTGCGTGGCAACCGTCTGACATCCCCGGTGTTCCCAGGAAAGTAATCGAGCACCATCTTGCCGTTTGTCCTCATGTGCGGCCCGTCAAGCAGAAAGTCAGGAAACAGGCAGTGGAGCGCCAAGAATTCATCGCAGAAGAAATCAAGAAGCTGGAAGCAGCAGGCCTTGTCAGAGGAGTGCTCCATGCTACGTGGTTGGCCAATCCTGTAGTCGCGCGCAAGGCCAATGGGAAATGGAGGCTTTGTGTAGACTTTACCGATGTCAATAAAGCTTGTCCCAAAGACCCATTCCCCTTGCCGCGCATTGACCAGATTGTTAACTCCACGGCCGGATGTGATTTGCTTTCATTTCTTGATGCATACTCAGGATACCATCAGATCTTCATGGCAGAAGAGGATGAGGAGAAGACCGCATTCATCACCCCATGTGGCACATACTGTTTCATACGGATGCCTTTCGGTTTAAAGAATGCTGGTTCAACGTTTGCAAGGGTAGTCCATGTCGCTTTTGAGCCACAAATACACAAAAATGTAGAAGCCTACATGGATGACATAGTGGTCAAGAGCAAGGACAAGGCCACCCTGATTCAAGATTTAGATGAAACCTTTTGCAAATCTATGCAAGATCAACCTCAAGCTTAACCTCGAGAAGTGCGTGTTTGGAGTCCCCTCCGGCAAGCTTCTCGGGTTCTTCGTGTCTCAGCGGGGAATTGAAGCCAATCCAGACAAGATCAAGGCCATTAAGCAGATTGAAGCACCAAGGCGCGTCAAGGATGTACGAAGACTTGTCGGTTGCGTGGCTGCTCTCAGCAGGTTTATCTCTAGATCTGCTGAGCGCGCCCTGCCATTTTTCAAAATATTGAAAAAGGCAGGTCCAATGAAATGGACTCCGGAAGCAGAGGTTGCGCTGCAGGACTTAAAGAGATACCTGTCCTCCACTCCAATACTTGTCGCACCTAAGCCACAAGAGAAGTTGCTGTTGTATCTAGCGGCAACCAATCAAGTGGTTAGTGCTGCGTTAGTAGCAGAGAGGGAGGCGGATGATGAGCCAGCAACCACGGCAGATGCATCCAGCGACAAGCAAGCGGCTTCACCGACAAGCTCTGGTCCCGACAAAGATGGATCTGCGCAGGCGTGTAAGGAGATACAGAAGAGAATGGTGCAGCGCCTAGTTTACTTTGTCAATTCCCTTCTGCAGGGGGCTAGGTCAAGGTACTCTGGTGTGCAGAAATTGCTTTTCGGCCTTCTCATGGCCTCGAGAAAGCTGCGCCATTACTTCCAAGCACATGAGATCACAGTTGTCACTCGCTTTCCACTGAAGAGGATACTGCAAAATCCGGAAGCAACAGGCAGGATTGTCGAGTGGGCACTGGAACTGTCAAGCTTTGGCCTCAAGTTCGAGAGCACTTCAACTATCCAAAGCAGAGCATTGGCAGAGTTCATAGCAGAATGGATGCCAACGCAAGATGAGGAAATTCCAGAAACGAGCATCCCCGTCAAGGAAGCGAGCAAAGAATGGCTGATGTACTTTGATGGTGCATTCTCGCTTCAAGTCGCCGGTGCGGGTGTGCTACTTGTCGCACCCACTGGAGAGCACCTCAAGTACGTACTCCAGATGCACTTTCCCAAGGAGCAAGCGACAAACAATACCATTGAGTATGAAGGTTTGCTTGCCGGTCTCAGGATCGCAGCAGACCTTGGGATCAAGAAGCTCATCGTCAGGGGTGACTCGCAGCTTGTCGTCCGCCAAGTGAACAAGAATTATCAGAGTCCGTTGATGGAAGCGTACATTGATGAGGTGAGAAAGTTAGAAGAGCACTTTGACGGCCTGCAGATGGAGCATGTCCCAAGAGCCCAGAATGATGTTGCCGATGGCCTGTCAAAGTGTGCCGCACTAAAGTTGCCTGTGGAACCAGGGATCTTTGTGCTCAAGCTGACTCAACCATCCGTAATACCATTAACTGGACAGAGCAAGAAGAGGAAGTTGGTTTCTGGTGACTACTTTCCGGCAGAGCTCCCCGAAGCCGCCGTCAAGAAGGTCCCCAAGATCAACACCAAGGGTGCTGAGGAGCAGTCTGCTCCGGCAAGCCCTAGGGTTTGTTCCGTCGAAGCAGACGCTCCTGACAAGTTTTGCTCTAGCAAGCTTGTCGAGGAACGTCAAGCTCCGGCTGAGCCGCAGGTTCTCGCCGTGGAAGCGGATGTTCCCGCAGCAGAAGATGTGCCTTTAGTCCTTGTTGTCGAGCCGCAAGCTCCAGCATGGGCACAGCAGATTGTCCGTTTCCTTCAGACAGGAGAACTTCCCGAAGAGCAAGAAGAAGCGGAAAGAGTAGCCCGGGAGTCAAGTATGTACAAGTTTGTCGACAACACACTGTACAGAATAAGACTCAAGGAGTGAAATTGAAGTGTATTCACCGGGAAGACTGACAAAAGCTGTTGGCAGAGATACATGGAGGCATATGTGGTCACCACATTGGCGCAAGAGCACTTGTCGGCAAAGCGTTCCGGCAAGGTTTCTTTTGGCCAACAGCCCTCCAGGATGCAACTGCACAAGTAACGAAGTGTGAAGCGTGCCAGTTCCATTCCAAACAGATACACCAGCCGGCTCAAGCTCTCCAGACGATCCCTTTATCCTGGCCATTTTCAGTCTGGGGGCTCGACATCCTCGGCCCCTTTCCCCGAGCTGTCGGGGGCTTTGAGTACTTGTACGTTGCAATCGACAAGTTCACAAAGTGGCTGGAAGTGGAACCAGTGAGGAAGGTGATAGCACAGTCAGCAGTCAAGTTCTTCAGGTCGATTGTTTGCCGTTTCGGGATCCCTAACAGGATCATCACCGACAACGGCACGCAATTCATGAGTCGCACCTTCATGCATTATGTCCAAGATCTTGGCGCCAAGGTCAGCTTCGCTTCTGTTGCTCATCTGAGAAGCAACGGTCAAGCGGAGAGGGCAAATGCTGAAGTGCTGCGCGGACTCAAGACCAGGACTTTCGACAGGCTGCGCAAGTGCGGAAAGAGTTGGATTGAGGAGCTGCCGGTGGTTCTTTGGTCGATCAGGACGACGCCAAATCGAGCCACTGGCCAGACACCTTTTGCTCTAGTCTATGGAGCAGAGGCAGTTCTCCCCACGAAACTCGTATACGGGTCACCTCGAGTGCTCGCTTATGATGAGCTTGAGCAAGAGCAGCTGCGACCAGATGACGCGCTGCTCCTTGAGGAGGACCGTCTTCAGGCTGCTGTACGAGCTGCTCGATACCAGCAAGCTTTGCGCCGCTACCATAGCCGCAAAGTTAATGCCAGAAGTTTCGAGGAAGGCGACCTTGTTCTTCGGCGCGTTCAGTCCGCCAAGAATTCCAACAAGTTGACGCCAAAGTGGGAAGGCCCTTATCGGGTGAAACGAGTCACTAGGCCTGGCGCTGTCCGCATTGAGACCGAAGATGGCATTCCGGTGAGCAACTCCTGGAACATTGAACATCTTTGTAAGTTTTACCCGTAGGGCGCGGTTGCCGGAACCTGTTCCGGCAACCACCTTTTGTACAAGTCTTGCCGCTGTTGCATGTAATCCTTCCTACAAAGCCGGGCGCAGACCCTGTGCGTAAATAAAGCTCATGTGCTCCGCACATCTTGTCAATTTCATGTTTTTTATTTTTTGCATGTGTTATCTGACACTTTGTGCAACACCTACCTCCGGTAAGCAATAACGAGCCATAAGGCTCCATATCTTTATTTTCTCTTCTTTCTCTTTCTCAAAGAAAGGAAGGTTCCTTCGCACACAAGTTTGCCGGGGGGAAAGGAGAAGATAATGGTGTGGACCAGGCGTCATTCAAAAAAGTTTCGCCTTACCGGGAAGCAAACGACAGAAAAGCTAAGTTGCCCAAGTTTGAGCAATCAGATTTCAAATTTTAAGTTATCTTCCTTGAACGACCGTGCTTTGTATGGAAAACCTGTGCATAGAGGAACAAACTCATAGCTAGTTGCGCCCTGACTTTGTTTCGAGTCCGCTCAACAACTTAAGTGAGCTGCGACTAGTTGCGACAAGGTTGCTTGTCGGTAGCGGCACCGCCAGCAGGCTGCTGACGTTTCGCACTCAGCGCTCGCGGCAATGGTGCCTGCGCCGGCAAGTTCCCTAAAAAGCGTAGGGCAGAAACGTACAAAGCCAGGAATCAAGTAAATGAAATAACATAGCAATCACTACCCAAAACAGAGTTATATTACAAGATAGCTTGTCGCAGCTCTAACAGATTGTTCTCATAACATGGCTAGCAGCGACAAGGAAAAGAAGAAACGGGCGGCGTAATCTACACGATCGCCCTCAACCCTTTTGATCCCGTTCACCTTGTCCACAATGGGTGCGACAAGGGCCTTGAGCGCCTCCAGATCAGCATCCGGCGGCAAGGACCTGAGGACGTTGGTGAGGTTGAGGCCTGGGTTGCGGAAGGCCACCTTCACCAGCACCTTCTGAAGAACCCCCGCGCAGATCTTGCGCAACTCGTCAGCCAGCTGCTTTGGGATCCTCTCCCGGAGCCGCTGGAGGGCCGTCGCCACGCCCTTGAAGAATAAGCTGAGCTTGGCGCTGGGTTGGAGCCGCTCGTCGGAGGAGTACCCAAGATCCTCCATCCCCAGCTGCGCCAGCTCCCTGTCGATGGTGGCGGCGACGTCCACAAGACCCTCCATCCAGTGCTCCACATTCTCTTTGAAGGTGTTCTGGGCGGCAGCGGCGCTCGCCAGCAGCGCATCGTCGGCCTTGATCTTCTCCGCCAAGGCCACCTCCTGCTCCCTCGCGCCGTCCAGCGTCTGGGTCAGGGTGGCCAGCTTCAGCTCAAGATCAGCGTTGGAGTCCTTGGCGGCGCTTAGCTCCTTGCTCCTCTCGGCAAGAAGACCCTGCAGCTCGCCATGAGCGGCGGCATCCTTCTCGCGCTCAAGCTTGAGCGCGGCAAGCTCCTCGCCGCTCGCCTTCAGATCAGCGTCCAGCTGCGCCACCTTCATCTCCAGCTCCATCTTGGCGGCCTCGGCATCTGCGGCAGCATCCTTGGCTTCCTTTAGGGCCCCGCCAACTGTTTGCTCCCGCGCGGCAAGCTCCTCCTCGTAGCTGTCAAGGTTAACCTTGCGCTGCGCCAGCTCGCCTTCCTGCGCAAATAGTTTCTCGGCAGCAAGCCGCTACTGCTCTTTGGCCTCTGCCTTCTCGAGAAGGAAGGCTTTCCGCTCCTCAGCGAGTTGCTCCCGCTCCTCTGCCAGAGACCGGAGAGCCTCCTGCCTCATACCCCGGAGCTCCTCTGCATGCTTCTCGATGTCCACCCCCGCCTTTGCCACAAGCGCTTCTCGCGATTCCAGCTTGGCTTGGCGGGCGCGGTAGAGCGACAGCAGCTTCGCAGCAGCCGCTCCTCCTCAGGCTCGCCGCTACTGCTGCTTGGCGCGTCGACCAAAGTCAGCCCAGCGGAGGCAAGCACTTCTCCGTCCAAGACTTCTCCTTCGACCGGTGCCCTGGAGCTTGACGCCCAGGGGAGCTTGATGAAGATGCCATCGCCGGCCTTCAAGTAGGCGCCAGGCTAGGGCTCTTCGGAGCCTGGCGCTGCAGCAGCGGCGGAGGGATCGGCGGTCGGCGTAGCTCCTGGCGCTCCTGCGGCCTCAGGGCCATCAGTGCGATTGCCGGACCCCTCGCCAGCTTCTGCGGCGGCAGCCTTGGCGGCCTCCTCACCGGCGGGATCATCGGCGCCGGCCCCTTCTTTGGTGGCAGCGGCGTCGTCGGTGTTGCCGCGCGCGCTCTCCTTGCCGGCGACCTCGGTCTCCATTGGCTCCGGGGCAGATGGATCTGAAGACCGGAGGAGGGAGAAAAGTCAAGCAGATTTTCAAAAAAAAGAAAATCAAAATAAGAAGAACTCAAGGGCAGTTTTCAGGTAAGAGGGTTACCTGCACTGGGATCTGCAATTGTGGCCTCAACCACCGGAGGGTTACTGGTCCCGTCCCTTGTCGGAGAGCTGTCCCTTGCCGGAGAATTCTCCCTTGCCGGAGAATGCTCCCTTGCTAGGGAATCCTCCCTTGGCGGTGTAGTCGAAGCAGATGGAATTTCAGGAGCCGCTTCCGGGCACTCCTGGTGAAGCTGCTCTGCTCCTACACAACCCAAGATATCAGCAAATAAAGAGCACCCGTGCGCGCCTAACAGTAAGAAGTAAACCATATACTTACGCTGGGGGCTGTGCTGGGGGCTGCTTTGGGGAGTAGCTGCCGGGTCCGGCAAGGTGGTCTCAGGCATGTTCCCCGTTGGCGCAATGGGTTCATCCTCGATGACAATCACCGGGGCCTTAGCTCTCTTCGCCGCTCTTTGAGCCAGCGTCCTGAAAAGGAATAAGTTCAGAATGGAGAAAATCAGATACAAGACAAAGCAACAAAATTGAAGAACTACAAGCACAGCGAAGAAACTTACTCTTCTTCTTCCACGTCGGAGCTGAGCGCGGAGAGGTCGAAGTCCGGCCCACCTTCGGCGCAACGAGGCGGAGGAGTAGGTTCCCTTGAGCGCTTGGCGGAAGCTGGAGCAGTGGATCGGGAGGACCCCGCTCTAGTTGCCGCTGCAGCGTGAGGTGCTCCCGCGGCGACAGTGCTTGCCGCGGTAGAGCGTGTCGCGCGGCGCTGCGGCTGCTGACCCGTCTGCCGCCCCGCTACGTCCCCGACCCTGCGGAGACGCCTTCTTGGAGGAGGTTGTGGCTCCGCTTGCGGCGAGCTGGCTGAAGGTGGAGAAGAGGAGGAGCCGATCACGCCCTCAGCGGGCTCGCTTGACTCGGCTTCAGGCCCGGCAAGTTTTTCCTCGCCGGCAAGCTCTTCTCGATCGACAAGGCTTGCCGCCTCTGCTGCCTCTGCCTCCTCCACGGAGAATCCAAATTGGCCCGCGGCAGCTGCTGCCGCCGCCTCTTCCAGCCTGGTGGCGATGCGCTGCATCTCGTCGTCGGTGGTGTCGCGGGTGAGGCTTTTCTGCTCGTTGGGGCGGATCGCCACCTCTGCCAAGCTGTCGAAGAACTCTTGCACGACGTCGTCGGCAGGCTCTTGCCAAGTGGGGACAATCCCATGCGAATCGCAGAGCGGCATCATTGCGCGGATGCGGTCAAGCGAAGAATTGTTGCAGAGCGGGACGACCCCCCTCGGCAACCTAAACGCTCCGGGATGCTCGGGATCATGCTTGAACAGCTCCAGGAGCATTGTGTCCAGCTCCAAGACGGTGAAATTGAAATTGAGGCCCGGATGCAGCCTCATGATGTCCGTCGCGTTCTGGAACTCCCAGGCGGGTCTCCCCCTCTCCTGCAGGGGGCGATGCGGCGGCGAAGGAAATCCGCGCCAACAACGCCTACAGTGATTCCGGCAAGCCTAAGGCGCAGGATACGGGTGACGGCGATCTTCAGCCTAGCGTCTTCCGGGGCCAAGTTGCTCCAATCGTTGCCGCGCACTACTGGGGCTTGGCGCTCGGCAGTGAACGGCTGCGGGTTCTCCTCGACGATCCAGCACCAGTCTGCTCTCCACTCGTCCCACTTGCTGTGGAGCTCGCCCTCCAAATAAGCATCCTTCTTGCCGAGCCTCGAGATCCAGGCAATTCCGCCAGACAAGGGCTCTCCTCTCTCGACTCGGGGAATGAAGAAATGGCGGAAGAGAGCTACATTTGGGTGGACTCCGACAAAGTTTTCGCAGAGATGTGCGAAAACTGCCATGGTCAGAACAGCGTTGGGGGTGAAATCAAGGAGATGGAGCCCGTAGGTGTTCATGATATCACAAAAGAATTCGGAGAAAGGCGGGCTGAGCCCGCAGTAGAAGAATAGAGCGAAGAAAGGGTACCTAGTTGGAGCTAGCTCCGAGGCAGCAGCTGAGAGTACCCTCGTGCACGGATGCGCTCGCATCTGCGTCGACCAAAAAAGGTAGTAGTACTCCCTCAGCTCCTTCGCGGCGAGCTGGGGGGGGGGGGAGGGAAGGTCGCCCGCTCCTTTTGCGGCGCTGCAAGCCGCTGCGCCTCGGCCGACTTCGCGCCCTTCCCCTTGTCGGCTTTCGGAGCCATGGCGGAGGTGGTGGGAGAGGTCGACGGCGTTGATGGTGCTGGTGGCGATGGGGGGCGGAGCGCTGCTCTCTCTTAGAAGGGGGGAGCGGCGGAGATTTTGGAGTAGTAACCGGCGAGATGGGCGACTGCCCCTATTTCCTCTGCTTATAAAGAGGGAGGGGCGGACGTTACGCTTTTTCGAATAAAGAAACCACCCACGATCTCTCCCACGACGCTGCATTCGACGCGTGCCATTCAGGAGGGCGCGGTGGATACGGAGTAAGAAACGGCACGGCCCTGGCCGCGCGTGCCCGTGCCCTGTTTTGGGCCTGGCCCAACAGCGCTCGGCGCCACGTGTGGCCCAGGCCCGGGGGCTCCTGTCGGTGTACTAGAGTAGGGGTACCCTAGTATCCCGAACTTGTGCACGGGCAGTCACAGCACCCCGCGGCAAGGCTTGCCAGGTGACCGCCAAGATCCTCCGTGGCTCCTTAGGAGACAAGACCCCGGCAAGAGGAGCTTGCCGAGAAGCCATTCAAGAACAAAGTATTCGAGCCAAACAGACAAGGCCCCGGCAAGAGGAGCTTGCCGGGAAGGCCAATCAAGGCATCTCAAGGAACTTTCCGCGACGCGCCACGCGTCCCGGCAAGGCCCGGTGAGCGATAAGCTTCCGGGCGCGACAAGACAACGGCCGCGGCAAGGTGCTTGCCGCGGCAGGCTACCACTCTGTACCCACGCTCCAGCACATCCACCAACGTTTCGCCATGGGACCTTCCCAGGCACGCGTGGCGGAAGGCTGTGCAGCCAGCGGTGCATGGTGGCAAGCGGCGCTGACAAGATAGCCATCGTGGCAAGCGGTGGCACCCCTGACGGTCCCTGTCTTGCACAGTTTGGGCGACACAGACGGGCATTCAATGCCTTTGTCCCCTGCCATTAGGGTTAGGTATGATACACTGTACATGGTAGTTGTACCTACCTCATTCCTTTTTCCGTTTTTACCCTTGCCTACCTTGCCACCTGTCGGTGACCCCTTGAGCGTATAAAATGAGGCCCATGCGCAACGTAGAGGGGGGGTTTCGACCAGTTCGAAGGCCAGAAACACTCTCACGCTCGGTCTCGTAGCTCTCATCGCTCCCGAGCAAGAACTGAATATACACATACATGCAGCAGTAGGAGTATTATCTCTCCGGTGAGCTCCAAAGCTGGGTAAACTGCTCGTGTGCTTCGCCTCGATCTGCTCTTCGTGCGACCTCCGCCCCCCGCCGAACCAAAAGGGGCTCGGTCCACCGGTCCCATAGGTGTTCGTGGATCAGTTTCCCCGACAACCACATATAGAGAGACAGCAGGGAGTTGCTTTCTTAATGCGCTCTGGTTCATCATGTGTGGGCACTGCGCAACGAACATTTTATTATCCAAAATCTACTTGCTCTTCTTTACCATGTTCCTCTTCCGTTCTTCTTTAATAAGTACTCTCTCCGTTCCTAAATACAAGTCTTTGAATAGATTCCACCATGGACTACATATGGAGCAAAATGAGTGAATCTACACTCTAAAATGTATCTGGATACATCTGTATGTGATCCATGGTGGAAATCTCTACCAAGACTTATATTTTGGAACGGAGGGAGTATGATAGTAGTATAGTATGTTCCTTGTAGTGAAGATGAGCAGGGACATTTGCAGTGTAGAGGTCTATACGGTCGATTGGTATGGACACTTTGAACTCGTCGGGCCTCTTTGATTCGTAGGATTTTGTAAACATGGGAATAGGATTTGTAGTGGCCTGCCCACTTGAATCCTATAAGAATAGCAAGAAAATGCGGGGAGCTGTGTCGCCTTTGAGAGTTACACTGATATTAATAGTACCGCACCTTCAGTTGAAGAGAGCTGGTATCCGAATCCTTTCTAGCCATACCGGCAATACTAGCACATATATTCCAGCAAGTTCCACTTTGTTGATTTTACTCTGATGCTTATGGTTTTCCCGTTATATCTATACTATGATCTGTGTAGATGCTTTGTGTCGCACTAGCAGCAGTCCATTCTTGAAGCTAAACACCGCAATGACTTACAAAATTGGCACCAAGGCATTGAGTGCCAATCTGGATGCAATGAAACTCATACGCTCCCCACCTGTTGACTCTTGTTCAGAATATGATCCTAATGACTCTTGTTCAAAATTGCCACATATAGAGAGACAACATGGAATTGCATTTCTTTGGGCGCTATGATTCATCATGAGTGGGCAACCAACATTGTATGCAATTAAGTGGAACCTCAAGAATATGCTTCCTCTTCTGTTCTTTAACATGTTCCTCTTTTGTTATTCTGTACTCCCTTCGTCTCATAATGTAAGACGTTTTTTGACTCTATTGTAGTTGTTGTGTGCTCTTGTTATCATGGTTAGGCAATAAACTCTTTATAATATATTTTAAACCTATCATCTGCCAACTATCCTTACTTCTGGAGCCTATTTTTTGTGTACTTGTGCCAGATTATATAAATGCACGCACCATATTACAGCACACATGAGCTCTCTCATCAGAATCCAGTGATAGCACACAAGTGTTTACAGGGGCGCCCCTATATTAGAATATCCTCTGCATTACAAAGATAATCTCACAACTATTTATGTTTTCATGGTTCTCAGATATTATATGTAATTACAGTGAATATCAGAATCCGCGCATCAGAAGAATATTGTGGAACACTGCAATGACTTACAAAATTGGCACCAAGGCATTGAGTGCCATTCTGGATGCAATGAAACTCATACGCTCCCCACCTATAGATTCTTGTTCAGAATATGATCCTAATGACTATTCTAACCTCGAGGAGTCAAAGGAAGATGGCTCGTCATGTTCACCCATCAGGGTGCCTGCTCTAATTTGGCAAGGTTTTATTGATTGCACGTATCTTGCATATGTTGTCTTGCTTTCTTCTACTTTGTTGCACCGCCATCTGCTTAGTTTACTCATCATATATATCGAGATGCCATGCCCATCCATTATCAATACATATTCCATCTGTCATCATACCATGTTTTCCCACTCAAATGTTGTTCTTGTGCATCAGACATCAAAAAGGAAGAGGGTGATTGCCGAACCTGAAGAGCACCAGCAAAGTCCTTGAAAAATGTGGTTGTGTCGGAGAAATCAGACAGCACCCCACTTATATTGGCTGTATAACCAGTGACACAAAACATAGGACCGACTCCAGCAGACTGTACCCATACTTCATTGGCCACACCACTAGCCCCATCACACAGGACCTGCACTCCGGCAAAAGGTATGCCGATTTTAGTTGCCATAGCACCAGTCGTACCACAGAAAAATCCCACTCCAGCAAAAAGTACAGCAAGTCCACCGGCCAAAGACCTATCCCAACTGTAGGGACGGCCAATTCCTGCAGATTGGAACCCCATTCCAGTTATTCCCAGTTTAAAAGACAATGCTTTCAATGTTGTTAGGGACTACGTGCATATATTCCCATCATTGGAAGATTGTAGTGAAGACAAACACCCCACTTACGTGTAAGTGCTATTATTCGTGGTGATTATTTTCCTGTTTTCTGCTGATTGAACACATCAATGATTTACATTACATTGTTGTAAGTAGGCGACGGTCAATTTGGATAGTCATGATGAGCAAAGCTTGCTTGCGCTTTTCAAGGAAGCATTACAGCAGTATTGGTGTTACCCGAGGAAATCACACTTTGATGGTAAGACTATAAACGAATTTCTGGTGAAGTCTCATGTGCTAAATTTAGAAGACATTGAATGGAAAACCCTTGTTATGCACTGGTCTTGTTCCGAGGATGAGGTATTGTCTATGATATCGCATGACAATTTGAACTTCTACTTTTCCGCATGTGCCTTATGGATCTTTTTTGCAGGAAATCTGCTCGAAAAAGAATTCTGGTTTGAAAAGAACGACAGGATATCGCAAATATACTGCCTGCTGCTTTGCTCTTGTTAGTACCTGTTGTCTTGTATCACTGTACTTGCATACATACCTGGTTCATTATGTGACAGCAGTATGCATGATAGCTTGCTTATCAATTGTTCGCTCCAAATTATCTGATCTGTATGAATGGTTACATTAGTGTAGAATATATCCAATGCCAATGAATTTTTTTAGCTCTGCATTGTTCTTGTAAGTATCTGCTGTCCTTTATCAGTGTACTTATATTGACAAGTAGTTGTTCATTTACCATCACTCTGCAGCTTATTTTCCTTTGCCCTCCATTTTCTACACATAAGATCTATATTTACTCTTACCATAAGGTTGGATAACACCGATGGTACTGAAGAAGTTTAGCTCTGCATTGCTCTTGGCTGTACCTTTTGCCTATATCGCTGTACTTACATTTATAGCTACTTGGTTATGTACCACCACTCTTCATCTTATCTTAAATATTCTCCATTTTTTCTTATATTGTCACATCTATATTTACTCTTAACAAAATGTAGAATAAAGGCAATGCTTATGAAGAAGATTATGTGGTAAACTTCTTGAATTGCCCCCCATCAGCATGGACAAGGGCTTTATAGAGCCTGCCTTCACCAATAATGTAAGTTTTCCCTTCTCAAGCCTTCAAACTTTGTTGTGTATATTTGGTTAGGCATGACTACAAAAGTTGTTTATTTTTGGTGTTTGCATCAAATTGCATGTTTAAAGTTTATTATGTACTCTAGTTCATAAACAAAAGTTTGTCCTTCTCAATTTATGTTTTCAGTTGTACAACCAAGTTCCTTCTTCATACCATGTAAATTAAACTATACAGAGCAAGTGATCTTATTTTGCCAATATGAAATGGGATAAATTGACAGCACACTAACCATTGATACTTATGAGTTCTTGATATGTAATCCAGTGGTGTCGTGAAGCTGCCAGCTCCTTCACAATGTCATTTCCTGCCATGTCTTGACCTGAACAATACCATATTGTGTTAATGCTATTTTAAACTGTGTCACTTTATTCGTCAGTAAGAAATGTGATGAATTGTCAGCACTGATACTTGTATGTGCAAAACCTATCATCTGTCTGCTTGTTTATCTTTCAGAGTGAGGAAGAAGTAAGTGTCAAACAAGTGCAGTCTCACCAGCTTGCTCAGCTACTTGCGCTGCAGCTCCCGAGTAGGGCTATCCTTTCTTGAACTCTATTGAAGGGCTATCGGTTTTGTATATTATTTTGTCGGCGTGTTTAGTTGCACTGGTGGCGATCTTTGATGCCCGGTGCATGTAATCTGCTGTCTGCTTGTGCTTTATTATCATAGTGGTGAACTTTGATGCCCAGTGGATGTAATATGCCATAATTTCTTTATTGTATAGTCTAGGTCTTTTTCTTATTCACGATGTTGCAGTTATTTTAATGTATATATATCCTGTATTCGCAGTAAACCGGCCAAACCGTAAAATTACGGTACATAATCGGGCCGTCATGCAAATCACAAAGTATGATCCGCATCATGGGCCCCGTCATCTAGGTCCATTAACAGGCCTAAATGTAAACTAGCCCACTAGTAGATTCGGGCCTTTAATAGGCCGAGTAAACCGCCGGCCCTATTTTCCCAAGAAAACTCAATGGGCCTTTAGGATGCTGAAAAGTAGGTTGGGCCTGAAACATGCCGAACAGCTCATGGGCTGGCAGCAGGCCAAAATAGACCCCGACCCATGAATGTGTCAATCAAATCCTGGGCTTATAACAGGCCAAAATTGTCTCAGTCCTTGTTTGGCCCAATCAGATTATCGGCTACGAGCAGGCCGGATGCAAATTGTGTCGTAGTTAGGCCCAACTATATGACGGGCTTTTAACAGGCCGGAATTAATATAGGGCCAAAATGTTAAACAGGCCCTTGACAGGCCGAAACTAATATCAGGCCGAATTACTAAATGGGCCTTCAGCAAATGGGCCCAAAAGCGTAGCGTCTAGTTGACGGGCCAAATCTGATATGGGCCATAATTGAGTCCAAAGCCTCTTAAAGGGCCGGAAATGATCTGGGTCGTAATTTGGCCCAAAACATGGTAGGCTTTTAACTGGCTGGATCTCATATGGGCCATTATTAGGCCCGGAACATGGCAGGCCATTAATAGACTGGATCAAATATGGGCCAACATTTGGCCCAAAACATGGCAGCCAGTTAATGGGCCGGCCTACTAGGGTCCTCAAAATCTTGTGGGCCTACAGCTGGGCCGGCCCATTAATGTCAGCGAAATCTCGTGGGCCTTTAGCTGGGTCGGCCCATTATGGTCCTCAAAAATCTTGTGGGCCTTCACCTGGGCCGGCCCATTATGGCGCGCAAAAATCTTGTGGGCCTTTACCTGGGCCGGCCCATTATGGCCCGCAAAATCTTGTGGGCCTTTAGCTAGGCCGTCCCATTATGGTACGCAAAATCTTGTGGCCATTAGTTGGGCGGCCCATTTAAACTTTATGGGCCACTGTCGGGCCGTGCCACGTGTCGACGTATCATAGGCGCTTTGGGTCCAATGAGTGGATGACATCTGTCCCAACGGCGAGCCAACACGTGTTTCCTCCAGCCAATGATAATTTTACACGTGGAAAATCCCCATTGGTCGGGGCTGTTAACGGGTTATCGGATCCAAAACCGGACCCGATAGCTGAACGGCGTTCCGTTACGGTGGATGCCACGTGTCGGTCACCCTTGACGAAAGCACTTCTGTGACGCGCGATTTATCGTCATGGAAGTGGACACTTCCGTGATGATAATTTTGGTAATGTCATGGAACACTTCTACGATAGCACAGGTATGACTATCTTGATTCTGTCATAAAATTGTCATGGATGTACATGCATGACAGAAAACGTGACCTACTGTGACAAACACATATCATCACAGAAGTGTATTTTTTTGTAACGTCTTAAAAATCCATTTATTTTCTATGGCTTGCCGATCATCGAGCAAGTCCAAAAAAGTCCACACTTTGTTCTCATACATGGATCCCATCTCAGATTTCATGGCCTCAAGCCATTTCATGGAATTTGGGCTCATCATCGCTTCCTCATAGTTCGTAGGTTCATCATGCTCTAGTAACATGACTTCCAGAACAGGATTACCGTACCACTCTGGTGTAGATATTACTCTGGAAGACCTACGAGGTTCGGTAGTAACTTGATCTGAAGCTTCATGATCATCATCATTAGCTTCCTCGCTAATTGGTGTAGGAATCACTCGAACTGATTTTTGTGATGAACTACTTTCCAATAAGGGAGAATGTACAGTTACCTCATCAAGTTCTACTTTCCTGCCACTCACTTCTTTCGACAAAAACTCCTTCTCTAGAAAGGATCAATTCTTAGCAACAAATATTTTGCCTTCGGATCTATGATAGAAGGTGTACCCAACAGTTTGCTTTGGGTATCCTATGAAGACGCACTTCTCTGATTTTGGTTCAAGCTTATCAGGTTGAAGCTTTTTCACATAAGCATCGCAGCCCCAAACTTTAAGAAACGACAACTTTGGTTTCTTGCCAAACCATAGTTCATAAGGTGTCATCTCAATGAATTTTGATGGTGCCCTATTTAAAGTGAATGCAGCCGTCTCTAGAGCATAACCCCAAAATGATAGCGGTAAATCAGTAAGAGACATCATAGATCGCACCATATCTAATAAAGTATGGTTACGATGTTCGGACACACCATTTCACTATGGTGTTCCAGGTGGCGTTAATTGTGAAACTATCCCATGTTGTTTCAAATGAAGACCAAACTCGTAACTCAAATATTCTCCTCCACGATCAGATCGTAGAAACATTATTTTCTTGTTACGATGATTTTCCACTTCACTCTAAATTTCTTTAAACTTTTCAAATGTTTCAGACTTATGCTTCATTAAGTAGATATAACCATATCTGCTCAAATCATTTGTGAAGGTGAGAAAATAATGATACCCACCACGAGCACCAATACTCATTGGACCGCATACATCGGTATGTATTGTTTTTGTTGGAGATATGCCCTAGAGGCAATCATGTATGATGATATTTCCTATGTGTTTATGAATAAAGATAGTCCTTGGACATTATCAATGATGTGTATCAGCAAGTATGTGACTTGTTTGTGGGACTATGCATTGTATGATGTCTGTCCTAAAAGGTCCCTAGTCGAAAGGGCAGTGTGGACGCGCAACCGACTAGACTAGCATATGACACGGTCGATGGCTTGGTCTCACTAGACATGGAGCATTGGATGCTAACCGGATAATATGGACTTGGAAAGGTCTGGTCGGATTCGGCGGAGTCGGATCCGAGTCGAGATAAGGTCCGAGTCGGACAGACCCAACTATGAGACACAACGATATGTCATCTGTGAGTCTCTAGTACAACATACGTTCTATGTCCTAAGACCTGAGCTGACGCATGTACTCGGGATGGTGACAGACTTGCTTTGGGCCGACCAAGCGCTACTCCCTGACATGGTAGTTACAAAGGTAGGTTTCGGGCTTGTCTAGACCCATGCTGCGAGATGTGGTCGAGCAAGATGGGATTTGCCCCTCCGGTCAGGAGAGATATACTCTAGGCCCCTCGTGTGATCCGACCAAGAGAAGCATGGCCATGCGACAAGGATTATGAGATAATCCGGATTGTGGTCGGCATCACTGGAACGAGAAAGAGGTCGGGCTAGCACAAGGATGACAGTCTCGCCTTGAGCCCGACAACATATATCATGCGGCAAAGGGAACAGAAGTGTGACACGTTGTACAGGTTCGCCTAACTAGCTTCATAGTCTGCTTGGTGGTCGGCACGCCTTGCTAGAGGCCGCTACCAACCGTGTAGGTTGGAGGTGATCCGAACTGCGCCCAAGCCGACTTGAACCTAAGGGGTCACGCGCTTAAGGGAAGGAACCTACGAGGTCAGATACGAGGACACTGGTCGGGTGTGATCCGATCTGTATTCAGATTGTGGCCGAGTAAGACTTGTGGGCTTTAGGGTCCGTGCGAGGCCCAAGTGTTGAGCCCGCGATGGACGCCTATATAAAGTGGAGGTGCGGCACACTCATGCGGTTGATCGCTTCAGTGCTACGACTAGGGTTTGCATGTGTTGCGAATAGCCACCTCCACTCGCTGCCGACTGTGTGATCGGACATAGCAGTCCGCCGCACGGTGTTCCTCCTGCACGCGCGGATACCGTTAGAGGCGGTGCACTTGCGCCGCTCCGGCGAACTTGTACGTGGGATCGGACGACCGGCTGTTGGAGGGAGATCGAACGAGGAGGAGACGATCCACGCAGACGCACTGCCCCATCTCTTCTTCCGCTGCACGGCACTGCGTGTCTAGTGGTAACAAACTGTGATCCATCTCCCGTAGCATGTTCTTGGTTGTTCTGCACGTAGGAAATTTTAATTTGAAGTCGACGCACCCTACCGTAGATCCCAACAGTGGTATCAGAGCCTCTGCTATAGGATTTGGATTCAGATCGTATGCTTATTAGATATGTGGAGGCGGCAGATGAGATCTGTTGTCTTTGATAAGAACGGCTATGTGCACGGTTGATGAGATCAATTGCACATGGGGATTGAGGAGGCTATGTTTTCTGATGATCGGAGTTGATGAGGTCGTGACATAACCTACCCCTACCGGTCGGTCATCCGCCATCGGGGTTAACAGTGAAACGTAAATCCGAATCGGATTCGTGATGATCGATATAATCAGTCAAATCAGAAAATTTGGCGTGAACGGACCACCGTGTGCGTAGCGCCATGTATTTCGTACCCGACACACAAACCGGTAGAATGCAATTCTATGCATAACTTTGTTTTGCAGGTTTAATGTGAATAGTGTGGCTCATGTGTATGTGATGCATGTGTGTAATTTATACATGGCCTGCGTGTCATGTTTGTCAGCCGGCAAGAGCCAAAGTGTTGTCATTATATTGTATAACGACCTGCGTGTCGACTTGTGACTCTATGTAAATTCATTACTAGTTGTAGTAGTTGGATAATAGAGATCAGGTTGGTGGCTTGGCATACCAGCGTGACAAACAAGATGGAGTTCATAGATGGTCATCGGAGACGGTGCCGACCTGGAAGAATGTCCATGAAGGAGCCATACTATTTCACAATATATGTTTATATGTGATTGTTATGCTTCTTTGTTTCTATGCATGTTAGAATGGTAAAAAGATCCCTCATGAATATCAAGTAAATTGCCATTCCCGATGTTGCACCTTCGCACGTCAAGTATGCCTAGTAGTGGGCTCATAAAATTGAGGTGCTGCTAGGTGTCCTTGAACTGAAGGGTTCGTGTCGAACACGGACATGCACTGCGTCAGGTTAGCTTGACAAGGCTATGAAAACGGTTTTGGGCCTTGTGGCAAAGAAGGTTGGGAGCCGGGGTATGAGATACCTTCCCGACCGACAGGAGTCGTATAGACATACGATTAGCAAGGAGTTGCTTACCGGATAGGTATGTTGGCTAGCAGTGATGCTAAAGCTCACTAGTCGCAAGCACTAGTCGGATCCTGAATCACTGAGAGTTTGCGGAGGGATGCTGACTTCAGTGGGAGTATTTCTGTTTAGGCTAGAATTACTCTACATAAACACATTGCTTAGTGATTGCATATTTTCTGTTGTAGATCAATGGCACCCCCTGCTCAACCCAACTTTGCATTGAAATCAATTCTGGAAAAGGATAAGCTGAATGGAACAAACTTTACCACCTGGTATAGAAATCTGAGAATTGTTCTCAAGCACGATAAAAAGGAACATGTTCTAGAGGATCCACTTCCAGAGGAACCTACCGATAATGCTAATGCCACAACTAAGAATGCCTACCAGAAACTCGTTGATGAATCAACAGAGATCATTTGTCTGATGCTGGCTTGTATGGAGCCCGATTTGCAACAGCATTTCGAAAATGTTGAGGCTTACGATATGATCGAGAGTCTCAAGAGCATGTTTCAGACACAGGCTAGGACCGAAAGGTTCAACATCTGGTGATCCTTGATGGATTGCAAGCTGAAGGAAGGTGATCCACTGAGCCCACATGTGATCAAGATGATCGGATATGTGCAAGCTTTGGATCGTTTGGGCTTCCCGCTCTTGGATGAGCTGGCTACTGATGTTGTTCTGGGTTCTCTTCCGCCCAGCTATGGGACATTCATCTCGAACTATCATATGCATGGCATGGATAAGAAGCTCACTGAATTGCATGGGATGCTCAAAGTGGCAGAGCAGGATATTAAGAAAGGCACGCATCAAGTGTTGATGGTGCAGAAGTCGGCTAAGTTCAAGAAGAGTTGGTCCAAGAAAAAGGCTAAGGCAAAGGGCACGGAGACGGTAACCTCTGCCGCTGCGCCGAAGTCTGGACCGGACTCGAAGACCGTTTGCTATCACTGCAAGGAGACCGGTCACTGGAAGAGGAACTGTAGCAAGTGGCTTGCAGAGCATGGCAAGAAGGCCGGGAATGCTGCTTCAGGCAAAGGTACACTTGTTGCATATGTTATAGACGTTCACCTTGCTGACATACCTAGTAGCTCTTGGGTATTTGATACCGGATCGGTTGTTCATATTTGCAACTCGATGCAGGGGCTGGTAGAACTAGGCGTGTGGCACAAGGGGAGATTGACATCAGGGTCGGCAACAAAGCAAGAGTTGTTGCGTTGGAAGTCGGCATGATGCAACTCCAGCTTCCTTTCGGATTCATTATGGAATTTAATAATTGTTATTACATTCCTGCACTTAGTCGGAACATTATTTCTGCCTCATGTTTGATGAACCAAGGTTATGAATTCAATTTAAAGGACAATGGTTGTTCGATATTTTTGAATGGTATGTTCCACAGCTATGCACCCATTGTTGATGGGCTATTTATATTGAATCTAGAATAGGAACCGGTCTATAACGTGAATGTCAAGAGGCATAAGCCTAATGAGATAAATCCGACATACTTCTGGCATTGCCGGCTTGGACACATTAGTCTGAAATGCATGAAGAAGCTCCATGATGATGGGCTCCTAACTTCGTCCGACTTCGGGTCGTTCGAGACATGCGAATCATGCCTGCTCGGCAAGATGACTAAGTCTCCTTTCGCAAAGAGTTGCGAGAGGGCGTCCGAGCTATTGGAACTTATACATAGTGATATGTGTGGTCCAATGAGCACAACTGCCAGAGGCGGCTATCAGTACTTTGTGACTTTTACCGACGACTTGAGTAGATATGGATATATCTATTTGATGAGGCACAAGTCGGAAACTTTTGAAAAGTTCAAAGAGTTTCAGAATGAGGTTGAGAATCAGCTTGGCAAGACTATAAAGCTTCTGTGATCTGATCGTGGAGGTGAGTACATGAGCCAGGAGTTTGATGATCATCAGAAAGGCCGAGGTATAGTACCTCAGCTCACACCTCCAGGTACGCCATAGAGAAACGGCGTGTCGGAACAGAGGAATAGGACCTTGTTGGACATGGTCCGGTCTATGATGAGGAAATTGGATTTACCCTTGTCATTTTGGGGATACGCTCTAGAAACTGCAGCTTTCACACTTAACAGGGTACCATCAAAATTCGGAGACAAGACACCACATGAGATGTGGACCGGGAAGAGTCCCAGTTTGTCTTTTCTAAATATTTGGGGTTGTGAAGCATTTGTCAAGCGACATGTCAGACAAGCTTACACCCAAGTCGGATAAATGCATATTCGTGGGATATCCGAGGGAAACCTTGGGATATAGCTTCTACAACCGGGAAGAGAACAAAGTGTTTGTTGCTCGGAACGGGGTTTTCCTTGAGAAAGAGTTTCTCAGTCGAGAGGCCAGTGGGAGGACGGTTCGACTCGACGAAATTCGAGGACCACTCGGGGACGGCTCGGCTGGTGATGAGATCATACCGGAGTTAGTCAGGGAACCTGTAGTGGAAGCGGCACCGGAACCACGGAGGTCGGAAAGATTGCGCAGAGTGCATGATGTATTGTTGCTAGAAAGCGACGAGCCGGCCACGTATGCGGAAGCGATGGCGAGCCCAGATTCCGAGGCATGGCTGGAGGCCATGAGATCCAAGTTAACATCCATGGATGAGAATCAAGTCTGGGACTTGGTTGATCCGCCGCCTGGCGTAACAGCCATTGGTTGCAAATGGGTCTTTAAGAAGAAAACCGATGTGGATGGAAATGTTCAGATCCACAAAGCTCGGCTTGTCGCTAAGTGTTATGGACAAGTTCAAGGAATTGACTACGACGAGACTTACTCGCTGGTAGCGATGCTGAAATCGGTGAGGATCATACTAGCTATAGCTGCATATTTTGATTATGAGATATGGCAGATGGATATCAAAACGGCTTTCCTTCATGGAAATTTAACCGAGGACATGTATATGATACAGCCCGAGGGTTTTGTCGATCCGACTAGCACTAGTAAGGTATGCAAGCTCAAGAGATCCATTTATGGGTTGAAGCAAGCATCTCGGAGTTGGAACATTCATTTTGATGAGGTCGTCACTGGTCTCGGTTTCATCAAAAGCGAAGAGGATCTTGTTTATACAAGAAGTTAAGTGGGAGCTCGATAGTGTTTTTGATCTTGTATGTGGATGACATACTACTAATCGGAAATGATGTTTCAATGTTGAACTCAGTCAAGGGATCATTGAATGGCAAGTTTTCGATGAAAGATCTTGGTGAGGCAGTGTATATTTTAGGCATCAAGATCTATAGAGATAGATCGAAGAGGCTGCTCGGCTTAAGCCAGAGCACGTACATAGATAAAGTGTTGAAGCGGTTCAAC
Source organism: Triticum timopheevii (assembly GCA_963921465.1). NCBI lineage: Eukaryota > Viridiplantae > Streptophyta > Magnoliopsida > Poales > Poaceae > Triticum > Triticum timopheevii. Next base: position 557,526,044 of record OY997264.1, on the reverse strand, counting down.
ATGAGTGAGGCGAAGAAAGGGTTCTTGCCACTCTCACATGGTATAAGGCTAAGCGAGACTCAGAGTCCTTCGACATCTGATGAGCGAAGCATGATGAGTAGGATTCCGTATGCCTCGGCAATTGGATCCATCATGTATGCCATGATATGTACTAGGCCTGATGTTGCTTTTGCAATAAGCCTAACAAGTAGATACCAGGCCAACCCAGGTGAGAGTCACTGGGCAGCGGTAAAGACTATTTTGAAGTACCTGAAAAGGACTAAAAAGATGTTCCTAGTTTATGGAGGTGAGGAAGAGCTCGTCGTAAGGGGTTACGCTGATGCTAGTTTCCAAACCGACAGAGATGATTGTCGATCACAGTCCGGATTCATGTACATCCTAAACGGAGGAGCAGTGCACTGGATGAGTTCCAAGAAAGATACGGTGGCCGATTCTACCATAGAAGCCGAATACATTGCGGCTTGTGAAGCTGCAAAGGAAGGTGTTTGGATCCGACATTTTCTAGATGATCTTGGTATTTTCCCAGCCTCGGTGAAACCGTTGGACCTTTATTGTGATAATTCTGGTGCCATCGCACAAGCCAAGGACCGAGGAATCACCACAAGGTCAGACACATGGACCAGAAATATCACCTGATACGAAAGATCATAAAGAATGGTGATGTAGAGTTATGCAAGATTCACACGGATACAAATGTTGCAGATCCATTGACTAAGCTGCTTCCACAACCCAAGCATGAGGGGCATGTTAGAGCTATGGGCATTCGATGTCTATTTGATTGACTCTAGTGCAAGTGGGAGACTGTTGGAGATATTCCCTAGAGGCAATCATGTATGATGATATTTCCTATGTGTTTATGAATAAAGATAGTCCTTGGACATTATCAATGATGTGTATTAGCAAGTACATGACTTGTTTGTGGGACTATGCATTGTATGATGTCTGTCCTAAAAGGTCCCTAGTCGAAAGGGCTACGTGGACGCGCAGCCGACTAGACTAGCATATGACACGGTCGATGGCTTGGTCTCACTAGCCACAGAGCATTGGATGCTAACCGGATAATATGGACTTGGAAAGGTCTGGTCAGATTCGGCGTAGTCGGATTCGAGTCGAGATACGGTCCGAGTCGGACAGACCCAACTATGAGACGCAGCGATATGTCATCTGTGAGTCTCTAGTACAACATATGTTCTATGTCCTAAGACCTGAGCTGACGCATGTACTCGGGATGGTGACAGACTTGCTTTGGGCCGACCAAATGCTACTCCGTGACAGGGTAGTTACAAAGGTAGGTTTCGGGCTTGTCCAGACCCATGCTGCGAGATGTGGTCGAGCAAGATGGGATGTGCCCCTCCGATCAGGAGAGATATACTCTGGGCCCCTCGTGTGATCCGACCAAGAGAAGCATGGCCATGCGACAAGGATTATGAGATAATCCGGATTGTGGTCGGCATCACTGGAACGAGAAAGAGGTCGGGCTAGCACAAGGATGATAGTCTCGTCTTGAGCCCGACAACATATATCGTGCGGCAAAGGGAACAGAAGTGTGACACGTTGTACAGGTTCGCCTAACCAGCTTCATAGTCTGCTTGCTGGTCGGCACACCTTGCTAGAGGCCGCTACCAACCGTGCAGGTCGGAGGTGATCCGAACTGCGCCCAAGCCGACTTGAACCTAAGGGGTCGCGCGCTTAAGGGAAGGAACCTACGAGGTCAGATACGAGGACACTGGTCGGATGTGATCCGATCTGTATTTAGATTGTGGTCGAGTAGACTTGTGGGCTTTAGGGTCCGTGCGAGGCCCAAGTGTTGAGCCCGCGATGGACGCCTATATAAAGTGGAGGTGCAGCACACTCATGCGGTTGATCGCTTCGGCGCTGCGACTAGGGTTTGCATGTGTTGCGAATAGCCACCTCCACTCGCCGCCGACTGTGTGATCGGACATAGCAGTCCGCCGCACGGTGTTCCTCCTGCACGCGCGGATACCGTTAGAGGCGGTGCACTTGCGCCACTCCGGCGAACTTGTACATGGGATCGGACGACCGGCTATTCGAGGGAGATCGGACGAGGAGGAGACGATCCACGCGGATGCGCTGCCCCATCTCTTCTTCCGCTGCATGGCACTGCGCGTCTAGTGGTAACAAACTGTGATCCATCTCCCGTAGCATGTTCTTGGTTGTTCTGCGTGTAGGAAATTTTAATTTGCAGTCGACGCACCCTACCGTAGATCCCAACAGTTTCCAACAAGTCAGTAGCTCGTTCCATTGTTCCGGAGAACGGAGTTTTAGTCATGTTGCCCATAAGGCACGGTTCGCAAGCACCAAGTGGTTCATAATCAAGTGATTCCAAAAGTCCATCGGTATGGAGTTTCTTCATGCGCTTTACACCGATATGACCCAAATGGCAGTGCCACAAATAAGTTGCACTATCATTATTAAACTTCAATCTTTTGGCTTCAACACCATGAATATGTGTATCACTACTATCGAGATTCTACAAAAAAATAGACCACTCAGCAGGGGTGCATGACCATAAAAGATATTACTCATATAAATAGAACAACCATTATTCTCTGATTTAAATGAATAACCGTCTCACATCAAACAAGATCCAGATATAATTTTCATGCTCAACGCTGGCACCAAATAACAATTATTCATGTCTAAAACTAATCCCGATGGTAGGTGTGAAGGTAGCGTGCCGACCGCGATCACATCGACTTTGGAACCATTTCCCACGCGCGTTGTCACCTCGTCCTTAGCCAATCTTCGCTTAATTCGTAGCCCCTGTTTCGAGTTGCAAATATGAGCAACAGAACCAGTATCAAATACTCAGGCGCTACTACGAGCATTAGTTAAGTACACATTAATAACATGTATATCAAATATACCTTTCACTTTGCCATCCTTCTTATCCGCCAAATACTTGGGGCGGTTCCGCTTCCAATGACCAGTCCCTTTGCAGTAGAAGCACTCAGTCTCAGGCTTAGGTCCAGACTTGAGCTTCTTCTCTTGAGCAGCAACCTTTTTGCCGTTCTTCGTGAAGTTCCCTTTCTTCCCTTTGCCCTTTTTCTTGAAACTAGTGGTCTTATTGACCATCAACACTTGATGCTTCTTTTTGATTTCTACCTCCGCGGACTTTAGCATCGCGAAGAGCTTGGGAATAGTCTTGTTCATCCCTTGCATATTATAGTTCATCATGAAGCCTTTATAGCTTGGTGGCAGTGATTGAAGAACTCTGTCAATGACACAATCAAATGGAAGATCAACTCCCAGCTGAGTCAAGTGATTATGGTACCCAAACATTTTGAGTATGTGTTCACCGACAGAACTATTCTCCTCTATTTTACAGCTGTAGAACTTGTTGGAGACTTCATATCTCTCAACTCGGGCATTTGCTTGAAATATTAACTTCAGCTCTTGGAACATCTCATATGCTCCATGACGTTCAAAACGTCTTTGAAGTCCCGATTCTAAGCCATAAAGCATGGCACACTGAACTATCGAGTAGTCATCAGCTTTGCTCTGCCAGACGTTCTTAACGTCATCAGTAGCACCTGCAGCAGGCCTGGCACCTAGCAGTGCTTCCAAGACGTAATTCTTCTGTGCAACAATGAGGATAATCCTCAAGTTATGGACCCATTCCGTGTAGTTGTTGCCATCATCTTTCAACTTAGCTTTCTCTAGGAACGCATTAAAATTCAAAGGAACGGTAGCTCGGGCCATTGATCTACAACAACATAGACATGCAAAATACTATCAGGTACTAAGTTCATGATAAATTAAAGTTCAATTAAGCATATTACTTCAGAACTCCCACTTAGATAGACATCCCTCTAATCATGTAAGTGATCACGTGATCCAAATCAACTAAACGATGTCCGATCATCACGTGAGATAGAGTAGTTTCAATGGTGAACATTACTATGTTGATCATATCTACTATATGATTCATGCTCGACCTTTCGGTCTCAGTGTTCCGAGGCCATATCTGCATGTGCTAGGCTCGTCAAGTTTAACCCGAGTATTCTGCGTGTGCAAAATTGGCTTGCACCCGTTGTATGTGAACGTAGAGCTTATCACACCCGATCATCACGTGGTGTCTCGGCACGACGAACTTTAGCAACGGTGCATACTCAGGGAGAACACTTGTACCTTGAAATTTAGTAAGGGATCATCTTATAATGCTACCGACTTTCTAAGCAAAATAAGATGCATAAAGGATAAACATCACATGCAATCAAAATATGTGACATGATATGGCCATCATCATCTTGTGCTCATGATCTCCATCACCGAAGCATCGTCATGATCTCCAACATCACCGGCGCGACACCTTGATCTCCATCGTAGCATCATTGTCATTTTGCCACCTATTGTTACTACAACTATTGCTACCGCTTAGTGATAAAGTAAAACAATTACATGGCGATTGCATTGCATACAATAAAGCAACAACCATATGGCTCCTGCCAGTTGCCGATAACTTTGTTACAAAACATGATCATCTCATACAACAATTTATATCACATCATGCTTGACCATATCACATCACAGCAAGCCCTGCAAAAACAAGTTAGACGTCCTCTACTTTGTTGTTGCAAGTTTTACGTGGCTGCTACGGGCTTCTAGCAAGAACTGTTCTTACCTACGCATCAAAACCACATCGATTTTTTGTCAAGTGTGTTGTTTTAACATTCAACAAGGACCGGACGTAGCCACACTCGATTCAACTAAAGTTGGAGAAACAGACACTCACCAGCCACCTATGCACTACTAGGGAAAACTTTATACACAGAAATGTAGCAACAGCGCGGATCAAAAAAGGGCGCTAGTGCAAAATAGCAGTAGCGTTTGAGTAAAAACCGCGCTATAGATACAACTTTAGAAGTAGCGCGTGTAGTGTCAAAAGCGCTACTACTAATATTCCCGTTGCTAGAATGATAGGCTACGCATAGCAGTAGCGGGCTTGGAAGAAGCGCGCTACAGCTAGGGCATAAGTAGCAGCGCGTTTCCTAAGAAGAGCGCTGCTACTAACGGAAATAAAATAAGATGAAAAACAATTAGAAAAGTAAATGAAAATGAAAGAAATAGAAAAAGGAGAAAGGAAAAAAATAAAATGTAAAGCAAAATAAACGAAAAAGCAAAAAAACGGAGGAAGGCATAGCAGTTGCGTGTGTCTGTAAGAGGCGCTATAGCTAACGTAGCTGCAGCGCGTGTCCTAGACCCCCGCTATAGAAACAGAAAAGGAAACTAAAAATGGAAGAAAATTACATAGCTATAGCAGCAGCGCGTTTTGTAAAAACCGCTATAGCTATCTTAGCTATAGCGCGTTTTATCAAACGCGCTACCGCTAAGTTTGACTTAACCAAAAAACCGTTTCCACCCGGCCACCACTTCTCCCCCAAATGCCTCAACCCACGCCGCGCGTCGCCGTCTCCCCATTCGTCGTCGCCCCACTTCGCCGCTGTCTCCTGCGGACATCGACGCCACCAGAGCCGTGCGCCGTCGACGCCACCGGAGCCGCCCCCAACGTCACGGAGCCGCGCGGCCTCGTCAACGCCACCGGAGCCGCCATCGATGCCACCGGATCCTTCCTCGCCACAACTGCCTCCCTCGCTGTCACCGAAGACGCCCCTGCCTCCCTTGCCACCACTGCCTCCCTCGCCGTCACCGGAGATGCCCCTGCCTCCCTCGCCATCATCGGAGCCATCCTCTGTAAGCCCCCACCCCTCCTCTCTCTCTCATGCATAGGTTAGCTAGTTTAATTAGGTTAATTATCTAGGTTAGGGCAAAAATTTAGTTAGGGCTTTGACAGAGAAGTAGTTAGGTTAACTAGTTTAATTAGGTTAATTATCTAGGTTAGTGCAAAAATTTAGTTAGGGCTTTGACAGAGAACTAGTCAGGTTAACTAGTTTAATTAGGTTAATTATCTAGGTTAATTAGTGCAAAATTTTATTTAGGGCTTTGACAGAGAACTAGCTGCATTAACTAGTTTATTAGGATTAATTATCTAGGTAAACTAGATTAACTAACTAGGTTAAATAGGTAGGTTAATTAGGTTCATTGGATTAACAAGCTAGGTTAAGTAGGTTGGCTAGGTTAGAGAAATTTTTTATTTTAGAGCATTAGGTCAGAAGGGTTAGAGAAATGGAGTTCCTTTGCAATTTAATTGGGTTCTGTCCTAGGCAAAGAAGGGTTAGAGATAATAATGTGTGTTTGTGTGAGAGAGAGGAATAGCTAGATCAACATAATTTGGGTTCTATCCTAGGCAGAGAAGTGTTTAGTGAGGTCATTTTGCAAAGGTTTTTGATTTTTGAAAAGACCACTATTTTTCAAGGAAAAGAATTTTAGGCAAATTTTATTTTAAAGATGATCCCTTCCTAGACTTTTATTGCTGATTATATCTTTTCATTGAAGTGGTCATGTTATATCTCTTCATTGAAGTTGTTCGATTGTGCCCAAGTGGCTTTATTGTTTCCAGGGAATGATGCTGAGTGGCCTATGTTTTGCCGGAATGTTGATTCATTTCTGTTCCGGCAAATTTCAGGTTCTCGATTTTTCCACTTTTTAGCAAAGGTCATGCCAAAATTTTCCGTGAATTTCGGCATGACTTGTGCTACAAACTAGGACATATCGAGTGCCCGGGATTTGCCGCACCAGGAAGGAGTCAACATTCCTGCAAAACAATAGGCCTTTTTTATGTCATTATTCATTTTATTAGGTCTAGAATTAATTGACTAGATTTAATCATAGGAAGCATGGCTAGCAATGATGAAGGACAGGGTTCTGGTGATTGCAACGACGTCTATCGGGCGGCAGGTGAATTTTTTAGCCTTACCGACGATCAACCGATGTTGTTGCTGGGCCCACCGGTGGCATCGGGGACTGAGACCGACACGCAGACCGGTGCTGAGACTGAGACCGGCGCTGAGACTCAGACCGGCATCGAGACCGGCGCTGAGACTGAGACCGGTGTTGCCTCAGGGAGTGGAGCCGGTGTAGAACTGAAAGCAAAGAGGCAACGGCTTCCTAACAAACTCAGGACTACTAGACTGGTGGTCACGGAGGTGGACGACGACATTTTTGAGCCAAAGGCGCCCAAGGAAGCGCGTCGATGCTACGGCAATCAAATAGGCTGCATCGTACGAACAACCGCCGCCATCAACAATGAGAAACTACAGAAGATAGAAAATATGAGGAGCTCCCCCGTAAAGAAGTTTCACCAGATATTCTTGTTCCCGGGCCGGAATGAGAAGGATTATGAAGATCCAGACGATGACCCGACAATGAAGAAGATAAACAAACATGCCATGACCAAGTTTAGCGACGCGTTGGCCGCCTGGAAAACTCGAGTGAAAGCAAGGATCATCGACAAGAAGGAACCCTACTCCGAGATTGTAAAGGATAATCCGACAATCATGGAAGAGTAGTTTCAAATATTCAAGGAGGCTTGCGAGGCCGAAGCTGCCAAAAAAAGTCTAAGTACATGAAGGGGCTTCAAGAGAGGAACATTGGGAGCCACCACCTCGGAAGCCGTGGTTACGGCGGAAAGAGGTCCAAATGGGCCAAGGAGGACGCGGAAGCCGCGAGTCTGGGCATCCCAGACCCCTTGGCGGATTTCACCGTCCCGCAGGAGCGTGACGTCCTGAGGGCCCGGCACCGTTGGACCCAGTGAAGAAGGTTTACGAGACAACACCGGTCATTACAGAGTTCATGAGACTGCTGGTAATTTTAGTTTGACTGCACACGTTAGTCATATTTGTAAACAATCCTTGTGCCTTTTGCAGAGAGAGCGGCACCGGATTGCGGCCGAAAGCGACTCGCCGTCTGAGGCATTGGCGAGGCCCAAGTGGGACACTCCATTCAACCGGGCGTTGAACATATTGAAATGACAACCGGTGGATACTCGACCGTCGTATGGACGCGTGCACGGTGTCGGAGACGGCGCCACGTGGAAGAAGTACTACCATGAGACCACGGAGGAGAGAAAGGAAAGACAGAGGTTAACTGAAGAAAACATCGACAAGAAGGTTGAGATTGCGGTTGAGAAGAAATCATCTCAGACAGTCGCAATAGCAGTAGCTGCCGCAAAATAGGTGGTTACAGATTTGTCTACTTCCTTGGTGACGGGCGTTTTCACTTGGACAAGGCAAAATCCAGAAAAAAAATGCAGAGGACTTTCCCCTTGCTGACTTCTTGGGAGCACCTGCTCCCGCACCTGCTCCCGCACCGGCTCCCGCACCTACTCCCGCACTGGCTCCCGCACCGGACGTGCTCGGCGGTGCTTCGTCTTTGGCTGATCTCGACGCCCTCACGGTATCTGTCACACCGGCCCCCTTCAATATAAATGTATAATCTCCCGTTTTTGTTGCCTTTTGGATGTCTCATGTCGCAGACTTTTCTTTGCAAGCCGACGAAACCCCGTGCACCATATTGTACACCATCGGCGACCAGAAGGTGGACGTGGGGAAGGCGACGATAATGGAGCCGAAGGAACCATTGTTCCACAGCCGGGCGATCCCCCCGAATGTCTTCAAGGTTTCCGTGGCCAGTGTCGAACCGGGCCACGAGAATTTGCCTCCTCCATTAATACTACTGGTAGATGACAAGGAGACACCACGGCGGCTTGGTGATTGTTGCAATGGGTGGGTCCTGTTGTGTCCAAAGAGTCTACTTCGTCTGGAGGCGGTCGGGAGCACACCCACGAGCACGCAGCCTCAGCAAGGTATGAACATCAACACCCCGCCTACCCAATTAGCGTCGGGTGTCGGGTTGGGTGATAGCGGACAGGGTAAGGAGGAGGCTCCATTAGTCGCTGATGACGTCGCCATGGATGAGGATGAGGACGACGGTGGCACTGAACAGTATGTCTATACTGGCGCCTCCTTAGGGTTTGAGCGTCATGAGTCGGTGCCTGAATTGTCGTCTCAAAGTATTATGGAAGACCTTCCGGTAGTAAAGAAGTCTAGGAAGAGAGCGAGGAAAGGCAAAAAAGCTGATTCTATGATCCAGCCGCCTCAGCAGTCTCGGCTTCAGGACCGTATAGATATCCCCGATGCGGATAAATGGCATATCCTCGGTAAACCAATCCTACCTGCAACAGCGCTACAGGCCAGATTCGGCGATCTAAGGAGACTTCATGACGATGTGTTGTGGGTAGAGAAAGGCCTCATCGCCTCGACAGATCCAGGATACCCACTCTACGTGGTTAACGCTCCATGGCAAATGTCGTACGTCGACAGCTTCCCCGCGAATAAGTTCTTCCTTCGATTCGATTACATATTCGACATGTTTCACGTGAAGAAGCTAGATTTTACGTTTGTCCGCCTTTATGCCTTGCACATGAACTACATCATCGGGTTTGAGCAGATAGCTCATATCTGTGTCGCTGACCCGTACTACATGCATGAGGGCTTCTTGGGAGTCTGCGCAGAGCACCGTCTATACGCGAGGGAATACATCGTCAATTTCATGCTCGCCAATAAGAACAAGGAGGCGATTCTCGTGCCTTATCATCCCGTGTAAGTCATCCGCGCTACTATCCTTCCTTCGATTTCAATCATTCATTTACACGATGGAGGCTAAGTAATTTGAGGTGTACTTATTTTGCGCAGCGGCGGGCGCGCCGTCCTCATCATCCTATACCCCCAATTCTCCCATGCTCTTTACTTGGACTCGTTGAAGAACATTCACAAGAAGGATTACACCCACATCAAGGATGTTCTCGGCAGTGTTATGTTTGACTACCAAGCAAGGGGTGGAGAGGTAAGGGACAAGAAGAGAAGGGGCGGCAGGGTCGCCTTCAGCCATAAGACCGACTTTTTCTGCATCTAGCAACCGAACGATTCTCTTAATGATGGATTCTATGTCCTACACCACATGCTGGAGTACAGACGGGATCACCAGAACCTTCGCATGTCAGCTAGATCCGGCGATGCCCATATTCTGCAATGGGCAAAGAATGTAGGAGATATCGAGGATCATCGACTTCGAGCCGAGTTCTATCACATCCAGCGCGAACTTGCCCAAATCATCATGAAGGAGGTCGTCAGAAAAACAGGGATGTTCTACGAAGAAGGACAAATGTCGCGGGAAGACGTCCGAACATGGGTAGCCGCTCAGCGTCTCGACCTGAAGCCTTTCACTAGGCTCGAGGACTATCTCCCTGACATTGATGGATGGCACGACATGTTGGAGTGATTGTCGATATATGACAATGTGTCCGTTTAGTCCATACTTTCTGTATGACAAAACTTTGAGTTATGCACGGTGAAACTTTATTTGTGATGTAATTAAACCGTCCTCCTCCTCGACTAGCGAAAATCACTCTAGTTAGGGCATTTTGGGGTACGATGAACTTTGTTATTTATGCTTATGATATGTTGTTTCTATTTTTGCCAAGTCTGTCTCTTTCTGTTGCTCAACTATATATGTTGCATATCATCGACTCATGTGACAATGCAGGTGCATAGATCATTGATGGTGAATAAGTGCTACACCAGGAGTATATATACGACAAGTGGCCGGAGTGTCAGGCCCAGGTGTACTGGTTTCTGATTTCCGAGCGACAGGCAATAGTTAGTTTAGGTTCACGCGTATACCATTGTTTAGATGGATGACGATGTATTTGCAAGTAATCGAGATTTGTATCGTTATTTTTGAGATGATAACGAGAGACCACTTTGTGTTGGATGATGATTATGATGATGACATGATTTGATGAGACTAGTTGTATGTATATGCTATGATTACATTTGTATGTGTATGATATGCTAAAGATTATTGTATAAAGCCTATTCAAATACAAAACAAATATTCAAATACAAAACAAATATGAAAAAATCTAATAAAACTAGTAGTAGCGAGGGGGGGGGAGTTAGCAGTAGCGTCGCGTTACCAGTAGCGCTTCTCTGGCAAAAGCGCTGCAGATAATATCAGTAGCGCTCTTCAGCGAAGCGCACTGCAGCTATCCATGTATAGCAGTAGCGTGGGACGACAGGCGCTACTGCTACATGTTAGCTGTAGCGCCTTATCAGTAGCGCATCCCCCCGCGCTACTGATAGGCCTAAAACCCGCGCTGCTGCTAGGCTTTTCCCTAGTAGTGATGTGCAAAGCACGTCCGTAGAACCAGTCTCGCATAAGCGTACCCGTAATGTCGGTCTGAGCCGCTTCATCCAACAATACCGCCGAATCAAAGTATGACATACTGGTAAGCAGTATGACTATTATCGCCCACAACACTTTGTGTTCTACTCGTGCATATAACATCTACGCATAGACCTGGCTCGGATGCCACTGTTGGGGAACGCGGTAATCTCAAAAAAATCCTACGATCACGCAAGATCTATCTATGTGATGCATAGCAGCGAGAGGGGGGAGTGTGTCCCCGTACACTCGTAGACCGAAAGCGGAAGCGTTTGGTTAACGCGGTTAATGTAGTCGAACGTCCGTGATCCAACCAATCCAAGCACCGAACGTACGGCACCTCCGTGTTCAGCACACGTTCATCTCGGAGACGTCCCTCATACTCTTGATCCAGTTGAGGCTGAGGGAGAGTTTCTTCAACACGATGGCATGGTGACAGTGATGATGAAGTTACCGGCATAGGGCTTTGCCTAAGCACTATGACCATATGACCGAGGTGTGTAACTGTGGAGGGGGGGCACCGCACACGGCTAAACATTGTCAACTTGTGTGTTCTAGGGTGCCCCCTACCCCCGTATATAAAGGAGAAAGGGGGGAGGCCGGCCGGCCCCTGTAGGGTGCGCCCCAAGTAGGATTCCTACTAGGAATCCTATTCCTAGTATGTTTCCAACATGGAGAAGGGAGCGGGAAGGAAGGAGAGGGAGAGAGGGAAGGCAAGGGGGCACCGCCCCCCTTCCTTGTCCTATTCGGACTCAGGGGGAGGGGGCGCGCGGCCTACCCTGGCCGGCCCCTCTCTCTCTCCACTAGGGCCCATCGAGGCCCATTAGTTCCCCGGGGGGTTCCGATAACCCTCCGGCACTCCGGTTTTATCTGAAACTTCTCCGGAACACTTCCGGTGTCCGAATATAGCCGTCCAATATATCAATCTTTATGTCTCAACCATTTTGAGACACCTCGTCATGTCCTTGATCACATTCGGGACTCCAAACAATCTTCGGTACAACACATCACATAAACTCATAATACCAATCGTCATCGAACATTAAGCGTTCGGGCCCTACGGTTCGAGAACTATGTAGACATGATCGAGACACGTCTCCGATCAATAACCAATAGCGGAACCTGGATGCTCATATTGGTTCCTACATATTCTACGAAGATCTTTATCGGTCAAACCGCATAACAACATATGTTGTTCCCTTTGTCATTGGTATGTTACTTGCCCGAGATTCGATCGTCGGTACCTCAATACCTAGTTCGATCTCGTTACCGGCAAGTCTCTTTACTCGTTCCATAATACTTCATCCCGCAACTAACTCATTAGTCACAATGCTTGCAAGGCTTATAGTGATGAGTATTACCAAGAGGGCCCAGAGATACCTCTCCAAAATGCGGAGTGACAAATCCTAATCTCGATCTATGCCAACCCAACAAACACCTTCGGAGACACCTGTAGAGCACCTTTATAATCACCCATTTACGTTGTGACGTTTGGTAGCACACAAAATGTTCTTCCGTTATTCAGGAGTTGCATAATCTCATAGTCTGAGGAACTTGTATAAGTCATGAAGAAAGCAACAACAATGAAACTAACACGATCATAATGCTAAGCTAACGGATGGGTCATGTCCATCACATCATTCTCCTAATGATGTGATCTCATTCATCAAATGACAACACATGTATATGGTTAGGAAACATAACCATCTTTGATGAACGAGCTAGTCAAGTAGAGGCATACTAGGGACTATATGTTTTGTCTATCTATTCACACATGTACTAAGTTTCCGGTTAATACAATTCTAGCATGAATAATAAAAATTTATCATGAATTAAGGAAATAAATAGTAACTTTATTATTGCCTCTAGGGCATATTTCCTTCACTTGGCCTCCTTGAAAAAGGCAGCTAAAACTTGTCAAGTGATGGAAACATCCAAGAGCCAAGTCGAAGTAGCTCGTGGTTCTCTCTCTAGGGATCTTGATCTCTTCACCATGTCTCCTAAGGCTAAGGAGGTGGATCTCACCAAACTTCAAGGGAGTTATGAGAAACTTTGACTTACTTATCTAGACATTCTTGCTGCTGCGGAGTATACATCTCAAGCATATGAGCAGCAACTTCCTTCCACCTTGAATGGTGTGTGCGTACACCAAATTATATGATACTTGAACAACCATCATGGCTATATAATCTATTTTAACAAAGAAGTAAATAACTCGAGTCTCCCTTTGGGGGGTTGTTATGCGACCTATTACAGACATGGAGTCCGAGCCGGGAAGAAAACCGGGGAACCCAGCTACTTGATATACTACATGTCATGTGCTTTCCTAATGGTGGAATTTGCAAAGCTTTGGCCGGGTGGATGATTTCAGTACGAATAGGGCGACTGAAAGCAATATTTATTGTCAGATAGAGAGATGATGATAGGGAAAAAGGATGGTATTTACTTATTCTCAAGAATATATAGAAAGGGAAAAAGCTTAATAGCCACTATTGATCCCCTGAACAGTTAACTTGGCTATGGTTATAAATTTCAATGCTTGTACCACTACTCTACTTGTCATCAAGCCTCTCTTATTGAGAAGAATAAGTTATCGAGGACTCAACTTGATAAGGGTCTTGTGTCTTGCATCCAAGGAGAAAATAACGTCAACAAGGTGTTGATTCAACACAAGGAAGTTGTTGGCAAAGAAGGGCTTGGGTTTGGCTCGAACACAAGAAAGATAAAGTATTATGCTCCTAAGAAGGTTGCAACCCCACAAAAGGTCGTATTTGTGTGTTAACGACACAAGGATAAGGTCATGACCAAAGTTTGTGATGTGGTTGTGAGTGCCACTAGGGGGAAGTTCACTCCCAACAAATCAAGAGCAGTGATGCCTCCATCCGATGTGCTTTGTAAGGCAAAGGATGGAGATGTGTATGCTAAATTCATTGGACCTTGCAATGCCTTTCAATTCAACTCCATGTGGGTTCCAAATACCCTTGTTACTAAATTCAGAGATCACATTGTAAAATGGGTTCCTCTAACCAAGACTTAATTGTATATAGGGTGCTTTCTCTGGTGGAGTCAAATGAGTGGTAGGTAGTGGGTGCACCTATCATATGACCGGAGATAGACATTTTCTCACGGACTTCATGGGTGCTATCAAACCATTTGTGAGCATTGTCGTCGGTGAAGGATCAAAAGGAAAGGTACTTGGGTTGGGCAAGGTGGCTATCACAAATGATATACCTATCGAGAATGGCACGCTTGTCCAATCTCTTAAATATCATTTGCTTTTCGTTCGTCAATTGGCTTATGTGGGATATGGTACACTATTTGTGCTTTGTGAAAGTATTTAGGAGAGATATTCTCGAAGTGGCCTTTGTTGGACAATGGGTGGCATCGCCGGCTAACCCATTTTGGCATGAGAAATCTCGAAGATCTCCTAAAGAGTAAGCACATTCTTTGACTAATGGATGTTTCTTTTGAGAAAGATCGTGTGTGTAGTGCATGCATGTCCAGAAAGCAACATCAATCAAAGCTTACTCCCAAGTATTATGTCAACATCAAGGCCTCTAGAGCTCCTTCATGTGGATCTCTTTGGGCATCCATCATGGGATAGCCTTGCGGGAAGAAGTATGGTCTAGTCACTATTGATGATATACATAGGTGTACTATTTCAAATCGAGGGACGAGGTGAAAGTGACATTTGTGATTTTGCCAAGCAAGCCAAACACACGTTCAATAAGGTTATCTTTGCAATTAGAAGCGACAATAGCTCGGAGTCTAAGAACACACCTTGAAAGGATTTCTTAGCGACGAGGGGATCGAGAGTATCAATATTCCGCACACCTTAGAAGTTGTCTTCACTACGGGTTCCTTCCTCGTTGTACTCGGAAGTCGGAAGGATTGTTCAACGTTGAAGATACAGCTTCTTTTGAGGTTGGAGTGTAGAGGGTGCTGCAAGTGAGATCGTCTTTGGCTGATTGTTCTGCAAACCGTGGGAGGCTTATGATCTACTCCCTCCGTTCCTAAATACAAGTCTTCGTAGAGATTTTACTATGGACTACATACGGAACAAAATGAGTGAATCTACCCTCTAAAATGTATCTACATACATCAGTATGTGGTTCATAGTGAAATCTCTCCGAAGACTTATATTTAGGAACGGAGGGAGTAGGATGTTTCAAGTGCTCACCGCAAATGAAGCTTTCAGCTCTGCATTCAGTTTTGTGTTTTAACCCGTGTTTCGACGCCTGCTGAGATGTTCTATGTCATCCTTTTCCTGATATTACTCTGCTTATAAATCTCATTTTGTTTCTGGTGCTAACAGGTTTTTGTCCCGCAGCATGTGTTCGAGCACTTTGCAGCGGATTTCCTGTCAGTGCCCCAGCCCGCTTCTCCCCTTTCCTGGCCCCTTGTAATTTCTTTAGCTGATACTGAGATTAATGGAAAGGAGCTGATACTGAAATTAAGGAAAAGGGGTGTGAGCCTGGTTGGAAAAACAAATTCAGACAAGCGCCACTAATAGCTTACCAACCGATGCTAAACTTTTCTCTTTCACAGAGTATATGATTTTCAGGGTGAACTAATTTCTACTCCTTGGTGTAGATTGTTTCCTTGGTGTCATGATGGGATGGGAAGACAGATAGTAGCCAAGTTAAAATTATAAAGTGGAAAGAGCAAACTGATCGTTGAGGGTGCTCCAAGTATGTCCAAGTGTGTTTCCGACAGTGCTTGGGCCCTTGGAGGATTTCACCCAAGATGGTTCTACGCACACACGGTCAACTCGATGGAACATGCACGGGACAGAGTGGTCGCGGTTGCCGCGAGATGTGATCTGTGGCACCCAGGCATTTCTCCTAGACGAACTCCCCCGGCGTTGATGGTTCGTTCCCCACTCCTCTACACGGTGGAGGCAAAGCAGTGTCTGTGTTTTCACTGTGCCTGCCTTACCTCCGTAGCTACCTCAGCTTTTTAGGTGCACTAACGGATACATTAAGCTCGATTAATTTACAGGCCTGCGATGACCATAAACACACCTGATTTAGTCTCGATCTACAATCTTACAGGCAGGCAGGCCCTACTGCTTGGCCTGGCTGCGAAACATACTCTACTAACTTCTCGTCACGATCGTCGACTTGATCACCGTCCGGTTTTGGGGGGAACCCTGAACTAAGCCGATCTGCTAGCCTGAACCCGGTTGGTTGCTTCCGTCAGCTATCATCGAAACATAACAGATGTGAAGAAACAATGAGTAGTTGCAAATGATTTGAGCAAAAAATGGGAGGGAGAGTGTAAGAATCCCTACCTGAACGCCGTCTCAGGACAAAAAAGCACACGCCGATCACGGCGTAGCAAAGGAGGAGAAGCAGTCCCTTCAGATAATGCGACGATCCGTCCTGCACAACACACGAACAATTCGTGCATGAGTTGCAAGTACAATGATGTTTGACAACAATGCCAGAAACACCAAACTGAACAGAGGTCGACTCGGAGGGGATGCGAAACACAACATAAATTACCTGGAGGGTGAAGCTTGTCACTAATATTGCCAGGAACAAAGAACCGGTCTCTAGCAGGTTGAAATCAAGATCCATCGGAACCCCCATGACCCAAGCCACAAGGACACTCAGCGGCACCTACATAGGACAGTTCAGTTCCATCAGGAAAGAGACAAAGGCAAGATCATACGAAGTTAACAATGTCTAGAGGTTAGTTAATACAGACCACAAACATGGAAATCTGCGTAGCTGACCCCAAAGATACTCCAAGGGTGATGTCCTGTCCCAACCAACAACGACAAAAAAATTAGATTAGGTGTTAGTGATTGCTCCCTGTGACATTTCAGTGAGTATGCACCGGTCCTGAACTTCTGGTTCTACTTACCAGCTTGTTCTTAAAAGCAAATATGATTGCTCCAGCATGCTCTGCTGCATTCCCGACAATCGGAATCAAGATGATGCTAATGAAGCTCACTGATAGTTCCCAGGATTCTGAGGCCGCCTGCAAAATTTGTTCCCAAAAAACATTCTTAGCTACGCTGTAGGTTAGCTCAGAGTAAAATTACAGAGGAAATTCCTTCAGAACGCTCATCCAAACTTAGCCAGCATGAACATAGGATGGTGTTGCATACCTCAATTGTGCTAACGACATACTCTGACAGTAAGGCGGTTATCACAGTCATGACTGCTAGCCAAACCATTGCACTTGTAAATCCCAGTACTGCCTCATCTTCAGATACCAAATCATCACCATCATCTTCAACCTGATCATTTTGTCATTAACCAACTAGTTATATGCATGTTAATAAGTTATTTAGGTATCTGATCAGCACTAAACCAAATATTACACACCTCCTGTGGTTCAAAGAGCTGGCGATGCGTCTTCAGCTGGAAGTAAAGGTAGGCTCCATAGGCCAGGATCATGAGAACGCTGCACGCCCGGGATAGCACCAATCCTGAATCGTCGGAGTTTACTGCATGCTCACCGGCGCTTACTGCATACCTCAGCATCAGCGGCATCGATTGGCATAGCACACCAAGAATCAGAAGCCCTGTGCTGACATCTGCTTGCTTCTGCACAAATGAAAGCCATATCGTCGTTCATGCGTCATGACAAATTCGTGCAATCGTAAACAGCATAACAGTAGTACGAAGTAGATGGCCGAATTGGTTACTCTGTCGTATGGCTGCTCGACACCGAGGTTTGCCAGCCCACCAAAAAAGAGGGAGGTGCCGAGGACAAGCAGCAAGTTGGACAAGATGGAGCCGAGCAGGGAGCATTTCACCACCGTTATCTTGCCTTCCCTCAGGGCGAATAGCGCGATGATAACCTCGGTGACGTTGCCGAATGTCGCATTCAAAAGTCCACCAACTGCAGTTCAGGTAGATAACCACATGATGTCCAAGTTGTAGGTTGGTTAGAAACTTAGAACGATTTGACGTTTCGAGATCAACAACTCTTACCAGTGGGACCTGTGTAGAAAGCGATCTGTCTGTGATCAAAATAACACAAAGAACAGAGTGCAAGCTTTGTCAGCAACATAATAAAGAAGGTAACGCCGAACCGAACACGCTATGACGATGAACAGAAGAGACTTACTCCGTCAAGAAACTGAGTCGCTCCGCAAGAGGAATTAGCCCAATTAAGCTAAGCACGAAGAGCCACACCTGTATGAGCTCAGGATTAGGGAAAAAGATAGCAAGTGTCCGAAAAGATGGGCAAACGGTGAAGAATATTCGGGATCGATATGCTCTTCCTGTCCCATTGGTTTTAGCCACGAAAATATTACTGTCCCTTTTTAATCGGCCAGATTTTTGAACATGGTACAGCTTGGAATATGTTTGTACAAACTACAAACATAGGCAGTCCTGGTGTGTCTCACGTGTTTTCTGTAGCACGGACACACGACAGTGAGAGCTGAGAAGACGTAGGAGTCACATGCCGGACTGAAACTTGGTAAGAAGACAAGAGAAGGCAGTACAACAAGGGCATCTACCTCTGCTTTGTCCAGAGGAATCCCACAGTGAAAACGGCCCGTGTTCGTGTTTGAGCTGAGCTCTCGCCGATCAGCCGAAGGACTGTCGGACGGAACTGCTAGCGCAGTGGAGCCTACGTACGGACAGGATTCACCTGGTGACCACGTTGTTAACTTAGTACTAAACCCATCTTAATCATTGTTGCTGCATGTGCAGTGATCCCAGGGGCGGGGATTAATGGCTGCCATCGCTGGATGGATCATGGATGGATAATATACTAGTAGTGGCATTAGGAGGTGGATGTGAGGTGCAGGCATGGAGGTTGATGGACCGACATGGGCGACATGGGTGGTGGTGGAGGGCAAGAATGTGCATGTGATTGGCAGAGCCGGGAGCATATTAGTCGCGGCTTATTCCATTCCACGATTCCATCTGTAACGCGTCAATTTTGATTAGTGGTTGGGGTTTGAGGCCTAGCCCACATGCCGGTATGGGGTCACTCACATGTAAACAGCTCGATGTAAATCAAATCTTTCTCCAAAAAAATATGCAAACAAAATCAACATCATTCCATTCTCACGTAAACCTGCACTAATTGCTATGAATGGTTATGTTGGCGGTTTCTTTAATGGAAATCGATGGGAGGCCCGCTGTTTCAAATACTACTTAAGAAAAACTTAGTATGGGAATGGGACTATGAATGCATTGGCCACAGCTCTTGTTCTCTCTCTCTCTTCACATGTTTGTGCAACGCCCTGTTGAACTATTAATCTAAGCACTAATAAGGTAATACTAAATGCAGGAGTTAGTTAGCGGTGGGCAGAGGAGAATAAGATATATTTTTATGGTGGTGATGAAAATGTTTAGGATGCTTGTTT
The DNA here is from genome assembly GCA_963921465.1 of Triticum timopheevii. Classification (NCBI taxonomy): domain Eukaryota; kingdom Viridiplantae; phylum Streptophyta; class Magnoliopsida; order Poales; family Poaceae; genus Triticum; species Triticum timopheevii. The sequence continues at coordinate 557,506,558 of OY997264.1, read as the reverse complement.
TATGTTGGAGACAAGGCACATGTAAGTTTTTCATAGAGCGGTTGATCAGAGAGCAAATGAATCGTCCCTAATTACGTCTGTTAGCTATAGGTGTTCCAGTGTTGATGTGACAAAAGCAGAGGAGAATGCGGGATCTTTCTAGTAGACGAAACGGCACTGAAACCGATGTACGACCGTAATCCTCCTAGGGTGATGAAAAATGTAATGTGTGTTTTATGTTGCATAACAGTACAAGACACATGTAAGCTTAACTAACAGAGGGAGCCGCAGAGCAAGTCGATCGTCCCTACAACATATGATCCAATCCAATTGCGATGGACAGAGGAAGCAATCGGAATCAAAGAGGTTCGATTGAGCAAACAAACAGAAAGGAGCAGCTAAGTTAACCTAATACTAGCTACGATTAGGTGAAAGTGGGATAAATAAACACGGAAATCAGGTGGAAGCAGGTGTTGAAGGGCCGGTGAAATCGGAGGTTATAGACAGGGAAAAGGAGGAGAGATGAGGCGAGGCGTACCTGGCCGAAGCGCATGTATCTGGCGACGACGGCGAGGAGGACGGCGGGGAAGAGGACGAAGAGCTTGGTGCCGAAGAGCACCTCCTGGAGGGTGGAGAGGAAGCCGCGGAGCGCGGCGCAGGGCACCTTGCGGACGAGCGAGGTATCGGACTTCTTGCGGAGGGAGGAGGAGGACATGTTGTGCGCGGTGCGGCCCAGGTGCCGCATCTCCTTGCCGCCGGCCTCCAGCAGCGGCGCCGCCACCGCGGTGGAGGAGTCCATCTCCCTTCCTTCCTTCCTTCTTTCCTTCTCGCAGGGCGGCTCGGCTGTGCTGTGTTTCTTTCGGCTGGCTACCACCTCGCCGCTACCTCCTCAACAGAGCATCGGGACGGGCGGCGGGGGCTGGGGCGGGCACATGTATACCGTGCAGTGCAGGTAGGCGAGGGAAGCGGGGGGTAGAAAAGGGGCGGGCAACGTGGCGTGCCGCGCAGCTGGTCCGTTAGCGCTCCCTCCACCTCGCCCCGGTTGTGTGGCCGGGCGGGGCAGGGCGCCGCTCGGGGATCGGCCTGGCCGGTGGCCGCTGCTGCTGGAATTGGGTACGAGAGCTAGGCCTGCGATGACGCGGATGGGGTAACGGCTGCCCCGCTAGCCTCGCCTAGATACAGCGAAGCCAACCGGTGGCTGTGTACGTAGTAGTACGTACGTACGAGGGACGGGGGACCGACGACGAGACAGACACGGGAAATACATAATTCCTTGACGACGTGTCGAACAAAACACAGCAGCCCCGCCCTTTGAATTGATGGTAACATTTGGACATATCTTCTTGTAAGTATGTGTATATAAAAAGTACGGCAAAGCAAAGCGGTGGCTACGTAACGTACGTACGAGAGAGGTCGATGGGGACGGACGAGAGACGAATGTGTTCTTTCTTTTTTAGCGACCAGAGAGAGAGAGAGAGAGACAAAAACCTTGAAGCTACCAGGAACCTTCCTCCTACCAGCTCGTGTTTTTCTTTGTTTTGACATCATCTCTTTTTTTGACATCATCTCTACGCTACCAGCTCGTGTTGGTGTCGCGTGTGCGTGCTGGTCTTGGTTTTTGCTGGGTTTGGGGCTGCCGGTGCGGCGTCAGCGCGCTGCTTGCGATCGTGCGCCTCTCCAGGGTCCAGAATCGGATGTTACTCGATTCGTGTACGCGTGTGCCATCTGTGGCATCTCGTCATGGAGCTACAGTACCATGCACACCTTTCCTCTCTCGCCACCCGCGAGGCCCGAAGCAAAACCTCAAAGTTTACCCACGGTAAAGATTGTTTATGTCGCGGCTGGATTGAAAAATAGCTGAGCTGGTAGACGATGGGAAGCAGTTGGCCATAAATAATTCTCTGCAAAAAGGAAACTATTTTTTTTTTGTCAATTGCATTCACGACAACTGGTGAGCCGGTAGCTTTGTGGTGAAACTCTGAAATGCTCTTTTTTGCTCAGGATGTTCTTTAAACAATAGTTTTATACAATTTATTTGATAATGTTGGTCGAGGTCTTGAGGGGGAGAGGTTGGGGAGAGGAGGGCTGCGAGAACCAAGGGCGGACCCATGTTGACATTGAGTAGGGCCATGTTTTGAAAATCTTGTAGGATTTGATTGTATCATTAGAAAAAAAAACTAAAACTCTCTAAATTTATACAAAATGTGCCAAAATATGCCACCACTCAAGTATTTTGCTCCCTCCCCCCTCAAAAAAGTTGTTAGGTCCGCCCTTCGCGAGGACGGAGGGAGAGGGGCGTTGGAATGTGAAACGAATGGGCTGAGTCGGTTGGTGGGCCGCGGTTACCCTCTAAGGCCCAAATCAATCAGAGTGGCCTGATTCCCCGCCAAAATAGCTGCCCTTTAGGACACTCGGCCCACTTAGTTGGAAAATACAAAACAACACAACAATTGAACGACTAGAAATAATTGAAACACGACAATCGATGGAAAAAATTGCTGAGTGCGTGAGAAGGCTGGGAAGTGGCTCGCAGCCATGCTTTCTCTCAGAGGTACCGCTGGCCCCTCTTTTTAGGCAAGGGCCGTCCAACCATTTTGTGGTGACGATAGATTAGCGACCTACAATGACGGATGAGCAACTACTAGAATTTTCTCCCGGCCATCGTGTTACCATGAACAGAATTACATCAACTATGGTGCTATCAACTTTATATGGGAGCTGCACAATGGCTAGAGGCCAAGAAGAAGCCAAGGATGCATGCCGCGTGTGTTGAAATATATTGCTTGTCTCTCTCCACCAGTTTAGATTTTTGGACTAATTGGCTGGAGTATAAATTCAATATGGTATCCGAGCCAAAAGGTCTTGAGTTCAAGATCTAAAACGATTCTGCGGTCTACATCGATCCCACATCTAAGGACTAAAATAGCGTAAACGTGAGGTGGAGTGTTAAAATATATTGGCCAGCTCTCTCCATCAATTTAAACTTTTGAATGAGTTGACTAAAGCATGAATTCAATAGTGTGCACTTGTCACACATTTGTCACGTGTTCCTAGCGCAATCGATGAGCTCGGCAACCACTACAACTCTGATGTTGAGCATGTATGAAGGCCTGGATATATATCTCGCCAACTACTTCATGACTCATTTGCGCCCTTGGAAACCGTTGGACTCGGCACACGCAACATTCTGTCAGCAGGGTACCTAAGATCTCGTACTACATATTTCCTAATCTAATTCCTTTTATCTCACATATTCTCAAGGTCATTGATGTAATGGATTTCATGGGAATCAAATACCATTCAAATCTTGATGTAACAATTTGTGTTGCTGTTGTTCAAATAACGATATGTGTTGCAGTTCAATTAACGATTCGTGGACACCCGATATGTAGTATTTAACTTTTGCTATGAACAAATTTGATCAACGCTTTTGCTTCAAACATTTGGAAATAATTTATATGCAAATAATGTGAGGCTGCATTATTTTTTCGGTACTGCTATTTTCGAGCCAATCACAACATAATTGATAGGTCAAAATAAACATATAATACATTAGCACAAAATTGCCCTCAACAATATACATTGTGTTTTTTGTTTCCACATATTTAAGAAATGTCATTATAGTGTAACAATGGACAAGCGCGGCAACACACAACATCAATGATCCAGACATCCAGTATTGTACAATAGCAACCCCCCCCCCCCTTCTTAGCTCATCTATGTTTTCAGCAGAACTGTCATGGTGTTATTTTTTGCAGAAATAAAAGTTATCGGAATGACCTGAAACTTTACGGAGTCACTTTTTGATATTAATAAAAAATACTGGTGAAAGAATCAACAGAAGGGGGCCCACACCTCGGCCACGAGGGTGGGGGTGCGCCCTGCCCACTGGGCGCGCCCCGCTGCCTCGTGGGCCCCCTAGACCCCCACCGACCGCAAGTCCAACTCCATATATTCACGTTCGGGGAGAAAAGAATCAAAGAGAAAGATTCATCATGTTTTACGATACGAAGCCGCCGCCAAGCCCTGTTCTTCCTCGGGAGGGCTAATCTGGAGTCCGTTCGGGGCTCCGGAGAAGGGAATCCATCGCCATCATCATCATCAACCATCCTCCATCACCAATTTCATGATGCTCACCGCCGTGTGTGAGTATTCCCATCATAGGCTTGCTGGACAGTGATGGGTTGGATGAGATTTACCATGTAATCGAGTTAGTTTTGTTAGGGTTTGATCCCTAGTATCCATTATGTTCTAAGATTGATGTTGCTATGACTTTGCCATGTTTAATGCTTGTCACTAGGGCCCGAGTGCCATGATTTCAGATATGAACCTATTATGTTTCCATGAATATATGAGTGTTCTTGATCCTATCTTGCAAGTTATAATCACCTACTATGTGTTATGATCCGGCAACCCCGAAGTGACAACAATCGGGACCACTCCCGTTGATGACCGTAGTTTGAGGAGTTCATGTATTCACTAAGTGCTAATGCTTTGGTCCGGTTCTCTATTAAAAGGAGGCCTTAATATCTCTTAGTTTCCAATAGGACCCCGCTGCCACAAGAGGGTAGGACAAAAGATGTCATGCAAGTTCTTTTCCATAAGCATGTATGACTATATTCGGAATACATGCCTACATTATATTGATGAACTGGAGCTAGTTTTGTGCCACCTTATGTTATAACTATTGCATGATGAATGCCATTCGACATAATTATCCATCATTGATTCATTGCCTACGAGCTCGTTTCATATTGATCTTCGCTAAGTTACTTCTCCGTTGCCACTGTTATGATTGCTACAAAACTGCTACTGTTACTTTTGCCACCGTTACTGTTACTTCCATACTACTTTGCTACTAAATACTTTGTTGCAGATATTAAGTCTTTCAGGTGTGGTTGAATTGACAACTCAGCTGCTAATACTTGAGAATATTCTCTGGCTCCCCTTGTGTCGAATCAATAAATTTGTGTTGAATACTCTACCCTCGAAAACTGTTGCGATCCCCTATACTTGTGGGTTATCAAGACCTTTTTCTGGCACTATTGCCGGGGAGCATAGCTCTATTCTCTGAGTCACTTGGGATTTATATCTGTTGATCACTATAAGGAATTTGAAAGATCAAAGAACCAAGATCTATCCCTCAACTAGGAGGGGAGGTAAGGAACTGCCATCTAGCTCTACACTTGATTCACCTTCCGTTTTGAGTAAACTTGTGACACCTACACCTGCTATTGATTTTGATATGTCGCATGTTACTGATGATGCCACTTCTGTTATGCATGATGCTTATGATGATACTACTTCTTTGCTTAATAATAATATGCCATTAGGTGAATTTCTTGATGAACAACTTTCTACAGTTAGAGAGAATGAAATTACGAAACTGATGATATTAATGAAAGTGATGATGAAGATTCTCCCCCTAGATATGAATTGTCTGTTGTGCCTGAGGGTTACGTTATGAATGAAGAAACTGCTAGAGACTTTTTTGCTTGCAATGATGGATATGATCTTAAGAAACCGTTAGCTAAGCTGAAAGAAAAGTCTTTGAATGCTAGAATGAAATATGATCCTGCTTTTGCTACTTCACCTATCTGTGTTATGAATTCTCTGTCGATCCTGAGTTAATTACTTTGGTTGAATCCGATCCTTTCTATGGTTATGAATCTGAAACTGTTGTGGCACATCTTACTAAATTGAATGATATAGCCATCCTATTTACTCATGAGAAAAAAAACTGTTATTACTATATTCTTAAATTGTTTCCTTTCTCGTTAAAGGGTGATGCTAAGATATGGTTTAATTCTCTTACTCCTGGTTGTGTGTGTAGTCCCTGGGATATTATTTATTACTTCTTTGCAAAATATTTCCCCGCTCATAAGAAACAAGTTGCCTTAAGGAAAATATTTGATTTTGTGCAAATTGAAGAAGAGAGTCTCCCACAAGCTTGGGGGAGGCTTCTCTAATTACTTATTGCTTTGCCTGATCATCTTTTCAAGAAAAATGAAATACTTGATATCTTTTATAATGGACTAACCGATGCTTCTAGAGACCACCTGGACAGTTGTGCTGGTTATGTTTTCAGGGAAAGAACTGTTGAGCAAGCTGAATTGCTATTAAATAATATATTGAGTAATGATAATGATTGGACACTTCCTGAACCAACTCTTAAGCCAACTCCGAAGAAAAGGGGTATTATTTTTTTCGTGGGGTAGAAAAGGGGTATTCTATTTCTCAGTCCTGAAGATATGCAAGAGGCAAAGAAATCTATGAAAGGAAAGGGTATTAAAGCTGAAGATGTTAAGAATTTATCGCCTATTGAAGAGATACATGGTCTTGATAACCCGATAGAGGTAGTAAAGGTAAATTCTCTCTATAGATTTGATAAGGGTGAAATCCCATCAAGTAGGTTTGCTAGTGACTGCTTGGATGAGTTTGATATTTTATTGTTAAACAAGAAGACTTCAATGCTTATTTTGGTAGTCAATTAAAGTGTAATGCTTATATGGTTGAACACTTGAGTGATTATATGTCTAGAGTTAAAAGTGATCTTAGGCTTATTAGTAAACATGCTTCCATGGTTACCACTCAAGTAGAACAAGTACTTAAGGCACAAGATGATTTGCTCAATGAGTTAAATAATAAGAACAATGAAAATGTTGTTAGAGTTATGACTAGAGGTGGAAAAATGACCCAGGAACCTTTGTTTCCTGAGGGCCATCCTAAGATAGTTGAGCAAGATTCTCAGAGAATTAATATTGATACACCTAGTCCTTCTAAAAAAAGAAAAAGAATAATGATAGGACTTTGCATGCTTCTAGTGAACCTGTTATTGACACACTTGAGAATCCCAATGATATTTCTATTTCTGATGCTGAAACACAATCTGGTGATGAACATGAACCTAGTGATAATGTTAATAATGATGTTCATGTCAATGTTCAACCTAGTAATGATAATGATATAGAAGTCGAATCTGTTATTGATCTTGATAACCCACAATCAAAGAACCGACGTTATGATAAGAGAGACTTCATTGCTAGGAAGCATGGTAAAGAAAGAGAACTATGGGTTCAGAAACCCATGTCTTTTCCTCCTAAGCCATCCAAGAAAAAGGATGATGAGGATTTTGAGCGCTTTGCTGAAATGATTAGACCTATCTTTTTGCGTATGCGTTTGACTGATATGTTTAAAATGAATTCTTATGCTAAGTATATGAAAGATATTGTTACAAATAAAAGAAAGATATTGGAAGCTGAAATTTTCACCATGCTTGCTAATTATACTTTTAAGGGTGGAATACCAAAGAAACTTGGAGATCCAGGAGTACCAACTATATCGTGCTCCATTAAAAGAAACTATGTTAAAACTGCTTTATGTGATCTTGGAGCCGGTGTTAGTGTTATGCCCTTCTCTTTATATCATAGAATTGATTTGAATAAGTTGACACCTACTAAAATCTCTTTGCAAATGGCTGATAAATCAACTGCTATACCCATCGTTATTTGTGAGGATGTGCCTGTTGTGGTTGCAAACGTTACTAGTTTAACGGACTTTGTTATTCTTGATATTCCCGAGGACGACAGTATGTCGATCATTCTGGGTAGACCCTTTCTGAATACCGCAGGGGCTGTTATTGCTTGCAACAAAGGCAATGTAACTTTTCACATTAATGGTAATGAGCGTACGATACACTTTCTGAAGAAACAACCTCAAGTTCATAGTATAAATTCTATTGGAAAATTTTCAACTACTACTATTGGAGGTTTTGAATTCCCTCTTCCTAATGTCAAAAAGAAATATGATATTCTTATTGTTGGGGACATGGATATCCCTGTTGAGGTAACATAGTGTTATTCAAAAATTCTTCGGTTTCATGTTATTCAGAAGAAGTTTTTTAATAAGACTTGATCAACCTTGTTAGTGGATTCCTTTTGATGGGCATGAGATGGATGAAGTTAGAAAACACAACCTTATGTACCCCACCTTTTACTTTCTGTTATTTAGTTTAAATAAAGCAAAAATTAGTATTTATGTTTATTTTCTGAATTATCCTTGCAATAAAGAATACCCCAAAAATAAAAGTTCTCCAAATGCCTTGAAAATTTAGTATGATTTTTCATATAATATTTGAGAATTTCTGGCACTTAGAACACACCAAGGGGACCCACTAGTTAGCCACAACGGTGGAGGACGCGCCCCCTGCCTCATGGGCCCCACGTAGCCCCCCTTCACTTATCCCAGCACCCACACACTTTTTCTTCCTCCAGAAAAATCACCACGTAGCTCAAACTCGTGTTCTTGCTCATTTTACTGCCATTTTCGGTCTCCTTTCTCAAAGCTCCATTCACAAAACTGCTTTGGGGGATTGTTCTTCGGTATGTGACTCCACCAGTGGTTCAATTAGTTTTTGTTTTAGTGCTTTATTTATTGCAAATTTTTGCTGCTAAGGTGACCCTGTTCTTGAGCTTGCATGTCAAATTTATATGGTCCAAAGTAGTTTTAATGCATGATATAGCCTCTAGGCACTTATGGGAGTAGTTGCTATCATTGTTGAGTTTGGTTCATTTTTATTTTGAGTCACTAAAAATTTCAGAAATTTTCAGAGGAAGAAAATGTTGAGGAGATTGTTGAGAGGCTCCTCGAGCCAGGGTTCGAAGTAAAAGTAGAATGAAGAGAATGAAAAATCCAAGTACAACCTTCCTCGCACCGCAGAGGTTCGGCCATGCGAATGGCCTTGTGATGCATTCTTGAAGGCCGCTGGAATTTATGAAGACTTTTATTACTTGGCTGAGAATGCAGGCATCACCAAATTCATCCAAGATAAGTGTGATCAATATCTCCTACTCACTAATATTTTCGTGCAAAACTTTCATTTCCATGCTAGGAGATCACCACCTTCGGTAGATTTTTATTTATATGATGAGTTTAAGGAGATGTGACTATGATTTTTGTGTGGTTTGCAAGTTGCCTTTTGACGGCAGCGTTGAGGAACCACATCCTAGTGATGTGGCAGAATTTATTGATGAAATTACAGTAGAGAAAAAGAGAAATGTGTCAGATGCAAGAACTACTAGTATACATTTTCCTGTTCTACGTTACTATGCAATATTTACTAGCAGATGTTTAATTGGTCGCGGGAACAGTGGGGGCCTCAATGCTCCTAACCTCGCCATTTTGCGTCACGCTTTACTTCGTGATAGAACTTTCAGCTTAGGCGCTATGGTTGCTAAACGGTTGAGTCTAAACCGTACAAAGGGCCCCATTTTTAGAGGTATCTTTGCTTCACGTCTTGATAAATATTTTGAGATACCTATTAGACATTATGAGAAAGAAGAAAAGGTACTGCGCACTATTTTCTTAGGCTATAAAAGTATGGTAGCGCATGATTTTATTTGCGATGATAAGGAGAAGAGACTCATTTATAACCTGGTATTTAGTGAAGATACTTGTTAGATTATTACCCTGCATGCACCTTCTTTGTTTAACATTCATTCAAGCACATACCTCATCCTGCCCGATGACATTTACGCATACTGGGAGCGGACACGATCCCCAGAGCCAGAGCCAGAGCCATCTCCTGATCCATATTAGGAGTCTATTAGTCAGTGGGATCCACAAGAGCTCGCTAACCAGTGGAACCCCGAGGATCCTCCTCAGTACACCGGAGAGGACCACTTTGATCCATGGGGGAGTACGTTTTCTTACCGACATTACATTCATGTTCACACACTCATTCTAGTTGTCGGTGTTCATACTTTTTCATTGTACTATCCATGCTAGTTTATTTTCTTTTCTTCCTTTCTTCTTGTGTGTTTGAAAAACTTTGAGAAAAACCAAAAAAATAGTTATAGTTTGTAGCTAGTTTACTTTCCATGCTTAGTAGTAGTATTAAAAGAGAACCCAAAAAGATTTCTTGTTCTTCTTTTACTTGTTGGGAGCTTTCCCGTGTAAATAGTTTTTCTCATTCTTTGAAATTATTTTCTTTTCTTTGGGGGTCGAGCGGAGAAGACCATGATGAAGATGATGAGTGGCTCTCATATACATTATTGTTGATCTAACAAAGAGCCCATATTACCTTGTCTTCTCCTTTGAAATAAATGTTTGCAGATTCCAGCTTAGTCCAATGCACGTGCACTATTATTGTTATATACACTGTTCGGTCGTTCAAGTGAAAGGTAATAATGACGATATATGATGAAATGATTGAGATGAGGAAAAGCTGGTATGAACTCAACCTATCTTATTTTTTGTAAATATGATTAGTTCATCGTTCCTTATTCAGCCTATTATGAATGAAACATGTTTGCAATGACAATTAGAGATTATAGTTACTCATGCCATGCTTAATTAGCTAGGAGTTTATAATGGTTTACCTTATGTGCCAACATGCTATTAAGATGGTTGTGATGTAGTATGATAGGGTGGTATCCTCCTTTGAATGATTCGAGTGACTTGGCTTGGCACATGTTCACGCATGTAGTTGAAACAAAATCAACATAGCCTCCACGATATTTATGTTCATGGTGATTTATATCCTACTCATGCTTGCACTCATTGTTGGTTAATCTTAATGCATGTTTATGACTGTGTCGCTCTCTAGTTGGTCGCTTCCCAGTCTCTTTCTAGCCTTTACCTGTACTAAGGGGAATACTGCTTGTGCATCCACTTCCATAAACCCCAAAGTTTTTCCATATGAGTCCACCATACCTACATATATGCGGTATTTACCTGCCGTTCCAAGTAAATTTGCATGTGCCTAACTCTAAAGCTTCAAATGAAATTCTGTTTTGTATGCTCGAATAGCTCATATATCAACTAGGATTGTCTATATCTTCCATGCTAGGTGGGTTATTCTCACTATGAGTGGACTCCGCTCATCATTCATGAGAAAATGGCCGGTAACTGGGATGCCTAGTCCCATGCTCAAATCAAATCAAAATAATTGCAAACAAAACTCCCCCGAGATTGTTGTTAGTTGGACGGTACCCATTGTTTTGTACCAGCCGTGGAATGTGCTTGTTGGTGGTGGGGGAGTATAAACTTTACATTCTGTTTGGAAACCGCCTATAATGTACGTAGCATGAAAGATATCGAGATCTCTTGGTTGTTATGTTGATAATGAAAGTATGCCGCTCAAAATATTATTTATCTCTGTTTCAAAAAGTTGAGCTCTGGCACCTATGCAAATCCCTGCTTCCCTCTGCGAAGGGCCTATCTATTTACTTTTATGCCGAGTCATAATCCTCTTATAAAAAAGCACCAGTTGGAGAGCACCACTTTCATTTGTATGCGTTGTTATTAATTGATATTGAGTATGACTATGACTGGATCTCTTTTGCCATGAATTACAATGTCTAGTCAGTCCTTGATCTTTAGGGGTGCTGTGCATTTATGTTTTGTGGTCTCAGAAAAGGCTAGCGAGATACCATCTTGTTATATCATATCATGATTGTTTTGAGAAAGTGTTGTCATCCGAGATTTATTATTATTACTCGCTAGTTGATTATGCCATTGATATGAGTAAACGTGAGACCTAAATGTTATTGTGAATATCGTTAGTTCATGATCTTTACTGAAAACTTGAATGCTGGCTTTACATATTTGCAACAACAAGATCAAACAGAGTTTGTAAAAAAATTCTTTATCACTTTAAGTTTGTCAAGTGAATTTCTTGAGGACAAGCAATGGGTTAAGCTTGGGGGAGTTGATATGTCTCCAACGTATCTACTTTTCCAAACTCGTTTGCCCTTGTTTTGGACTCTAATTTGCATGATTTGGATGGAACTAACCCGGACTGACGTTGTTTTCAGCAGAACTGTCATGGTGTTATTTTTGTGCAGAAATAAAAGTTCTCGGAATGACCTGAAACTTCAAGGAGTCAATTTTTGGAATTAATAAAAAATATTGGCGAAAGAATCAACAGAAGGGGGCCCACACCCTAGCCATGAGGGTGGGGGCGCGCCCTACTATTGGGGAACGTTGCAGAAAATAAAAAAACTCTACGCTTCACCAAGATCAATCTATGGAGTCATCTAGCAACGAGAGAGAAGATAGCATCTACATACCCTTGTAGATCGCGAGCGGAAGCGTTCAAGAGAACAGGGTTGAGGGAGTCGTACTCGTCGTGATCCAAATCAACGGAGATCCTAGCGCCGAACGGACGGCACCTCCGCGTTCAACACACGTATGGTTGGGAATATGTCTCCTCCTTCTTGATCCAGCAAGGGGGAAGGAGAGGTTGATGGAGATCCAACAGCACGACGGCATGGTGGTGGATGCAGCAGCGATCTCGGCAGGGCTTCGCCAAGCACAGCGAGAGGGAGAGCTGTCACGGGAGGGAGAGGGAGGCGCCAGGGGCTAGGGTGCGGCTGCCCTCCCTCCTCCTCTCTTTATATAGGGGCCCTGGGGGGTAGCCGGCCCCCTAGAGATTGGATCTCAAGGGGGGCGGCGGCCAAGGGGTGTGGCTCGCCCCCCAAGTCAAGTGGGGCGCCCCCTACCCCTAGGGTTCCCAACCCTAGGCGCAGGGGGAGGCCCAAGGGGGGCGCACAAGCCCACCAGGGGCTGGTTTCCCTCCCACTTAAACCCATGGGGCCCTCCGGGATAGGTGGCCCCACCCGGTGGACCCCCGGGACCCTTCCGGTGGTCCCAGTACAATACCGGTGACCCCCGAAACTTTCCCGATGGCCGAAACTGGACTTCCTATATATTATTTTTCACCTCCGGACCATTCTAGAACTCCTCGTGACGTCCGGGATGTCATCCGGGACTCCGAACAACTTTCGGGTTACCGCATACTAATATCTCTACAACCCTAGCGTTACCGAACCTTAAGTGTGTAGACCCTACGGGTTCGGGAGACATGCAGACATGACCGAGATGACTCTCCGGTCAATAACCAACAGCGGGATCTGGATACCCATGTTGGCTCCCACATGCTCCTTGATGATCTCATCGGATGAACCACGATGTCGAGGATTCAATCAATCCCGTATACAATTCCCTTTGTCAATCGGTACGTTACTTGCCCGAGATTCGATCGTCGGTATCCCAATACCTCGTTTAATCTCGTTAACGGCAAGTCACTTTACTCGTACCGTAATGCATGATCCCATGACTAGACACTTGGTCACATTGAGCTCATTATGATGATGCATTACCGAGTGGGCCCAGAGATACCTCTCCGTCATACGGAGTGACAAATCCCAGTCTTGATTCGTGCCAACCCAACAGACACTTTTAGAGATACCTGTAGTGCACCTTTATAGTCACCCAGTTATGTTGTGACGTTTGGCACACCCAAAGCACTCCTACGGTATCCGGGAGTTGCACAATCTCATGGTCTAAGGAAATGATACTTGACATTTGGAAAAGCTCTAGCAAAACGAACTACACGATCTTGTGCTACGCTTAGGATTGGGTCTTGTCGATCACATCATTCTCCTAATGATGTGATCCCGTTATCAATGACATCCAATGTCCATAGTCAGGAAACCATGACTATCTGTTGATCAATGAGCTAGTCAACTAGAGGCTTACTAGGGACGCATTGTGGTCTATATATTCACACATGTATTACGATTTCCGGATAACACAATTATAGCATGAACAATAGACAATTATCATGAACAAGGAAATATAATAATAACCATTTTATTATTGCCTCTAGGGCATATTTCCAATAGTCTCCCACTTGCACTAGAGTCAACAATCTAGTTACATCGCGATGAATCGAACACCCATAGAGTGATGGTGTTGATCATGTTTTGCTCTAGGGAGAGGTTTAGTCAACGGATCTGCTACATTCAGGTCCGTATGTACTTTACAAATATCTATGTCTCCATCTTGAACATTTTCACAAATGGAGTTGAAGCGACGCTTGATGTGCCTGGTCTTCTTGTGAAACCTGGGCTCCTTGGCAAGTGCAATAGCTCTAGTGTTGTCACAGAAGAGTGTGATCGGCCCCGACGCATTGGTATGACTCCTAGGTTGGTGATGAACTCCTTCACCCAGATTGCTTCATGCGCTGCTTCCGAGGCTGCCATGTACTCTGCTTCACATGTAGATCCCGCCACGACGCTTTGCTTGCAACTGCACCAGCTTACTGCCCCACCATTCAAAATATACATGTATCCGGTTTGTGAATTAGAGTCATCCAGATCTGTGTCGAAGCTAGCGTCGATGTAACCCTTTACGACGAGCTCTTCGTCACCTCCATATACGAGAAACATATCCTTAGTCCTTTTCAGGTACTTCAGGATGTTCTTGATCGCTGTCCAGTGTTTCATGCCAGGATTACTTTGGTACCTTCCTACCAAACTTACGGCAAGGTTTATATCAGGTCTGGTACACAGCATGGCATACATAATAGACCCTAAAGCTGAGGCATAGGGGATGACACTCATCTTTTCTCTATCTTCTGCCGTGGTCGGGCATTGAGCTGAGCTCAATTTCACACCTTACAACACAGGCAAGAACCCCTTCTTGGACTGATCCATATTGAACTTCTTCAATATCTTATCAAGGTATGTGCTTTGTGAAAGACCTATGAGGCGTCTCGATCTATCCCTATAGATCTTGATGCCTAATATGTAAGCAGCTTCTCCAAGGTCCTTCATTGAAAAACACTTATTCAAGTAGGCCTTAATGCTGTTCAAAAGTTCTATATCATTTCCCATCAAAATTATGTCATCCACATATAATATGAGAAATGCTACAGAGCTCCCACTCACTTTCTTGTAAACGCAGGCTTCTCCATAAGTCTGCATAAACCCAAACGCTTTGATCATCTCATCAAAGCGAATGTTCCAACTCCGAGATGCTTGCACCAGCCCATAAATGGATCGCTGGAGTTTGCATACCTTGTTAGCATTCTCAGGATTGACAAAACCTTCTGGCTACATCATATACAGTTCTTCCTTAAGATAGCCGTTAAGGAATGCCATTTTGACATCCATTTGCCATATCTCGTAATCATAGTACGCAGTAATTGCTAACATGATTCGGACGGACTTTAGCTTCGCTACGAGAGAGAAAGTCTCATAGTAGTCAACCCCTAGAACTTGTCGATAACCCTTAGCGACAAGTCGAGCTTTATAGATGGTAACATTACCATCCGCGTCCATCTTCTTCTTAAAAATCCATTTGTTTTCTATCGCTCGCCGATCATCGGGCAAGTCTGTCAAAGTCCATACTTCATTTTCATACATGGATCCTATCTCGGATTGCATGGCTTCAAGCCATTTGTTGGAATCTGGGCCTGCCATTGCTTCTTCATAGTTCGAAGGTTCACCGTTGTCTAACAACATGATTTCCAGGACAGGGTTGCCATACCACTCTGGTGTGGAACGTGTCCTCGTGGACCTACAAAGTTCAGTAGTAACTTGATCCGAAGTACCTTGATCATCATCATTTGTTTCCTCTCCAGTCGGTGCAGGCACCACATGAACATCTTCCTGAGCTACGCTACTTTCCGGTTCAAGAGGTAGTACTTCATCAAGTTCCACTTTCCTCCCACTTACTTCTTTCGAGAGAAACTCTTTCTCTAGAAAGGACCCGTTCTTGGCAACAAAGATCTTGCCTTTGGATCTGAGGTAGAAGGTATACCCAATGGTTTCCTTAGGGTATCCTATGAAGAAGCATTTTTCCGACTTGGGTTCGAGCTTTTCAGGTTGAAGTTCCTTGACATAAGCATCGCATCCCCAAACTTTTAGAAACGACAGCTTAGGTTTCTTTCCAAACCATAATTCATACGGTGTCGTCTCAACGGATTTAGATGGTGTCCTATTTAAAGTGAATGTAGCTGTCTCTAGAGCATATCCCCAAAATGATTGCAGTAAATCGATAAGAGACATCATAGATCGCACCATATCCAATAAAGTGCGATTTCAACATTCGGACACACCGTTACGCTGAGGTGTTCCAGGCGGCGTGAGTTGTGAAACGATTCCACATTTCCTGAAGTGCGTACCAAATTCGTGACTTAAATATTCTCCTCCACGATCTGATCGTAAGAACTTTATCTTTCGGTCACGTTGATTCTCTACCTCATTCTAAAATTCCTTGAACTTTTCAAAGGTCTCAGACTTGTGTTTCATCAAGTAGACATACCCATATCTACTCAAGTCGTCAGTGAGAGTGAGAACATAACGATATCCTCCGCGAACCTCAACGCTCATTGGACCGCACACATCAGTATGTATGATTTCCAATAAGTTGGTTGCTCGCTCCATTGTTCCGGAGAACGGAGTCTTGGTCATTTTGCTCATGAGGCATGGTTCGCATGTGTCAAATGATTCATAATCGAGAGACTCTAAAAGTCCATCAGCATGGAGCTTCTTCATGCGCTTGACACCAATGTGACCAAGGCGGCAGTGCCACAAGTATGTGGGACTATCGTTATCAACTTTACATCTTTTGGTATTCACACTATGAATATGTGTAACATCACGTTCGAGATTCATTAAGAATAAACCATTGACCATCGGGGCATGACCATAAAACATATCTCTCATATAAATATAACAACCATTATTCTCGGATTTAAATGAGTAGCCATCTCGTATTAAACGAGATCCAGATACAATGTTCATGCTCAAAGCTGGCACTAAATAACAATTATTGAGGTTTAAAACTAATCCCGTAGGTAAATGTAGAGGTAGCATGCCGACGGCGATCACATCGACCTTGGAACCATTCTCGACGCGCATCGTCACCTCGTCCTTCGCCAGTCTCCGCTTATTCCGCAGCTCCTACTCTGAGTTACAAATATGAGCAACCGCACCGGTATCAAACACCCAGGAGCTACTATGAGTGCTGGTAAGGTACACATCAATAACATGTATATCACATATACCTTTGGTGTTTGCGGCTTTCTTGTCTGCTAAGTACTTGGGGCAGTTCCGCTTCCATTTACCACTTCCCATGCAATAAAAACACTCAGTCTCAGGCTTGGGTCCATTCTTTGGCTTCTTCCCGGCAACTGGCTTACCGGGCGCGGCAACTCCCTTGCCGTCCTTTTTGGAGTTCTTCTTACCCTTGCCTTTCTTGAACTTAGTGGTTTTATTCACCATCAACACTTGATGTTCCTTTTTGATCTCTACCTCCGCTGATTTCAGCATTGAATATACCTCAGGAATGGTCTTTTCCATCCCCTGCATATTGAAGTTCATTACAAAGCTCTTGTAGCTTGGTGGAAGCGACTGAAGGATTCTGTCAACAACCGCATCATCCGGGAGATTAACTCCCAGCTGAGTCAGGCGGTTGTGCAACCCAGACATTTTGAGTATGTGCTCACTGACAGAACTATTTCCTCCATCTTACAACTGAAGAACTTGTCGGAGACTTCATATCTCTCGACCCGGGCATGAGCTTGGAAAACCATTTTCAGCTGTTCGAACATCTCATATGCTCCGTGTTGCTCAAAACGCTTTTGGAGCCCCGGTTCTAAGCTGTAAAGCATGCCGCACTGAACGAGGGAGTAATCATCAGCACGAGACAGCCAAGCGTTCATAACGTCTTGGTTCTTTGGGATGGGTGCTTCACCTAGCGGTGCTTCTAAGACATAATCTTTCTTTGCAGCTATGAAGATGATCCTCAAGTTCTGGACCCAGTCCGTATAGTTGCTGCCATCATCTTTCAGCTTGGTTTTCTCTAGGAACGCGTTGAAGTTGAGGGAAACATTAGCGTGGGCCATTTGATCTACAAGACATATTGTAAAGATTTTAGACTAAGTTCATGATAATTAAGTTCATCTAATCAAATTATTCAATGAACTCCCACTCAGACAGACATCCCTCTAGTCATCTAAGTGAAACATGATCTGAGTCAACTAGGCCGTGTCCGATCATCACGTGAGACGGACTAGTCGACATCGGTGAACATCTTCATGTTGATCGTATCTCCTATATGACTCATGCTCGACCTTTCGGTCTTTCGTGTTCCGAGGCCATGTCTGTACATGCTAGGCTCATCAAGTCAACCTAAGTGTATTGCATGTGTAAATCTGGCTTACACCCGTTGTATTTGAACGTTAGGATCTATCACACCCGATCATCACGTGGTGCTTCGAAACAACGAACCTTCACAACGGTGCACAGTTAGGGGAAACACTTTCTTGAAATTATTGCGAGGGATCATCTTATTTAAGCTACCGTCGTTCTAAGCAAATAAGATGTAAAACATGATAAACATCACATGCAATCAAATAGTGACATGATATGGCCAATATCATATTGCTCCTTTGATCTCCATCTTCGGGGCGCCATGATCATCTTCGTCACCGGCAAGACACCATGATCTCCATCATCGTGTCTCTATGAAGTTGTTCGCCAACTATTACTTCTACTACTATGGCTAACGGTTTAGCAATAAAGTAAAGTAATTACATGGCGTTTATTCATTGACACGCAGGTCATACAATAATTAAGACAACTCCTATGGCTCCTACCGGTTGTCATACTCATCGACATGCAAGTCGTGATTCCTATTACAAGAACATGATCTCATACATCACATATATATCATTTATCACAAACTTTTGGCCATATCACATCACATGGCACATGCTGCAAAAACAAGTTAGACGTCCTCTAATTGTTGTTGCATGTTTTTATGTGGCTTCTATAGGTTTCTAGCAAGAACGTTTCTTACCTACATAAAACCACAACGTGATATGCCAATTTCTATTTACCATTCATACAGACCCTTTTCATCGAATCCGCTCCAACTAAAGTGGGAGAGACAGGCACCCGCTAGCCACCTTATGCAACCAGTGCATGTCAGTTGGTGGAACCTGTCTCACGTAAGTGTACGTGTAAGGTCGGTCCGGGCCGCTTCATCCCACGATGCCGCCGAAGCAAGATAAGACTAGTAGTGCCAAGAAAACTGACAAAATCTACGCCCACAACAAGTTTGTGTTCTACTCGTGCATAGAAACTACGCATAGACCTAGCTCATGATGCCACTGTTGGGGAACGTTGCAGAAAATATAAAAAATCTACGCTTCACCAAGACCAATCTATGGAGTCTTCTAGCAACGAGAGAGAAGATAACATCTACATACCCTTGTAGATCGTGAGCGGAAGCGTTCAAGAGAACAGGGTTGAGGGAGTCGTACTCGTCGTGATCAAATCACCGGAGATCCTAGCGCCGAACGGACGGCACCTCCGCGTTCAACACACGTACGGTTGGGAAGACGTCTCCTCCTTCTTGATCCAGCAAGGGGGAAGGAGAGGTTGATGGAGATCCAGCAGCACGACGGTGTGGTGGTGGATGCAACAGTGATCTCGGCAGGGCTTCACCAAGCACAGCGAGAGGGAGAGGTGTCACGGGAGGGAGAGGGAGGCGCCAGGGGCTAGGGTGCAGCTTCCCTCCCTCCTACCCTCTTTATATAGGGGCCCTGGGGGGGTGGCCGGCCCCCTAGAGATTGGATCTCAAGGGGGGGGGGGGCAAGGGGGGTAGCTTGCCCCCCAAGTCAAGTGGGGCGCCCCCCACCCCTAGGGTTTCCAACCCTAGGCGCAGGGGGAGGCCCAAGGGGGGCGCACAAGCCCACCAGGGGCTGGTTCCCCTCCCACTTCAACCCATGGGGGCCTCCGGGATAGGTGGCCCCACCCGGTGGACCCCCGGGACCCTTCCGGTGGTCCCGGTACAATACCGGTGATCCCAGAAACTTTCCCGATGGCCGAAACTGGACTTCCTATATATTATTCTTCACCTCCGGACCATTCCGGAACTCCTCATGACATCCGGGATCTCATCTGGGACTCCGAACAACTTTCGGGTTACCTCATACTAATATCTCTACAACCCTAGCATTACCGAACCTTAAGTGTGTAGACCCTACGGGTGTGGGAGACATGCAGACATGACTGAGACGACTCTCCAGTCAATAACCAACAGCGGGATCTGGATACTCATGTTGTCTCCCACATGCTCCTCGATGATCTCATCGGATGAACCATGATGTCGAGGATTCAATCAATCCCGTATACAATTCCCTTTGTCAATCGGTATGTTACTTGCCCGAGATTCGATCGTCGGTATCCCAATACCTCGTTTAATCTCGTTACTGGCAAGTCACTTTACTCGTACCGTAATGCATGATCCTGTGACCAGACACTTGGTCACATTGAGCTCATTATGATGATGCATTACCGAGTGGGCCCAGAGATACCTCTCCGTCATACGGAGTGACAAATCCCAGTCTCGATTTGTGCCAACCCAACAGACACTTTCGGAGATACCCGTAGTGCACCTTTATAGTCATCCAGTTACGTTGTGACGTTTGGCACACCCAAAGCACTCCTACGGTATCCGGGAGTTGCACAATCTCATGGTCTAAGGAAATGATACTTGACATTTGGAAAAGCTCTAGCAAAACGAACTACACAATATTGTGCTACGCTTAGGACTGGGTCTTGTCCATCACATCATTCTCCTAATGATGTGATCCCGTTATCAATGACATCCAATGTCCATAGTCAGGAAACCATGACTATCTGTTGATCAACGAGCTAGTCAACTAGAGACTTACTAGGGATGCGTTGTGGTCGATATATTCACACATGTATTACGATTTCTGTATAACACAATTATAGCATGAACAATAGACAATTATCATGAACAAGGAAATATAATAATAACCATTTTATTATTGCATCTAGGGCATATTTCCAACACCTACCCCCTGGGCGCGCCCCTGCCTCGTGGGCCCCCTGGACCCCCACCGACCTCAACTCCAACTCCATATATTCACATTCGGGGAGGAATATATCAAAGAGAAGGATTCATCACGTTTTACGATACAGAGCCGCCGCCAAGCCCTGTTCTTCCTCGAGAGGGCCAATCTGGAGTCCGTTCGGCGCTCCGGAGAGGGGAATCTGTCACCATCATCATTATCAACCATCCTGCATCACCAATTTCATGATGCTCACCGCCGTGCATGAGTAATCCCATCATAGGCTTGCTGGACGGTGATGGGTTAGATGAGATTTACCATGTAATCGAGTTAGTTTTGTGAGGGTTTGGTACCTAGTATCCATTATGTTCTAATATTGATGTTGCTATGACTTTGTCATGCTTAATGCTTGTCACTAGGGCCCGAGTGCCATGATTTCAGATCTGAACCTATTATGTTTTCATGAATATATGAGTGTTCTTGATCCTATCTTGCAAGTTATAGTCACCTACTATGTGTTATGATCCGGCAACCCCAAAGTGACAATAATCGGGACCACTTCGATTGATGACCGTAATTTGAGGAGTTCATGTATTCATTAAGTGCTAATGCTTTGGTCCGGTTCTCTATTAAAAGGAGGCCTTAATATCCCTTAGTTTCCAATAGGACCCCGCTGCCACGGGAGGGTAGGACAAAAGATGACATGCAAGTTCTTTTCCATAAGCACATATGACTATATTCGGAATACATACCTACATTATATTGATGAACTGGAGCTAGTTCTGTGTTATCTTATGTTATAACTATTGCATGATGAATGCCATTTGACATAATTATCCCTCATTGATTCATTGCCTACGAGCTCGTTTCATATTGATTTTTACTAAGTTACTTCTCCATTGCCACTGTTACGATTGCTACAAAACTGCTACTGTTACTTTTGCCACCATTACCGTTACTTCCATACTACTTTGCTATTAAATACTTTGCTGCAGATATTAAGTCTTTCAGGTGTGGTTGAATTGACAACTCAGCTGCTAATACTTGAGAATATTCTTTGGCTTCCCTTGTGTCGAATCAATAAATTTTGGTTGAATATTCTATCCTCGAAAACTGTTGCGATCCCCTATACTTGTGGGTTATCACCTTTCATTGCCTAGGCCAGGAACCAAAGCCTTTTTTTTATCTTGGTAAAGAAGAAATACCTTACATATATAAGCAAGTAAGCGACAACAAAAATCATATGGACTAGAATAAAAAGACTCAATCAATATGTGCCAAAACGGTCGACCAGGGAAAAAATTTCACCTTGTATTTGGCTAAATTTTGTCAACATGATGAACTGGTACAGTAATTTATGAGCTTCGAGCATTGGAGATCGCAACCCAGCTTTACCGTTCGCAATGCATCTTCTTCCTAACCAGTAAATTCTTGCACATGTCCTTCATCCTATCAAGACCGAACCAGCACGCCTCAACCAGCATATCTTCCGCTATCTTCGCCTCATCTTCGTGAGCACCATCATGGACTAGGTCTTGAATTGGAGGCAACTCGTCGGTGTAGATGAAGTGGAGCATGGCCTTGAAGACCTCGACCGTCACATCGGGAACCGGTATGACTTGGTCATCCTTGTTGCCCATTACCATCATCTCACATAGGGTTGGTGATCATGTGGCTATCACAAGGGTGTGCGCGCGGAGCTCATAGTCCTCGACCAGGAAACTTACATCCGACCATTGCTCACTCACCAACAACTGCTTCAGGTGAGAGTCTGGGAGGGCCAAGCAGGGAAGACGTTGACGTCGCCGCTGTGCCACTGGGCGATCCTCCATTAGTCCGCCGGGCTTTGGATCCTGAGGGTGGCCATGAAGATGAAGTCTGTGGTGGCGTCGGTGTGGAGCAGCTCGAGGGAGACGGACACGAGTTGCTTGTCGTGGAAGCTGCAGGAGAGAGCCCAGATGTGGCCGCCGGCCTCGAAGTCGGCGGACCTGATGGCCTTCCGCCTGCTATAACCGCGGATGCGCATCAGGTGCGTGCCACGGACCAGCGTCACACCGTGAGTCGATGTCGTCCTCGTCGTTGTCGCCATCAATCCCATCGCCGGCCGGCCGGCCTGGTTCGTTGCTGATTCGCTAGATGCCTATAGATCCATCGTCGATCAATGATCATGATCGACTATCGAGGCTTCATTTTACTCTGTTTTTTCGATATTTGTTTGTATGTCAGTTCGATCCAATTAAACCCATCAAGCTACGTGGTGTGGATTATTTTTTAGATGTATTTGTTTTAGATGAAGGTGAGGATCTGTATTTTTTAAATGGAGGGTCATACATAGTGGCACTCATCGGTAGGCTGCGATGGTATTTTTTAACTTCTTTTTTAGATGAAAAAGTGAGGATTTTTTCTGAGATGTTTTTTAAACGGAAAAGAGGACTCTATTTTTTTAAATGAAAACGTTCACACAGTTTTCTCTCAAGCGGCACCACAGGATGCCGCCCCAACCACTAGTATGTATCTATACGCAACCAGCACACGATATATGCAACTACGAACCGGTCCCATATTGGTATCCTTATCGGTCTCGGTCGATTGTCTCTACCCAAACTGTTCTGAGCGATCTGTGGATCAAAATAAAAAAGATCTTTGGGTATATATGGACGTGCTTCTACTTGGACACCATCAAAACCTATCATGCCAAGACTAAGGCCCATGCATTTTTTTTAACATCGTATAGACGTAAGTGCTCATACGCACGCGCATACACTCACTCTATGAACGCATGCACGCACACCTTACCCCTATGAGCATCTTCGAAAAACTGAGCTGACATATCATCTTGAAATTTACAAAGTCATCGTAGGCACCTCGTCATCGATTAAGCAACCTGATTAGGAAGGTTAAGTAAGATTAATTAACCATAGACACCTCATCATGGATCAAAATAATCTTAGGAAGGGCCTGTACATTTTCTCCCCCTGATTTTCGAGAGGGTGGGCCCTTCCTCCCCCATCAACTATTAGAGCATCTCCGAAAGACCAAACCGGCATATCATCTTGAAATTTATGAAGTCACCGTAGGCACCTCGTCATCGATTAAGCAACCTGATTAAGAAGGTTAAGTAAGATTAATTAACCGTAGGCACCTCGTCATGGATCAAAATAATCTTAGGAAGGGCCTGTACATCTTCTCCCCTGATTTTCAAGAGGGTGGGCCCTTCCTCCCCCATCAACTATTACGTAAAAATTGTACGTAATTTTAAGTAGGTGTAGCATTACTCTTAATTGTATCATTTCACTTGTCATGCTGGTTATCTCTTTTACTTGCCAGCTCGGCCTTACAAGCCAACTCGCTATCGTTGTAAGGCATCCTTATTCTGGATCATTCCTCTGCAAACTCAATCATACAGCTAATAGAGAATATTCCAGCAGTATACTTTCCCCTTTGCCTTGCAATCCTTCGAACCCTAGCAACCAAATCGATCTCGATCTCAAGCAGGCATGACAAGCCGGCTGCATGTTAAAATATATTGCCTGTCTCTCTCCATCAGTTCGGACTTTTGGATGAGTTAGCTGGTGCATGAATTCAATATGATATCCGAGCCAAGAGATGTTGAGTTCAAAACCCTGCCAATGCAGTATTAAATAAAACGATTCTGCGGCCTACATCGATCCTACGTCTAAGGACTAAAATAGGCTAGACAGGAGGGGGAGTGTTGAAATATATTGCCCGCTTTCCTCCATTAGTTCTGACTTTTGGATGAGTTGGTACGATGTTGTGCTTGCTGGGCTGGTTGGTATGTCTAGCCTCCTTTTCCCCTTTTCTTTCCCCTTTATCATTCTTTTTCTAATTTCTTTTTTGAATTTCAAATAATTTGAAAAAACTAACTTGCTCTAATCAAATTAATAAATTTAATAGAAGGTTAAATTTAATATTTTTGTCTTATGGAAATTTTGTTCCTTCCAAAATAAAATTTAATAGAAGGTTAAATTTAATATTTTCACCTATTCTGGCTAGGGTTTGGATCGGTTAAACTGATATCATGTTAGAAGTGATAGAGGAGAGGATTGGCGTAATGCGTTAGATGTTGTATATATTGAGCCTCACGGGCAAGTATATATAGGAGTATGAACTTGGAGGGGAAGACGCCTCTCCATAGGAGACGGATTACAAATCCCAAACTACCAAATACATTAGAAACCAAAGAGAGAAGGGTCCACCATTGGAAATCAGAGGGAAGCCGATTTGTGGGGAGAAGAGTCCGTAGGTTTAATCCGTAGGTGCTATCCGTAAGTGTAGCATTCTTGGTTAGGTAAAGATGAAAGTTAAATGGAAATGCGTTGGTTCAATGATTTTTGTCTCATAAAACAAGGCTAATTTTCGAATCTTTACACAATATTAAACCAGCCGGGCATCCGAGTAAATTGCAAAACCACTACAATTGGGTCGAAGTTTCCAATGCTAGAGAAAAACCCCACTGGAAAACATGCATTTGGTGGGTGTTTGATAACATTTTCACAATTGTGGTGGTTTTTTGTAATTTACTCGCACCCATCAAACAAACCGCAGCTCTAATACCTACAAACTGAACAGTCTGACAGCTGCATAATCTAACTTTCCAATTGACAAAGAGCAGCACACAATCTATAATTCTACACGTCTGCTAGCGTTAAGCTAGGTGCATGCTTTCATGTGTTGATCAAGATTCAAGACTTGAATTCTCAGTCTCAGATGACGGGGCATCCATCCACCAGCACGCCCTTGGCGGTGGGGCAGGCGGCGAGGTCGCAGTACTCGCCCCTGGAGCCCCACCAGTCGAGCTGGTGGCCCCAGCTGGTGAGCGCAAAGTAGAGGAGCACCCCCATGATGGCCACGCCGCCGTCCATGGCCGCCGACAGCACGTAGTTGTACCGCTTCCACCACCCCTTGCGGTACCGGAACACGAAGAAGTTGAACACAAAGCCGACGAAGCCCCACGCCGTGTAGTTGAGCGCCGACGCCGGCGGCATCATGGCCGTGCCCCCCAGGATGACGGGCAGGTTGATGAGGCTGATCCAGCCGGCGTGCCGCGGCAGCGCCTTGGCGAAGAGCCACACCACCACCGGCCCGGCCAGCCCGATGAGGAAGAACCAGTTGAGGGCGGAGTAGTAGCCGAGCGGCCCGAAGATGCGGCGCGGGCCGACGAGGCCCCAGATCACGGACGCGTCGAAAAAGACGTGGTCGCCCGGGCACGTCCACGGGCTGCCCTCCGGGAGCTGGCCCTTCTCGCAGATGTGCGGCACGGTGGTCAGCAGCCACCACGCCACCACCGTGTTCACCGTCGACGCCACCACCGTCCCCACGAACTGAACATGAATAGAATGTTGGTTGGACTTGGACGTACGTACAAGATTAATCTCTGAGAGCTTAACAATTTGTAATCAGTGTGCAGTTACGTACCTGCACCAGGAACATGGATCTTGGGGGGATCTTCATGTAGTGGCCGAGCTTGAAGTCGGTAAGGAAGGAGACGGCCTGGTTCATGCTCATGTAGCCGTACACCTTGAAGCACACGTTGGCGATCGGCTTCCCCGGCATGATCAGACCCCAGCAATACTCCGTGATGATATTCAACCCCGGCGTCTGCAATTCATCCAACGCCACAACTGATTAGCGATACGATTGTGCACGTCGACCGACGACACACGGTCGGCCAGCATAAGCATGTAGTACCGTGTTTGTGGTTGCGGTGATGACGCTAATGGGGAGCGTGAAGACGAAGGCTATGGCGCAGGCAATGAGGAGGCCCCACCACGGCAGCTGCACCTCCTCCTTGAACACGGTGCAGAGGATCAAGGATACCGCCATGGACACCGCGAGCAGGATGTAGAACCACCAGTTCGGTATGTCGTCGTACCTCTTCATGAGCCTCGCGTGCACGTCCATCTTGCCCTTGTACGACTCCCGGAACCTCTGGTACATCTCCCTTCACGCAGAAATTAACAAATCAATCAAACAGTCAACACACAGCACTTATATAACAGCTGAGATCAATCATCGGCATGCATTTACGAGGAAAGGAGATGAACATACTTGCCGTAGAAGCATGCGACGTGGGTGAAGGTGGCGGCGATGGTGGCGAAGCCGAGGCCGTAGCTGACGGCGAAGAAGAGGCTGAGGTGGATCCTGCCCTGCCGCGCGTAGGCGTCCATGTCGATCTCGAACTTGTCGTTGACGATGGAGTGGATGTCGTAGAGCTGGCCGTGGGCGTCGAAGAGCTCGTTGGAGAAGAGCGGGTAGCTGCTGGCGCTGTAGAGGTTGATTACCCAGTAGGCGACGGGCAGCATGATGTAGATGAGCAGGACGTAGCCGACGAGCACGTTGGCGGTGGCGAAGAAGGGCGTCACCAGCGGGCTACCCAGCCAGGAGACCACCGTGGCCCAGTCGAGGGTGAAGGCGCCAATGCCGAGCCCGTTCAGGCCGGACCCGATCTGCTGCATGGTGATCGACTTGGGGAACACCCAGCACACCCACGAGACGGCCGTCAGCGTCGGGAACAGGTACCCCGGCACCGTGTACCACGCGAAGCTGCAGATGAGCGCGATCAGGAAGAACTTGCCCCGCGTCATCCGCCGCTTCTCCTTCTCGTGCATCGCCCTGCCAACAGATTTCAGTCTCAGATCAGATCAGATCGATATGCATGGGCAATGCAATCTCATCGTCCATCGTCACTTCAAATTGATTAGGTTAAACACTTGACCAAATCATCGACGTGGGTACCTCATGAGAGAAACCTGCACCAGACTCGTCGGCCACCACATGTGCGCCGGCTCCACCACGTACTTCCTCATCAGCCCTGCCCAACCGTACCCCAACACCTATACGTACGTTGTATGCATGGAGCATCGATCAGATTAATTCATAAGCTCACGATTGACAGATCGAGTGAACGCGCACAAAACAGATCTAATAATAGGTCACCTGGGTCGTGATGACGAGGAGCAGGCTGGTGACGAAGGAGATGTTGCGCTTGTAGAAGGCCTTGATGATGGTGACGATGCCGATGGCGTAGGCGTTGCCGCCGCCGAAGGAGGCGCCGGCGTTGGCGAAGATGGAGATCAGCACGTGCTCCTTCACGTTGAAGGGCCCCGGGTTCACCGAGCACTCCCGTCCGAACACCCTGAACTTCTTCTCCGGCAGCACCCGCGCCAAGAAGTGCCCGATCGGCAGCGCCGCCACCTGCATCCACCCATGCATGCGCGATCCGTGAATTCCCCGTGCATAATCTGTATGGGCGTGCAGGCGCGTCTACTGATCGAGTACTGAGTAACTAGAGAGTACTGACCTGGATGGTGATCTGGCTTATGATGATGGGCTCGGCGCGGTAGGCGAAGAACTGGTTGAGGAAGGAGAGGAGCGCGCAGGAGAGGAAGCCCATCGTCCACATGCGGAACGTCCATACCGGCAGCGACGGGTCGTCCGTCACCGGCACGGTCAGCCGGACCTGCTCCACCGGGGACGCGTCGTCCTCGTCGCCCGCGCCGCCGGCACGTTCGATCTCCATGGCGGCTTGCGAGAGAGACAGATCAGAGTCTGAACAGTTCAAGAACGAGGTTGTCGCGGCTATAAATACAAGCGGTTAGTTAAGATCCATTGACCAGAATCTGAGATTCTCTAACTAACTAGCTCCCTTTTCTGTTTTTCTGTCGACATTTCTGCGATTTTTATGTTCGTCCGCGCGCAGCGGTCCGTGCATTCCTCCGGCTGGTTTTAGTGGGCTCGTCGGTGTCTTCAAACTCGTTTGAACGAACCCAGTAGACCACTGACTGGGCCGCCCATATAGAAATCATCCTGATACATGTCAGGCCCGGAGACGTTTTAGACTTAGAGGTTCGTGCCCTTATCTAAAAACAAAAACAAAATTCCTAAAAAAAAATCTAAAAAAAAGAGGTTTGTGCCCACCTTTTCATTACAATTTTGCTTCTCTCTTAATTCTCAGAAAAATTATAGCGTGTGGCTAGGTCTCAGTCGACTGAGACTTAATCAAGCCTAAGTCAAGTGACATAACATGTAAGAAACAGTGAACCAACCTGTGGTTAGATGGTTAGAGGGACTGTGGTATCCGCACACTAGTAGAATAACGACTTTACGTGAGCCCCATTAGTCCCGGTTCCAATGGCTAGGGGGCGGGCATAATTAGTTCCGGTTCGTGGCGTGCCTCTAGTCCCGGTTCGTGTCACAAACCGGGACTAAAGGGGTGGTGACAGGCTTGGGCCCCCACGAGCACATTTATTCCCGGTCCGCTACCGCGTCAGTCGACTCCTCCTCCAAGTCCGCTACCGCGTCACCCGACTCCAACCCTGCCCGTGATGGAGCGCGGCGCTAGTCCGCCACTGTGTCAGCCGACTGCACCAGCCCACCCTGAGACGGAGCCCATCAGCGTGAGCCCGCCATATCGATCTCGAGTGCGTCAGCCTTCTCCAAAGCGGAAGAGCGCACCAAGCAAGAAAGACTCTCCTCCTGGCAAAAAGAAGTTGGCTTACGAGATGACCATCGAGGAAAACAACGCCGAAGTGGAAGCCCAATTGCAGGCCTTTTTTCGAAGAAACCGCCCCCGCCGCCAAAGGAGAAAATACCTGAGGAAGTGACACAACACTTTGTTGATAATGCTCAACCGGATGTGAAGAGACCGGCCTTAGACTATGAGCGCTCTATTAGGAAGTTATATCATGCACAAAAATAGACGGAGTTGAGCTCGAGCTCGAGCCAAGCAGTTGGTAAAATAGTGGGAAAACTGTTCCCCAGCTGGGAGAACAGGCAGTGCAATCGACCCCCCCCCCCCCCCCCCCCCGCTCATTGTACAACCACATGTGAGTACCGCCGATCAGCTGGTAATAACCGACGATCATCGAAGGCAGGCTAAAGAGGCCGGTGTCATTGTTGAACTACTCCTAGGCATCGAGTTTCTCCCCGGGTTTACAGAGGAGGAACTAACATGGAAATATGTCCCCGGCCAACCTCTGGTCAAGCCTGAGGAGATCCCGCTTCTATCAACGAGAATGCACAGATTGCATGAGTGGTACCTGAGAGAAGTAAAGAACGAGCGAGAGTCCTTCATGTGGAAGTCAAGGCAGAGCATTACTTCCATGAAAAAGATTTGTGGGTTGAGTTACAAATCTATCGTCAGTTGCTATTGTCCGTAAGTGATATCTTTCTGTAATTTAAGTCTCTAGCTAGTTGTGCTTGTTCATTACCTGTAATTATCTTTTCTGTGGTATTATACAGAATGAAGATTTATGAAATGAAAAGAGACGGACGCTATGGCATTGGGTTCGTTGTCCCAACCGTTAATGAAGAGACATGGTCACGTCACAAAAAAGAGACAGAGAAAAGCTTGCTACAGTTTTTTACGCGACTAAATACCCGACCAGAAATACTACTTTCTTACAACTTCGGATGAGTGTTACTGTCTTGTACTATAAATTTTGTTTTGTTGACTAGATGTTAATAAGTGTAGTTGATGAGTTATGCACATGCCCGTTTAATTATACAAACGTGTGCGCATGCAGTTTCCACTGGATCCTATTAATCATTGAAGTTGACGAGGGAAATGTTCAAGTATTGGACTCACTACTTAAAGAAACTAAACAATACTCAATTGTGAAGGGGCTAATCGAGAGGTAATTTCAATCATTAGCGCACTATGTCGGCCTCTTTAGTTCATTTCCTGATATCAACTAATTAGTAACTCATTTATTCATTTTCTTTGTTGGCGGGAAGGGTTTGGCAAAAGTTCATCAAACAAGTTCAAGGCCCATGGAAACAAGAGCTGAAATGGGTATGATCCAAGGTAATTAAGTAGTACTAGTTACGTTCCGTGCATCTCTTTAATTCTAGTTTCAATACCATTATCATGCTTGCTTAATTATTATCTGATTGAATTCTATTCTCGTAAAGTGCATAAGGTAGGCGTCGGGGAATAATCCATGTGCATACTATGTTTGCGAGAACATTCGCTTTATGACAGAAAGGAGCAAAAGTAGAAGAAATATTGACGTACATAAACACAATTCACAATTCTTTTTATCATGATCTAATATATATACACACAACTAATATGTTCATATTGATCCTCTTTTTTAATAAAGATGGAAGAGATGCGGGATAAGCTCCTACCAACGGACCGCATACGAGCACTTCAAGAGGAAATTTTGGGATCTTTGCTTGACTAGGTCATAGATCCCAAAGGAGAATACCATTACACCTGTAATGGTATTCTCCTTTGGGATCTATGACCTAGTCAAGCAAAGATCCCACAATTTCCTCTTGAAGTAGGTGTAATGGTATTCTCCTTTGGGATCTATGACCTAGTCAAGCAAAGATCCCACAATTTCCTCTTGAAGTGCTCGTATGCGGTCCGTTGGTAGGATATATATATATATATATATATATATATACATGTGTGTGTGTGTGTGCGTGCGTGTGTGTGTGTGTGTGGTATGAGAAATTCTATGATATATGATTGGTCGTACGAGAAATTCTATTATATATGACGTGTACAGTATGTAGTAGCAGTGGCACTTGACGACTGCAGTAGCATAAAATATGTTTGAAACGAGAAACACAAAACGAAAAGGAAAAATAACCCATAAATCCTAAAACCCTAAACCCCTAAACTTCTAGTCCCGGTTGGTGTCACCAGCCGGGACTAAAGGTCCCCTAGCCCCCGGCGCGGGCTCGTGCCACGTGGTGGCCTTTGGTCTCGGGCCGTTGTCGGTGTCAAAACCGGCGGATCTCGGATATGGGGTCCCGAAATGTGCGTCTAAGGTTGATGGTAATAGGAGACGGGGGACACGATGTTTACCCAGGTTCGGGCCCTCTCTATGGAGGTAAAACCCTACTTCCTGCCTGATTGATCTTGATGAATATGAGTATTACAAGAGTTGATCTACCACGAGATCGTAATGGCTAAACCATAGAAGTCTGGCCTATATGATTATGATTGTTTTCGCCTCTACGGACTATACCCTCCAGTTTATATAGACACAGGAGGGGGCTAGGGTTACACAAAGTCGGTTACAGAGAATGGAATCTACATATGCAAATCACCAAGCTTGCCATCCACGCAAAGGAGAGTCCCATCCAGACACGGGAAGAAGTCTTCGGTCTTGTATCTTCATAGTCCAACAGTTCAGCCCATGTCACATAGTCCGGATGGCCGAGGACCCCCAAATCCAGGACTCCCTTAGTAGCACCTGAACCAGGCTTCAATGGCGAGGTGTCCGGTGCGCAGATTGTCTTCGGCATTGCAAGGGCGATTCCTCCTCCGAATACTCGAAAATCATCTCCGAACAAAAATAGTGTTCAGCTCTGCAAAAACAAATCCCACACACAACCGTAGAGAGTGTAATATTTTCACGAGTCCAATCTACTGACAACTTTTCATAGCGTGACGTTACATCATTGCCCAGCCATTACTTTCTATCCTGCCGCTCCACGTTTCAAGAAGCGGTTTCATTGGCACGTCTTGTCAAAGCAGAGATCGTGTCCCCTTATTGCGGGATTCTCATCGACACGGCCGTGGGTAACCCAACCGTTTTGTTGGCATGATTCCTTGGAAATAGGCATGTTTTAAGGCAGGGGGGCGTTTAATATTCGTTGCCTTTGTAAAGGGGTTAAGACTTGTCTTTCCTCTTCCACGCTAATCCTTTCCTCTACCTCTCCGACCTAGAGTTCAAACACCCAAGGTTCAACCTAGTTGCTCCGCGCTTCCCCGCCATGTCTGGATCCAGCCTTCAAGGCCGATGGGTGGCCTCCTCTATCACAAAGGAGGATATTGCGAAGCTCCGGGAGGCAAGATACCTGACTGCGGAAATCCTCCATAGGCTTCCTGCTCAAGGGTAGGTTATCCCTACTCCCAGATCCAATGAGAGGGTAGTATTCATCTCTCACTTCCTTCGAGGGCTAGGGTTTGCTCTTCGTCCCTTCGTTCAAGGGCTCATATTTTATTACGGGCTAGATTTTCATGATCTTGCTCCAGACTCTTTCCTTCATATCTCAGGGTTTATCGTCACGTGCGAGGCCTTCCTCCATATTTGCCCACACTTCGGCTTATGGCTCAAGACCTTTAATGCGAAACCAAAGGTAGTCGATGGGAAACAAGCGGAGTGCGGAGGTGCTGCAATAAGAAACCTTACCAATTCTCCTTGGCCAAAGGGCTCCTTCATAGAATCTTCCGACCTATGGCAACGGGAGTGGTTTTACATCACTGAACCTCGTGGCAAAAAGTGGGCAGCTACACCTGCGTTCCGTTCTGGCCCTCTATTACAGCTTGCATCATGGATTAATAAGGGGTTGTACTGGGGATCCGCTGATGAAGTGCAAACACCGCAAAGCCGCATTCAGCGCCTCATTGAAAAGGACACCGGTCTCATCAATATAATTCAAGTAATGCTAGTCCGTCGGGTCCTACCGTGCCAGCGATGTCCCCTCCGCATGTGGGAATTCAATCCGGAAGGACCACGAACCCTTTAGCACCTCTCTGGCACGACGCTCAAAGGGATGTGGAAATTATTCTTCGGCGCACGAAAACAGTGGCCGGATACTACAAAAGACATCGGCCTTGACTACAATCATCCGGATACCTCGGTAAGCACTTAACTCTCGAACACAGTTTAGTCAAATTCCTCATAACATTTGTACTCGGTCAGGGCTGGATAAAGAAGGCAGAGAGAATTAGGTGTTTGGCTCCTCTTCCTGAAGACTCAGCTGATCTAGTGTTAACAAGGATGCTGGCTCCGGCACCCTATCAAGTGCCGGTGAGGGAAGACATGTTGGAAATATGCCCTAGAGGCAATAATAAAATGGTTATTATTATATTTCCTTGTTCATGATAATTGTCTATTGTTCATGCTATAATTGTATTGACCGGAAACCGTAATACGTGTGTGAATACATAGACCACAATATGTCCCTAGTGAGCCTCTAGTTGACTAGCTCGTTGATTAATAGATGGTTATGGTTTCCTGACCATGGACATTGGATGTCATTGATAACGGGATCACATCATTAGGAGAATGATGTGATGGACAAGACTCAATCCTAAGCATAGCACAAGATTGTGTAGTTCGTTTGCTAAAAGCTTTTATAATGTCTACTATCATTTCCTTAAACCATGAGATTGTGAAACTCCTGGATACTGTAGGAATGCTTTGGGTGTACCAAACGTCACAACGTAACTGGGTGGCAATAAAGGTACACTACAGGTATCTCCGAAAGTGTCTGTTGGGTTGGCATGAATCGAGACTAGGATTTGTCACTCCATATGACGGAGAGGTATCTCTAGGTCCACTTGGTAATGCATCATCATAATGAGCTCAATGTGACTAAGTAATTAATCACGGGATCATGCATTACGGAATGAGTGAAGTGACTTGCCGGTAATGAGATTGAACGAGGTATTGGGATACCGACGATCGAATCTCGGGCAAGTAACATACCGATTAACAAAGGGAATTGTATACGGGATAGATTGAATCCCCGACATCGTGTTTCATCCGATGAGTTCATTGTGGAACATGTGGGAGCCAACATGGGTATCTAGATCCCGCTACTGGTTATTGGCCGGAGAGATGTCTCTATCATGTCTGCATGATTCTCGGTTCGGTGACGCTAGAGTTCTTATGGGAATTAGTATGCGGTTACCGAATGTTGTTCGGAGTCCCAGATGAGATCCCAGATGTCACGATGAGTTCCGCAATGGTCCGGAGATAAAGATTTATATATGGGAAGTCCTTATTCGGTCGCCGGAAATGTTCGGGGGTATATCGGTATTGTACCGGGACCATCGAAAGGGTTACGGGGGTCCACCGGGAGGATCCACCTGCCCCGGAGGGCGCTATGGGCTGAATATGGACGGGAACTAGCCCCTAAGTGAGCTGGGAGCCACCCCCCTATGGCCCATTCACCTAGGGTTGGGCGGAGGGAACCCTAAAGGGACGCCCCCCTTGGCTTGGGGGGCAAGCCTCCCCCTTGCCCCCCTCTGGATCCATCTGGAGGGAGCTGCCCCCTTCTCCCTTGCCCCTATAAATAGAGGGGAGGTGGGAGGGCTGCCACACCCTTCCCCTGGCGCAACCCTCTTCCTCCCCAACACCTCCTCCATAGTAGTAGTGCTTGGCGAAGCCCTGCCGGAGAACTGCAAGATCCTCCACCACGCCGTTGTGCTGTCGAAGCTCCCCCTCAACCTCTCCTCTCCCCTTGCTGGATCAAGAAGGAGGAGACGTCCCTAGGTTGTACGTGTGTTGAACGCATAAGCGCCGTCCATTCGGCGTTAGATCGGATCTTCCGTGATTTGAATCGCCGCGAGTACGACTCCCTCATCCGCGTTCTAGTGACGCTTCCGCTTAGCAATCTTCAAAGGTATGAAGATGCTCATCCCCTCTCTCTCTTGTTGCTGGAATCTCCTAGATTGATTTTGGTGATGCGTAGAAAATTTTGAATTATTGCTACATTCCCCAACAAGACAAGGAGGAGAGCAAGGAGGCCCAAGGAGGCCCTCATTCTAAAGGCTCGCCCGGCGTCTTACCCGAGGAGATCGGGACTTCCTCTTCCGAAGACGGAAGGGAAGGAAAAACTGACGTCCCTTCTCCTTGTGGGAAGGAAAGGACCGCCTCCGAAGACCCCAAGATAAGGGCTTCTAAGAGAGGGAAGATATCCCTGTCAGGGGGCTCTGGCCAGGGAGGCGATGTTGACACACAATCTCTCCAAAAAGGCGGGCCCGTAGCCAAATCGTAAGTGAACAAGGGTGTTTTAAACATATCCCGTTCTTTCCTGTTGCCAGAATAACATTTTCAAATATATGTTTGAGGTCCGTCATGCATCCTTCCCCAATTGTCCTCCTCCTCGGGGGATCTTCTCCCGGAGATGATGGAGAGTGAGACGCCTTCACAAACCCCCCTGCCTGATGAGTTAGACGACGCCGAGGTGTCGTCTTAGAGGATTGTTCCCGATCAACAGACAATGCAAGGAATAGTGAGGACCGGGCCCGAAGATGACACTTCGGCTGCCCAGGGTACGGGGTGTGTAGCCCCTACAAGGAACCACAACAAAGGCCCCGGACTATCCGGTTTCTGAGGGACGGCGTATACATCTTCGGATCCGAAGGCGCCGGATACATTGATGGACTCATTGCAACATGCGTCCGTCTCAGAGGAACATCATACCTTGATGAGTACGGTAGTTGAGAGGGTTCGTTCCACAAAAAGCGGATTGAATGAAGCCTTTATGAGCCTGCTACGAGGCTTCGAGGTACGTAATGCAATATTTTCGAATGCTATAAACGCAAAAATGTGCCTGTGTATAGATAGTAGCCCATGAGACTCTGGTTGGCATCCAAAGGGAGGTGACAAGAGGGTCAAGAAATATATACCCAATAAATGTTCTGTCTTATGTAAAACACAGGCTGTTACATTCGTGGCGACTGCCCAGGCTACGGAGGTAGCACATCTGAAGCAGAAAGTTGATGTAGCAGATGATGACATCACGCTTATTACATGCGGCTCGACGAGGCGCAAGGTATGTCTTTGGGGCACTCAGTACATGCTACTATTATAACATGAGCGTGACACTGAGAATTTTATATGCATAACTGCAGATAGTGCCGCCGAACAGGCTGAACTTGCCCGGGGCAAGGAGCAAGCCAGGATGAGTAGTGCAGCTGCCGAACAGGCGGCTGCTAATTTGAAGGCCGAACAAGCTGCTCGGCGCCAGTGCGAGGAGAGAATATCTACTCTGGCGCTTGAGCTAAAGGATGCCACTGGCCGATGCGAATTGCTCGAAAAGGTTAACCAAGCCAAAATGGCTGATCTTGACAAGGCCTTACAAGAGGCGAGAGAAGCACGGTCTGAGTCTAGAGCGACTTGGGAGGAGATCTGGCAAGCTGGGGAGATCACGGCTGGTAAGCCCTTCTTATTGCAAACTAAATTCGGCGATCCGAAGTATGCCCCACTTAATGATACGTCTCCAATGTATCTATAATTTTTGATTGTTCCATGCTATTATATTACCCATTTTGGATGTTTATGGGCTTTACTATACACTTTTATATCATTTTTGGGACTAACCTACTAACCGGAGGCCCAACCCATATTGTTGTTTTCTTGCCTATTTGAGTGTTTTAAAGAAAAGGAATATCAAACGGAGTCCAAACGGAATGAAACCTTTGGGGGAGTTAATTTTCGAACGGAAGCAATCCAGTAGACTTGGAGTATATGTCAGGGAAGCAACGAGGAAACCACGAGGCAGGGAGGCGCGCCCTACCCCCTGGGCGCGCCCCCACCCTCGTGGGCCCCTTGTGGCTCCCCTGACCGACTTCTTTCGCCTATATATCTCCATATACCCCGAAAACAGCCAGGAGCACAATAGATCAGGAGTTCCGCCGCCGCAAGCCTCTGTAGCCACCAAAAACTAATCGGGACCCTGTTCCAGCACCCTGCCGGAGGGGGATCCCTCACCGGTGGCCATCTTCATCATCCCGGCGCTCTCCATGATGAGGAGGGAGTAGTTCACCCTCGGGGCTGAGGGTATGTACTAGTAGCTATGTGTTTGATCTCTCTCTCTCTCTCTCTCTCTCTCTCTCTCTCTCTCTCTCTCTCTTTTGTGTTCTTGAGGTGATACGATCTTGATGTATCGCGAGCTTTGCTATTATAGTTGGATCTTATGATGTTTCTCCCCCTCTACTCTCTTGTAATGGATTGAGTTTTCCCTTTGAAGTTATCTTATTGGATTGAGTCTTTAAGGATTTTAGAACACTTGATGTATGTATTGCTGTGCTTATCTGTGGTGACAATGGGGTATTCACGTGATCTACTTGATGTATGTTTTGGTGATCAACTTGCAGGTTCAGTGACCTTGTGAACTTATGCATAGGGGTTGGCACACATTTTCGTCTTGACTCTTCGGTAGAAACTTTGGGGCACTCTTTGAAGTACTTTGTGTTGGTTGAATAGATGAATCTGAGATTGTGTGATGCATATCGCATAATCATGCCGATGGATACTTGAGGTGACATTGGAGTATCTAGGTGACATTAGAGTTTTGGTTGATTTGTGTCTTAAGGTGTTATTCTAGTACGAACTCTATGATAGATCGAACGGAAAGAATAGCTTCGTGTTATTTTACTACGGACTCTTGAATAAATTGATCAGAAAGGATAACTTTGAGGTGGTTTCGTACCCTACAATAATCTCTTCGTTTGTTCTCCGCTATTAGTGACTTTGGAGTGACTCTTTGTTGCATGTTGAGGGATAGTTATATGATCCAATTATGTTATTATTGTTGAGAGAACTTGCACTAGTGAATGTATGAACCTTGGGCCTTGTTTCGAAGCATTGCAATACCGTTTGTGCTTACTTTTATCATTAGTTACGTTGCTGTTTTTATAATTTCAGATTACAAAAACATATATCTACCATCCATATTGCACTTGTATCACCATCTCATCGCCGAACTAGTGCACCTATACAATTTACCATTGTATTGGGTGTGTTGGGGACACAAGAGACTCTTTGTTATTTTGTTGCAGGGTTGTTTGAGAGAGACCATCTGCATCCTACGCCTCCCACAGGTTGATACCTTAGGTCATCCACTTGAGGGAAATTTGCTACTGTCCTACAAACCTCTGCACTTGGAGGCCCAACAACGTCTACAAGAAGTAGGTTGCGTAGTAGACATCAAGCTCTTTTCTGGCGTCGTTGCCGGGGAGGTGAGTGCTTGAAGGTATATCTTTAGATCTCGCAACCAAATATTTTAGTTTCTTGTTTTATCACTAGTTTAGTCTATAAAAAGAAAATTATAAAAAAAATGGAATTGAGTTTGCCTCATACGCTTCATCTTTTTAATATCTTTCGTGAGAATGATGGTAAGGAAAATTGTGCTCAAGTGCTAGAAGAAGAATGCATTAGAATGTTTGGCAATAAATATTTGACTGAGGAGCATGATTGCAATGTTATTAGTATGAATTCTTTGAATACCCATGATGCTAATGATATGCAAAGCCACAAGCTTGGGGATGCTATGTTTGATGAATATGACATTTTTTGTCCCCCAAGTTTTGATGAGAAAATTTATATGATGAAAACATGCCTCCTTTTTATGATGATACGTATGCCATAAAGAATAAACATAACCATGAAACTTGTCATCATGATTTTAATTTTCAATTGGATTATGCTTCACATGATAGTTATTTTGTTGAGTTTGCTCCCACTACTATTCATGAGAAGAAGTTTGCTTATGTTGAGAGTAGTAAAATTTATATGCTTGTGTATCATGAAAATAATGCTTTATGTGATGGTTATATTGTTGAATTCATTCATGATGCTGCTGAAAATTATTATGAGAGAGGATCATATGCTTCTACATATTGCAATAATATCAAGTTCCCTCTCTATGTGTTGAAAATCTTGAAGATTTGCTTGTTTTATCTTCCTATGCTAGTTGATTATTGTTCCCATAAGTTGTTTGCTCAAAAAATCCCTATGCATAGGAAGTGGGTTAGACTTAAATGTGCTAGTCATTTTCTTCATGATGCTCTCTTTATGTTTCAATTCTTATCTTTTATGTGAGCATCGCTGAAATCATCATGCCTAGCTAGGGGCTTTAAACGATAGCGCTTGTTGGGAGGCAACCCAATTTTATTTTTGTTACTTGATTTTTGTTCCTGTTTAGTAATAAATAATTCATCTAGCCTCTGTTTAGATGTGTTTTTATATTTTAATTAGTGTTTGTGCAAGTAGAACCTTTGGGAAGACTTGGGTAAAGTATTTATGATCTTGCTGTAAAAAACAGAAACTTTAGCGCTCACGAGATTAGCTGCATTTTTAACTGGAGAGTTATTTTAGGCTGATTCTTTTTGAATATGATTAATAGACAAATTCCTCACGTCGAACAATTTATTTCAGAATTTTTGGAGTTACAGAAGTATTCGAATGATACAGATTACTACAGACTGTTCTGTTTTTGACAGATTCTGTTTTCTATGTGTTGTTTGCTTATTTTGATGAATCTATGAGTAGTATCGGAGGGTATGAGCCATAGAGAAGTTGGAATACAGTATATATTACACCAATATGAATTTATAAAGAGTTCACAACAGTACCAAAAGTGGTGATTTATTTTCTTATACTAACGGAGCTTACGAGTTTTCTGTTGAGTTTTGTGTTGTGAAGTTTTCAAGTTTTGGGTAAAGATTCGACGGAATATGGAATAAGGAGTGGAAAGAGCCTAAGCTTGGGGATGCCCAAGGCAACCCAAGGTAATATTCAAGGACAACCAAGAGCCTAAGCTTGGGGATGCCCCGGAAGGCATCCCCTCTTTCGTCTTCGTTCATCGGTAACTTTACTTGGGGCTATATGTTTATTCACCACATGATATGTGTTTTGCTTGGAGCGTCATTTTATTTTATTAGTATTTACTTGCTGTTATTTATAATAATGTTTTTCATCTATATTTTCTATAAAAATGTCAAGGATAGCCTTACCATGCTTATTATGCAAGTATACATGTTATTGTTTCAAAACAGAAAGTTTACCGCTGTTGCAAAAATTCCCTAGAAAAGTCAGAGAATGATATAATATTGAAACTTTTTGAATATTGAGCTCTGATAAATCTTCTACAGTTTAGTATTTTTCTCATAATTTTTGGAGTTAGGGAAGTATTATGAATCTTGCATTCTTTACAGACTATACTGTTTTGGCGGATTGCTGTTATGTTTGCATTGTTTGCATATGTTTGCTTGTTTAATGATTCTATTTGAGGATAGGAGTATTAAATATGCAGAGACATTTAGTATTCAATGTTGAATAATAATTTTAGTGATTTTTTACAGTAGAAAATGATAAGGTTTTTTGCATTGGTTTATACTAACTTATCTCACGAGTTCTTGTTGCGTTTGGTGTGGATGAAGCTTTTGAGATTTAGGAAACCAAGATATAAAAGGAATTAAGGAGACACAAAAGCTCAAGTTTGGGGATGCCCAAGGCACCCCAATATAATATTTAAAGAAGTCTCAAGCATCCAAGCTTGGGGATGCCCCGGTAGGCATCCCACCTTTCTTCTTCAACAATTATCGGTTAGTATCAGTTGAACCTAAGTATTTGCTTCTTCACACGATGTGTGCTATCCTTGAAATGTCACTCTATTTTGTTTTGCTTGCTGTTTGAATAAAATACCAAGATCTGAAATTCTTAAATATTAGAGAGTCTTCACATAGTTGCACAATTATTCAACTACTCTATGTGCTTCACTTATATCTTTTGGAGTAGTTTGTCATTTGCTCTAGTGCTTCACTTATACCTTTTTAGAGCATGGTGGTGGTTTTATTTTGTAGAAATTATTGATCTCTCATGCTTCACTTATATTATTTTGAGAGTCTTTTATAACAGCATGGTCTTTGCTTTTGTTATAAAATTATTCATAATATGATGGGCATCCAAGTTGGGTATAATAAAAACTATCATATAGAGTGCATTAAACACTATGATCAATTTGATACTTAATAATTGTTTGAGATATAAAGGTGGTAATGTTAGAGTCATGCTAGTTGGGTAATTATGAAATTGAGAAATACTTGTGTTAAAGTTGGCAAGTCCCATAGCATGCACGTATGGTGAACGTTGTGTGACAAATTTAAAGCATGGGGTGTTCTTTGATTGCCTTCCTTATGAGTGGAGGTCGGGATTGCGCGATGGTTAACTCCTACCAACCCTTCCCCTAGGAGCATGCGTAGTAATA
This sequence comes from Triticum timopheevii, assembly GCA_963921465.1. Lineage (NCBI taxonomy): Eukaryota > Viridiplantae > Streptophyta > Magnoliopsida > Poales > Poaceae > Triticum > Triticum timopheevii. The sequence continues at coordinate 557,465,133 of OY997264.1, read as the reverse complement.
CTTTGCTTCGAGGGCTAATAAACTTTTGCAATAAGTATATGATTTCTTTATGACTAATGTGAGTCCATGGATTATACGCACTCTTACCCTTCCATCATTGCTAGCCTCTACGGTACCATGCATTGCCCTGTCTCACCTTGAGAGTTGGTGCAAACTTCGCCGGTGCATCCAAACCCCGTGATATGATACGCTCTATCAAACACAAACCTCTTCATATCTTCCTCAAAACAACCACCATACCTACCTATTATGGCATTTCCATAGCCATTCTGAGATATATTGCCATGCAACTTTCCACAGTTCCGTTTATCATGACGCGCTCCATCATTGTCATATTGCTTTTGCATGATCATGTAGTTGACATCGTATTTGTGGCAAAGCCACCTTTATAATTCTTTCATACATGTCACTCTTGATTCATTGCATATCCCAGTACACCGCCGGAGGCATTCACATAGAGTCATATTTTGTCCTAAGTATTGAGTTGTAATTCTTGAGTTGTAAATCAATAAAAGTGTGATGATCTTCATTATTAGAGCATTGTCCCAAGTGAGGAAAGGATGATGGAGACTATGATTCCCCCCACAGGTCGGGATGAGACTTCGGACTTTATGAAATAAAAGAGGCCAAAGAAGCCCAAAAAATATGTATAAAAAAGAAGAGGCCAAAGAAGCCCACCAAAATAAAAAAATGAGAGAAAAAGAGAGAAGGGACAATGTTACTATCCTTTTCCACACTTGTGCTTCAAAGTAGCACCATGATCTTCATGATAGAGAGTCTCCTATGTTGTCACTTTCATATACTAGTGGGAATTTGTCATTATAGAACTTGGCTTGTATATTCCAATGATGGGCTTCCTCAAAATGCCCTAGGTCTTCATGGGCAAGCAAGTTGGATGCACACCCGCTTAGTTTCTTTTATTGAGCTTTCATACATTTATAACTCTAGTGCATCCATTGCATGGCAATCCCTACTCCTTGCATTGACATCAATTGACGGGCATCTCCATAGCCCGTTGATTAGCTGCGTCAATGTGAGACTTTCTCCCTTTTTGTCTTCTCACACAATCCCTATCATTATACTCTATTCCACCCATTGTGCTATATCCATGGCTTACGCTCATGTATTGCGTGAGGGTTGAAAAGAAGCTGAAGCGCGTTAAAAAGTATGAACCAATTGCTTGGCTAAAACCGGGGTTGTGCATGATGGGAGTATTTTGTGTGACGAAAATGAAGCATAGCCTAACTATATAATTTTGTAGGGATAAGCTTTCTTTGGCTATGTTATTTTGATAAGACATGATTACTTGTTAGTAGCTTGAAGTATTACTATGTTTATGTCAATATGAACTTTTATTTTGAATCATTTGGATCTAAACATTCATGCCACATTAAAGAAAATTACATTGAGAAATATGCTAGGTAGCATTCCACATCGATAATTCTGTTTTTATCATTTAACTACTCGAGGACGAGCAGGAATTAAGCTTGGGGATGCTTGATATGTCTCCAACGTATCTATATTTTTTTATTGTTCCATGCTATTATATTACCCGTTTTGGATGTTTATGGGCTTTACTATACACTTTTATATTATTTTTGGGACTAACCTACTAACCGAAGGCCCATCCCATATTGCTATTTTTTTGCCTATTTCAGTGTTTCGAAGAAAAGGAATATCAAACGGAGTCCAAACAGAATGAAGCCTTCGGGAGAGTTATTTGTGGAACGGAAGCAATCCAGGAGACTTGGAGTATACGTCAGGGAAGCAACGAGGAAGCCACAAGGCAGGGAGGCGCGCCCTACCCCCTGGGCACACCCTCCACCCTCGTGGCCCCCTCGTGGCTCCCCTCACCGACTTCTTTCGCCTATATATCTCCATATACCCCGAAAACAGCCAAGAGCACAATAGATCGGGAGTTCCGCCACCGCAAGCCTATGTAGCCACTAAAAACTAATCGGGACCCTGTTCCGGCACCCTGCCGGAGGGGGATCCCTCACCGGTGGCCATCTTCATCATCCTGGCGCTCTCCATGATGAGGAGGGAGTAGTTCACCCTTAGGGCTGAGGGTATGTACCAGTAGCTATGTGTTTGATCTCTCTCTCTCTCTCTCTCTCTCTCTCATATTCTTGAGGTGATACGATCTTGATGTGTCGCGAGCTTTGCTATTATAGTTGGATCTTATGATTTTTATCCCCCTCACTCTCTTGTAATGGATTGAGTTTTCCTTTGAAGTTATCTTATTGGATTGAGTCTTTAAGGATTTGAGAACACTTGATGTATGTCTTGTCGTGCTTATCTCTGGTGACAATGGGATATTCAAGTGATCTACTTGATGTATGTTTTGGTGATCAACTTGCGGGTTCAGTGACCTTGTGAACTTATGCATAAGGGTTGGCACACATTTTCGTCTTGACTCTCTAGTAGAAACTTTGGGGCACTCTTTGAAGTACTTTGTGTTGGTTGAATAGATGAATCTGAGATTGTGTGATGCATATCGTATAATCATGCCCACGGATACTTGAGGTGACATTGGACTATCTAGGTGACATTAGGGTTTTGGTTGATTTGTGCCTTAAGGTGTTATTCTAGTACGAACTCTATGATAGATCGAACAGAAAGAATAGCTTCGTGTTATTTTACTATGGACTCTTGAATAGATTGATCAGTAAGGATAACTTTGAGGTGGTTTCGTACCCTACAATAATCTCTTCGTTTGTTCTCCGCTATTAGTCTTTGGAGTGACTCTTTGTTTCATGTTGAGGGATAGTTATATGATCCAATTATGTTATTATTGTTGAGAGAGCTTGCACTAATGAAAGTATGAACCTTGGGCCTTGTTTCTAAGCATTGCAATACCGTTTGTGCTCACTTTTATCATTAGTTACCTTGCTGTTTTTATAATTTCAGATTACAAAAACCTATATCTACCATCCATATTGCACTTGTATCACCATCTCTTCGCTGAACTAGTGCACCTATAAAATTTACCATTGTATTGGGTGTGTTGGGGACACAAGCGACTCTTTGTTATTTGGTTGTAGGGTTGTTTGAGAGAGACCATCTTCCCACGGATTGATAAACCTTAGGTCATCCACTTGAGGGAAATTTGCTACTATCCAACAAACCTCTGCACTTGGAGGCCCAACAACGTCTACAAGAAGAAGGTTGCGTAGTAGACATCACTTAACCAGATGTGGAGTTCTCCAGACGCATTTTTGGACTTGCCGATGAGTGTCTCTGATGCGACCCAGTTTTTCCAAGCGCAAGAAGGATACGCGACGGAAAAGCTTTTCTGGTCACAATTCAGCATGCCGAGGCATCCACTGTTGCTGAGCGAACAGATGACCATATGGGCCGAGCTCCACAAGCTGTCCGGATCTGCCATGAGGGACGTAGTAGTGCAGCTATGGCCGACTGAGCCAATTCCGAATAGTTATTTTGGTTTGGTGCATCGACTTGTTGATGCGGTGCCGCATATCGACGCTATTAAGCGGTTAACGTGCATAGAAGGTGCACGAATGGCACTTGCCCATGTCAAGACATACTGGGCGAAGATGAGGGACACCGATATTGCAGCGAGAAGTCCACCCGAGGGCAAGGACTATCATGTGCCAGAACATTATTTTGAAGATGTCCTAGAGGGTGCCCGCTTGATAGAGGGTCAGTGCTCGAAAGATATTGTCTTCGAGTGATATGTACTAAGATTGTAAAAACAATATTATGATATATATTAAGGCTATGTTTTTTTATACTTTTGCCTAAAAAGTTTTTGGTGCCTCCTGTGCGGCCGTTTTTATATAATCTGAAAGTTTACCAGTCGTCGGCTTCGGCCCCTTTGCATATAACGCTGGGGTGTTCAGAAAAGCATTCGATCACTCTTAACCCAACGTCTTGGTCCAATAAAGGAGGTGTTAATGCGGCAAACCAGACAATCAGACTATAGGGCTTTAACACTTTCACTTAGCCATAGAAGTTTGACGGTGGGTCTACGATATAGCCCCTGGTATGTACGCAGTTATCCGAATATAGCGTGTTTACATACGTGGCCGAAAAAATGGTCCTTCGTCAATGCGGAAGGAATCGTGAAGATTCTGCTGAGTCATCCAGTGGTTAACCAGCTCTCGCTGCATCATGATAGTCAGTTTTCGGCTTTCTCTACAGAGGTGCTCATCCGGATGAACCAGGACACAATCATAGTAGTTCTCCCTTTACTACCCTAGCCGATAGAGCGGAACATAAGGTAGTAAGCACAGGAGCCGGGCAACCCAACTATTGACCAGAGACATGATTCGGAGCTGATGCATATAAGGCCAAACTCGCGACGCCGAACACTCCCTATAGGTGTTCGGACTTTTTCAACATATACCGGGCTGAATACAGCCCCTGGTAATGGACCCTAGTCTCACATGTGGCAATCTGTCATGGGGAAAGAACGCGGGTGATGAGAAAATAAAACCCCAAACACATTATGAACCAAGCTGCTTCTATAATATCCACTTTTAGTACGGCAAGCCGTATACATGCAGATTGTGTCGATAGCTACCTTGGACATTTTACATGCCAGGAGAACATAAAACAAAAAGAGATAAAAAGGTTTACACAGGGGCTTAATCTAAAAATAAACCTTAGTGCGGGGCCCTGCTGCACGTCTGCGCCGTTTTCCCCTTTGTGATGTGTCCTTGAAGGGAGGGGTGTGATGGCCAGCTGTAAAAAAAACGTGTAAAAATGAATTTAGTGTGGCTATAGACAGAGCTGGTTTGTTTGATAAGCCTTGAAATATAATTTATAAAGTCCGAATAGGGTCGAGCCGAATTATGGACTATTTGTATGCAGCGTGCCCCCGGCGCCGCCCAAGGAATTTTGAGGGTATACTTGTGTATATGAGGCATGTATGCTATCACCTTATTGGGCGGTCGATGGGGGCATAACTGCTAACCGAGCTCGGATTTATCTGAGCTATCGTGCTGGAGCATGCACTGAACACGCTTAGTTGTATCCGCGGTCTTAACGACCGATGAGTTATTCGGCTTGAATAGGCCGTGCTGGGCTTCGGCTGCTAGAGCCGCCGTGTACTCTTCTGTACGAAGAGAGCGCTCCGTGTTTCCACTGACCATGATGATGCCACGTGGTCCGGGCATTTTGAGCTTTAGATAGGCATAATGCGGGACTGCATTGAAGCAGGCGAAGCCCGTTCTTCCGAGTAGTGCATGATAGCCACTTCAGAATGGAGCTATGTCGAAGATTAGTTCTTCTTTTCGAAAGTTATAAGGAGAGCCAAATACGACCTCCAATGTTAAAGAGCTAGTGCAGCGGGCCTCTATGCCCGGTATAACTCCTTTAAAGGTTGTGCTGCTTGGCTTGATTCTTGACGGGTCTATCCCCATCTTGCGGGCAGTGTCCTAGTATATCGAGTTGAGACTACTACTGCCGTCCATAAGGACGCGAGTGAGGTGATATCCGTCGATTATTGGATCGAGCACTAGGGCAGCCAAACCCCCATGACGGATACTAGTCGGATGATCCCTGCAATCAAAGGTGATCGGACAGGCCGACCATGGGTTAAATTTGGGGTAAACGGATTCAATGGCATAGACATTTTGGAGTGCACGTTTGCGCTCCATTTTTGGGATATGAGTGACATAAATCATGTTCACTGTCTTGACCTCCGATGGAAATTTCTTCTGTCCCCCCGTGTTCGGCTGGCGAGGTTCATCCTCGTCTTCGCTCTGATGTCCCTTCCCCTTGTGTTCGGCGTTGAGTTTGCCGGCCTGTTTGAAGACCCAACAACTACTGTTATAATGGTTCATAGGTTTAGCGGGGGTGCCATGGATCTGACAGGGCCAGTCTAAAATTTTGTCCAGGTTGGATGGACCGTCTTTATTGCCTTTAAATGGCTTCTTCCTTTGACCGGGTCTGGGGCCACCGAATCTAGCGTTTACCTCTATATCATCTGGGCTTACTTCATTATTTTGACGCTTGTTTTTGTTGCGTCGTGGCTTCCCATTTCTATCCCTGACTTTGGATGTGCCAGGGTCGCTGGTGCTGCTACGGGCTAACCAGCTGTCTTCACCCGCGCAAAAACGGGTCATGAGTGTAGTTAAGGCTGCCATTGTCCTTGGCTTTTCCTGGCCGAGGTGTCTGGCTAGCCATTCATCCCAGACACTGTGCTTGAAGGCCGCTAAGGCTTCAGCGTGTGGACAATCGACGATTTGGTTCTTCTTAGTGAGAAACCGATGCCAAAGCTTACGGGCTGATTCTCCGGGTTGTTGGATTATGTGACTTAGATTGTCCCCATCCGGGGGTCACACATAGGTCCCTTGAAAATTGGCCCAAAAGCATCCTCAAGTTCTTCCCAGCTTTTAATGAAATTTTCAGGGAGGCTTTTCGGCCAGTGCCGAGCTGGTCCTTTCAGTTTGAGGGGTAAGTATTTGATGGCGTGGAGATTTATCGGCTGGCCATGTGGATGTGAAGAATAAAGTCTTCTATCCAGACCGCAGGGTCCATCATTCCATCATATGCCTCAATATTTACGGGTTTAAACCCTTCTGGAAATTCTTGATCCAGCACCTCATCGGTGAAGCACAGGGGGTGGGCTGCACCCCTGTATTTGGTTGTGTCGTGGCATGAGTCCGACGGTTGTGGTGTTCAGAGTTAGCTCCGAACTGGTATATGACCGGCATATTTGGCTTGATAACCACAGTCCCACACGAGTGCGTGGTCTCTAGATCTGTAGATGGACCTGGCCTTGCCAGCATTTTTGTTCAGGTTCTCACGGAAATCAGTTTTCTGGCCCTGAGCCACGGCTTCTCTTCCTTTACGGGGAGGGGGTGCAGGCTTGCGTGCGCCGTTGCTAGCCGCTCTATCCTGTCCACTAGGTGATCAGTCCAGCTTATTGGCGGTGTTGTTCTTCGATGGTATGGGCACAATGGCCTCGTCGTTGAATTCGGACAGCAGTTTACAATTAGGGTAGCCCTTTGGTCTGCGATTAGAACCGTATTTCTCCTCAGCGTCTAGCACTTTGTTCCATTTATCATTGAGCGTATCCTGTGCGACTTTAAGCCACTTCTTCTGCTTCTTCAGTCTCCTTGCAGTGGCGAGGAGCCTCCAATGGAGGTGCTCTTGCTCTAAGGGTTCTTCTGGGATGACTAATTCATCGTCGCCCAAGCTGATCTCCTCTTCGGAGACGGGTTGATAATTGCTATCTTCGGCATCCTTGTGGTCGGACAATAGCCCCGGACTATGCTCGCCGTCCTCTCGCTTGTCTTGCTCTGTTGCTAGATCGGTGGGGTCTTCGGCTTGGTCCGGATTATTATCATCATTAGTGACAATGTTGCTATTGTTTCCCTTGCCGGGTCAAGGTCGGCGCTTCTAACGCCGATGCTTTGAAGGTTCATCGACGGGTTTATCTTTGTCGCTGTCGGCCTCCTTATCTTTAAGTGTATCGACCATGTATATATCGTATGAGGACGTAGCCGTCCATCGCCCGGTTATGGGTGGGTTTTGGTCTAGATTTTCTCCGGCTTTGAGGTCCATCCCTTCGAAGTCTTCGGAGGCATAGTCAAGTAGATCGGTTAAATCTTCGACGGTGGCTATTAAGTGGGTGGTGGGTGGTAAGCGGAATTCGTCCTCTGCTTCCACTTCAAGCCAGACATAGTTCGGCTGAGAGTCTCCTGATAAAGGCGAGTGCCGGAAGATGTCCGTAGAGGTGAACTTGATGATAGGCGCCCGATCAGTTTTGACGGGCGCGGATGTATGCGGTTCGGAACCTATGGCCGGAGACAACTCCGAGGTTCCGATGACACAGGCTCTGCTCGAGGTCAGATCTGTGTCCGGCTCCAACGTCGATAAGTCTGCGGCTTCCGTGGTGGGGTTAAGGTTCCCGTCCTCGGATGGCGTGATCTGCTCCAGACCTAGGGCCAGAACAATTACATGCGCAATATCCTGAGTACGGTCCGATGACAAATTTAAGTCATGTTCATCATGGTGGTAGGGCTTGAATCCATCAAAGATCAATTCTACGCGGATATCGGCCACGTGATTCAATCATCCAAACTTGACCTGATGGCCAGGGGCGTAGCTATCGATCTGCTCTAGATGGCCAAGCGATTTGGCCCACAGTGCGATGCCGCCAAACACAAAGACCTATCCGGGGAGGAAAACCTCCCCCTAGACTGCATTATTGTAGATGATTGAGGGAGCCATCAAAACCTTTTGGTGATAACACAGTGGAACTCTCAATGAAAGCACCAAAGTCGGTGTCAAAACCGGCGGATCTCGGGTAGGGGGTCCCGAACTGCGCGTCTAAGGTCTATGGTAACAGGAGACGGGGGACACGATGTTTACCCAGGTTCGGGCCCTCTCTATGGAGGTAATGCCCTACTTCCTTCTTGATTGATCTTGATGAATATGAGCATTACAAGAGTTGATCTACCACGAGATCGTAATGGCTAAACCCTAGAAGTCTAGCCTATATGATTATGATTGTTTTCGCCTCTACGGACTATACCCTCCGGTTTATATAGACACCGGAGGGGGCTAGGGTTACACAAAGTCAGTTACAGAGAAAGGAATCTACATATCCGAATCACCAAGCTTGCCATCCATGCAAAGGAGAGTCCCATCTGGACATGGGAAGAAGTCTTTGGTCTTGTATCTTCATAGTCCAATAGTCCGGCCCATGTCACATAGTCCGGACGGCCGAGGACCCCCAATCCAGGATTCCCTCAGCCATGACGAACCGGGACTAAAGGGGGGGCCTTTAGTCCCCAACCTTTAGTGTCGGTTGTTGAACCAGGAGTAAAGGCCCTTACGAACTAGGACTAATGCCCAATTCTGCAATTGTGCCAGCCCACCAGGGTTCAAATCCTGGTCTTGCATTTATTCCTGGATTGATTTCAGGATTTCCGGCGATGCGCATTCAGTGGGAGGAGGCGTTCCCGTCAATGACGAGGTGCCTACGGTGACTTCATAAATTTCAAGATGATATGTCAGCTCAGTCTTTCGGAGGTGCTCATAGGGATAGGGTGTGCGTGTGTGCGTTCATAGGGGCGAGTGTATGCAGGTGTATATGAGCGTTTGCGTTTGTATTGTGTTAAAAAAACATGTAAGAAACAAAAAGAAAACTAAAAAGAAAATTTTGTACAGATCTCCACGTAAAATCCCGCGGATATAGCATTGACTGCAACTTGGTTAAGTCTCAATCGACTGAGATCTAGCAATCCCAAAAAATTGCTTCTCTATTACTTTTACTCTTCTTTGTTCTCCTTCCTATCCCCCATAGAAAGTGCTCTGCTTTTAATCCACTATTCCCCTTCAATATGTTAGTAGCAATGTTCGTCGTTCACACTAGCATTTTATCTAAGCACACATTGCACAGATTCACATGATACCCCGCCCCCAGAAAGTATCATGGGGAATATAGGAATTTGCACACTCAATGGTTCCTGTGATTTTGGGTCGTTGGCTAGAAAACCAAGGGATAGGAGTTTCCTAAAGATTGAAGTAAATTTTGGGTCACGAAATAGACCTCATATTTTTTTTATCGAAATCAACCCACACTCCACCATTGTAGTCCATCACATTGTTAATATTGAAATCACGCTTCGTCAAAATCAATCCACTATAAGGAACCTGCGGTGCACACTGAACCGCGGATTGATTTTGATGAAGTATAATGTTATTTAAGTAAAATATGTTCATGGCCATTTATCATATCCATTGTTTTTGCATCTAACGGCTGAAAATGGTGGACTACATTGGGTGCACACATTGCCTAGCTTCATGCAATAACACCCCCACTAATTGTAGTATTTTATGATTTGTTTATTTTTTATAGGTAACATTGATGTTACCGAGAGATTCCACTTTGTATGAACTATTATAGGGAATACAAATATGTAGTGTGTCTTTGCCGACACCTCCAAAAATAGCCGAACCTAGGCTTTGATCATCAAATCAACTAGTGAGTGACTCATGAGCATTGGCCTAAAGGTTATGTATTAGCATGATTTTGATTTGATGTGAATAAACTTCAATTTAAATTTATATACAAACATGTACCCCACTAACATGGATTAGGGCTAAAGATTTAGAAGTTATTAAAGTGTTAGCAACACATAAAAACATCCCCCCTAGAGTAGTTGTTAATACGAATAACAGAAACTCTGCTATAGCCATTTTTATACATTCAATGTACTCTACGGATAAAGGAATACATAAAGTTGGACATAATAAAATGAGAAATAGAAAGATTTCAGTGAAACTGTTCGTTTGAAAATTTCCCAAAAAGCTAATTATCGGTTCTTCTCTTTGTCGGAACAATAAGGTTGTTGTACTTATTACTAAACTTGTTGAAGAGATGAGATAGAACCAAGGTCTATCTTTTTAACCAGAGGTTAAATCGATCATCAAAAGAAGAATTAGGACAAAAATTAGGATACATTCTGAGAAAATGAAACTTCCATTGAAGAGAAGAAAATGAAGAACTTTCAAAAAAACTATCGCAGAATCGATAATGAAGATTTCATCTTGTACATGCCAGATCATGAATTAATAACCGCATTCAATCTCCAAAAAGTCCCGATTGTTTTGATTTTTGAAATGGTATTGTCGGTGCAACAGACCCGGAGCCTGTTGCCCTAACTGTGCACAGGCACAAGATCAGGATTGAAGCACCAGAACAGAAGAGCAAGATACCAAGAGACTCGAAGAACCTACCAGTAGATCGGCAGGATCCAAGGCCAAGGTAGAGGAGCTAGATATTATCAAGGGATAAGCCTCCCTTGCCGGGCAGGCAAGGCCAGCAAGGGGCAAGGCTACCCCCAGAAGGAGATGACCAAGGTGTCCCAGCAGGGCCTGCCGGGACTCAAGGAGACCAGATCACCTCACTGACTACTTCACTACGACCCACGTCGTCGATCAGTGCAGTGTCAGGCCGTGGGATGATTAAGTGGCAACCATTCGCCACATGGAGGCCACTTCCTACCAAGGAAACCCACAGATGACACCCGTCCAATGACGTGTCAAGCGAGCAGGCGTAGAGCTGGAAAAATAGCCCGGCAAGCCTAGTCGGGCAGCCAACGATGTGACGCTAAGAGGTGCATTAAATGCGCACTATCAGCCTTCAGAGTTAGGTATGATAGCACTATTTGCTCTCATATTAGTGTTTAATGACTAAACTGCCATTGTGGTGACCCCTTAGCCTATAAAAGGAGGCCCGTGGCAACCATAGAAGAGGTTCGCGAGGTTGGAAAGCTAGACCACCCGCACCCTCGTACTAACATAGTCGTTGTCACCGTGAGGCAACCCTTACCGGGAAAGTGTACTATGCACCACCACCACATTTCCACCATCAATCCACCAAAGCAGGAGTAGGGTTTTACGCCACACGGCGGCCCGAACCTGGGTAAAACTGCCTGTGTGATCTCTGCCGTGCTGCCCCATGTTGGTCTGCTCTTTGTGCAACGTGACTCCCCCCTGCCGAACCAGCAAGGGGTCGTCCTGGTCCCATAGGTGGCCGTGGTTTCCTGCGACATCTTTGGCACGCCAGGTAGGGGGGTCGCTTGCGCGAACCTAAAGACGTGAGCAGTGCATCATCTTCATCACCAGCCGCATCTTCGACCGCGCCATCAACTATGGCGCTCAAGAAGAAATCAGCTTCTTCGACTCATCCATCCACCTCGAAGGCTCCGCTACCCATGCCCTCCGACGCTGCGAATGGCATGGAGATGCACGAGGGCACAAATGGTGCTAGGGATGTGGTCGGAGCAGGCAACACCACCACCATTCCCCCTGCGGCCGACGCAAGAGCAGGAGATACCGAAGGAGGACAACATAACAACACCTCACGGCGACGCTCCACCTGCTGACGGGTGCAACCACAACGATGGAGCTCATTCTGGGGCGAGCCACCGCCCTACGACCATCCTTGCCGTGGGCGCGACTGATACGTCTCCAACGTATCTATAATTTTTTATTGTTCCATGCTATTATATTACTTGTTTTGGATGTTTAATGGGCTTTACTAAGCACTTTTATATTATTTTTGTTGGAAATATGCCCTAGAGGCAATAATAAAAGCATTATTATTATATTTCCTTGTTCATGATAATTGTCTTTGTTCATGCTATAATTGTGTTATCCGGAAATCGTAATACATGTGTGAATAACAGACACCAACATGTCCCTAGTGAGCCTCTAGTTGACTAGCTCGTTAATCAATAGATAGTCATGGTTTCCTGACTATGGACATTGGATGTCATTGATAACGAGATCACATCATTAGGAGAATGATGTGATGGACAAGACCCAATCCTAAACATAGCACAAGATCGTCTAGTTCGTTTGCTAGTGTTTTCCAATGTCAAAGTATCTTTTCCTTAGACCATGAGATCGTGTAACTCCCGGATACCGTAGGAGTGCTTTGGGTATACCAAACGTCACAACGTAACTGGGTGACTATAAAGGTAGACTACGGGTATCTCCGAAAGTGTCTGTTGGGTTGACATGGATCAAGACTGGGATTTGTCACTCCGTATGACAGAGAGGTATCACTGGGCCCACTCGGTAATGCATCATCATAATGATCTCAGAGTGACCAAGTGTCTAGTCACGGGATCATGCATTACGGTACGAGTAAAGTGACTTGCTGGTAACGAGATTGAACGAGGTATTGGGATACCGACGATCGAATCTCGGGCAAGTAACATATCGATTGACAAAGGGAATTGCATACGGGGTTGATTGAATCCTCGACATCGTGGTTCATCCGATGAGATCATCGTGGAGCATGTGGGAGCCAACATGGGTATCCAGATCCCGCTGTTGGTTATTGACCTGAGAGTCGTCTCGGTCATGTCTGCTTGTCTCCCGAACCCGTAGGGTCTACACACTTAAGGTTCGGTGACGCTAGGGTTGTGAAGAAATGTATATGCAGTAACCCGAATGTTGTTCGGAGTCCCGGATGAGATCCCGGACGTCACGAGGAGTTCCGGAATGGTCCGGAGGTAAAGAATCATATATAGGAAGTGCAGTTTCGGGCATCGGGACAAGTTTCGGGGTTATCGGTATTGTACCGGGACCACCGGAGGGGTCCCGTGGGCCCACCGGGTGGGGCCACCTGTCCCAGGGGGCCACATGGGCTGTAGGGGATGTGCCTTGGCCTAGATGGGCCAAGGGCACCAGCCCCTATAGGCCCATGCGCCTAGGGTTTCCACAAAGGAGGAGTCCAAGTGGTGGAAGGCACCCCTAGGTGCCTTGGGGGGGAGGGAATCCTCCCCTTGGCCGCCGCCCCCCCTAGTAGATGCCATCTACTAGGGCCGGCGCCCCCTGGCACCCCTATATATAGTGGGGGAGAGGAGGGACTTGACAGACCAGCCCCTGGCGCCTCCCTCTCTCCCCGTTACGTCTCTCCCTCGTAGTCTTGGCGAAGCCCTGCTGCTGTGACGCCCTGCATCCACCACCACGCCGTCGTGCTGCTGGATCTTCATCAACCTCTCCACCCCCCTTGCTGGATCAAGAAGGAGGAGACGTCTCCCGTCCCGTACGTGTGTTGAACGCGGAGGTGCCGTCCGTTCGGCGCTTGGTCATCGGTGATTTGGATCACGTCGAGTACGACTACATCATCACCGTTCTTTTGAACGCTTCCGTGCGCGATCTACAAAGGTATGTAGATGCATCCGATAGCTCGTTGCTAGATAAACTCCTAGATGGATCTTGGTGAAACGAGTAGGAAAATTTTTGTTTTCTGCAACGTTCCCCAACAATGGCATCATGAGCTAGGTCTATGCGTAGTTCTTCTTGCGCGAGTAGAACACAATTTGTTGTGGGCGTAGATTTGTCAACTTTCTTGCCGTTACTAGTCCTTTCTTGCTTCAGTGGTATTGTGGGATGAAGCGTCCCGGACCAACCTTACACGTACGCTTACGTGAGACCGGTTCCACCGACTAACATGCACTAGTTGCATAAGGTGGTTGGCGGGTGTCTGTCTCTCCCACTTTAGTTGGAGCGGATTCGATGAACAGGGTCCTTATGAAGGGTAAATAGAAGTTGACAAATCACATTGTGTGTTTCACGTAGGTAAGAAGACGTTCTTGCTAGAACCCTAATTCAGCCACGTAAAACATGCAACAACAATTAGAGGACGTCTAACTTGTTTTTTGTAGCAAGTGGTTTGTGATATGATATGGCCAAAGTTGTGATGAATGATGAATGATCTATATGTGATGTATGATATGTTCATGCTATTGTAATAGGAATCACGACTTGCATGTCGATGAGTATGACAACCGGCAGGAGCCATAGGAGTTGTCTTTATTCTTTTATATGACCTGCGCGTCATTAAGAAACGCCATGTAAATTACTTTACTTTATTGCTAAACGCGTTAGCCATAGTAGTAGAAGTAGTAGTTGGCGAGCAACTTCATGGAGACACGATGATGGAGATCATGATGATGGAGATCATGGTGTCAAGCCGGTGACAAGATGATCATGGAGCCCCAAGATGGAGATCAAAGGAGCTATGTGATAATGGCCATATCATGTCACGTTTATTATTTGATTGCATGTGATGTTTATCATGTTTTGCATCTTGTTTACTTAGGACGACGGTAGTAAATAAGATGATCCCTCATACTAATTTCAAGAAGTGTTCCCCCTAACTGTGCACCGTTGCGACAGTTCGCTGTTTCAAAACACCACGTGATGATCGGGTGTTTTATTCAGACGTTCACATACAACGGATGTAAGACAGATTTACACATGCAAACACTTAGGTCGACTTGACGAGCCTAGCATGTACAGACATGGCCTCGGAACACAGAAGACCGAAAGGTCGAGCATGAGTCGTATAGAAGATACGATCAACATGAAGATGTTCACCGATGTTGACTAGTCCGTCTCACGTGATGATCGGACACGGCCTAGTTAACTCGGATCATGTAATACTTAGATGACTAGAGGGATGTCTAATCTAAGTGGGAGTTCATTAATAATTTGATTAGTTGAACTTAATTATCATGAACTTAGTCTAAATATTTTACAATATGTCTTGTAGATCAAATGGCCAACGTAGTCCTCAACTTCAATGCGTTCCTAGAGAAAACTAAGCTGAAAGACGATGGCAGCAACTATACGGAATAGGTCCGGAACCTGAGGATCATCCTCATAGCTGCCAAGAAAGATTATGTCCTACAAGCACCGCTTGGTGACGCACCCGTTCTCCCTGCAGAATAAGATGTTATGAACGCTTGGCAGGCACGTACCAATGACTACTCCCTCGTTCAGTGCGGCATGCTTTACAGTTTAGAGCCGGGGCTCCAAAAGCGTTTTGAGAGACACGGAGCATATGAGATGTTCGAAGAGCTGAAAATGGTTTTCCAAGCTCATGCCCGAGTCGAGAGATATCAAGTCTCCGACAAGTTCTTCAGCTGTAAGATGGAGGAAAACAGTTCTGTCAGTGAGCACATACTCACTATGTCTGGGTTGCATAACCGCTTGACTCAGCTGGGAGTTAATCTCCCGGATGATGCGGTCATTGACAGAATCCTCCAGTCGCTTCCACCAAGCTACAAGAGCTTTGTGATGAACTTCAATATGCAGGGGATGGAAAAGACCATTCCTGAAGTATTTGCTATGCTGAAATCAGCAGAGGTAGAAGTCAAGAAGGAACATCAAGTGTTGATGGTCAATAAAACCACTAAGTTCAAGAAAGGCAAGGGTAAAAAGAACTTCAAGAAAGACAGCAAGGAGGTTGCCGCGCCCAGCAAGCAAGCTGCCGGGAAGAAGCCAAAGAATGGATCCAAGCCCGAGACTGAGTGCTTTTATTGCAAGGGAAGCGGTCACTGGAAGCGGAACTGCCCTAAGTACTTAGCGGATAAGAAGGCCGGCAAAACAAAAGGTATATGTGATGTACATGTAATTGATGTGTACCTTACTAGTGCCCATAGTAGCTCCTGGGTATTTGATACCGGTGCAGTTGCTCACATTTGTAACTCAAAGCAGGGGCTGCGGAATAAGCGGAAACTGGCAAAGGACGAGGTGACGATGCGCGTCGGGAATGGTTCCAAGGTCAATGTGATCGCCGTCGGCACGCTGCCTCTGCATCTCCCTTCAGGATTAGTTTTAAACCGTAATAATTGTTATTTAGTGCCAGCTTTGAGCATGAACATTGTATCGGGATCTCGTTTAATTCGAGATGGCTACTCATTTAAATCCGAGAATAATGGTTGTTCTATTTATATGAGAGATATGTTTTATGGTCATGCTCCTATGGTGAATGGTTTATTCTTTATGAATCTCGAACGTGATGCTACACATGTTCACAATGTGAGTACCAAAAGAAGTAAGGTTGATAATGATAGTCCCACATACTTGTGGCACTACCGCCTTGGTCACATAGGTGTCAAACGCATGAAGAAGCTCCATGCAGATGGACTTTTAAAGTCTCTTGATTATGAATCATTTGACACGTGCGAACCATGCCTTATGGGAAAAATGACCAAGACTCCGTTCTCAGGAACAATGGAACGAGCAACCAACTTATTGGAAATCATACATACTGATGTGTGCGGTCCAATGAGTGTTGAGGCTCACGGTGGCTATCATTATGTTCTCACCCTCACTGATGATTTAAGTAGGTATGGGTATATCTACTTAATGAAACATAAGTCTGAAACCTTTGAAAAGTTCAAGGAATTTCAGAGTGAGGTTGAAAATCAACGTGACAGGAAAATCAAGTTTCTACGATCAGATCGTGGAGGAGAATACTTGAGTCATGAATTTGGTATACACTTAAGAAAATGTGGAATAGTTTCAAAACTCACGCCGCCTGGAACACCTCAGCGTAATGGTGTGTCCGAACGTCGTAATCGCACTCTATTAGATATGGTGCGATCTATGATGTCTCTTACTGATTTACCGCTATCTTTTTGGGGCTATGCTTTAGAGACTGCTGCATTCACTTTAAATAGGGCTCCATCGAAATCCGTTGAGACGACACCGTATGAATTATGGTTTGGGAAGAAACCTAAGCTGTCGTTTCTAAAAGTTTGGGGATGCGATGCTTATGTCAAGAAACTTCAACCTGAAAAGCTCGAACCCAAGTCGGAAAAATGCGTCTTCATAGGATACCCAAAAGAAACTATTGGGTACACCTTCTACCTCAGATCCGAAGGCAAGATCTTTGTTGCCAAGAATGGGTCCTTTCTAGAGAAAGAGTTTCTCTCGAAAGAAGTAAGTGGGAGGAAAGTAGAGCTTGATGAAGTATTACCTCTTGAACCGGAAAATGGCGCAACTCAAGAAAATGTTCCTGAGGTGCCTGCACCGACTAGAGAGGAAGTTAATGATGATGATCAAGATACTTCTGATCAAGCTCCTACTGAAATTCTAAGGTCCACAAGGACACGTTCCGCACCAGAGTGGTACGGCAACCCTATCTTGGAAATCATGTTGTTAGACAACAGTGAACCTTCGAACTATGAAGAAGCAATGGAGGGCCCGGATTCCGACAAATGGCTAGAAGCCATGAAATCCGAGATAGGATCCATGTATGAAAACGAAGTATGGACTTTGACTGACTTGCCCGTTGAGCGGCGAGCCATAGAAAATAAATGGATCTTTAAGAGGAAGACAGACGCGGATGGTAATGTGACCATCTATAAAGCTCGGCTTGTCGCTAAGGGTTATCGACAAGTTCAAGGGGTTGACTACGATGAGACTTTCTCACCGGTAGCGAAGCTGAAGTCCGTCCGAATCATGTTAGCAATTGCCGCATTCTACGATTATGAAATATGGCAAATGGACGTCAAAACGGCATTCCTTAATGGTTTCCTTAAGGAAGAATTGTATATGATGCAGCCGAAAGGTTTTGTCGATCCTAAGAATGCTGACAAAGTGTGCAAGCTCCAATGCTCGATTTATGGGCTGGTGCAAGCATCTCGGAGTTGGAACATTCGCTTTGATGAGATGATCAAAGCGTTTGGGTTTACGCAGACTTATGGAGAAGCCTGCGTTTACAAGAAAGTGAGTGGGAGCTCTGTAGCATTTCTCATACTATATGTAGATGACATACTTTTGATGGGAAATGATATAGAACTCTTGGACAGCATCAAGGCCTATTTGAATAAGAGTTTTTCAATGAAGGACCTTGGAGAAGCTGCTTATATATTAGGCATCAAAATCTATAGAGATAGATCGAGACGCCTCATAGGTCTTTCACAAAGCACATACCTTGATAAGATATTGAAGAAGTTCAATATGGATCAATCCAAGAAGGGGTTCTTGCCTGTGTTACAAGGTATGAAATTGAGCTCAGCTCAATGTCCGACCACGGCAGAAGATATAGAAGAGATGAGCGTCATCCCCTATGCATCAGCCATAGGTTCTATTATGTATGCCATGCTGTGTACCAGACCTGATGTAAACCTTGCCGTAAGTTTGGTAGGAAGGTACCAAAGTAATCCCGGCAAGGAGCACTGGACAGCGGTCAAGAATATCCTGAAGTACCTGAAAAGGACTAAGGAAATGTTTCTCGTTTATGGAGGTGACGAAGAGCTCGTCGTAAAGGGTTACGTCCACGCTAGCTTCGACACAGATCTGGATGACTCTAAGTCACAAACCGGACACGTGTATATTTTGAATGGTGGGGCAGTAAGCTGGTGCAGTTGCAAGCAAAGCGTCGTGGCGGGATCTACATGTGAAGCGGAGTACATGGCGGCCTCGGAGGCAGCACATGAAGCAATATGGGTGAAGGAGTTCATCACCGACCTAGGAGTCATACCCAATGCGTCGGGGCCGATCAAGCTCTTCTGTGACAACACTGGAGCTATTGCACTTGCCAAGGAGCCCAGGTTTCACAAGAAGACAAGGCACATCAAGCGTCGCTTCAACTCTATTCGTGAAAATGTTCAAGATGGAGACATAGAGATTTGTAAAATACATACGGACCTGAATGTAGCAGATCCGTTGATTAAACCTCTCCCTAGAGCAAAATATGATCAACACCAGAATTCCATGGGTGTTCGATTCATCACAATGTAACTAGATTATTGACTCTAGTGCAAGTGGGAGACTGTTGGAAATATGCCCTAGAGGCAATAATAAAAGCATTATTATTATATTTCCTTGTTCATGATAATTGTCTTTGTTCATGCTATAATTGTGTTATCCGGAAATCGTAATACATGTGTGAATAACAGACACCAACATGTCCCTAGTGAGCCTCTAGTTGACTAGCTCGTTAATCAATAGATAGTCATGGTTTCCTGACTATGGACATTGGATGTCATTGATAACGAGATCACATCATTAGGAGAATGATGTGATGGACAAGACCCAATCCTAAACATAGCACAAGATCGTATAGTTCGTTTGCTAGTGTTTTCCAATGTCAAAGTATCTTTTCCTTAGACCATGAGATCGTGTAACTCCCGGATACCGTAGGAGTGCTTTGGGTATACCAAACGTCACAACATAACTGGGTGACTATAAAGGTAGACTACGGGTATCTCCGAAAGTGTCTGTTGGGTTGACATGGATCAAGACTGGGATTTGTCACTCCGTATGACAGAGAGGTATCACTGGGCCCACTCGGTAATGCATCATCATAATGAGCTCAGAGTGACCAAGTGTCTGGTCACGGGATCATGCATTACGGTACGAGTAAAGTGACTTGCTGGTAACGAGATTGAACGAGGTATTGGGATACCGACGATCGAATCTCGGGCAAGTAACATATCGATTGACAAAGGGAATTGCATACGGGGTTGATTGAATCCTCGACATCGTGGTTCATCCGATGAGATCATCGTGGAGCATGTGGGAGCCAACATGGGTATCCAGATCCCGCTGTTGGTTATTGACCTGAGAGTCGTCTCGGTCATGTCTGCTTGTCTCCCGAACCCGTAGGGTCTACACACTTAAGGTTCGGTGATGCTAGGGTTGTGAAGAAATGTATATGCAGTAACCCGAATGTTGTTCGGAGTCCCGGATGAGATCCCGGATGTCACGAGGAGTTCCGGAATGGTCCGGAGGTAAAGAATCATATATAGGAAGTGCAGTTTCGGGCATCGGGACAAGTTTCGGGGTTATCGGTATTGTACCGGGACCACCGGAGGGGTCCCGTGGGCCCACCGGGTGGGGCCACCTGTCCCGGGGGGCCACATGGGCTGTAGGGGATGCGCCTTGGCCTAGATGGGCCAAGGGCACCAGCCCCTATAGGCCCATGCGCCTAGGGTTTCCACAAAGGAGGAGTCCAAGTGGTGGAAGGCACCCCTAGGTGCCTTGGGGGGGAGGGAATCCTCCCCTTGGCCGCCGCCCCCCCTAGTAGATGCCATCTACTAGGGCCGGCGCCCCCCTGGCACCCCTATATATAGTGGGGGAGAGGAGGGACTTGACAGACCAGCCCCTGGCGCCTCCCTCTCTCCCCGTTGCGTCTCTCCCTCGTAGTCTTGGCGAAGCCCTGCTGCTGTGACGCCCTGCATCCACCACCACGCCGTCGTGCTGCTGGATCTTCATCAACCTCTCCTCCCCCCTTGCTGGATCAAGAAGGAGGAGACATCTCCCATCCCGTACGTGTGTTGAACGCGGAGGTGCCGTCCGTTCGGCGCTTGGTCATCGGTGATTTGGATCACGTCGAGTACGACTACATCATCACCGTTCTTTTGAACGCTTCCGTGCGCGATCTACAAAGGTATGTAGATGCATCCGATAGCTCGTTGCTAGATGAACTCCTAGATGGATCTTGGTGAAACGAGTAGGAAATTTTTTGTTTTCTGCAACGTTCCCCAACAGTGGCATCATGAGCTAGGTCTATGCGTAGTTCTTCTTGCGCGAGTAGAACACAATTTGTTGTGGGCGTAGATTTGTCAACTTTCTTGCCGTTACTAGTCCTTTCTTGCTTCAGCGGTATTGTGGGATGAAGCGACCCGGACCAACCTTACACGTACGCTTACGTGAGACCGGTTCCACCGACTAACATGCACTAGTTGCATAAGGTGGTTGGCGGGTGTCTGTCTCTCCCACTTTAGTTGGAGCGGATTCGATGAACAGGGTCCTTATGAAGGGTAAATAGAAGTTGACAAATCACGTTGTGGCTTTAACGTAGGTAAGAAGACGTTCTTGCTAGAACCCTAATTCAGCCACGTAAAACATGCAACAACAATTAGAGGACGTCTAACTTGTTTTTGCAGCATGTGGTTTGTGATATGATATGGCCAAAGTTGTGATGAATGATGAATGATCTATATGTGATGTATGAGATGTTCATGCTATTGTAATAGGAATCACGACTTGCATGTCGATGAGTATGACAACCGGCAGGAGCCATAGGAGTTGTCTTTATTCTTTTATATGACCTGCGCGTCATTAAGAAACGCCATGTAAATTACTTTACTTTATTGCTAAACGCGTTAGCCATAGTAGTAGAAGTAGTAGTTGGCGAGCAACTTCATGGAGACACGATGATGGAGATCATGATGATGGAGATCATGGTGTCAAGCCGGTGACAAGATGATCATGGAGCCCCAAGATGGAGATCAAAGGAGCTATGTGATAATGGCCATATCATGTCATGTTTATTATTTGATTGCATGTGATGTTTATCATGTTTTGCATCTTGTTTACTTAGGACGACGGTAGTAAATAAGATGATCCCTCATACTAATTTCAAGAAGTGTTCCCCCTAACTGTGCACCGTTGCGACAGTTCGCTGTTTCAAAACACCACGTGATGATCGGGTGTTTTATTCAGACGTTCACATACAACGGATGTAAGACAGATTTACACATGCAAACACTTAGGTCGACTTGACGAGCCTAGCATGTACAGACATGGCCTCGGAACACAGAAGACCGAAAGGTCGAGCATGAGTCGTATAGAAGATACGATCAACATGAAGATGTTCACCGATGTTGACTAGTCCGTCTCACGTGATGATCGGACACGGCCTAGTTAACTCGGATCATGTAATACTTAGATGACTAGAGGGATGTCTAATCTAAGTGGGAGTTCATTAATAATTTGATTAGTTGAACTTAATTATCATGAACTTAGTCTAAATATTTTACAATATGTCTTGTAGATCAAATGGCCAACGTAGTCCTCAACTTCAATACGTTCCTAGAGAAAACTAAGCTGAAAGACGATGGCAGCAACTATACGGACTAGGTCCGGAACCTGAGGATCATCCTCATAGCTGCCAAGAAAGATTATGTCCTACAAGCACCGCTTGGTGACGCACCCATTCTCCCTGCAGAACAAGATGTTATGAACGCTTGGCAGGCACGTACCGATGACTACTCCCTCGTTCAGTGCGGCATGCTTTACAGTTTAGAGCCGGGGCTCCAAAAGCGTTTTGAGAGACACGGAGCATATGAGATGTTCAAAGAGCTGAAAATGGTTTTCCAAGCTCATGCCCGAGTCGAGAGATATCAAGTCTCCGACAAGTTCTTCAGCTGTAAGATGGAGGAAAACAGTTCTGTCAGTGAGCACATACTCACTATGTCTGGGTTGCATAACCTCTTGACTCAGCTGGGAGTTAATCTCCCGGATGATGCGGTCATTGACAGAATCCTCCAGTCGCTTCCACCAAGCTACAAGAGCTTTGTGATGAACTTCAATATGCAGGGGATGGAAAAGACCATTCCTGAAGTATTTGCTATGCTGAAATCAGCAGAGGTAGAAGTCAAGAAGGAACATCAAGTGTTGATGGTCAATAAAACCACTAAGTTCAAGAAAGGCAAGGGCAAAAAGAACTTCAAGAAAGACGGCAAGGAGGTTGCCGCGCCCAGCAAGCAAGCTGCCGGGAAGAAGCCAAAGAATGGACCCAAGCCCGAGACTGAGTGCTTTTATTGCAAGGGAAGCGGTCACTGGAAGCGGAACTGCCCTAAGTACTTAGCGGATAAGAAGGCCGGCAAAACAAAAGGTATATGTGATGTACATATAATTGATGTGTACCTTACTAGTGCCCATAGTAGCTCCTGGGTATTTGATACTGGTGCAGTTGCTCACATTTGTAACTCAAAGCAGGGGCTGCGGAATAAGCGGAAACTGGCAAAGGACGAGGTCGGGGAGTCTACGCACAAGTTAAGACATTCCAAGTACCCATCACAAATTATTATCCCTCGCATTACATTATTTTCCATTTGCCTCTCGTTTTCCTCTCCCCCACTTCACCTTAGCCTTTTCTTCACCATGTGCCTTCTATTTGCTTGCATCTTCGCTTGCTAAAAATCTATTGATATGGATCCACTTAAAGTGTTCTACTTGGGTCATCTTCGATCCTTATGCGCTCGTGCTGAATCCCCAACTAGTTTAGTTGACTTTAGATGAGCATGCTCATTTTGTGCGTCATCGTTTGTCTGAAAAGGGGAAGCTCTTATGGTATCAAATAAATAGTTTGCTATGCTATGCTTGGAATCTTTGTGAAATTTATGACTTTACTTGTTGCTCTAAGAACCTTAAAAAACACCTTCCCTACCTATGTGAATTTAATGATAATGAAATCTTATCTTCTTATGGAAAGGGTGTTTATAGTTACTATGATATCGAACAAATTGAAGAATTTGTCATTTTTAAGGGTGCTCATGAAGTTGCTTCTTTGATTGAAAAGTATGATATTACTCTACAAATCTGAAAATTCCGACATGCTTAAATATTGCTATGAAAACTATGCTCATAATGCCTATGTTAAGGAATTTATTGAGAGAATGACCGTTGCTTTGGAAGAAAATAATGAAATGCATGATTATAATATAGATAATAATTCCGATGATTTGATTGAAATATCCCTTGATGAACATGATTCTTGCTATTCTTGTGGCCATGATGCCAATATTTATGAAGACGAATTTGCTATAGTTCCTTATGTTAAACATGAGATCGTTGCTATTGCACCCGTACTTGATAATTCCTTTGATAAAAAGCATGATTGCAATGATGTTATTATAAGTTCTATTAATGTCAGTTGTGCTATTAATATCATGATTGGGGTGATTCTTTTTATGATCTTGAAAAATTATTTAAGCCCCATGATGAATATGAGATTGATAATAATGTTTGCAATAATATTGAAAGTGGGTTTGGAAGAGTGTCAACTTTAGATCCCACGTATTTGGAGAATGTTCAATCTTACGAAATTCTTGAGAAAAGTGGGTTTGGAGAGGTCGTGACTTTAGTTAATGTTAATCCGACTATTTTGGAAGAGTGTCAACTTTGCATGCATGTGGATCATGTTGGGAATATGTTTTGTGATAGTTATATTGTTGAATTTGCTTATGATCCTACATGTAATTATTATGAGAGAGGAAAATATGGTTGTAGAAATTTTCATGTTACTAAATTACCTCTCTTCATGTTGATATTGCTATTGTTTCTTTCCACTTCCTTACATATGCTAGTTTTTGCTTGTTATGATAACTTGTTTGCCTATAAGATGTCTATGCATAGGACGTATGTTAGACTTAGATGTGTTTGTCATGTGCTTTATGATGCTCTCTTTGTGCTTCAATTCTTGTCTTTCATGTGAGCATCATTGAAATCTCAAGGCCTAGCTAGGGGCGTTAAACAATAGTGCTTGTTGGGAGGCAACCCAATTTTATTTTTGTTCCTGTTTAGTAAAAATAATTCACCTAGCCTCTAGTTAGATGTAGTTTTATGTTTTAATTAGTGTTTGTGCCAAGTAAAACCTTTAGGAAAACCTACGGTGTTAGTTAATTTGATCTTGCTGAAAAACAGAAACTTTTGCACGCACGAGAATAATTTTAATAAACCACAGAAACATGATTTTCAGTTGATTCTTTATGCAGAAGATTAATTGACAAATTTTACCTAGAACTTCCAAATTTGGTAGAATTTTTTAGGATCCAGAAGTATTCGAAAGTTACAGATTGCTACAAACCGTTCTATTTTTGACAAATTCTTTTTTTCTTGTGTTGTTTGCTTATTTTGATCAATCTATGGCTAGTATCGGGGGGTATGAACCATAGAGAAGTTGGAATACAGTAGGCTTAACACCAATATAAATAAATAATGAGTTCATTACAGTACCTTAAAGTGGTGGTTTGTTTTCTTGCACTAACGGAGCTCATGAGTTCTTCTGTTGAGTTTTGTGTTGTGAAGTTTTCAAGTTTTGGGTAAAGATTTGATGGATTATGGAATAAGGAGTGGAAAGAGCCTAAGCTTGGGGATTCCCAAGGAACCCCAAGGTAAAATTCAAGGACAACCAAAATCCTAAGCTTGGGGATGCCCCGGAAGGCATCCCCTCTTTCGTCTTCGTCTATCGGTAAGTTTACTTGAGGCTATATTTTTATTCACCACATCATATGTGTTTTGCTTGGAGCGTCTTGTATGAATTGAGTCTTTGCTTTTTAGTTTACCACAATCATCCTTGATGTACACACCTTTTGGAGAGACACACATGCTTCAGAATTTATTAGAATACTCTATGTGCTTCACTTATATCTTTTGAGCTAGATAATTTTGCTCTAGTGCTTCACTTATATCGTTTTAGAGCACGGCAGTGGTTTTATTTGGTAGAAATTATTGATCTCTCATGCTTCACTTATATTATTTTGAGAGTCATTTAGAACAGCGCGGAATTTGCTTTGGTTATAAAATGTGTCCTAATATGATGG
Source organism: Triticum timopheevii (assembly GCA_963921465.1). Lineage (NCBI taxonomy): Eukaryota > Viridiplantae > Streptophyta > Magnoliopsida > Poales > Poaceae > Triticum > Triticum timopheevii. Next base: position 557,439,502 of record OY997264.1, on the reverse strand, counting down.
GCATCCAAGTTGGCTATAATAAAAACTATCATATAGAGTGCATTAAACACTATGATCAATTTGATATTTGATAATTGTTTGTGATATAAAGGTGGTAATGTTAGAGTCATACTAGTTGGGTAATTATGAAATTGATAAATACCTGTGTTAAAGTTGGAAAGTCCCGTAGCATGTACGTATGGTGAACATTGTGTGACAAATTTGTAGCATGGGGTGTTCTTTGATTGCCTTCCTTATGAGTGGAGGTCGGGATCGCGCGATGGTTAACTCCTATCAACCCTTCCCCTAGGAGCATGCATAGTAGTACTTTGCTTCGAGGGCTAATAAACTTTTGCAATAAGTATATGAGTTCTTTATGACTATCGTGAGTCCATGTATTATACACACTCTTACCCTTCCACAATTTGCTAGCCTCTACGGTACCGTGCATTGCCCATTCTCACCTTGAGAGTTGGTGCAAACTTCACCGGTGCATCCAAACCCCGTGATACGATACATTCTATCACACATAAACCTCCTTATATCTTCCTCAAAACAGCCACCATACCTACCTATTATGGCATTTCCATCGCCATTCTGAGATATATTGCCATGCAACTTTCCACCGTTCCGTTTATCCTGACACGCTCCATCATTGTCATATTGCTTTTGCATGATCATGTAGTTAACATCGTATTTGTGGCAAATACACCTTTATAATTCTTTCATACATGTCGCTCTTGATCCATTGCATATCCCGGTACACCACCAGAGGCATTCACATAGAGTCATATTTTCTTCTAAGTATTGAGTTGTAATTCTTGAGTTGTAAATAAATAGAAGTGTGATGATTTCCATATTAGAGCATTGTCCCAAGTGAGGAAAGGATGATGGAGACTATGATTCCCCCACAAGTCGAGATGAGACTCCGGACTTTATGAAAAATAAAAGAGGCCAAAGAAGCCCAAATAAAAAAAGAGGCCAAAGAAGCCCACAAAAAATAAAAAAATGAGAGAAAAAGAGAGAAGGGACAATGTTACTATCCTTTTTCCACACTTGCGCTTCAAAGTAGCACCATGATCTTCATGATAGAGAGTCTCCTATGTTGTCACTTTCGTACACTAGTGGGAATTTTTCATTATAGAACTTAGCTTGTATATTACAATGATGGGCTTCCTGAAAATGCCCTAGGTCTTCGTGAGCAAGCAAGTTGGATGCACACCCACTTAGTTTCTTTTGTTGAGCTTTCATACATTTATCGCTCTAGTGCATCTGTTGCATGGCAATCCCTACTCCTTGCGTTGACATTAGTTGATGGGCATCTCCATAGCCCGTTGATTAGCCGCATCAATGTGATACTTTCTCCCTGTTTGTCTTCTCACACAATCCCTATCATCATACTCTACTCCACCCATAGTGCTATATCCATGGCTTGCGCTCATGTATTGTGTGAGGGTTGAAAAAGCTGAAGTGCGTTAAAAAGTATGAACCAATTGCTTGGCTAAAACCGGGGTTGTGCATGATGGGAGTATTTTGTGTGACGAAAATGAAGCATGGCCTAACTATATGATTTTGTAGGGATAAGCTTTCTTTGGCTATGTTATTTTGATAAGACATGATTACTTTGTTAGTATGCTTGAAGTATTACTATTTTTATGTCAGTATTAAACTTTTATCTTGAATCATTTGGATCTGAACATTCATGCCACAATAAAGAAAATTACATTGAGAAATATGCTAGGTAGCATTCCACATCAAAAATTCCGTTTTTATCATTTACCTACTCGAGGCGAGCGGGAATTAAGCTTGGGGATGCTTGATACGTCTCCACCGTATCTATAATTTTTGATTGTTCCATGCTATTATATTACTTGTTTTGGATGTTTCATGGGCTTTACTAAGCACTTTTATATTATTTTTGGGACTAACCTATTAACCAGAGGCCCAGTCCAAATTGTTGTTTTTTTGCCTATTTTAGTGTTTCGCAGAAAAGGAATATCAAATGGAGTCCAAATGGAATGAAACCTTCGAGAGAGTTATTTTTGGAACAAACACAATCCAGGAGACTTGGAGTGGACGTCAAGAAGCAAACAAGGAAGCCACATGGTAGGAGGGTGTGCCCTAGGGGGGTAGGCGCGCCCCAACCCTCGTGGGACCCTCGCGGCTCCCCTGACCGACTTCCTTCGCCTATATATATTCATGCACCCTAGAAACATCCAGGAGCACCACAAAACCCTATTTCCACCGCCGCAACCTTCTGTACTTGTGAGATCCCATCTTGGGGCCTTTTCGGGTGCTCCGCCGGAGGGGGAATCGACCATGGATGGCTTCTACATGAACGACATAGCCTCTCCGATGAAGTGTGAGTAGTTTACCACAGACCTGCGGGTCCATAGTTATTAGCTAGATGGCTTCTTATTTCTCTTTGATTCTCAATACAAAGTTCTCCTCTATCTTCTTGGAGATCTATTTGATGTAATTCTTTTTGCGGTGTGTTTGTCAAGATCCGATGAATTGTGGGTTTATGATCAAGATTATCTATGAACAATATTTGAATCTCCTGTGAATTCTTTTATGTATGATTTGTTTTCTTTACAAGTCTCTTTGAATTATCAGTTTGGTTTGGCCTACTAGATTGATCTTTCTTGCAATGGGAGAAGTGCTTAGCTTTGGGTTCAATCTTGCGGTGTCCTTTCCCAGTGACAGCAGGGGCAGCAAGGCACGTATTGTATTGTTGCCATCAAGGATAAAAAGATGGGATTTATATCATATTTCTTGAATTTATCCCTCTACATCTTGTCATCTTGCCTAATGCGTTACTATGTTCTTATGAACTTAATGCTCTAGATGCATGCTGGATAGCGGTCGATGTGTGGAATAATAGTAGTAGATGCAGAATCGTTTCGATCTACTTGTCGCGGATGTGATGCCTATATACATGATCATGCCTAGATATTCTCATAACTATGCACTTTTCTATCAATTGCTCGACAGTAATTTGTTCACCCACCGTAATACTTATGCTATCTTGAGAGAAGCCCCTAGTGAAACCTATGGCCCCCGGGTCTATTTTCCATCATATAAGTTTCCGATCTACTTTATTTTGCAATCTTTATTTTCCAATCTATATCATAAAAATACCAAAAATATTTATTATCTCTATCACATCTCACTTTTGCAAGTGGCCGTGAAGGGATTGACAACCCCTTTATCGCGTTGGTTGCAAGGTTCTTATTTGTTTGTGTAGGTACGAGGGACTTGCGTGTAGCCTCCTACTGGATTTATACCTTGGTTCTCAAAAACTAAGGGAAATACATAAGGATTACATAAGTGGAAGGATGAGGACTTTGGATCATCACTATGAGGTCGTTAGCAAAATCCTTTCTCAAAGTGGTTTCGGCTGGGATTGGACCAATAAAGGGCTATTAATGGATAGTGATGATGTTTGGGATAAATATGTGGAGGTTACCATGCATCATGAATACACATTCTGTATGTAGTTTGCATATGTAGAATAACAAGGCAGTAGCTTTACAAGTTTGTGTTTATTGTGCAGGCTAACAAGGCAAGCAAGGAGATAAAGTCTTACAAGACCAAAGTAATCAAGACCTAGGAGTCCATATGTATCGTATATTCAAAAGATCATGCTAATGGCGAGGTTGCGAAGACAGGTGCTGAGATTGCTGTAGAGCCATTAGAAGAACCAATTGAAGTCTCTCCAGAAGTAGCGCCAAAGAGGCAGCGAACAGGTGATGCTATTCTTTGCATGCTTGGAGATATGAAGAAGGACTTAGTTGATGCTTTCAAGGCAACTAAGCCTATTCCACTACCAAAGGTTACCCAACCCACTGAAATACTTGATGCACTTAGGTTGATACCTGATTTAGCTGAGCAAGATATGCTTCGATGTTACAGGAAGTTGGTACTCAATGACCACCTATTTCAAGCTCTGAAGGAGTTGCCCATTACCATGAGGAAGACATGGCTGCTAATGTTGCCTTGAAGATCAATGCTTTTATGTGTTGTTGAACTTTCAACCATCTATTTTATGTCATGTTGAACTTGGAACTATGTATGTACTGCGTTGTTGAACTTGGGACTATGTATGTACTGCCATGCACTGTTTATGTCAAGCATTTGGACCTATCTTCTAAATTGTTGTGATTTTTGTCGTGTACGAGACCATATTTGAGACTATATGCTATTTCTTATTGTTTCAAATTTTGTGTTATGTTATCGTAAAATAATATTGTTGTCATTCTATAACCATTTGTGTTTCCTGATGCTTTTCTAGAATATTTAATTATTTTATTGCTATATATTCACTCATAGTTAGATTTCAGTTTTGAGTGATGTAGAACAAGGTATAACCTGGTAATGTAGCTATGCAATTCCAAAGTTTGTCATCCAAACAAGATTCTGTATTGAAATCTCAGAGGCATTTCAAGGGCCAATTTGTTGGACAACCAAACATGTGAATTTGTATTCGTCCCATTTCAGTTTCCACACTAATTTGAAATTCAGGCAATTCAATACGGAGCTCTCCAATGGAGACATCCAAACGAAGCTTTATGTATGATTTGTTATCTTTGCAAGTCTCTTCAAATTATCAGTTTGGTTTGGCCTACTAGATTAATCATTCTTGCAATGGGAGAAGTGCTTAGCTTTGGGTTCAATCTTGCGGTGTCCTTTCCTAGTGACAGCAGGGGCAGCAAGGCACGTATTGTATTGTTGCCATCAAGGATAAAAAGATGGGATTTATATCATATTGCTTGAGTTTATCCCTCTACATCATGTCATCTTGCCTAATGCGTTACTATGTTCTTATGAACTTAATACTCTAGATGCATGATGGATAGCGGTCGATGTGTGGAGTAATAGTAGTAAATGCAGAATCGTTTCGATCTACTTGTCGCGGATCTGATGCCTATATACATGATCATGCCTAGATATTCTCATAACTATGCACTTTTCTATCAATTGCTCGACAGTAATTTTTTCACCCACCGTAATACTTATGCTATCTTGAGAGAAGCCACTAGTGAAACCTATGGCCCCCGGGTCTATTTTCCATCATATAAGTTGCCGATCTACTTTATTTTCCAATCTTTACTTTCCAATCTATATCATAAAAATACCAAAATATTTATTATCTCATTAGATCTCACTTTTGCAAGTGGCCGTGAAGGGATTGACAACCCCTTTATTGTGTTGGTTGCAAGGTTCTTATTTGTTTGTGTAGGTACGAGGGACTTGTGTGTAGCCTCCTACTGGATTGATACCTTGGTTCTCAAAAACTAATTGAAATACTTATGCTACTTTGCTGCATCACCCTTTCCTCTTCAAGGGAAAAACCGACGCATGCTCAAGAGGTAGCAGCGACTGCTATGCATGCACTTTCCCCAGGGTGGGTTGACAGAGCTGATGCATCCAACGGAGCTGATGGCCCTCGAGCGCCTCCGCGTCCCCACCCTGCTACCCAGGTGGTTGCACCACAGCAGCGGGGGCACAGTGCTGCCGCCGCTGGCTTCATCACGAGCCGAGCGACGGCGCAATAGACCTTCATCGTCATCTATGCCGAGCACGGCCTCGGAGGCCAAGGCGCGGGCTCAGCTACTGCTGAGGTTCCACCAGCGGCCGAGAAGATGGATGAATGGCAAGTCACCATCCAAAGTTTGGTCGGTTTCTTCGAAGACGAGGGCTCACGATTTGCCGCCCCGCTGCGGTCTCCCCAAGCAATGGCAATGGCCCATGTCCCTGCCCATACGGAGGGAGCCGTCCCCACGGTGCAGTCCCCGCCACGGCAGCCGGCACAGGCACGACCAAATCAAGACCCCGATGACGTCTCAAGGCCTCTTCTGATCCTCGAGCGTGTCCAGGCAAACGGAGAACCCCGGAAGATGGGCGAAGAGGAGACGTGTGCGTCGTCGAGCAACGCCACGGAAACCTCCTCCGAGCCGACGGGTGCGATGGCCCCAACATCAACGAGCCCACTCTCGGTGTTGGCGGGCCCCTGCCCTTCAAGGTTGGCTACCCTGCCTTCACATGTGAGCTGCGGCAAGTCTGTTGGCCGTCCATTCGCACGTTCAAGCCAGAGATACCTGAGAAGTACAATGGGAGGCTGAACCCGACAGAGTTCCTGAGCATTTACACCATCGTTGTTCAGGCTACCAGGGAAAGAGATGAGAAGGTGTTCGCCAACTACTTCTCGTTGGCCCTCAAGTCCAATGTGAGATCTTGGTTGATGCACCTGCCAGAGAATTTTATCTCGTCACACGCAGACATGTGCCACGAGTTCATCGGCGCTTTCACCGGTGGCCACCAGGAGCCAGGCCGTCCTAGTGATCCGCGGCTTCTCCAATAGAAGGTAGGAGAAACCCTTCGTAAGTATTTATAGAGATTTAACAAACTTCATAGAATATTCCAAATATCCATCCGGCAGCCGTGATTGCTGCCTTCCAGTCTAATGCGCGCTGTCGATGTCAAAACCGGCGGATCTCGGGTAGGGGGTCCCGAACTGTGCGTCTAGGCAGATGGTAACAGGAGACGAGGGACACGATGTTTTACCCAGGTTCGGGCCCTCTTGATGGAGGTAAAACCCTACGTCCTGCTTGATTAATATTGAAGATGTGTGTTACAAGAGTGGATCTACCACGAGATCAAGGAGGCTAAACCCTAGAAGCTAGCCTATGGTATGATTGTTGTAATGGTTGTTCGTCCTACGGACTAAAGCCCTCCGGTTTATATAGGCACCGGAGAGGGCTAGGGTTACACAAAGTCGGTTACAATGGTAGGAGATCTACATATCCGTATCGCCAAGATTGCCTTCCACGCTAAGGAAAGTCCCATCCGGACACGGGACGAAGTCTTCAATCTTGTATCTTCATAGTCTTGGAGTCCGGCTGACGATGATAGTCCAGCTGTCCGGACACCCCCTAGTCCAGGACTCCGTCAGTAGCCCCTGAACCAGGCTTCAATGACGATGAGTCCGGCGCGCATATTGTTCGGCATTGCAAGGCGGGTTCCTCCTCCGAATAATCCATAGAAGATTGTGAACACCAGGATAGTGTCCGGCTCTGCAAAATAAATTCCACATTCCACCGTAGAGAGAATAATATGTACACAAGTTCAATCTGCTGATGTATTTTGTGGTACGACGTCACACCACTACCAAGCCTTTACTCGAATCGTTTTTTATTATACCACCTCAGCGCGTTTAGCGAAGAGGTTTCCTTGGCACGTCTTGTCGAAGCAGAGATCGTGTTCCCCTTATTCCGGGATCCTCATCAATACGGACGTGGGTAACCCAACCACGCCCGTTGCCCCGCCCCCTCTACCGGAGGCGAGTCCCGAACGGTCACGGGGACGGCTCTTGGTATTCCCCTTCTTTATAACGGGACCAAGGCTCGTTTCTTTTCTTCAATCCTCAATCGAATCTACTGCTTGCCCCGAGTTCCAACACTCAGAGCCCCAGATTCGAGAGCTTCGGACCTTCAACAATGTCCGGCTCCGACCTACAGGGCCGGTGGATGCCTTCCTCCATCACGGAAGAAGACGTGCTAAAGCTGCGAGAGGCCAAGTACCTGTCTTACGAGATTTCGCATAGGTTGCCCGTCAAAGGGCAAGTCATCCCCACCCCTGAGCCCAACGAGTATGTCGTGTTTGTATCCCACCTTCGTCGGGGTTTAGGCTTCCCGATGGATCCTTTTGTGAGAGGGCTCATGTTTTACTACGGGTTGGAATTCCACGACTTGGCTCCGGAGTCCATCCTCCATATCTCTTCATTCATTGTTTTTTGCGAAGTCTTCCTCCGTGTTACCCCTCACTTCGGCTTGTGGCTTAAGACCTTCGACATGGAGCCAAAGATGATCGAGGGGCGTCAAGCAGAGTGCGGCGGGGCGGTTGTAAGCAGAAGGGCCGACGCTCCATGGCCCGAGGGCTCTTTTCAGGAGGAGCTCGGCTTGTGGCAGCAGGATTGGTTCTACATAACCGCTCCCAGGGGCAGCAGGCAGAAGCCGCCGCCCATCTTCCGCTCGGGCCCTCCGCAGCGGCTGGTGTCATGGGTCAGCCAAGGGCTCAACTGGGGGCCGTCAAAGGACGTGCCCCTATTGCAGGGCCAGATTCAAGACCTCCAGGCGAGGGAGATTGATCTGGTCGTGGTGATGCAGGTCATGCTGATTAGGCGTCTCCTGCCCTGCAAATGTCGTCCTCTCCGGCTGTGGGAGTTTAATCCGGAGGGACCACGAATTCTCCAACACTTCATGGGTGCGACACCCGTGGAGATGTATAAACTGTTCTTCGGATCACGAGAGGCGTGCCCGGAATTGATCGAGGACGCCGGCCTAAGCTGCAATCGCCCGGATACACAAGTAAGTAGCTCCGTGTCCGGACATACCGTTTTTTCTTTTGCCTTTCTATGATTCGCTTTCTGACCAATTACCCTCTAAACAGGAGTGGGTAGCGCAAGCAAATCTGATACGGTGTCCGGCTCCCCTCCCAGAGACCGTGCTGGATTCCATGCTGGTCAGGATGCTGGAGGTCGCGCCTTCAGAGGAAGGCGAAGGGGAGAACAGAGGAACTACCGCCTCAACCAAGGAGGCTTTTGAGGAGGGTGGGATCGAGAATCCCTCCTTCCAGGGGGAGAAGAGGACCGCCTCCGAAGACCCGGAGGCCAAAGCCCCCAAGCGGGGGAAGAGATCTTCACCAGAGGGTCCTGCGTCCGGAGAGGCTCCGGCCGCATAGTCTCCCCTAAAGAATCAGCCCTCCAAAGAGCCGTAAGTGGAAAAAAGGGAGGTTTGTAAATAAGGGACATCCTTATTTGTGCTTCTGAGGATAACTTAAGTTTTTACCTTGTAGTTCGGATCTCTGTCCTTCTCAGATGAGCTCGTCTTCGAGGGAACTCCGTCCGGAGATGATGGAGAGCGAGACGCCTCCATCTGCCGCCCCGTCGGATAGGGGGGACGAGCCTGAAGTGTCATCACGGAGGGTATCCCTGAGTTCGGCAGGGCCGAATAATTCGGCACCAACTGGTGTGCTGCTGGGGGAGCTGAAGGATCTGCTTGAGAGGGCGTCCATCTCAGAAGGTCACCGTACACTGATGAGTACGGTGATTGAAAGAATTTCATCCGCCGTGGGCGGATTGCGTGATGTCGTCAGGAGTTTGCTGGCGGGGTTTGAGGTACGTAAAAATGACATAACCTTTGACAGTTTTACACATAAAGTGCGCCCTGTATAGATAGTAGCCCCTGAGACTCGGTAGGGTGTCGAGAACGACAGCGTGCCAAGGATCAAAATCCCAGGTATTGATTTACGCCTTTCCTAAGTAGGTGGCGGACAGTTCGGTGGCTAGCCGGACAGATGGAGTTGCCGAACTAAAGCGGCAGCTCGACGTTGCGGATGCGGACATCGCGCTGGTCAATAAACGACTTGACGAGTCACAAGGTAGGTTTTTTCTCCGTGGTCACGTAGTAAGGGAGCCGAAGCCCACTCCTTACAACATGTGTGTTCAATGCAGATGGTGCCGTTGCTGTGGAGAGCCTTCGGGCGGAACTTGCTCAAGCCAAGGAGCAAGCCAGAAGGAGTGATGCGGCTGCCTCTAGGGCGGCCGAAGAGCTAAAAGCCGAAAGGGCTGCACACTACCGAAGCAGGGAGGAAATGGCCAAAATGGCCGTGAGGTTGAAAGATGCTACCGACCGCAATGACATTCTTGAAAAGGAACGCCTAGCAGAGCAAGAAGACCTGGGGAAGGCCACCGCCGAGGCCAAGGATGCCCGTACTGCAATGCGGGCTATAAAGGAGGAGCTGCGCCAGGCCGGAGACATTGTGGCCGGCAAGCCCTTTCTGCTACGCCAAAGGTTTACAGATCCAAAGTATGCTCAGCTTGGCCAGCTGTGGGGTCCGGAGGATCCTTATATGGACTTAGCGGCGAGTGCGGCAGATGCCGTTGTGCACTTACGAAGTCAGAAGGATCACAAGATGGAAGAGCTGTTTTGGTCTCAATTCCATAGTCCGGAGCGTTCACTTCCGCTGATCGATCGGCTGGCCGAGTGGGCTGAACTGAATAGGTTGTCCGGACTTGCCATGATGGATATTGTGGCTCACGTCTGGCCGGATAGGCCCAAACCGAAGAGTTATTTTGGCTTATTGCAGCAATTCCTTGGGGCGGTGCCGCATATCAAGGCGATGAAGCGGTCGGCTTGCATAGAAGGTGCGCAGATGGCCCTTGCCCGTGTGAAGACACATTGGACAGAGATGGATGCCACCGCTGTTGCGACCCAGGGTTCGGACGAGAGCCGGTTACTCGCTGAGCACTATTTTGGGGAAGTTCTGCGTGGTGCTCGTGTAATAGAGTCGCAGTGCTCAAAAAATGTCATGTTCAAGTGAACGTTTTTGTTTGTAAAACGATGTTTACGATTTCAGTGCTTTTTGGTACTTGTGCGTTCAAGTATTGAAACATCTCCTGTGTGGCCGTTGATGTATACTTGTGTATAACCTGAAAGATGGCAGTCTTCGGCTTCAGCCCCCACGCACATGGTGCGGGGGTGTTTGCGAAATAGCGCGTTTTCACACTTAATCCAATGTCTTGGTCCTATTAAGGAGGTGATAGCATAGCAAACGAGGCAACCGGACAATAATGCTTTATCACTTTCACTTAGCCATAGGAGTTCGAAGGTGGGGCTACGATATAGCCCCTAGGGGCACCGCGCTCTCTGAATTTGGGGCGCGTGTGTGCCTGACCGGGAAGCGGTCCTTCACCAAAGAGGAGGAATTCTAAACATTCCTGAGGTCGATCGAGTGGTTGACCAGTCTCTCGCTACATCATGACAGTCAGTTTTTGGCTATCTCTACTGAGGCGCTCACCCGGCCGAGCCGGGGCACAATCGCAGTAGTTCTCCTGGTGCCGCGTTAGCCGACGATGCGGAACGTAAGGCAGCAAAACACAGGAGCCGGCAAACCCAACATTTGACCAAAGACATGATTCGGAGCTGATGCATATAAGGCCTAACTCGAGACGCCGAACACTCCCTGAGGTGTTCGGTCTTTATGATGACGGGCAGATCAATGCCCTAAGCCCCTAGTGTCCAGGTACGCGCAAGATCCTCTGACGCGGCCGATGCCAAAACGTCAGCCTCCTCACTGGTTATGATGAGAAACCAGGGGATGTATAGCAACAAGAGACAGTAAAAAAGGTTTATGCAGGGTCTTAATCTGAAAAGAATCCTTGCAACGGGTCCCTACTACACGTCTGCGCCTGTGTCTCCGTTGTGCGGTATCCTGGACGGGTGTAACACGCTGTTCATCTGTAAAAGAGAGGAACTTGGTTTAAAAAAGAAATCGTGTCGAAAATGTATTTAAAACAGAGCATGAATAAATGAATAAAATTGAGCCTTTATTGGCTCCTTGTTGCTCATACGCACAACCCCTTGTAAAGGGGTGTCTGGCTAGGGAGCCCCTAGTTTATTTATGACGGACTCGTTCTAGCCGTGTCCGGGGTCTTGAATGACCTTTTAATGATATGATGCCGCGTGGACCGGGCATTTTAAGTGTAAGAGACGCGTAGTGTGGTATTGCATTAAAGCGGACAAAAGCTTCACGTCCCAATAGTGCTTGATGGCAACTTTTGAATGGGGCGACATGAAAAATTAGCTTTTCGCGTCGGAAGTTGTCGGGTGACCCGAGCATAACTTCTAGTAGTAAGGAGCCCGTGCACTTGGCGGGAGGGCCTGGTGCCACTCCTTTAAAGGAAGTGTGGCTATGTCGAATTTTAGTACGGTCTACCCCCAACTTGCGGATTGTGTCCGGATATAGCAGGTTTAAGTCGCTACCGCCATCCATTAGGACCTGTGTAAATTGCAGTCCATTGATTATAGGATCCAATATCAGAGCAGTCCATCCTGCGTTTTGAATGCTCCTGGAATAGTCCAGGTGGTCGAAAGTAATTGGTTTTGACATCCAATATCGGGGTTCCGCTGGGGTGGACCGTGCGACACCTACTTTGGCGGGTGCCGCATTGTTGTTTCGTGTTATCACATGAAGTGAGTTTACTGTTTTGACTTCTTGTGGGAAAGTCTTCTGTTTTCCGGTGCTCTGCTGGTGGGGTTTGTCATCATCCTCACTTGGCGCGTCGAGCCTCTTGTGTTCGGCGTTGAGTTGGCCGGACTGTTTGAAGACCCAACAATCTCGGTGGGTGTGGTTTGCAGGCTTCCCGGGTGTACTGTGGATTTGACATATCCGATCCAAAATTTTGTTCAGGTTGGATAGCTCGTCACTGTTGTCCTTGAGGGGCAGTGTTTTGTTGTTCGGCCGCGAGCTTTTGAATCCGGCATTAACCTTCGTGCTCTTTGGGCTCTTTTCTTTATTTCAGCGCTGGTCCTTTCTGCGCCGTGATTTTCCATTTCCATCTCTGATCTTGGATGTACTTGGGTCGCTGGTGTTGCGTCTTGCTAGCCAGCTATCTTCCCCCGCGCAAAAGCGGGTCATGAGGCTTGTTAGCGCGGCCATTGTCCTCGGCTTCTCTTGGCCGAGGTGTCTGGCGAGCCATTCATCTCGGACATTATGTTTAAAAGCTGCTAAGGCTTCGGTGTCCGGACAGTCGACTATTTGGTTCTTTTTGGTGAGGAACCTGTTCCAGAATTTGCGCGCTGATTCTCCGGGCTGTTGGGTTATGTGACTTAAATCGTCTGCATCCGGAGGGCGGACATAAGTCCCCTGAAAGTTTGCTCTAAACGCGTCCTCGAGCTCTTCCCAGCTTGCAATGGTATTTTCTGGGAGGCTTTTGAGCCAATGCCTGGCTGGCCCTTTGAGCTTAAGGGGTAGATATTTTATGGCGTGGACATCATCTCCTCTAGCCATATGTATATGCAGGATGTAATCCTCAATCCAGACTCCGGGGTCTGTTGTTCCGTCATATGCCTCTATGTTTACAGGTTTGAACCCTGCTAGAAATTCCTGATCCAGCACCTCATCGGTGAAACATAGTGGGTGTGCGGCGCCCCTGTATTTGGGTGTGCCGTTATCTTTGAACACTCGGCGTGTTATGTTACTTCCTTGGGCCCTCTTCTTCGGCCCATAAATGGACCTGACTGGGCCATCCGTTTTGCGAAGATATTTATGTGTGTCATGTGCTGGCTTGTGTGCGGCGCCGCTTGCCGCTCCTGGCCTGCCTTATGGTCGTCTATCCGGCCAGGCGGCCTCTTTGCTTTTTAATTGTGGGGGCTCTATGGCCTCCTCGTCGAATTTGGGCAGCAGCTTGCGCTTTGGGTAGCTCTTTGTTTGTTGGCTATTGCCATATTTGTCCGCGATCTTGAGTACTTTGCTCCACCTCATTCTGAGTATGTCTTCCGCTGTTTTGAGCTTCCGCTTCTCCTTCTTCAACTTTCTTGCAGTGGCGACAAGCCTTTTTTGGAGGTTCTTATGCTCTGGCGGTTTGTCCGGTGTGAGATCGTCCGGACTGTTGTCTTCGCCGAGGGTGAGTTGATTATCCGATTCATCCTGTTCGGATGGCTGCTTGGTTGCATGTTCGTCGCCCACTGGTTTGCCCTGCGCTATGGCTGGGTCACTATGAGTGTTGTTGTTATCGAGGCGGGACTTGGGGCGGCGCTTGCGTCGCCGTTTTGGTTGTTTTTCGGGGGAATTGTCCTTCGCCGCGTCCCGTTGTGCCTCGTTATCGCTCCCTTTTGGGGTGTCCACCATGTATATATCATGAATTGAGGTGGCTTTCCAGTGCCCTGTAGGCGCTGGTTCTTGGTCGTCTCCGGCATCGTCGTCCATACCGTCGGTGTCTTCGGAGTCGTAGTCTAGTATGTCGGTTAGGTCATCGACAGCGGCTACAAAGTGGGTGGTGGGAGGGCTTTGAATTTCTTCGTCGTCCGCATCCCGACCATCCTGACCATGGTCCAGCCAGGGCTCTCCTGATAAAGAGAGACACTTTAGCGAATTCCGGATGTCGCCAAAGGGTGAGTGTTGAAAGATGTCCGCAACGGTGAATTCCATGATCGGTGCCCAATCGGATTCGATTGGTAGGGGCACAGGAGGTTCGGAGTCCGGCAAGGAGTCCGGCGCCTCGGAGTCACGAGCTTTGCAAGGGACAAGGTCAGTGTTCGGCTCCATCGCCGTAGAGGTTGCAGCCCCCGAGGCGGTGTCCAGCCACCTGTCCTCGATCTGCGTGGTCGGCTTCGAACTATGGGTCGGAGCGGACTCGTGTGCGGCCTCCAGGGCACTATCCGGTAGCAGAGCTAAATCATGCCCACCGTGACAGTGCGGCACACTTGGTTGTGGCTCGAATCCGTCGAAGATCAAGTCTCCGCGGATGTCAGCCGTGAAGCTTAGGCTTCCAAACCTGACCTAACGGCCAGGGGCGTAGCTTTCGAAATGCTCCAGATGGCCAAGCGAATTGTCCCGCAGTGCAAAGCCTCCGAACACGAAGATCCGTCCGGGGAGAAAGGTCTCACCCTGGACTGTGTTGTTGTCGATTGAAGAAGCCATCCAGCCTATCGGTTACGACATAGAGGAACTCTCAATGAAACCACCAATGTCGGTGTCAAAACTGGCGGATCTCGGGTAGGGGGTTCCGAACTGTGCGTCTAGGCGGATGGTAACAGGAGACGAGGGACACGATGTTTTACCCAGGTTTGGGCCCTCTTGATGGAGGTAAAACCCTACGTCCTGCTTGATTAATACTGAAGATGTGTGTTACAAGAGTGGATCTACCACGAGATCAAGGAGGCTAAACCCTAGAAGCTAGCCTATGGTATGATTGTTGTAATGGTTGTTCGTCCTACGGACTAAAGCCCTCCGGTTTATATAGGCACCGGAGAGGGCTAGGGTTACACAAAGTCGGTTACAATGGTAGATGATCTACATATCCGTATCGCCAAGCTTGCCTTCCACGCCAAGGAAAGTCCCATCCGGACACGGGACGAAGTCTTCAATCTTGTATCTTCATAGTCTTGGAGTCCGGCTGACGATGATAGTCCGGCTGTCCGGACACCCCCTAGTCCAGGACTCCCTCACGCACAATGGCCAGATCAGTTCTAAGATGAACGTGTGGTTGCCCAAGACTATGAAGGATCTGTACACCCTAGTGGATAAGTGTACCCGGATGGAGGAAAGGAGGAAGTTGACCGGAGAGGAAGATTGCATCGATGTTGATTCAGAGGATGATGATGAATCCACCAGTCAGAAGAAGGTTAAGAAGCGCAGTAAGAAGCGAAGGGATAAGGCAGTATTGACTGTTGAAGGGTCAGGCACCCCAAGTACCGATAAGATCACCAAGACTAAGGGCCGCAGCAAGGAGGTTTCCATGTGCGCTGATTGTCGGGAAGCTGCAGCTGCCGAGAAGGCCAGGAAGGGCGATGGGCCTTATTGCAAGATCCACCGGACCAAAGGCCATGACCTGCAGGAGTGCTATCAGGTTGAGCAGTTGGTCAAGAGACAGAGAGCAGAATATGAGAAGCACGATAAAGAAAAGAGTCAGAATGTCCCTGGCGGTAAGGGACGAGATGATGGAGCATATCACCCCGGCAAGCCCTTTCGGAATAAAGGAAAACCCACCAGAGACGAAGAGAAGGAAGTCTGTGATGATGAGAGTGATAAAGGGGATGAAGAGGAAACCAGTGAGCAGGAGTTTCAGAAGGCCACAGACGCCCGGTGCATTGACGGGGGTGCATCTTTGCATGCCTCCCATCGCCAACTCAAGTGGTGGGCACGAGAAGTCAATGCCATGGAGCCAGCGCTAGAGGCCCGGAAGCCGCTCAAATGGTCCCGTACACCCATCATCCTCGACGAAGAGGACCATCCTAGCCATACCACTACGGTAGGATGCCTGCCTTTGTTGGTTTCTCCAACAATTCGCAATCTCAAGGTCACAAAGATATTGGTGGACGATGGGGCCAGACTGAATCTGATTTCCCCAGAAGTTATCAGCAAGCTTCAGATAGCAGAGGAAGAACTAGAGGTTACAGGCATGTTTCAAGGAGTCAACCCTAGCAAGAGTCGTCCTAAAGGGAAGATTATGTTGCCGTTAACATTTGGGGAGAGATTAATTACTGGACTAAGAAGATTGTGTTTGACGTAGTTGATCTCCCCCTGCCGTACAATGGGATCCTTGGACGCCCGACTTTGGCTAAATTCATGGCGGCATCCCACTATGCCTACAACACCCTGAAGATGCCTGGGCCACTGGGAGTCCTCCCCATCCCGTCAGATGAGAAAGATGCCATCATTAGTGTGGAAAAGATGTATCGGGACACGGTCGCGGCGGAGGCAGTGACGGCAGCTGTTCCCGCCAAGGAAAATAAAGGGAAGAAACATGATTGTAGGACCTTCGGCATAGAATCCGGGAAGTGTGCCCCCTCCGAGTGCACGACACCCGTTGGCGACGTGCCGGACTGTTCCAACAGTAAGAGATCCAAGATTGCTGCTCCACAAGTGAAAAAGGTCCCGGCAGGGTTGACTGGTGTTGATGGTACTTTCACCATCAGCGTCACCCTCAATGACAAATAGGAAAGCGCGCTTGTTGCCTTCCCGCGGGCGAATATCGATGTGTTAGCTTGGCAGCCATATGATATCCCCGGTGTTCCCAGGAAGGTAATCGAGCACCACCTTGCTATCTACCCACACGCTAGACCTGTTAAACAGAAAGTCCGGAAGCTGACCTTGGAGAGGCAGCAGCTTATTGCAGAAGAAATCAAGAAGCTTGAGGCAGCTGGTTTGGTCAGAGGAGTGCTACGTCCCACTTGGCTAGCCAACCCAGTGGTGGTCCAGAAGGCGAACGGGAAGTGGAGGCTGTGCATCGACTTCATAGACCTCAACAAGGCTTGCCCGAAGGACCCGTTCCCCTTGTCACGTATTGATCACATAGTGGATTCCATTTGAGGTTGTGATTTTCTCTCATTTCTGGATGCCTATTCTGGATACCACCAGATCTTCATGTCCAAACAAGACGAGGAGAAGACATCATTCATCACCCCATGTGGTACGTACTGCTTTGTCCGCATGCCATTCGGATTAAAGGGTGCCGGGTCCACCTTTGTAAGGGCAGTCGGTATTGGTTTTGAACCTCACCTGCACAGAAACATTGAGGCTTATATGGATGACATTGTGATCAAAACCAAGGATAGAGCAACTCTCATTCAGGATTCGGATGAGACGTTTGCAAATATACACAAGATCAACTTGAAGCTAAAGCTATAGAAGTGTGTGTTTGGCGTCCCCTCCGGCAAGTTGCTCGGATACTTTGAGTCCCACAGGGGGATCAAAGCCAATCCCGACAAGATCAAGGCCATTTAGCAGATCCAAGCGCCAAGGACAGTCAAAGATGTGAGGCGCCTGACGGGATGTGTTGCCACGCTAAGCAGATTCATCTCCAAGTATGCCGAGCATGCCCTGCCGTTCTTCAAGATTTTGAAGAAGGCAGGTCGCATGAAGTGGACCCCTGAAGCAGATGCAGCTCTGCAAGAATTGAAGACCTACCTATCCTCTGTACCTATCCTGGTTGCACCCAAATCCCAGGAGCCATTGTTGCTATACTTAGCAGCAACCAACCAAGTGGTCAGTGCAGCCTTGGTAGCACAACGAGAAGTAGATGAGAAATAGAGTGAGCAAAGGCCGACAGGGAGAGATAAGGATCAGAACAGCAGCAAGCACGACAACGATGATAACCCAGGGATGCGTCAAGGAAGAAAGTGGTGCAGCGCCTAGTATACTTCGTCAGCTCCTTGTTACAGGGAGCAAGTCAAGGTACTCTGGCGTGCAAAAGTTGATATTGGGCCTCATCATGGCCTCAAGGAAACTGCGCCACTGCTTCCAAGCCCATGAGGTCACAGTTGTTACTTGTTTCCCATTGCAATGGATACTCCGAAACCCAGAGGCTATCGGTAGAATAGTGGAGTGGGCTTTGGAGCTATCCATCTTTGGTTTGAGGTTTGAGAGCACATGAACTATCCAAAGCAGGGCGTTGGCAGAGTTTATTGAAGAATGGACGCCAACCCCTGATGAGGAAATGATAGAGACAGTTATCCCCGGCAAGGAATCCTCCCAAGAATGGATTATGTATTTTGATGGTGCTTTTTCCATGCAAGGTGCGGGGGCTGGCGTTCTCCTTGTCGCCCCCTCGGAGGAGCACTTGAAGTAAGTCGTCCAGATGCATTTTGCCCGGGAAGAAGCAACCAACAATACAACAGAATATGAAGGGCTCCTTGTCGGGCTCAGGAAGCAGAATTGGGAATTAAGAAGCTGATCATTCAAGGAGATTCACACCTGGTGGTGAGGCAAGTCAACAAAGATTATCAAAGTCCATTGATGGAGGCATACGTCAAGGAAGTGAGAAGATTGGAGAGCACTTTGACGGATTACAAACAGAGCACGTACTACATGCGGAAAATAGCATAGCTAATCATCTTTCAAAGTGTGCTACGCAAAAGCTTCCTGTGGAATTAGGGACTTTTATTCTCCGTTTTACTCAGCCCTCCGTATCCCCAACGACAATGGCCCAGAAGGGGAGAAAGTTGGACACCAGAAAGCCTCTCCCGGTAGAGCCGTCCGCTCCCGGCAGAGACCGTACCGGAAACAACTCCTCACAACCTGCCCCCTCTTTCCGGGTCCATGGACCCCGCATATGAGGCTGGTGCTCCCACAGTAGAGGAGGTGCTGCTAGTCCTTGTTGCTGAGCCACAGGCCCCAAGTTGGGCAAGGCACATTGTCTGCTTCCTCCAAATCGGAGAGCTTCCCAGCGATCAAGACAAAGCTGAAAGAGTAGCCCGGAGGGCCAGTATGTATCAGTTTGTCGATGACACTTTGTACAGAAGGATGCCCAACGGTGTGAAATTGAAGTGTGTCTGCCGGGTAGAAGGAAAGGAACTGTTGGCTGAGATACACAAAGGAATGTGCGGCTCCCACATTGGATCAAGGGTGTTAGTTGGGAAAGCATTCCGGCAAGGATTCTATTGGCCTACAGCCCTCCAAGATGCGGTCGAGCTAGTCACTAAGTGTGAAGCCTGCCAGTTCCATTCCAAGAAAACCCACCTGCCTGCCAAAGCACTTAAGACAATCCCTCTATCATGGCCATTTTTGGTCTGGGGGCTCGATATCCTCGGCCCCTTCCCCCGAGCAATCGGGGGCTTTGAATTCTTGTTCATTGCCATCGAAAAGTTTACAAAGTGGTCGGAAGTGACTGCCATGAGAAATGTGACTGCTCAGTCAGCTATCAAGTTCTTGAAAGATCTGGTGTGTCATTTTGAAGCTCCGACAAGGATCATCACCGACAACGGCACCCAGTTCATGAGCTGCGCCTTCATGCAATATGTTCATGCGCTCGGATGCATGATCCCATTCACCTTTGTGACACAACCTTGGAGCAGTGGACAAGCTGAGAGGGCGAACATTAAAGTGCTACATGGACTCAAGACAAGAACCTTTGATACGCTGTCGAAGCACGACAGGCGGTGGATCGAGGAGATGTCGGTAGTTCTCTGGTCCCTCAGAACGACACCAAACCAAGCTACCGGGAGACTCCCTTCTCCCTGGTTGTCACATCCCTAGTCTGGTATGACCTAGACTAGCTAGTCATTTGTGCATCATGTTTAAATACCATTTAAATTTGAAATGAGGACTTGGGAAACCCTCAGAATCATTTTGGAAATGACCCAAATAAAAATTGTTCCAAAAAGGTCCAAGAAAATGCTCATGTTGCTCTCTGAAAATATTGGACATAGATAAAAATCAAACCAATATTTTTAGGAGATCACAAGTATTTATTTTGGGCATTTGGAATTAATGCATAAATATTTGCATTTGAAATATATTAGTTATATATATTAATATATGTCCAAAAATTATGCCACTTGTTGGGGAGCTCTGGAATAATGCAACTAGCCCCTGCAAAATTTGGCATAAGTAAATAAAATGATTTAGTATTTTAAACTAAATCAAAACAAATTACAGAAAACAAAAACAGAAAATAGAAATAAAAGGGAAAAACCTTACCTGGACCTACCTGCGGCCCAGCTCCTGTGCTGGCCCAGCACCGCGCAGCCCAGCAGCTGGCCCAGCCCACCTGGCCCCCCTCCTCTGTCGTCTTCCTCCCCGACAGGAGGACGGGCGCGTGCCTGACGCGCGCGCACCGCCGCGCCGCGCCACCTCCTCCCTCCCTGCCTGCCTGTCCTCCCACTCGTCGCTCTGGATGGACTGGACGACGCCACGCGACGCCCCGCACCTCTCTCCCTCTCTCTCATTACTCCCCCTCCCCTGGTTCTCTCTCTCCCGACTGCCCGAACGCGCCCGTCGCCACCGCTCGCCGTAGCCGTAGCCACCGCGCCCCTCGAGAGCATCTGAGCCGTCCCCGAGCTCCGCGCCGTCGTCCTCGTCCTCTCCACCAAGCCGCAAGACGCGGGAAGCCCTGGAGCGCCGCCATCGCCATCGTCTTCGTCACCGGCTGCCCGAGATCGCCGACGACGCTCCGGCCGCACCAGTGCTTCCCCGAGCTCGCTGACGCCTTCGCTGGATCCGCCGTGAGCTCTACTTCGTTTTCCCCTCCTCCCCGTGCTCGTTTGCCCCATCTGGCTAGCACAACCACCGCGCCCGCAAGCTCTTCGCCGCCGGCCATGGCGCCACGATGGCCAGAGCCCGAGCCAGCCACTCCCGCGCGCGTCACCGTGTTCCTGGTGATGCCAGGAGGCCGTAGAGCCTTTCCGCTCACTTCCCCATGCCCCGCAGCACCCGCGCGCACTCGGCCGAACTCCGGCCGCCGCCCCGAGCTCCGCTCCGGTGAGCTCCGCCACCTCCGCCGCCTCTCGCTGGTTCCCCTGGATGCGCGGGAGCGCGGGCGACCTTATGGTGCCCCCAGCCGCCGCTCTCGTGGCCTCCAGCGGGGACTCCGCCGAGCCCCGTGGTCGCCGGCGGCTAAACGCCGGCGGGATTGACCGGGCCAACCCAGCTAACTAACCCCCCCGGCTAATTAAGTTAGATTAGTACTAACAAACTAGATTAGTTGGTTTAGACACTGACATATGGGTCCCATTGGTCAGGTTTGACCTGGACCGACCCGTTGACTCGCTGACGTCATGCTGATGCAATTATTTATTTTCTGGAATTATTTTTAAACAGGAAATCCCAGAAAATATTCAAAACTTCAAAAATTCATATCAATTCAACCGTAACTCAGATTGAAATAATTTATATATGAAAAATTATCAGGAAAATGCAATCTTTCCATCTGTACTAGTTTCATGCATGACAAACCAACTTATACATGCTGTATATTAGAAAACACATTATGGCATATATAAGAGCTTATTTTGGAGATGCATTTGAGCTTTTGGTTCAAATGGACTTCAAACCAAATGAATACTAGTTGCATTAGCTCAAACAGCATCACATCTTCATGCCATGTTCATGCATCATATTGTTGCATATGCTTGTGTATTGATTGTTGGCACGGTTCCTTCTCGATAGGTCTTGCTCCGGAGACCGTTCCAGAGTACCTGTCTCTGAAGCAGTGCCTCCCTTGTTGATCTACCAGGCAAGCAAACCCCCTTGTTCATTCCGATAAAATCCTTCTCTCTCGCTCCTGCTCTCAGTTATTGCATTAGGACAACAGCGATTCATCTGCTACTTTGTGTTGCGGTAGTTGAACCCATTCCTCTGCATGACCTGTCATTGCCACAGTAAATAGTTGAAACCCACTAGCATGTGTAGGAGTTGATTGAGCCATGTTGTGTTCCTACCATGCTATGCCTGCTATTGCTTAGAGTTGTGTCAGGTCTGATTCATTGGGAATGAATTGGAGTGTTATGATTTGTTCTGGTGCTGAGAGTGAAGTGTGTGAACACGATTTGGTAAAGGTAGCGGTGAGAGGCCATGTAGGAGTACATGGTGGGTTGTCTCACTGCAACCGTCCTTAAGCACTGAGTTCTATGTATGTTGTCCAATGACTCGATACTACCACACATTGGGATCCTTAATTGACTCTCTCGACTTATTAACCAACTTGGTCTCTGTCCAGGAGTCGCAACTAGTTTCTGGTGTTTGTAGGTAGTGCTATTTTTCTACCAAGTGGCACCCGACAGGGTGGGCTTGGGACAGACTAGGCACACGTGGCCTGGTGTACCGAGTGGCACCCGGATGGTGGGCTCGGGAACCCTGCACACATCGTTTGGGGCCGTGAGCGACACCCCGGCCGGATCTCCTTACGGATGGAACCCGAATAGGCGATAAACCTGGACTAGAGTCTTGTGTGGTTAGTCAGGTCGTGGCCGACACCCTCGCCAGGCTTCCGCTTGAAGGTTGCCGAGATACATGAGTGTGCATGGCGGTAAGTGGCGAGAGCGTGTGTGAAGAAGTACACCCCTGCAGGGTTAACATGATCTATTCGAATAGCCGGGTCCGCGGATATGGACTTCTTGGATGCTTACATGGTACATAGACAACTTGAAGTGGATACTATAAAATGCTCAAGACAAGTGTGAGTACTATGGATGGCCTTCTCGTAGGGAGACGGGGATGAATCCATAGTGGTGTATTGTGTGGTGATTAGTGGACTCGTGTGCGCCATATCACCTCAAAGAAGTTCTGGTAGTCGTAGAATAGGTTAGCCACAGAGTCAAGCTGGCTTGCTGCAACTAAACTCCACGTTACCCTCTTGATACAAATGCATGTATGATAGGATCTGATGTAAGTCTTGCTGAGTACCTTTGTACTCATGTTGCTTTATTTATGTTTTTGCAGCGGGGACTTCGGTCTTACTAGTGTTCTCGTGGACTTCGACAAGTAGCTTGTACCTCAGCTACGATCTTGATCGGACGTTGTAGATAGTTAGGCTCTTTAGCCTTTTTCATTTGTAGATGTCTGTACTCAGACATGTAATGCTTCCACTTGTTGCTTGATTGCTCTGAATGTTGGGTCATGTGACCCCTGTTTGTAATAAATGCTATGATGGCTCTTCCGAGCCTTTATCTATATGAGTTGTTGAGTTATGCTGTGATGCCATGTTGTACAACACATACTTGCATGTTATGCGTACGTGTAATGTGTATTGCTATGTGTGGGAAATGTCTTCTAGTGCTTCCACTGAGCCCTGGTAGCTTGCTACTGCTCCGAAACACTTAGGCTGGCCGGCATGTGTCCTTCTTCGATCCTGTGTCTGTCCCTTCGGGGAAATGTCACGCGATGAATACCGGAGTCCTGTTAGCCCGCTACATCCCGGTTCACCGGAGTCCTGTTAGCCCAGTGCTACAGCCTGGATTCACTCGCTGATGACCGACACGTTCGATGTTGGGTCATGGATGCCTGTCCCTGGAAGTTAGTGCCACTTTGGGTTTATGACTAGCCATGTCAGCCCGGGCTCCTTATCATATGGATGCTAGCGACACCATCATATACGTGTGCCAAAAGGCGCAAACGGTCCCGGGAAAAGGTAAGGCGACACCCGTTGGGATACCGTGTGTGAGGCCGCAAAGTGATATGAGGTGTTACATGCTAGATCGATGTGGCATTGAGTCGGGGTCCTGACAGCTTTGGTATCAGAGCCTGACTGCCTGTAGGATTAGCAAGCCAAACTGGTCGAAGTTGAGTCTAGAAATTCTTTAGTTATGTAAGGGAATTGATTGTGGGTTGGAACGTAAGGCTCTTTTTACTCCTTATACCTCATGGCCTTCTAATCTGAGTCATCCTATTTTTCCTACGGGGTTAAGGAACTAGGCTTTCTCTTCCGTCTATCAGGATCACGTGTTACTACTTCGTAGTCCCATAGGATTGGTTGATCAGAGTCTTACCCTAGTTTCGAGTACTTCCGGTGTAGCCTGTTTAGTATGATCTCAGAACCTTGGGTGATGATGTTGATTATGTGCTATCCCATTTTAGTAGGATGTCTCATTCTGAGCATTTTATTGCCGTTATGCTGCCAGAATTGCCCTAGTAGTTCGAGAGCTACTAATTTCCTTATCCTACATTCTATAACCTATAGTTGATGCTGATCCGTCCTTGGTTTCGTTTCTCAGGATGTCATCAGCTAAGCGAAGTTCTGTTGCTCGTAACCAGAACCACGGAGATGGTAGGGATGAGGATCCTTCCGACCCGCCTTCGTTGGCAGAGTTCATGCTAGAGATGGAGAGGAACAAGCGTGAGTCTAACCGCTTGTTGGCACGTATCGAGGAGAACACCGCACATCAGTCCAATAAGTCTGCCACCATTCATGACTTCATTCGCTTGCACCCACCTACCTTTCATCATTCTATTGAGCCACTCGATGCAGATGACTGGCTCCGTAGTATCACACACAAGCTCCGTTCTGCGAATGTAGCTGAAGATGACAATGTCACCTATGCCACATACCACCTGGAAGGTCCTGCTAGTCTTTGGTGGCAGAACTATGAGGCTATGCTTCCAGCTGCCCAGATTCCTACGTGGAGGGATTTCATTGAGGCTTTTCGCGAGCATCACATTCCCCAGGCCCTACTTGATCGCTAGAGAGAAGAGTTCTGTAGCTTCACCCAGAGTTAGATGGCTGTTGATGCTTACAGCAGAGGGTTTGAGAACCTCGCCCGCTATGCCACAGAAGAAGTGTCCACGGACGCCAAGAAGCAAGCTAGATTCCGGAAGGGTCTCAACCCCAAGTTGCGTCGTGATCTCCACCTACATCATTGTGATACACTCCAAGCTCTTGTGAACAAGGCCATCAATGCAGAGACAGCTCAACTCACTTACGAGGAGTCTCGTAAGCACATCCGTGTTTTGGGATCTTCCTCTGGTTCTAGTTCCCAGAAGCGCCGGATTTGGGTTCCAAACTCCGCTCTTCCTCTCGGATATCCACCAAGGCCATCTCATGTGGTGCCTTCCCCAGCTCAGTCATGTGTTCCACCCAGGCCTACTGGTAGACCGCTTGTCAGTGCGGGTCCACGTCCAACTTCAAGGACTTGCTTCACATGCGGGAAGCCAGGACACTATGCACATGACTGCTCTCAGACTAGTTATGCTCCACCCCAGTCCGAGAAGCCTGTCGGCTGTGTTAAGCCATCACGCAAGATGATCAATGTCAAGTCAGCTCACACTAAACATGGACGTGTGCATCACGTCTCAGCTAAAGACGCTCATGATGATCCGGATGTCGGTCTTGGTACACTCCTTGTCAATTGCCATCCAGCATCGGTTTTGTTCGATACTGGAGCATCTCATTCTTTCATTTCTGAAGGCTATGCTCGTTTGCATGACATGTCATTTTGTGACATGCCAACTCTGCTTGAAATCCAAACCCCAGGGTCTAGATGGAAAACTACCAGAATAAGCTATGGTAATGAAATCCTTGTTGACAGACTTGTATTCCTCGCATCACTTGTAGCCCTCAAGTCCTCAGATATTAACATCATCTTGGGTATGGACTGGATGACAGCTCATCATGCCAAGATTGATTGTTACACCAGGTCCGTTCAGCTTACACACCCATCTGGCAAGATAGTCACTGTCTCCACCAGAGTTGCAAAGCGTCAGCTCTATTCACTTAATGCCAGCCCTCTTCCAGACCTTGAAGATATTCCGGTAGTTCGTGACTTTCTGGATGTCTTTCCAGAGGAACTGCCGGGTGTTCCACCTGATAGAGATGTAGAGTTCGTCATAGATCTTATCCCAGGAACAACTCCAATCTCTAGGAGACCTTATAAGATGGCACCCTTAGAACTAGCCGAGCTTAAGACACAACTTGATGAGTCCTTGCAAAAGGGTTTCATCCGTCCTAGTTCTTCTCCTTGGGCTTGCCTCGTCCTCTTTGTTAAGAAGAAGGATGGTACGGATCGGATGGTTGTTGATTATCGTCCCGTTAATTTGGTCACGATAAAGAACAAATATCCGCTCCCCAGGATCAACGACCTGTATGATCAGCTCGCTGGATCCTCAGTCTTTTCCAAGATGGATTTGAGGTTAGGCTACCACCAAATCAAAATCAGAAATGGGGACATTCCCAAAACGGCTTTTGTCACTCGTTATGGCCAGTACGAGTACACCGTCATGTCCTTCGGTCTAACCAACGCCCAAGCTACCTTCTCCCGCTTGATGAACTCGATCTTCATGGAGTACCTAGATAAATTTGTCGTGGTTTACCTCGATGATATTCTTATTTACTCGAAGAACGAGGAAGAGCATGCCGAACATCTCAGACTTGTGTTAGAAAAACTCAGAGAGCACCGCCTTTATGCCAAGTTCTCTAAGTGTGAATTTTGGTTGCCAGAAGTGACCTACCTAGGCCACGTAATCTCTGGTAAGGGCATTGATGTCAATCCCGAGAGAGTTAAGGCTGTTCTCGATTGGACTCCACCTGAAACCGTAAAACAAGTTAGGAGTTTCCTTGGTCTTGCCAGCTATTGTCGCCGCTTTGTCAAAAACTTTTCCAAAGTAGCCAAACCCCTCACGGAACTTCTCAAGAGAGATAAAAAGTTTGAGTGGTCCCCACAATGTGAGTACAGTTTTCAGGAACTGAAAAGACGCCTGACTTCTGCTCCCATACTTGTGCCACCGGATTTCACGAAGGACTTTGTTATCTACTGCGACGCCTCACGACAGGGACTAGGTTGCATTCTTATGCAGGATCATCATGTGATTGCCTATGCATCTCGACAATTGCATCCACATGAGGATAATTATCCTACACATGATCTAGAGCTTGCAGCCGTAGTCTATGCACTCAAGACCTGGCGACATTACCTTCTTGGTAAACGTTGCGAGATCTACACCGATCACCAGAGTCTCAAGTATATCTTCACCCAACCGGATCTGAACCTTAGGCAAAGACGTTGGTTGGAGTTGATCACAGATTATGATCTAGGGATTACCTACACCCCAGGCAAAGCCAATGTCATGGCTGATGCTCTAAGCCGTAAATCCTATTGCAACAATCTCATGTTACAGCAGGGTCAACCACTTCTCCATGAGGAATTCTGTAAGCTTAATCTTCACATTGCTCCTCACGGATTCCTTTCTACCTTGGTGGTGAAACCTACTCTTGAGGATCAGATCATAACTAGCCAACAGTATGATACGGGTATTTCTCGAATCAAGGATAACGTGAAGAAGGGAGCTGCTGGTAGTTTCTCTGTTGATGATCGAGGTGTTGTTTTCTTCGAGAACCATTTGGTGGTTCCCAAGAAGCAACATCTTCGGCAACTGATCCTTAAGGAGGCGCATGAATCTCCTCTCACGATTCATCCCGGTAGTACTAAGATGTATCAGGACCTACGCCAGAGGTTCTGGTGGACTAGGATGAAGAGAGAAATCGCTCAGTTTATTGCTAACTGTGACGTTTGCCGTCGCGTTAAGGCAAAGCATCAAAGACCTGCTGGCACCCTTCATCCTTTAGCTATTCCTGAATGGAAATGGGATAAAGTTGGTATGGACTTCATCACCGGCTTTCCCAGGACCAAGAGAGGGAATAATGCTATCTTCGTAGTCGTTGATCGTCTTTCCAAAGTGGCTCACTTCCTTCCTGTTCGAGAGAGTATCACCGCTAGTCAGCTCGCTGACTTATATATTTCTCGAATAGTATCACTTCATGGTGTTCCACTAGAGATCAATTCAGACCGTGGCAGTCTTTTTACTTCTCATTTCTGGGAAAGTTTCCAAACTGCCATGGGAACCCATCTTTCCTTCAGTACCGCTTTCCACCCTCAGTCGAGTGGTCAGGTGGAACGGGTCAATCAAATTCTCGAAGACATGCTCAGAGCTTGCGTTATCTCATTAGGTATGGATTGGGAGAAATGTCTTCCCTTTGCCGAGTTTGCTTATAACAATAGCTATCAATCCAGTCTCAAGAAAGCTCCTTTTGAAGTTCTCTATGGAAGAAGATGTCGAACACCTTTGAACTGGTCAGAAACCGGGGAAAGACAATTCTTTGGACCGGACATGATCCAGGAGGCAGAAGAGCAAGTTCGCATCATTCGTGAGAATTTGAAAACAGCCCAGTCTCGTCAAAAGAGCCAGTATGATCGTCATCATAAGGATATGACTTATGAAGTTGGCGACATAGCTTACCTTCGGGTTACTACTTTGAAGGGTACCCATCGTTTCGGTATCAAGGGCAAGTTGGCTCCTCGTTACATTGGTCCTTTTCGCATTCTTGCTAAACGAGGAAAGGTTGCCTACCAGTTGGAACTACCCCCACATCTTTCTCGAGTTCATGATGTCTTCCACGTCTCTCAACTCAGGCGTTGCTTCTCGGATCCTATCCGCGGAGTGGACCACGAAACGCTTGATCTCCAAGATAACCTCACATATCGAGAGTATCCAGTTCGCATTCTTGATCAAGCAGAGCATGTTACCCGACGTCAAAACATCAAGTTTCTCAAAGTTCAGTGGTCTCATCATTCCGAGAGAGAAGCTACTTGGGAGCGAGAAGATCGTCTTCGATTGGAGTACCCCACTTTCTTTTCGTCGACCCCTGAATCTCGGGACG
The DNA here is from genome assembly GCA_963921465.1 of Triticum timopheevii. Taxonomy (NCBI): domain Eukaryota; kingdom Viridiplantae; phylum Streptophyta; class Magnoliopsida; order Poales; family Poaceae; genus Triticum; species Triticum timopheevii. The sequence continues at coordinate 557,411,094 of OY997264.1, read as the reverse complement.
AGATTCTTTCAAGTGGGGGCGAGTTGTCACATCCCTAGTCTGGTATGACCTAGACTAGCTAGTCATTTGTGCATCATGTTTAAATACCATTTAAATTTGAAATGAGGACTTGGGAAACCCTCAGAATCATTTTGGAAATGACCCAAATAAAAATTGTTCCAAAAAGGTCCAAGAAAATGCTCATGTTGCTCTCTGAAAATATTGGACAAAGATAAAAATCAAACCAATATTTTTAGGAGATCACAAGTATTTATTTTGGGCATTTGGAATTAATGCATAAATATTTGCATTGGAAATATATTAGTTATATATATTAATATATGTCCAAAAATTATGCCACTTGTTGGGGAGCTCTGGAATAATGCCACTAGCCCCTGCAAAATTTGGCATAAGTAAATAAAATGATTTAGTATTTTAAACTAAATCAAAACAAATTACAGAAAACAAAAACAGAAAACAGAAATAAAAGGGAAAAACCTTACCTGGACCTACCTGCGGCCCAGCTCCTGTGCTGGCCCAGCACCGCGCAGCCCAGCAGCTGGCCCAGCCCACCTGGCCCCCCTCCTCTGTCGTCTTCCTCCCCGACAGGAGGACGGGCGCGTGCCCGACGCGCGCGCACCGCCGCGCCGCGCCACCTCCTCCCTCCCTGCCTGCCTGTCCTCCCCCCTCGTCGCTCTGGATGGACCGGACGACGCCACGCGACGCCCCGCACCTCTCTCCCTCTCTCTCATTCCTCCCCCTCCCCAGGTTCTCTCTCTCCCGACCGCCCGAACGCGCCCGTCGCCACCGCTCGCCGTAGCCGTAGCCACCGCGCCCGTCGAGAGCATCTGAGCCGTCCCCGAGCTCCGCGCCGTCGTCCTCGTCCTCTCCGCCAAGCCGCAAGACGCGGGAAGCCCTGGAGCGCCGCCATCGCCATCGTCTTCGTCACCGGCTGCCCGAGATCGCCGACGACTTTCCGGCCGCACCAGTGCTTCCCCGAGCTCGCTGACGCCTTCGCTGGATACGCCGTGAGCTCTACTTCGTTTTCCCCTCCTCCCCGTGCTCGTTTGCCCCATCTGGCTAGCACAACCACCGCGCCCGCAAGCTCTTCGCCGCCGGCCATGGCGCCACGGTGGCCAGAGCCCGAGCCAGCCACTCCCGCGCGCGTCACCGTGTTCCTGGTGATGCCAGGAGGCCGTAGAGCCTTTCCGCTCACTTCCCCATGCCCCGCAGCACCCGCGCGCACTCGGCCGAACTCCGGCCGCCGCCCCGAGCTCCGCTCCGGTGAGCTCCGCCACCTCCGCCGCCTCTCGCTGGTTCCCCTGGATGCGCGGGAGCGCGGGCGACCTTATGGTGCCCCCAGCCGCCGCTCTCGTGGCCTCCAGCAGGGACTCTGCCGAGCCCCGTGGTCGCCGGCGGCTAAACGCCGGCGGGATTGACCGGGTCAACCCAGCTAACTAACCCCCCCGGCTAATTAAGTTAGATTAGTACTAACAAACTGGATTAGTTGGTTTAGACACTGACATATGGGTCCCATTGGTCAGGTTTGACCTGGACCGACCCGTTGACTCGCTGACGTCACGCTGACGTCATGCTGATGCAATTATTTATTTTCTGGAATTATTTTTAAACAGGAAATCCCAGAAAATATTCAAAACTTCAAAAATTCATATCAATTCAACCGTAACTCAGATTGAAATAATTTATATATGAAAAATTATCAGGAAAATGCAATCTTTCCATCTGTACTAGTTTCATGCATGACAAACCAACTTATACATGCTGTATATTAGAAAACACATTATGGCATATATAAGAGCTTATTTTGGAGATGCATTTGAGCTTTTGGTTCAAATGGACTTCAAACCAAATGAATACTAGTTGCATTAGCTCAAACAGCATCACATCTTCATGCCATGTTCATGCATCATATTGTTGCATATGCTTGTGTATTGATTGTTGGCACCGTTCCTTCTCGATAGGTCTTGCTCCGGAGACCGTTCCAGAGTACCTGTCTCTGAAGTAGTGCCTCCCTTGTTGATCTACCAGGCAAGCAAACCCCCTTGTTCATTCCGATAAAATCCTACTCTCTCGCTCCTGCTCTCAGTTATTGCATTAGGACAACAGCGATTCATCTGCTACTTTGTGTTGCGGTAGTTGAACCCATTCCTCTGCATGACCTGTCATTGCCACAGTAAATAGTTGAAACCCACTAGCATGTGTAGGAGTTGATTGAGCCATGTTGTGTTCCTACCATGCTATGCCTGCTATTGCTTAGAGTTGTGTCAGGTCTGATTCATTGGGAATGAATTGGAGTGTTATGATTTGTTCTGGTGCTGAGAGTGAAGTGTGTGAACACGATTTGGTAAAGGTAGCGGTGAGAGGCCATGTAGGAGTACATGGTGGGTTGTCTCACTGCAACCGTCCTTAAGCACTGAGTTCTATGTATGTTGTCCAATGACTCGATACTACCACACATTGGGATCCTTAATTGACTCTCTCGACTTATTAACCAACTTGGTCTCTGTCCAGGAGTCGCAACTAGTTTCTGGTGTTTGTAGGTAGTGCTATTTTTCTACCAAGTGGCACCCGACAGGGTGGGCTTGGGACAGACTAGGCACACGTGGCCTGGTGTACCGAGTGGCACCCGGATGGTGGGCTCGGGAACCCTGCACACATCGTTTGGGGCCGTGAGCGACACCCCGGCCGGATCTCCTTACGGATGGAACCCGAATAGGCGATAAACCTGGACTAGAGTCTTGTGTGGTTAGTCAGGTCGTGGCCGACACCCTCGCCAGGCTTCCGCTTGAAGGTTGCCGAGATACATGAGTGTGCATGGCGGTAAGTGGCGAGAGCGTGTGTGAAGAAGTACACCCCTGCAGGGTTAACATGATCTATTCGAATAGCCGGGTCCGCGGATATGGACTTCTTGGATGCTTACATGGTACATAGACAACTTGAAGTGGATACTATAAAATGCTCAAGACAAGTGTGAGTACTATGGATGGCCTTCTCGTAGGGAGACGGGGATGAATCCATAGTGGTGTATTGTGTGGTGATTAGTGGACTCGTGTGCGCCATATCACCTCAAAGAAGTTCTGGTAGTCGTAGAATAGGTTAGCCACAGAGTCAAGCTGGCTTGCTGCAACTAAACTCCACGTTACCCTCTTGATACAAATGCATGTATGATAGGATCTGATGTAAGTCTTGCTGAGTACCTTTGTACTCATGTTGCTTTATTTATGTTTTTGCAGCGGGGACTTCGGTCTTACTAGTGTTCTCGTGGACTTCGACAAGTAGCTTGTACCTCAGCTACGATCTTGATCGGACGTTGTAGATAGTCAGGCTCTTTAGCCTTTTTCATTTGTAGATGTCTGTACTCAGACATGTAATGCTTCCACTTGTTGCTTGATTGCTCTGAATGTTGGGTCATGTGACCCCTGTTTGTAATAAATGCTATGATGGCTCTTCCGAGCCTTTATCTATATGAGTTGTTGAGTTATGCTGTGATGCCATGTTGTACAACACATACTTGCATGTTATGCGTACATGTAATGTGTATTGCTATGTGTGGGATCTGACTATCTAGTTGTTTATCCTTAGTAGTCTCTCTTACCGGGAAATGTCTCCTAGTGCTTCCACTGAGCCCTGGTAGCTTGCTACTGCTCCGGAACACTTAGGCTGGCCGGCATGTGTCCTTCTTCGATCCTGTGTCTGTCCCTTCGGGGAAATGTCACGCGATGAATACCGGAGTCCTGTTAGCCCGCTACAGCCCGGTTCACCGGAGTCCTGTTAGCCCAGTGCTACAGCCTGGATTCACTCGCTGATGACCGACACGTTCGATGTTGGGTCATGGATGCCTGTCCCTGTAAGTTAGTGCCACTTTGGGTTTACGACTAGCCATGTCAGCCCGGGCTCCTTATCATATGGATGCTAGCGACACCATCATATACGTGTGCCAAAAGGCGCAAACGGTCCCGGGAAAAGGTAAGGCGACACCCGTGGGGATACCGTGTGTGAGGCCGCAAAGTGATATGAGGTGTTACATGCTAGATCGATGTGGCATTGAGTCGGGGTCCTGACAGCTTTGGTATCAGAGCCTGACTGCCTGTAGGATTACCAAGCCAAACTGGTCGAAGTTGAGTCTAGAAATTCTTTAGTTATGTAAGGGAATTGATTGTGGGTTGGAACGTAAGGCTCTTTTTACTCCTTATACCTCATGGCCTTCTAATCTAAGTCATCCAATTTTTCCTACGGGGTTAAGGAACTAGGCTTTCTCTTCCGTCTATCAGGATCACGTGTTACTACTTCGTAGTCCCATAGGATTGGTTGATCAGAGTCTTACCCTAGTTTCGAGTACTTCCGGTGTAGCCTGTTTAGTATGATCTCAGAACCTTGGGTGATGATGTTGATTATGTGCTATCCCATTTTAGTAGGATGTCTCATTCTGAGCATTTTATTGCCGTTATGCTGCCGGAATTGCCCTAGTAGTTCGAGAGCTACTAATTTCCTTATCCTACATTCTATAACCTATAGTTGATGCTGATCCGTCCTTGGTTTCGTTTCTCAGGATGTCATCAGCTAAGCGAAGTTCTGTTGCTCGTAACCAGAACCACGGAGATGGTAGGGATGAGGATCCTTCCGACCCGCCTTCGTTGACAGAGTTCATGCTAGAGATGGAGAGGAACAAGCGTGAGTCTAACCGCTTGTTGGCACGTATCGAGGAGAACACCGCACATCAGTCCAATAAGTCTGCGACCATTCATGACTTCATTCGCTTGCACCCACCTACCTTTCATCATTCTATTGAGCCACTCGATGCAGATGACTGGCTCCGTAGTATCACACACAAGCTCCGTTCTGCGAATGTAGCTGAAGATGACAAGGTCACCTATGCCACATACCACCTGGAAGGTCCTGCTAGTCTTTGGTGGCAGAACTATGAGGCTATGCTTCCAGCTGCCCAGATTCCTACTTGGAGGGATTTCATTAAGGCTTTTCGCGAGCATCACATTACCCAGGCCCTCCTTGATCGCAAGAGAGAAGAGTTCTGTAGCTTCACCCAGAGTAAGATGGCTGTTGATGCTTACAGCAGAGGGTTTGAGAACCTCGCCCGCTATGCCACAGAAGAAGTGTCGACGGACGCCAAGAAGCAAGCTAGATTCCGGAAGGGTCTCAACCCCAAGTTGCGTCGTGATCTCCACCTACATCATTGTGATACATTCCAAGCTCTTGTGAACAAGGCCATCAATGCAGAGACAGCTCAACTCACTTACGAGGAGTCCCGTAAGCACATCCGTGTTTTGGGATCTTCCTCTGGTTCTAGTTCCCAGAAGCGCCGGATTTGGGTTCCAAACTCCGCTCTTCCTCTCAGATATCCACCAAGGCCATCTCATGTGGTGCCTTCCCCAGCTCAGTCGTGTGTTCCACCCAGGCCTACTGGTAGACCGCTTGTCAGTGCGGGTCCACGTCCAACTTCAAGGACTTGCTTCACATGCGGGAAGCCAGGACACTATGCACATGACTGCTCTCAGACTAGTTATGCTCCACCCCAGTCCGAGAAGCCTGTCGGCTGTGTTAAGCCATCACGCAAGATGATCAATGTCAAGTCAGCTCACACTAAACATGGACGTGTGCATCACGTCTCAGCTAAAGACGCTCATGATGATCCGGATGTCGGTCTTGGTACACTCCTTGTCAATTGCCATCCAGCATCGGTTTTGTTCGATACTGGAGCATCTCATTCTTTCATTTCTGAAGGCTATGCTCGTTTGCACGACATGTCATTTTGTGACATGCCAACTCTGCTTGAAATCCAAACCCCAGGGTCTAGATGGAAAACTACCAGAATAAGCTATGGTAATGAAATCCTTGTTGACAGACTTGTATTCCTCGCATCACTTGTAGCCCTCAAGTCCTCAGATATTAACATCATCTTGGGTATGGACTGGATGACAGCTCATCATGCCAAGATTGATTGTTACACCAGGTCCGTTCAGCTTACACACCCATCTGGCAAGATAGTCACTGTCTCCACCAGAGTTGCAAAGCGTCAGCTCTATTCACTTAATGCCAGCCCTCTTCCGGACCTTGAAGATATTCTGGTAGTTCGTGACTTTTTGGATGTCTTTCCAGAGGAACTGCCGGGTGTTCCACCTGACAGAGATGTAGAGTTCGTCATAGATCTTATCCCAGGAACAACTCCAATCTCTAGGAGACCTTATAAGATGGCACCCTTAGAACTAGCCGAGCTTAAGACACAACTTGATGAGTCCTTGCAAAAGGGTTTCATCCGTCCTAGTTCTTCTCCTTGGGCTTGCCCCGTCCTCTTTGTTAAGAAGAAGGATGGTACGGATCGGATGGTTGTTGATTATCGTCCCGTTAATTTGGTCACGATAAAGAACAAATATCCGCTCCCCAGGATCAACGACCTGTATGATCAGCTCGCTGGATCCTCAGTCTTTTCCAAGATGGATTTGAGGTTAGGCTACCACCAAATCAAAATCAGAAATGGGGACATTCCCAAAACGGCTTTTGTCACTCGTTATGGCCAGTACGAGTACACCGCCATGTCCTTCGGTCTAACCAACGCCCCAGCTACCTTCTCCCGCTTGATGAACTCGATCTTCATGGAGTACCTAGATAAATTTGTCGTGGTTTACCTCGATGATATTCTTATTTACTCGAAGAACAAGGAAGAGCATGCCGAACATCTCAGACTTGTGTTAGAAAAACTCAGAGAGCACCGCCTTTATGCCAAGTTCTCTAAGTGTGAATTTTGGTTGCCAGAAGTGACCTACCTAGGCCACGTAATCTCTGGTAAGGGCATTGATGTCAATCCCGAGAGAGTTAAGGCTGTTCTCGATTGGACTCCACCTGAAACCGTAAAACAAGTTAGGAGTTTCCTTGGTCTTGCCAGCTATTGTCGCCGCTTTGTCGAAAACTCCAAAGTAGCCAAACCCCTCACGGAACTTCTCAAGAGAGATAAAAAGTTTGAGTGGTCCCCACAATGTGAGTACAGTTTTCAGGAACTGAAAAGACGCCTGACTTCTGCTCCCATACTTGTGCCACCGGATTTCACGAAGGACTTTGTTATCTACTGCGACGCCTCACGACAGGGACTAGGTTGCATTCTTATGCAGGATCGTCATGTGATTGCCTATGCATCTCGACAGTTGCATCCACATGAGGATAATTATCCTACACATGATCTAGAGCTTGCAGCCGTAGTCTATGCACTCAAGACCTGGCGACATTACCTTCTTGGTAAACGTTGCGAGATCTACACCGATCACCAGAGTCTCAAGTATATCTTCACCCAACCGGATCTGGACCTTAGGCAAAGACGTTGGTTGGAGTTGATCACAGATTATGATCTAGGGATTACCTACACCCCAGGCAAAGCCAATGTCATGGCTGATGCTCTAAGCCGTAAAACCTATTGCAACAATCTCATGTTGCAGCAGGGTCAACCACTTCTCCATGAGGAATTCTGTAAGCATAATCTTCACATTGCTCCTCACGGATTCCTTTCTACCTTGGTGGCGAAACCTACTCTTGAGGATCAGATCATAACTAGCCAACAGTATGATACGGGTATTTCTCGAATCAAGGATAACGTGAAGAAGGGAGCTGCTGGTAGTTTCTCTGTTGATGATCGAGGTGTTGTTTTCTTCGAGAACCGTTTGGTGGTTCCCAAGAAGCAACATCTTCGGCAACTGATCCTTAAGGAGGCGCATGAATCTCCTCTCACGATTCATCCCGGTAGTACTAAGATGTATCAGGACCTACGCCAGAGGTTCTGGTGGACTAGGATGAAGAGAGAAATCGCTCAGTTTATTGCTAACTGTGACGTTTGCCATCGCGTTAAGGCAAAGCATCAAAGACCTGCTGGCACCCTTCATCCTTTAGCTATTCCTGAATGGAAATGGGATAAAGTTGGTATGGACTTCATCACCGGCTTTCCCAGGACCAAGAGAGGGAATAATGCTATCTTCGTAGTCGTTGATCGTCTTTCCAAAGTGGCTCACTTCCTTCCTGTTCGAGAGAGTATCACCGCTAGTCAGCTCGCTGACTTATATATTTCTCGAATAGTATCACTTCATGGTGTTCCACTAGAGATCAATTCAGACCGTGGCAGTCTTTTCACTTCTCATTTCTGGGAAAGTTTCCAAACTGCCATGGGAACCCATCTTTCCTTCAGTACCGCTTTCCGCCCTCAGTCGAGTGGTCAGGTGGAACGGGTCAATCAAATTCTCGAAGACATGCTCAGAGCTTGCGTTATCTCATTAGGTATGGATTGGGAGAAATGTCTTCCCTTTGCCGAGTTTGCTTATAACAATAGCTATCAATCCAGTCTCAAGAAAGCTCCTTTTGAAGTTCTCTATGGAAGAAGATGTCGAACACCTTTGAACTGGTCAGAAACCGGGGAAAGACAATTCTTTGGACCGGACATGATCCAGGAGGCAGAAGAGCAAGTTCGCATCATTCGTGAGAATTTGAAAACAGCCCAGTCTCGTCAAAAGAGCCAGTATGATCGTCATCATAAGGATATGACTTATGAAGTTGGCGACAAAGCTTACCTTCGGGTTACTCCTTTGAAGGGTACCCATCGTTTCGGTATCAAGGGCAAGTTGGCTCCTCGTTACATTGGTCCTTTTCGCATTCTCGCTAAACGAGGAGAGGTTGCCTACCAGTTGGAACTACCCCCACATCTTTCTCGAGTTCATGATGTCTTCCACGCCTCTCAACTCAGGCGTTGCTTCTCGGATCCTATCCGCGGAGTGGACCACGAAACGCTTGATCTCCAAGATAACCTCACATATCGAGAGTATCGAGTTCGCATTCTTGATCAAGCAGAGCGTGTTACCCGACGTCAAAACATCAAGTTTCTCAAAGTTCAGTGGTCTCATCATTCCGAGAGAGAAGCTACTTGGGAGCGAGAAGATTGTCTTCGATTGGAGTACCCCACTTTCTTTCCGTCGACCCCTGAATCTCGGGACGAGATTCTTTCAAGTGGGGGCGAGTTGTCACATCCCTAGTCTGGTATGACCTAGACTAGCTAGTCATTTGTGCATCATGTTTAAATACCATTTAAATTTGAAATGAGGACTTGGGAAACCCTTAGAATCATTTTGGAAATGACCCAAATAAAAATTGTTCCAAAAAGGTCCAAGAAAATGCTCATGTTGCTCTCTGAAAATATTGGACAAAGATAAAAATCAAACCAATATTTTTAGGAGATCACAAGTATTTATTTTGGGCATTTGGAATTAATGCATAAATATTTGCATTGGAAATATATTAGTTATATATATTAATATATGTCCAAAAATTATGCCACTTGTTGGGGAGCTCTGGAATAATGCCACTAGCCCCTGCAAAATTTGGCATAAGTAAATAAAATGATTTAGTATTTTAAACTAAATCAAAACAAATTACAAAAAACAAAAACAGAAAACAGAAATAGAAGGGAAAAACCTTACCTGGACCTACCTGCGGCCCAGCTCCTGTGCTGGCCCAGCACCGTGCAGCCCAGCAGCTGGCCCAGCCCACCTGGCCCCCCTCCTCTGTCGTCTTCCTCCCCGACAGGAGGACGGGCGCGTGCCCGACGCGCGCGCACCGCCGCGCCGTGCCACCTCCTCCCTCCCTGCCTGCCTGTCCTCCCACCTCGTCGCTCTGGATGGACCGGACGACGCCCCGCACCTCTCTCCCTCTCTCTCATTCCTCCCCCTCCCCTGGTTCTCTCTCTCCCGACCGCCCGAACGCGCCCGTCGCCACCGCTCGCCGTAGCCGTAGCCACCGCGCCCCTCGAGAGCATCTGAGCCGTCCCCGAGCTCCGCGCCGTCGTCCTCGTTCTCTCCGCCAAGCCGCAAGACGCGGGAAGCCCTGGAGCGCCGCCATCGCCATCGTCTTCGTCACCGGCTGCCCGAGATCGCCGACGACGCTCCGGCCGCACCAGTGCTTCCCCGAGCTCGCTGACGCCTTCGCTGGATACGCCGTGAGCTCTACTTCATTTTCCCCTCCTCCCCGTGCTCGTTTGCCCCATCTGGCTAGCACAACCACCGCGCCCGCAAGCTCTTCGCCGCCGGCCATGGCGCCACGGTGGCCAGAGCCCGAGCCAGCCACTCCCGCGCGCGTCACCGTGTTCCTGGTGAGGCCAGGAGGCCGTAGAGCCTTTCCGCTCACTTCCCCGTGCCCCGCAGCACCCGCGCGCACTCGGCCGAACTCCGGCCGCCGCCCCAAGCTCTGCTCCGGTGAGCTCCGCCACCTCCGCCGCCTCTCGCTGGTTCCCCTGGATGCGCGGGAGCGCGGGCGACCTTATGGTGCCCCCAGCCGCCGCTCTCGTGGCCTCCAGCGGGGACTCCGCCGAGCCCCGTGGTCGCCGGCGGCTAAACACCGGCGGGATTGACCGGGTCAACCCAGCTAACTAACCCCCCCCCGGCTAATTAAGTTAGATTAGTACTAACAAACTAGATTAGTTGGTTTAGACACTGACATATGGGTCCCATTGGTCAGGTTTGACCTGGGTTGACCCGTTGACTCGCTGACGTCATGCTGACGCAATTATTTATTTTCTGGAATTATTTTTAAACAGGAAATCCCAGAAAATATTCAAAACTTCAAAAATTCATATCAATTCAACCGTAACTCAGATTGAAATAATTTATATATGAAAAATTATCAGGAAAATGCAATCTTTCCATCTGTACTAGTTTCATGCATGACAAACCAACTTATACATGCTGTATATTAGAAAACACATTATGGCATATATAAGAGCTTATTTTGGAGATGCATTTGAGCTTTTGGTTCAAATGGACTTCAAACCAAATGAATACTAGTTGCATTAGCTCAAACAGCATCACATCTTCATGCCATGTTCATGCATCATATTGTTGCATATGCTTGTGTATTGATTGTTGGCACCGTTCCTTCTCGATAGGTCTTGCTCCGGAGACCGTTCCAGAGTACCTGTCTCTGAAGCAGTGCCTCCCTTGTTGATCTACCAGGCAAGCAAACCCCCTTGTTCATTCCGATAAAATCCTACTCTCTCGCTCCTGCTCTCAGTTATTGCATTAGGACAACAGCGATTCATCTGCTACTTTGTGTTGCGGTAGTTGAACCCATTCCTCTGCATGACCTGTCATTGCCACAGTAAATAGTTGAAACCCACTAGCATGTGTAGGAGTTGATTGAGCCATGTTGTGTTCCTACCATGCTATGCCTGCTATTGCTTAGAGTTGTGTCAGGTCTGATTCATTGGGAATGAATTGGAGTGTTATGATTTGTTCTGGTGCTGAGAGTGAAGTGTGTGAACACGATTTGGTAAAGGTAGCGGTGAGAGGCCATGTAGGAGTACATGGTGGGTTGTCTCACTGGAACCGTCCTTAAGCACTGAGTTCTATGTATGTTGTCCAATGACTCGATACTACCACACATTGGGATCCTTAATTGACTCTCTCGACTTATTAACCAACTTGGTCTCTGTCCAGGAGTCGCAACTAGTTTCTGGTGTTTGTAGGTAGTGCTATTTTTCTACCAAGTGGCACCCGACAGGGTGGGCTTGGGACAGACTAGGCACATGTGGCCTGGTGTACCGAGTGGCACCCGGATGGTGGGCTCGGGAACCCTGCACACATCGTTTGGGGCCGTGAGCGACACCCCGGCCGGATCTCCTTACGGATGGAACCCGAATAGGTGATAAACCTGGACTAGAGTCTTGTGTGGTTAGTCAGGTCGTGGCCGACACCCTCGCCAGGCTTCCGCTTGAAGGTTGCCGAGATACATGAGTGTGCATGGCGGTAAGTGGCGAGAGCGTGTGTGAAGAAGTACACCCCTGCAGGGTTAACATGATCTATTCGAATAGCCGGGTCCGCGGATATGGACTTCTTGGATGCTTACATGGTACATAGACAACTTGAAGTGGATACTATAAAATGCTCAAGACAAGTGTGAGTACTATGGATGGCCTTCTCGTAGGGAGACGGGGATGAATCCATAGTGGTGTATTGTGTGGTGATTAGTGGACTCGTGTGCGCCATATCACCTCAAAGAAGTTCTGGTAGTCGTAGAATAGGTTAGCCACAGAGTCAAGCTGGCTTGCTGCAACTAAACTCCACGTTACCCTCTTGATACAAATGCATGTATGATAGGATCTGATGTAAGTCTTGCTGAGTACCTTTGTACTCATGTTGCTTTATTTATGTTTTTGCAGCGGGGACTTCGGTCTTACTAGTGTTCTCGTGGACTTCGACAAGTAGCTTGTACCTCAGCTACGATCTTGATCGGACGTTGTAGATAGTCAGGCTCTTTAGCCTTTTTCATTTGTAGATGTCTGTACTCAGACATGTAATGCTTCCACTTGTTGCTTGATTGCTCTGAATGTTGGGTCATGTGACCCCTATTTGTAATAAATGCTATGATGGCTCTTCCGAGCCTTTATCTATATGAGTTGTTGAGTTATGCTGTGATGCCATGTTGTACAACACATACTTGCATGTTATGCGTACGTGTAATGTGTATTGCTATGTGTGGGATCTGACTATCTAGTTGTTTATCCTTAGTAGTCTCTCTTACCGGGAAATGTCTCCTAGTGCTTCCACTGAGCCCTGGTAGCTTGCTACTGCTCCGGAACACTTAGGCTGGCCGGCATGTGTCCTTCTTTGATCCTGTGTCTGTCCCTTCGGGGAAATGTCACGCGATGAATACCGGAGTCCTGTTAGCCCGCTACAGCCCGGTTCACCGGAGTCCTGTTAGCCCAGTGCTACAGCCTGGATTCACTCGCTGATGACCGACACGTTCGATGTTGGGTCATGGATGCCTGTCCCTGTAAGTTAGTGCCACTTTGGGTTTACGACTAGCCATGTCAGCCCGGGCTCCTTATCATATGGATGCTAGCGACACCATCATATACGTGTCCCAAAAGGCGCAAACGGTCCCGGGAAAAGGTAAGGCGACACCCGTGGGGATACCGTGTGTGAGGCCGCAAAGTGATATGAGGTGTTACATGCTAGATCGATGTGGCATTGAGTCGGGGTCCTGACACTGGTCTACGAGGCAGAAGCAGTTTTCCCCATGGAACTCATTTACGGGTTGCCTCGAGTACTTGCTTACGATGAAATCGTGCAAGATCAGCACCGGCGTGGCGACGCTGTGCTACACGAGGAGAACTGTCTCCGGGCTGCTATACATGTTGCACACTATCAGCAAGCCCTGTTGAGGGAGTCCTGGATTTAGGGGTCCTCGGCCGTCCGGACTTTGTGACATGGGCTGGACTGTTGGACTATGAAGATACAAGACCGAAGACTTCTTCCCGTGTCCGGATGGACCCTCCTTTGCGAGGATGGCAAGCTTGGTGATTCGGATATGTAGATTCCTTTCTCTACAACCAACTTTGTGTAACCCTAGTCCCCTCCGGTGTCTATATAAACCGGAGGGTTTAGTCTGTAGACGCAAGAACAATCATAATCATATAGGCTAGACTTCTATGGTTTAGCCACTACGATCTCATGGTAGATCAACTCTTGTAATACTCATATTCATCAAGATCAATCAAGCAGGAAGTAGGGTATTACCTCCATAGAGAGGGCCCGAACCTGGGTAAACATCGTATCCCCCGTCTCCTATTACCATCGACCTTAGACGCATAGTTCGGGACCACCTACCCGAGATCCGCCGGTTTTGACACCGACATTGGTGCTTTCATTGAGAGTTCCGCTGCGTCATCACCAAAAGGTTCTTGACGGCTCCTTCAATCATGTACAACAATGTAGTACAGGGGGAGGTCTTTCACCCCGGGGAGATCCTTGTATTCGGCGGCTTCGCACTGCGGGCCAACTCGCTTGGCCGTCTAGAGCAGATCGACAACTATGCCCCTGGCCATCAGGTCAGGTTTGGAAGCTTGAATTACGTGGCCGATATCTGCAGAGACTTGATCTTTGATGGATTCGAGCCCGTGACAGCCGCACCCTGCCACCACAATGAACATGACTTAAATCTGTCATCGGACCGTGCTCAGGAGATTGTGCCTACAATTTCTCTGGCCCTAGATCAGGAGCAGATCGCGTCGTCCGAGGACGGGAAGCTTGACACCGCCACAGAAGATGCAAACTCAGCAATGTTGGAGCCGAACACAGATCCGACCTTGAGCAGAGCCTGTGTCATCAGAACCTTGGAGTCATCTCCGGCCATAGGTTCCGGACCGAGTACATCCGCGCCCGTCGAAACTGATCGGGCGCCGATCATCGAGTTCACCTCCGCGGACATCTTCCGGCACTCGCCTTTTGGCGATGTGCTAAGCTCGTTAAAAACCCTCTCCTTATCAGGAGACTCTCATCCGAACTATGTTCGGCTTGAAGTGGAAGTAGAGGATGAATTCCGCTTCCCACCCACCACCCACTTAATAGCCACCGTCAAAGCTTTAACCGATCTACTTGATTACGCCTCCGAAGACTTCGAAGGGATGGACCTCGAAGCCGGAGAAAATCTAGACCAAAACCCACCCGTAACCGGGCAGTGGACAGCTACGTCCTCATACGATATATACATGGTGGATACACTTAAAGAGAAGGAGACCGACAGCGACAAAGATAAACCCGTCGATGAACCTCCCAAGCATCAGCATCAGAAACGCTGACCTTGATCGGGCAAGGGAAACAATAGCAACATTGTTACTAACGAAGATAATAATCCGGACCAAGCCGAAGACCCCGCTGATCCAGCAATGGAGCAACACAAGCGAAGGACGGCGAGCACAGTCCGGGGCTGTTGTCCGACCACAGTGACGCTAAAGATAGCAATTATCAACCCGTCTCCGAAGAGGAGATCAGCTTGGGCGACGATGAATTCGTCATCCTAGAAGAACCCTTAGAGCAAGAGCACCTCCATCAGAGGCTCATCGCCACCGCAAGGAGCCTAAAGAAGCAGAAGCAGCGGCTTAAAGCTGCACAGGATACGCTCAATGATAGATGGAATGATGTAATAGACGCTGAGGAGAAATACGGCTATAATCGCCAACCAAAGGGCTATCCTAAGCAGAAACTGGTGCCCAAATTCAATGACGAAGCTAGTGTGCCCATACCACCAAAGAACAACACCGCCAATAAGCCAGACGGACCACCTCATGGACGGGACAGAGCGGCTAGCAACGGCGCACGCAAGCCCGCGCCCCCTCCCCGTAAAGGAAGAGCGGCCGTGGCTTAGGGCCAGAAACACGATCTACGTGAGGACCTGAATGAAAAGGATGTCAAGGCCAGATCCATCTACGGATCCAGGGACCGTGCTCTCGCGCGGGACTGTGGTTATCAGGCCAAATATGCCTGTCATATACCAGTCCGGGGCCAACAGCGAACACCACAACCGTCGGACTCACCCCATGACATAGCCAAATACAGGGGTGCAGCCCACCCCCTGTGTTTCACTGACAAGGTGCTGGATCACGAATTTCCAGAAGGGTTTAAACCCGTAAATATCGAGGCATGCGATGGAACGATGGACCCTGCGATCTGGACAGAAGACTTTATTCTTCACATCCACATGGCTCGCGGAGATGATCTCCACGCCATCAAATACTTACCCCTCAAACTAAAAGGACCAGCTCGGCACTGGCTGAAAAGCCTCCCTAAAAACTCCATTGGAAGCTGGGAAGAACTTGAGGACGCTTTTCAGGCCAATTTTCAAGGGACCTATGTCCGACCCCCGGATGCAGACGATCTAAGTCACATAATCCAACAACCCGGAGAATTAGCCCGTAAGCTTTGGAATCGGTTTCTCACTAAGAAGAACCAAATCGTCGATTGTCCGGACGCCGAAGCCTTAGCGGCCTTCAAGCATAGTGTCCGGGACGTATGACTAGCCATACACCTCGGCCAGGAAAAACCAAGGACAATGGCAGCCTTAACCACACTCATGACCCATTTTTGCGCGGGTGAGGACAACTGGTTAGCTCGTAGTAGCACCAGCGATCATGGCACATTGGAAGTCAGGGATGGCAATGGAAAACCACGACGCAACAAAAACAAGCATCGAAATAATGAAGTAAGCCCAGACGATACAACGGTAAATGCCGGATTCAGTGGCCCGAGACCCGGTCAACGGAAGAAGCCATTTAAAGGCAATAAAGACGGTCCATCTAACCTAGACAAAATTTTAGACAGGCCCTGTCAAATCCATGGCACCCCCGTTAAACCTGCGAACCATACCAACCGTAGTTGTTGGGTCTTCAAGCAGGCCGGCACAATGCCGAACACAAGGGGAGGGACCTCAGAGAGAAGACGAGGACGAATCTCGCTAGCCGAACACGGGGGGATAGAAGAAAATTCCACCGGATATCAAAACAGTGAACATGATATATGTCGTTGAGCCCGTTGCCCCCAAATTTAACCCATGGTCGGCCTGTCTGATCACCTTTGATCGCAGGGATCATCCGACCAGTATCCTTCACGGGGGCTCGACTTCCCTAGTGCTCAATCCAATAATCAACGGATACCACCTCACTCGCGTCCTTATGGACGGCGGCAGCAGTCTCAACTTGAAATACCAGGACACTGTCCGCGAGATGGGGATAGACCCGTCAAGAATCAAGCCAAGCAGCACAACCTTTAAAGGAGTTATACCGGGCGTAGAGCCCCGCTGCACTAGCTCTTTAACATTGGAGGTTGTATTCAGCTCTCCTGATAACTTTCAAAGCGAAGAGCTAATCTTCGACATAGCTCCGTTCCGAAGTGGCTATCATGCATTACTCGGAAGAACGGCCTTCGCCCGCTTCAATGCACTCCCGCATTATGCCTATCTAAAGCTCAAAATGCCTGGACCGCATGGCATCATCACGGTTAGTGGAAACACAGAGCGCTCTCTTTGTACAGAAGAGTACACGGCGGCTCTAGCAGCCGAAGCCCAAAACAGCCTATTCAAGCCAAATAGCTCATCGGTCGTTACGACCGCGGACACAACTAAACGTGTCCGGTGCGCGCCTCAGTGCGGCAGCTCAGATAAATCTGAGCTCAATTAGCAGTTACGCCCCCATCAACTGCCCAATAAGGTGATATCATACACGCCTAGTATACACAAGTATACCCTCAAAATTCCTTGGGCGGCGCCGGGGGAACACTGCATACAAACAGTCCATAGTTCGGCTCGACCCTATTTGGACTCTATAAATTATATTTCAAGGCTCATCAAACGAGCCAGCTCTGTCTATGGCCACAATGAATTCCTTTTTTACAAGCTTTTTCTTTTTTACAGCTGGCCATCACACCCCCCTCCCTTCAAGGACACATCACAAAGGAGAAAATGGCGCAGACGTGCAGCAGGGCCCCGCACTAAGGTTTCTTTTTAGATTAAGACCCTGTGTAAACCTTTTTATCTCTTTTCATTTTATGCTCTCCTGGCATGTAAAATGTCCAAGGTAGCTATCGGCACTATGTGCATGTATACGGCTTGCCGTACTAAAAGTGGATATGATAGAAGCAGCTTGGTTCATAATGTGTCCGGAGTTTTATTCCCTCATCACCTGCATTCTTTCCATGTCAGATTGCCACACGTGCCTTGATATCAGGGTCAATTACTAGGGGCTGTATTCAACCCAGTATATGTTGAAAAAGTCTGAACACCTATAGGGAGTGTTCGGCGTCGCGAGTTTGGCCTTATATGCATCAGCTCCGAATCATGTCTTTGGTCAATAGTTGGATTACCCGGCTGCTGTGCTTACTACCTTACGTTCCGCTCTATCGGCTAGGGTAGTAAAGGGAGAACTACTGTGATTGTGTCCTGGTTCATCCGGATGAGCACCTCAGTAGAGAAAGCCGAAAACTGACTGTCATGATACAGCAAGAGCTGGTCAACCACTCGATGACTCAACGGAATCTTCACGATTCCTTCCGCATTAATGAAGGACCGTCTTTCCGGTCACTTATGAAAACGCGCCGTATTCAGATAACTGCGTACATACAAGGGGCTATATCATAGACCCACCGTCAAACTCTATGGCTATGTGAAAGGGTAAAGCCCAAGAGTCTGATTGCCTGGTTCGCCGCATTGACACCTCCTTAATGGACCAAGACGTTGGGTCAAGAGTGATCAAATGCTTTTCCAAATACCCCAGCGTTAAACGTGAGGGGGCCTGTGACGCCCCCGATTCAATCGTACACTAATCATACACACAAATGTGTATGATCAAGATCAGGGACTCACGGGAAGATATCACAACACAACTCTAGACACAAATTAAAATAATACAAGCTTTATATTACAAGCCAGGGGCTTCGAGGGCTCGAATACATAAGCTCAAATACAAACGAGTCAGCGGAAGCAACAATATCTTAGTACAGACATAAGTTAGACAAGTTTGCCTTAAGAAGGCCAGCACAAAAGCATCTATGTTCGAAAAGGCAAGGTCTCCTGCCTGGGAGCCTCCTAACTACTCTTGGTCGTCAGCGGTCTCCACGTAGTAGTAGGCACCGGCGGTGGCATCTGGCTCCTGGGTTCCGACATCTAGTTGCATCAACCGGAAAGAAAAGAAAGGGGGAAAAGGGGGAGCAAAGCAACTGTGAGTACTCATCCAAAGTACTCGCAAGCAAGGATCTACACTACATATGCAACATTATCAAAGGAAGGTTGTATATGTGGACTGGGTTACAGAAATGCCAGAATAGAGAGAAGGCCTAGTCCTATCAAAGACTAGCATCTTCTGGAAACCACGATCTTGCAGCAAATAGGAGGGAGTAGAGTAGCATAAAGTAAAGTAGTAGTAGTGTTATCAACCTTGGCCAGAGATCCTTTCTCGACTCCCTGCGAGAAAGAAATCCCAGAGCCATACTTTCCATTTGTCATCACAATCCAATTCTCATCACCATCCAATTCTCATCATAAGTATCCAGTTCTAGTTGTATTGATCGGGATACAACTCCAAGTGTCCGTTACCATAGGACAGGATATCGATAGATGTTTTCTTCCCTGCAGGGGTGCACCAACTTACCCACCATGCTCGATTAACTCCGGCCGGACACACTTTCCTGGTTCAAGCCCAGCCTCGGCCAAACAATACGTCGCAACCCGACCTAGACTAAATAGAGAGGTCAACACGCCGGACTAAACCTATGCCCCCAGGGGTCATGGGCCATCGCCCCGAGAACTCCTGCACGTTGCATACGCGGTCGGTGAGCAGACCTAGCTACCTCCTTCAAAAGGCAGGTGCTTACCAGTCCAACCCGGTGTGTGCCGCTCAGTCGCTGACGTCTATTAAGCTTCGGCTGATGCATACGATGCAGAACGCCCATACTATGCCCACGTGATGGTTAGTGCTATAAGGCCAGAGGCCCCTCGGATCAAATATCCAAATCGTAGTGGATTAGGAACGCGCGGTAACAAGCAGAGACTCACGAAAGATGTGACCTAGTTGCCCCGTCTCGAGGACTTGCGGCAAGGGCTAGGAATGCCCGACCACGCCTCGTAAGTATCTCGCGGGCACCTTCCAGGTCAACCCGACTCCACATCACTCGCAATTAAGCTCGCGCGGGTACCCCTCAGGGCCGACCCGTCTTTAGGAACATGGTTCAGTGTAAATTCATAGTAACCATAGTAACTGTGTGTCTAACACCAAGGGGAAAACCTGAGGAATCACCCTTGACGGATTCCACTCGATGTATTCATCAAGGTGAACGTAAGAGGATCCACCCTCGAGGTTCACACTTGAGGGGTTGCACGACAGAGTCGTATAGGAAGTGGTTAAGGCGGAATCAACCTCGATGACCACAACCGAATAGATACACTACAGGGTTAACATCAGAAGTGCTGATGAGGTCTCACCCTCGGCACTCGATAGTAACCCAATAGTGTCCAACAACTAAGGGAAAGTGATGTGCGGTGCCGGGACCTGGTCTTTGATCCCATTGATCGGGTCTTCGATGATGAAGCAGGAGTAACAAGGACAAGGTGGGGGTCACTGATGGATCACTAACCAACCTATACTAAGCAGTTTAGGATAGGAAGGTAAGGTAACAATAAGCATGTTACAAAAGCAGGCAATGCATCAGAATAGGAGCAAACAGTAACAGTAGCAAAATCTAATGCAAGCATGAGAGAGTGGAATGGGCGATATTTGGATGAGCAAAGGGGGGCTTACCTGGAAGCTCTGCTGGAAGGAAAGAAGGGTCGTCGTCGACGTAGTCGGTCATAGGGGAAGGATCGGTCCCGGAGTCTACCGGAGAGAAGACGGGGAAGAAACAGTAAATATAAAGCAAACATAGCATCACAAAGCATAACATGGCAATATGTTGTGTCGGGTGTGACCTAACGTATGGCTACACGATATAGGTGAAGGGGGAATTCAACCGGGAATGTTTTCCCGGTTCCGGACCAATGTCAGACAGATGACCAGAGGGGGAATGTTCCATGTTCAGATAGTTAGAGGCATCTGACAGCTAAACGGACCTCATATTCGGATTCGTTGGATTTTTCTGAGCAACTTTCATATATAAAACCTTTTCATCCGAGCTACGGTTTATTTTCTATGAATTTTCAAAAATTAAACCATTTTCAGAAATTATTTGACTTAACAGAAAAGAAATATTGCACCATCATGATGTCATAGTGACGTCAACAGTCAACAGCTGCACTGACCAGGTCGAACCTACCCAGTAGGGCCCACCTGTCATTGGCAGTGGGCTAACAGCAGTTCATTTCAATTTAAATATAGTAATTAGTGACTCATTAGTTTAGCTAATTATTTTTATTTAGGAAAATGTTTTAATTAGGTTAATTAGGCGGGGAACCCGTGTGTCAGTGGCACTGTGTGTCCAGTCAGCATAGTTGACCACGGTCAACGTGGTCAACT
The DNA here is from genome assembly GCA_963921465.1 of Triticum timopheevii. Lineage (NCBI taxonomy): Eukaryota > Viridiplantae > Streptophyta > Magnoliopsida > Poales > Poaceae > Triticum > Triticum timopheevii. Next base: position 557,390,282 of record OY997264.1, on the reverse strand, counting down.
ATGTCCAGTGGGCCCATGGGCAGTGACCCAGAGGCGGGCCCTGCCGTTGCCAGGTCAGCGCCGGCGCTGGAGCAACGCCGGCGAGGCCATCCGCGGCGGCCGAACGCCGGAGACGGCCATAATTCACCTACAGGGGGCCAACACAGGCGCGGGCGGGTGCAATCGAACGGGAAGAGCCCGCCGCGTCGCATGGTGAGGCCGGTCGGAGCTGGAGCTGCCGGAAACGGCGCTGGCGATGAGTGGAGGCAGTGGTGGCATTCGGGACCTCATCGGGGTCACTCTACGAGGCGCTAGATAGCGCGTGCAATGGTGCGTTCGGGCACGTGAGTCGAGCGGCAACGACTGGTGGTGGTGACAGCCGCCGAGGGGCACTATGACGATGGCGGCGAGCTCGCGTGCGCCGGACGACATCGGGATTCAACATGGTGGCGCTAGGGGGCATGTGAGGGGGGGTGTGCATGTGTGCGTTGTGCTCCTGGGAGCACCAGGAGCACGATGGTGGCCACGGGTGACCACGACAGCCACCACAGCGTCGGCGACGAGTTCAACAGCGGAGCAAAGCTCCGTCAATGACACGGCGGCGTCGACCGCAAGCTACGGCGAAAGGCAGGCGGCCAGAGGGAGGAGAAGAGAGGGGACAGCTCACTGAGCGGCTAAGAAAAGCCCTCACCAGGTTAGGACCAGCAGAGCAGAGCGGATCAGCAGCGACGGTGCGTTGGGATCCGAGGAGGAAGAAGGTGGCCTGCCGGCGATGTAGGGCTCCTCGGCTCCCTCCAACTGCTCCAGAAGATGCGGAAGTCCACGACGATGCCAACGAGCACGGCCAGGCCGTGTCGAAGGCATGGTGGCCGCGGAGATGACGAAGGCGCGGCGGCGATGGCGCTCGGAGGTGGATGGGGAAGGAGGGGAGAGGCAGTGAGCGGGTGGGGGGAGGATCTGGTGGGGAGAGGGAGAGGCGTAACGGACGAGGGGGAAGTGGGAGAATGGCCCGAGGCGCCGGGGGCGTGGAGGCCTTATCCTCCCCCTCGTCATCGACGGCGAGGCGGTCCGGGGCGACCGTGCCCCTGTAGTGACGAGGTCGGTCAAACAGGGAAGGCGACCCGGGGTAAGGTGGGCCGGCCAGTGCAATGGGCTCTTTTCTACAGATACCATTCGAGATTATCCCGAACAATGTGAACTTGCTCTTCAACTTGTTGAATAATGTCTGGACCAATGAGCGTATCCCCAGTTTTTGACCAATTCACAGGGGTTCGGCACTTATGTCCATAAAGCACTTTGAAGGGTGCCATCTTCAAGCTGACTTGATAGCTGTTGTTATAAGAGAACTCTACAAAAGGGAGAGATTCTTCCCACTTCTTGCCGAAAGAAATAACACAAGACCGAAGCATGTCTTAGAGAATTTGATTCACTCGCTCGACTTGGCCTTGGGATTGGGGATGATAAGCAGTGCCCCAGGTAATATGAGTTCCCATTGCCTCTTGGAAACTATCCCAGAACTTTGAAGTGAATATACTGCCATGGTCTGAACTGATCTCCTTCGTAATGCCATGGAGTGACACAATTCTGGAGTTATACAAGTTTGCTAATTGACTAGCAGTGATTGTCTCCTTGACTGGTAGAAAGTGAGCAACCTTCGAGAATTGGTCGATGACGACAAATATAGCATCGTTACCTTTTTGAGACTTGGGAAGGCCAGTGACGAGGTCCATTTGGATCTTATCCCACTTCCATTTAGGAATCGGAAGCGGTTGTAGAATTCCAGCTGGTTTCTGATGTTCTGCTTTGATGCGATGGCAAACGTCACATTCTTTGATATATCGAGCAATGTCTTGCTTCATTTTAGACCACCAGTACTTCTGACGGATGTCTAGATACATCTTGGTACTTCCCGGATGAATAGAGAGAGGGGTGTCATGCGCTTCTTTCATCACCTTCTCTGTCATAAGCTTGAATCGGGGTACTACAATATGATCTCTGAAGTATAAGGTCCCATCTTTAGCAAGCGAGAAATCTCTAGATTTCTCTAAGGCAAGATCCTTTTTCATTAAATCAACGTGAGCATCTTTGGCTTGAGCAGACTTAATTGCTTTCAGAAGAGTTGGTTCCAATACAAGGTTATTCATAGAACCTTGTGGAACTAGTTGAAGGTTCAGCTTGCATAGCTCTTCATAAAGGCGGGGTTGAGCTTTGTAGACCATGTGATTATTGCAATAAGACTTGCGGCTCAAGGCATCAGCCATTACATTAGCCTTGGCAGGGGTATAGGATATACCATAGTTTTATTTAGCAAGAGCTTCCATCCACCGCTGCTGATGGAGGTTTAGATCTGGCTGAGTGAACAAGTACTTCAGACTCTGATGATCGGTGAAGATCTCGCAACGATTAACGAGAAGGTACTATTGCCATAGCTTCAGTGCAAAGATAACCACAGCAATCTCGAGGCCATGAACTGGGTAGTTCTCTTCGTGAGGACATGATACGTCTCCGTCGTATCTACTTTTCCAAACACGTTTTCCCTTGTTTTGGACTCTAACTTGTATGATTTGAATGGAACTAACCCGGACAGACGCTGTTTTCAGCAGAATTGCCATGATGTTGTTTTTTGTGCAGAAAACAAAAGTTCTCAGAATGACCTGAAACTCCACGGAATATCTTAGAATAAATAATAAAAAATCCTCGCCAAAGATGAAGACCAGGAGGCCCACACCCTGTCCACGAGGGTGGGGGCGCACCCAGGCGCCCCCTACCTCATGGGCCTCCTGGAGACCCTCCGACGCCAACTCCAACTCCATATATTGGCTTTTGGGGAGAAAAAAATCAAAGAGAAGAAATCATCGCGTTTTACGATACGGAGCTGCCGCCAAGCCCTAATCTCTCTCGGGAGGGTTGATCTGGAGTCTGTTCGGGGCTCCAGAGAGGGGGATTCGTCGCCATCGTCATCATCAACCATCCTCCATCACCAATTTCATGATGCTCACCATCGTGCGTGAGTAATTCCATCGTAGGCTTGCTGGACGGTGATGGGTTGGACGAGATTTATCATGTAATCGAGTTAGCTTTCTTAGGGTTTGATCCCTAGTATCCACTATGTTCTGAGATTGATGTTGCTATGACTTTGCTATGCTTAATGCTTCTCACTAGGGCCCGAGTGCCATGATTTCAGATCTGAACCTATTATGTTTTCATGAATATATGTGTGTTCTTGATCCTATCTTGCAAGTCTATAGTCACCTACTATGTGTTATGATCCGGCAACCCCGAAGTGACAATAATCGGGACCACTCCCGGTGATGACCATAGTTTGAGGAGTTCATGTATTCACTATGTGCTAATGCTTTGTTCTAGTTCTCTATTAAAAGGAGGCCTTAATATCCCTTAGTTTCCAATAGGACCCCGCTGCCACGGGAGGGTAGGACAAAAGATGTCATGCAAGTTCTTTTCCATAAGCACGTATGACTATATTCGGAATACATGCCTACATTATATTGATAAATTGGAGCTAGTTCTGTGTCACCCTATGTTATGACTGTTACATGACGAACTGCATCCGGCATAATTATCCATCACTAATCCAGTGCCTACGAGTTTTCCATATACTGGTTCTCGCTTATTTACTTTTCTGTTGCTACTGTTACAATCACTACAAAATACCAAAAACATTACTTTTGATGTCTTTACTTTTGTTACCGTTACCACCACTATCATATTACTTTGCTACTAAACACTTTGCTACAGATACTAAGTTTCCAGGTGTGGTTGAATTGACATCTCAGCTGCTAATACTTGAGAATATTCTTTGGCTCCCCTTGTGTCGAATCAATAAATTTTGGTTGAATACTCTATCCTCGAAAACTGTTGCGATCCCCTATACTTGTGGGTTATCAAGACCTTTTTCTGGCACCGTTGCCGGGGAGCATAGCAATATTCTTTGAGTCACTTGGGATTTATATCTGCTAGACACTATGAAGAACTTGAAAGACGCTAAGACAACTGTCGGTGTCAAAACCGGCGGATCTCGGGTAGGGGGTCCCGAACTGTGCGTCTAGGCGGATGGTAACAGGAGACGAGGGATACGATGTTTTACCCAGGTTCGGGCCCTCTTGATGGAGGTAAAACCCTACGTCCTGCTTGATTAATATTGAAGATGTGTGTTACAAGAGTGGATCTACCACGAGATCAAGGAGGCTAAACCCTAGAAGCTAGCCTATGGTATGATTGTTGTAATGGTTGTTCGTCCTATGGACTAAAACCCTCCGGTTTATATAGACACCGGAGAGGGCTAGGGTTACACAGAGTCGTTTACAATGGTAGGATATCTACATATCCGTATCGCCAAGCTTGCCTTCCACGCCAAGGAAAGTCCTATCCGGACACGGGACGAAGTCTTCAATCTTGTATCTTCATAGTCTTGGAGTCCGGCTGACGATGATAGTCCAGCCGTCCGGACACCCCCTAATCCAGGACTCCCTCAGTAGCCCCCGAACCAGGCTTCAATGACGATGAGTCCGGCGCATGTATAGTCTTCGACGTTGCAAGGCGGGTTCTCCTCCAAATTCCATGTTCTTGCCGAATAGTGTCTGGCTTCCTTATGAATGTTGCGCTCCTTGGCTTCCACGCCCAATAATGGCCCTCTTCCATGCGCCGCACGAATGCGAAAAGCCAGGGTATCTTTTATGTTTTACCCCCTAGCTGCGCCAATAATCTTCCTATAAGAGAGGCAAGAATCCAGATCCAAACCACACCATCTTCCTTCCGCGAGTACTCATCGAAGCGCCTCTGACCCAAAACCATTCCATCATGGACCGTCGTCGCGGCTCCTCCTCTCGCGCTCCCAGCCCTCTGCCAGGAGATTGGAGAAGATGTTCTGTCCCACACAACGAGCTGGTGACGCTCCAAGCGGAGGGATATCTTCCTCCGGCCCTCATGGTCCCAATTCGAGCCGGGCTGGCCACCTACAAAGGTGGGAAGCAAGCGGAGGCCACCCCAAGTCCCAATAAAGGGGAGCGGGTATGCTTCGTCCCCTATCTGATAAGAGGGCTCGGATTTCCTATACATCCGTTCCTCCGCGGGCTTCTGGAGTTCTACGGACTCCAGCTCCATCACCTCACGCCCGCCTCTATTCTGCATATCGCGGTTTTCGTAGCTCTTTGCAAGCTATTCCTGGGCATCGAGCCCCATTTTGCGCTGTGGAAGAGGCTATTCTGCCTCGTACCCTGTTCTCACGAGGGGTCGATTTATCAAGTGGGCGGTGCCGAAATATGGCGCATCGCCGGGACCGGATATCCCTCCGGAACCCCTAAGAAGGCGTCCGAAGACTGGCCCTCAGAATGGTTTTATGTAGAAGACGCTCCACTGCCGGACCCTGTTCGGATCGGCCTCCCGGAGTTTAGCAATGCTCCCCTGAAGAAACGCATGAGTTGGCGCCCGCCGAGCCCTCGGTTGGAGGAAGACAAGGGCATCCATTATTTGATGGGCCGGATAAGGTTACTGGCCCATTCCGGACTGACCATGATTGGAGTCATGGCCACGTGCATTATGCGGGGGTTGTAGCCTCTGCAATACAGGGGCCACCCCATGTGGGATTTCAACGGGGAGAATGATGCCACCCATCATGGCCGCAAAGGGCCGGGATCGGCCGTGGATCTGGTGAAGATCCTATCCGTCTGTTCAAGGGGGAGAAGGAGGACTTCCTCCGGACGAGCCCATTGAATGGGTTCTCCATGAATAACCCTCGGAGCTGGGTAAGCGGACGCTTATCCATCCAACTCGTTCTTTCAAGGCCAAGTGCCTTACTCTATGATTTCGACGCATGAACTGCGCCGGGATGTGGAGGACATTCACAGTCCGGCTCCGCAACCCGAGGATCCGGGAAGATCCGTTGATCCAGCCTCCGAAGAGGATCCGGACATAAGGGTGGAGCTGATCGATGGGGTGTTCCACCAACTTAGCATGGACAAGGCTTTAGTCGCCATTACGGCTGACTACCCCGGCCTATCTCCGGCTTCCCAGGTAATCATGACCAGAGCCTTGACACCATTACTTCGTCCTCGCATATTTCTTACCGTCGTATACAATGGTGTCTTGCAGGAGGTGCCTTCAAGGCGGGAAGCTGGACCCGCGGCGGCTGACCAACAAGGGTCAGTCCGGCCCAGCAGGCGGAAGAGGGGTGCGGTACGAATCGAAACGTCACCGCAACGGTATAGCTCGCGACCGTTGTTTAGGAAAAAGATTCCTGGGAGGTGTATTAATGCTCATTACTTTTCCAGGAGAAAGAGCGCTCGCCGGACTGTGCCCGGAGAGGTTGCCAACCAAGCCTCCGCCAGCCAGGCTCCAACACCTGGTCCGGAGGGGGAGGCGAGCGCGAGGCGTGAGCCGGATACTCCTCTAACGGAGGATGCCGACAGGCTGTCCACCACTGGGTCTGAGGTGGAGAGCGCTATGAATCATAGGCGCCGCCGGAGAGTTCTTCGTGACGCGTGTTTCTCCCCAGAGGCATTGAATTCCTTTAACGCGGGGGACGCGCACCTCCGTGCCGCTCAAGATGGTTTATCCAGAGCCACAGAGCAGTATGTAAAAGACATACGGGTAAAGGATTTTAATAGTTGTATATGCCAGTAGCCCCCGAGACTTAAAGTAGTTAGAGTAACTGATTTAAGGATCATTTGATATGCAGGATCTTACTGAGAAGAATACCCGATTGTCCCAGGAGCTGCAAGAGTGCAAGGCCCAACTTGAGGCCGCACTAGCTGCCGCCCAAAGAGGCACAGAGACCCCCTCTAGTAACACATTATTTTGAAAAAATAAGCGGTGTGCGGCGTACGTATAATTCCGACAATGATATTGCAGATGTTGCCGGACTTGATCCGGACAAGCAACAACTACTGCGCTAGCTGAAGGCCGGCGAGAGGGTGCTTACGAAGGTGCAGCAGGAGAGGAACAAACTCCAAGATGCCCACACCCAGCTAGGAGAAGAGCTAAAGGGTGTTCGGGCCGAGCTATCTGGCTCCGTGAAGGAGAATCAGCGGCTTCGTCGCGGCATCTATAGTAAGTGCTTGAGCGAACTCCTTTGAAAAGAAGAGTTCGGCGAGGAAGTCGATTGACAAAAATATGTCTGTAGGTGTGCTCACAGGTCGCCCTGCGGAGGAGATTCCCGTATCAACGGGTGATCAACTTCCCGAGCTGGTGCAACTGCTCGAACGAGTTCGACAGGCGATGAGCGGCGTCGTCCTGGCTTTATGGCCGTCCCTCTCCCTACCCGAGGGCCTTGGAGAGCTTGCGGAGAAGCTTCAGGGAGCGCGGCAGCGCTTCCGTTTATGAAAGATATCGGCCTGCCGCCAAGGTGCCAGGGAGGCCTGGGCCATGGTGAAGACGCGGTACAAGAAGGCAGATCCCAACCACATGGCCGAGGTCGGACCTGTGGGGCCCGATGGGAAGGAGATCCCTGTGAGTTTAGTGTACGGCCAAGTAGAGTTGGCCGCTAAGTATTCCCAACGGGACTGTAAATTAGACAACCTGTTAGACGGGATTTAGGAGGAATACAGTCAGTCGATTTGACAATGTATTTTAAAATGACACGTAAAATGTCTTCTAGCCGGATTGTAGATCCTTTGTCTTTGCCGACCTTTTCGCTTCGACCTCGGGACCCTAGAGTCCAGAGTGTGTTCGAATACCTTCTCGGTTAAGGAACAACCGGGGTATGCATGGAGACCAGGCGTAGGGGTCATTAGTGCTTTATCAGACAAGTGCCCAACTAGTTATGTTATATTACATGGTTAGTAAGAAACATCTTCCAGGGAGAATAGTTCCATTAAGGGTTCCTTTCCCTGGGAGGCATGCCCTAAAGTGCATGTCCGGACTGCGAAAAGAGCAGGAAAACATCTGGGGGCAGATAAATGAATAGGTAAAAAATCATCTTTCGAGTCACCGACCGAATATTCCCTTAAGAACGCTAGCTTTCGACTTCACCCAGTCTGAGGTACACATCCGGCTGACCCGGCAGTAACAATCGCAGAAGTGCTCCCTTTACCTCCTAGCCGAACAATCGGGAACGTAGGGGTAAGCACAGGAGCCAGGCAACCCAGCTTGGCCAAAACTTAAGTCATATCGATGCATATAATGGTGAATAAAAGGTACATGTGGAATTTTGACACATGTGCTGGGCATGGAGCCCTTATAAGTAAGCTTCTGGTAAAGAAGACCCCAGGTATAATGAGTGCGGATAGCACATCAAGTGTGTGCGAACAATGCGCAAGTAGGCCTTCTAGGGCTTTTATGAAAAGGGTGAGAGAAAAGAGAGAAAAGAAAGACAGCTGAAATGTAAAAAATTTGGACGGGGGGAAGGAGACGAACTCTTAGTCCGGTGCTAGGCGTAGAATCGTCGGAGGCGGGCTGCGTTCCATGGGTTCGGCTCGAGTCGGTTATCCGATGCATTTCGCAGACGGTACACTCCGCCGGTCAGGACTTGATCGATAATGAAGGCCCCCTCCCATTTGGGCTTGAGCTTGTCCTTTTTCTTGTTCGGCAGGCGTAGAACTAGTTCGCCAACATTGTAAGTCTTAGCCCGTACTTCTCTGCTTTGATATCTTCGAGCCTGCTGTTGATAAAATGCGGAACGAGCCTTGGCGACGTTGCGTTCTCCCTCCAATGCATCCAAACTGTCCTGCCGATCCAGCTCGGCCTCTCTTTCTTCGTACATGCGCACTCGAGGTGAGTCATGAATGACGTCGCAGGGCAAAACTGCCTCTGTGCCGTATACCATAAAAAATGGTGTGAATCTGGTAGTACGGTTGGGCGTTGTCCGCAGCCCCCAGAGTACGGAGTCGAGCTCCTCTACCCAGTGCGTGTCAGATTTCGTAAGGGACCGCACTAGTCTGGGTTTGATGCCGCTCATTATTAGACCATTTGCTCGTTCCACTTGACAGTTGGTTTGAGGATGATAGACTGAAGCGTAATCGAGCTTAATGCCCATATTTTTGCACCATGATTTAACCTCGTCGGCCGTGAAGTTCGTGCCGTTATCGGTAATGATGCTATGGGGGACACCATAACGGTGTACTACCCCGGACATAAAGTCTATCACTGGTCCGGACTCTGCCGTTTTAACTTGCTTGGCCTCTATCCATTTGGTGAATTTGTCCACCATGACCAATAGGTACCTTTGCTTGTGGGTTCCCCCTTTAAGGGGTCCAACCATGTCAACCCCCAGACCGCGAACGGCCAGGTAATGGGTATAGTTTTGAGGGCGGTGGGTGGCATATGGCTCTGATTAGCAAAGATCTGACAACCGACGCATCTTTGGACTAAGTCCTGAGCATCTGCCCGGGCCGTCGGCCAATAAAATCCTGTACGGAAGGCCTTGCCTACAAGGGCCCGAGCTGCGGCGTGGTGTCCGCCTAGTTCGGCATGAATTTCAGCCAGAAGGTTTCGCCCTTCCACTTCGGAGATACACCTTTGAAGGACTCCGGTTGTGCTTTTCTTATACAATTCTCCCTCATGTACCTTGTAGGCTTTAGATCGCCGAACTATGCAGCGGGCCTCATTTTGGTCCTCGGGAAGCTCCTGCCTAATCAAGTAGGCTAGGAATGGTTCTGTCCACGGGGCAATTACTGCCATTGTTTCATGGGCTGAAGGCATTATTTCATCGGCTGGGTTGCCGATTATGTCAGATTGTTCTGTGTTGGGCGGTGCGGCTGCTTCCGGGTTGTTATTTCCGGACTCCTCTTCCCATAGTATGGATGGCTTAAAGAGCCGTTCCAGGAAGATGTTTGGAGGGACAGCGTCACGCTTCGCACCTATGCATGCCAATACGTCGGCTGCTTGGTTATTATCCCGGGCTACGTGATGGAATTCAAGTCCTTCGAACCGGGCTGACATTTTTAGGACAGCGTTACGACAGGCTGCCATCTTCGGATCTTTGGTCTCAAAGTCTCCATTTACTTGGGATATTGCAAGGTTTGAGTCCCTGCGCACCTCTAGGCGTTGAATGCCCATGGAGATTGCTATCCGGAGGCCATGTAGGAGGGCCTCATATTCGGCTGCATTGTTGGAGTCCGTGTACATTATCTGAAGTACGTATTGGACTGTATCCCCGGTTGGGGACGTCGGTACGACGCCAGCCCCCAAGCCGGCCAACATTTTGGAGCCGTCGAAATGCATAGTGTCGGTGTACTAAAGTAGGGGTACCTTAGTATCCCGAACTTGTGCACGGGCAGTCGCAGCGCCCTGCGGCAAGGCTTGCCGGGCGTCCGCCAAGATCCTCCGCTATTCCTATTTACTGCCATTTCAAGAACAAAGTATTTTAGCTGGGAAGACAAGCCCCCGCAAGAGTAACTCGCCAGGAAGGACAGGACCCCGGCAAGAGGAGCTTGCCGGGAAGGCCACTCAAGGCATTCCAAGAAAACTTGCCGCGACGCACCGCGCGCCCCGGCAAGGCCCGGTGAGCGACAAGCTCCCGAACAAGACAAGACGGCGACCGCAGCAAGGAGCTTGCCGCGGGAAACCCCCACTTCGCGCCCGCGCTCCAGCACACCAGCCAACGTGTCGCTCTAGGACCCTCCCAAGCACACGTGGCTGGAGGCCGTGCAGCTAGGGGTGCGAGGTGGCAAGCAGGCGCTGGCAAGATAACCATCGTGGCAAACGGTGGCGTCCCTAGCGGTCCCTTTCGGTACTGTTTAGGTGACACAGACGGGCAATTAATGCCCTTGCCCCCTGCTGTCAGAGTTAGGTAGGGGGCACTGTTGGTAGCGGTTGTACCAACCCCCGTTTTTACTCTTTTACCCCTATTTCTACGCTGCCACCTGTCGGTGACCCCTTTAGCCTATAAAAAGGAGGCCCATGCGCACATAGAAGGGGTTCAGTTGGGTTCGGTTCGGTTCGGTTGGGTTCGACTCATTCGAAACCACAAAGCACCCACACTCTCAAGCAAGAACAAAATACAAACACAAAGCAGCAGTAGGAGTTTTATCTCTCCGGAGAGCTCCGAAGCTGGGTAAAATCCCTCGCATGCATCGCCTCGATCTGCTCTTCATGCGCCCTCCGCCCCCTTGCCGGACCAAAAAGGGGCCCTGCCCCATAGGTGCTCGCTCCCCGCGACGGCATGGGCACAGCAGATCGTCCATTTCCTTCAGACAGGAGAACTTCCCGAAGAGCAAGAAGAAGCGGAGAGAGTAGCCCGGCAATCAAGTATGTACCAGTTTGTCGACGACATACTGTACAGAAAAAGATTCAACGGAGTGAAATTGAAGTGCATTTCCCGGGAAGATGGACAAGAGCTGTTGGCGGAGATACATGGAGGCATATGTGGTCACCACATTGGCGCAAGAGCACTTGCCGGCAAAGCTTTCCGGCAAGGTTTCTTTTGGCCGACAGCCCTCCAGGATGCAACTGCACGAGTAACCAAGTGTGAAGCGTGCCAGTTCCACTCCAAACAGATACATCAACCAGCTCAAGCTCTCCAAACAATCCCTTTATCCTGGCCATTTTTGGTCTGGGGGCTCGACATCCTCGGCCCCTTCCCCCGAGCTGTCGGGGGCTTTGAGTACTTGTACGTTGCAATCGACAAGTTCACAAAGTGGCCTGAAGTGGAAGCAGTGAGGAAGGTGACAGCACAGTCAGCAGTCAAGTTCTTCAGGTCAATTGTTTGCCGTTTCGGAATCCCTAACAGGATCATCACCTACGATGGCACACAATTCACGAGCCGTGCCTTCACGCAGTACGTCCAAGATCTTGGCGCCAAGATCTGCTTCGCTTCTGTTGCTCACCCGAGAAGCAACGGTCAAGCGGAGAGGGCAAACGCTGAAGTGCTGCGCGGGCTCAAGACCAGAACTTTCGACAGGCTGCACAAGTGCGGAAGAAATTGGATCGAGGAGCTGCCGGTGGTTCTTTGGTCGATCAGAACGACGCCAAATCGAGCCACTGGCCAGACACCTTTTGCTCTAGTATATGGAGCAGAAGCAGTTCTCCCCACAGAACTCGTATATGGATCGCCTCGAGTGCTCGCTTATGATGAGCTTGAGCAAGAGCAGCTGCGGCAAGACGACGCGTTGCTCCTCGAGGAAGATCGTCTTCAGGATGCTGTGTGAGCTGCTCGCTACCAGCAAGCTTTGCGCCGCTACCACAGCCGCAAAGTTAATGCCAGAAGCTTCGAGGAAGGCGACCTTGTTCTTCGGCGCGTTCAATCCGCCAAGAATTCCAACAAGTTGATGCCGAAGTGGGAAGGCCCTTATCGGGTGAGACGAGTCACTAGGCCTGGCGCTGTCCGCCTTGAGACCGAAGATGGCTTTCCGGTGAGCAACTCCTGGAACATAGAGCATCTTCGTAAGTTTTACCCATAAGGCGCGGTTGCCGGAACCTATTCCGGCAACCACCCTTTGTACAAGCCTTGCCGCTGTTGCATGTAACCCTTCGTACAAAGCCGGGCGTAGATCCCGTGCATAAAGTTTATGTGCTCAGCACATGTTGTCAAATTTCATGCCTTTTTCTTTTATGCATGTGTTATCTGACACTTTGTGCAACACTTGCCCCCGGTAAGCAATAACGAGCCATAAGGCTCCATATCTTTATTTTCTCTTCTGTCTTCTTTCTCAAAAATAAGGTTCCTTCGCCCACAAGTTCACGGGGGGGAGGAGAGGATAAAGGTGTGGACTGGGCGTCGTTCAAAGAAGTATGGCCTTGCCGGGACACAGACGACAGAACAGCTAAGTTGTCAAAGTTTGAACACAGTTAGTTTTAAATTTTTATGTTATACTCCTTGAACGGCCGTGCCTTGTATGGAAAACCTGTGCGCGAAGGAATCGACTCGTGGCTAAGTTGCGCCCTTAATTTGTTTCGAGTCCGCTCAACAATGAAAGTGTGCTGCAACTAGCCCCGACAAGATTTCTTGCCAGAAGCAACACCGCCGGCAAGCTGCTGATGTTCCGCACTCAGCGCTCGCGGCAAGTGTGTTCCCAGTGGCTAAGTTGCGCCCTTAATTTGTTTCGAGTCTGCTCAACAATGAAAGTGTGCTGCAACTAGCCCCGACAAGATTTCTTGCCGGAAGCAACACCGCCGGCAGGCTGCTGATGCTCCGCACTCAGCGCTCGCGGCAAGTGTGTTCCCACCGGCAAGTTCCCTAAAAAGCGTAGGGTAAAAACATACAAGGGATGGAATTGAGTAAAGGATATAACATGACAAGCATTCCCTTTTTCATTAAAAAAACACCCCCCTCGGGTACAGTCCATGGAGGATGAAAAACATGAAAGAGGGGATTGCAAGTTTTAGATGCGGCTCAGGCCCGGAGGCTTACAAATTTAAAAGATAAGATGCCCGTAATCCCTTTCCTGTCCCTCTCTTCAGGAGGTAGGTCAAGGAGGCGAAAAGGGCAAAAGAGGCGCCTAGGCGAGCTACAGGTGCCAGAAGACACCAAGAGAACATCCCGGGGGCTGTCCGAAGGCTGGACGGTGATGGCGGCGCCGGAAGCGGGGCTCGAAGACGGGGCGGCAGGACGTCAGCACGCTGTTGAGGGCACCACGCCCTCGTACTCCGACTTGACGGCCTTGTCGCCAGCCCTCTTCCCCTTCCGCAGCCTCCCTACGCCAGCCGCCCAAGGAGACGACCCCGGGGAGTTCAAGGAGCCCACGACACGGATGACGGGGTCGCCGGTGCCGCGCAAAGCGGCGCCCGACACCTAGTCGGACCCGCCGTCCCGCCGCCCACTACCCTCATCGTCGCTGTCGCTCCCCTCCTCGTCACTCTCGCTCGAGGAGGAGCCTTCGCTATCGGAGGTGCTGTCCACGCAGCACTTCGCCCGAGTGCCGAAGCACCCGAAGACCTTGACGGAGAGGAGATCGCCCTCCATCAACTTAAAATGGAGGGTGAACCCCTCCATCAGGCTGTGGATATGGGCGAACGTCTTCCACCCTCGATCAAGATACATCACATTAGGGGCTGGGAATACAACGCGGACTCACGTGCCGCTGATCCCTCAGCCCCTCATCTGCAGTCTCAGTGTCTCGGGCGGGTCCGACTCCATCGCGCTCGCGAACGGAGCTGGAAGCCGGAGGCAACGACGAGGCGCCCGGCGCATCCTGACGAAGAACTCGCAAGGTTCGTCCCCTATGTGGACCGCCGTGGGGGGAGGAACCGCCGGCGGAGGCGAAGCTGGCGCGCCGCCCCGTCCGCCTCTTCCCCGAGCGCCTCGACCTCGTCCTCGACCTCGTCTGCGACCTCGCCCCCTCCCTCTTCCCCTTATGGCCGGCTCTGCCACCACAGGTGCGAGAGAGGGAGAGGTGCGCTGTCTGGCGGCGACCCTCGCCGCCACCGATGAAGGGCCAGGGTTCCCTTTCTCCGTGGCGAATGGGAGAAAGGGGAGCAGAAGCTGAAGAAAGGAGGAGATGAGAGAGTGCGGGCTTCTGTGCTCCCCTCCTGCTCCTTATAAAGGAGCGAGGTGGGGGCTCGGCCGCCCCGCTCAGCGAATCAAGGCACGGGAAGAGCAGGGAGTCAGGGCCAACCCGCTGCCTCCGCTCGCGACGGCCCAGATTCCCACTTCCACCGTCCGCGACCCCAAGCGCATGGGAGCCGCGTGGCGGGGATGCAGAGCCGAGGCGACGGATGAGGCGCGCACGCCGCCCACGTCACCCACGACGCCGCGTTTGATGCGTGCCATTATAGGTGTGCGCGGTGGATGCGGAGAGATATGCAGAGTGACCTAGGCCGCGCGTGCCTGTGCACTGTTTTGGGCCTGGCCCAACAGCGCTCGGCACCGTGTATGGCCCAGGCCCGGGGGCTCCTGTCAGTGTACTAAAGTAGGGGTACCTTTGTATCCCGAACTTGTGCACGGGCATTCGCAGCGCCCCGCGGCAAGGCTTGCCGGGCGTCCGCCAAGATCCTCCGCTATTCCTATATACTGCCATTTCAAGAACAAAGTATTTTAGCTGAGAAGACAAGGCCCCGGCAAGAGTAACTCGCCGGGAAGGACAGGACCCCGGCAAGAGGAGCTTGCCGGGAAGGCCACTCAAGGCATTCCAAGAAAACTTGCCGCGATGCACCGCGCGCCCCGGCAAGGCCCGGTGAGCGACAAGCTCCCGAACAAGAAAAGACGGCGACCGCGGCAAGGAGCTTGCCGCGGGAAACCCCCACTTCGCGCCCGTGCTCCAGCACACCTGCCAACGTGTCGCTCTGGGACCCTCCCAAGCACACGTGGCTGGAGGCCGTGCAGCTAGGGGTGCGAGGTGGCAAGCAGGCGCTGGGAAGATAACCATCATGGCAAACGGTGGCGTCCCTAGCGGTCCCTTTTGGTACTGTTTAGGCGACACAGACGGGCAATTAATGCCCTTGCCCCCTGCTGTCAGAGATAGGTAGGGGGCACTGTTGGTAGCGGTTGTACCAACCCCCGTTTTTACTCTTTTACCCCTCTTTCTACGCTGCCACCTGTCGGTGACCCCTTTAGCCTATAAAAACGAGGCCCATGCGCACATAGAAGGGGTTCGGTTGGGTTCAGTTCGGTTCGGTTGGGTTCGACTCATTCGAAACCACAAAGCACCCACACTCTCAAGCAAGAACAAAATACAAACACAAAGCAGCAGTAGGAGTTTTATCTCTCCGGAGAGCTCTGAAGCTGGGTAAAATCCCTCGCGTGCATCGCCTCGATCTGCTCTTCGTGCGCCCTCCGCCGCCTTGCCGGACCAAAAAGGGGCCCTGCCCCATAGGTGCTCGCTCCCCGCGACCGACACATAGTCCAATTGTAGTATGCGCCGTACTCTTTAGGGAGTTCGGCTTCAGCCCATTCGGCGACAAAGTCAGCCAAGACTTGTGACTTTATGGCTCGCCGAGGTTTGTAAGTTATATCGAATGGTAATAGCTCAATGGCCCATTTTGCAATCCTGCCCATTGCGTCGCGGTTGTTTATGATGTCGTTGAGGGGCACTTCAGAGGCCACTGTTATCGAACACTCTTGAAAGTAGTGTCGGAGCTTCCGGGATGCCATGAACACTGTGTACGCTATCTTTTGATAGTGAGGGTAACGGGACTTGCAGGGAGTTAAGACAGTGGATACGTAGTACACTGGTTTTTGGAGAGGGAATTTATGCCCTTCTGTTTCTCGTTCGACGACGAGTACCACGCTTACAACTTGATGTGTTGCCGCGATGTATAACAACATTGGTTCGCCCAGGTTGGGCGCGGCCAGGACCGGATTTGTTGCCAATATGGCTTTTATTTCTTCGAGTCCGGCAGTGGCAGCATCCGTCCACTCGAAGTGATCGGTGCGCCTGAGGAGGTGATAGAGGGGCAATGCCTTTTCTCCCAGACGGGAGATAAAGCAGCTTAAAGCCGCCACGCATCCAGTCAATTTTTGTATTTGTTTGAGGTCTTTTGGAATATCCAGCTGCGACAGAGCTCGGATCTTGGCTGGGTTTGCTTCGATTCCTCTACCGGATACAATGAAGCCCAGGAGCTTTCCTGCTGGTACTCCGAAAACGCATTTTTCCGGATTCAGCTTAATGTCATATGCTCGGAGGTTGTCGATGTGAGCCTCAAATCGTCTACTATAGTTTCGACGTGTCTGGTTTTGACGACTACATCGTCTACATATGCCTCTACTGTTTTGCCGATCTGGGTAGCCAGACATGTCTGAATCATGCGCTGATATGTTGCGCCGGCGTTTTTGAGTCCGAAGGGCATCGTGTTGAAGCGAAATGGTCCATATGGAGTAATGAATGTTGTTGCGGCTTGGTCTGTCTCCGCCATCTTAATTTGATGGTAACCGGAGTATGCGTCAAGGAAGCACAATGAATCGTGCCCTGCAGTAGCATCGATTATTTGGTCGATGCGGGGAAGGGGGAAGGGGTCCTTTGGGCAGGCCTTGTTGAGGTCTTTAAAATCGACACATAGGCACCAGGATTTATCCTTCTTTGGTACCATTACCAGGTTTGCTAGCCAGTCCGGATGTTTAATGTCTCTGATGAATCCGGCTTCCAGTAGTTTGGCTAGCTCTTCTCCCATTGCCTGTCTTTTGGGTTCGGAAAATCGCCGAAGAGCCTGTTTGACTGGCTTGAATCCTTTTAGGATGTTTAGGCTGTGTTCTGCCAATCTACATGGGATTCCTGGCATATCTGAAGGGTGCCAGGCAAAGATGTCCCAATTTTCCCGAAGGAATTCTTGTAGTGCGGCATCTACACCAGAGTTCAACTGTGCCCCGATGGAGGTCGTCTTTGTTGGGTCCGTCGGATGGACCTGGAATTCGACTATTTCATCCGCTGGTTTAAAAGAGGTGGACTTGGGTCTCTTATCGAGTATCACATTGTCCCTATTCACCGTAGAGCGTAGCGCAGTAAGTTCCTCCACCGCTAGGGCTTCGGATAGTGCCTCTAGGGCTAATGCAGTTGTCTTATTTTCGGCGCGGAGTGCTATATCCGGATCACTAGCGAGAATGATTATTCCGCCGGGCCCAGGCATCTTAAGCTTCATGTACCCATAATGGGGTATGGCTTGAAAAATTGTGAATGCCTCTCGTCCTAATATAGCGTGATATCCGCTGCTAAACGGGGCTACTTGGAACGTGACCTCTTTGGACCTGTAATTGTCCGGCGAGCCGAACACCACATCAAGTGTGATTTTTCCTGTGCAGCGCGCTTCCTGACTAGGAATTATCCCTCTAAAGGTTGTGCTGCTTCGCTCAATGCGGCTCCAGTCTATTTCCATTTTTTGAAGAGTTTCCTCGTAGATGAGGTTTAGTCCGCTGCCGCCATCCATGAGTACCTTGGTAAGACGAAAGCCATCCACTATTGGACTGAGGACCAATGCGGCTGGTGCTCGGCCTGTTCTGAACTTAGGTTCATTGCTGGCATTGAAGGTGATGGCCGTGTCGCTCCATGGATTTGTTGTTGCTACTTGGTAGACTTCGGCGAGGCTGCGGATTGTTCGTTTCTGCATATTATTCGATGCGAAAGTCTCGAAGACTGTTGACACCGTACTGGTATTATTGGAGTGGCTCTCCGGGGCTAGAAGCTCTTTGCCACTTTTGGCCACCTGCCGCAATATCCAACATGCTCGAAGGCTATGTGTTGGAGTGGCGCCTTCTGTTTTGTGAATTTTACAGGGTCCGTTGAGCCAACCTTCCAGTACGGTTCCGTGCCCTTTATGGGGTTTTTGCTTTTTTGTTTTTGCACCTATTGCCTGAGTGTGATGCATTCTTTTACTTCGGACTAGGGTTGTATTCGGGGCCGGATTGTCCCAAAACTTAGTTTCGGTTTTCCGGAAACTCTCCATCGCACAGTACTTCTGTACTATGGACGCTAGATTGGCGAAGCATGTAATTTCGCGACGACTGACGGCGTTCAAAATTCCCATGTCCGTGCAATTATTGCAGAAGATTGAAATTGTGTTTTCCTCACGGCAGTCCTTTATCCTGTCCATAACCAGGAGGAATCTGGCCCAGTAATGATGTACTGTTTCAGCGGGCTCCTGCCGGATTTGAGATAGGTCGCATATGTCTGGGCAGGTGGGTGTAATTAAGTCCGGAATCCTACCCATCTCAAGGCTCAAGGGCCGAGAAGTTTCCAAATTTGGAAACTTGGATCGTTGAACGTCATCCAACGAGTCCGGTCCGATGCCTGACTTTAGGTTCAGTGCTTGATCGAAGTCCGTCCCCCCGCGAGAATCCAGCATGGAGGGTTCGGAAGCCCGGACATGACTAGTTTTCAATATAGGAGAAGAGTCGCCGCGTGGTTCCTCTACCACTTCAACGTGGTGGGTAACCTGGGGAGAGTCAATCTCTCTCAGATCGGTTTTAAGCCCAATCTTATTGTAGTCTGTAGCAACTCCTAGGGCGGCGATGCGATCCAAGAGTTCGTTCACGGACGAGAGCTCTGTTGGATTCAAATGCTCGGCGAATTCCGAGTTGATGTGAAGATTGCTTTTGATGACCCGAGAGGTCATCGTCGAAGCGGTGGCCGAACAGGTGGTCATGAGAAAACCACCCAGCCGGATAGTTTGGCCGGCAGCCAAGGCTCCTTTGGCGAAGATGCCGTCTTTGAAGACGGGAAGAGGCATCCTTCCTATTGGTGACGGCACAGAGGAACTCTCAATGAAAGCACCAATGTCGGTGTCAAAACCGGCGGATCTTGGGTAGGGGGTCCCGAACTGTGCGTCTAGGCGGATGGTAACAGGAGACGAGGGACACGATGTTTTACCCAGGTTCGGGCCCTCTTGATGGAGGTAAAACCCTATGTCCTGCTTGATTAATATTGAGGATGTGTGTTACAAGAGTAGATCTACCACGAGATCAAGGAGGCTAAACCCTAGAAGCTAGCCTATGGTATGATTGTTGTAATGGTTGTTCGTCCTATGGACTAAAACCCTCCGGTTTATATAGACACCGGAGAGGGCTAGGGTTACACAGAGTCGGTTACAATGGTAGGAGATCTACATATCCGTATCGCCAAGCTTGCCTTCCACGGAAAGGAAAGTCCCATCCGGACACGGGACGAAGTCTTCAATCTTGTATCTTCATAGTCTTGGAGTCCGGCTGACGATGATAGTCCGGCCGTCCGGACACCCCCTAATCTAGGACTCCCTCAACAACAATTTACCCCTCAACTATGAGGGGAGGTAAGGAACTGCCATCTAGCTCTGCACTTGATTCACCTTCTATTATGAGTAAGCTAGCGACACCTAAACCTGCCTCTGCTATTCGTTCCGATATGTCGCATGTTATTGATGATGCCACTTCTGCTATGCATGATACTTGTGATGAAACTACTTCTATGCTTGATACTACTGTGCCCCTTGGTGAATTTCTTGATGAACAAATTTCTAGGTCTAGAGAAAGAGAAATTATTGAATCTGAATACAATGATGAAAGTGATGAAGAAGATATGCCTGCTATTCCTGAGGGTTACCTTTTTGATGCGGAATCTTCTGCAGCTATTTTTGCCTGCCAGGATAGATACGAACTTAAGAGGCTGCTAGTTAAATGGAGTAAAGAATCTCTTAGAGATAGAATGAAACCCGACCCTGCTTTTTCTACTTCACCTATCTGCGTTGCCGATAAGGATTATTATGAATTTTCTGTTGATCCAGATATAATTACTTTGGTTGAATCTGATCCTTTTTATGGCCATGAATCCAAAACTGTTGTGGCACATCTTACTAAGTTAAATGATATAGCCGCCCTGTTTACTAATGATGAGAGATTGCGCTACTTTTATATACTCAAAATATTTTCGTTCTCATTAAAGGGTGATGCTAAGATATGGTTTAATTCTCTTGATCCTGGTTGTGTGTGTAGTCCCCAGGATATGATTTATTACTTCTCTGCTAAATATTTCCCTGCTCATAAGAAACAAGCTGCTTTGAGGGAAATATACAACTTCGTGCAAATTAAAGAAGAGAGTCTCCCACAAGCTTGGGGGAGGCTTCTCAAGTTACTTAATGCTTTGCCTGATCATCCTCTTAAGAAACCTAAAAAACTTGATATCTTTTATAATGGACTAACCGATGCTTCCAGAGATTACCTGGATAGTTGTGCTAGTTCTCTTTTCAGGGAAAGAACACCGGATGAAGCTGAGATTCTATTGAATAATACGTTGACAAATGAAAATAATTGGGCACCTCCTGAGCCAGCTCTAGAGCCAATTACTGAGCCTATTCCTAAACCAACTCCGAAGAAGAGAGGTGTTCTATTTCTCAGTCCCGAAGATATGCAAGAGGCAAAGAAATCTATGAAAGAAAAGGGTATTAAAGCTGAAAATTTTAAGAATTTACCTCCTATTGAAGAAATACATGGTCTTAATTTACCGCCTATTGAAGAAGTATATGATCTCAATTCTTTATTCACTGAAGAACCTCCTGATCCCGATATCCCGACACAGGCAGTAAAGGTAAATTCTCTCTATAGATATGATAAAGCTGAAGTCCCTCCTACTAAAATTGCTAGTCAGTGATTGGATGAGTTTGATAACTTTATGTTTAAGCAAGATGACTTTAATGCTTATTTTGGTAGACAATTAAAACAAGATGCTTATAAGATTAAACGCTTGGGTGATTATATGGCTAATATTAGAGGTGAACTTAAACTTGTTAGCAAACATGCTTCTATGGTTACCACTCAAGTAGAACAAGTACTTAAAGCTCAAAAAGAAGTGCTTGATGAAATGAATAGTAAGAAAAATGATTATGCTATTAGAGTGGCTACTAGAACTGGTAGAATGACTCAGGAACCTTTGTATCCTGAAGGCCACCTTAAGAGAATCGAGCAAGATTCTCAGAGAAATAATATTGAGTACCTAGTTCTTCTAAAAGGAAGAAAAAGAAAAATGATAGGACCTTGCAAACTTCTAGTGAACCTATTGCTGAACTACCTGAGAATCCAAATGATATCCCTATGTCTGATGCTGAAACACAATCTGGTAATGAACATGAACATAGTGAAAATGCTAATGATGATGTTCATGATGATGCTCAACCTAGTAATGATAATGATGTAGAAGTTGAACCTGCTGTTGATCTTGATAACCCACAATCAAAGAATCAACGTTATGATAAAAGAGACTTCATTGTTGGGAAACATGGTAAAGAAAGGGCACCATGGGTTCAGAAACCCATGCCTTTTCCTCCGAAACCATCCAACAAAAAGGATGATGAGGATTTTGAGCGCTTTGCTGAAATGACTAGACCTATCTTTTTGCGTATGCGATTAACTAATGTGCTCAAAACAAATCCTTATGCTAAGTATATGAAGGATATCATTACTAATAAAAGAAAGATACCGGAAGCCGAAATTTCCACCATGCTTGCTAATTATACTTTTAAGGGTGGAATACCAAAGAAACTTGGAGATCCAAGAGTACCTACTATACCATGCTCCATTAAGAGAAATTATGTTAAACTGCCTTATGTGATCTTGGAGCCAGTGTTAGTGTTATGCCTCTCTCTTTATATCGTAGACTTGACTTGAATAAGTTGACACCTACTGAAATATCTTTGCAAATGGCTGATAAATCAACTGCTATACCCGTCGGTATTTGTGAGGATGTGCCTGTTGTGGTTGCAAACGTTACTATTTTAACGGACTTTGTTATTCTTGATATTCCCGAGGATGATAGTATGTCTATTATTCTTGGAATACCTTTCCTTAATACTGCAAGGGCTATTATTGATTGCAACAAAGGCAATGTCACTTTTCATGTTAATGGTAACGAGCACCCGGTACACTTTCTGAGGAAACAACCTCAAGTTTATAGTATCAACTCTATTGGAAAAATTCCATCGATTATATTTGGAGGTTTTGAATTTCCTCTCCCTACTGCCAAGAAGAAAAATGATATACTTATTATTGGGGATGTCCATATCCCTGTTGAGGTAACATAGTGTTATTCAAAATTTCTCCGGTTCCATCTTAATCGGAATGGGTTTGTTAACAAGACTTGATCAACCTTGTTAGTGGATACTTTTTGATGAGCATGAGATGGATGAAACTAGAAGCACAACCTTCTGTACCCTCTTTATATTTTTTGTTATTTAGTAGAAATAAAGTAAAATACTATTTTTTTTGGTCTGTTTCCTGATTTATCCGTGCAATATAAAAATATCCAAAATATTAAAGTCCTCAGAATGCCATGCCAATTTAATACGATTTTTTTGGGAATATTTGAGGATTTATTGTGCAAAAATTACCGCGGGGGAGCTGCCACCTGGCCACGAGGGTGGAGGGCACGCCCTACCCCCCTGGGCGCGCCCCCTGCCCCGTGGGCCCACGGTGGCCCACCTCGACTTATCCCTGCACCCATCTTCTTCCTCTGCCTCACACAAACACGAAAAACCAACTCAAGCACGAGTTCCAGCCCCTATTGCTGTGATTTTCGATCTCCTTGCTCAAAGCACCTCTCGCAAAACTGCTTGGGAAGATTGTTCCTTGGTATGTGACTCCTCCATTGGTCCAATTAGTTTGTGTTCTAGTGCTTTATTCATTGCAAATTTATGCTGCATAGGTGACCATGTTCTTGAGCTTGCATGTCAAATTCATATGGTCCCAAGTAGTTCTAATGCTTATATAGGCTCTAGGCACTTGTGGGAGTAGTTAATATCAATTTTGTTGAAGTTGGTTCACTTTTATTTGAAGTTACTAAAAAAATTCACATTGTTTCAGAAATAATGAAGAGACTTTTGAGGGGCTCGTCAAGCCGAAGCTCGAAGGAAAAACAAAAGGAAGAAGAGCATAAGCCCAAATTTAATTTGCCTCGCACCGCGGAGGTCCAGCTGTGTGAATGGCCTTCGATGACTTCTTGAGGAGAGCCGGGATTTATGAGGGTTTCTATTTATTAATTGAGAATGCTAGCCTCACCGACTTCCTCTGCAACCAATGTCATCAGTATCTCTTACTCACAAATACTTTTGTGCAAAACTTCTACTTTTTCCCTAAGAAATCACCTCCATCAGTAGAGTTTCATTTATATGACGTTGTTAAGGAGATGCCATTAGCTGAATTTTGCGAGGTTTGCAAAATACCCTTTGAGGGCACCTTGGATGAACCACACCATAACCAAGTAGAAGCTTTTATTAACACTATCACGGTGGGAGAAACCAGGAAGGTTTCTGATGCAAGGATTACTAGCATACATTTTCCTGTTTTACGCTACTTTGCCTTATTTGCTAGTCGTAGCTTGATTGGTCGCAGGAACTGTGGAAACCTTAGTGTTCCGATATTAGCATTTTGTTCCATGGTTTATACCGCAATAACTCTGTTAGTATGGGTGGAATTGTTGCTAGACGGTTGTCGGGGAAACTGATCCACGAACACCTATGGGACCGGCAGACCGAGCCACTTTTGGTTCGGCGGGGGGCGGAGGCGGCACGAAGAGCAGACCGAGGTGAAGCACACGAGCAGTTTACCCAGCTTCGGAGCTCTCCGGAGAGATAATACTCCTACTGCTGCATGTCTGTGTATATTGAGTTCTTGCTCGGGAGCGATGAGAGCTACGAGATCGAGCACGAGAGTGTTCCTAGCTTCGAACAGGTCGAACCCCCTCTACGTTGCGCATGGGCCTCCTTTTATATGCTCAAGGGGTCACCGACAGGTGGCAACGTAGACAAGGGTAAAAATGGAAAAAAGAATATGGTAGGTTCAACTACCATGTATAGTGTATCATACCTAACCCTGACGGCAGGGGACAAAGGCATTGAATGCCCGTCTGTGTCGCCTAAACAGTGCCGAAAGGGACCGTCAGGGGCGCCACCGCTCGCTATGATGGCGATCTTGTCAGCGCCGCTTGTCACCATGCACCGCTGGCTGGACAGCCTTCCGCCACGCGCGCCTGGAAAGGAACCAGGGCGACACGTTGGTGGATGTGCTGGAGCGTGGGTACAGAGTGGTAGCTTGTCGCGGCAAGCGCCTTGCCGCGGCCGTTGTCTTGTCGCGCCCAAAAGCTTGTCGCTCACCGGGCCTTGCCGGGACGCGTGGCGCGTCGCGGCAAGTTCCTTGAGATGCCTTGATTGGCCTTCCCGGCAAGCTCCTCTTGCCGGGGCCTTGTCTCTTTGGCTTGAATACTTTGTTCTTGAATGGCTTCCCAGCAAGCTCCTCTTGCCGGGGTCTTGTCTCCTAAGGAGCCACGGAGGGTCTTGGCCGTCACCTGGCAAGCCTTGCCGCGGGGTGTTGCGACTGCCCGTGCACAAGTTCGGGATACTAGGGTACCCCTACTCTAGTACACCGACAGGAGCCCCGGGCCTGGGCCACACACGGTGCCGAGCGCTGTTGGGCCAAGCCCAAAACAGGGCACGGGCACACGCGGCCTTGGTTATGCCGTATCTCACTCCGTATCCACCGCGCCCTCCCCTAACGGCACGCGTTGGACGCGGCGTCGTGGGAGAGATCGTGGGTGGTTTCTTTATTCGGAAAAGCGGAACGTCTGCCCCCTCCCTCTTTATAAGCAGAGGAAACAGGGGCAGTTCGCACATCTCGCCGGTTACTACACCAAAATCTCCGCCGCTCCCCCCTTCTGAGAGAGAGCAGCGCTCCGTCCCCCATCGCCACCAGCACCACCAACGCCGTCGACCTCTCCCACCACCTCCGCCATGGCTCCGAAAGCCGACAAGGGGAAGGGCGCGAAGTCGGCCGAGGTGCAGCGTCTTGCGGCGCTGCGAAAGGAGTGGGCGACCTTCCCCCCCCCCCCCCCCTCCCAGCTCGCCGCGAAGGAGCTGAGGGAGTACTACTACCTTTTTTGGTCGACGCAGACGCGAGCGCATCCGCGCACGAGGGTACTCTCAGCTGCCGCCTCAGAGCTAGCTCCAACTGGGTACCCTTTCTTCGCTCTGTTCTTCTACTGCGGGCTCTGCCCGCCTTTCTCCGAATTCTTCTGTGATATCATGAACACCTACGGGCTCCACCTCCTTGATTTCACCCCCAATGCTGTTTTGACCATGGCAGTTTTCGCACATCTCTGCGAAAACTTTGTCGGAGTCCACCCAAATGTAGCCCTCTTCCGCCACTTCTTCATACCCCAAGTCGAGAGAGGAGAGCCCTTGTCTGGCGGAATCTCCTGGATCTGGAGACTCGGCAAGAAGGATGTTATTTGGAGGGCAAGCTCCGCAGCAAGTGGGACGAGTGGAGAGCGGACTGGTGCTGGATCGTCGAGGAGAACCCGTAGCCGTTCACCGCCGAGCGCCAAGTGTTGGGGAACGTAGCAGAAATTCAAAATTTTCCTATGTATCACCAAGATCTATCTATGGAGAAACCAGCAACGAGGGAAGGAGAGTGCATCTACATACCCTTGTAGATCGCTAAGAGGAAGCGTTCAAGTGAACGGGGTTGATGGAGTCGTACTCGTCGTGATTCAAATCACCGATGATCCTAGTGCCGAACGGACGGCACCTCCGCGTTCAACACACGTACAGAACGGAGACGTCTCCCATGCCTTGATCCAGCAAGGAGGAGGGAGAGGTTGATGGAGATCCAGCAGCATGACGGCGTGGTGCAAGTAGCGGGATTCCAACAGGGCTTCGCTAAGCGCTGCGGGAGGAGGGAGATGTGTCACGGGAGGGAGAGGGAGGCGCCAGGCCTTAGGTATGATTGTTCCTCCTTTTCCCCACTATATATAGGGCCAAGGGAGAGGGGGTAGGCGCAGCCCTTGCCCCTTCCTCCAAGGAAAGGGTGCGGCCAAGGGGGGGAGGAGTCCATCCTCCCCAAGGCACCTCGGAGGTGCCTTCCCCCTTTAGGACTCTCCCCTTTTTCTCTTCTCTTGGCGCATGGGCCTCTTGGGGCTGGTGCCCTTGGCCCATGTAGGCCAAGGCGCACCCCCTACAGCCCATGTGGCCCCCTGGGGCAGGTGGCCCCACCCGGTGGACCCCCGGGACCCTTCCGGTGGTCCCGGTACAATACCGATGACCCCGAAACTTGTCCCGATGGCCGAAATAGCACTTCCTATATATAATTCTTTACCTCCGGACCATTCCGGAACTCCTCGTCATGTCCGGGATCTCATACGGGACTCCGAACAACTTTCGGGTTACCGCATACTAATATCTCTATAACCCTAGCGTCACCGAACCTTAAGTGTGTAGACCCTACGGGTTCGGGAGACATGCAGACATGACCGAGATGACTCTCCGGTCAATAACCAACAGCGGGATATGGATACCCATGTTGGCTCCCACATGTTCCACGATGATCTCATCGGATGAACCACGATGTCAAGGACTTAGTCAATCCCGTATACAATTCCCTTTGTCTATCGGTACGATACTTGCCCGAGATTCGATCGTCGGTATCCCGATACCTTGTTCAATCTCGTTACCGGCAAGTCTCTTTACTCGTTCCGTAACACATCATCCCGTGATCAACTCCTTGATCACATTGTGCACATTATGATGATGTCCTACCGAGTGGGCCCAGAGATACCTCTCCGTTTACACGGAGTGACAAATCCCAGTCTCGATTCGTGCCAACCCAACAGACACTTTCGGAGATACCTGTAATGCACCTTTATAGCCACCCAGTTATGTTGTGACATTTGGTACACCCAAAGCATTCCTACGGTATCCGGGAGTTGCACAATCTCATGGTTTAAGGAAAAGATACTTGACATTAGAAAAGCTTTAGCATACGAACTACACGATCTTTGTGCTAGGCTTAGGATTGGGTCTTGTCCATCACATCATTCTCCTAATGATGTGATCCCGTTATCAATGACATCCAATGTCCATGGTCAGGAAACCGTAACCATCTACTGATCAACGAGCTAGTCAACTAGAGGCTTACTAGGGACATATTGTGGTCTATGTATTCACACGTGTATTACGATTTCCGGATAATACAGTTATAGCATGAATAAAAGACAATTATCATGAACAAGGAAATATAATAATAATACTTTTATTATTGCCTCTAGGGCATATTTCCAACAGTCTCCCACTTGCACTAGAGTCAATAATCTAGTTCACATCGCTATGTGACTAACACTCAAGGTCACATCCCCATGTGACTAACACCCAAAGAGTTTACTAGAGTCAATAATCTAGTTCACATTACCATGTGATTAACACTCGATGAGTTCTGGGTTTGATCATGTTATGCTTGTGAGAGATGTTATAGTCAACGGGTCTAAACCTTTCAGATCCGTGTGTGCTTTACAAATCTATATGTCATCTCCTAGATGCAGGTACCACGTTCTATTTGGAGCTATTCCAAATAACTGTTCTACTATACGAATCCAGTTTATTACTTAGAATAATCTGGATTAGTGTCAAAGTTTGCATCGGCGTAACCCTTTACAATGAACTCTTTTACCACCTCCATAATAGAGAAAATTCCTTAGCCCACTAGTTACTAAGGATAACTTTGACCGCTGTCCTGTGATCCATTCTTGGATCACTCTTGTACCCCTTGACTGACTCATGGCAAGGCACACTTCAGGTGCGGTACACAGCATAGCATACTGTAGAGCCTACGTCTTAAGCATAGGGGACGACCTTCGTCCTTTCTCTCTATTCTGCCATGGTCGAGCTTTTAAGTCTTAACTTCATACCTTACAACTCAGGCAAGAACTCCTTCTTTGACTGATCCATCTTGAACACCTTCAAGATCATGTCAAGGTATGTGCTCATTTGAAAGTACCATTAAGCGTTCTGATCTATCCTTATAGATCTTGATGCTCAATGTTCAAGTAGCTTAATCCAGGCTTTCCATTGAAAAACACCTTTCAAATAACCCTATATGCTTTCTAGAAATTCTACATCATTTCTGATCATTAATATGTCAACAACATATACTCATCAGAAATTCTATAGTGCTCCCACTCACTTCTTTGGAAATACAAGTTTCTCATAAACTTTATATACACCCAAAACTTTGATCATCTCATCAAAGCATACATTCCAACTCCGAGATGCTTACTCCAGTCCTTAGAAGGATTGCTGGAGCTTTGCATACTTATTAGCATCTTTCAGGATTGACAAAACCTTCCGGTTGCATCACATACAACCTTTCCTCAAGAAAAACGTCGAGGAAACAATGTTTTGACATCCTATCTGCAAGATTTCATAAATAATGCAGTAATCGCTAATATAATTCCAACAGACTCTTAGCATTGCTACGAGTGAGAAAGTCTCACCGTAGTCAACTCCTTGAACTTGTCGGAAAACATCTTAACGACAAGTCGAGCTTTCTTAATGGTGATACTTACCATCATTGTCCGTCTTCCTTTTAAAATCCATCTGTACTCAACAGCCTTACGACCATCGAGTCGTTCTGCCAAAGTCCACACTTTGTTTTCATACATGGATCCTCTCTCGGATTATATGGCCTCGAGCCATTCATCGGAATCCGGGCCCACCATCGCTTCTCCATAACTCGTAGGTTCATTGTTGTCTAGCAACATGACTTCCAAGACAGGATTACTGTACCACTCTGAAGTAGTACGTATCCTTGTCACCCAACGAGGTTCGGTAGTGACTTGATCTGAAGTTTCATGATCAATATCATAAGCTTCTACTTCAATTGGTGTAGGTGCCACAGGAACAACTCTTTGTGCCCTGCTATACACTAGTTGTAGTGACGGTTCAATAACCTCATCAAGTCTCCACCATCCTCCCACTCAATTCTTTCGAGAGAAACCTTTCCTCGAGAAAGGACCCGATTCAAGAAACAATCCATATTGCTTTCGGATCTGAATTAGGAGGTATACCCAACTGTTTTGGGTTTCCTATGAAGATGCATTTTATCCGCTTTGGGTTCGAGCTTATCAACCTGAAACTTTTTCACATAAGCGTCGCAGCCCCAAACCTTTAAGAAACGACAACTTAGGTTTCTCTAAACCATAATTCATACGGTGTCGTCTCAACGGAGTTACGTGGTGCCCTATTTAAAGTGAATGTGGTTGTCTCTAATGCCTAACCCATGAACAATAGTGGTAATTCGATAAGAGACATCATGGTACGCATCATATCCAATAGGGTGCAACTATGATGTTCGGACACACCATCATACTATGGTGTTCCAGGCGGTATTAATTGCGAAACAATTTCCACAATGTCTTAATTGTGTGCCAAAACTCGTAACTCAGATATTCATCTCTATGATCATATCATAGACATTTTATCCTCTTGTCACAATGATCTTCTACTTCACTCTGAAATTACTTGAACCATTCAATAATTCAGACTTGTGTTTCATCAAGTAAATATTCTCAACATCTACTCGAATCATTTGTGAAGTAAGAACATAATGATATTCACTGCAAGCCTCAGCACTCATTGGACTGCACACATCAAAAATGTATTACTTCCAACAAGTTGCTTTCTAGTTCCATTTTACTGAAACCGAGGCTTTCAGTCATCTTGCCCATGTGGTATGATTTGCATGTCTCAAGTGATTCAAAATCAAGTGAGTCCAAACGGTCCATTTGCATGGAGTTTCTTCATGCATATACACCAATAGACATGGTTCGCATGTCTCAAACTTTTCAAAAACGAGTGAGCCCAAAGATCCATCAACATGGAGCTTCTTCATGCGTTTTATACCGATATGACTTACGTGGCAGTGCCACAAGTAGGTGGTACTATCATTACTATCTTTTGGCATGAACATGTGTATCACTACGATCGAGATTCAATGAACCATTCATTTTATGTGCATGACCATTGAAGGTATTATTCAAATAAACAGAGTAACCATTATTCTCCTTAAATGAATAACCGTATCACGATAGACATAATCCAATCATGTCTATGTTCAACGCAAACACCAAATAACAATTATTTAGGTTTAACACCAATCTCTTTGGTAGAGGGAGCGTGCGATGCTTGATCATATCAAGCCTAGAAAAACTTCCAACACATATTGTCAGCTCACCTTTAGCTAGTCTCCGTTTATTCCATAGCCTTTTGTTTCGAGTTACTAACACTTAGCAACCGAACCGGTATCTAATACCCTGGTGCTACAAGGAGTACTAGTAAAGTACACATTAACACAATGTATATCCAATATACTTCTATCGACCTTGCCAGCCTTCTCATCTACCAAGTATCTAGGGTAATTCTGCTCTAGTGGTTGTTCCCCTTATTACAGAAGCACTTAGTCTCGGGTTTGGGTTTAACCTTGGGTTTCTTCACTAGAGCAGCAGCTGATTTGCCGTTTCATGAAGTATCCCTTCTTGCCCTTGCCCTTCTTGAAACTAGTGGTTTCACCAACCATCAACAATTGATGCTCCTTCTTGATTTCTACTTTTGTGGTGTCAAACATCACGAATATCTCAAGGATCATCATATATGTCCCTGATATATTATAGTTCATCACGAAGCTCAAGCAGCTTGGTGGTAATGACTTCGGAGAACCATCACTATTTCATCTGGAAGATCAACTCCCACTCGATTCAAGTGATTGTTGCACTCAGACAATCTGAGCACAGGCTCAACAATTGAGCTTTTCTCCCTTAGTTTGTAGGTTAAGAAAATCGTCGGAGGTCTTATACCTCTTGACGTGGGCACGAGCCTGAAATCCCAATTTCAGCCCTCGAAACATCTCATATGTTCCGCGACGTTTCAAAAAAAAACATCTTTGGTGCCTCAACTCTAAACCGTTTAACTGAACTATCACGTAGTTATCAAAATGTGTATGTCAGATATTCGCAACATCCACATACAACGTTCGAGGTTCAGCACACTGAGCGGTGCATTAAGGACATAAGCCTTCTATGAAGCAATGAGGACAATCCTCAGTTTACGGACCTAGTCCGCATAATTGCTACTATCAACTTTCAACTAATTTTTCTCTAGGAACATATCTAAACAGTAGAACTATAGCGTGAGCTACGACATAATTTGCAAAATCCTTTTGACTATGTTCAGGATAATTAAGTTCATCTTATGAACTCCCACACAGATAGACATCCCTCTAGTCATCTAAGTGATTACATGATCCGAGTTAACTAGGCTGTGTCCGATCATCACGTGAGACGGACTAGCCAACGTCGGTGAACATCTTCATGTTGATCGTATCTTCTATACGACTCATGCTCGACCTTTCGGTCTCCGTGTTCCGAGGCCATGTCTGTACATGCTAGGCTCGTCAAGTTAACCCTAAGTGTATTGCATGTGTAAATCTGTCTTACACCCGTAGTATGTGAACATAAGGATCTATCACACCCGATCATCACGTGGTGCTTCGAAACGACGAACTGTAGCAACGGTGCACAGTTAGGGGAGAACACTTCTTGAAATTGTTGTAAGGGATCATCTTATTTACTACCGTCGTTCTAAGTAAACAAGATGCATAAACATGATAAACATCACATGCAATCAAATAGTGACATGATATGGCCAATATCATTTTGCTCCTTTTGATCTCCATCTTCGGGGCTCCATGATCATCATCGTCACCGGCATGACACCATGATCTCCATCATCATGATCTCCATCATCGTGTCTTCATGAAGTTGTCTCGCCAACTATTACTTCTACTACTATGGCTACCGGTTAGCAATAAAGTAAAGTAATTACATGGCGTTGCACAATGACACGCAGGTCATACAATAAATTAAGACAACTCCTATGGCTCCTGCCGGTTGTCATACTCATCGACATGCAAGTCGTGATTCCTATTACAAGAACATGATCAATCTCATACATCACATATATCATTCATCACATCCTTTTGGCCATATCACATCACATAGCATACCTTGCAAAAACAAGTTAGACGTCCTCTAATTGTTGTTTGCATGTTTTACGTGGCTGCTATGGGTTTCTAGCAAGAACGTTTCTTACCTACGCAAAGACCACAACGTGATATGCCAATTGCTATTTACCCTTCATAAGGACCCTTTTCATCAAATCCGATCCGACTAAAGTGGGAGAGACAGACACCCGCCAGCCACCTTATGCAACTAGTGCATGTTTGTCGGTGGAACCGGTCTCACGTAAGAGTACGTGTAAGGTTGGTCTGGGCCGCTTCATCCCACAATACCATTGAAACAAGATTGGAATAGTAACGGTAAGCATATTGAACAAAATCAACGCCCACAACTACTTTGTGTTCTACTCGTGCATAGAATCTACGCAATAAACCTGGCTCTGATACCACTGTTGGGGAACGTAGCAGAAATTCAAAATTTTCCTACGTATCACCAAGATCTATCTATGGAGAAACCAGCAACGAGGGAAGGAGAGTGCATCTACATACCCTTGTAGATCGCTAAGCGGAAGCGTTCAAGTGAACGGGGTTGATGGAGTCGTACTCGTCATGATTCAAATCACCGATGATCCTAGTGCCGAACGGACGGCACCTCCGCGTTCAACACACGTACAGAACGGAGACGTCTCCCATGCCTTGATCCAGCAAGGAGGAGGGAGAGGTTGATGGAGATCCAGCAGCACGACGGCGTGGTGGAAGTAGCGGGATTCCAACAGGGCTTCGCTAAGCGCTGCGGGAGGAGGGAGATGTGTACGGGAGGGAGAGGGAGGCGCCAGGCCTTAGGTATGATTGCTCCTCCTTTTCCCCACTATATATAGGGCCAAGGGAGAGGGGGTAGGCGCAGCCCTTGCCCCTTCCTCCAAGGAAAGGGTGCGGCCAAGGGGGGGAGGAGTCCATCCTCCCCAAGGCACCTCGGTGGTGCCTTCCCCCTTTAGGACTCTCCCCTTTTTCTCTTCTCTTGGCGCATGGGCCTCTTGGGGCTGGTGCCCTTGGCCCATGTAGGCCAAGGCGCACCCCCTACAGCCCATGTGGCCCCCCGGGGCAGGTGGCCCCACCCGGTGGACCCCTGGGACCCTTCCGGTGGTCCCGGTACAATACCGATGACCCCGAAACTTGTCCCGATGGCCGAAATAGCACTTCCTATATATAA
This sequence comes from Triticum timopheevii, assembly GCA_963921465.1. Taxonomy (NCBI): domain Eukaryota; kingdom Viridiplantae; phylum Streptophyta; class Magnoliopsida; order Poales; family Poaceae; genus Triticum; species Triticum timopheevii. The sequence continues at coordinate 557,356,977 of OY997264.1, read as the reverse complement.
TTCTTTACCTCCGGACCTTTCCGGAACTCCTCGTGACGTCCGGGATCTCATCCAGGACTCCGAACAACTTTCGGGTTACCGCATACTAATATCTCTATAACCCTAGCGTCACCGAACCTTAAGTGTGTAGATCCTACGGGTTCGGGAGACATGCAGACATGACCGAGATGACTCTCCGGTAAATAACCAACAGCGGGATCTGGATACCCATGTTGGCTCCCACATGTTCCACGATGATCTCATCGGATGAACCATGATGTCAAGGACTTAATCAATCCCATATACAATTCCCTTTGTCTATCGGTATGATACTTGCCCGAGATTCGATCGTCGGTATCCCGATACCTTGTTCAATCTCGTTACCGGCAAGTCTCTTTACTCGTTCCGTAACACATCATCCCGTGATCAACTCCTTGATCACATTGTGCACATTATGATGATGTCCTACCGAGTGGGCCCAGAGATACCTCTCCGTTTACACGGAGTGACAAATCCCAGTCTCGATTCGTGCCAACCCAACAGACACTTTCGGAGATACCTGTAATGCACCTTTATAGCCACCCAGTTACGTTGTGACGTTTGGTACACCCAAAGCATTCCTACGGTATCCGGGAGTTGCACAATCACATGGTCTAAGGAAAAGATACTTGACATTAGAAAAGCTTTAGCATACGAACTACACGATCTTTGTGCTAGGCTTAGGATTGGGTCTTGTCCATCACATCATTCTCCTAATGATGTGATCCCGTTATCAATGACATCCAATGTCCATGGTCAGGAAACCGTAACCATCTATTGATCAACGAGCTAGTCAACTAGAGGCTTACTAGGGACATATTGTGGTCTATGTATTCACACGTGTATTACGATTTTCGGATAATACAGTTATAGCATGAATAAAAGACAATTATCATGAACAAGGAAATATAATAATAATACTTTTATTATTGCCTCTAGGGCATATTTCCAACACCAAGCCCCAGTAGTGCGCGGCAACCATTGGAGCAACTTGGCCCCAGAAGACGCTAGGCTGAAGATTGCCGTCACCCGTATCGTGCGCCTTAGGCTTGCCGGACTCACTGTAGGCGCTGTTGGCGCGGATTTCCTTCGCCGCCGCATCGCCCCCCTGCAGGAGAGGGGGAGACCCGCTTGGGAGTTCCAGAACGCGGCGGACATCATGAGGCTACGTCCGGGCCTCAATTTCAATTTCAACGTCTTGGAGCTGGACGCAATGCTCTTGGAGCTATTCAAGCATGATCCTGAGCATCCCGGAGCGTTTAGGTTGCCGAGGGGGGTCATTCCGCTCTGCAACAACTCTTCGCTTGATCGCATCCGTGCAATGATGCCGCTCTGCGATTCGCATGGGATTGTCCCCACTTGGCAAGAGCCTGCCGACGACGTCGTGCAAGAGTTCTTCGACAGCTTGGCAGAAGTGGCGATTCGCCCCGATGAGCAGAAGAGCCTCACCCGCGACACCATCGACGATGAGATGCAGCGCATCGCCAACAGGCAGGAAGAGGCGCCGGCAGCAGCTGCCGCGGGCCAATTTGGATTCACCGTGGAGGCAGCAGAGGCGGCAAGCCTTGTCGAGCGAGAAGATCTTGCCGGCGAGGAAGAACTTGCCGGGCCTGAAGCCGAGTCGAGCGACCCCACCGAGGGCGCGATCGGCTCCTCCTCTTCTCCACCTTCAGCCAGCTCGCCGCAAGTGGAGCCACAACCACCTCCAAGAAGGCGTCTCCGCAGGGCCGGGGACGTAGCGGGGCGGCAGACAGGTCAACAGCCGCCGCGCCGCGCGACACGCTCTACCGCGGCAAGCACTGTTGCCGCGGGAGCGCCTCATGCCGCTGCAGCAACTGGAGCGGGGTCCTCTCGCACCACCGCCAATGCCCCCGCCAAGTGGTCGAGGGAACCTACTCCTCCGCCTCGTCGCGCTGGAGGGGAGCCGGACTTTGATCTCTCCGCGCTCAGCTCCGACGAGGAAGAAGAGGAGTAAGATTTCTCTGCTGTACTTGCAGTTCTTCAATTTTGTTGCCTTGTCTTGTGTCTGATTTGCTCCACTCTGAACCTATTCCTTTTCAGGACGCTGGCTCAAAGAGCGGCGAAGAGAGCCAAGGCCCCGGTGATTGTCATCGAGGATGAACCCATTGCGCCAACGGGGGACATGCCTGAGATCACCTTGCCGGACCTGGCAGCTACTCCCCAAAGCAGCCCCCAGCGCAGCCCCCAGCGTAAGTATATGGTTTACTTCCTGCTGTTCGGTGCACATGGGTGCTCTTTCTTTGTTGATATCTGACTTGTTGGTTTGTGTAGGAGCAGAGCAGCCTCACCAGGAGTGCCCGGAAGCCGCTCCCGAAGTGCCATCTGCTTCGACTACTCCGCCAAGGGAGGATTCCCCGGCAAGGGAGCGTTCTCCGGCAAGGGAGAATTCTCTGGCAAGGGATAGTTCTCCGGCAAGGGGTAGCACCAGCGATCCTCTGGTGGTTGAGACCATGACTGCAGATCCAAGTGCAGGTAACCCTCTTGCCTGAAAAACTTCCCGTGAATTCTTCTTCTTCTGATTTTCTTTTCGAACATTTGCTTGACTTTTCTCCCTCTTCCGGCCGTCAGATCCTTCTGCCACGGAGCCAATGGAAACTGAGGCCGCCGAGGAAGGAGCCGGCGCTGATGAGCCCACCGGAGAGGAGGCCACCAAAGTTGCCACAGCAGAAGCTGGCGAGGGGTCCAGCGATCGCACTGACGGCCCTGAGGCCGCAGGAGCGCCAGGCGCTACGCCGACCGCCGATCCCTCCGCCGCTGCTGCAGCGCCAGGCTCCGAAGGGCCCCAGCCTGGCGCCTACTTGAAGGCCGACGATGGCATCTTCATCAAGCTCCCCTGGGCGTCAAGCTCCAGGGCGCCGATCGAAGGAGAAGTCTTGGACGGAGAAGTTCTTGCCTCCGCTGGGCTGACTTTGGTCGACGCGCCAAGCAGCAGCAGCGGCGAGCCTGAGGAGGAGCGGCTGCTGCGGAAGCTGCTGTCGCTCTACCGCGCCCGCCAAGCCAAGCTGGAATCGCGAGAAGCGCTTGTGGCAAAGGCGGGGGTGGACATCGAGAAGCATGCGGAGGAGCTCCGGGGTATGAGGCAGGAGGCTCTCTGGTCTCTGGCAGAGGAGCGGGAGCAACTCACTGAGGAGCGGAAAGCCTTCCTTCTCGAGAAGGCGGAGGCCGAAGAGCAGCAGCGGCTTGCTGCCGAGAAACTATTTGCGCAGGAAGGCGAGCTGGCGCAGCGCAAGGTTAACCTTGACAGCTACGAGGAGGAGCTTGCCGCGCGGGAGCAAACAGTTGGCGGGGCCCTAAAGGAAGCCAAGGATGCTGCCGCAGCTGCCGAGGCCGCCAAGAAGGAGCTGGAGACGAAGGTGGCGCAGCTGGAGGCTGATCTGAAGGCGAGCGGCGAGGAGCTTGCCACGCTCAAGCTTGAGCGCGAGAAGGATGCCGCCGCTCATGGCGAGCTGCAGGGTCTTCTTGCTGGGAGTAGCAAGGAGCTAAGCGCCGCCAAGGACTCCAACGCTGATCTCGAGCTGAAGCTGGCCACCCTGACCCTGACGCTGGACGGCGTGAGGGCGCGGGGGGTGGCCTTGGCGGAGAAGATCAAGGCTGACGAGGCGCTGCTGGCGAGCGCCGCTGCCGCCCAGAACACCTTCAGAGAGAATGTGGAGCACTGGACGGAGGGTCTTGTGGGCGTCGCCGCCGCCATCGACAGGGAGCTGGCGCAGCTGGGGATGGAGGATCTCGGGTACTCCTCCGACGAGCGCCTCCAACCCAGCGCCAAGCTCAGCTTATTCTTCAAGGGCGTGGCGACGGCCCTCCAGCGGCTCCGGGAGAGGATCCCAAAGCAGCTGGCTGACGAGTCGCGCAAGATCTGCGCGGGGGCTCTTCCGAAGGTGCTGGTGAAGGTGGCCTTCCGCAACCCAGGCCTCAACCTCACCAACGTCCTCAGGTCCTTGCCGCCGGATGCTGATCTGGAGGCGCTCAAGGCCCTTGTCGCACCCATTGTGGACAAGGTGAGCGGGATCAAAAGGGTTGAGGGCGATCGCGTAGATTAGGCCGCCCGTTTCTTCTTTTCCTTGTCGTTGCTAGCCATGTTATGAGAACAATCTGTTAGAGCTGCGACAAGCTATCTTGTAATATAACTCTGTTTTGGGTAGTGATTGCTATGTTATTTCCTTTACTTGATTCCTGGCTTTGTACGTTTCTGCCCTACGCTTTTTAGGGAACTTGCCGGCGCAGGCACCATTGCCGCGAGCGCTGAGTGCGGAACGTCAGCAGCCTGCCGGCGGTGCCGCTACCGACAAGCAACCTTGTCGCAACTAGTCGCAGCTCACTTAAGTTGTTGGGCGGACTCGAAACAAAGTTATTGCGCAACTAGCTACGAGTTGGTTCCTCTGCGCACAGGTTTTCCATACAAAGCACGGTCGTTCAAGGAAGATAACTTAAAAATTTAAAATCTGATTGCTCAAACTTGGGCAACTCAGCTTTTCTATCGTTTGCTTCCCAGTAAGGCGAAACTTCTTTGAACGATGCCTGGTCCACACCATTATCTTCTCCTTTCCCCCCGGCAAACTTGTGTGCGAAGGAACCTTCCTTTCTTTGAGAAAGAGAAAGAAGAGAAAATAAAGATATGGAGCCTTACGGCTCGTTATTGCTTACCGGAGGTAGGTGCTGCACAAAGTGTCAGATAACACATGCAAAAAATAAAAAGCATGAAATTGACAAGATGTGCGGAGCACATGAGCTTTATTTACGCACGGGGTCTGCGCCCGGCTTTGTCCGAAGGATTACATGCAATAGCGGCAAGACTTGTACAAAAGGTGGTTGCCGGAACAAGTTCCGGCAACCGCGCCCTACGGGTAAAACTTACGAAGATGTTCAATGTTCCAGGAGTTGCTCACCGGAATGCCATCTTCGGTCTCAAGGCGGACAGCGCCAGGCCTAGTGACTCGTTTCACCCGATAAGGGCCTTCCCACTTCGGCGTCAACTTGTTGGAATTCTTGGCGGACTGAACGCGCCGAAGAACAAGGTCGCCTTCCTCGAAACTTCTGGCATTAACTTTGCGGCTGTGGTAGCGGCGCAAAGCTTGCTGGTATCAAGCAGCTCGTACAGCAGCCTGAAGAGGGTCCTCCTCAAGGAGCAGCGCATCATCTTATCGTGGCTGCTCTTGCTCAAGCTCATCATAAGTGAGCACTCGAGGTGACCTGTATACGAGTTCCGTGGGGAGAACTGCCTCTGCTCCATAGACTAGAGCGAAAGGTGTCTGGCCAGTGGCTCGATTTGGCGTCATCCTGATCGACCAAAGAACCACCGGCAGCTCCTCAATCCAGTTCTTGCCGCACTTGCGTAGCCTGTCGAAAGTCCTGGTCTTGAGCCCGCGCAGCACTTCAGCATTTGCCCTCTCCGCTTGACCGTTGCTTCTCGGATGAGCAACAGAAGCGAAGCAGACCTTGGCGCCAAGATCTTGGACGTACTGCATGAAGGTGCGGCTCGTGAATTGCGTGCCGTTGTCGGTGATGATCCTGTTAGAGATCCCGAAACGGCAAACAATTGACCTGAAGAACTTGACTGCTGACTGTGCTGTCACCTTCCTCACTGGTTCCACTTCCGGCCACTTTGTAAACTTGTCGATTGCAACGTACAAGTACTCAAAGCCCCCGACAGCTCGGGGGAAGGGGCCGAGGATGTCGAGCCCCCAGACCGAAAATGGCCAGGATAAAGGGATCGTCTGGAGAGCTTGAGCTGGCTGGTGTATCTGCTTGGAATGGAACTGGCACGCTTCACACTTGGTTACTTGTGCAGTCGCATCCTGGAGGGCTGTTGGCCAAAAGAAACCTTGCCGGAATGCTTTGCCGACAAATGCTCTTGCGCCAATGTGATGACCACATATGCCTCCATGTATCTCTGCCAACAGCTTTTGTCCGTCTTCCCGGCAAATACACTTCAATTTCACTCCGTTGAGTCTTATTCTGTACAGTGTGTTGTCGACAAACTTGTACATACTTGACTGCCGGGCTACTCTTTCCGCTTCTTCTTGCTCTTCGAGAAGTTCTCCTGTCTGAAGGAAACGGACAATCTGCTGTGCCCATGCTGGAGCTTGCGGCTCGACAACAAGGACTAAAGGCACATCTGCTACTGCGGGAACATCCGCTTCTACGGCGAGAACCTGCGGCTCAGCCGGAGCTTGACGTTCCCCGGCAAGCTTGCCAGAGCAAAATTTGTCGGGAGCGTCTGCTTCAACGGAACAAACCCTAGGGCTTGCCGGAGCAGACTGCTCCTCAGCATCCTTGGTGTTGATCTTGGGGACCTTCTTGACGGCGGCTTCGGGGAGCTCTGCCGGAAAATAGTCGCCAAAAACCAACTTCCTCTTCTTCCTCTATCCAGTTGATGGTGTTACGGATGGTTGAGTCAGCTTGAGCACAAAGATCCCTGGTTCCACAGGTAACTTTAGTGCGGTGCACTTTGACAGGCCATCGGCAATGTCGTTCTGAGCTCTTGGAACATGTTCCATCTGTAGGCCATCAAAGTGCTCTTCTAACTTTCTCACCTCATCAACGTACGCTTCCATCAACGGACTTTGATAATTCTTATTCACTTGGCGGACGACAAGCTGTGAATCTCCCCTGACAATGAGTTTCTTGATCCCAAGGTCTGCTGCGATCCTAAGACCGGCATGCAAGCCTTCATACTCTGCGGTATTGTTCGTTGCTTGCTCCTTGGGAAAGTGCATCTGGACTACGTACTTGAGGTGCTCTCCGGTGGGTGCGCCAAGTAGCACGCCCGCACCGGCGCCTTGCAGCGAGAAGGCACCATCAAAGTACATCAGCCACTCTTTGCTTGCCTCCTTGACGGGGATGCTCGTTTCTGGAATTTCTTCATCTTGTGTTGGCATCCACTCTGCTATGAACTCTGCCAATGCTCTGCTTTGGATAGTTGAAGTGTTCTCAAACTTGAGGCCAAAGCTTGACAGTTCCAGTGCCCACTCGACAATCCTGCCTGTTGCTTCCGGATTTTGCAGTATCCTCTTGAGTGGAAAGCGAGTGACAACTGTGATCTCATGTGCTTAGAAGTAATGGCGCAGCTTTCTCGAGGCCATGAGAAGGCCGAAAAGCAATTTCTGCACACCAGAGTACCTTGACCTAGCCCCCTGCAGGAGGGAACTGACAAAGTAAACTGGGCGCTACACCATTTTCTTCTGCATCTCCTTGCGCGCCTGCGCAGATCCATCTTTGTCGGGACCAGAGCTTGTCGGTGAATCCGCCTGCTTGTCGCTGGATGCATCTGCCGTGGTTGCTGGCTCATCATCCGCCTCCCTCTCCGCTACTAACGCAGCACTAACCACTTGATTGGTTGCCGCTAGATACAGCAGCAACTTCTCTTGTGGCTTAGGTGCAACAAGTATTGGAGTGGAGGATAGGTATCTCTTTAAGTCCTGCAGCGCAGCCTCCGCTTCCGGAGTCCATTTCATTGGACCTGCCTTTTTCAATATCTTGAAAAATGGCAGGGCGCGCTCAGCAGATCTAGAGATAAACCTGCTGAGAGCAGCCACGCAACCGGCAAGTCTTCGTACATCCTTGACGCGCTTTGGTGCTTCAATCTGCTCAATGGCCTTGATCTTGTCGGGATTGGCTACGATTCCCCGCTGAGACATGAAGAACCCGAGAAGCTTGCCGGAGGGCACTCCAAACACGCACTTCTCGGGGTTAAGCTTGAGGTTGATCTTGCGCAGATTTGCAAAGCTTTCATCTAAATCTTGAATCAGAGTCGCTTTGTCCTTGCTCTTGACCACTATGTCATCCATATAGGCTTCCACATTTCTGTGTATTTGCGGCTCAAAAGCGACATGGACTACCCTTGCAAATGTTGAACCAGCATTCTTTAAACCGAAAGGCATCCGTACAAAACAGTATGTGCCACATGGGGTGATGAATGCGGTCTTCTCCTCATCCTCTTCTGCCATGAAGATCTGATGGTATCCTGAGTATGCATCAAGAAATGAAAGCAAATCACATCCGGCTGTGGAGTCAACAATCTGATCAATGCGCGGCAAGGGAAATGGATCTTTGGGACAAGCTTTATTGACATCGGTAAAGTCGATACAAAGCCTCCATTTCCCATTTGCCTTGCGCACGACTACAGGATTGCCCAACCACGTAGGATGGAGCACTCCTCTGACAAGGCCTGCTGCTTCCAACTTCTTGATTTCTTCTGCAATGAACTCTTGGCGCTCCACTGCTTGTTTCCTGACTTTCTGCTTGACGGGCCGTGCATGAGGACAGACAGCAAGATGGTGCTCGATTACTTTCCTGGGAACACCGGGGATGTCAGACGGTTGCGACGCAAACACGTCGACGTTCGCCCGCAGGAAAGCAACGAGCGCGCTTTCCTATTTGGGGTCGAGAGTGGCACTGATGGTGAAGGTACCACCAGTGCCGTCCTCCTTGGCGGACACCTTCTTGGTCTCTGGTGGAGCTGCCATTGTTTTCTTACACTTGCCGGTGGAGCTCGATGGTGCGTCCTCGACGGTAGCACGGCACTCCGAAGAGGTGCGCTTGCCGGAGTGGGCATCAGAGCTCTTGCCGGACTTGGTCTTCTTCTTCCCCCCGGGAGCTTCAGCGGCAAGTGACCTGCGATCTGCTGCGGCTGCTGCCTCCCGGTAGATCTTGTCGGCGCAGATAAGAGCATCCTTCTTGTCGCCAGGGACAGAGATGACACTTATCGGTCCTGGCATCTTGAGCATGTTGTATGCATAGTGAGAGGCTGCCATGAACTTGGCGAGTGCTGGACGGCCGAGTATCCCATTGTAAGGCAATGGAAAATCAGCAACGTCAAAAGTGACCCTCTCAGTCCTGAAGTTCAACTCGCTGCCAAATCTGACCGGCAACGTGATCTTTCCCTTCGGCTTGCTCCTTCCCGGATTGATTCCTTGGAATGTGTCGGTCTCTTCGAGCTCACTGTCAGTGATCTGGAGTTTCTGGAGCATCATGGAGGAGATCAGGTTCAAGCCGGCCCCGCCGTCAACTAACATCTTAGTGACCTTGAGGTTGCGGATAGTTGGTGAAACCAACATCGGCAAGCACCCGACCGCAGTTATGCGGTCAGGGTGGTCCTCAATATCAAAGATGATAGGCGTGCTGGACCATTTCAGAGGCTTGCGTGACTCGACGGGTGGTTCTGCTGCATTGACTTCCCGCACCCACTGGTTGAGCTAGCGGTGTGAAGTATGCAGAGAAGCACCACCGTCAACGCAGAGGACCTCTGTGGCTTTCTGGAACTCCTGCTCATCGGCCTCTTCATCATCCATATCTTCATCGTCATCGTCATCTTCATCCTTGTCGCGGCCGCGGGGAGGTCTGTCTCCTTGCCGCTGCTTGGATTTGCCGCGGCGTCCTCCCCGGCCGGGGCGTTTCTTGCTGGCTCCTCTAGCACCTTCCTGGGCCTTCTCCTTGTCGCGTCGCTCGTACTCAGCCTTCTGCTGCTCGACAAGCTGCTCAACCTTCTTGCAACTCTGGAGGTCATGGCCCTTGGTGCGGTGGATCTTGCAGTACTGCTTGTTGGTGCCGTCCTGCTTGTTGGCGACCGCCACAGCCTGGATCTCCTTGCCGGAGCTACCAGCTTTAGCTTTCTTGGCGCCACCTCCATTGCCGGACTGCTCGACAACTAGCACTTCTTTGCTTTTCTTCTTCCTGTTGCTTCACCGCCGGCCTTTCTTCGCCGGGGCAGCATCCTCACTGTTAGATCCTCCTGCTCCCGTATTCTCTCCGGGGAGTCTCCTTCCTTCTTCAGCACGTGCACACTTGTCGGCCAGGGCATATAGCTCACTGACGTCTCTGATCTTGCACATCGCCATCTCCTCCGCATCCCGCGGTTTCGCACGTTCTGATGAAACGTGCTGATGACCGCGGCAGGGTGGACGTCTGGGATGTTGTGCTGTACACGGCTGAATCTCTGAATATACTTGCGTAGGGGCTCTCCTTCTTTCTGGGCGAGCAGATGAAGGTCGCTCTCTTGGCCATGAGGCTTGTGGCCGCCCGTAAAGGCGCCGACAAACTGATGGCATAGATCTGCCCAAGAGGATATGGAGTTGTCCGGCAAGTGCATGAGCCAGGATCTGACGTTGGGCTTGAGCACCAGCAGGAAGTAGTTGGCAAGGATCTTGTCGTCTCGCCCCCCGGCAGCTTGCACCGCGATGGTGTAGATGCTGAGGAACTCCGACGGATGCAACTTGCCGTCGTACTTCTCTGGTACGTCTGGCTTGAAATTCTTCTTGCTGGGCCTCTGGACTTGCCGCAGCTCACGAGTGAACGCAGGGCAACCTACCGCGTATGGCAAGTCGCCTGGTTCCCCTGGCGCATGCATGTCGACAGAGGGCCCAGCGCGCTGGTCCGATTGACGCCGCGCTTCTCTTCGACACTCGATGCGAGTACGAGCGTCCTCTTGCTGTCGTTCGTGGAGAACTTGGCGCTGATCGCGACGAGCTCGTGGATCTGACGACGTGGTGGAGTCGCTGTCGAGGTGGACCCGGCGAGTTGGCGATCTCGGCCTTCGGGGTGGACAGTGCATCGTGGTTGCACCTCCATCGGTCTTGTCGCCATCGGCTCGCGCCTGGCATTCTTGCCGCGGCAGCGATGCGCTCGGTTGCCGCGCAGTGTCGCCATTGGCGAAGCCGATGAGACTCTGAATAGTGGCCCTCCATTCGTCGGTCTTATCTGCTGTTGGAGGGTAATCCAGGAGCAGTTGAGCTCGCGCCAAAGCTTCTGCTGGAGTGGTGGGTGGCAGTGGCGAATGGTGCGAGGAGCGAGATATGCTCGGACTTCTAACTATGTTAGAAGGAGCAGTATCCCGTCCAAGCGACCGTGCCTCGCTCGGGCCAGCATGTTGGCATGCATGCTGGTCTTGGGCACCCCGAGATCCACCAGCTCGATCTTGTTCCAACGAACGCATGTTACTGCGAATACCATGACGCTGTTGGTCCCGCGCCTCCTGAGATGGGCGCTGTGCGCGTACGGACGCCGAGGTCTACGCAGCCTTGTCCTTGGACCTGGCAGCACTGTGAGCACCCTCGTCGACGCCCGTTCTTCCGCCGGCGTCTACCCCACCACCCGTTTGCTCCGGTGGTGGTGGGATCGACGTGGACGGGACAGCGGCCTCCAAAGCCTTCTTCTTCGGTGGCATGTCGATGAAGATGATGAAGATCTAGCTCGTGTGCACGCCGAATCAGGTTCACACAATCTCGACGCCCCCTACCTGGCGCGCCAAAGATGTCGGGGAAACTGATCCACGAACACCTATGGGACCGGCGGACCGAGCCCCTTTTGGTTCGACGGGGGGCGGAGGCGGCACGAAGAGCAGATCGAGGCGAAGCACACGAGCAGTTTACCCAGCTTCGGAGCTCTCCGGAGAGATAATACTCCTACTGCTGCATGTCTATGTATATTGAGTTCTTGCTCGGGAGCGATGAGAGCTACGAGACCGAGCACGAGAGTGTTCCTAGCTTCGAACAGGTCGAACCCCCTCTAGGTTGCGCATGGGCCTCCTTTTATATGCTCAAGGGGTCACCGACAGGTGGCAACGTAGACAAGGGTAAAAACGGAAAAAAGAATATGGTAGGTACAACTACCATGTACAGTGTATCATACCTAACCCTGACGGCAGGGGACAAAGGCATTGAATGCCCGTCTATGTCGCCTAAATAGTGCAGAAAGGGACCGTCAGGGGCGCCACCGTTCGCCACGATGGCGATCTTGTCAGCGCCGCTTGTCACCATGCGCCGCTGGCTGCACAGCCTTCCGCCACGCGCGCCTGGAAAGGTCCCAGGGCGACACGTTGGTGGATGTGCTGGAGCGTGGGTACAGAGTGGTAGGTTGTCGCGACAAGCGCCTTCCGCGGCCGTTATCTTGTCGCGCCCGAAAGCTTGTCGCTCACCGGGCCTTGCCGGGACGCGTGGCGCGTCGCGGCAAGTTCCTTGAGATGCCTTGATTGGCCTTCCCGGCAAGCTCCTCTTGCCGGGGTCTTGTCTCTTTGGCTTGAATACTTTGTTCTTGAATGGCTTCCCGGCAAGCTCCTCTTGCCGGGGTCTTGTCTCCTAAGGAGCCACGGAGGGTCTTGGCGGTCACCTGGCAAGCCTTGCCGCGGGATGCTGCGACTGCCCGTGCACAAGTTCGGGATACTAGGGTACCTCTACTCTAGTACACCGACAACAGTTGAGTCTGAACCATACTAAGGGCCCCATCTTTGGAGGCATTTATGCTTCACGCCTAGATAAATATTTTGAAATACCTATTAGGCATGAGGAGAAAGAGGAAACATCATTGCCCCGTGCTTATTTAGATTATAAGAGTATGCTAGTGCATGACTTTCTTGTTAAGAGTCGTGAAGGGGGGCTCAAATATAAAATGTACTTGGATAAACATCACCTTGAGACTATTACTTTGCCTGCTCCCTCTTTGTTTAACTTGTCTGCAGGTCCTCACACCGTTCCGTGGGCGGCCGTTCAAGCCTACCAGAATCTTGCACCCGCCCCGGAACCGGATCCACAAGATGAGCCTCCACGACAGTCTGTTTATTCATGGGATCTAGAGGTGTTTGCCAGCCAGTGGCAGTCAGAGTCTTCTTCATCGCAGTATGACCCCAGCTTCACCTACGGGTATTCGCCAGGCTATCCCTGGCAATAGACCAACTTAGGCCAAAAGCCTAAGCTTGGGGGAGTACGTATTTCCCATCGACATTACATTCATGTTCACACACACCCATTGCTAGATGTCGGTTCTCATACTCTTTCACTCTAATATCCATGCTAGTTTATTTTCTTTTTCCTGCTTTCTTCTTGTGTGTTTAATAGACCTTAAGAAAAACAAAAAAAATAGTAGTAGTTTATTTCTTTGCTGTAGTAATTATAAAAGAAAACCCAAAAATATTTCCCGTACTTCTTTTGCTTGTTGGGAGCTTTCCCGTGTAAATAGCTTTTATTTCTTTTCTTTTCTTCGGGGGTCAGTAGGAGAAGACCATGACTAAATTGTTGAAGTGGCTCTTATATGCATCATTGTAGATTTAACCAAGAGCCCATATTGCCTTGTCTTCTCCTGTTTATTGAATTCTCGCAGATTCTAGCTTAGTCCAATGCACGTGCACTCTTATTATTATTCACACCATTCGGTCGTGCAAGTGAAAGGCAATTATGATGATATATGATGGACTGACTGAGATGGAAAAAGCTGGTATGAACTCGACCTCTCTTGTTTTTGTAAATATGATGAGTTCATCGTTCTTGATTCAGCTTATTATGAATAAACATGTTTGCAATGACAATTAGAGATCATAGTTGCTCGTGCCATGCTTGATTAGCTATGAGTTATAATGGTTTACCTTGCATGCCAACATGCTATTAAAATGGTTGTGATGTGGTATGATGGGGTGGTATCCTCCTTTGAATGATTTAAGTGACTTGACTTGGCACATGTTCACACATGTAGTTGAAACAAATCAACATAGCCTTCATGATATTTATGTTCATGGTGGATTATATCCTACTCATGCTTGTATTCAATGTTTATTAATTTTAATGCATGTTCATGACTGTTGTCGCTCTCTAGTTAGTCGCTTCCCAGTCTTTTGCTAGCCTTCACTTGTACTAAGCGGGAATACTGCTTGTGCATCCAATCCCTTAAACCCCAAAGTTATTCCATATGAGTCCACTATACCTTCCTATATGCGGTATCTACCTGCCGTTCCAAGTAAATTTGTATGTGCCAAACTCTAAACCTTCAAATAAACATTCTGTTTTGCATGCTTGAATAGCTCATATATCAACTAGGGCTGCCCTTATCTTCCGTGTTAGGCGGGTTATTCTCAAGAGGAGTGGACTCCGCTCCTTATTCACGAGAAAATGGCTGGTCACTGGGATGCCCAGTCCCATGCTTTATGCAAACTAAATCAAATTAATTGCAAACAAAACTCCCCCTGGGACACGTTGAATGTTGGAGGCACTCGTTGTTTTGAGCAAGCCATGGATTGATGCTTGTGGAGGAGGGGGAGTATAAACTTTACCATTCTGTTTGGGAACTTCCTATAATTTGTTTAGCATGGAAGATATCGTCATCTCTTAGTTGTTATGTTGACAATGAAAGTATGCTGCTCAAAATATAATTTATCTCTATTTCAAAATCGAGCTCTGGCACCTCTACAAATCCTTGCTTCCCTCTATGAAGGGCCTATCTATTTACTTTTACGTTGAGTCATCACCTTCTTATTAAAAGCACTAGTTGGAGAGCACAGCTGTCATTTGCATTCATTACTGTTAACTTATATCGGGTATGACTATGATTGGATCTCTTTTACCATGAATTACAATGTCTAGTCAGTCCTTGATCTTTGAAGGTGCTCTGCATTTATGTTTTGCGGTCTCAGAAAGGGCTAGCGAGATACCATCTTGTTATATCATATTATGATTGTTTTGAGAAAGTGTTGTCATCCGAGATTTATTATTATGGCTTGCTAGCTGATTATGTTATTGATATGAGTAAACATGAGACCTAGGAGTTATTGCAAATGTGGTTAGTTATGATCTTTGCTGAAAACCTGAATGCTGGCTTGACATAGTTACAACAACAAGAGCAAACAGAGTTTGTAAAACTTTTTCTTTCTCTCTTTCAGTTTGTCAACTAAATTGCTTGAGGACAAACAAGGGTTTAAGCTTGGGGGAGTTGATACGTCTCCGTCGTATCTACTTTTCCAAACACTTTTGCCCTTGTTTTGGACTCTAACTTGTATGATTTGAATGGAACTAACCGGACTGATGCTGTTTTCAGCAGAATTGCCATGATGTTGTTTTTTGTGCAGAAAACAAAAGTTCTCGGAATGACCTGAAACTCCACGGAATATCTTAGAATAAATAATAAAAAATCCTCGCCAAAGATGAAGACCAGGGGGCTCACACCCTGTCCACTAGGGTGGGGGCGCCCCCACCCACCCCCCCTGGGCGCGCCCCCTACCTCATGGGCCCCCTGGAGACCCTCCGATGCCAACTCCAACTCCATATATTGGCTTTCGGGGAGAAAAAAAATCAGAGAGAAGAAATCATCACGTTTTACGATACGGAGCCGCCACCAAGCCCTAATCTCTCCCGGGAGGGCTGATCTGGAGTCCATTCGGGGCTCCAGAGAGGGGGATTCGTCGCCGTCATCATCATCAACCATCCTCCATCACCAATTTCATGATGCTCACCGACGTGCGTGAGTAATTCCATCATAGGCTTGTTGTACAGTGATGGGTTGGATGAGATTTATCATGTAATCGAGTTAGCTTTGTTAGGGTTTGATCCCTATTATCCACTATGTTCTGAGATTGATGTTGCTATGACTTTGCTATGCTTAATGCTTGTCACTAGGGCCCGAGTGCCATGATTTCAGATCTGAACCTATTATGTTTTCATGAATATATGTGTGTTCTTGATCCTATCTTGCAAGTCTATAGTCACCTACTATGTGTTATGATCCGGCAACTCCGAAGTGACAATAATCGGGACCACTCCCGGTGATGACCATAGTTTGAGGAGTTCATGTATTCACTATGTGCTAATGCTTTGTTCCGGTTCTCTATTAAAGGGGGGCCTTAATATCCCTTAGTTTCCAATAGGACCCCGCTGCCACGGGAGGGTAGGACAAAAGATGTCATGCAAGTTATTTTCCATAAGCACGTATGACTATATTCGGAATACATGCCTACATTACATTGATGAATTGGAGCTAGTTCTGTGTCACCCTATGTTATGACTGTTACATGACGAACCGCATCCGGCATAATTATCCATCACTAATCCGGTGCCTACGAGTTTTCCATATATTGGTTCTCGCTTATTTACTTTTCCGTTGCTACTGTTACAATCACTACAAAATACCAAAAACATTACTTTTGCTGTCTTTACTTTTGTTACCGTTACCACCACTATCATATTACTTTGCTACTAAACACTTTGCTGCAAATACTAAGTTTCCAGGTGTGGTTGAATTGACAACTCAGCTACTAATACTTGAGAATATTCTTTGTCTCCCCTTGTGTCGAATCAATAAATTTGGGTTGAATACTCTACCCTCGAAAACTGTTGCGATCCCCTATACTTGTGGGTTATCAGGACATACTTGATGGGAGGTATAAGCAATCACCCTGCGCTCTTGCATTAGTCTACAGCCTAATCCTTGACGTGAAGCGTCGCAATAGATGACGAAGTCCTTGCGATAATCAGGGGGAGCAAGCACTGGGGAAGAAGTTAGCTTGTCCTTGAGTGCCTGGAAACTTTCCTGACACTTTTTCAGTCCAATCAAACTTAACGCCTTTGTGAAGCAGATTAGTCAGTGGCTTGGCAATCTTGGAGAAGTTCTCGACGAAACGGCAGCAATAACTGGCAAGTCCGAGAAAGCTTCTCACTTGCTTGATAGTCTTTGGAGGGGTCCAATCAAGAATAGCCTAAACGCGCTCTGGTTGACGGCAATACCATCCTTGGAGATAACATGACCAAGGTAGGTGACTTCGGGTAACCAGAATTCGCACTTGGAATACTTGGCATAAAGTTGATATTCTTGAAGCTTCTCTAGAACAACTCGAAGATGTTCAGCATCTTCTTCTTTGTTCTTGGAATATACCAGGATATCATCCAGATAGACTACGACTGTCACGCCCAATATGTGACCCTATCCAAAAGGAACTCGAAGGTCCCACCAAGGATAGACCCGCATATTGAAACGCTTTTGCAAGGTGGATATCATTACATCAACATTACATAATAGATGGGGATAGATGCATAAGGCATACAGTGCCACACGAATACAACATCACATCATACAAAAGATCAACATCCGACTACGGATGAAACACAAACAGAAGCTCAAACGACATCCACCCTGCTAGCCCAGGCTGCCGACCTGGAACCTATCCCCTGATCAAAGAAGAAGCAGAAGAAGAACTCAACGCAAGCAAGCATCGCTCTCGCGTCATGATCATCGCAAAACATGTACCTGCAACTGTTGTTGTAGTAATTTGTGAGCCACGAGGACTCAGCAATCCCATTACCATGGGTATCAAGACTAGCAAAGCTTAATGGGAAAGGAAGGGGTAAAGTGGTGAGGTTGCAGCAGCGACTAAGCATATAAAGTGGCTAACATACGCAAATAAGAGCTAGAAGAGAGCAAGCGGAACGGTCGTGAAGCTAGCAATGATCAAGAGGTGATCCTGAACTCCTACTTATGTCAAACATAACCAAAAAACCGTGTTCACTTCCCGGACTCCGCCGAGAAGAGACCATCACGGCTACACATGCGGTTGATGCATTTTAATTCGGATCAGGTGTCAAGTTATCTACAACCGAACATTAACAAATTCCCATCTGCCAATAACCGTAGGCACGGCTTTCGAAAGATTATACCCTGCAGGGGTGTCCCAACTTAGCCCGTGATAAGCTCTCGCGATCAACGAAGGATATTCCTTCTCCCAGGAAGACCCGATCAGACTCGGAATCCCGGTCTACAAGACATTTCGACAATGGTAAAACAAGACCAGCAAAGCCACCCGATGCGCCGACAATCCCGAGAGGAGCTGCGCATATCTCGTTCTCAGGGCAACACCAGATAGGTCAACCTACGAGTAAAACCAACCCTCGAGTTGCCCCGAGGTGGCCCCGCAGTCTGCCCGGTTCAGACCAACACTTAGACAAGCACTGGCCCGGGGGGCTAAAATAAAGATGACCCTCGGGTTAATTACTCCCAAGGGAAATGTAGGTGGTGGTGAGACAAATGGTAAAACCAAGGTTGGGCCTTGCTGGAGGAGTTTTATTCAAAGTGAACTGTCAAGGGGGTCCCATAAATCACCCAACCGCGTTAGGAACGCAAAATCCGGGAACATAACACCGGTATGACGGAAACTAAGGCAGCAAGAGTGGAACAAAACACCAGGCATAAGGCCGAGCCTTCCACCCTTTACCAAATATATAGATGCATTAATAATATAAGAGATATTGTGATATCCCAACAAAATCCTGTCCACCATGAAGAAATCTTCAACTTCACCTGCAACTAACAACGCTATAAGAGGGGCTGAGCAAAGCGGTAACATAGCCAAACAACGGTTTGCTAGGAAGGGTGTCAAAGGTTAGAGGTTCATGGCAATTTGGGAGGCTTGAAGAGCAAATGATAGGTAACGCAGCATAGCGATAGAACGAAGCAACTAGCATAGCAATGATAGTAGTGAGATCCAGGGTAGCAGTCATCTTGCCTGAAATCCCGCAAGGAAGAAGAACGAGTCCATGAAGAAGATGAAGCCACGAAGAAGAACCAAGCGTAGACGAATGAATCCTCACGATCGCAACGAAACGGGAACTATCGAGAAGAAGCACACAACATGGTAAACACACCACACATAGACAAGACATGATGCACAACAAGCATGATGCATGACAAGGCTACATGAAGCTACTCATGGCAAGAGATGATGCAAACAAGAACAACACATCAAAGCAAGTTTAAATGAGGCCGGAAACAACATATAACAATTCCGGTAAGTCCTCATATGCAAATTTCGAAATTGGTCCAGATCTGAATAAACCTTAAGTTCAAGTTGTTAAACAGCAAGTTAAGATGCACCAATATGATCTACACGACATTCTAGTCAAGTTACATATAAAGTTCATTAGATTCGGAGCTACGGCCTATAAGATATGAGCAAAACAAGATAAACATGGCATTGATGCAAAATGCATACAAACATCAAGCAAACACCTCAAAACAAGGATGCAACATGGTAATATGAAGCTACATGCAAAATCAAGCAAGTTTCATATAGAGCACACTCAAAACGGAGCAACGGTGCAACACACACACATGAAACAAGTTATAGCAACAATCTGTCCAAAACAGCAAGTAGGCATATTGCAAGCATCAAAACAACAAGCTACAGCATCTCAACATAATAACAAAAGGCATGGGCATGAAGTACAGGTCAAGCATAACAAAACATGAACACTGAGCTATCTCCATAAATCACTAGAACGTGCTCAAACACACATGGCAAGATTGCATATATTAACAGTTTCAGACTTATCAGGAAATAACATCAGGTTGCACTGTTTAGAGCTATAAAACAACATGTTACAGGAACTTAATATGGCAAAAAAAGGCATGGCAGGAATCTACTAATTTCATAGAACAAAATTCCCTTACTGACCAAGAGCCAAAAGGGCACAGAAAATATGATGGCACCCATGTAAACATGGCAAATTATATGACAGATTCATACATGACAGGAACAACAATAAGTAGGCATGTTGGTGAGCTTGAACCACTCACCACAGAGCAATACATGGCATGGCAAGGCAACCAACAGTAAGAAGACATGTTTGAGCAGCTAAGCATGGCAAGAGCAAGTTCATAGGGTGCATGGATCACTAGGAAATCACATGGCAAAACGGAACTACATGTTAACAGGCTGACAGCAACATCATTTAGCAACTTTGGAGCAAGATATGAACAATCTACAGCAAGCTATAAATGCAACCAGGGGAATGAATGGATAGAGCATAACCATATGTACAAAACATCCTTATTGAAGTATCTAAAAATAAGCATGGATCTCTCTGTAGCATCAAGTTTACATGGCATAAAAGTATCAGCAGAACAGGGACTGAAATCAGCAACATCACGAGGCCTAGTTTACATGCTTGTGCTTGTCACCACATTGATCACAAAAATACATGGCATACACCCCTAGAAAGATGGCATGGCATAGATCAAAACACATGTAGACATCAACCTCATAGGATGCACACATCAAACATGGCAAAAATGACAAAGAGCATGTTATAACAGTTTCAGCAGATTAACAGCAACATGCACTCTTACAATGATTATTCGGGCATCAAGATGAACTCAATTGAACATGATGCAATGGAATTAAATGAAGTACTCGTTGAGACGAACAATTTGACATATTACACGCACAAAACGGGGCTACGGATGCAGAGATACGATGCGATGAACATGGCATTATAATATGCAAAACTCAGGGACTTGGCGATTTTTACCCCGCGAAAAACTGGACGAAGACGTTCCGGGACGGAGGGATCCGAGCGCGGGGAGGCGTTTGGTTGCCGGGGCTGGTGGATCTCATCCCGATCTGGGTGGCCACCGGCTCCGGCGACCCTTTCACTCCGGTGATCGCCGGAGAGGACGGAGGAGGGCCGGAGGAGGCGCAGGGAGGTTGGGGCGATGGCGGGGCAGCGCCGGTCAGGGACGCGGGGCGGCGCCGGCGCGGGACAAGGCGCGGGGCGGCGCGGGCTGCGGCGGCGCACATGGCAGGCGGCGGCGCGCGGCGGCGCGGAGGGGCGAGGCGGCCGAGCGGGGCGAGGCGGCCGAGCGGGGCGACGGCCGGCGCAGGGCTCGCGCGCGGGCGCGGGCGGCGAGAGCTCGAGCGCGGTGTGGTGCCGGCTGACAGCGGCGGCGGAGCAGCACGCCGGTGACGGGACCGGGGGGCAGGGAGGTGGCGGAGCGGGGAGCAGCGGGTGCGGCGACGGCGGCGGGCGGCGCGGCGGCGACGCACGGGCCCCGCGGGCCTGCAGCGAGCCACGCGGGCCGGCGGCGGTGGAGGCGCGGGGCAGGTCCACGTGGCGGCACGGGATATGGCTAGGAGGCGGAGGGGCGACGTGGTGCGACGCTATTGGACGGAGGGACGTGGCCGGCGGACATGTCCGGTGCAGATGGACATGTCCGGCGGCGCGGTGGAGAAAGGGCTAGGGTTTCATCCGCGAAAATGGAAGGGGAGGGCCTATTTATAGGTAGAGGGAGCTAGGAGAGTCCAAATGAGGTGCGGTTTTCGCCCACACGATCGTGATCGAACGACCGAGAGCATGGAGGGGAGTTGGATGGGTTTTGGGCCATTTTGGAAGGGGTGTTGGGCTGCAAAGAGAAAGGGGCTTTTGCGGTTACCTGGTTAACCGTTGGAGTACCAAACGACCTCCAAATGGCACGAAACTTGACAGGCGGTCCACCGGTGCTATACCAAGGCCGCTTGGCAAACCTCGGGCCATTCCGAGAAAGTTTAACACCCGCTCACAATGAGAGACAAAAGGGGGACGCCGGATGACATAGGAGTGTCAGATTGCAAAACGGACAACGGGGAAAATGCTCGGATGCATGAGACGAACACATATGCAAAATGAGATGCACATGATGACATGAAAAAAATGCAACACACAAGCAAATGACAAGGCAACAACGGCAAATAACTGGCGGACACCTGGCGCATCGAATCCGGGGCGTTACAACGACGAACTTGTCGAGGTAATCCACGAATATGTAGTTCATCAGACGGGAGAATGTGGCTGGAGCATTGGTCAAACCAAAAGACATGACGGTGTACTCGTAAGAACCATAACAAATAACGAAGGCGGTCTTGGGAATATCCTCTTCACAAACACGGATCTGGTGGTAACCCAACCTCAAGTCGAGTTTATACAATGTCGATGAACTATCCAGTTGATCATACAGATCATTGATCCAAGGAAGGGGATTTTTGTTCTGAATTGTAGTCTTGGACCAAATGATTCGTTCCATCCTTCTTCTTCACAAAGAGAGAAGGTGCTCCCCAAGCAGAAGAACTTTGACGAATGAAACCCTTGCATAGAGATTTGTCGATTTCCTCCTTAAGTTCAAGGAGTTCATGAGGTGGCATCTTGGAGGGTCGTTTGGCGATAGGAATGGTGCCTGGTTTCAAGTCGATGATGAACTCGACAGCCTGAGCAGGGGGTATTCCTGGAAGTTCTTCTGGAAATACATCTTGGAAGTTGCGAATGACTAGAATCTTTTCAATTCCCTCAAGAGGTGTTGCGTTCAACGCATTCAAGACGTAAAGTCGTGCTTCAGCGTTTTGAACAAGCTGAGCATGGTAGCTTACTATCTCATTGGAAGGATGTAGGAGGTGAACGACCTTGGTGGTGCAAACAATAGAGGCAGTATGCGCTTTCAACCATTCCATGCCCAGAATGAGGTCAATATTGGAAGACTCCAAAATAATGGGAGAAACAAGGAATTCCAACCCTTCAATCTCAATGGGAACGTCCCGACCAATCATGGTAGTTTGACATCGGCCCACAGGGGTGCGTACCACTATTAGGGTGTTCATGGGCTCGCATCAAATGTCGTGTGCGTATGCAAAAAAAATTGACATGAATGAATGCGATGCTCCTGAATCGAATAAAACAGAAGTCGGTACTGAATTAACGAGAAGAGTACCCATCACAGTAGCAGGCTGGTCTTGAGCTTCTTTCAGATCAATGTTGTTAGCCTGCCCATGACCATAAGGTCGGGCATTGTTGTTATGGGGCTGATTGTTTCCATGGGCATTAGAAGGCAGAGCCAGCTGGTTCTTGTTTTGATTGCACTCTCTACATGGTGACCTGGACGACCACACCTGAAGCACAATTCATCATTGGGGTTGTAAGCAGGAGCTTGGACTGGTGCAGTCAAAAGAGGTTGCACCAGTGATGAAGGAGGCAGGCGAGGTGCGGCATAGGACTGTCTTGGTGCAGGTGTACTTGGACGATACATGCTATGGGGAATCCATATCCTATGCTTCTGTGCTGACGGGCCCGAAGATGAGCCAGGGTTACAGCTGCGCCTGAGGGATCCCTGGTGTTCCTGAAGACCAGTCTCAGCCTGAATAGCCTTGTTCACCAAGGTGGCAAAGTCGGCAAAGTCATGAACGAGCAATGCTAGCTTGATATCAGGGTGAAGTCCGTCATGGAACTTTTCTTGCCTACGAGCATAGAAATGTCTTCTTCAGTGTAATGGGACAATTCCAAGAATTCCCGCTAGTAAGCATCTACAGACTTGTTGCCTTGGGTGAGGTTGCGGAACTCGCGCTTCTTCTTGTCCATGATCCCTTGAGGAATGAAGTGGGCACGAAAAGCATCTTGGAAATCCGGCCAAGTGATGACCGTTCCAGCAAGTAGGGTACGCATGTGGCTATCCCACCATTGAGCAGCAGGACCCTTCAGAAAGAATGATGCAAAGGTGACATAGCAAGCAAGGGCCACACTAGCAGACTCCATTTCATACATGATGTCATGGAGCCAGTCATCAGCATCAAGGGGCTGAGTTGATCTGTGGTAAATAGTTGGGTTGAGGAACATGAAGTCCTGCAGAGTTACTGGGGTTGGCTGTTGATTCATGTCCGGACGATGAAACTGAGCCATCATTCCTTCCATGAACTGGCGGTTTAGCTCAAATTGTTGCATCATTCCGGCAAAGAATTTGGGCGGTGGTGGATCGTTGGCACCACGGCCACGACCAGCAGGTCTAGCCATCCTGCTAACATGTAACAGGGGATAGTTCAGCATTAAGCATTTGCAAAGATAAGGATCATTCATGATGAAACATGCATAAAGAAAGAGGTACGATGGATACCACATAATAGTTAACACGATAGTGTGTGCACTACTCAAAATACTATTCTAAGGAATAACTATGGCTTATCCAACTTTGGGGTGAATGTGGCCACGGGATCCTAATGTTAGAGTTAGTAAATTCGTTTAACCCGAGTAGAAGAGAGTTCATAGTCCCAGAGTATAGACGAGGAGTAAAAGATCCTAATACCACCCAATGGCGACGTGGGCCCATAAGACACACAACCATGTCAGTAAAAGTTTTGTAGTGACTAGACTCAACTTCGGCCAAGGAGTTAGAAAGGGGGCTACCTACAGGCAGTCGGCTCGGATACCAACTTGTGACGCCCCCGATTCAATCCTACACTAATCATACACACAAATGTGTACGATCAAGATCAGGGACTCACGGGAAGATATCACAACACAACTCTAGACACAAATTAAAATAATACTAGCTTTATATTACAAGCCAGGGGCCTCGAGGGCTCAAATACATAAGCTCGAATACAAACTTGTCAGCGGAAGCAACAATATCTGAGTACAAACATAAGTTAGACAAGTTTGCCTTAAGAAGGCCAGCACAAAAGCATCTACGATCGAAAAGGCAAGGCCTCCTGCCAGGGAGCCTCCTAACTACTCCTGGTGGTCAGTGTTCTCCATGTAGTAGTAGGCACCGGCGGTGGCATATGCCTCCTGGGCTCCGACATCTGGTTGCATCAACCGGAAAGAAAATAAAGGGGGAAAAGGGGGAGCAAAGAAACCGTGAGTACTCATCCAAAGTACTCGCAAGCAAGGATCTACACTACATATGCAACATTATCAAAGGAAGGTTGTATATGTGGACAGGGCTACAGAAATGCCAGAATAGAGAGAAGGCCTAGTCCTATCGAAGACTAGCATCTTCTGGAAACCACCATCTTGCAGCAAACGGAAGGGAGTAGAGTAGCATAAAGTAAAGTAGTAGTAGTGTTATCAACCTCGGCCAGAGATCCTTTCTCGACACCCTGCAAGAAAGAAATACCAGAGCCGTACTTTCCATTTGTCATCACAATCCAATTCTCATCACCATCCAATTCTCATCATAAGTATCCAGTTCTAGTTGTATCGATCGGGATACAACTCCAAGTGTCTGTTACCATAGGACAGGCTATCGATAGATGTTTTCTTCCCTGCAGGGGTGCACCAACTTACCCACCACGCTCGATTATCTCTGGTCGGACACACTTTCATGGGTCATCCTGGCCTCGGCCAAACAATACGCCGCAACCCGACCTAGACTAAATAGAGAGGTCAACACGCTGGACTAAACCTATGCCCCCAGGGGTCATGGGCCATCACCCCGGGAACTCCTGCACATTGCGTACTCGGCCGGTGAGCAGACCTAGCTACCTCCTTCAAAAAGGCAGGTGCTTACCAGTCCAACCCGGCGCGCGCCGCTCAGTCGCTGATGTCTATTAAGCTTCGGCTGATGCATACGATGCAGAACGGCCATACTATGCCCACGTGATGGTTAGTGCTATCAGGCCAGAGGCCCCTCGGATCAAATATCCAAATTGTAGTGGATTAGGAACGCGTGGTAACAAGCAGAGACTCATGAAAGATGTGACCCCATTGCCCCGTCTCGAGGACTTGCGGCAAGGGCTAGGAATGCCTGGCCATGTCTTGTAAGTATCTCGCGGGCACGTTCCAGGTCAACCCGACTCCACATCACTCGCAATTAAGCTCGCGCGGGTACCCCTCAGGGCCGACCCGTCTTTAGGAACATGGTTCAGTGTAAAGTCATAGTAACCATAGTAACTTTGTGTCTAACACCAAGGGGAAAACCTGAGGAATCACCCTTGACGGATTCCACTCGATGTATTCATCAAGGTGAACGTAAGAGGATCCACCCTCGAGGTTCACACTTGAGGGGTTGCACGACAGAGTCGTATAGGAAGTGGTTAAGGCGGAATCACCCTCGATGACCACAACTGGATAGATACACTACAGGGTTAATATCAGAAGTGCTGATGAGGTCTCACCCTTGGCACTCGATAGTAACCCAATAGTGTCGAGCAACTAAGGGGAAAGTGATGTGCGGTGTCGGGGCCTGGTGTTCGATCCCATAGATCGAGTGTTCGATGATGAAGCAGGGGCAACAAGGACAAGGTGGGGGTCACTGATGGATCACTAACCAACCTATACTAAGCAGTTTAGGATAAGCAGGTAAGGTAACAATAAGCAGGTTACAAAAGCAGGCTATGCATCAGAATAGGAGCAAACAATAATAGTAGCAAAATCTAATGCAAGCATGATAGAATGGAATGGTCGATATTGGGATGATCAAAGGGGGGGCTTGCCTGGAAGCTCTGCTGAAAGGGAAGAAGGGTCGTCGTCGACGCAGTTGCTCACAGGGGCAGCATCGGTCTTCGGGTCTACCAGAGAGAAGAGGGGGAATAAACAGTAAATATAAAGCAAACATAGCATCACAAAGCATAACGTGGCAATATTTTGTGCCGGGTGTGACCTAACGTATAGCTGCACGATATAGGTAAAGCGAGAATTTAACCAGGAATGTTTTCTCGGTTCCGGACCTATGTTAGACAGATGATTGGAGGGGGAATGTTCCATGTTCAGATAGTTAGAGGCATCTGACAGCTAAACAGACCGCGTATTCGGATTCGTTGGTTTTTTCTGAGCAACTTTCATATATAAAACTTTTTCTTCCGACCTACGATTTATTTTCTATGATTTTTCAAAGATTATAATATTTTCAGAAATTATTTGACTTAACAGAAAAGAAATATTGCACCAGCATGACGTCATAGTGACGTCAACAGTCAACAGCCGCACTGACCAGGTCAAACCTGCCCAGTAGGGCCCACCTGTCATTGGCAATGGGCTAACAACAGTTCATTTTAATTTAAATAGAGTAATTAGTGACTGGACCCCACCAGTTAGTGACTCATTAGTTTAGCTAATTATTTTTATTTAGGAAAATGTTTTAATTAGTTTAATTAGGCAGGGGACCCGTGTGTCAGTGGCACTAAGTGCCCAGTCAGCGTAGTTGACCACGGTCAACATGGTCAACTGGGTCCAGGGGGCCCACGGGCAGCGACCCAGAGGCGGGCCCTACCGATGCCAGGTCGCGCCGGTGCCGGAGCAACGCCGACGAGGCCATCCGCGGCGGCCGAACGCCAGAGACGGCCGAAATTCACCTACAGGGGGCCAACACGGGCGCGGGCGGGCGCGTTCGAACGGGGAGAGCCCGTCGCGTCGCGTGGTGAGGCTGACCGGAGCTGGAGCTGCCGAAAACGGCACCAGCGACGAGTGGAGGCGGTGGTGGCGTTCAGGACCTCGTCGGGATCGCGCTACGAGGCGCTAGAGAGTGCGTGCGATGGTGCGTTCTGACACGCGAGTCGAGCGGTGATGACTGGTGGTGGTGACGGCCGCCAAGGGGCACTATGACGACAGCGGCGAGCTCGCGAGCGGCGGCTGGCATCGGGACTCATCGAGGCGGTACTAGGGGTCACGTGAGGGGGGTATGTGTGTGTGAGTTGTGCTCCTGGGAGCACCAGGAGCATGATGGTGGCCACGGGTGACCACGACAGCCACCACAGCATCAACGACGAGTTCTACAGCGGAGCAAAGCTCCGGCAATGACACGGTGGCGTCGATCGAAAGCTACGGCGAAAAGCAGGCGGCCAGAGGGAGGGGAAGAGAGGGGAAAGCTCATGGAGTGGCTAAGAAAAGCCCTCGACAGGTTAGGAGCAGCAGAGCAGAGCGGATCGGCGGCGGAGGTGCATCGAGATCCGAGGAGGAAGAAGGTGGCCGGCCGGTGATGCAGGGCTCCTCGGCTCCCTCCAGCGGCTCCTGAAGACGCGGAGTCCACGGCGATGTCGACGAGCACGGCCAGGCCGTGTCGAAGGCACGGTGGCCGCAGAGATGATGAACGCGCGGTGGAGATGGTGCTCGGAGGTGGATGGGGAACGAGGGGAGAGGCAGTCAGCGGGTGGGGGAGGATTTGGTGGGGAGAGGGAGAGGCGGAATGGACGAGGGGGAAGTGGGAGAATGGCCCGTGGCGCTGCGGGCGTGGAGGCCTTATCCTCCCCCTCATCGTCGATGGCGAGGCGGTCCGGGGCGACCGCGCCCCTGTAGCGACGGGGTCGGTCAAATAGAGAAGGCGACCCGGGGTAAGGTGGGCCGGCCAGTGCAATGGGTTAAGGCCCAGGGAGGCAGGGCGCTCTTTTCTCTCTCTCTCTCCCCTCTGCTTTTTCCTTTTTAATTCCTTTTTTGTTTTTCCAGCAGCTTTTGCATCTTCTTTTTAGACACTAATGACTTTGCAAAATTATGCCACTGGCCAAGGTAATTTCAAATAATTATTGTGCACTGCCACAAAAAGGTTGTGAGACTTTAGAAGTAGTTTGCAAATTTTATAATTTAATAAGGCATTAAAATTATTGCTTAGGTCACTGTTATAAGTAGTTTAGGCCACTTAAACATTTTGCAAAAATGTTGGTTCACCACCAATATTACTTGGGGATTATTTGGCACATGATGAACATTTTAGTTTTCATGTTTGAGCAATTTTGAATTTCACTCAGAAATTGAAATTGAATTCAACTGGAATTTGAAATGGAATATTGATTAAAGTGACTAAGCACTGTTATAGCAAAAAGATTAGCTTGATCTCAGGGATTACTGTAGCATCATTACACCGAGGTGTTACAGGCTGAAGCTAATGACTGGTAAACTTTCAGATTATATATAACAAAATTAAAACGGTCGCACAGGAGGCACTCAAAACGTTCTAGGAAAAAGTATAAAAAACACAGCCTTCATATATATCATAATATTGTTTTTGCAATCTCAGTACACTTCACTCGAAGATAATATCTTTCGAGCATTGACCCTCTATCAAGCGGGCACCCTCTAGGACATCTTCAAAATAATGTTCTAGCGTATGATAGTCCTTGCCCTCGGGTGGACTTCTCCTGCAATATTGGTGGCCCTCATCTTCGCCCAGTATGTCTTGACGTGGGCAAGGGCCATCCGTGCACCTTCTATGCACATTGACCATTTAATAGCATCGATACGCGGCACCGCATCAACAAGTCGTCTCACCAAACCGAAATAGCTATTCGGAATTGACTCAGTTGGCCACAGCCAGACTACAACGTCCCTCATGGCAAATCCGAATAGCCTATGGAGCTCGGCCCATAGGGTCATCTGTTCGTTCAGCAACAATGGACGCTTTGGCATGCTTGTGACAAAAAACGTTTTTCTGCCGTGTATCCTTCTTACGCTTGGAAAAACTGCGTCGCATCGGAGACACTCTCCGGCAAGTCCAAAATGCGTCTGGAAAACTCCACACCTAGTTAAGTGGGGCATACTTCGGATCGCGAAATTTAGTTTGCAGTAAAAAAGGCTTACCAGCCATGATCTCCCCAGCTTGTTAGATCTCCTCCTGAGCTGCTCTATACTCAGACCATGCTTCTCTCGCCTCTTGTAATGCCTTATCAAGATTAGTCGTTTTGTTTTGGTTATCTTTTTCGAGCAATTCACATCGGCCAGCGGCATCCTTCAGCTCAAGCGCCAGAGTAGATTCTCCTTGCACTGGTGCTGAGCAGCCTATTCGGCCTTCAATTCAGCGGCCACCTTTTTGGCAGCCGCATTACTCATCCTGGCTTGCTCCTTGGCCCGGGCAAGCTCAGCCCGCAAGGTTTCAACTGCGGCGGCACTATCTGCAGTTATGCATATAAAATTCTCAGCGTCACGCTCATATTATAATAATAGCATGTAGTGAGTGCCCCTAGGACATACCTTGTGCCTCGTCGAGCCGCCTGTTAATAAGCATGATGTCATCATCCGTTGCATCAACTTTCTGCTTCAGATGGGCTACCTCTATAGCTTGAGCAGTCGCCATGGATGTAACAGCCTATGTTTCAATAAGTCAAAACATTTCTGGGGTATATATTTCTTGACCCTCTGATCGCCTCCCTTTGGACGACAACCAGAGTCTCAGGGGCTACTATCTATACACAGGCACATTTTGCATTTATAACATTCGAAAATACTGTATTACGTACCTCGAAGCCTCCTAGCAGGCTCATAAAGGCTTCAGTCTATCTGCTTTTTGCGGACCGAACCCTCTCAACCACCGTACCCATCAAGGTATGGTGCTCCTCTGAGATGGACGCATGTTGCAGTGTGTCCATCAATGTATCCGGCGCCTTCGGATCTAGAGTAGTACGCGCCGTCCCTCGAAAATTAGATAGTCCGAGGCCTTTGTCGTTGTTCTTGTAGGGGCCGCACACCCCATGCCCTGGGTAGCCAAAGTGTCATCTTCGGGCCCAGTCCTCACTGTTCCTCGCATCGTCTGTTGATCGGGAGAAATCCTCTGGGACGACACCTCGACATCATCTGCATTATCTGGCAGGGAGATTTGTGGAGGCGTCGCACTCTCCATCATCTCCGGAAGAAGATCCCCCGAGGAGGAGGACTGTGGAGGAAGGCTGCATGTTGGACTGCAAACATATATTTTAAAATGTTATTCTGGCAACCAGGAAAGAAAGGGATATGTTTAAAACACCCTTGTTCACTTACGATTCAACTAGAGGCCTGCTTTTATGAAGAGACTGCATGTCAATGTCGCTTCCCTGACCAGAACCCCCTGACAGAGATATCTTCCCTCGCATAGAAGCCCTTATCTTCAGGTCTTCGGAGGCGGACCTTTTCTTCCCACAAGGAGAAGGGACGTCAGTTTTTCCTTCCCTTCCATCTTCGGAAGAGGGAGTCCCGATCTCCCTGGACAAGACGTCGGGTGAGCCTCTAGAATGAGGGCCTCCTTGGGCCTCCTTGCTCTCCTCCTTGTCTTCCCTCACCAGCACTTGATAGGGTGTCGGAGCCAGCATCCTTGTTAATACCGGATCAGCTGAGTCTTTGGGAAGAGGAGCCAAACACCTAATTCTCTTCGCCTTCTTTATCCATCCCTAGCTGAGTATGATTTTCTCAGGACATTGTTATGAGGAATATGACTAAATTGTGTTCGGGAGTTAAGTGCTT
Organism: Triticum timopheevii; assembly: GCA_963921465.1. Lineage (NCBI taxonomy): Eukaryota > Viridiplantae > Streptophyta > Magnoliopsida > Poales > Poaceae > Triticum > Triticum timopheevii. The sequence goes on along the minus strand of OY997264.1, from coordinate 557,326,483 downwards.
ACCGAGGTATCCAGATGATTGCAGTCAAGGCCGATGTCTTCTGTACTATCCGTCCACTGTTTTCGTGCGCCGAAGAATAACTTCCACATCCCTCTGAGCATCATGCCAAAGAGGTGATGAAGGGTTCATTGTCCTTCCGGACTGAATTCCGACATGCGGAGGGGACATCGCTGGCACAGTAGGACCCGACGGACTAGCATTACTTGGATTATACTGATGAGACCGGTGTCCTTTTCAATGAGGATCCGAATGCGGCTTTGCGGCGTCTGCACTTCATCAGCGGATCCCCAGTCCGGCCCCTTATTAATCCACGATGCAAGCTGTAATGGAGGGCCAGAACGAAATGCAGGTGTAGCTGCCCACTTTTTGCCATGAGGTTCACTGATGTAAAACCACTCCCGTTTCCATAGGTCGGAAGATTCTGCCCTTTGTCCAAGGAGAATTGGTAAGTTTTCTTATTGCAGCACCTCTGCACTCTGCTTGTTTCCCGTCGACTACCATTGGTTTCACATTAAAGGTCTTGAGCCATAAGCCGAAGTGTGGGGAAATACGGAGGAAGGCCTCGCACGTGATGATAAACGCCGAGATATGAAGGAAGGAGTCTGGAGCAAGATCATGAAAATCTAGCCCGTAATAAAACATGAGCCCTCGAACGAAGGGATGAAGAGCAAACCCTAGCCCTCTGAGAAGTGAGAGATGAATACAACCCTCTCATTGGATCTGGGAGTAGGGATAACCTGCCCTTGAGCAGGAAGCCTATGGAGGATTTCTGCAGTCAAGTATCTTGCCTCCCGAAGCTTCGCAATATCCTCCTCTGTGACAGAGGGGGTCATCCATTAGCCTTGAAGGCTGGATCTGGACATGGCAGGGAAGCGCAAAGCAACTAGGTTGAACCTTGGGTGTTTGAACTCAAGGTGGGAGCAGTAGAGGAAAGGATTAGCGTGGAAGAGAAAAGACAGGTCTTAACCCCTTTATAAAGGCGGCGAATATTAAACACCCCCCCCCCCACGGCCTTAAAACATGCCTATTTCCAAGGAATCATGCCAACGGAACGTTTAGGTTACCCACGCCCGTGTTGATGAGAATCCCGCAATAAGGGGACATGATCTCTGCTTTGACAAGATGTGCCAATGAACCGCCTCTCGAAACATGGAGCGGCAGGATAGAAAATAATGGTCGGGCAATGATGTAATGTCACGCTACGAAAAGTTGTCAGCAAATTGGACTCATGAAAATATTATACTCTCTACGGTTGTGTGTGGAATTTGTTTTGCAGAGCCGAACCCTATTTTTATTCGAAGACAATTTTGGAGTATTCGGAGGAGGAACCCACCTTGCAATGACGAAGATTATCTGCACGCCGGACACCTCGTCATTGAAGCCTGGTTCAGGGGCTACCGAGGGAGTCTTGTATTTAGGGGTCCTCGGCCATTCAGACTATGTGACATGGGCTGGAACATGTACTATGAAGACACAAGACCGAAGACTTCTTCCCGTGTCCGGATGGGATTCTCCTTTGTGTGGATGGCAAGCTTGGTGATTAGAATATGTAGATTCCTTTCTCTATAACCAACTTTGTGTAACCCTAGCCCCCTCTAGTGTCTATATAAACCGGAGGGTTTAGTATATAGAGGCAAGAACAATCATAATCATATAGGCTAGACTTCTAGGGTTTAGCCACTACGATCTCGTGGTAGATCAACTCTTGTAATACTCATATTCATCAAGATCAATCAAGGAGGAAGTAGGGTATTACCTCCATAGAGAGGGCCCAAACCTAGGTAAACATTGTGTCCCCCGTCTCCTGTTACCATCGACCTTAGACGCACAGTTTGGGACCCCCTACCCGAGATCCGCCGGTTTTGACACCGACACCTGCGTTGCTATCATAGTGTCGGTGTACAAAAGTATGGGTACTTCTGTACCCCTTACTTGTGCACGAACTGTTGCAGCCATGCCTATAGCAGGGCTTGGTAAAGGAGAGGAGGATGGCATGAGGCAAGACAGGTACAAAGAATATCAAAACAGACGCTCAAAGTAACAAGCAGCAGAAGGCTGGCAGGGCCACGCCGGATACGTCTCCAACGTATTTATAATTTTTTATTGTTCCATGCTATTATATTAACTTTTTTGCATGTTGAATGGTCTTTACTATACACTTTTATATGATTTTTGGGACTAACCTGCTAACCGGAGGCCCAGCCCAAATTGATGTTTTATGGCCTATTTCAATGTTTCGCAGAAAAGGAATATCAAACTGAGTCCAAACGAAATGAAACCTTCGGGAGAGTTATTTTTGGAACAAACGCAATCCAGGAGACTTGGAGTGGACGTCAAGAAGCAGACGAGGAAGCCATGAGGCAGGAGGGCACGCCCTAGGGGGTGGGCACGCCCCCTGTTGGAAATATGCCCTAGAGGCAATAATAAATTAGTTATTATTATATTTCCTTGTTCGTGATAATCGTTTATTATCCATGCTATAATTGTATTGATAGGAAACTCAGATACATGTGTGGATACATAGACAACACCATGTCCCTAGTAATCCTCTAGTTGACTAGCTCGTTGATCAATAGATGGTTACGGTTTCCTGACCATGGACATTGGATGTTATTGATAACGGGATCACATCATTAGGAGAATGATGTGATGGACAAGACCCAATCCTAAGCCTAGCACAAAGATCGTGTAGTTCGTATGCTAAAGCTTTTCTAATGTCAAGTATCTTTTCCTTAGACCATGAGATTGTGCAACTCCCGGATACCGTAGGAATGCTTTGGGTGTACCAAACATCACAACGTAACCGGGTGGCTATAAAGGTGCACTACAGGTATCTCCGAAAGTGTCTGTTGGGTTGGCACGAATCGAGACTGGGATTTGTCACTCCGTGTAAATGGAGAGGTATCTCTGGGCCCACTCGGTAGGACATCATCATAATGTGCACAATGTGACCAAGGGGTTGATCACGGGATGATGTGTTACGGAACGAGTAAAGAGACTTGCCGGTAACGAGATTGAACAAGGTATCGGTATACCGACGATCGAATCTCGGGCAAGTACAATACCGTTAGACAAAGGGAATTGTATACGGGATTGATTGAGTCCTTGACATCGTGGTTCATCCAATGAGATCATCATGGAACATGTGGGAGCCAACATGGGTATCCAGATCCCGCTGTTGGTTATTGACCGGAGAACGTCTCGGTCATGTCTACATGTCTCCCGAACCCGTAGGGTCTACACACTTAAGGTTCGATGACGCTAGGGTTATAAAGGAAGTTTCTGTGTGGTTACCGAATGTTGTTCGGAGTCCCGGATGAGATCTCGGACGTCACGAGGAGTTCCGGAATGGTCCGGAGGTAAAGATTTATATATGGGAAGTCTTGTTTTGGTCACCGGAAAAGTTTCGGGTTTTATCGGTAACGTACCAAGACCACCGGGAGGGTCCCAGGGGTCCACCAAGTGGGGCCACCGGCCCCGGAGGGCTGCATGGGCTATGTGTGGGAGGGGACCAGCACCGTGTGGGCTGGTGCGCCCCCCCACAAGGGCCCAAGGCGCCTAGGGTTTGGGGGAGGGAGCAAACCCCCCTAACTTGGGGGGCAAGTTTCCCCTCTCCCCCCTTGGCCGCACCCTAGATGGGATTGGGGGCAGCCGCACCCCTTGGGGTGGAAACCCTAGAGGGGGTGCACCCCCCTCCCTCTCCCCTATATATAGTTGAGGTCTTGAGGGCTGCCAACATATGAGTTTTGACCTCTCCCTGGCGCAGCCCTACCTCTCTCCCTTCTCCTCTCCCGCGGTGCTTGGCGAAGCCCTGCTGGATTACCACGCTCCTCCATCACCACCACGCCGTTGTGCTGCTGCTGGACGGAGTCTTCCTCAACCTCTCCCTCTCTCCTTGCTGGATCAAGGCGTGGGAGACGTCACCGGGCTGTACGTGTGTTGAACGCGGAGGTGCCGTCCGTTCGGCACTAGGATCTCCGGTGATTTGGATCACGACGAGTATGACTCCTTCAACCCTGTTCTCTTGAACGCTTCCGCTTAGCGATCTACAAGGGTATGTAGATGCACTCTCCTTCCCATCGTTGCTGGTTTCTCCATAGATAGATCTTGGTGACACGTAGGAAAATTTTGAATTTCTGCTACGTTCCCCAACAGTGGCATCATGAGCTAGGTCTATTGCGCAGATTCTTTGCACGAGTAGAACACAAAGTAGTTGTGGGCATTGATTTTGTTCAATATGCTTACCGTTACTAGTCCAATCTTGTTTCAACGGTATTGTGGGATGAAGCGGCCCGGACCGACCTTACAGTACTCTTACGTGAGACAGGTTCCACCGACTGACATGCACTTGGTGCATAAGGTGGCTAGCGGGTGCCAGTCTCTCCCACTTTAGTCGGAACGGATTCGATGAAAAGGGTCCTTATGAAGGGTAAATATCAATTGGCATATCACGTTGTGGTTTTGCGTAGGTAAGAAACGTTCTTGCTAGAAACCCATAGCAGCCACGTAAAACATGCAAACAACAATTAGAGGACGTCTAACTTGTTTTTGCAGGGTATGCTATGTGATGTGATATGGCCAAGAAGAATGTGATGAATGATATGTGATGTATGAGATTGATCATGTTCTTGTAATAGGAATCACGACTTGCATGTCGATGAGTATGACAACCGGCAGGACCCATAGGAGTTGTCTTTATTTATTGTATGACCTGCGTGTCATTGAACAACGCCATGTAATTACTTTACTTTATTGCTAACCGGTAGCCATAGTAGTAGAAGTAATAGTTGGCGAGACAACTTCATGAAGACACGATGATGGAGATCATGATGATGGAGATCATGGTGTCATGCCGGTGACGATGATGATCATGGAGCCCCGAAGATGGAGATCAATGGAGCTATATGATATTGGCCATATCATGTCACTACTATATAATTGCATGTGATGTTTATTATGTTTATGCATCTTGTTTACTTAGAACGACGGTAGTAAATAAGATGATCCCTTACAACAATTTCAAGAAGTGTTCTCCCCTAACTGTGCACCGTTGCTAAAGTTCGTCGTTTCGAAGCACCACGTGATGATCGGGTGTGATAGATCCTTACGTTCACATACAACAGGTGTAAGACAGTTTTACACATGCAAAACACTTAGGGTTAACTTGACGAGCCTAGCATGTATAGACATGGCCTCGGAACACAGAGACCAAAAGGTCGAGCATGAGTCGTATAGTAGATACGATCAACATGAAGATGTTCACCGATGATGACTAGTCCGTCTCATGTGATGATCAGACACGGCCTAGTTGACTCGGATCATGTAATCACTTAGATGACTAGAGGGATGTCTATCTGAGTGGGAGTTCATAAGATGAACTTAATTATCCTGAACATAGTCAAAAGATCTTTGCAAATTATGTCATAAGCTCGTGCTTTAGTTCCACTGTTTAGATATTTTCCTAGAGAAAAATATAGTTGAAAGTTGACAGTAGCGATTATGCGATCAGTAGAAAGCTTATGTCCTTAATGCACCGCTCAGTGTGCTGAACCCCAAACGTCGTCTGTGGATGTAACGAACATCGGACATACACGTTTTGATAACTACGCGATAGTTCAGTTAAATGGTTTAGAGTTGAGGCGCCAAAGACGTTTTCGAAACGTAGCAGAGCATATGAGATGTTTCGAGGGCTGAAATTGGGATTTCAGGCTCGTGCCCACGTCAAAAGGTATGAGACCTCCGACGATTTTCTTAGCCTGCAAACTAACGGAGAAAAGCTCAATCGTTGAGCTTGTGCTCAGATTGTCTGAGTGCAACAATCACTTGAATCGAGTGGGAGTTGATCTTCCGGATGAGATAGTGATGTTTCTCCAAAGTCATTGCCACCAAGCTGCTAGAGCTTCGTGATGAACTATAACATATCAGGGATAGATATGATGATCCTTGAGGTATTCGTGATGTTTGACACCGCGAAAGTAGATATCAAGAAGGAGCATCAATTGTTGATGGTTAGTGAAACCACTAGTTTCGAGAAGGGCAAGGGCAAGAAGGGATACTTCATGAAACGGCAAATCAGCTGCTGCTCTAGTGAAGAAACCCAAGGTTGAACCCAAACCCAAGACTAAGTGCTTCTGTGATAAGGGGAATAGTCACTAGAGCGGAATTACCCTAGATACCTGGTAGATAAGAAGGCGGGCAAGGTCAATAGAAGTATATTTGATATACATTATGTTAATGTGTACTTTACTAGTACTCCTAGTAGCACCAGGGTATTAGATACCGGTTCGGTTGCTAAGTGTTAGTAACTCGAAATAAAAGAGCTACGGAATAAATGGAGACTAGCTAAAGGTGAGCTGACGATATATGTTGGAAGTGTTTCCAAGTTTGATGTGATCAAACATCGCACGCTCCCTCTACCATCAAGATTAGTATTAAACCTGAATAATTGTCATTTGGTGTTTGCGTTGAGCATAGACATGATTGGATTATGTCTGTTGCAATACGGTTATTCATTTAAGGAGAATAATGGTTACTCTATTTATGTGAATAATACCTTCAGTGGTCTTGCACCTAAAGGAATGGTTTACTGAATCTCGATCGTAGTGATACACATTTTTATGCCAAAAGATATAAGATAGTAATGATAGTACCACTTACTTGTGGCACTGCCATGTAAGTCATATTGGTATAAAATGCATGAAGAAGCTCCATGTTGATGGATCTTTGGACTCACTCGTTTTTGAAAAGTTTGAGACATGTGAACCACGTCTATTGGTGTATACGCATGAAGAAACTCCATGCAGATGGATCGTTTGGACTCACTTGATTTTGGATCACTTGAGATATGCAAATTATACCACATGGGCAAGGTGACTGAAAGCCTCGTTTTCAGTAAAATGGAACAAGATAGCAACTTGTTGGAAGTAACACATTTTGATGTGTGTAGTCCAATGAGTGCTGAGGCATGCAGTGAATATCGTTATGTTCTTTCTTCACAGATGATTCAAGTAGATGTTGAGTATATTTACTTGATGAAACACAAGTCTGAATTATTGAATGGTTCAAGTAATTTCAGAGTGAAGTTGAAGATCATCGTGACAAGAGGATAAAATGTCTATGATATGATCATAGAGATGAGTATCTGAGTTACGAGCTTTGGCACGCAATTAAGACATTGTGGAAATTGTTTCACAATTAATACCGCCTGGAACACCATAGTGTGATGGTGTGTCCGAACATCATAGTTGCACCCTATTGGATATGGTGCGTACCATGATGTCTCTTATCGAATTACCACTATCGTTCATGGGTTAGGCATTAGAGACAACCGCACTTACTTTAATAGGGTTCCACGTAATTCCGTTGAGACGACACCGTTTGGAGAAACCTAAGTTGTCGGTTCTTAAAAGTTTGGGGCTGCGACGCTTATGTGAAAAAGTTTCAGGTTGATAAGCTTGAACCCAAAGCGGATAAAATGCATCTTCATAGGACACCCAAAACAGTTGGGTATACCTCCTAATTCAGATCCGAAAGCAATAGGGATTGTTTCTTGAATCGGGTCCTTTCTCGAGAAAAGTTTGTCTCGAAAAGTTGAGTGGGAGGATGGTGGAGACTTGATGAGGTTATTGAACCATCACTTCAACCAGTGTGTATCAGGGAACAGGAAGTTGTTCCTGTGGCACCTACACCAATTGAAGTGGAAGCTTATGATAGTGATCATGAAGTTTCGGATCAACTCACTACCGTATCTCGTAGGGTGACAAGGATGCGTACTGCTTCGGAGTGGTACGGTGATCCTGTCTTGAAGGTCATGTTGCTAGACAACAATGAACCTACGAGCTATGGAGGAGCAATGGTGGGCCCATATTCCAACAAATGGTTAGAAACCATGAAATCTGAGATAGGATCCATGTATCAGAACAAAGCATGGACTTTGGTGGACTTGCCCGATGATCGGCAAGCCATTGAGATAAATGGATCTTTAAGAAGAAGACGGACGTAGACGGTAATGTCACCGTCTATGAAGCTCGACTTGTGGCAAAAAGTTTTTCACAAGTTCAAGTAGTTGACTACGATGAGATCTTCTCATCCGTAGCGATGATTAAGTCCGTCGGAATCATGTTAGCATTAGCAGCATTTATGAAATCTGGCAGATGGATGTCAAAACGAGTTTCCTTATCAGTTTTTGTAAGGAAAGGTTGTATGTGATACAATCGGAAAGGTTTTGTCGATCCTAAGGATGCTAAAAGGTATGCTAGCACCAGCGATCCTTCTAAGGACTGGAGTAAGCATCTCGGAGTTGGAATGAATGCTTTGATGAGATGATCAAAGATTTTGAGTTTATACAAAGTTCATGAGAAACTTGTATCTCCAAAGAAGTGAGTGGGAGCACTATAGAATTTCCGATAAGTATATGTTGTTGACATATTGTTGATCAGAAATGATGTAGAATTTCTGGAAAGCATATAGGGTTATTTGAAAGGTGTTTTTCCATAGAAAACCTGGATTAAGCTACTTGAACATTGAGCATCAAGATCTATGAGGATAGATCAAAAACGCTTAATGGTACTTTCAAATGAGCATATACCTTGACATGATCTTGAAGGTGTTCAATATGGATCAGTCAAAGAAGGAGTTCTTGCCTGAGATGTAAGGTATGAAGTTAAGACTTAAAGCTCGACCACGACAGAAAAGAGAGAAAGGACGAAGGTCGTCCCCTATGCTTCAGACGTAGGCTCTATAGTATGCTATGCTGTGTACCGCACCGGAAGGGTGCCTTGCCATGAGTCAGTCAAGGGGTACAAGAATGATCCGGGAATGGATCATTGGATAGCGGTCAAAATTGTCCTTGGAGTAAATAAGGACATGTTTCTCGATTATGGAGGTGATAAAGAGTTCGACGTAAAGGGTTACGTCGATGCAAGCTTTAACACCTATCCGAATGACTCTGAGTAGCAAACCGGATACGTATAGTGGAGCGACCATTTGGAATAGCTCCAAGTGGAGCATGGAAGCAGCATTTACAATATGACCTAGAGATTTGCGAAGTACATACGGATCTGAATGTTGCAGACCCGTTGACTAAAACCTCTCTTACAAGCAAAACATGATCAAACCCCAGAACTCATTGAGTCTTAATCACATAATGATGTGAACTAGTTTAATGACACTAGTAAACTCTTTGGATGTTGGTCACATGGCGATGTGACCTGTGAATGTTAATCACATGGCGATGTGAACTAGATTATTGACTCTAGTGCAAGTGGGAGACTGTTGGAAATATGCCCTAGAGGCAATAATAAATTAGTTATTATTATATTTCCTTGTTCATGATAATCGTTTATTATCCATGCTATAATTGTATTGATAGGAAACTCAGATACATGTGTGGATACATAGACAACACCATGTCCCTAGTAAGCCTCTAGTTGACTAGCTCGTTGATCAATAGATGGTTACGGTTTCCTGACCATGGACATTGGATGTCATTGATAACAGGATCACATCATCAGGAGAATGATGTGATGGACAAGACCCAATCCTAAGCCTAGCACAAAGATCGTGTAGTTCGTATGCTAAAGCTTTTCTAATGTCAAGTATGTTTTCCTTAGATCATGAGATTGTGCAACTCCCGGATACCGTAGGAATGCTTTGGGTGTACCAAACGTCACAACGTAACTGGGTGGCTATAAAGGTGCACTACAGGTATCTCCGAAAGTGTCTGTTGGGTTGGCACGAATCGAGACTGGGATTTGTCACTCCGTGTAAACGGAGAGGTATCTCTGGGCCCACTCTGTAGGACATCATCATAATGTGCACAATGTGACCAAGGGGTTGATCACGGGATGATGTGTTACGGAACGAGTAAAGAGACTTGCCGGTAACGAGATTGAACAAGGTATTAGTATACCGACAATCGAATCTCGGGCAAGTACAATACCGTTAGACAAAGGGAATTGTATACGCGATTGATTGAGTCCTTGACATCGTGGTTCATCTGATGAGATCATTGTGGAACATGTGGGAGCCAACATGGGTATCCAGATCCCGCTGTTGGTTATCGGAGAACGTCTCGGTCATGTCTACATGTCTCCCGAACCCGTAGGGTCTACACACTTAAGGTTCGATGGTGCTAGGGTTATAAAGGAAGTTTGTGTGTGGTTACCGAATGTTGTTCGGAGTCCCGTATGAGATCCCGGACGTCACGAGGAGTTCTGGAATGGTCCAGAGGTAAAGATTTATATATGGGAAGTCTTGTTTTGGTCACCGGAAAAGTTTCGGGTTTTATCGGTAACGTACCGGGACCACCGGGAGGGTCCCGGGGGTCCACCAAGTGGGGCCACCGGCCCTGGAGGGCTGCATGGCGAAGCCCTGCTGGATTACCACGCTCCACCATCACCACCACGCCGTTGTGCTGCTGCTGGACAGAGTCTTCCTCAACCTGTCCCTGTCTCCTTGCTGGATCAAGGCGTGGGAGACGTCACCGGGCTGTACGTGTGTCGAACGCGGAGGTGCCGTCCGTTCGGCACTAGGATCTCCGGTGATTTGGATCACGACGAGTACGACTCCTTCAACCCCGTTCTCTTGAACGCTTCCGCTTAGCGATCTACAAGGGTATGTAGATGCACTCTCCTTCCCCTCGTTGCTGGTTTCTCCATAGATAGATCTTGGTGACACGTAGGAAAATTTTGAATTTCTGCTACGTTCCCCAACACCCCCACCCTCGTGGGCCCCTCTTGGCTCCCCTGACCGACTTCCTTTGCCTATATATATCCTCATACCCTGAAAACATCGAGGACCACCACGAAAACCTATTTCCACTGCCGCAACCTTCTGTACCCGTGAGATCCCATCTTGGGGCCTTTTCCGGCGCTCCACCGGAGGGGGAATCGATCACGAAGGGATTCTACATCAACACCATAGACTCTCCTATGAAGTGTTAGTAGTTTACCACAGACCTTCGGGTCCATAGTTATTAGCTAGATGGCTTCTTCCCTCTCTTTGATTCTCAATACAAATTTCTCCTCGATCTTCTTGGAGATCTATTCGATGTAATTCTTTTTGCAGTGTGTTTGTCGAGATCCGATGAATTGTGGGTTTATGATCAAGATTATCTATGAACAATATTTGAATCTCCTCTGAATTCTTTTATGTATGATTTTTTATCTTTGCAAGTCTCTTCGAATTATCAGTTTGGTTTGGCCTACTAGATTGATCTTTCTTGCAATGGGATAAGTGCTTAGCTTTGGGTTTAATCTTGCGGTGTCCTTTCCCAGTGACAGCAGGGGCAGCAAGGCACGTATTGTATTGTTGCCATCGAGGATAAAAAGATGTGGTTTATATCATAATGCTTGAGTTTATCCCTCTACATCATGTCATCTTGCCTAATGTGTTACTCTGTTCTTATGAACTTAATACTCTAGATGCATGCTGGATAGCGGTTGATGTGTGGAGTAATAGTAGTAGATGCAGAATCATTTCGATCTACTTGTCGCGGACGTGATGCCTATATACATGATCATGCCTAGATATAACTTTTCTATCAATTGCTCGATAGTAATTTGTTCACCCACCATAATACTTATGCTATCTTGAGAGAAGCCACTAGTGAAACCTATGGCCCCCGGGTCTATTTTCCATCATATAAGTTTCCGATCTACTTTATTTTGCAATCTTTACTTTCCAATCTACATCATAAAAATACCAAAAATATTTATTATGTCTATCAGATCTCACTTTTTCAATTGGCCGTGAAGGGATTGACAACCCCTTATCGCGTTGGTTGCAAGGTTCTTATTTGTTTGTGTAGGTACGAGGGACTTGGAGTGTAGCCTCCTACTGGATTGATACCTTGGTTCTCAAAAATTGAGGGAAATACTTACGCTACTTTGTTGCATCACCCTTTCCTCTTCAAGGGAAAAACCAATGCATGCTCAAGAGGTGGCAACGCCCGGCAACAAGCCTTGCCGAGGCGACCTGCGAGGCCCCCGGCAAGCTCCTTGCCGGGGCCGCTTGCGAAGAGACCAGCAGGGCCATCACCCTTGAGGTTGAGAGCTCTGACACCATTGACAACGTTCTCCCTGATGAAGATTGTTATCCCACGGATCTACGTGGGACCAGAAGATGAAGACCCCTGGCAAGATCCTTGCCGGGGACGACTCCAAGGCCCCCGGCAAGTCTTGCCAGGGACGATCGCTGGACCGCGGCCGAACCCGCACCCGGCAAGGTTTTGCCACCTCACCCCCACTCCAGTGCAACGATAGGCGTGCCAACTAAGCAGGCGCCTGTGTGGTGGCATGCAGATCTTCGTGGAAGCTTTCCATAGCGCCAAGGCAGCAGCTGCTTAGCCAGCGTGGCACTGCATGCCTTGTCAACCTGGATGCGCGTCAAGGCGAGGAGGAGTGGCGAAGGATGAGATAGCCTCTGTTGCCATCCCCAATAAAGCGAGAGGAAACGTAGGCAGCGCATTAAATGTGTTTGTCCTACATTGACCGAGCGATAAGCTCGATCGTTGTAGCTTGCCACCTCCTGTGTGCCACTGTGGTAACTCCTTTGCATATAAAAGGAGGCCGAAGGCATATAGAGAGAGGATTCGGACTTTTGGACCAAGCATGCACCATAGCTAGTTCAAAAGCTCAAGAACACACATATAACCAGACAAGCGGGACTAGGGTATTATGCATCTTTGTGGCCCGAACCTGGGTAAAAATCCCCCATGTGCTAATGGCTCGACCTGCTCTTCGTGCAACTAATCCCCCGCCGAATGTAGAAGGGATCTTTGTGACCCCATAGGTGAATGGTTTCCCCGACACATAGCCGCAGGGTTCATGCCCGGTGTTTTGAGGAAAGTGACCTTGTCCTTAGGCGCGTTCAGTCCGCCAAGGGTACACACAAGTTGTCACCAAAGTGGGAAGGCCCTTGCCGGGTAGTACGAGTCACCAGACCCGGCGTTGTCCGTCTGGTGACCGGAGATGGCACATTGTTGCAAAACTCATGGAATATTGAGCATCTCCGCAAGTTCTACCCATAAGGCGTGAGGTTGCCGGGCAGGGCCCGGCAGCTACCCATTTGGGCAGGCCTTGCCTCAGTTGCATGTAACCCCTTGTACAAAGCCGGGGCGATGACCCCGTGCAAGAGAAAATAAAGAGGCACTATAGGGGGGCAACCTAGATTGCATGCATTCATTAGCATTCCAGATCACTGCATAAGCATTTTCATGAGCATCTGCATATGCATATAGATAGGATCGCATCCTGCATTCATTCCCATCTGCATGAAGCTGCAGGTTCTTGCTATGGACTTGGCTTCAACAAGAGTTGAGAAAAGATTGCCCGGCACTGCGATCCCGGTAAGCCAAACAGATAAGTTCTACCTCTTGTCCATTCGTGTTCTGTAAGCTTTAACTTGTGCATTAGAAAACCTCGCCGCTCCTTCTAGACTTAGGTGCTCCCATTCCTGACCTGAACGCTGCTTCGGTCAGCATGGTCGTAGTTGCCTCTGATAAAAGGAAGTTGGCAGGGGGTTGACCCCTCTGTCTGTGACCCGGCAGATGAGGTTCTTCAGTAGACAAAGGGGGGGGGCAGGATAACCTACCGGGACAAACTCATTTATTTACATTAAAGAGGTATCTCACCTCTGCATGGACATATACATGTGCGAGTTCCCGGCAAGGTTCATCTTTTTCATTAACATGCTGATACAAGTACAAGCATTATAGAACACAAACATGGACATGAGAGATTACATTATTTGAATTAAAATTTGGCAAATGCCTACAGATTTAAGATTGAAAAAAGATAAATGCCCCGTCATGCCTTTGCCCTTGTCCATCACCTACAGGATGAGGAGGAAGAGGCAGAAGGCGGGCACGGCTGGAGTCCGGCGCCTCCCCAGGATCAGGACGGCACCGCTCTCCGGCGCAGAGGGAGGATCCGGAGGACGGGCGCGGATGGTGACGCTGCCGAAGGAATGGGTGGAAGGGCACGGAGTTACCGGCAAACACGACTCGTCAAAACGGTCGCCCCCGTTCTTGACGCATCGTGTGTTGTTGCCATCGTCCACATCACTACCACCCGAAGACCCTAGATCATCAGCCACACCGAACACCATGCTCTCTGGCTCCCCGCACAGAGAGCATGGTCGTCCCCAACGGCCCTGACATCAGAAATCACCACATATACCAAAGACGTGTACGAAGACGAGAAGCCCTCCCCCGCAGACAGAGGATGACGCCTGGAGGAGCCGGACCTGCCTTCACCAACAGCAGGCCTCTCCTAAGGCTCCTCCTCCGCATCACGCAGGAACAAAGAACGAGGAGCAACCAGCTACCACGCCCCGCACCCGACATGGACCTCGGCATGGTGTCGTTCGCATGCCCTCCCACTGAAATCAAGGCTACGGGCGGCACGGTGATGAGCACACCGGAATCGCCACCTCTAGCGTTACCGACGCGCCACTTGAGCGTCCTCACAGCCACAAAGGATTCTAAGCTAGAGCCTGGAGGCTAGCCCCAGGCTCCCCCTTCCGGCATATTCAAGAAAGAGCAAGACAGAAGAGAAAGGGAATGTAGTTGGATGCCTCCGCTCCTCCCCTGCTCCTCCCCCGCTCTTCCTTTTATAGGTGAACGGGCGACTGGGGGCTAGATCTATAGCTGGCGACCACCGCCCTCCTCCACCAATTCCAGGAAGCCAGGCCCTCGCCATTATACACTCCCATGCCATGCGCCTCCGTTACCTACCATGCGCGATGCATGTGGCATACGTGGCTAAGGATAAGGGCGTGGTGGGAAGAGTGAATTGGTAGTTTCTTACCCTGTGTGTTAAAGTCATTCACAAGCCATTACTGGAGCGGCCCCACCACTATTGGCTTTGCACGACATGTAGGGAAACCGGAAACTGACTAGAAATCAAGACTAATGAAGAAGCAAAGAAGATCTCAAGGGACCAGCCTCTTCAGCAGCGCTGCCTGTGCACTTGTTAGGCCCTACCCCGACGACGCTCGGCAGCATGTTAGGGGCAGGCCCGGGGGCTTCTGTCGGTGCAATAGACCCGAGGCTTGTTGCCCTGACTATGCACAGGCACAAGATTAGGATTGAAGCACCAGAACATGAGAGCAAGATATCAAGAGACCCGAATAACCAACTAGTGGATTGGGAGGATCCAAGGCCAAGGCAGAGGAGCCAGATATTATCAAGGGAGAAGCCTCCCTTACCAGGCAGGCGAGCCCGGCAAGGGGCAAGGCTACCCCCAGAAGGAGATGACCAAGGCGTCCCGGCAGGGCCTGCTGGGACTCGCGGAGACCAGATCACCTCACCGACTACTTCAGTACGACCCATGTCATCGATCAGTGCGGTGTCAAGCCGCGGGATGATTAATTGGCAACCATTCGCCACATGGCAGTCACTTCCTACCAAGGAAACCCACAGATGACACCCATCTAATGATGTGTCAAGCGAGCAGCGTAGAGCTGGTGAAATAGCCCGGCGAGCCTTGTCGGGTAGTCAATGATGTGACGCTAAGCAGTGCATTAAATGCGCGTTGTTAGCCTGCAGAGTTAGGTATGATAGCACTATTTGCTATCATATCAGTGTCTAATGACTAAACTACCACTGTGGTGACCCCTTAACCTATAAAAGGAGGCCCATGGCAACCATAGAAGAGGTTCGCGAGGTTAGAAAGCTAGACCACCCGCACCCTCGTACTCACGTAGTGGCTGTCGCCCCAAGGCAACCCTTGCCAGGCAAGTGTACTATGGACCACCACCACCTTTCCACCATCAATCCACCAAAGCAGTAGTAGGGTTTTATGCCTCACGGTGACCCGAACCTGGGTAAAACTGCCCGTGTGATCTCTGCCGCGCTGCCCCATGTTGGTCTGCTCTTTGTGCAACGCGACTCCCCCCTGCCGAACCAGCAAGGGTCCGTCCCAGTCCCATAGGTGGCCATGGTTTCCCACGACAGGTATATTAATGGAATCCCCTAGTTGATCATGATCTTTGTTTTCTCTTTCTTTTTGTTCGTTTCAAGAAAGATATCATCTGATTCTCCTTCTATTGATTCTTTCCGATCGAGACATATGGATCCATGTGTCTACATACATAAATTTTGTTCATGGATTAATAAAAATGTGCAAGAGCTCGATTTACCTCTACCATTCTATGAGTCGCTTCCTTTTTTCATATGGCACTCCCACTCTCTCTTTGGCAGCATCTACTAATTCAGAACTTAATTTAATAGGCATATTTTAACGTCAGATGCTTTTGGGATGCTTCTATGACCAACAAATGGCAAGTGCTCTTCCTTGTTTAGATCCTACTATTTCAATCGGAATGCATTCGCCGCTACCACAAATTGT
Organism: Triticum timopheevii; assembly: GCA_963921465.1. Lineage (NCBI taxonomy): Eukaryota > Viridiplantae > Streptophyta > Magnoliopsida > Poales > Poaceae > Triticum > Triticum timopheevii. Next base: position 557,310,131 of record OY997264.1, on the reverse strand, counting down.
GACGTCCACTCTCCCACTCAAGAGAGATGGCACTATGACAAATTTTAGACCTAAAGATTTAGATTGACTTGATTTTTAGTTTTGTACAAAATATATATAGTTTGAATTAGTAGGGGCCGCGCGAACGCATACCCCCGCTACCACAAATTATGACATCCACTCTCCCACAAAGGGAAATGGTAAACCAATGCTCCTCCAAAGTGCAATGGAGGCCACTAGTTTAGGCCATGGGTATTCTTGATCACCCATAGACCTCGTCCAGGTAAGTGATTAACTAGGCGCTCCTCCATACCGATCTACACACACCCCCTTCTCCTTTTTGAGCTGGGCCCATTTATAGTTTTTTTTTGTTTCTGCAAACTTCAAAAATTCTATGTAAGTTTAGGACCGAACTCCAAACATCACGCTTCATCAGTAATCGGTATAACCAACCTGGATAGCTCGCTTTCGGTGGTGTATTTACTTTTTTATCTTCTTTTGGTTGTGCGGCAAATCCTCTAACTCCGATCTACACCGGCCAGGGCTGGTCCCCTCTCCCTCCAACTACTGCTTTGGTGATAGAAGTCAGGGGGGCCCCTTTCATCCGCTTTGTAATTAGGGTTTGGTTTTGTAGGTCGTGGTGCGCCCTTGGGGTGGTGGGAGCGGTGCCCAGACGAATAAATCTGCCTACCAGTGATGTCCTACATGGCGGCGTCTCGAAGTTGATGCCATCATGTGTTTGCCGATCTTTCAGGTCGGTGGTGTTAGTGTTCATGGATGGTGTCCGCGAGGCAGCGGTGATGACCCCTTTAGGTGTGTCTCTCCTTCTGCTCTACCCCCATTGCTGCGACTTTGTCTCCGATGTCACGGTGGAGCAGGGAGGTTTTGTCATCTGGGAGTACGCGCAGACGGTTGTCAGCGCAGGTGACAGCCGGAAGTGAATGAAATATGCCCTAGAGGCAATAATAAAGTTGTTATTTTATATTTCCTTATTCATGATAAATGTTTAGTATTCATGCTAGAATTGTATTAACCAGAAACTTGATACATGTGTGGATACATTGACAAAACACCGTGCCTTAGTATGCCTCTACTTGACTAGCTCATTAATCAAAGATGGTTAAGTTTCCTAACCATAGGCATGTGTTGTCATTTGATGAACGGGATCACATCATTAGGATAACGATGTGATGGACAAGACCCATTTATTAGCTTAGCATTATGATTGTTTAGTTTTATTGCTACTGCTTTGTTCATGTCAAATACATATTCCTCCGACTATGAGATTATGCAACTCCTGGATACTGGATGAATGCCTTGTGTGCTATCAAATGTTACAACGTAACTGGTTGATTATAAAGATGCTCTACGAATATCCCCGAAGGTGTTTGTTGGGTTGACATAGATCGAGATTAGGATTTGTCACTCTGAGTATCGGAGAGGTATCTCTGGGCCCTCTCGGTAATGCACATCATAATAAGCCTTGCAAGCAAAGTAACTAATGAGTTAGTTGCAGGATGATGCATTACGGAACGAGTAAACACTATTGCAGGATGCTGCTAATGCGACACTACGATCAAAGACCCTTCGAGAAACTGTGTGTGATGCAATAATCGCAAATGGTGGTGTCAGAGAACCGTCAAAAATGTCCAAAATGTTTGCGATGACGGACACATCAAACACGGTTCAGATTTTAGTTGTGTGTGCGATTCTGGGGATATGTTTCAGTTCAATTAACTATTTGCGATGAGGAGGAACAAAAGAAACGGGCAGCCAGATGAAGGCGTGTGCGATACACAGCATACGGTTCACTCGGATGAACTGTTTGTGATTAGGCAACATTAAAAGAAACGGTCAGCCAGATCAAGGTGTGTGTGCGATATACAGCATGCGGTTCACTCGGATGAACTGTTTGTGTTGAGACAAGAGAACAGAAATGGTTCAATATAACAAGATGTGTGTCATACGCGGCAAACAGGTCTGTAATCAGAAATGTGTGAGAAGATAGATAACAACACAGACAATTCCTGTTAACAAGCTGTGTGTGTTGTGAGCAAATGATTGCTGGTATACAATCACCAGTTATTGATGAAATCATCACTGACGGGTTCCCTTGTTTAGTCCTTGTGCAATGTGATTTTCTCTATCTACAGAGCATCAACAAATATACTTAAAAAGACAGCATTGCATAACCAAATTAAGCATACAATTAGACAAGTGACTACATAGATAACATTTTCACACACCAAAGTAAGAAATTACATGTATACTAAACTAGGAGAAATGAGGATCTAATCATCTACTTCTTGTTGCAACGATGCTTGCCATTGCTCTGCTTCCGGCTGGATCCCTCGCCGTTTTGAGGAAGGAGGAACTTCCTCATGTCAACGATCTGCCTGTACATGTCGTAGCACGTGTACACCTCCTTGGCCGCATACACAACGTGATCTTTGTTGAGTTTCTCCATCCAGGCCGAGTGCCAGGCACGCTTGTTGTTGTTGCAGGAATCCTTCATGTCTCTATAGTAGGGGTCGATGATGGCCTCGGCGAGGTGAACCAGTGAGTCTTTCTCATGCTCCTTCTTCCCCAGATCTTGTATTGGCCCTGGATGTCGACAAGATTCTGGCAGGCGATGCCTGAATTCTTGAGCACCTTGACATCGTTGCTGATGTCGACCGTAGCGAACATGTAGTGGGGGTTGTTGACAAACTTGGCGAAACGCTCTCAAGGCCTTGTGGCTAGGCAGTAGTGGTAGATGAGGACGTGGTGGCCCATGCACATCTGGGCAACAGCGACCTGGGGACGAAACCCGACACGAGCGCGGGTGTGCTCGATGTCGAACCCGACCACCTTGTACTTCTCGTCGACTTGCAACAGCTCCATGATGCGGATGGAGTGCTCCACCCAGACCAGGTGGTTGGTGTACACCACCGAGAGCTCCTCGAACCTTCGGTGGGTGTCCACCACGGCATGGATGGTGAACTACTGCTTGTCGTTGGCAGCCACTCGGAGCGCCATTGGAGCCCCGCGGGATACTCTCTAAGAATTTGTCGTGGTGGGTGTGCTTCTTGCAATGGTGGGGCACGATCGAAAGGTTGAAGAGACACAAGGATTAAATAGCCGCTGTAACAAATGGGGGCCAGCTGGCCTGTAATCGTCACGTCTTGTCACGGTGTTCATAGCGGAGGATTCCAGTGCATGCTTGACAACACCGCACCACAGTGAGGATACCAGTCCACGCTTGACAACACCGCACTGAAGTTTGACCATGCATGCGCTTGAAGAGGCGCCAAATGTATCGTCGGTGAGCCTGTTCCCGCACTACCGCGCAGTTTACCATGCAAGCTTCCTGCCCGGCTTGGTTTGCCATGCGTCGGCTAGAAGAGGGACAAATAGTGGGCGTTTATTGGCCAAAAGCTTTGTAAAAATGAAGTGTGTGGAATGACTTCGGTTGTAGGTTTACCCATGGGTGATGAGGTCAAAGTTACACAGAAGGGTGATCATGGACACTCGAGTGCGATAATTAATTCTGTGCTCTACAGGGCACACAGTGGAAGAAGCCAATTTTGTGTAATAATGTCCAAGATCGCAGTCGAGTTAGCTACATAGATTGTGTGCTGTGAGATCGACAAGGTAAACAGATTCGAGAATGGTTAATAAAATCAAATATAAGACCATTGCATATTAAGTTCAAAATAGTGCTACCAATATACGAGTCTCATACGATGCCATTTGAACGATTGTACCACAAAGGCTCGAAATATTACAAGGTTCAAATTCCAGATATATGGCTCAAATTCGAAGATTACAAGGTTCAAACTGATATTAGAAATGAAATTCAGCTCATCAGCTGCAAATGCTCGCGCTGATCCGCTGAACATGGATATCAGAGAGGTTCAAACTAATATTACCACTTCTAAGTCTAGTTTTGAAACCTCACAACTTTTGCAAAGAGGTCAGCCACTGAGAAGTCATGTATGGGGTTGACACGATGAGTTCCGATTACTCTGTCATCTGAAGTTCAAAAATGAAATTCAGCATTTTTGGAGCCTATTCCATTCTGCCGCAGGCACCGGAGCTAATCAACAAACCATTCATTTTTCCAAAATAAATGTAGGGAAAACCTCATTACCTTCAGCACCCTTGCTCTGACAACAAAGAACCTAGCGAATATAATCTCCGGTAAGGTCCCTCGGTAGGAGTTCAAAGTAATTTCTAAGAGATGCAGATCTAGGCATTCGATATGATTGTTATATTATCTCACATTATCCACCACTGGGCCTAATCTCATGTGCAAAAGAAGAAAACGTGTTAGTGCCTAGATGCAGTTTTGAACACTACTACATGTCTATTTGGTTTGCAGGATTTGTAAAATGCACTAACATGCCATCTTCAATCTGACATGATTAACATGGGCATTAACATGCCATCTTCCATCTTCAAAAGATGTTGGAGTGGATGAAAAGTTCCCTAAGAAAACTAGTACAGATGAATCCAAGGGATAAATGCATATGGATTGTAACCATATGGATCAAGCACTGTCATTGTAAACTTGGAAAAGGAGACATGTATGTACTGAAATCCTCCAAAAGAATCCTTCAGAAATCATAGTACATTGTCATTGTAAACTTGGAAAAAGGTGTCACAAATTGAACTCCCTTATGGTTAACATTTAACGGGAAAGGAACATCACCTCGATATATAGCTTCTGCAGGCACGAAAAGCATCTCAGGAAAGTGACGGCTTGCTCCAGGTTGGGGCCGATAGATTCTAGTGCCAAGACCTTCATTGTGCGCAGTTTCGCGGTCAGGCTTGTCGGAATCATTTTCTGAATGACAGACGAACAAACATCTTCAAAAATAGAAATAATGTTAATTTGTAGAAGGAGAAGTAGAAGGCGACTGTTGTACCTGAACGGGTGTGGATCCAATAACAAGTTCGGAGTATTGGTCAGATGACTAGCCCAACACGACAATTTCGGAGCAGAAATGACATTGATTCTTGTTGGACCTACTTGATCAAGTACAACTAATCTCTCAAGTGCAGGTGTGTCCTCAGTGACCATACCGTGGTACACATCTTGTGATGTCTTCCTGGCAAACCAGCAACACACATAAATAGTCCGGAGAATCATGGAGGTGATGTGGAATGTACTCAACCCATTGATCGCCTGAAGACGAAGGTACTAAAGTGCAGTACAGCCACAGAGTAGGCGCTCCATGTCACCGTTTAAGAGGCAGACGATGACGTGCTCGAGGTGCTTCAGTCATGGTAGAATAAGAGTGGGCGCGTCATTAAGGGGGGGCGGCACTTCCTGAACTTGGCGACGCGTAGCGTGGGCGTGAGGCAGAGCGCGGATGTTGACAGCGAGCGCATATGCCCATCATCAAAAGTGAGCTCCTCGAGATGATCTAGGGTGGGGGATCCGAACCAGTCATCAAGCTTGGCTCGGTCCCTGCCATAGGAACGGAACTTGCCCATTCTAAGGCCTCTGGTTGGGCCAGGGTGACTGTCGACCATCTTGGAGAACGCATCCAAGCTTTTGTGATAGCCATGGCAGAACTCGTGGGTGTCGATAAGGTCGAGAGGGGTGAAGTTCCATAGGGGCGCCACCACCGGGAAAGGATGGTTGTCCGCACCCCACATTTGATTGGGAGGAGGGAGATGATGATTGTCAACATATCATCGGGAAGGCTGCTGATGAAGTCTATGCCTGCTGGAGTCGCTTGCGGTTCTAGCTTGCCCCGCCTCCGCTTGTTGGCAGGCCCATTCTCCACCTCTGGAGTCTCCTTGTCAGCGGCAGTTTTTGATAGAAATGAGAGTACGGGGAATATTTAGTTAAAACAAGGCAATAGAAAAGTGTGTTGGTAACTAGAAGTTATTAGGTAGGAATATAGTAAGAAAAGGGAATAACAATTGGTTGCTTAAATACTACACAATTCATTTAACATTGCTAGGTAAGTCAACATGCAGATAGTTCAAAAGAAAACTTACTTCGAACAAACTCAGGACGGATGATTTTGTCGGGAAAGTTAGCATATATCTCATGACCAGGCCCTTTTATGTGCAGTCCAATTTTAGTGCCAGCTTTCAGTACGTAAAACTTAGAAATTTCTGTCCAAAAGCCAGTGCCAAAATAGGAGTCACCATGTTCATCAAGTAATACAGTAGCAACGATTGTAAATCCATGGTTTGTGTGTAGTATGACATCCATGCAGCCTTGATCTATGTAAAGGGAAAAATTGTGCACTACATAATCTGTTGCATAGCAAGGGATGCGCTACAGAAAATGGTAGATTGTTAAAGAAAATATGGTAACATGCAAATACGGGCCCAAATTGAAAGAACTGTACAGCAGTTGAAGTCGAAGGACAAAAATATATAATTAAACAGATAGGGTAAACATTATGTCATGGAAATATGAGAGTAATCGAAAGAACAATACATCATTAATTTGCCTAATATAGAAAGAAGAGGGGGGAAATCCACTTTGACATATATGGTGCATGTGGCACCTTTTATCAAAATGTAGTAATATTTAGAATATTTTCAGGAAAGTAGGCCATGCCAACCGATTTAGGGTGAGATTGAACATACCGCACACATGCTCAAGTCATCTGGTACGGTGAGATGGAATCTCTGGTGGAGGTCGCAAGGTCCTGATGTGTTGGCGCACTGTACACTCTATGAATGAAAGAAACCCCTCAAATCAGCATGAATAAAAATGAATTCACGGTGATTTCTGTTGGGTGGTTAAAGGAGGCCGCTGAACTAGGATGAGAGATGATATAATATCTCATTAAGTTAGTTATCTTGTCATCCATGAGAAAAACCCCTCAATACGGCAGATTCCCCAACTGAGCGGAGCTGGGTCGACCGTGAGCAGCATCAAGAAAGTCAATGGCGATAGGCAGAGGCAAGCAGAAGTGGCAAAATGCGGTGGGGTTTGCCTGCAGCCTGGTGGCGGCGGCAGGCGGCGAGCTAAGTGGTTACCGCCGCGATAGGCGGTGCCATGCATAGACGCGGAGGAGCTTGTGTAGGTGTGAATGGGGACCTGAGGCATGGGGTGGCGGGCAGGGGTGAGGGTTTTTGTGACATGGGGATGGCGAGGGTTTTATTTTTTCTTTTTTGAATTGGGTGGTGAGGGTTTTCTATCCCACAAAGAATTTTGGAGGCAACGGTTTGCTAGAGCCAACCGTGTGTGATTGACGCAAGAAGAAAAACGAAAGCCATTGCACACGGTTCCAATTTTGGGACCCGTGTGTGATTGAAGCAACAGGCAAAATGAAAGTCATTGCACGTGGTTCCAATTTTGGGAACCGTGTGTGATTGACGTACTACCTCCGTCCTGGTTTATTGGTCCCCTTTGTAATTTGTACCAAATTTCGACCAAATATTTGACTAAGAAAGGTTTATGCATGTCACCAAAAATTATATCATTGAACACTATGTTCAAATACGCATCCAACAATATAATTTTTGCTGACCTGCACTAACATTTTGTCAGTTAAATCTTTGGTCAACATTTAACACAAATTACAAAGGGGACCAATAAACGAGGACAGAGGTAGATTCCATCAACTAAACTGATTGCATCCATATCCCACAGTTAGACATAAGTAAACATAGATTAAACATACTCAGACATACATAATAAGTTTACACATACACAAGCATAGTTCAATTGTCATTAAGTATGCTCAAGCGTACATATATAGTTCGATCCCACATCTCATCTCACAAGCTGGCACGATCCTGAAGCTTCTCCAGGTACTCGACGTACGCGTCGTGCTCCACCCTGTGAGCATACTTCTTCTTGAAGGAGCCAATGACCCGTCCTCTTGCATGCGCGAGAACACTTTGATATGCGTCATCAAGCTTGTGATTGTAGAATGGGCATCGATAGCCGCTGTTCCAGGTCCTAATACGCCTGTTATGCATTCCTGCATAAAGCTCACTCAGGATTTGCCTGTTGTACCTCCTCTGGACATCTTCATCCTTGTTGTCCACATCGTCAGACAGCACCTATACAAATAGTAAAAAAATGTGGTGTCAAATTAATGGTTACAAACTAGTCTCTAGAGAACATTTGGCAGTTGCCAAAAATTGGTATCAAATCAACGATTACATGCGGTGAAGTAGGATTAGGAATTTATGGCTATTTATTTATACATATCCAGAGATTATGGTTCGATTTCTAACCACATTCGTCTATGTACAGACCAATCTTGAAGAAAATAATGGCACAAACATATGATGGTCATTCAAAATCAATTGTCAAGTCCTGGCTAGGAATTATTAGCACGAACACTAACCCTAGTCGGATTACTAGCAGAAATCATTTCCACATATGAAACAACTAATCACTTACCACTTGTACCATTCAAACAATCAATACACTACACGGATCTAACGAAACTTACTCAGATTTCATTGATTGGGAGAACATAACCATAGGATTTCTATTCCAAAAAGGGGGAGGTAGGAATAACCAGAGAAACCCTGGGATCTACTTGACACATAAATGGGTATAGATGACTAACCAGTTGTCTGTCATCGTCGGAGTCGTCGTCGGAGTGGTCGTCGGAGTCATCGCCCGAGTCGTCACCAGAGTCGGTGTGGAACTCTGCCTCCGGCTATGGAAGATCGACGCCGTCGACGACGGCAACCTCTATCTCTATCTCCACGCCATGCTCCGGTGCTTTAGCAGCCCCGGCGTCGCCACTCCCTCCGATGGGGCGCTTCGCCGGCATCCTCCTACACTGACGGCTTTGATGACTGAGGGCAGCGTCAAGGATGCAAGCGGAGAGAGGGGATTGTATGTGTGGCGAGGATGGGGGTGCGGCCGCTCGGGCGCACCATTAATATGGAGTAGTGGGAGAGAGGCGGGCGGCGGTCAAACCATTGTCTCGCCTCCCGGTGAGCCTACACACCGGACTGCTGATATGCCTACAGCCATCTCACATGGCTACTCGCATGCCTCCCAAGGACACTGTGCATCAAGCATGCCTCCGTCAATTCACACACCTGCACGCACGCCTCCCGGTCTGCCTGCGCGGCGGACTACTTGCATACGTCCCGTCAACTCACGCCTGCTTGCACGGTACACGGGTCGTGTGGCGGCACATATATTGTTTTTCTATTTGGATGATTAATTATGCCCCTTTATTTTTTGCTTAACCGAAGCATGACACGTATCCATTGTTGGTCTAACACTCACAGTTTGAATAAATACTCCGTTTGGGATATTGGTTCCCAATTATTAATAATCTTCCGTTTGTAATTAGATAAAGATTACATCAAAACTGTTCTTAAATTTGACCAAAAAAGTACAATGCAACTTTGTATTGGTGTCCATATGACAACATGATAAGTTTCATGAACTTCAAATAAGTTTTGGATGTACTAGAATTTAAAAAGCAAGATTCTCATTGTTTGAAATTTGTTGCACGGGGAGTAAACATGCACCCAGTGAGACACATGTGTCTTTGTAATCCATTTAGGTGCACTGTCACATGTGCATGCAGCTCGAATTTGATTTTTGCACATTATACCCGTAGAAAATCAATCAATTTATGTACTAAAATGTCTTAATGATCTCTGATTTTTTTCGAAATTAAAACGTCCTTCCTTTGGTAACATCTATATGTCCACCGCGGGATAATTAATTTAACATGCATCATAGTTGCGGTGGATTCGCGGTGTGTGTGTGGGTGTGTGCGTCTGGGGGTGGCGAGTGGCTCACAGTACACTAAAAGTTGTGAGCCACCATGTGGCTTGTCCATTTTGTTAGGCAGGTCGGTGCCACATCAGAGTCATGAATTCGTAATTTAAAACATTACACAACCCTTTCATACATACATGTTTTGTCCACATGCAGTCGATAGTTGTCCTACACGACACTCGATACTCGCGTATGACGCTTTCTGCGGGCCCGCGAGGTCGTCGTCCATCACTTTGATGAACAGCCGATATTGAGGTTAATTTGACCAGCAAGGTAGAATCTTTTTTGTTTGTGTTATGATGGTATATAGTACGCGTCAAAGAGGTGGGATGGGACTAGCATATATATATACTATATGTGCACGTCCGTGAACAAGTACACCTCACTCAGTGTCGGGACTTTTTGTTTTCCGAGGCACGTGTCGTTGTACGCATGAATCCCTCCCATCAAGTCGAAGTGGCTAGTACAACGACACGTCATGAACTGATCTCGCTCTATGTGGGTAGAGTGTATGATTTTCGACGCACACACCACATCAATGTTGTGAAATGGTATTCAAACATGCATGCACGCATCACCTCCATACATATGCATGTAGTGGTTATCTTTGAATGGTACACTCCCTCGCGTGGTTATCACCGACAAGCCTATATATGCATAGGCCCGCATGGACATCCATGATCACCTTGACCGGGAACAAGATAGGTTACCATGGCAGATTCTTCATTTGGTTCGTGTTATCATAGTATAGGTTATGGTGAGATTCAGACCTAATTAAAGTTTGAGCGCATATATTATGCACGCATGCATGCATGAATCCCCGTCATCGACTTGACGTGTGGTGTAACATACATATGCATCATCAACCTAGCCATCACTCGGTGTGGGGATTTCTAGTTGGAAATCATGGTGCCACATCATAGTTTTTCCATTGTGTACTAAAAACACACCTGATACATACATATGTTTGGGCCACACGCATGCAGTGGTTGTCTTCGGGGACTAGCTAGCTACTTGCGTGATTATTGGTGAGCTAGCCTATCTGGGTCGCATGGACGACCATCACTTTGACCAGCAACAAGAGAGACGTTGTACGACCAAGGTGGATTATTCTTGGTCCATTTTACGATCAATCTTGGTGAGATGCCTCTCTGGCCCGCCGACTTAAAGTGTGTGTGTGGGGAGGGGGTGGGGGCTGCTAATTTGCACTTTGCTAGGTGAACCTTGGTTGGTGGGGGTCATCATAGCTTAGGATTCCCTTCGTGCCGACACGAGGGGGCCTACTAGCTACTTCGCAGTTTGCTAGGTGGACCACAGTTGGGGGGCATCCATTCATAGCTTAGGATTCCCTTCGTGCCTACACGAGGGAGGGGCGCTGCTAGCTTCTTCGCACTTTGCTAGGTGAGCCTCGGTTGGGGGGCGGGGGAATGCATTCATAGCTTAGGTTTCCCTTCGTGCCGACATGAGGGGGGCTGCTAGCTACTTCGCAGTTTGCTAGGTGAACCACGGTTGGGGGGGCATCCATTCGTATCTTAGGATTCCCTTCGTGCCAACACGAGGGAGGGGCGGCTACTAGCTACTTTGCACTTTGCTAGGTGAGCCTCGGTTGGGTCGGGGGCGGGGTATGCATTCATAGCTTAGGATTCCCTTCGTGCCGACACGAGGGGGGGAAAGCAATATCGTGCGCTTTGTGAGATAGGTGTGACATCGAAGTTGCATCTGGTATTTGAAAAATCAAACCACCCTTTTCATACATATAAATTTGGTCCACATGCAAGTGTGTTCGTGTTCTGATCCTCTCCCGTGTCATTTTTCGCCAAATTTACGAACATTAGACAAGTCGGATGACGCAACAGACATGGTTCACTCAAACTAACCGTGTGCCACGCCAGTGCCCCTGTCACTCACGCATCCGCACAATACATTGGGCTCCACGAGGCTCCCCCTCTCAAAAATATCAGCCCGCCTCGAGGGTTTTCTGTTTCATAACACACTGTTGTTATCTCCGGACCGTGTGCGATGTTTCTTCTTCCCAATCCCACAGCATCCCTAGAAAATATCTGCCCACCTCGAGGAGGGTTTTTGTATTTCATAACACACGGTTGTTATCTCCGGACCGTGTGTGATGTTTCTTGTTCCCAATCCTGCCTTCCCCTAGAAAATATATGCCCGCCTCGAGGGTTTTTCTGTTTCATAACAAACGGTTGTTATCTCCGGACCGTGTGGGATGCACCATCATCAAAATTTTCATTAGCCCCAGCATTTCACTCCCGCGTTTGACTCCCGTGTTGTAAAATTTTCAGTACCCGCATCATTTCCTCAAACACACACACCCTCCACACCACCTCCACACACACACACATTCACACACACACACCAAAACCTCCTCGGGCGCGCGCACACACACACCCTCCCTCGCTCGAAACCCTAGCAAGGTCCCCGCCGCCGCGAGACCTCCATTGTCAACATCTGCCGGTTTGCCCGTGCAGCTTACCCACCGATCCCCATAACAAGGCCACCCTAAGTTTCTTAGATGACGCTCGCCAAACGCCCCTTTTCCCCAGATCCCCATCCCCATCCCCATCCCCCACTCCAGAGTGTTGCAACCTAAGCCTGGTTACGCTTCCCGTGGAGCTCAAGCAGTGACTGGCCCAAAAGAGGTTGAAAGTGCAACTATCCCTAGGTGGTTTTGGTAATTCATAACAACATATAGCTCATTGAGATAATGCTATTCCAAGACTATTATTTCAGGAAAGCTCAATGAATGGCATGGCATGGATCATGAAAGTGGATCCCTCAAAATATCAAGGACAAAGGATTGGCTCAAGCTCAAAAGCTCAAGACTCTTCATTTTACATTTTAGTGATCCAAGATCACATTGAGTCTATAGGAAAAGCCAATACTATCAAGGAGGGATGAGGTGTTGCTTAAAGAGCCTCTTGCTTCAAGTGCTTAGTGATATGCTCCAAATACCCTCAACTACTTTCCCACATCCTCATATGACCTAAACCCAAAGTCAAAATCGGTCACACCGATTCTTTCTATCCGGCGCCACCGAGTTCAAATGTCATAGCCACTACCACAAACCCTAGGCAAATCGGTCTCACCGATAGGGATCTCGGTCTCACCGAGATGGGATTGTAATCTCTCTGTTTCCCTTCATAACGTTTCAGTCTAACCGAGGTGAGCGATTGGTCCCACCGAGATTGCAATGTAAACTCTCTGTTTCCCTTTCGTAACATTTCAGTCTCACCGAAATGAGCGAATCGGTCCCACCGAGTTTACCTGACCAACTCTCTGGAAAGCATATTACCAAAATCGGTCTCATCAAGTTTGTGTAATCGAGTTTGTGTAATCGGTCTTACCAAGATTACGTTATGCCCTAACCCTAACCATATCGGTCCTACCGAGTTGCATGTCGGTCCCACCGAAAACCCTAACGGTCACTAGGTTTACTAAATCGGTCCGACCGAGTATGTTGAATCGGTCCCACCGAGTTTGGTAAATTGTGTGTAACGGTTAGATTTTGTGCGGAGCCTATATATACCCCTCCACCTCCTCTTCATTCATGGAGAGAGCCATCAGAACAAACCTACACTTCCAACTTACCATTTCTGAGAGAGAACCACCTACTCATGTGTTGAGGCCAAGATATTCCATTCCTACCATATGAATCTTGATCTCTAGCCTTCCCCAAGTTGCTTTCCACTCAAATCTTCTTTCCACCAGATCCAAATCCTATGAGAGAGAGTTGAGTGTTGGGGAGACTATCATTTGAAGCACAAGAGCAAGGAGTTCATCATCAACGCACCATTTGTTACTTCTTGGAGAGTGGTGTCTCCTAGATTGGCTAGGTGTCACTTGGGAGCCTCCGACAAGATTGTGGAGTTGAACCAAGGAGTTTGTAAGGGCAAAGATATCGCCTACTTCGTGAAGATCTACCGCTAGTGAGGCAAGTCCTTCGTGGGCGACGGCCATGGTGGGATAGACAAGGTTGCTTCTTCATGGACCCTTCATGGGTGGAGCCCTCCGTGGACGCGCGCAACTGTTACCCTTCGTGGGTTGAAGTCTCCATCAATGTGGATGTACGATAGCACCACCTATCAGAACCACGCCAAAAACATCTGTGTCTCCAATTGCGTTTGAATCCTCCAAACCCTTCCCTTTACTTTCTTGCAAGTTGCATGCTTTAATTTCCGCTGCTCATATACTCTTTGGATGCTTGCTTGAATTGTGTGATGATTACTTGACTTGTCCAAAGATTGCTAAAATCTGCCAAACTCTAAAATTGGGAAAAGGTTAAGTTTTTAATTGGTCAAGTAGTCTAATCACCCCCCCCCCCTCTAGACATACTTCAAGGTCCTACAAGTGGTATCAGAGCTTTGGTCTCCATTTGCTTTGATTTCCATAGCTTTTGGTGGTCATAGCCTTGGTTTCACAACCTAGGAGAGTATGGCGTCTAGCGAGGGAAATTATCATCGTAGAGGTCCTTACTTTGATGGTACTAATTTTGCTAGTTGGAAACATAAGATGAAAATGCATATTCTCGGACATAACCCCGCCGTTTGGGCTATTAATTGTATTGACTTGCAAGGTGAATTCTTTGATGGGAGAGAGCCGAACCGTGAAGCTAATGCGGAAGAATTGAAGATGCTGCAATACAACGCTCAAGCTTGTGATATCCTCTTCAATCGCTTGTGCCCCGAAGAATTCAACAAAATCAGCCGTCTTGAGAATGCAAAGGAAATTTGGGATACTTTCATTGATATGCATGAAGGTACTGACTTCGTCAAGGAATCCAAGTTGGATGTGCTCCAAAGTCAGCTTGACAAGTTCAAAATGAAGGATGGTGAAGGTGTCGCTGAAATGTACTCTAGGCTTGCTCTTATCATAAATGAGATTGCCGGCTTAGGGAGTGAAGAGATGACCGACAGATTCATCATCAAGAAGATCCTAAGAGAATTGGATGGAAAGTATGATACCATGTGCACATTGATCCAAATGATGCCAAACTACAAAGATCTGAAGCCAACGGAAGTCATTGGAAGAATTGTTGCTCATGAGATGTCACTCAAGGATAAGGAGGAACTTCACAACAAGTCAAGTGGTGCTTACAAAGCCTCATGTGAAGCCCCCACATCATCAAGTGAGAAACAAACCTTCAATGAAGAATTGAGCTTAATGGTGAAGAACTTCAACAAATTCTACAAGAGTAGAAGCAAAGAAAGAATCTCTAAGTCAAGGTCCTACAATGACAAAAGATCTTCTAGTCGAGAGCGCAACTGCTACAATTGTGGGAGACCCGGACACTATTCCAATGAGTGTACGGCACCCTACAAAAGAACAGAAGATTCTCCAAAAAGAAGAAGCAAGAGAGAAGAATCACCACCAAGAGAGAGGAGGAGTAGAGATGATCGTTATGAACGAAGACCCTCACGGAGAAGCAAGGATTCGGAAAGGAAGGACAAGTCATCAAGGAGCTACACAAAACAAAGACATCAAGCTCATGTTGGTGAATGGGTATCCGGCTCCGACTCCGACAATCACTCCGAGAGAAGCTATCACTCCGACTCCGAATATACTCAAGATGAAGGTGTTGCCGGTCTAGCACTTGTGTCAACCAACTCCTACGACATATTTGACTCACCAAATGAAGAAATTGGTAGATGCTTCATGGCCAAAGGTCCAAAGGTAACATATCCCGAGTATGTTGATTTCAATAGTGATGAAGATGACTTGCTATGTGATGATGATTTACTTATTGACAACTCTAGTGATGAATACTATGATGAAACGTCAATTAATCATGCTAATCAAGATAAAACAAATGACAATGATAAGGAGAAGATTGATCTTCTAACTAAAGAACTAAACACTCTTAAGTTAGCTCATGAAACTATCTTCGAAGATCATCGACAACTTTTAAGGGCTCATGAGAAGTTACGCTTTGAAAAGCTCAATCTTGAGCAAGAGCATAAGTTCCTAAAAGCAATCAATGATGATCTCCGTAAGAAAAGCTCTTCTTACATTGCCAAGCGTTTACTCTTATCTACTTACATGCCTCAAGTCAATTCTAGTAATTAGTACAAGAAAGATCCTTTCTCTAGTAGTAACAATAATAATGCCAAATCCAATATTGTTGCTTCTAGTAGTTCTCTTGATTCCACTAATGATTCTCTTAGCCAAGTTACACTTGAGCAAGAAAATAGCTTATTGAAGGGAATCATAGAGAAAGGTGTATACAAGAGCCTTGCCGGGAGTAAGCAATTCGAGGAAATTGTACGCAAGCAAGGAAGGCACCGGAAGAATCAAGATGTTGGTTTTGAATGAAAGTTCAATGCCAATGGAGTTGAGTGGGAAGAAGATCAATACCCCAAGACGAAGTTTGTTCCTCAACAAGAGAAGTATGATCCTACTTCCTTCAAGGGAATACAAGCACAAGATGATCTTCCACCACAAGACCACAAGAACAAAGGCAAGGACAAGCTTCAAGAGGAGATTGATGCATTTGAAGAAGCACCTAAGGCCTTGGTCAAGTGGGTTCCCAAGACTACGTCAAGTTCTACTTCATCAAGTACGACTACAACTCCAAGGATTCCCATCAAGATGATGTGGATCCCGAAGAAGAAGAACTAGAGAGTTCTTGAGGGTGACTCCGCCAACATTCTTCACTCGTATCATTATGGCAAGGACAAGTGCAATCAACCTCCACATCTTGCACTAGTTCAAGGAGTCACAAACCCTCATGTTGGTAAGGCAAGGGACAAGGTAACCTAATGATTTCATGGACATCATCTTGTGTGTGCATCACTCTATGTCTATGGATATTCTTGTTTGTTCCTTGTGGACTAACCCATGTAGGTATGTTGAAAGTGCAACTCACTCCAAAGGATTGCTCCAAATGATCTACATCAACATTGAGCATCCACATCTTCAACACCTACATGAAGTCATCATCGACAAAACCCAAGGTTAGTTCATCCCTCTAAAAGGGGATCTCACATCTAGGGGGAGCTTAACTCTAAGAATTAAGTCAAAGCAACTCTAATGGTGTGAACACAACAATGCATTATGTAAAAGTGGTAACCCCACTTGAGCTTAAACGATGAGTATGACCTATGATCAAATGTTCTCATTTGACTCCTAAGTCAATATACTCATATATAGATGACCTAGTCATCGCCAGTTGTTTGATAGATGCTAGAATTGGTTGTGCATGCTTTGCCACATATTTCATTTGCCATTCTATTGTGTGAGCATGCTAGTTGCATATTTTTCTCGTTCGAGGACATCCACTTGTTGTTTTGATTGTTTGGGTTCTTTTCTTTTTGCCAAGTGGATGGACAAGAATGCCTAAGAACCTTCTCTAGCTATCTATGCTTTTCTTGTCTCAAACTCTATTCATGCTACATCACAAAATTTGATCAAGTTAGATTCGAACCACTCTGTGTGAGGAGCACTCGGAGTCCCCGATTCGTCATAGACTTAAACTTCCAAAACTTCTTTGTGATTCTCGGTCTGACCGATTCATCCATTTCGGTCCTACCGAGATCACTAAGTCGATCTAGGTTTTCAATCTCGGTGCAACCGATTTGAACATTTCGGTCACACCAAGTTGCTGTAACTGTATACAGTTATGCATCTCGGTGCCACCGAGTTGTTCCACTCGGTCACACCGACAGGGTCGGGCTATATATACTCACGGGCGAAAATTTGGAAATTTCTCCAAACCCCTTCGCCCGTGCATAGCTCGCTCTGCCTCCAGGGTCTCCGAATCGTCTCCTCATCGCCAGCCGCCTCCTGTCGCTAGTCTCCGCCGCCGTCAACAGAATTCACCCCCGCCGTTGCCGCTGTAGCGAGTTCATCGCCAAGCTAGGGTATGGACTCGATCACAGTGCTATCCTCGTCTGATTCCTAGCACATTGTGTTCATTATGATTCTTGCCACGATTGAAACACTCCTATCCAGTCAATACAATCCTTAGAATAGATGCGATTTGAAATTTTAGGGTTACGTTTCCGCTGAAACCATCTTGAACCAATCGAGTTGAAAAACTCGGTCCCACCAATCTGGCTAATGCCATTGCACTAGTAACTCTCGGTCTGACCGAGAATTGCTAATCGGTGTGACCGATTTTAAAACTTTGTGAAACCCTAGCAGTCTCGGTGCCACCGAACTGTGACTCGGTCCAACCGAGTTCACCATTTTAGGTTCCAAAATTGCTTCGGTATCACCAAGTTTGGAAATTGGTTGATCCGAAATGCTTTCTGTGGAAAACTAAAACTGAGTTTTTGAATCATTCTTTTGCAAAAATCTCTGCATTTTGTGATGCTCATCCATTCTATCTCATCTATAACTATTCACAGGGTCAGCAGTCAGTGATTTTCAGCATGTCAGACCAAAGTGATAGTCAGAACAAGTCAGAAGAGCAGATTCACATGAGTGAGGGCACTAGTCCCTCAAGTTCTTCAGATGATGGCAGCAGGAGCACCCCAAGCAATCTGCCTAAAGCTGCCACCAGGACAAGGAAGAAGAGAACCTCAGAATCTGAGGATGAGGATTATATGGCAGAAGAAGATGAGGCTACTTCCAAGAAGGTAGTGCTCAAAAAGGAGTATGGATCAGCAAAGACCACGAAGCCTGGACTCAATAGGAAGGTTCCTGCCAAGAGGACACCTATGCTGAAGGTCAGAGGATCAACACAAATACCTGAAAAGCCTGATCCCAAAGAGCCTGCTGTAGAAGGAAAGAAAACGAAGGAAAGGGTCAAAAAGACCATGGTCAGAGTTGTTGGTCAACCTTCCATGATGGAAGAAGAATAGGAAGAAGAGGTTGCTGCACCAGCACCCAAGGCACAAAAGCTGATGGGTGATGCTATAAAGTCAGGGGCTGCAACATCAAAGCCAAAAGAAGCACCCAAAGCTGCCCCCAAGCCCAAGAGTGCACCAAAGAGGAATACCAAGAGTATTCCAGCTGCTGAGAAGAACAAGGCCCTAGTGCCTGAAGTTGCTGATGATGAAGATGATGAAGGACAAGTCCTGAGAAAGCTAAAGCCCAAGATTCCAGACCACAATGATGCCCATCCTGTGGATGAGGACATGAATATCAGGAGAGACTCAGGGTTGAGGCTATGGAGAATGACAGATCCATATGCCACCAGGAGAAGGACTGCTGTTGATTACAGGTTCCATACTAAGGAACAGCAGGACTTTTATGAGACAATCTTGTTGGACAAGAAGCCCATAGTGTGTGATATGAGGTGGGTCGACTGGACCTACATGAAGGAAAATGAGGAACACTATCCTGGAGTGCAAGATAGTTTTGTTGCTTGTGGAGTTGCAGATTTTGTTGGGCAGAAGCTCACCAACTAGAATGATGAACTCATTATGCAATTCTACTCCACAGCACACTTCTATCCAGATGGGAGGATAGTTTGGATGTCTGAAGGTACAAGGTACCAGTCAACCGTTGAGGAATGGGCCAATCTGATAAATGCCCCAAAGGAGAGTGAAGATGACTTAGATGTCTATGCCAAGAAGAAGATGGATCACAATTCCATGGCACATATGTACAAGGAGATCCCAGACAAAGCTCTTGAGACACATAAGTTTGGGTCAGTTCATTTTCTTCTGTCAGGACTGCCAACGATCAACTGGATCTTAAGGCACACTCTTTTGCCCAAGTCAGGTGACCACAACATGATTAGAGGGCATGCTATCAACATGCTGCACCTATTTGATGTGCCACAGAAATTCAAGGTCATGAGCCTTATGGTTGAGACCATCAAGAGGACTGCAGCAGACCAGAAGAGAAGTTGTGGATATGCCCCATAGATTCAGGAGTTGATTAACTCAAAGATGGGCACAGGCAAATATCTGTTGGATAAGGAACACTTTGCTCTTTATCCAGACTTTGAGGATAATCAGGTTGTAATGAATGAGAATGAACCATCATTAGTGCAAGCTCAATAGAAGAAGGAGAAAGCAAAGAAAGAGAAGGCTGCCAAGATGCCAACTCAAGAGGAGGCATCTGAGTACTTTTTGAAGAACAAGCAGGAGCAGCTTGGTTACTTCATAGCATAACCACTGAGGATTGAGAAGGGGTTGGCCACCCTAACTCAAAATCAGGAGAGCCTGGAAAGAATCATGGAACAAAAATTCTATGATCTAGATGTCAAAGTAACTGAGATTCAGTCAGTTGTGGAGCAGCTTCAGGATGACATGCAGGAGAGGAAGGGCAAGACAACAACTGATGCATTTGCCAGAGTGCCTAGAGCTCAGAGGTCAGCTGCAGTGCCTGTGAGAGACACTAGAGCCACATCATCTGCACCAGCTACAGCTCCTACAGCTCCAGGGCAACCAGCTCCAGCACCAACTCCTCCAGCTCCCTCCACATCAACTGAAGCCTTCGTCCAAGGAGCTATCTCTACACCACCACCTGAAGATCAAGCCTGAGAGACGATCTAGCACTATGCGTTTTCTATGAACTTTTTGGTAACTTGTTGCCAAAGGGGGAGAAAAATGTATAGATCATAGGCTTCGAGAGAGAGAGAGAGTTGCTTTTGTTCTCTCTTGATTTGGTGGTTAAACTTCGTTTGCTTTTGATTGCTTGAAATACTATGCTATTACCTGTGAGACATTGATGATCAAGTGTTTGATCATAAGCTACGCTTATGCCTGTTTGATGATATTATCTTACCTATCCTTATATGATCATTCACTTTGCTTGGTGATGAGTGCATGTATTCAATCTTTATTATTTTGAGCGCTCCACCAAGATGTATGTGACATGGAAGAGTAGCCCATGAGCCTAATTCCTTGTGCATTTGCAATCCAAAGCAAATCCTAAACTATGCACAAATTTAGGGGGAGCTCTTGCTTATCACATACTTCTCAAAGCGACGATGTTTTTTCAATCTTATTATCATTTGTCGAAGCTTTGATCTATATGTTGTCATCAATTACCAAAAAGGGGGAGATTGAAAGTGCAACTATCCCTAGGTGGTTTTGGTAATTCATAACAACATATAGCTCATTGAGCTAATGCTATTCCAAGACTATTATTTCAGGAAAGCTCAATGAATGGCATGGCATGGATGATGAAAGTGGATCCCTCAAAATATCAAGGACAAAGGATTGGCTCAAGCTCAAAAGCTCAAGACTCTTCATTTTACATTTTAGTGATCCAAGATCACATTGAGTCTATAGGAAAAGCCAATACTATCAAGGAGGGATGAGGTGTTGCTTAATGAGCCTCTTGCTTCAAGTGCTTAGTGATATGCTCCAAATACCCTCAACTACTTTCCCACATCCTCATATGACCTAAACCCAAAGTCAAAGTCGGTCACACCGATTCTTTCTATCCGGCGCCACCGAGTTCAAATGTCATAGCCACTGCCACAAACCCTAGGCAAATCGGTCTCACCGATAGGGATCTTGGTCTCACCGAGATGGGATTGTAATCTCTCTGTTTCCCTTCATAACGTTTCGGTCTAACCGAGGTGAGCAATCGGTCCCACCGAGATTGCAATGTAAACTCTCTGTTTCCCTTTCGTAACATTTTGGTCTCACCGAAATGAGCGAATCGGTCCCAACGAGTTTACCTGACCAACTCTCTGAAAAGCTTATTACCAAAGTCGGTCTCACCGAGTTTGTGTAATCGGTCTTACCAAGATTACGTTATGCCCTAACCCTAACCATATCGGTCCTACCGAGTTGCATGTCGGTCCCACCGAAAACCCTAACGGTCACTAGGTTTACTAAATCGGTCCGACCGAGTCTGTTGAATTGGTCCCACCGAGTTTGGTAAATTGTGTGTAACGGTTAGATTTTGTGTGGAGGCTATATATACCCCTCCACCTCCTCTTCATTCGTGGAGAGAGCCATCAGAACAAACCTACACTTCCAACTTACCATTTCTGAGAGAGAACCACCTACTCATGTGTTGAGGCCAAGATATTCCATTCCTACCATATGAGTCTTGATCTCTAGCCTTCCCCAAGTTGCTTTCCACTCAAATCTTCTTTCCACCAGATCCAAATCCTATGAGAGAGAGTTGAGTGTTGGGGAGACTATCATTTGAAGCACAAGAGCAAGGAGTTCATCATCAACACACCATTTGTTACTTCTTGGAGAGTGGTGTCTCCTAGATTGGCTAGGTGTCACTTGGGAGCCTCCAACAAGATTGTGGAGTTGAACCAAGGAGTTTGTAAGGGCAAGGAGATCGCCTACTTCATGAAGATCTACCGCTAGTGAGGCAAGTCCTTCGTGGGCGACGGCCATGGTGGATAGACAAGGTTGCTTCTTCGTGGACCCTTCGTGGGTGGAGCCCTCCGTGGACTTGCGCAACCATTACCCTTCGTGGGTTGAAGTCTCCGTCAACATGGATGTACGATAGCACCACCTATCGGAACCATGCCAAAAACATCCGTGTCTCCAATTGCGTTTGAATCCTCCAAACCCTTCCCTTTACTTTCTTGCAAGTTGCATGCTTTAATTTCCGCTGCTCATATACTCTTTGCATGCTTGCTTGAATTGTGTGGTGATTGTTTGACTTGTCCAAAGATTGCTAAAATCTGCCAAACTCTAAAATTGGGAAAAGGTTAAGTTTTTAATTGGTCAAGTAGTCTAATCACCCCCCCCCCTCTAGACATACTTCAAGGTCCTACAGAGATGCAGGCTAGAGTATGCGGGCATGTCTCTTCCGCAGGCTACGACATCGAGGTCATGGACAGCGACAGCCTGAGGGGAGCTATGTCACAGGTTAAGTGGCCCACCCCAACCCCTCAGGTTCAACCGTCGTCAATCTCATGCACGGCCCCGCCGCTGATCTCCTCTGGCTCGCTGTCAACAACTTGCCCTCCTACATCGCCATAGAGCCTCTTTTGTCATTTCTGAAGGACACGTTCTGCGATGCTGGCTTGGGATCCACAGCTTCCAAGTCATACCTCATCGACAGCGACCATGAGGAGGACACCCTCTCCGGCTCTTCCAAGGGGAAAGAGCCCATCTGCACTTCCAAGGGGAAAGAGCCCGTCTGCGACATCAGGGAGGGCACCCTACAGCCGTGCTCTTCCAAGGGGAAGTAGCCCATCGGCGACAACATGGAGCACATCTAGGGTCCGTTCTCTTCCCACGGGAACGAGCCCATCTGTGACAAGTGAGGAAACCCATGATTTCTTTTGTCGTGCCTCTTCATAGGGGGAAACCCATGATTTGTTTTGTCGAGTCCCTGTGTAGTGAGAATATGTCCAGTTTAAATTGTTATATCGGGTTGTTTGCAGTATGCCTTGTTTATTTCAGTTGTTCACAATGTGATGCTCTGTATGTGCAATTATTTATTGTGCAGTACATTTCATCAATCTAGTTTTAAACATACCGATAGGATTGCATATATTTGATTGTTGTTAAGCCTG